>OZ024933.1:102941664-104238629 GCA_964017235.1 Sabellastarte sp. h YS-2021 | reverse complement strand
CAGTATATGAGTTTTCCTTAAGATATTAGTTCAGTATTTCTTGGCCTTAAGTTTGGATAATTTAAAGTTTTGGAAATTAGTTGGTGACATTTTATTCTCAATTTAAGCCTTTGTTGAGACCAAAAAAAAGGATATGTGTTTAGGGGAACTGTAATCAACACTAGATGGCTAGACGCATTATGTATACTATGAAAGCAGTATTGTTTACAGTTTTTATGGGAAACTAATTTGGAGAACATATATGATTTATCCTTGCTTGAGGCCCAGTTCTAAAGACATTTATGTTGTATTTATTTCATCTCCTGGCAATAGTGTTTTCAAAATTGAAAAAAATAACTATCAAAATTCATCTCGGAGTTGAACCTGGTTGACTGCATTGTTTGGTGATTTTTATGCAACTTGCTTAATACCTCTCTAAATATTTTTTATTTGAGAACAAAAATAAAAGATGTTCTGAAGGCTATTTCAAAAATTTACTGTGGCAGACTGATGTCTTATAAACAAATAAACTTCATAAAAACACATTATGCAATCTTTTAAATATATATGTATGTATTAAAAGGCTTACGGAAATAATAGTTTGTTTACATTGTCATGAACCTGTGACGTCAAGGCTAGTATTTTCTACGGGAGTTGTCAAGTGAAAAATAATGGCGACAGTTGTAAAAATCTTGAAAAAACAGCCAGAAAGTGATTGAATATACCATGTAACCTTGTCCAGACGCATCTTTTTTCACAGAAATTGAACTTACATATGTATATGTAATCACTAATGAATGATTTGAAAATACTTCCTATGACCTTTAAAAGTGCTTATAACTCGCTTATTATTGGTCCTAGAGGTTTGGGATGGTATACCAACATGTAGGAAATCATGGGCTGGGAATCTTCTGGTGTGGTCGGATTTGACCTTGGGCCCCTCCTTCAAGGTCAAACAAGCATAACGAAACATAAAAGTGCTTATAACTCGCTTATTATTGGTCCTAGAGGTTTGGGATGGTATACCAACCTATAGGAAATCATGGGCTAGGAATCTTTTGGTGTGGTCAGATTTGACCTTGGGCCTCTTCTTCAAGGTCAAACAAGCATAGCCAAACTTAAAAGTGTTTATAACTCGCTTATTATTGGTCCTAGAGGTTTGGGATGGTATACCAACATGTAGGAAATCAAGGGCTGGGAATCTTCTGGTGTGGTCGCATTTGACCTTGGGCCCCTCCTTCAAGGTCAAACGAGGATAGGCAAAGTTTAAAGTGCTTATAACTCGCTTATTATTGGTCCTAGAGGTTTGGGATGGTATACCAACATATAGCAAACCATGGGCTGGGAATCTTTTGGTGTGGTCGGATTTGACCTTGGGCCTCTCTTTCAAGGTCAAATGAGCATAGCCAAACTTAAAAGTGCTTATAACTTGCTCATTATTGGTCCTAGAGCTTTGGGATGGTACCAACATATAGGAAGTCATGGGCTGGGAATCTTTTGGTGTGGTCGGATTTGACCTTGGGCCTCTTCTTCAAGGTGAAACGAGCATAGCCAAACTTAAAAGTGCTTATAACTCACTTATTATTGGTCCTAGAGGTTTGGGATGGTATACCAACATACAGTAAATCATGTGCTGGGAATCTTCTGATGTGGTCGGATTTGACCTTGGGCCCCTCCTTCAAGGTCAAACGAGTATAGCCAAACTTAAAAGTGCTTATAACTCGCTTATTATTGGTTCTAGAGGTTTCTGATGGTATACCAACATATAGGAAATCATGAGCTGGGAATCTTTTGGTGTGGTCGGATTTGACCTTGGGCCTCTTCTTCAAGGTCAAACGAGGATAGCCAAACTTAAAAGTGCTTATAACTCGCTTATTATTGGTTCTAGAGGTTTGTGATGGTATACCAACATATAGGAAATCATGAGCTGGGAATCTTTTGGTGTGGTCGGATTTGACCTTGGGCCTCTTCTTCAAGGTCAAACGAGGATAGCCAAACTTAAAAGTGCTTATAACTCGCTTATTATTTGTCCTAGAGGATTGGGATGGTATACCAACATGTAGGAAATCATGTGCTGGGAATCTTCTGGTGTGGACGGATTTGACCTTGGGCCTCTCATTCAAGGTCAAACGAGCATAGCCAAACCTAAACATGCTTCTTCTACTTTGCAGCTTAAAAGACACAGTCAGCTGATACAGAACCTGTTCACAGGCACTGATTGCTTTTTTCGTTTTAAGATCACTCTTGTGACCCTAACATGGTCCTTTCAGGAGAATTTCTCTTCACCAATAACATTTACCTCTTCACATTGGTCCTTTAGCATTTCTTATAAAACTTAAAAGCTGTAGGGACGCTTTGTTTTTGTGTACAAAAACTTTTGTCTAGTTTAATATTGTAAGGGTGAAAACAAACTGTAAAATCACTATCCGATTACTTGGTCAAGGTATTTAGCAATTAATGTGTGTTTTAGTATAATATTACATTTTATTGCCCACCATGCACTTTATTTGACCTTAATACTTGGACGTACAGACCGGTTATATAATTTTTCTCACAGGCACCAGCTACCCTTCTGGGGATAGTTTACATTAAGTGTAAACAACTGGTTACTTCTTCGCAAATATTTTAACAATTACCCGTTATATGTATCATTGAATCATTATTTTCATTTCATTTTGCTAGTTAAGCCTTAAACCTGATGCAGAAATGCTTGAGAAACATAAACTGCAAAATTCAAGGTTTTATATGTGCTCTGATTTGATTTTTCACATTGTTACTTATTATTCAATTGACGTGGTTGATAGCAAAACAACTTACCACAATGATAATTGCGATCTGAAAGGGCGCTTATTTGTTTTCGCCTCAGTTTCCTCGCCGCCACCACCGCCACCACATTATGGTCTCCCTTGAATATCTCCCTTATTATTAGAAGGTAAAATTTTTCTGCATGCTTAAATTTGACCTTTGACCTTTATGAAGGTCACATGATCAAAACAATTTTTTTAAAGTACATCCCCCCCGTCATCGCAGTTCAGGAAAAACTACTTGCTACACAGTCTTATAATTTGACACACCTGTTGATACTATCGAAAACGTGAGCTGATTAGATTTTGGGAGCAATCCCTTAAAAAATGTTTCATTTTTGAGTGATTTTCTGACACCTTCCAATCTGAAAGCCTTAAATTTAGGTCAATCCCCCCTATTATCTTCTTAAGTATTGCATTTAGAGCCATAAAATGTACTGGGAGGTAATAGGAAACCATATGTGGAGAGTCTAAATAGCTGGTCAGTTTTACCCCCAGACCCCCCCTTATGGGCCAAACTGGGGTCATAATTAGCTGCTTTGGAGTTTTGCCTTATATCTCCTTTATCATTGCTGTTATAGCTTCAGAATGTATTAAGAGGTATTGGGAAAGCATATGTGGAGAATCTAAATAGCCGGTCAGTTTTATCCCCCGACCCCCCCTTATGGGTCAAACTGGGTACATAAAATAGTTGCTTTGGAGTTTTTGCCTTATATCTCCTTTATTATTGCTTTTATGGCTTCAGAATGTATTAAGAGGTATTGGGAAAGCATATGTGGAGAGTCTAAATAGCCGATCAGTTTTACCCCCTGACCCCCCCTTATGGGCCAAACTGGGGTCATAAATAACTGCTTTGGAGTTTTTGCCTTATATCTCCTTTATCGTTGCTTTTATAGCTTCAGAATGTATTAAGAGGTATTGGGAAAGCATACGGTGCAGCTTTGTGCATTCTTAGCTTTACAGCATGCTTATTAAAACCACAAAGCATTTTAAACTTTCAGGGACGCTTCGCTTTTGTTAGCAAAAGCATTCCTCTAGTTATATATTCAATTCAAACAGCAAATTATTTATTGTTGATCTGTCTTTTTGTACAAGCAAACAATTCTCAGTTATACTCTTTTACTTTGTTTTTATTTTGTTTCCCATCTACAATTTATCTACATATTTATGTATCTTGTTATAATTTGCAAGTCCACTCTGTAACATACAAAATATTACTAAATACATTTCTTAATTAATGTCATCAATATATCATGTAATGCCACATGATCATAATTTTGTAGCCTGACAAAGTATGACGCTTTGGTGTGTTTAAATGTAGTATAATTATACATTTCATGAATGTTTATACACAGTCAGATACTGTGATTTGTTTCAAATAAAAATGAAACCTATTCACTTGATGGTTAAAGAGTTACAGTAGATTCGGTACAACAAGAACCTCCTATATCTATTAAGATAAAGTTTTAGCTACATTTAATGTTCATCCGTATACTGACAAAAATATAACATTCTCTGATGTGGCACATCAAAATTCCTTCTGCTTATTCCTGATTTTCATTGACACTGGTTCTAGTTATTCAGATTTATTACTTAAAAATTCAGCAGGAGAGAAATAGGTTATTTGTGTCTTCTTTGTCTAAGATAACAATGATATGTATTGATTAAAATGTACATTACAACCCTGCTTTCTGCTAAAGTGGCAAGGAGGACAGTTATTCAGCCTGTCTGTCTATCAGAAAAACTTAAACCTGACCCATAGCTTTCAGACCCGCTGACTGATTTTCAATGAATTATTTGTAAATATGTATCCAATAAAAACTGTGTCGAAAGCAACAATTTTTGTCTGAATGCTTAGGTTTTTGGAATTTGTAGCCGCACACTGAACCCTTTGATAGAGTTTTCCTAAATGTGAAAAAGTGAATCCTAAACAGATTTACGCAAGAATAGCAGACTTATTCCTTTTCCAGATTTTCACCAAATTTGGTGAATGTGTGTACCCTAAAGATGTTTTTATCCAAGTGTTTTAGTGACCCAATAACAAACTGCTTAAATATTGAGGTTTTTAAACTTTGTTGTGACAGGTTGAATTTTTTGACAGATTTCACTGAATTTTTGTTTAAAAGTGTAGCATAAAGGGATCCACACCTGATATAGTTGAATGTGAATCCTTTTTCCCAAAAATGGGCAGTTTTGTCACAGTTTTGCCATGAAATACTGCCTGTATCAGAAATTATCCTCACTTTGAAAAACAAGATATCGACCACCATGCCATTTTAAACTCCTTTACTTAAAGTAGCACATGCTCTCAACCTCAAGTCTGTTATTGTGTAAATTGATTTTGATCAGTATGATATATGAGAATAATTGCAGTTTTATAAAGAAAATCTTGATGTAAAGGTTTGATGTATCAGTAACCTGCCTGGTATTGATTTCAAGCCTTTTATCAGTGAAAATAAACAACAACAACAAAAAACAACAACACAGCTCCATCTTGAAAATTGTTTATCCTCAGAATGTCGTGGTGAAAAATTCAGAGGCAGAAATTTTAAGCATTTTAAAACATTTTAAAATTTCCGTAGAACATTTAAGGCATGGGACGGCAGTCCACTATATCACAAGTTGTCATAAAGACGCCAAACGGTTGTTAAAGGACTGGGACGTTTTGTTTGATGCCTATAACCGTGGGTTATATCACCGGTAGTGTGAAAGGGGTGTAAGATGGCTGCATCACATGCAACAGTAGAACTATGGTGTAACTTGCAGTCAGTCACTTTAACATCACGGTGAAGTTATTTGAAAATGGCTTTCTTGACAAATGGCATGTACTTCTACTTGAAGGAGGAATTTACCAAGTAGAGTTTCACATAACATTGCTTAACCTATTAATCATTCTGTCCAACATACACATGGACCAATTCCAGCAATGTACTGCTTCACTTGTTAGTTTGGCACAGATACAATCTTCCTTTTATGGTGATATAATTTTCGGTTATTCAGTGTTACTATTTTGTCAACAAAGAGTTCTATTGTTTATTTTTTTCTTTTAAATATGAGACAGCTGAAAACAAGAACAAACAAGACCCAACACCTCTAATATTGCTTACAAGCACAATGATAAAAAAATCTGTCAAAAATTTTATGGAGTCCCAGCAAAATTCAATCCTCTGTTCCTTTTGTCGTTGTTGACGTTTCCTTAAAATGTAAGCCAACAAACATTATTTAGGTAAAAATTGAATAATGTTTTTGAAGAAGAGCTGTTAGCATTACAAGGACACTGAACACTTATTTTTCAAAAATTAGGAGACAGTGTTGAACTGTTCAGTTAAATATCAGATACTGTACAAAGTGAAATAAATCCGATTGTGTTAACATTTCTGTATTTTACCCACTGAGACATTAATTAGATCACAAAGCGTGTGATACATGTATTATTACATTGTACTAGTACTGTACTACCTTAAGTGTTATTGTATTTTATATACAATGCTGTATACAACATAAAACTTTGTTGAATAAAAGAAATAACTTTTAAAAGAAATTTATATTTTGTGTAAATCAGCTTGAATTTACATTTTCATTACTTCCACCAAGTGGGCTATGTTTGTAGTGACCTGTGTTTGTCTGTAACATAACTTGAAAAGCTAGAAACATATTTTTATAATTTTTTTTTTAATGTGGTTAGGGCCTAAGTTCGCCTAACCAAAGGGAGAATTGATTAAATTTGTGGAAAGATTTGGATTGTACTGTGAATAGAAAAAAAAACAACCATACTCTAATGAGAGTTGTCATGGTCATGCTGTCCAATTTGAGGATTACAATAAAAAAGCTGTATTTGGATAAAATTCCACTGTCTTGGCGGAGGTTTGAGCTCTAGCACAACTTATAGACATTTTTTTTTTTTTTTTTTTTGGGGGGGGGGGGGGGGGGGGAGGGGGTGTCATAGTACAATTTCTGCATGAAATCAGAGCTCAAATGTGGCAAAATATCAACTTACAGCTTGAAATCATAACTGATATGTCACTGATCCTGAATATTTAGAGTTTGAATTCATTTCACACTAATTCACTTGTCAGTGATTGGTAACTGTCGTACTTCCCACTAGAGGGCAGGGACCAGGGGGCTGTAAAGAAAACATTTGTGAAATGGCAAACTAACAAATTCTTGTAATTTGGTAAAAGAATCTTGTGACAATATTTGATTTAGATGTAGTTGAGTATACTGCTGCGATTGGAAATTTGGCACTTTGGAATGGATAAACATCATTTGTACTTGTTGTTTGTAAATTCAGATGGTTTTCTTTTGATTAGAATAAATACATTTTAAGAGTGTGTGATACAACATAAAGTGGAGACAACAGTAGCTGACGCGATGACATAAATTAATAAGTTATTTGTCAGCAGTTTCTTGATACAAATTTTGAGTTTTGTACCTAGTTGAAATTCAATCATAAATCCACAAAAAGCACTGCAAAACTTTAATTAATTTGAGATATTTTTTTTATCTCCCGCCCGGCTCGCCGGAGGGAGATCATAATTTGCACCATGTGCGTGTGTACGTGCGTGCGTGCGTGCGTGCGTGCGTGTGTCACGCAGTTTTCTCTGAAACTACTACAGTTACACATTTTTGGTAAATCACAAGTCCTAATGAATTTTTTTGCTCTTCAATATTTTGGGGGTTTGGTGAACTTTGGCCTACTTTTGAGTGAGTAATAGCTATTTTAGCTAGTATAATTATATGGCTTATAACTCTGAAACTATTGCATTTACAGTATTTTGTTCTAATATGTTGTTCAGCTACTTTCTCCACAGCTACAACATGGTCAGTAGTTTGGAAGTGTATCTCCATAGCTAAGTGAGTAATAGCTACTTTGTCAATTTTTAATTATAACCATAATGAGTAAATGGCTTATATCTTCATAAGTATTGCAGCTACACAATTTTGTTCCAATATGTTGTTCAGCTACTTTCTCCACAGCTACAACATGGTCAGTAGTTTGCAAGTGTATCTCCATAGCTAAGTGAGTAATAGCTACTTTTTCAATTTTTAATGATAACCATAATGAGTAAATGGCTTATATCTTCAAAAGTATTGCAGCTACACAATTTTGTTCCAATATGTTGTTCGGCTACTTTCTCCTCTGCTACAACATGGTCAGTAGTTTGGAAGTGTATCTCCGTAGCTAAGTGAGTAATAGCTACTTTTTCAGTTTTTAATGATAACCATAATGAGTAAATGGCTTATATCTTCAAAAGTATTGCAGCTACACAATTTTGTTCCAATATGATGTTCAGCTACTTTCTCCACAGCTACAACATGGTCAGTAATTTGGAAGTGTATCTCCATAGCTAAGTGAGTAATAGCTACTTTTTCAATTTTTAATGATAACCATAATGAGTAAATGGCTTATATCTTCAAAAGTATTGCAGCTACACAATTTCTCTCAAATATGTTGTTCATGTACTTTTTTGTGAACTGTAACATATTTAAGTTTCACAACTGTTGCTCGATGTACAAGTGAGTAATGGCTACTTTATTGCTACTTTTAGTGAAAATGTGAAAAATCAGAAATATCTCTCAAACCGTAAGATATAGAGCAATTTCGAGCAAATTTTTGACCCACAGGGTAGTACTAGAGTATCCTATTGCTAAGGGGGGAAAGGTTTGGTGAACTTTGGCCTACTTTTGAGTGAGTAATAGCACTTTTACCTAATGTAATTATATGACTTTTAACTGTCAATGAGTAAATGGCTTATATCTTCAAAAGTATTGCAGCTACACAATTTTGTTCCAATATGATGTTCAGCTACTTTCTCCACAGCTACAACATGGTCAGTAATTTGGAAGTGTATCTCCATAGCTAAGTGAGTAATAGCTACTTTTTCAATTTTTAATGATAACCATAATGAGTAAATGGCTTATATCTTCAAAAGTATTGCAGCTACACAATTTCTCTCAAATATGTTGTTCATGTACTTTTTTGTGAACTGTAACATATTTAAGTTTCACAACTGTTGCTCAATGTACAAGTGAGTAATGGCTACTTTATTGCTACTTTTAGTGAAAATGTGAAAAAATCAGAAATATCTCTCAAACTGTAAGATATAGAGCAATTTCGAGCAAATTTTTGACCCACAGGGTAGTACTAGAGTATCCTATTGCTAAGGGGGGGAAAGTTTGGTGAACTTTGGCCTACTTTTGAGTGAGTAATAGCGCTTTTACCTAATATAATTATATGACTTATAACTGTCAATGAGTAAATGGCTTATATCTTCATAAGTATTGCAGCTACACAATTTTGTTCCAATATGATGTTCAGCTACTTTCTCCACAGCTACAACATGGTCAGTAATTTGGAAGTGTATCTCCATAGCTAAGTGAGTAATAGCTACTTTTTCAATTTTTAATGATAACCATAATGAGTAAATGGCTTATATCTTCAAAAGTATTGCAGCTACACAATTTCTCTCAAATATGTTGTTCATGTACTTTTTTGTGAACTGTAACATATTTAAGTTTCACAACTGTTGCTCGATGTACAAGTGAGTAATGGCTACTTTATTGCTACTTTTAGTGAAAATGTGAAAAATCAGAAATATCTCTCAAACCGTAAGATATAGAGCAATTTCGAGCAAATTTTTGACCCACAGGGTAGTACTAGAGTATCCTATTGCTAAGGGGGGAAAGGTTTGGTGAACTTTGGCCTACTTTTGAGTGAGTAATAGCACTTTTACCTAATGTAATTATATGACTTTTAACTGTCAATGAGTAAATGGCTTATATCTTCAAAAGTATTGCAGCTACACAATTTTGTTCCAATATGATGTTCAGCTACTTTCTCCACAGCTACAACATGGTCAGTAATTTGGAAGTGTATCTCCATAGCTAAGTGAGTAATAGCTACTTTTTCAATTTTTAATGATAACCATAATGAGTAAATGGCTTATATCTTCAAAAGTATTGCAGCTACACAATTTCTCTCAAATATGTTGTTCATGTACTTTTTTGTGAACTGTAACATATTTAAGTTTCACAACTGTTGCTCGATGTACAAGTGAGTAATGGCTACTTTATTGCTACTTTTAGTGAAAATGTGAAAAATCAGAAATATCTCTCAAACCGTAAGATATAGAGCAATTTCGAGCAAATTTTTGACCCACAGGGTAGTACTAGAGTATCCTATTGCTAAGGGGGGAAAGGTTTGGTGAACTTTGGCCTACTTTTGAGTGAGTAATAGCACTTTTACCTAATGTAATTATATGACTTTTAACTGTCAATGAGTAAATGGCTTATATCTTCAAAAGTATTGCAGCTACACAATTTTGTTCCAATATGATGTTCAGCTACTTTCTCCACAGCTACAACATGGTCAGTAATTTGGAAGTGTATCTCCATAGCTAAGTGAGTAATAGCTACTTTTTCAATTTTTAATGATAACCATAATGAGTAAATGGCTTATATCTTCAAAAGTATTGCAGCTACACAATTTCTCTCAAATATGTTGTTCATGTACTTTTTTGTGAACTGTAACATATTTAAGTTTCACAACTGTTGCTCAATGTACAAGTGAGTAATGGCTACTTTATTGCTACTTTTAGTGAAAATGTGAAAAATCAGAAATATCTCTCAAACTGTAAGAGATAGAGAAATTTCGAGCAAATTTTTGAACCACAGGGTAGTACTAGAGTATCCTATGCTAAGGGGAAAATGGTTTGGTAAACTTTGGCCTACTTACTCACCTCTTCAAAATGAGTAAATGCGAATTATCTCTAAAAGTATTGCAGGTAGCCATTTTTTCTCGAATAACTCGTTCACCTACTTTTGGGAGAGCTTTCACTTGGTTAAGTTTCAGATGCGTAGCTAGTTACTCACCTACTCAAAATGAGTAAATGCTAATTATGTCTAAAAGTATTGCAGATAGCCAATTTTTCTCAAATAACTCATTCATATACTTTTGGAAGAGCTTTCACTTAGTGAGGTTTCAGACCCCTAGCTAATTTCTCACCTACTCAAAATGAGTAAATGCGAATTATCTCTAAAAGTATAGAAGATAGCCAATTTTTCTCAAATAACTCATTCACCTACTTTTGCGAGAGCTTTCACTTGGTGAAGTGTCAGACCTGTAGCTAATTTCTCACCTACTCAAAATGAGTAAATGCTAAATATCTCGAAAAGTATTGCAGATAGCCAATTTTTCTCAAATAACTCATTCATTTACTTTTGGAAGAGCTTTCGCATGGTGAAGTTTCAGACCCATAGCTAATTACCCGCCTACTCAAAATGAGTAAATGCGAATTATCTCTAAAAGTATTGCAGATAGCCAATTTTTCTCAAATAACTCATTCATCTACTTTTGCAAGAGCTTTCACATGGTGAAGTTTCAGACCCATAGCTAATTACTCACCTACTCAAAATGAGTAAATGCGAATTATCTCTAAAAGTATTGCAGATAGCCAATTTTTCTCAAATAACTCATTCACCTACTTTTGGAAGAGCTTTCACATGGTGAAGTTTCAGACCCATAGCTAATTACTCACCTACTCAAAATGAGTAAATGCGAATTCTCTCTAAAAGTATTGCAGATAGCCAATTTTTCTCAAATAACTCATTCACCTACTTTTGGAAGAGCTTTCACTTGGTGAAGTTTCAGACCCGTAGCTAATTACTCACCTACTCAAAATGAGTAAATGCTAATTATCTCTAAAAGTATAGAATATAGCCAATTTTTCTCAAATAACTCATTCATCTACTTTTGGGAGAGCTTTCACTTGGTGAAGTGTGAGACCTGTAGCTAATTTCTCACCTACTCAAAATGAGTAAATGTTAAATATCTCTAAAAGTATTGCAGATAGCCATTTTTTCTCAAATAACTCATTCATTTACTTTTGGGAGAGCTTTCACATGGTGAAGTTTCAGACCCATAGCTAATTACTCGCCTACTCAAAATGAGTAAATGCGAATTATCTCTAAAAGTATTGCAGATAGCCAATTTTTCTCAAATAACTCATTTACCTACTTTTGGGAGAGCTTTCACTCCGTGAAGTTTCAGACCCATAGCTAATTACTCACCTACTCAAAATGAGTAAATGAGAATTATCTCTAAAAGTATTGCAGATAGCCAATTTTTCTCAAATAACTCATTCATCTACTTTTGAAAGAGCTTTCACATGGTGAAGTTTCAGACTCGTAGGTAATTACTCACCTACTCAAAATGAGTAAATGCTAATTATCTCTAAAAGTACTGTGGGTACCCAATTTTTATCAAATAACTCATTCATCTACTTTTGGAAGAGCTTTCACATGGTGAAGTTCCAAACCTGTAGGTAATTACTCACCTACTCAAAATGAGTAAATGCGAATTATCTCTAAAAGTATTGCAGATAACCAGTATTTTTCAAATAACTCACTTCACCTATATTTTGGGAGAACTTTCTATTAGTGAATTTTCAGATCCATATCTAATTACTCACCTACTCAAAATGAGTAATTGCCTATTATCACAAAAAGTATTGCAGATAGCCAGTATTTCTCAAATAACTCATTCACCTACATTTTGGAGATATTTCACATGCTAAAGTTTTTTATGTCAGCTGACAGCGTGAACAACTTCTCCAAAACTACAAGGCCTAGAGACGTGCTGTTTTTTTTAAAAGATACCTTATCTATCGAGGATGAAAAATTGTTCAAGGCATGCAAATCTGTCTGTTCGTCTGTTTGCTAGAGACATTACAAGGGGGGTACCCCCACCAAAAGTGTGAAAATTTCAACTTTTTATCACAATTTTCTCAGTGACTATTGCAGGGATTTCTCTCATATCTTGCATATATGTACTAGGCCAGAGGTAGATTCTCTTGTGTGAGTATGAGACCTGGATCTCTCTTACTTTTTTTTAAATAAATTTTTTTAATAATTTTTAATGCATTAACATTCATGAAATCATGCACAAAATCATTTATAACTTGAAAACTGTTGCATCTAGAGCATTTTGTTAAAATATGTTATTCAGCTACTTTTTTCATAGCTACAATATGGTGAGTAAGTTGGGTGCCTGTCTCAATAGCTAAGTGAGTAATAGCTACTTTTGGGCTTTTCAGTAACTTCCATCATGAGTAGAATCACTTGTAACTTAAAAACTATTGCATTTAGAGAATTTCGTATAAATATGTTATTCAGCTACTTTTGGGTCAGCTATAACATAGTAAAATTTTAGACCTGTAGCTCATGGCATAGCTGAGTAATAGCTACTTTTACGTTATCACTGTTGAGTAAATTGCTTATAACTTCAAAACTATTGCATTTAGAGAATTTCGTATAAATATGTTATTCAGCTACTTTTGGGTCAGCTATAACATAGTAAAATTTCAGACCTGTAGCTCATGGCATAGCTGAGTAATAGCTACTTTTAGGTTATCACTGTTGAGTAAATCGCTTATAACTTGGAAACTATTGCATTTAGAGTATTTTGTTTCAATATGTTATTCACCTATTTTGGGATCAGCTATAACATAGTGAAGTTTCAGATCTGTGGCTCATTGCATAGCTGAGTAATAGCTACTTTGAAGTTCTCACTATTGAGTAAATCAGTTGTAATTGGAAAACTATTGCATTTAGATAATTTCGTATAAATATGTTATTCAGCTTCTTTTGGGTCAGCTATAACATAGTAAAATTTCAGACCTGTAGCTCATGGCATAGCTGAGTAATAGCTACTTTTAGGTCATCACTATTGAGTAAATCAGTTGTAACTTGAAAACTATTGCATTTACAGTATTTTGCTTAAATATGTTGTTCACCTACTTTTGGGTCAGCTATAACATAGTAAAATTTCAGACCTGTAGCTCATGGCATAGCTGAGTAATAGCTACTTTTAGGTCATCACTATTGAGTAAATCAGTTGTAACTTGAAAACTATTGCATTTACAGTATTTTGCTTAAATATGTTGTTCACCTACTTTTGGGTCAGCTATAACATAGTAAAATTTCAGACCTGTAGCTCATGGCATAGCTGAGTAATAGCTACTTTTAGGTTATCACTGTTGAGTAAATCAGTTGTAATTGGAAAACTATTGCATTTAGAGAATTTAGTATAAATATGTTATTCAGCTACTTTTGGGTCAACTATAACATAGTAAAATTTCAGACCTGTAGCTCATGGCATAGCTGAGTAATAACTACTTTTAGGTCATCACTATTGAGTAAATCAGTTGTAACTTGAAAGCTATTGCATTTACAGTATTTTGCTTAAATATGTTGTTCACCTACTTTTGGGTCAGCTATAACATAGTAAAATTTCAGACCTGTAGCTCATGGCATAGCTGAGTAATAGCTACTTTTAGGTCATCACTATTGAGTAAATCAGTTGTAACTTGAAAACTATTGCATTTACAGTATTTTGCTTAAATATGTTGTTCACCTACTTTTGGGTCAGCTATAACATAGTAAAATTTCAGACCTGTAGCTCATGGCATAGCTGAGTAATAGCTACTTTTAGGTCATCACTATTGAGTAAATCAGTTGTAACTTGAAAACTATTGCATTTACAGTATTTTGCTTAAATATGTTGTTCACCTACTTTTGGGTCAGCTATAACATAGTAAAATTTCAGACCTGTAGCTCATGGCATAGCTGAGTAATAGCTACTTTTAGGTTATCACTGTTGAGTAAATCGCTTATAACTTGGAAATTATTGCATTTAGAGTATTTTGTTTCAATATGTTATTCACCTATTTTGGGGTCAGCTATAACATAGTGAAGTTCCAGACCCGTGACTCATTGCATAGCTGAGTAATAGCTACTTTTAGGTTATCACTGTTGAGTAAATCGCTTATAACTTGGAAACTATTGCATTTAGAGTATTTTGTTTCAATATGTTATTCACCTATTTTGGGATCAGCTATAACATAGTGAAGTTTCAGATCTGTGGCTCATTGCATAGCTGAGTAATAGCTACTTTGAAGTTCTCACTATTGAGTAAATCAGTTGTAATTGGAAAACTATTGCATTTAGAGAATTTCGTATAAATATGTTATTCAGCTACTTTTGGGTCAGCTATAACATAGTGAAATTACAGACCTGTAGCTCATGGCATAGCTGAGTAATAGCTACTTTTAGGTCATCACTATTGAGTAAATCAGTTGTAACTTGAAAACTATTGCATTTACAGTATTTTGCTTAAATATGTTGTTCACCTACTTTTGGGTCAGCTATAACATAGTAAAATTTCAGACCTGTAGCTCATGGCATAGCTGAGTAATAGCTACTTTTAGGTCATCACTATTGAGTAAATCAGTTGTAACTTGAAAACTATTGCATTTACAGTATTTTGCTTTAATATGTTGTTCACCTACTTTTGGGTTAGCTATAACATAGTGAAATTTCAGACCTGTAGCTCATTGCATAGCTGAGTAATAACTACTTTGAGGTTCTCACTATTGAGTAAATCAGTTGTAATTGGAAAACTATTGCATTTAGAGAATTTAGTATAAATATGTTATTCAGCTACTTTTGGGTCAACTATAACATAGTAAAATTTCAGACCTGTAGCTCATGGCATAGCTGAGTAATAGCTACTTTTAGGTCATCACTATTGAGTAAATCAGTTGTAACTTGAAAACTATTGCATTTACAGTATTTTGCTTAAATATGTTGTTCACCTACTTTTGGGTCAGCTATAACATAGTAAAATTTCAGACCTGTAGCTCATGGCATAGCTGAGTAATAGCTACTTTTAGGTTATCACTGTTGAGTAAATCGCTTATAACTTGGAAATTATTGCATTTAGAGTATTTTGTTTCAATATGTTATTCACCTATTTTGGGGTCAGCTATAACATAGTGAAGTTCCAGACCTGTGACTCATTGCATAGCTGAGTAATAGCTACTTTGAAGTTCTCAATGTTGAGTAAATCACTTGTAATTTGAAAACTATTGCATTTAGAGAATTTAGTATAAATATGTTATTCAGCTACTTTTGGGTCAGCTATAACATAGTAAAATTTCAGACCTGTAGCTCATGGCATAGCTGAGTAATAGCTACTTTTAGGTTATCACTGTTGAGTAAATCACTTATAACTTGAAAACTATTGCATTTAGAGTATTTTGTTTCAATATGTTATTCACCTATTTTGGGGTCAGCTATAACATAGTGAAGTTCCAGACCTGTGGCTCATTGCATAGCTGAGTAATAGCTACTTTGAAGTTCTCACTGTTGAGTAAATCAGTTGTAATTGGAAAACTATTGCCTTTACAGAAATTTGTGCAAATATGTTATTCAGCTACTTTTGGGTCAGCTATAATATAGTGAAATTACAGACCTGTAGCTCATGGCACAACTGAGCAATAGCTGTTCTCAGGCACTGACTGTTGAGTAAATCAGCTATAACTTGAAAAATATTGCATTTGGAGTATTTTGTTAAAATATATTGTTCACCTACTTTTGGGTTAGCTATAACATAGTGAAATTACAGACCTATAGCTCATGGCATAGCGGAGCAATAGCTATTTTCTGGTTCTCACTATTGAGTAAATCAGTTGTAACTTGAAAACTATTGCATTTACAGTATTTTGCTTAAATATGTTGTTCAGCTACTTTTAGGTCAGCTATAACAGAGCAAAATTTCAGACATGTAGCTCATTGCATAGCTGAGTAATAGTTACTTTGAGGTTCTCACTCTTGAGTAAATCAGTTGTAACTTGAAAATTATTACATTTAGAGTATTTTGTTAAATATGTTATTCACAGACGTTTTGGTCAGCTATAACATAGTGAAATTGCAGACCTCTATGTCATGGGATAGCTGAGCAATAGCTTCTTTCAGGTTCTCACTGTTGAGTAAATCATTGTATCCAACCTGTAGGAAATCATGGGCTGGGAATCTGTTAATATGGTCCGATTTGACCTTGGAACCCTCCTTCAAGGTCAAATGAGGATAGCCAAAAATAAAAGTGCTTATAACTCGCTTATTATTGGTCCCAGAGGTTGGAATGAAAACCAACCTATAGAAAATCATGAGCTGGGAATTTTTTTGGTGTGGTCGGATTTCACCTTGGACCCCTCCTTCAAGGTCAAATGAGGATAGCCAAACTTAAAAGTGCTTATAACTCACTTATTATTGGTCCTAGAGGTTTCGAATGGAAAACCAACCTATAGAAAATCATGGGCTGGGAATCTTTTGGTGTGGTCGGATTTGACCTGGGACCCCTCCTTCAAGGGCAGTTGAGGATAGCCAAACTTACAATTGCTTAGAACTCGCTTATTATTGGTCCTACAAGTTTGGGATGGTAAACAAGCTACAGGAAATCATGGGCTGGGAATTTTTTTGTGTGGTCGGATTTGACCTTGGACCCCCTCCTTCCAGGTCAAACGAAGATAGCCAAACTTAAAGTGCTTATAACTCGCGTATTATTGGTCTTGGAGGTTTGGGATGGTAAACCAACATATAGGAAATCATGGGCTGGGATTCTTTTGGTGTGGTCAGATTTGACCTGGGACCCCTCCTTCAAGGGCAGTTGAGGATAGCCAAACTTACAATTGCTTAGAACTCGCTTATTATTGGTCCTACAAGTTTGGGATGGTAAACAAGCTACAGGAAATCATGGGCTGGGAATTTTTTTGTGTGGTCGGATTTGACCTTGGACCCCCTCCTTCAAGGTCAAACAAGGATAGCCAAACTTAAAAAGTGCCTATAACTCACTTATTATTGGTCCGAGAGGTTTGGGATGGTAAACCATCCTAAATTCTTTGGCTGGGAATCTTTTGGTATGGTCAGATTTGACCTTTGGACCCCTTCTTCATGGTGGAACGAGGATATTGCATTTATAGTATTTCTTTAAATATTTTTAACCTACTTTTTACCCTTAAACAATTACCTTGTTACTTTATTTCATAATGCCATTTGCAGGGCACAACTTTTTGGTCGTTTTCTTCTGTCAGCTTCGGAATATCTTTCGAACATGTGTTCAGTTAACATTTACTGTATTTCTGTACAGCCCTTTCCCTGATAATTATGCTTTCCTCTCATTATCACCATCACAAATCAAAAACATTCAGTCAGCTGACACAGTGCCCATTCACGGGCACTCTCCTCTTGTTTATGAATTATTAAAATAATTTTTAATGCATTAAAATTAATGAAATCATGCACTAAATCGTAGGGCCGTCACGACTAACCGACTAATCGACAACGGTTAGAATAATGCTATTTACCGATTCATATTTTAAAGTTGGAATAATCGTCTAATGTAGTGTAAAAGATGGCAGAAGGTCTGAATCTATGAAATATGTCCATATTGTCACATAAAATAAGCTGAAATCCAGAAACAGCCACGTTTTTTGCACTGTTTATGCATTCACGTAAAACCGGAGGTACCATATACCTCTTATATCGCCCACTTCCTGTCTGTAATAAACAAAGCAAAAGTTGCAGGAAAACATCAATTTTATTAAACTTTATATATTGTATACACATATTTTCATTTTATTTCACTTATTTATCGTTTTCAATGCTTTTTACAATATAAAACTTAAGATTTTTGGTTATTTTATAAATTCGACGGCTATTCGGTGTCGACACAAATAGTATTTACCGATTAGTCGACATGAAATATTTGGAGTCGTGACGTCCCTACTAAATCGATTATAACTTGAAAAGTATTGTATTTAGAGCATTTTGTTAAAATATGTTATTCACCTACTTTTTCCCACAGCAACAACATGGTGAGTAACTTGGGTGTCTATCTCAATAGATAAGTGAGTAATAGCTACTTTGGGATTTTTCACTAACTTCCATCATGAGTGAAATCACTTGTAACTTGAAAACTATTGCATTTAGACCTTCAGGGTAGTACAAAAGTGTCCTATGCAAAGGGGAAAGATTTCAATTTTCGCCACTTTTGGCGGCCTTCTTTGATTTTAGCGGAAAAAAATGAAAAAGTGTGAATATCTCGAAAACCATAAGAGATAGAGCAATTTCGAGCGAATTTTTGACCTGCAAGGTAGTACAAGAATGTCCTGTGCAAAGGGGTAAAATATCAATTTTCGCCACTTTTGGCGGCCTTTTTGGATTTTTGCGGAAAATAGAAAAGTGTCAATATCTCGAAAACCGTAAGAGATAGAGCGATTTTGAGCAAATTTTTGACCTGCAGGGTGGTACAAGAGTCTCCTGTGCAAAGGGGGAAAATTTCAATTTTCGCCACTTTTGGCGGCCATCTTACATTTTTGCGGAAAATGAAAAAGTGTCAATATCTCGAAAACCGTAACAGATCGAGCGATTTCGAGCGATTTTTTGACCCGCAGGGTGATACAAGAGTGTCCTGTCCAAAGGGGAAAAATTTCATTTTTCGCCACTTTCGGCGGCCATCTTGGATTTTTGCTGAAAATGGAAAAGTGTCAATATCTCGAAAAGCATAACAGATAGAGCGGTTTCAAGCGAATTTTCGACCTGCAGGATGGTACAACAGTGTCCTATGCAAAGGGGAAAAATTTCAATGTAGTATTTCTTCCCCTGCGGTACTCGGCGGGAGATACATACTGCGGCAGTGGTCTTGTTATTTTTTAAAACTATTTATAACTTTCACTTGTCTCAATGTAGATTTTAATCAAAAGAAATGCACACCCTCGTGTATAAAAAACACAAATGATTAAGGGTTTTGCAGTCAAGATGAACCAAGTAATGGAACAGTAATACATGTATTTTAAATACAATTAACTTCCTGGAGTACTTTTGAAGGGGGATAATAATACTATTTTATAACGAACACTTGGGGAGTGCAAACCTCTGCCAAGGCACGTAATAATAAGTAACTGGGAAAATCCAAGTTATTTATTTATGGTATCCAGGTGGTGATCTAGATTACTCTCAAAATTTAATGGGATCTAAATTTGACCAAGACCCACCTTCTGTTTTTAGGAAGATCCAGCCAATAGTGTTTGTGTAATACTGCTAGCAAACAAACAGACAAACAAATAGTCATGAAAATAATTCCTTCTTGGCAGAGTTATTTGACACCTCAAATTAGCACATGACCAATATCATGATCAATCAATATGCAGTTTGTAAACTATAATTCTTGTAATCTATAGTAATATAATTTTTGAATTCATTGTTTACTTCACATTTTTGTGCCAATTTGAGGCCTGTACGATATTACCAAGCCCAGCAGTTCACATGCTATTGGCAAGGGGCGTGTGGCTAGACTCCATACAAAACTAATAACTCTGATGTATTGCTGACAAATAGCTGAAGTATCTCTGTAGGGTTGGTAAATGGTCTCTAGAGTGATCAGCTAGATTCACTATCTTGTGCCATTTTTACTATTTTGTAGATTTTCCAGCAAAAATATTTACTCAGGAGTTTTATCAGTTCCCGCAGCAGGAGATTTATACTGGTTAATAGTTTATCTAGCATGCTTTAACTGTTTCATCAGAAATCCAGAAACTGCGTGGTAGCTTTCTCTTTGTTTTTAACTTTATGGTGACTTGATTATACTGTGACATGGTCAATTGACTTTCTATAGACAACTGGTCTAGGTTTTAAAATGGCCAAAGGTCTCAACACGGCAAGTAACACAAGGGTTAAGTCCCTTTACAAAACTACAAAAATGCATTTACAGGAACAGGTTAAAATACATAAGCAATATACATGGCTGCTTTTTGTGTAAAACAAGGGATATTGCTGAACATATGAAACAGAGAGTGTTGTCCCTATAGAGTTATGATAAAATATTCTTGTAAACAGTTCCTGGTGGACTCCTGAGTGCTGTACTCATAAACCCATCGGGAAGTTCCATATTTTCTGTACAGCATTTCTGTTTGAAGGCTTTAAGATTATTTGGATTTGAAAGATTTACCTCACAATGCCATTATATTGGGGATCACGAGCAAGGTTTACAATGTATCGCAGAAATAGAACAGCCTCCAAAACCACTTGAAATTATCGCAAACCTTTCTGATGCTTATCAGATTTATGAAATCGTAAACCCATTGTATTGCTATTTTTTTAACTATTACAGCAATCTTAAACCTGTCTTATACTCGTACAGCAATGGTTTCCATCTTTTAGCAATCGCAAACCTATCTGTTTCATCTTTCATCACTCCTAAACCAATCGGATGGATTGGAAAACTATCGCAAACCTTTCGGAAGATTTTCTGAGGCAATAGTAGCACCAGTCGGGAAGCTATCGGGAAAATATCTTGTGCATCGGGAATGCATCGTAAACCTCATTGTAAACTATACCCTGGATCGTGGATTTATTTATCACTTCAAATTGTAAACCACATTCGCAGAAATGGAATAGGCTTCTTATGACTGTTAAATTTGAAAACTATCGAATACTTGCAGTTATCTTTAGACAAGGCAACAGACAAACTCCTGTGGGTAGAAGTCTATGAAAAACAATTCAGTTTTAAGCTGAAGTAAGGACAAGGTCCTTGGAGCAATTTCATTAGAACTTTTCACTATTATTTGTAAATGATAGTGAAAGTATAAGTATTTTTCTGCAAACTTTTTGTCATCGAATACCTTTTTATCTTATATATAAATTTAATATTATTTTTATTAAATTTATATAACCTATGTCTCAGTTCTATGTTTGGGTGATACGGTTTAATCCCATTTCGTAACTTAGTAATTTAATGTATGCTATTTGTTTCATTGTTCCTATATATCACAAAAAGCATAATAGAGATTTATGTATGTGACACAAACCATAATGACAAGGACATCTCATCAGAAAATCACTATAAACAGAAAAACCTGTAGGTTTAGCATTGAAACAATAGTCTGGTTCCTGTACCATTTTTCTCTGGAGAAAAGGGTCCTGTATCAGCCACCACCTTGGTTCCACTCAAGGAGACTCAGAACGTCTTTTTCTGATGTTTGGCGGGACCAGCTTGGTCTGGGGCCGATTTCATAAAGGGACTTAATCACAGACTTAGACTTAAATTTAAGACTTTGGTCCTAAATTTTGTCAAAAGAATGGTAAGTACATGGTCTTAGACTTAGCGGATTTCACAAAGCAGCTAAGTCCCTGAAATTGCTAAGTCATTGGACTTAACTTTAAGTCTGGTATGTAGTGGCTTAAATTTTGTAAAGAGGACTTAAATATGGCCATCATAAACTTCAAACTTTGAAATGGCTGTAAATGAAGTATAATTATACAGAACACCTCACTAAAGTAGTCTTTGGGAAGGTTATATGTGGTAACAAGGTTTTCCATTTCAAAACAGCACTTATCCTCAAAAAAAAATGCATCAAATGAAGGATATATGTCACCAATAGCATATTTCAAATAGATATAAAAAGTCACAGAAAACCACTCTGGGTATTTGATAAGCTGGGACTTAGCTAAGTCACCCTTTGTAAAATCCATTTAAGTCCCAAATCGGCCCTGGACTCTATGGCAATTAGTCTGTTCAGTAAGATATTAACTTGTAAAAATTTAATTTACTTATTAAATTTTCTATTTTGTGTTCATTTTGTAGCATACTATGACACTAAGTAGCTTTGCTTAGGGATAAAATTTGTATCATATATTTCTTAAACATGTACACAAACTTTAAATATTCATAAAGCACTCAAACATGTCAGGGGATATAAGCTCACCAGACATTCTTACCAGTATGCTGATGTAAAGCATTACACGTATGTGTAAGCTTATTTATTTTGGGTTTTAAGTCGCTTTCAACACTGTTCAGGCCATATCATGACTGAAGGGCAGACGAAACCAGTACATACAGTTGGTCAAGGTTCTGTATTGTAAACTGCCGACCAACGGCAAGCAACTACAGCTTTCCCACTTGAGGTCAGGCCGGGATTACATGTAAGATTACATTATGCAAAATAAAACTTTAATATGAACATTATCCCTCTCAACGACAAACAAGCTTGAACATTATACAAGGCTACTGCTACCCTGCATAAGTTGGCCGCAGACATAAGCTGGCCGCCCTAACCACACCTTCACAGGGCTTTAACATGAGTGGCCAACTACACTCTGAAATCATGTATTATTGTTAAACGTATTATATGCAACAGTTTTCATTGGTGTATAATAACCTATTTGTCTTTCTGGAGCCTGTAGATGAGCCGCGGCCAACTTTTAGCATGTGGCCAATTTATGCAGGGTAGCAGATTCTAAAAAGCAGTATTGTACCTTTAGGGAAAGGTTCAGGTGTTTATAATGAATACCCTAACAGATAATATTGTAAAGGCGAAATGGAGAAATATGACTGTAGTTTAAGTAAAGCTTGTTTACACATCCTACCTGGGAGATCCCACACTTGGTCAGGGTGCTAGCATTTGGCCATCTATCAATCAACATCCCAGATAGAGTTATCTAGTTGTTATTTCTTTATGGTCTGATAGCTTGGTATTTACTGCGAGGTCAAAAGTGCAATTCCGTGAGATCAGGATTACAGCTCCCACAAAAAATTACACTGCTATTTTCTTGGATTAAATGATATTATACCACAAACAGTGTAATCTAAAATATTACTGCACCAATGAATAGTATAAAACCTATGTCATATTCAAAGGACAGTCATGTTTAATTTGCATCTAAGAATTGGGGCATATATTCATAAAGGGTGTTAACCAGGACTTAGGCTCAAAGTTAAGACTTTTATCTTAGCTCTTGGGGAAAAATATGCCAAGACTTTTGTCTAACAAGACTTCGGTATTCACCAAAAAAGTTCCGACCAGTCTTAACTTTGAGACGAGTAGGGGTGAGTCTTAAGTTTTTGAAATCGATCTTAAATAAGGAAGAGAAAGATTAACTTAGCTGAGACAAAAATCTTAACTCTGAGTCTATAGTTAAGATTAAGACCTGGCTAAGTCTATGACACTTCATGAATACCGGCCCAGGGTTCCTATTCACTAACACTGTTATTACTTTTAGAATATTCTTTCATGGCAGGGGAAGTCATCGCAGAAATAAATTTGATTTTTTTGGGAATATTTAAGATTGACCCTAGGTTTTGTGTCAATTTGGGAATTCCAGACCATCTTTGAGCAGGACTGAGCCATGGGTAGCCCCTACCTTATTTTTAAAAATATAATTATTATTGTTATTAACAGCAGTGTTATAAAAGTAATCATCTCTTATAAGAGGAAAAAATGATAATTAGCTACAAGTACACCACATATCTTTCAAAATTCCTGAAGATTTGCCTCTCAGACCAAAATACTGGAATAAAGGGTATATGATAGGACTTTTCAAATTTACGACAGAATGTTTGAAGTGCCAAACTATAAAAGGTAATCTAGTCATCCAGTTATTGAAATATCAAAAATGTTTGATATTTTTACGATCCTTCAATCCACTATCAGAACTGGATGTATACCCCTGCCACCTCATAATGGATGATGACTGGCCACAAATCAGTAAAGCCAGTTGCTAGTAAAGCCTACCAATGGAACATGGGTATTACTATACTACAGCTACAAAACCGAGCCCATCTGAATCCAAAACATTCCCTTTGCATGTCTGAGTTCAGTGAAGCAATGAAGGCTTTAGGATTATTAGATTAATACAGAAGAGTCAGTTTGTATTAATCTCAAGACTGGTTTTCATGTCTGGTGGGCTGTCATGTCTTGTGTATTTATGCTTCAATCTGGCACTGTTGTGGCATCTTTACACTGACAGAAGCTAAACAGAGAATAAACAGCTATTTAGGTCAGGGTAAGGGGGCTTTATGTTTTATAGGAAAAAAAAGACAAGGATCTATCTGCATTTGGATATTCAGAGAGATATAAAGCTCGCCTCCGTAATTCAACATAAATCGAATACAAACTGTTTAATTTTGTTGGTTGTGGTGAGAGTAGTTTCACATTGACTTCTTTTGATTTTGAAGTATAATTCAACTGACTGGCAACAAATAAACAGAGGAAATAATGGATATCTATGCAAACAATTTAATCACTATATATTACATTTAAAGAAAGCCGACAGATGACTATGACACTGGACAATAAGGTAATGTGCTTATTTTCATTTTTTTGTGTGTATTTAAGTAAGTATCAGGAAATAAATGTACGTGGTGTTATGGGAGTAAAACTGGACAAACCATGGTATATACATAGGATATATACGATGATTTCAGGTAATAAACCATGGATTTTACTCTGATTTCAGGTAATAGACCATGACATTCCCCCACCCCATATTTCAGTTTACAACATTTGTGAAACATTTAGATAGAAGATTTCTGATGAAATCATTTTAAATGGCAATAATGTGTTCAAAGTATATTGAATCAAACTTTCCCACAATATTCTATTAAACCTGGTCTGTTCAATTTATGAGTACTACTGACAAAAACACACAGACAGACAAACGTCAGTGAATACTTAACCCCATGTTTCTTATGGCATGACCAGTCATATTATCCACTTCTGCACGCAATCAAAGAAAAAAAATACTTCAAAGTAGTGGAAAGCCAATCACTTAGTGTCAAGTTTGATGGGAGCTTTTCATCCATGGAGAGCTATTGTGTAATGAAATAGCCTGACTTAAGGCTCATAAATTAATGGATTTATTTGTTGGTTTATTCTGTAATCATGCAATGTTCTTTTAATACTCTACCATTTGAATCAAAAGACACGGCTAACTACTTCTAATTCATTCATGTTTATGAATACATAAGATGAGCATTATAACAGACATGACGTCATACTTCAGCATTGTGTATAGTTATAAATTTGACACTTAATCATCTGACTGTGTCCAGGGTAGAGATCAAACCAAAGTGGAAGTACTGATCTATACATAACTCTTGTTATTTCTATGTAATTCTTCTGTTAAGGGGGGGGGGGGGGGGGGGGGGGGGGGGGCGAAATATAACTCTTGATATTTCTACATAACTCTTGCTGTTTAAGGGGACGCAATATAGCTTTAACTCTGAAAACAGCTAAAATTTCATTCATGAGTGTACTACTCATCATGTTTTCAATAACGACAATATTCTCCATCTCATACAGACAAAGCTTTTACATTTCTTACTGTAGTGTTCTATTGTAAACACAGTGCACCCATACAGACTGGGGTATACTTCTGCTTCTGATTTCACAGAATCTCCATGAATCAGTATGAGTACATCATATATGTGACGCAGGGACTTATTGTAAACACTATGAAGTTTGAATGTCATCACTGTAATGTTGTAAATAAATAATGAATAATTAGACAATCAAATGGACATGGTTAAAATGACTTTATGACAAGTATAAAATGCCCTGATCGACTTTCGCAAAGCCTAGTTGATTTAAAAGGCAAGGTGGTGGTAGTGGAGGGAAGACTGAAACTGCTGAAAAATAAGTCTTACTACCACAAATATGACTATACAGATAACTTGTTACAATAAGTCCACATTAATCTTGAGCAGTTATCAGTTATCTACTATGAATACTTTTCTATTGGAAAAGGTTCACACAACACCAATTGGTTTTATGGAAGAGTGATAAGATAGGTCGAAGCATAAATAAAGTAGCCAAAGCATCATAAATATAAGGCATAATGCCCAAAAGATTTATTGTCAGGTCTCAGACATGTTTAATACCTTAGACCGGTGGCCAAGACTATCATCACTGTGCTCCTTAACTATATGAGTAAAAAGTAAACTTCAACAAGATTATGCACTTGATCTCTTGAGGGTTTAGCGAGGCAAACTAGTGAAAGTGGAAAATGAGTATAAGCCTTAACACTGGCCACAAAATCAGTGTTTATTGTACCATAATTTTTGGCACCTTTGCACTAACACAATATTTCCATTGAGTAAACAGCTCTTGAATGAAGATAATTTGTGGAGGCATTTTCTTTTTGAAGTAGAAAGAGATTTATCTTCATATTTATCTACGAGCATATCTGGTATCGTCTTTGCTTTGACGAGTGGCAACTGTTCTCTGTATTGTATTAGGCAGTTTATAGAACACACATGTGTAAGATGTGAGTTTTATGTAGTCTTTACATACAGAGTTTCAGGAAAGGAAAACCAAACCCAGAAAGGATTTCTGTTTTTTGTTATATTTCTCAGAGGTTATTCCGTTGATATGATGTTTTATGTAAAAATATTTTGTGTGTGCACAGGTATTTTGTTCACTTCCTTATTGCAGTATAAGTGATAAGAGATTTGCTGGACTACATAGAACGTAAGAGCACTTGGAGAGCTCATGCCTTCACCAAGGCCTAACACCTCCAGTATTGCATATGAGATAAAAATTCCTTTAAATATTCCTGGACCCAGACAATGACTCAGATAACCACCAAGAAATTGAACCATCTGTTCATTGTGCCATTGTCAACATTTCCTGGAAATTTTATAAGTCCATAACATTTAGGTTGATTTGTAAACAGACACACAAACTCAAATCAAAAGATAGCCTCATTGGCGGAGGTAATAAAATAAATAAAGAACAAACAGTCCCACATGGTTTCAGTACACAATGTCTCTGAGGCTAAGAGAACCGGACCTTATTAATCGCCTTAAATAGCACAAATAAAAAGGTTTTTACTCTTCATGTTTTAGGTTTTATTCTCTAAGTACATGTTAATTGTTTTAGTTATTAGTCTGCTTTAAATAAAAAAAAATCTTGTCCTGACAGATTGACAGTTAAGTGTTAAAAGCTACTTGTAAAATATTACTAGGATTTGTACACAGTAGTCCTATCAGAGGAAAAGTCTATTAAAATCTGTTTTAAAATCTGCAGACTGCAAGTTAATAGTTGTTAATACTGTAAATAGGTTCAGTGAAGATTCACTAATACATGTTTTCATTAGTTTGGATACAGTGCCAAGATAAGTAACTTGTGTTTAAACAATGTCCCCTTTTGTATATGGTCTAGTAACATTTATTATCCACCATGAGCCATATATAACCTAATATAGCGGGATATATAATAGTTTTTGTATACACTGCGCTTCCGTACCATGGATAATTAGCGTAAAACAAGTGTCATTTTTAAACAATATCTCAAAAACTATGTAACCTGCAAATATGTATTATATACCATTAGAAAGGTCTTCTAACAGCACTTCTGTTTGTCTTTGTTGCATAAAAATCCGTGCAGAAATGACTGAGAAATTGCAAGTTAAATATCAATCTCACACTAGGGCGGTGGGGATGCGGTGGGGAGTTGGCTATACAGGGATATATTGAGTAATTCATGTACTACCAAGATCCAAGATCTCTTTTTGATGTTGCTGGCTGGAAATCTAATACGTACAGATAGGACTACTACAGAAAATGTTGGCCCAGGCAGAACCAAAGATGAGTTTTTTTTAAAAAAAAGTCCCAAACTGGTTTGATGTGTGGCATAAAAGTTTTACAAATATCATAAAATATGATTAAAATTATCCATAAGTCAAAAAAAAATGTAATGACGTTCCCTTAGTGGCAGATTTGACTTACTGTTTGACTTCACCCAAATTATTAACACAGATTGCAAAACCTACTGACACAACCCCCACACTAATCTAATAGACATGGATTCTGTGTGGAGGTTACCCAACCTATTTATTCTCCTCTGAAGTAGCTTGCAATCTAATTGTGCTGCGGGAATTCACTAATAAAGTGTTAAGGACTATTTGCCATGGCCAAAAACAATGTTACTTTGTAGAGATTTAAATGGCGGAATGATTTATTGATTTATTGTTTTTTTTTTAAATATTTTTTTTTGGAGGGAGGTGAGGGAGGGGGGAGGGGGTTACAATATTGAGAGAAGTTTAAAGTTGTTCTTTCATCATACAAAATATCACCACTAAATTGAAACAGGGCCATCACAGCCGTGAAAAATCATAAAACACTTAGCACGTATCTATTTGAACGGAATCTTTTGAACATTTCAAATAGATCCTATTTATTTTCTTTTTTATAGTAAAGAAATTCTCAACATTTCAAACTGAACTACATCTTGACCTTCCTCCACTTTCTGTTTTGTACCTCAACAAGTTACTCTCAAACCTTTGCCAAAAAAACATTTTTGCCTGTAAAAGAATGACAATGTGAGACTGGTGAGTAAAATAAAACCCACTGAAATTTGAACACAAAATCCTTATATTTGTTTCATTTGTGTGAAATAAGGTGAATGTTCTTTCTAATTAAACATGCACTGATATAAGCTCAACTTAGTAACAGGTTACACAGGAGAAATAATCAACTATTGAACCTGTTACATGACTTTTTGATGGGTAATTATGAAATTCTACATGAATCACCACTCAATTGCCACATGAACAATCAGCATACAGTTTACAAAGCTGTACTTGTATTGGTTATCCTGATTGGCCAATTGTTGGATTTCTTGTTTACATTATTTTGTGCCAATTTGAGGACTGTGCGAATTTACCTACCTAAAGAGTAACTGTGATAGATTCAAAAAGATTAAAACTCAAGTCATCAAATCATTTTATGTTTAAGTGTTATGACAATTAGTCAATTAAATGCTACCCCTGAAACAAAATTTACTGGCTTGAGTATTATCCTATAGTGGCAGGCTAAAGAACCTCAGGAATGTTGATAAATTATCATCCCTGAGACTCTGTCTTTAAGTTAGGGAAATGTAAGTCAAATAGTACAAATAGTGCTTTAAGTCCTGTGGTAACGTGGATATTGTGTTAATTGGAAATGCATATAAAATAATGATTTGGATCAAATTATATTATTTGGATTTATGCTATTCTTAATGACCCAAATATTAAGGCATTTTTGAGGTAAAAGACATTATTAGAGGATCATTGACCAGCACAACTTACTTAGTAGAATATCCCAACATTTAATGACCACCGGGTTGGCTTCACGAAACAAAATAAAGATAATACTGCCTTATCTGGTTCCCATAAGATGCCCAAAATGGTCTTTAGAAATTTACTTCTACCAAAAAACCAAACCTATGAAATAGACAACCCTACAGAGTTGTTGAAACCCTAATATTCTAAATATATGTCTGTAGTTTTGGCGAACTCCCCTGCCTGGCTCTAATTAGCCAATCAAACAGATTCACTCTTTAGTAGGCCAAAAGGATACTGACATTATTCCAGATTCAGTCTACTGTATGGGCCGAATTGGCTCCAGTAAGTAGTGCTATTGAACATTCACCTCATTTCATTGACTAATGAATCGAAGGGATCATTAGTGGCAAACTGGTCAACAAGTTTTCAGCAGCTATTTTTAAAACAAGTATCTTATGACCACCAAGTTGACTTCTTCATCAAAACAAACCAATAAGGTTATCTGGGGCATACAAGATGAGCAAAATTGGATTTTGGGTGTTTTAGTTTACTGGGAAAACAATACCCTCAATCCTGCTTGTATGCAAGTTCACAGAAGATACTTCCCCCTGGCTCAAAAAAGCAATCGAGCAAATTCATCTGACAGTAACACAAAATGAGACTCATAATTAAGTCCCTTCTATGGATCAATTCTACTCGAAATTCCAGTATTTGATAATCCTTTGTCTATTTTCATGTACTAATGAATCAACAGGGAACCTCTGTATACAGTATTTCCTTACTTGCCTCTCTACGCTGTGGTTTAGGGTTCCATACAACTCATATTTATAAATGGCATGTGGGAAGTTCTAATCACCCTTTGACCATAGTTAATAGACAGTAGATTAGAAGTCAAGAACAAGTCTTGTTTCACAAAACTTATCTGGCATTTTTCAGATTCTGTATTTGGCATATGCTTTTAGATGTACATAGAAATCCATATAAAATTTAACAGTACAAAGACTATATTATTTATTGAAACTGCTGAAATATATTGCATCCTTCAAGTGGCCCATACGGTCTGTGTTTATTTCCAGTTTCTCTGTCATCAAACCACTTTGAGTAGAACTATTTGTAAACCCCTGAACACAATACCAGTCTGTCACAGGTTTTCTTCCCTAATTAGTGCTGGAGTAATATCCATGACTGGGACAATGACTTAACCCCCCCCCCCCCCCCAAAAAAAAAACACCCTTGATTCTCAAATTCAACACTACAACCACTAGGCCACTGAAATTACAAAAGTGCTCAATGTACTTACAAAAATTTGGTCAAATTTGTCCAACACATATAATACATTTTATAATTTTAACCTCCTTTCCTCCATCTATCTTAATTAAGTCTTGGAGAAACCAAGAACACAGCAAGTTTGGCATCTAACTACAGGTTGCCACCTCTAAGTAGGCCCAACATCCACAAGTGGCAAATGCTGTGGGCTTGCTCAAATGTGACCTTGGCTATTGAACGGGATAAAAAATTCCAACTATGAATCTTAAATATACTGCATATTGTGAGCGGAGTGAAGGCTTACAGTCCATGTTACAGTCCATGTTTTTTTTATTTCTCTTGGTACTCATATTCCTTTCAAGCTGTATTTAGTTTGTAAGAAGATTATTGAGCTACATGAGAAATGTGTCTCTATAGCTTCTTTAGCATGGACAAGTATTTTTAAAATAACATATTGCAGAATGCGTTTTTAAATCTATTTTAATAACAATACATATTTGATTATTGTAATAGGGGACATAAGATTAAATGTATAGCCTACTGTAAAAGTGTATAAAACAGTAAAACAGAGGTCTTGTACACCTCTTTTAACAGCTAATGCCCCGATCACAAAGCAGATAGCATTCCTTACGTTTATAGACGCCTCATTCTTCCATGTACTGCCAGGCTTCTGTCAGTAAGCATTGCAGACTATTATATTATCTGTTGTCCATGACCATACACATATATGGTATAATGGTCGCATCAAATAACCTTCTGTAAACTGCAGGGCATCGCATCATTTCTGTATCCTTCCCACAGCATTTTGTCTCATTCTCTGTACTATTTCCCCCCCCATGAAGTTGTGTGTGCCTTAAGATCACTGTATCTGAACAATATCTAGTTCTCTATCTTCTCTTTGTCACAGTGTGAACATTGCCCTTCCTAATTCCGAGTCTCTACCGTAGCACAATTGTAGCTAGAGGTGTGTATCTGGGCTTGACAGGCGATGCAACACTCATTCTTTGTTTGTTTTTGAGCTGTCTGTAATTGTCATAATTAAAAACCTATAGTGTGAGCATGGGGTCAAAGCAGCACAGACACTCACTTAACATCTTACACATGAGGCCAAGAGACTGGTTGTACAAGTGTATAATTTTGCAATTGATCTTTAATAATCTGGATGGATCAGTGGTCTAAGACCATCAAGGTCAGGCCAAACAAGTGGTCAACTAATGTACTGTTGATATTTCTCCGACTGGATTGGTAGGCAACTTTAATAATCATGGCCCTTAAAGGGATTTAAAACTTTCACTGCAATCAGTCAGAAATCCCCAACCGATTTTCAGATACCTACTTAGATCTCAGGGAGTGTACTTTTCAAGGTATGTGAATGACCGTACGCATTTTCTGCTAATCAAATATAATTTGGGAAAACCAATTATAAACTCTGAACTTCATGTATGAAATGATGGGTTACAGAACTGATATGGTTTAATCCCTGAACAGTGTAACTGGTGGAATAGGGGCTTACTAACAAATGAGTCACCCTCTATTCTGAATAACTACCAAATGTACACAAAGTACAAGGCGGTTAGCTGTACTCAAGGAAGCTTTTCAACCATAATAACCATAAATGTATATTTATACTCAGCACAATATCTCAATGCACTATTTGATATCCAACAAGTACTGCCCAAGCTCCCAAGTAACTGACATTCCCCTAACTGAAAGAAAGGGTCTCGAGGATGATCATTTACCCACGCCCCTCGGGTTCTTTAGTTTACTGCTGGGGATAATATAAAATGACAGAAAACGACCGTTTTAAGTGGTCATCCAATCCACTCTGCACCTGTCTGTACCTGGGTTCAAGCCCATATCCCCCGTGTTAATAGTCGAGTGTGTTACTCACTCGATTAACAAGCCATTGTGATTTGCCAAATTCATATTCTTATACATGAATACCTTCTTTTAATGCCAAAAATAAGTACTTACTTTGTCTACTGTTTCATACCATTCAAGATGTGGAGATCTTAAATGTTGATAATAAATGGTCTGAGTGAGGGAAAGATCAGAGAAAGTGGCCATCTACAGATCTACAGATGCTCTATTTATTTGTACAGCTGCTTCAGTTAAACGAATTTATAATAAACAGTTGAGAGATATAAACTGATATCACTGGCACATAAAATGTGATCAGGATAAAAAATCTAAGTAATGTTAGCCCCGTATACCACATTACACATTTGCTGATCCAAATGTAACCTATGTTAATCCGGTAAATACAGTGTCTGTTTTGGCAAATGGAACACTCTATCTTGCTGATTAACCACAACCAAAATCAGATTTATCTTAACACAGACTCTGTCCAGAACTGTAGACAATCAAATAGAAAGCTAACTTTAAAGACAGCAGGGTAGTTGACTATGTTTAGAATACAATCTGTTTTGGTCTGCTATTTCAAAATTGGTTTTTATCAAGGGTTGGTTAATAATGGATAATATGCCTTTGTGGCTACTGTCACTTTGTCATTGTATGGGGCCATATCACTATGGAGAGTTGAGGGGATGGAGGAAAACAGTGCATACGAGTTGATCAAGATTTTGCTCTGAAAAAACAACAACAACTACTACACCACCTTTTTATTAGTTCAGATTGAGTTTTATCAGGGTTACACACCCCGACTGACCAAAAATGCAAAAATGGCTGATTACTAGACAGGCCTTAGCCCTGTTGAATGCTAAAAGTTTAAACTCTTGTCTTAAATATTTGGAACATTTCAGTTGAGCCTACGAGCCCAGACTTTATGTATTCCACCAATGGCCCCAGCCTCAGCTTTGGCTGAGCCACTAGCTCAAGGCGGAGACTGGCCATGGTGTGTAGTGGGCTTAAGTTTTGTAAACAAATGGTCAAATATCGACAGCATAATCCTTTTTTCACTGCAAAATAATACTTTACCTGAGACAATATGTGCCAAACAAAGGATTTTTGTCATCAGTATAACATTTTGACTAGAAATAAAGGGTCACATGACACAAAATCTGCTGTGGTTATTTCATGAACTTGGTGTCAGTTGAGACCTTTTAGACAAGAACATACCTGGACTAAAAGGGTCAGATTAAAACCGGTTTCATGAGTCTGAGACTGATCAACATCTGAAACCTTTGGTGAAATTTTCCCTAGGGGGGTTACAGCTAGAGGGCGTTGTTTTCAACACTACCTGAAAGTTAATCCCTCCATATACAAGAAAGATACAAAGGTTTCAAAATAGCTTAGAACAAACTACTGTAGTATTATCTGTGTATATTTATGAAATATAATAGGAAAACCTCTAGAATGATGTATACAATGAAATATATCACAAATAAAGAAAATAATATACACAAGTGTGTAGCATCAGTAATATATCGTTCATCTTCAAGTATTTCATACAAGTCTAATAAGGGATCTTTCAATTTTATTATTCAACTTTTTTTTCAATTATTAAGTAAATATGTCTGTAATTAAAGGAAAAAAAGCTGTCATATACATACAGAAGTACTAGTGATACTAGCTAGTTATAAGAATTTCACTTTTTAATACTTGCCCCATCTCTGCATGGATTTTGATGCAGTAAGATGTATTAGAAGCTCCTTCATTGTACATTTTAATGATGCCTATGACATATTTGTAGGCTACATGTTTTCATCGATATTAAGGCAAAAAGAAGCGATTATTGATGATTTCTTTTGCCGATGATTATGTGCAGTCAGTGTATGTATAAATGAATGCGGCTTACGGCATCCGAGAGTCAATGTGCGATGGTAATTTTTTCCCGACTTCTCAAAAATCTAAATTCACTTTTGTCATTTGATTTTTTTCCTGACCAGAGTGGAAAAATTACCATTGCAAATGGGGCATTGGGTGTCATAATTTGGAGTCAGACACATGTAAACAACCAAAAATAAATGAGGAGGGGTGAAAATTGCTGTCGCAAATTGGCCCTTGGATGTTGTAAGCCACATACATGTGTAAGTACACTAAGTGGGACCAGTAAATACAAAAATATATAAAGACAAAATCTAGGATGGGATTTCCATGCACTTCAGTGTGTCAGCAGCTCAGCTCACAGTTTCTACATTCAGTTACCGCCTGAAGTGCCACAAAGAGAGGCTAACAAACAACCCCTCAGCCTGACAAAATCTTCTCCAATTTCCTGGAGACCTTAATCATCTGGCTTTATCGCCCGGTATGATCTTGTGACCTTGAACTCTGATTTAGCCGGGAAATGACGTTAGAATACCCCAAGATAGTGTTAGACTGTCAATAAGATGTTAGCTCCAATTTCTTTTATTCAATTTATTCATTGTCCCGCCAGCAAAAGTGAAGACTTTTCCAATTCAATAGATCTGGTAATTGATTAGTCTTTCTTGGGCTTAAAGAAATAATAATCAATATGCAGGATCATAAAGATTAATAAAGTTTATATGACAGTGAAGATATGCCTAACAAACTGCATCTGACTGATGCAAAGAGCTGTATGTTCTCTAAGCTGTGTCTGGGGTCAATATAAATACTATTTTTAACTTCATCATATGCTACAATACAATGAGAGGAATCGATCTTTAGCTTTAATTATTGTATGAAAAATGTTTAAGAGTCTTTTTTAACTCTTTGGGAACAGTATAAAATATTTGGTAAAATGCGGTCCACTTTTGGGCAGCCCTTATATTGCTATTGTTATAGGTTAAGTTCTATGGATGTATTTGTACTTATCACAAAATATATTTTAGGATGCTACTATCATTTTACAGTTTGAGGAACCTCTTTTCATTCTGATAAGCCTTATAAAACCACACTGCACATTTATTCTCAAGAAACTGCATTTTGGTGTGTTTTTTTGCGAAATGCTGCCCCCCCCCCCCCCCCCCCTGTAATGGCTGTTGAACAAGGCGTAAAACTTCTTTGATCTTTGGCCAAGGGATTATATTAAAGGTAAAATAACTGAGATCAGTTTTTGTGTGACAAATCTACATTGATTCCGAAAATTTCTTGTTCATTTAGTTGCATGTCATCCTATTAATTAACATCATTTTTTTAGATAATATTAACATAATTAAATCGGCTTTAAACATAGGTACCAAAACTCATACAAAGGTATTGCCATCCCATGTGCCTGTACAGTTATATTGTGCCATATCTACTTCTCCTAGGAGGTTTATGTTTTTGGGCTGGTTGGTTTGTTGGTTTGTCTGTTTTTCTGTGTTTGAGATAACCCAAAAAGTAATGAGCAGATGCTTTAAAGATTATGTTTTAATAGTTAGGATCTATAAAATATGTAAATAATTAAATGGTTTGTCTACTGCCTCACAAAGGTGGAGGAATTTAATGCTACACATGAAAATATTAAAAACTACAGAAAAAAAACATTATTTAGTCACAGTAAACGTTCACTATAGAAAGTACAATAATGTCTGATACTGTTGCAATTTGGGGTTCACAAATGTTTTTTGAAAGTATTTGATCTTTCTCATCAGAGGCTGGAATTAATGTGTAACCCTCTCTCTGAATGTACTTTTTTCTGAAGTGCAGTTGCACCGCTAGGATGCACAGGGGCAAAGCACTTTCCTTGGAATTACCCTCGGACTACTTGTGTTATTTTAACAAAGGTAATTAAAATTGTAAAAAAAATAACTCTATCTCACATGATTATTTAATTGCTCATTATATTTTGCTGTCTTTAGAAATGATACTGGGTACACAATACAAACTCTATGATACGTAAGAATAGAATACTTCATACATTGTATGTTATGTTTAAATGACGTATAACTATATTTTACATTTCTGCAAAATTAATGATGTGGTTTGGTAATGTTTAAAAAAAAAACATCTTGCATTAATTCAAATGACACACAACCGGAGCCGAAGCAATGCTATCTAGCAGTTCATTTATGTCTTCCTCTCTGGGGAATATGGTACTTATTTGTCCCACAAGCTCCACTGGTAATGTAATGGGAGTTTTATGTCACAACAAGATCTTGTCCTTAAAGAAATCTGGTTGGATTTAAAGTAACCCAAAAGATACAGTCTGGATCAGATAAGGACCAGGATGCTTTTCGTCTTGAGAATATCAATACCGAAAAAAAGAGAAAAAAAGCAAGCAAAGTGACTCTTTTAAACCAAAACGCAAATAAATTATATTTCTTGCCACCAATTTGAACATGAATGTTTTAGTTTGTCTCAATACATCATATGGGTGATATTAGATTTTTAGGAATGGAAACACGCAGCCCAAAGTAATTAGACACCATTAGACATTGCATACCAGTAAACACATTCAGGAAAGCAAGGAAATTTCTCATCAAAGGTCAGGATCCAGGTTAGAACCCATCAGAATAAAGGAGAGAGATAAGTCTCTTACCACTACAGCCATTTTGGAAATGAGACCATCGCAGTATTTTATGTATAAAATATATATTAATGTTTACCATAATGAATTACAAAATACCCATTTTGAAGATATCTGGCATGTAATACAAATCTATGATTCAAATAATACATAACTTACGAAAACTTGGAAGAGCTAACACTTTATTTGTTTTAGGCCGTGATAAGTTACCCATATACCCACAAATGGTCAAACTTCATTGAGACATATTGTACAAATTAGCCAACTGGATTCTCAAAAACTAGTTTTTTTTTGCATAATTTTACCTACTCTCATAGTTATTTAGCATTTTATTGGTTTTTTTTTTACTTCCAGTTGGTTGCAACTAAAACACGGTTATCCAGATTCATATTGAGTTCTTGCAAAATGGTTACCAGTCCTGCTACAGCCTCAGTACTTGCAATCACAAAAAAAAAATCTTTTGATGTAAGTCACACCTTCCATTTAGTTAAACTCCAATTATTAAAGTATATATACTCAAGATCATTAAGCTAATTAAGTTTTTATGGTAGGTAGTTCTTGGTCTAACACAGAAATAAATGAATTTTGAGAAAGATCATTCCCAATTCTGGATCAAAGATCTCTTGTTTATTGTTGCAGTCGTAAGCAACAGTAGAGGTGCTGGGCCTTTTACAGAGGTATCCTCTATCCAAATGCTTTTGTTAACCATTGCTTTAACTCTGTGTGTCACTAGTAAAAACCAGTTACATCGTGACTACACAAATTCATAATTTGAATATGTCAAAGATATTTTATTTGCAAAAATAACAACATCTGCCAGCTTCCATAATAATTAGACTATCTGTGGTGATGACATTCCATAGATGATATTATAACATGAGCTAAAGTCATTCTTTACAAACAATTAGGCATTTTGTTGTATTACTAGTTCTTAAAGTTGAAATTTGTTCAAATATAATTCAAATGTATACTTGCTATGTACAATATAGCTCTAAAGAGATATGATACACTGTCGTAAGAGTGTTCATTATGCTGAACCAGTTGGCGTAAAAGTACTAGAATCATTCAGAAACAAGAACACTCGCAGAGCACATAAATCCCCAAAGGCCCAACATCTCAAACATTACTGATGAGTGCAATGATAAAAAAAATCCTTTAAAAAATTCCTGGATCCAGACAGTCATCTTGATCACCTTCAAAAATCTTATCATGTGTTCTTTGTGCTATTGTCAACATTTCCTTTGAATGGTTTGCTATTACTCCAGAAGTAATAGCATCTGTCGATAACTTTTCGAGGTATTTTGCAATTAAACAAACAAGCCAACACATGTTGCCAAAAACATAACCTCCCAGTCAATTTAACTGGAGCTCTGGTCTATGCCAATGATATCTGATAAAAAGTTGAAGAATTCTTTAAAAAAGAAACTGTTCTGTTTTGGGTGAAGAGACAAAGCTTGTTATATGAGTTCCAACTGACCGAATCACCCGTGTTGGTTTTAGGTATTTAAGTGATTACCTTTCTGACAACTTAATCATACAATAAGGTATTGCTTGCCACTGAAATTCAGTATACACTGAAATGTAAATTGTTTTTAATGCTTGATATTTTCTATTCCCAAAAAGTAAGCTAACAAATATTTCTTTATGGGCGATAATGTAAGTTTTATGTGAAACTGACACACATCCAATCAACGTACAGCTTACAAATAATTTTTTGTGACATTTATCCTGAGTGGCTATAGATTGATTCACTTGCTCATTTTCAATATATACAAAATTAGCCAGCATATAGTACATGTGCAGCTTTAAGAATGAAGACGATAATTGTAACCTCAGTGCCAGCCTTTACCAACATAGTTGGTATAACTACTGTGTCCATTAAAACACAAATTATTGTGTTACATTGAGTAGATCCAACCTATACAAAGCAAATAACGTTTAATTTATTTCCACCTCCAGGAGGTTATGTTCTGGTTGCGTTTGTTTGCCTGTCTGTTCGCCTTTGTTGGTGCTAACTCTAAAAGTAATGAATGGATCTTTCTGAATTATTTTTATGTCAGTAGGGTGTGACCAAAGGAAGAAGTGATTCAATTGTAGGAAAATCTGGATCATATTTTAAATACAAAAAAATGAAACTTTCCCTGGGGGGAGTTTACACTCTATGAATGCTTTCTAGTTTTATTATGAACTCTAAGAGCAATTTGTGAACCTTTTTACAAATGTAACTGCATGAAGGTTTGAAGAGAACTTGTCCTTCTTGGTCAAAAGTTATTGGATATTAAGGCATTGAACACTTTCTCTACTGACAGAGATAAATTAATAATATGCCATTTGATCCAATTTCCTCCTTGAAATGGAAGCCATACAATTGATTCCTGAAGCCCATACTGTCCAAAGGCTCATAGCAACGAATGGGAGAGTGTGGGGGAGAGAAGGGCCAATAAAGGGTAACAGAAGTGGTCTGGCTTGTGATAGAAAGAAAGTGTGTATTTTTCTGTATGGGCCAATGTATGATTGGGTGTATTGTTGCCCTGTCATCACCGTTAAGTGTTTCAGTATTGGCATTCCATTGAGACCATTTGTCAGCGGAAATGGATGGAAAGAGATGCTTTATTTGCTGAAGCAGAAGTGTAGTAAATATTGGAAGGATTTTGTCATGCTTTAAAGGATTGTTAATTGTGAGACTATAATTCAACAAGAGATGATACTACATAAACTGAAAATAAATGGAATATATTGAATTGCAGTGAGTTTGTTGCCCTCTTTATAAAGTCTTGTTTATGGACAATATATATGGACATGTTCGGTCAAAATCCCATCAATGCAATTTCTGTTTTGGGCATATGTAACCACTAGCAAATGGAATTAGCTGACAGACAACGCAAAAAAAGGACTGACAGGTAAAATATGTTTTTGTGGATTTATCTGGTATTTTCTTCACTATAACTGTTGATGGTTGAAACACTTTGGCAATAGCAATCTGGTAATCCCATCAAAAGTTTTTTCTTATTGATTTCTTATTCAATCATTTTAAAGAAAACTAAATAAATGAGTGAAGCCCTCAATGGAGTGGGTGAATTGTAAATAATTTTAGCTTACGGCTCTTGTCACCACCCCAAAGTGTTCCCTTGGAAATTATTAGAATTTTTATTTACACAAGTCTGAGCCAAACTGACATGTGAAATGAACTTGGAACTACAAAACACAAGGGAATAATTTTGAATGCAAAAGTAAATGCTTGGTAAAAAGAAAACAAATATTCTAGTGATCTGATAGTGCAACTGGAGTGAGCTTTACTGATAGAGGATTAGTACAATCTTTTGTATGTAATTCATGGTACCGCAGCGTCACTGAAACATACTTGGTCAGCAAGAATTATTACCTCCTCCAGGGTTTTTACCAACTTGCTCAAATGTCTGTTTGTTGGCAAAATAACTCAGAAAATTATGTACTTATGTTGATGAAACTTCAAGAGAATATTGACAGTGACACATGGAACAGATTATTCATTTTTACTGGTGATCCAGATCACTGTCTGGATGCAGGAATTTTTCATTTTTTTTACCATTGCACTCAGAAACATTATTAGAGGAGTTACCCTTGGCGGAGGTATGCGCTCTCCATGTGTTCTTGTTATATGTGTACTTTCCGTGCAAAACACCCACCTTGATTTAAGTGTATCAGATGCAAAGCTATGGATGAAATGTTTCTTTCATCGGTGGATGAATGGAGAAAAAGATTGAACCCTTAGAAAAAAAAACTGTTGAAGTTCTGTGTATAAGCTATTACCTTTACGAACATAATACTTATTGGCATCCTAAGTTGGAACTGGTTGAACACAAAGTTTACTTAAGAGCTAGAATGTATAATGCATGACAAATATGCAATGACAGAAGCTACAAATCTACTTTACTAATGAAAATCAAACCCACTGTTACAGTGAGTTTAAAAAGGCGATAATTAAGCATCTTCTACTTGTCATCAACACCTCAAATCTGCATAAAACTCTGAATCGGCAGTCGGACATACCCCCCCAATATATTTTATTTATTTGTGTCATCAATTTGACTATTCACTATGGTCTATTCCCAAGAAGGCTCCAGTGTTGTGTTAAAGACACCCATCTGCCCATTAGTATTCTATAATCTTTTTTGGCCAAGTCATGATGCCAAGCAGGAGTGTTCCAGGATACATTTTATTTTAATAGGTTATCAAAGGCTAAAAGCTCATATTTGTCTGTTTTATCTTATTTCCTTAGACTCTTGAAGACTAGGGGATCTTAACTATTTTGATGAAGAAAACGATGAAGCCAAGTACGTGGGTGAGCCAGCTGTTACCTTGGAGTCTACTGGTAACCTGTTCACAGCACCTACTCTTTCTGTGTACTACAGGGAGTAACACTGTGCTAGGGTACCAGCTTAATGGCACTGGAATGATACAGGATGTGAAGTATAATCACGTCACTGGTGCCCCTTGGTAAGTACACATCAATTCAAGCCTGTAAAAGCCAATGATAATTCAATACACACTGGTGTGGCATACATTGTGTATATAAATCAATAATAACACAATATTCTCTTCTATTCTCCTTTATGCTGTACTTTTATCGTGCTTAATCTCTGCCAGGCAGACTCCAAGGTGCAACACCAGAATCAAATTTTAAAAAAAATCATAATTCCATAGCCGTTGCCAAGTGCAATACCACGGAGATGCTGAATAGAGTATATGCTAAGTTGGGAAAGCAATATGAGCAAATAAATAATGATTACTATTTGGAAGAACCCTTTAGCATTTATCAAATCAGTATGTGTCATCAGCATATATCGCAGATCTCCAGTTAACCTGAAAAAACTTTCTTATTTGTGGTCCAAAATTATTTGTGAAAACGTTTTCACTGTTTTCATCAGTTTAAAGAGGACTCACATCTGAGTGAATTGTATCAGATCAGTTTCAGGCATATTGGACCTTTAAGGCTAGTCTTCCCATGACTTTTTCGACTATAAGTAGCATGGCCTTGAGATTTACACCTGAACCCCACCTCTCCAGAAGGTAACTCTTAAATCCAAGTTACAATAAATCTTGACAGAAAAAAGATCCATCGGGAGATGTATTAAGATTTCTTTCCACGAGACAAGATCCCTCTACTCCATCTTTGTTTATTTAGGAATGTTCATCGCGTTATACAAACAGTAGCCAGATATATATATATGGCAAGAAAGTTGTAATGCAGTAATGAGTGACAAAATTGACCACAAGTAATGAGAGAGAAAACCTAATTGTTTTAACACTGAAGAATGGTATAAAACAAGGGTAATAGGTAATATTTTAATACATATTTTAAACATATGTCTTAACAGCATAGTAGATCAATCAGGATAACTATTGGGGGGTGGGGTGCGGAAAGGTTGTACTGGGCTGATTTTTAAATGTGCACTACCTACAGGTGATGCAGCTTTCAGGGGCATAAGGACAAAGTCGTTAAAAACACTGAACACAAATTGACTGCACAGTACAGTGTGAACGGGTCTTAACTTGGGGTGTCAGGGCCTCAACAGGGCCTTCAGGGCTCTATGGAACAGGGGTATAAGTTATTTTTGTCTCATGTATGATTTAAAACCATTCCTTAAGTCAATTTCCTAAAAAAAAATCTTTCATCCAAGTCTTTATTTCCAGAACACCCTTGTGTCAGTAAATCCCATTTCCTTTCAACGAGTTATCTGATAAATAAAGTTCATTCACCACTATGTAGAGGCATGTCAGTGCATTAATGTTTGCCACCTATCACCCATGTTTCACATCAGTCATTCGTTAGTGCTGTTACCATTAGCAGTTGCTGTCAATACCAAGAATGACATCAAACAACAACATAACAGTCATTGAAGCATTTTTTGTCTAACAAATCAAATGCAAAAACGTTAATACAAGGGGGTTCAATAAAACTGGATTAAAGCCACATAAATATATCTGCAGGGATTTTTGTAAGAGGATCTCATAAACCACTGAGTACAGAATTAAAGGCAAAAGTTTTTGTTCTGAGACAAAAAGTCTATTAAATGCCACTTTTTGATGTTATCCTTTACAGCTATCAAACTGATCTGGTCCAAAGTGATGCATTCCGAGGAGATCCCTCTCTAAGATTGATCCCAATAAATGTACATATTTGTACATATTGAATACCATATGGTATTGTATTGCATATTTTTATTATCAACCACGCGACATATTTGTCCTAAATATGGGAAAATACAGACCGGCATGTATTTTTTTTGTATACACCGGCGCCCTGGTACTATGGATTATGAGTATGAATGACTTCCAGTTTTTAAACAATATCTTGGAAAGTATGTAACTTACAAGTATGTGTTATAATATCGTTAGAAAGGTGTTCTTAAAGTGCTTCTACTCATGTTAACTACATAAAAATACATGCAGAAACGTGTGAGATATTGCAAGTTAAAGATTGAAGTTTTTATATTCACTGTTGCCACTGCTTTTTGATAGCTTTTTTCATGTTCTCTCATTAAATATTCATGTTAGTTAAGCCATATATCGTAGAAAATGGTGGATAAAAAGTAAAACATAAATAAGTAAAAGTAATAAATAAGTAAAACATCCCTCATCAAACATATACAGAAAAATATATATCACTCATGAAGATTAACAGTATAATACTCGTTCTACGAGTATTATATTGACAGTCTTCATGAGTGATATATTTTTTCTGTATATGTCATTGGGAAGGTTTCCTATTATACCCAGCACAATGTCTCCTTGTACTACAGGGAACGATTTCACTAAAGGACTTAAACCAAGCCCCTTTATTGGCTAAGTCAGGGACTTAAAATCTAAGACTTTGGTCTTAGCTAGGTCTGGGACTTAAATGGATTTCACAAAGGGGTGACTTAGCTAAGTCCAAGCTTATCAAATAACCACAGTGGTTTTCTGTGTCATATGACATTTTATATCCTTCATTTGATGCATTTTTTTCTAAGGATAAGTGCTGTTTTGATATAGAAAATCTTGTTACATCATATAAACATCCCAAAGACTACTTCAGTAATGTGTTCTGTATAATTATACTTTATTTACAGCCATTTCAAATTCTGAAGTGGAGAAAAGTTTATGGCGGCCATATTTAAGTCCTCTTTACAAAATTTAAGCCCACTACCTCCCAGATTTAAAGTTAAGTCCACTGACTTAGCAATTTCATGGACTTAGCAGCTTTGTGAAATCCGCTAAGTCTAAGACCACAGACTTAACATTTTGTTGACAAAATTTAAGACCAAAGTCTTAAATTTAAATCTAAATCTGGACTTAAGTCCCTTTGTGAAATCGGCCCCATAGTCTCATAGTCCTATTTGAATTGCCCCGACTGCTCCAAGCACCTGTATTACCTGACGTCGTAATTCTACATACACCTCAACGTAATACATAATAGCAAAAGTTTTGTTGTCATCGGCAAACCTTGGGCATTTTCAGGAATGGACAAGGTGTAGGTGATGGCAGTCCAAGTGAGGATGGGCATAAATGAATTTCTCTTTTTAATTTCCGAACACAGATCCACCTCATCTTAAACTTAGAAGACACATTTATGTGAAAATAATACAGCAGCCTGAAAAAAATATTCTGGTACAATCATATCACCAATAATATCATTTTTTAAAACTAAGAACCAATTACAAAAATCACAGTTTCTAGAATTAACATCACAAAATCTGTAACTATGATTTGTCCACTGTCAAAATCCTCAATTCGATCAAATATACAGCATATAAAGTTTGTGTTTTGTAGCTGCATTTGTCGAATGCCATTCAAGGCAAAGGCTTCAATTTTGCTTTGAATTTGTGCAAGATACCCTGTCATGATGACCTGATGCGGTAAATATCCAGAGATTAGGCACTTAAGAGAAAATATTTGGAGAAAATGGAATGAATAGATATTGGGGGCAAACTTGATATAATAAACAACAATAACAGGAAAAATTGTAGACAGAGGTCCAACCGTTTATGCTGATGATATTGTTCTCAAGACTGATTTCGGCTTTGGCATAAAACTCAAACAATTAGAAAGAACATCAATAGTTAATTGTGTGGAACAGGTTAATATATACAATTATAATTAGCTGAGTGTGTTTTACCAGGATATTGGTGTTCACAATTCAAGTATTAAAAACACTATTTTATTAGAGCTAGCAAGTCTGCAGTCGGATAATTAAGATTATGGACTGGTGCAGCCCTACTTAAGGTATCCACACAAAGTGTATGGGGATACAAAATATGGCAAGGAGGGCTGCCAAATTTTGTATCTCTGCCATATTTTATACCCCATTGTCCTATTTTGCATACCCACAGTTCTAATAGGGTACGTAAATTTCACCCCCATCCATATCACACACCCCCCCCCCTCCCAAAAAACAAAAAACAAAAAACAACAACATATTTTTCAAGGACTCTGTTAAAGACTTGGTCCGTATAAGGACACAGGTTGCAGAATATATCTTTTATTAACATTGCCAAGTAATAGATACATAATTCAAATTAAATTACCACCTCAACAGAGGATGACCTTCATAATGTAGGCACAAGTACCACTCACCCCACTCCAGTAATAGTAACCAACTACCATCCTAGTCATCCAACTCTCAAGGAAATGCTAGACAAAAAAAAATGAATATCATTTCTTATAGCAACGACTGTTGCCCCACATTTAAGAAAAAAAAGACAATAATGGGGTACAGAAGACTACCCAACCTAAGGGAAAATTAAATGCAAACACATAAATTATCTCCAGTGAAAACTGACTCCCCTGATTGCACCAGATTAGGCAAATGGACTTATTGCTCTCTGATAGAAAAATATCAGTATGTGTATTGCCACTATAGACATATTAAATATCAATGTAAATATATGCCTGTAAAATATGACATGTGAACTAAATAACATAATATATATATCTTATCACATGTAAGATGAAATATTTTGGGAAACAGGCAGAGCATTCAGGAAAATTTATGACCATTTAGCATCAGTAAAGAAAATCTGTAAATCCATACCAGTATCTAGACACTTTTCCACGGAGTGACCGATACTCGCACAAACACATGAGTTTCTCAGTATTAGACTGTTAGAAAGTTTGACATAGCCAACACAAACAGGGGGTAGATGAACTGAGCTGAGTTGGATATTCAAACTGCACTCTACAGCCTCCAGGCATCACTCCAATTTGTGCAGAGCAGCTGGTTATTCCATTGTCATCAAGCACTCAATGACTAAATTCCTGCAATAATAATTCCAATTCAATACCAATTGATTGGTTTCTTTCTGAGCATTTTATCAATATATCACATTCTCAGTTAGAATAAAGGCACTATCCTTTAATTAATTAAGCCTTATCAATTTCCAGCATTTCACTAGAATCTTTTTCTGGGTTTTTGTCTCCAATAGAAGATACACAGTTGACATAGTAGACTCTTCATAAAAGGAGTCTGGTTATTTGGGCACAGCTTTCCAGTGATATTTTGGGTGGGAAATGTCCAACCCTACAATGGGGCCAAAGTTTACTCACCCTCACCTATAGTATCTCACTTAGGGGATCCCAAAAATGGCATGGATACAAATTGTGACTGCCATATTTTGAATACCTTTAACCCATAGTTACAAGAATACAAAACATGGCAGTCATATTTTGTACCCCTAAAAGATTAAAGAGGGCATACAGAATATGATGGGGGTATGAAGTATGGTGTTAAACCCTGTTTACAAATTTTTATCCGCCATTTTGTTTGTTAGCCAAACTGTTAGCTTTTTCTGTTGGTGATATTTCATTTTTTCATGTAGATTTATCAGGAAATGTACACACACTGTCTAAGGCCAATGCCTAGTATAAACTAATAGGATTGTGAAATAGACTTTGACTATTTTAGAAATATTTGCACAGAATCCAAATATTATCTCAACTAGTTATGAAAGTAATAAAAGCATTTTTGTGGCAAGCCTCAGGTAATAAAGGATGCCTCACAAGAGTCATTGATAGAGGGCCATTTCTACATTTCCTATGTAATACCATCATTTATACCACTGTACAGATAAAAAGCAAGTAAAAATGAGACAAAATGGTACATGTCAAATATGGTATATGTTGTTATGTCAGCTGACTTGTCAGTCAGCTGACATTATGTCATCACTCTGCGGCGTGGGCGTACGCGTGAACAACTTCTTCTCCAAAACTACAAGGCCTAGAGACATGCTGTTTTTTTTAAAAGATACCTTATCTATCGAGGATGAAAAATTGTTCAAGGCATGCAAATCTGTCTGTTCGTCTGTTTGCTAGAGACATTACAAGGGGGGTACCCCCACCAAAAGTGTGAAAATTTCAACTTTTTATCACAATTTTCTCAGTGACTATTGCAGGGATTTCTCTCATATCTTGCATATATGTACTAGGCCAGAGGTAGATTCTCTTGTGTGAGTATGAGACCTGGATCTGTCTTACTTTTTTTTAAATAATTTTTTTTAATAATTTTTAATGATTTAAAATTCATGAAATCATGCACTAAATCACTTATAACTTCAAAAGTGTTGCATTTTGTGAAAATATGTTGTTCAGCTACTTTTTTCATAGCTACAATATGGTGAGTAAGTTGGGTGTCTGTCTCAATAGCTAAGTGAGTAATAGCTACTTTTGGGCTTTTCAGTAACTTCCATTATGAGTAAAATCACTTGTAACTTAAAAAGTATTGCATTTAGAGAATTTCGTATAAATATGTTATTCAGCTACTTTTGGGCCAGCTATAACATAGTGAAATTTCAGACCTGTAGCTCATGGCATAGCTGAGTAATAGCTACTTTTAGGTTATCATTGTTGAGTAAATCGCTTATAACTTGAAAACTATTGCATTTAGAGAATTTCGTATAAATATGTTATTCAGCTACTTTTGGGTCAGCTATAACATAGTAAAATTTCAGACCTGTAGCTCATGGCATAGCTGAGTAATAGCTACTTTTAGGTTATCACTGTTGAGTAAATCACTTATACCTTGAAAAGTGTTGCATTTAGAGCATTTTGTTAAAATATGTTATTCAGCTACTTTTTTCATAGCTACAATATGGTGAGTAAGTGGGGTGCCTGTCTCAATAGCTAAGTGAGTAATAGCTACTTTTGGGCTTTTCAGTAACTTCCATCATGAGTAAAATCACTTGTAACTTAAAAACTATTGCATTTAGAGAATTTCGTATAAATATGTTATTCAGCTACTTTTGGGCCAGCTATAACATAGTAAAATTTCAGACCTGTAGCTCATGGCATAGCTGAGTAATAGCTACTTTTAGGTTATCATTGTTGAGTAAATCACTTATAGCTTGAAAACTATTGCATTTAGAGTATTTTGTTTCAATATGTTATTCACCTATTTTGGGGTCAGCTATAACATAGTGAAGTTTCAGACCTGTGGCTCATTTCATAGCTGAGTAATAGCTACTTTGAAGTTCTCACTGTTGAGTAAATCAGTTATAATTGGAAAACTATTGCATTTACAGAAATTTGTGCAAATATGTTATTCAGCTACTTTTGGGTCAGCTATAACATAGTGAAATTATAGACCTATAGCTCATGGCACAACTGAGCAATAGCTATTCTCAGGTACTGACTGTAAATCAGCTATAACTTGAAAAATATTGCATTTGCAGTATTTTGTTAAAATATATTGTTCACCTACTTTTGGGTCAGCTGTAACATAGTGAAATTACAGACCTATAGCTCATGGCATAGTGGAGCAATAGCTATTTTCAGGTTCTCACTATTGAGTAAATCAGTTGTAGCTTGAAAACTATTGCATTTACAGTAGTTTGCTTAAATATGTTGTTCACCTACTTTTGGGTTAGCTATAACATAGTAAAATTTCAGACATGTAGTTTTGAGGTTCTCACTGTTGAGTAAATCAGTTGTAACTTGAAAACTATTACATTTAGAGTAATTTGTTAAATATGTTATTCACAGAATTTTTGGTCAGCTATAACATAGTGAAATTGCAGACCTCTATGTCATGGCATAGCTGAGCAATAGCTACTTTCAGGTTCTCACTGTTGAGTAAATCATTGTATCCACTGGATAGCCGCAGTGTGTAGAGAGAGATTTCACCATTACTGCTCTGATGAAAAAAAATATTATAGCTAGCTTTCTTAAGTTTGCAGTATATATTAATAACCATAAAATGTTGTCTGGGAATATTTTTGGCCTCATTTTGAGAAACAAGATGGCCGCCACAGGTGTTTTTGTCAGTCATGAAAAGTACTTATATCTCCCTTATTATTGATCCTAGAGATTTGGGATGATAAACCAACCTGTAGGAAATCATGGGGTGGGAATCTTTTGGTGTGGTCAGATTTGACCTTCAATGACCCCTCCTTCAAGGTCAAACAAGGATAGCCAAACTTAAAAGTGCTTATAACTCGCTTATTATTGGTCCCAGAGGTTTGGGATGGTAAACAGACAGGAAATCATGGGCTGTGAATCTGTTGATATGGTCCGATTTGACCTTGGAACCCTCCTTCAAGGTCAAATGAGGATAGCGAAAATTGAAAGTGACTACAACTCGCTTATTATTGGTGACAGAGATTTGGGATGGTTTACCATCCCATAGGAAATCATTGGCTCGGAATCTTTTGGTATGGTCAGATTTGACCTTTGGACCCCTCCTTCAAGGTCAAATGAGGACAGCCAAGCTTAAAAGTGCTTATAACTCATTTATAATTGGTCCTAGAGGTTTGGAATGGTAAACCATAGGAAATCATGGGCTGGGAATGTATTTGTGTGGTTAGATTTGACCTTGGACCCCTTCTTCAAGGTCGAACGAGGATATTACATTTGTAGTATTTCTTTAAATATGTTTTAACCTATTTTTTACACTTAAACAATTACCTTGTTATTTTCCTTCATAATACCATTTACAGGGCACAACTTTTTTATCCTTTTCTTCTGTCAGCTTCGGAATTTCTTTCGAACTTGCTGTTCAGTTACCATTTACTGTATTTCTGTACAGCCCTTTTCCTGATAATTATTCTGTCCTCTAATCACCTTCACAAATCAAAAACACTCAGTTAGCTGACACAGTGCCCGTTCACGGGCACTCTCCTCTTGTTTTTAAATATAGGACAATATCTGCACATTGCAATTAAGTTATATGAATAAATATCACTGTTGTAAAACTGATAACTGTAGGCCTCACTGGGTGAGTCAATCGAATGGTTCAAATGTTTGAGAACTTTCATCATGTTTTGGTGGTGAGTTCAAATCCACCTCTTCATCATATTTGGGATGATTCACTGAGGTCGTGACCTTACACACTGAGGTCGTGACCTTACACACTGGGGTCGTGGCCTTATATATGTAACCTCAACTGTTGAAAAGAACATAACTTCCCAACCTATGACCCAATCATTCTGGGGTGTTGATTTTGTGCACTTCTGACACGGTATTAATCCAGTAATAAGAAAACATGTGGAAAAATTTAAACAAGAGGGAGGGTACACTTTAGATAACACAAGTAAATGAAATGCTTACTTTATCTTTCATATGGGAAGGAACTGTGTTTAGATCATTGTAAAGTCATCAATATTTACCATTACCTCAGCACATCTCATCTGCCAAGGTCTTTTTCATGTCTTCTCAAGTAGTTATTTACAAAGCTATCCGCATTTGCGCTTGCTCAACTACTTGATAAAACCTTGTCTAACATCCTTAAACTAATAAGGCAAAACATTTGCAGCAAAAAAAATACAACACATAATCTACTTTTTCCAAATATTACTGTCAGAGCTTCAGCAAAGTATAAAAAACCCAAATAGGATGATTTTTTGCAGCAAACCTCTTCAAGTTAATCTGCCAATCCAGTTAGTTCTGAGGGGCCCCTTGAGGCCATGTTTTTGGCTTGACAAAACAGTATCCTGGACCCAGGAATTACATTGATTGATTACATTCGATAGTCCACCAGTCTGCCTGTTGTTTGTAAGGCTTTAGTTTGGATGTATTTCCCAATTCGTCATAGCTAGCCTTCTTCTAAGAACCAAATTAATGAAAAAAAAAGATATCCAAACAAGGATATCCAAAAGAAATAAATTGATTGCATCTTTCATTTTAATATTTATTTATCAATATTGGGCCAACCTCTCAGATGTTTATAATGGTTTTCAGTTTAGCTTCACTATTAAACTTGCCAATACGTCTGTTTTTAGGCCCAAATTCAGATGCAGTATATGCATGATCAGTTTTAATGAAATATTATTAAAGAATTTAATTAATTATCTTTATCCTAAACAAGAACAGTTTGTATATTGTATGAATGGCTTTGATTTCACCTATCCTTATCTGACATGAATACATATAGCCTTTATCGAAGGCTATGGTACCATAAAGCCACTGTCAGTTTAAATCTGTATCCAAACCTGGTAGAAACATCTAGCCCTTCTATAATGCCCATATTCATTAAAATATATACGAGTACTATATTTAGAATATCATCGATTATTTACATAAAAAGAGACCCTGAATGTTATTTATATTGTTTGGTAAGCAATTATTGTTAGAACATCAATACCGCATGCTTTAGAGTTTATTTTTAATTTAAATGGTTAATTTTTATATAATTGTGCAATTTTATTTAAGGAGTTGTTTAAACTAATTTACTATTGCCAAACATTAGCTATTTGCCAAATCCTGGAAGACGGCTGATATGGGAATTCGTATTTTCTGCCATGAGCATAATTGCTAGGAAGGCAGCAGTAGTTTTGATAGATTTATGTCAGTATGATAAGAATCTTGCATAGAAAAGACCCTTTTCAGATCCAAATACATACAGGCAATTTCACGGAAGTTACCCTAAAGCATTTCATTGATTATTTATTTCCTAAAACGTATTATGAGAGAAGACATGTAGATTTCTGTAAGCATTATAAGCAAGTTATTTATGAAAGGACCATTACAAACGGACTTTTATAATAGTGGTTCTTCTCCTCCACCCATCAAAAAAGTTTCATCCCTAACAATTTAAATTCTTGATATGAACATACATAGGTAACATATGTAATGTAAAGAGTACTTTTGTAGTGCTTAATCTAATCATATGACAGACTGTAAGAGCAATAAAGGGAGAATAATGTCAGGTGGGAAAGTAGATAATTGCTTGCTGATACCAAAGATTTTATAATGTAGGGTCTTGCCAAACTAATATGCATTGCTTTTCTGACCCCCCCCCCCCCCTCTACTGGCCACCAGGATATGATCCCATACATTGTGGTGAACACAATGTTAAACCGAAATCAATCTATTGTTTAAAAATAGCCATATGTATAAGTCCCAGGCAGGCTATATCCAGGGTGGTTTTTGCTGGATCCAAAAGAGAAGGCACAAAACTCAGCAAATATTGGAAACTTCATGCTCTCTTGGAGATATTTTTACAGAGACCCTCCCCCCACTTCCTTCCCATAATAATTTATCGCTCAATGCAAGGTCACAGTATTTGCTACTTAACTCCATTTTACAGGAAATGCCAAAGAAAATATACTATTGAGTCAATTAAACTTACTTACTTGTTATGTAGACATAAGTTAGTTATTGCTTTAAAATTTTGGGGGGACTTTTCTTTAGACCCCAGTTACACATGGCCGGATGTACCGCCGGGTTGCGGCAGGTTACCTAATATGGAAAATGTTGAAAAATGTTGACTGATTAACGGATCATATTTTCCGTCTGTAAGGGCATCCGTAATGTCGTTGTGAGACCCGTAACGGCATGCTGTGATCCGTAGCGGCATGCTTAAAATCAGATAAGATCCCTAGACCAATTACGGAAAAATCAAATATACCTGATTTTTCTGGGAAGTCTGTATGGACACGGTATCCGTAGTTCTTCTGTAGCTCATCTGTTAGTGTCCTTATTGTCTGTATACCCTTCCTGGATGTCCTTGTGGCATCCATTTCATCTATGACGCTTCCGTGCCAACAAATATCGCCCAAAACATAACCGGATCTGCTATGGATCTGCTACGGATTGACACAGAAAGGGTTTGCACATTATAAAGACAGTCAAAAGGACATCCGCAAACCTGTCCCTGGGTCACCGTAGCGCACCATAGGAGATCCGTAGTGGATCAGTGGCAGATCCATAAATCTTTTACATGATCCACCCTCATCCGTGTCAGTTTCCATATATGGAACCATGGCCTATATCCGTGGGGGATCCATGAAAGTGTAACTGGCTCCTTAGACACCAGTTACACATGGCCGGATGTACCACCGGATCGCAGCAGGTTACCAAATATGAGAAATAGTGAGCAATTTACGGATCATATTTTTCATCCATGAACATGTCACCTTGTAACCCTTCAGACATCTTGCACCTGGAGACACATACGCCTACTACCCCCTCATGTGTTGCCCATGTGATGTCAAGTTTGGCTGATTCCAACCTCCAAGCAGCTCTTGCCGAATCACAGAGGTCAATAACAGAGTTAAAAGACATTGTGGTAAAAAAAGTTTGCTGATGAGAAGCCTGATGATCCAAGACTGAGCTTCTGTGACTTTCTGAAAGTGGAGGTGGTTCAACTAACAAGTGACTCATATGACAAATTTTAAAAAAAAGAGACATTCCACTTATTGATGAGATTGAAATGTAGGGATAAGCAGCAGCAAAAGTACCAACACCTGATGGGCAGAAGCATGGTGCAGACCATCACCTACAGCCAAGCCTCAACATCACACCATTTTCCAGTATCTCACACACAGATGCAGGCACAACATCAGCAGATCTAACAGACTTTTACACATGTAATGCAAGGGCTGTCACAGCAGCAGCCATAGCATTCACAGCAGCAGCTACAGCATACACATTATTCACAGCAGCAGCTACAGCATTCACAGCATGTACAGCAGCAATATCAACAGACATTCACTCATCTGCATGGACTTGCTCAGCATCAGCAGCAGATCGACGGACATGCAGGCGATGCAGAAGCAGCAGGCAATTCAAGCACAGCATTCCATACAGTCACAGCAGCCAGCACAGCAACAGCAGCAGCCACAACAGACAATACTATCACATCAGCAATACAGCAGCATCAGCAGCAGCCCACACAGCAACACAGTCAGCAAACATCACAGCAGCAACTGTCACAGCAGCGACTGTCAAAGCAGCAAACATCACAGCAGCAAATGTCACAGCAGCAAGCGTCACAGCAGCAAACATCAAAGAGCACAGCTTCAACCTCACATCTGTGTCTTACATCACTATGCCAGAAACTAGATGCTAAAGCAGCCCACAACTAACCAGCACACCAACAGGATTCACCCTTTCACCAACAACAAATCCACCCTCAGTTGACAGCCAGTACTTCAGCAACATTCCAAACACATCACAGGATGTCAGCTTAGGTGCCATTAACATGCGTCAGTTCTAGCCAGTAGAAGACACATCAACCACTCCAGACCAACCAGCATTAGGGACCAGTAGCCAGCCAGCCAGCAGATCAGCAATAGCTGATAATTTTTATAGGCCTGTTTCAAGGCTGCCAAATCTTCGAAAAACAATTATTTGACCTATGTTGTTGTTTTGCCAAAACAAACAAACAAACAAAAAAAATGCCCCACACCACACAACACCAAAAACCCCCCAAAACAAATAACCAAATAACTGTCCACAGTTCACCCATAGTAAATATAGTTAAATAGAAGTAGTAGTCCTTTCAAAAATTAAGATTGCACCTCTCATGTAGTGGTATCTTTTTCTGAAATATTTCCACCTTGTAGGACAAGGTCTTTCTTGCTTGCCTGTCCGTTTGTTTAAAGCATTGTGTTTTCAACCCTTTTGAAAGCAAAGCCTATGCTACATCATTCAGCAAAAGATGTCATTTAGGTCCAAATAGATGCAGTTATCATTGATGCTATTTTCAAATAAAATAAATGCATATAAAATGAAAGCTTTTATTGGTAATAATATAACAGCAAAATCAAAATATATAAACAAGCAATAGCAGAAGGCTGGAATTATCTTTAAAATATAACAGTCATATAGGTTTCTTTGACTTTAAAAATGCTTGAATGTCCTATTTACATTTATAGAGTCACATTATAACACTGTTTCACATTTTAACAGCTGTCCATTGACCGGGGAGCTGCCCCTCATTCATGAAATAGTCCCAGAGAATATTCCTCTGCCTTTTAGCTCCCCCAATTGTGTTACAGCCATCATATGGAATGTCATTGCCAATGAGTACTACCGTAACTGGCCCTCCATGCCTAAGTTCTTCCTGTTCAGCTGTGGGGTATCTGATCCTCAGTAGGTTGCGCAGTACTAGGCAGGCCATGACAACCCTGTTGACCACCCGGGGCTCCTGTTGCAGCGGCCTCTGGAAAATGCTAAAGCGAGACGTCAGCATCCCGAAGGCATTCTCGACCACAGTTCTTCTCTGCCTGATCCTATAGTTGAAGACCATCTCCTTCAAGTCCATACTGTGTCTGGAGTAGGGCCTCATTAACCAGAGCTTCAGGGGGAAGGCGTTGTCCCTGAGGATAACAAAGTTCACCTTTGGTCAACCAATCTCAAGAGATTCACTGTCAGAGAAGCCGATGCTGCCATCCTGTATTTGTGCCTCAAATCAGTGTGCTTGAAAATCTGAGCATCTGAAGTTGACTCGGCTGTCCCCATGTCCACCCACAGGAACTTGTAATCTCCATCCATCATCTAGGTGGTTCATTGGCACCAGTCTGCTGTACTGACTCTCTTCTTCAGGCTCTGGCCAGGTTGGCCAAGGCCTGAACCTATATCTTCTGTGTCTTCTCTGCCTAGTAACTTGCACACCAACTGGCAGATAACCATCTGCTTCTCAACCGGTCTGTCATAGCTGAAATGATGAGTAACTGCCTCTCCATTTCTAACAGTAAAACTTGAAGTTGTGCAAGATTTGTGTCCGTGTCTGTGTCCGTGAGTCTCTGCAAGGTCAGTATACCCATCCAAGGTCTTCTTGAATGTCCTGATACATCCCTATGTTGTCCTGGTGTATGCTGGAGTGTTTCTGCTGCACTGCAGGTGGTGTCTCAGGAGTATCCGGAGGTCGTCAGTAAGCATCGGAAGTCATCCCTGACGCCCTTGTGGGATCCCTATCATCCGGAAAGAAATCCGTGCCGCATCCCTAAATCACTCACTTTTTCAACTTTTCCCCCACAACCCCCAAATCCGCATGGGATCCTTGACACTTTCCATATATGGAACCATGGCCTATATCCATGGGGGATCTGTGAAAGTGTAACTGGCCCCTTAGGAAGAGACTTCTAGAGTGGGGCAAAAGGTCAGATTGCTGCATTGCTATAAACGTAAGATACAGAGGTGACTATTCACAGGAACATTTAGACCAATTTAATACAGGAATACTTGCGCTGAACCTTTGTCATGAAAATGACTTGAAATTTGTAGTATCTTAGTCTCTGCTGGGATACTGTTAGTGAATAAAATTCTGAAACCATCCTTTGTCTCGGGGACCATATCCCAAAAGGGATTAGTGAAAGATCAGCAAAAATTTAGCTTGAGTTAATCCAAAAAATGGGTTGGAATTAAGTGTAGTGTTCACAGAACAGTTCAGCTAAGTTTTAGATTAATGTTTGGATTAACATTAATCCATCAATTAAATATATGAATAAAACTTTGGATTAAATATCGTTGAATCTGCTGGACTTAATCTTATTTTTAGCTTGACTTAATATGTTTTGTGAATATGGCCACAATATGATATACCACATTCACAAAAGGGATCATATACCATATTCACAAAAGGGATCATATTCAAGTTGAGCCCCAAATCAGCTTAGGATAAACAACTGTAAACTTGAGATGACTTTTTTGCCTAAACTTGAGCTTGATCCCTTTTGTGAATAAGGGCTCTGAATAATAATTTCTTACATTCTGTTTGTTATTCTTGTTCCAGCAACAACTGCACTAAGTCCACGAAATTCAGAAGTCACAATGATCTCATGCAAGACAGAGAGGCCATTATAAGCGAAGATGATCTACCTCCCCCAGAAGTAGATGTACAAACATGTGTGATACAGGGACAGCTGAAGTACTCCCAAAACTGGTACGGATACTTAGCCATCATAAAAACCATTCCAGAAGGCGGAAAATTCTATTTTAAATTCACTTATCCACAGCACATGTGCTGTATGAAGCTACTTATATATCTCACAGAAGATGTGGACATTTTGCGTGCCAGAATGACGTGCATGCAAAAACAGGCGACAATACACCCACAAAGCGATCAATTCATTACATTATCGCCCACATCGAAACACTCGGGTTGTACGACACTTGTAAGCGCAGAAGGAAAGCAGCTTTTAGAGTGCAGAAGCGGGAGGTTACTAAAGTCCAAAGATGTACGGGAATGGTACATAGCTGTCAGTAACTGTGGGTCTCCCACGGGCCTGGATTTTGAGTATTCACTCATTGTGTTTGGCCATGTCGGCAAATGCCCTGAAAGTACAACTGATTCTAAAGCCATGGGCTTGCAATATTCATGTTTGCTATTAATAGTGTTGTTGAATGTGTCAAAATGGTTGTAATGCAAGCATATGCACAATTAAGTAAGATAGGTGTTTTTATATGTTGAAATTAAGTGATTGAAACTGTCTCTTAGACTGTGTTAAGGCATGACACGAACAGACAAGAGTACTCAGAGAGGGCATATCTCCGCCAAGGGCCCGACACCTTTAATATAGCTTTGAGTGCAATGATAAAAAGTCAGTTTGAAAATTCCTGGATCCAGAGGATGGTCTGGATCACCAACAAAATTAAATCCTCTATTCCTTCTTTTCAAAATTAAATTTAGTTAAATATGTTTAGTGAAATTATCTATATTCCCCAAAGCTAACACAAGTCAGAACATTTAAATATATGGGCATGCAATAATAAAATGCACTTTAACATCAAAACTGAATAACAATACAATGACCTACAATATTGCTGCGATGATGTTTGTAGAAGTATGACAGTTCGCTTGCTTACTGCCCTGATTTCGAAGTTCGGTTCAAACGTTAGAAATCACCAAGATCAGACCACACCCCAATGGATTCTATTTTTGCCCATCTATAAAACCTGCGTTTTAATGAACATATGGTGAAATTTATTCAAAGCATCCATGGATTTTATATTTTTAGCATATTTTAAACAAACTGACAAGATTTTATGTTAGTATTCTGCGTTTTTACTGGTTTTGAAAACATTGTTTTGATGATTGGACTAGATCGAAGTTCACTGGCTTGTACAGATACCAAACGTTGAACCCGACATTCTCAACGATCTCACAGCACTAATTTACAATAGTTTTTAGTAATAATTTTCATGATTCAATGAAGTTTATTTAAGTGGCATTTACTATGAATTTTTTAAATTTTGAGTAGTACCTTAAATTGGAACAAACAGAATATATGTAATTGCTTAAATTCACAATCATAAGGTGAGCTATGATAGGGCATCATTGACCTTTCATATGGGATGTGATTCTATTATTATTATTATTATGTATTTATACTCAGCGCAATATCTCCATATACTACAGGACTCAAAGCGCTATTTACCAATCCGACTGTACAGGTACAGCCCCAACTCACAAGTAACTGACATTCCCCTAACTGGAAGATAGAGGCTCAAGGATGACCATTTATCAACGTCCTTGAGGTTCTTTAACCTGCCACTGGGGATAGGACCCAATGACAGAGGACCGCCATTTTAAGTGGTCATCCGAGCCACTATGTATCTGCCTGTACCTGGGATTGAACCCACGTCCTCTGAGTTCCTAGACAAGTGTCTAATGGTCGTCAGATTGACCTATGACCCCTCTCTCAAGGTGAAACTGGATTGCAGCACCTAAGGCCTTGCAGCCCTTATCATTGTAATTCTGGACTAGAGGCCTTTTCCAGAGATCAAAATTTGACCTATCACCTCTCTTTCAAATTTAAAAGGGGCTGTACCTCATTTGTTGTATTTGGGTCTAATCATAGTGACCTGTTACTTCAAACTGTTTTTTTATACAAGTTCACCAGTTCTTCATACTTTTTCTGAGGGATACTTTTATTCTAAGATCTTTCATGAATCTAGCCCCTTGCCTAGAACCCAAAACTTCAAATGTGAAAGGTGAATGTATTATGCCCTGATCACACTCCGGGTGGTATTGTCTACATTTGGCAGCATTTTGTGTAACACCTCTCTCTCCAAAAACTGTCAGACTTGTGTTGCTAAACTTTGTATACTGTGGTATTCCTTGCTTTCTATGGCAACTCACAGAAATATCCAAAATTTCCAACCACCATAGACAGTATCAAGTTTCCAGCCTGATACCACTCATAACTGCGGTGTTTTATCATTTCTGTGGCTGTTATGCTGCCTTTCCTACAAATTCTGTGTGATTCTGTGTGTCCTGTCGAGTTATATATTTGCGTAACATCACTGTATTTTCTCTGTGTGTTAAAGTATCGTTTTCTCTGTCAAACTTTGGTCATTATCTCCTTCCTGATGCTGAATCTCTTCTATGACAGACCTGTAGCTGGAGGTTTGGTTCTTGGCTTCACAGAAAGTACAACATTGTACCTGTTTATTTTCTGCCGTTTGTAACCGTTGGCAATAGTGTCTATAGTATGATTGGGGCATTAGTTCTTAAACGTAGTCCTCTTTTGTCCTATTAAAATGTATCTTACAAATTGTCATATTTCTTATAGCAAAAATGTATGCTCAAATATTACATGAAACATAGAAATAAAACTGTGATATAATTGGTTGGGTGGTATTTGATATTTACATTTAAACCATGTAGCTTTGTGTATAATTACCTATGTGGAACTTACATTTGAACTCTGTAGCTATATGTATATATATATCTTAACTAATGTATAATGCTATTGAAAATTGCATAACGTTTTGTGGTATGTCTTTCTGTACATATATCTTTCTGTTGTACACATTTTGGTGTATATATTTGGAGAATTTACAGAAGGATTTTTGATTGGTCTGTATCAGCGTGTTTTGCCACAGGGCATATTGGTAATAACCTTTGGGTTGTTCCCTTCAAAACAATAGATATCAATGGGCCATTAATTCTGCTCAGATTGTCTTAAACTTGATAAAAGTTGCTACAACTGTATGAGATTTTTATTAGCTTTAAAATGATATCAATTTTGTGTACATACATATATTTCAATTTTTCTAATTTCCAGTGGGAACAATAATGACGAATGAAGGCTACTCAAATCCATTGTACAGGCCTGTTGTTGTATTTGTAAAAAGTCATATAGTCAGATTTCAGCTAATCAGATTCACACATTTAGCAATGATTTCACCTAAAGATTTGTTTCCTTGACTAAAAATACAGTCCTTTGACAAATGCGATTGGACAAAAGTGTGGAATATATTTTTTTGTGAAACTACACACCTTTTGCAATTGAAACACAGCTTTGTTACCTTTCTCTATTTTGTTTGGTTGGGATAAACCTTACAAAGATTGCACATGAATTGATAATTTAACAATACAGAGACGACAATAGACCTTTTTGTAATAAAAGGAAGCTTTATAATGATCAAATGCTTCTGCAACCTGCAATGTCTTGATTGTCTATTTGATTCAAAAACACATACGTTTGGGATTGATTTATTAATTAAATTTCAAAATATTAATCACACAATAAATGTAAACTAGTTTCCAGTCACTACCACTTCCTGGTGTAATTTGGCAGATGCCTTAAATTGGCATAGATAGAAATTGAACAGTTAATTAAAATTCTGACTAAGTGGGTGATATGATTTGTAAGCTATATGTTGATTGGCCATGCATCAACCTTAGGTCGTCAGTTTCTTGTAAAATTTTATTTTACCCCTTAAACTGCATCCTAGAAAGTTTATTTTTGTATGGTTTCTGTTAATCTGTTTTAAATGTGTTCATTTATCAATGCGTTTTCTGGTTGATAAAATTCTTTGATGATATACATAAAAATGAAATAACTTTGGGTATTTGTTTTCATAGTTTTGTTTATAATGATACTCCCTAACTTTATTTATTTACAGTATGGGTTTCACACAAATGTAAAATAAATTTCAATACAGTGAAGTGTTGTATTGTTTGTATGCTGTTTGAAGAGACTTATTCAAAGTTCAAATCTCTTGGTTAACAAATTATCACTTTGAATTTCTAACAATCACCTTGTGTTTGGGTGGTGCTAACGGCAGATATGTAGTGATGTATTGTGTAAGCCGGTAGTCATTTTTAGGTACTCGATGGTTGGCAGGGGTCTCAGTGGTGTTGTGGTTAGCACAGACGCCTTCCAACTTTGAGATCTCTGGTTCAGATTCTTGACCTGACACTTTGTGGGAAAGTTGGTAATTGCTCACCAAGATGTGGTAGCTTTGTACTACAGGAGGAGAAAGCAATTCGCTGTGGATAGCACTTCAACAGTTTTTATTCGTTGTTAAATCCAAGTAGTATCTACTTTGATATCAATAGAGATACATGACATAGAAAATGTACAATATATCTGGACATTTTTCCTGGATTTTATAACTGAGAACGTGCAAACATGTAATAATGAATGAGGAGGTTTGTAAGTAAGTACAAAATCTTTAGAACATACCCAATTTGATTGCTGTAAAGAAACTATATGTAAACTAAACTATATCTGTGGTTAAAATAAATACAATTTATGAACTTATCATATGCTAAATATTTTAATTAGAATAAATTTTTAGTGTCAGGTACTTGTATATCTTGTTTCACAATCTTGATGACTTTTTTTAGAACAATATAAAACAGTTGGCGAAATGCTGTCCACATTGTCACAGGTCAAATTCTGTTGCCATAGAACACATTCTGTTGATAAATTTGTCTTTATAGTAAAGTATATAGTTTAAGGGTATTTTTCTATTCTGATATGCTCTTAAACTTGAAGGAATTTTTGTTTTAAATTTTGATTAATTTTATAAAACCATATTGTATATTTGTTGTCAACAATATACTACATTTTAATCATTTTGCATTTGAAACGCTGCCCCCCCCCCCCCCCCCCTTGTATACAATATACAATATCTTGAAAATGACGATAAACCTAACTAAAGCAAACCAATGGTTTGCAGTGCAAAGCGACTAGTATGCACTGTATTCCTCCACCCACACAACTACCCATTGTGATGTGACCCTGTGGAATGTATGGAAAGCAACTTTAAATCTTATTGAATCAGTCGATCTAATTGTCCTTAATTATCGGAGTGGAGGAGTGGGGAGCAGTATCGCTTTATGGGGTGGCTCATTTTTAAATGTGCATAACCCACATACGAGGTCCATTTGCGGAACACTAAGGACACGGACACACAGAATAGTGTGGCAGGCCTTTAGTTTATTTCAGCATTACATTCAAATATATGGAATGTGTGATTCTGGAGGTAATTTAACCTTTCAACTTTTTGCATGTCAAATACAGTCCAATTTCTCAAGCAAAAATATGGACAACAATGTATCACAAGTTATTTCGCGGAGAACTGAGACTTTTCATATATAAAACATTTGGGTTGCTTACTACATTTATGGAATAAGTGGTAATAGGCTGGCCTCTGTGATTTTTGTATTTTTTTTTAATGATTTAGATAAGCGTATAGAGTCATAACATCAGTAGAAATACTTGTTGTTCAGACACTTTCAAAAAGGCTAGTTTTCTTACAGATAAACTGAAACTACTTAACCACTGAAGCTATGTAGTAATTTAATGTAATGTGGACTTTTAAAGTGCTTAATCTCCATCAGTTGACAGACTCTAAGGTGCAACTGTTTGAATAATTTTAAGATCAATAACATAGCCAGATTTTACCAAGTAACAAGCTATGCAGTAACTGTTAAAGGTTTATATTCAGAAAATAATAATGTAAAACAAAACAATATTTAAAATAAAAAACATGTTTTAGCTGTGTCAATTCTTGTTTTTTTTTCATTATAACCTACAATTTCTTCAAAATAGAAAATATTGAGGCAACATAAAAATCTTTGGAATGATAGAATATTTATACACATGGTTAGCCTTGCTTAAGACTCAAGTTAGTTGTAATAAGGCAACATATTTATAATAAAGTGTCAGATTCCATAATACTTTTACTGATACATCTACTGCCTCTAACATCAGCATTTGGCTAAGACTGTCTAGTAAGCTTATGCCTCCTTACATATAAAGATGTTTTGTGAATTCCAAACCTTTATGTACATGCTCCAAAAAGATTTGCCACAAACTGGAGCCTTAAGAAAGGCTAACGCATAGTTAGTACTTAATACTGATTACTCAACAACATAACAATATGTAAAATCTGGCACTAAATACAAAACCTGTTAGCAAAAGTAAAGTCAATATAAATATCAAAATACACAGCAGTTAAGCACAGAAAATACATTCCTCTTTATTCTATTGACTTAAGGCTTTTCACAATTTTATTATGCCTTACAGAAAACCTGAAATAATTGAATAGTTAGCTTTGATAATATTATTTTAATTTGTCTATATGAAATATTGTTGTTATTTTGAAGAGTTATTGGTAAATGTTTGACACATGTATATATTTCAAAGGAACGGATTTTGGTGGTAATTTGAATGACAAAGTATCAATGTATTTCTAGAATGCATTGAATATTACTCCAAAATAGGATTGTATGAAGGATGTTTCATTAATTGTGCCAAAAAGATGTCATTACAACAACTACACATCACAACTACACTACACTATGCATAAGTATATAGTCTAAATCCTTAATATCTAATATCCCAACTAGGGATTCCCAATAATAATAATAATTTAGTGAATGAGACACTTACAACTTACTCCAAATACACTTCAACCAATATGCTACCGCAAAAAGTTAAATAAAATGTGAAGAAGAGTCAAATAATCATGTACTTGTCCTGACCTCTTATGTTTTATGTGAAACCATTAAGATAGAATAATCAAAATCTCTCATGTGTGTTCAGATATAAACATCAACTCTTTTGCCAAACAATTGTTTAAATTGCTCACATGTAAACAGGAGGGACTTTGAGAAGTACACCCATCCAACAGATAATCCATCTTCTCCAGTCAACTTTAAACAGCATCATAAGCCACAATCTTCTTGTTATATCCCAGTGTGAAATTCACCCCAGGACACGAGGGATCCAGACGACATTTCCTCCAGATGGCCATCATTTTGGCAGTGTTGATGTAGATCTCTGACCTGTTCCTATCCAGTGGACTCAGACCAAGGTAGTAGGCTTTCTCCCGGAACTGAAATTCTGCATACTCCTTGATCAACCGTTCAGCTGTATCAGCTAGGAGCTCACATGACACAAAAAATGGTTCGTCACCATAAACGTAGCGGGGGACATAACCATACAGGTCGCGGTACCAGGTGTAACTTCTTGTTAGGGACATGACTGAAAAATATAGAATCAGAACCTATATTTAGTAGAAATATAAAGAGGGATAACTTGTTTCAGTTTGGTTATTTTTGGTGGGTTTTTTTCATAAATGGTAATTTAGGAGTGATACGTTTCTGAAATGAATAGATTGTCAGGACAATAATGAAATACACAATCTGTTTCTGAATTATGGGAAATGATTCATGGTTTTATGTTCCTCCAAAATGTATTCTACTTCTGGGAGAGGTTATCTATATCCTGTTGTTTTTAGCAAACAATATATATACTCAATCTGTTTCTGGAAAATGTGAGAGTAATCATCATTTTATTTTTGGAGGTCAAAAATGCATATTCTTTAGCCTTCTCTAAAACAGATGATGTATTTTTGGCCAAAAAGGTGTATATTGGATTTGTTCTTTTTAAGTAGGTGGTGTTGCAGGTTGAAGCCAATCTATCATCTGCCGTTACACCCACAATGGATACACAGTATAAGTTATGAAGTTAGTAGGTTTATTTATTTGGGGTTTTACGTCGCTTTCAACACTGTACAGGTCATATCACGACGGGTAGTTGGAAGGGCAGAGGAAACCAGTACATAGAGTTCGTTAGGGTTCTGTACTGTAAACTGCCGACCAACGGCAAGCAACTACCAACTTTCCCACTTGAGGCCGTGCCGAGGATAGAACCCCGGGCCTAGAGGTGGGAGGCGAGAGTGTTACCACTCTGCCACCGTGGCCCCTATGAAGTTAGTAGGATACAACTTTGCCACTTTATGCAAACTGTTAATTTTAATGTATTAGTATAAGGTAGTCTATAAATCGTAAATTCTTTATAGTCTTGCTCAAAGCTCAATTTTGTATCATATCTCTTTTAATTCAAAAATGCAAACAGATATTTTTAGTGTTGATACAGTACTCGTTTATGTTCTCTGTTGTAACAGTATTCTGATGTAAAAGCCATTATATGTAAGAGTGCACTATCTAAAGTGAAAATTTATTATGTAAACTGAAAGCTTCTACTACAAAGAATACAAATAATTTTGAGCCTTTTGTGAGGTTAATTTCTAACTTATTTTATACACTGCTGCTTCCAGTATAAAGAATATATGAGATCACTCAAAAGGCAGGTATATAATGATATAAGCAAGGCAGTGCTTACAAGTTGGTCAAGAATCTGCACTGCAAACCAAAGGAATACTGGAAAGTATCCACAACAAGGAATATATGTTAAAAACTTTACAATAAAAGTGTATCCTGCTTTGTACAACTGGAGTCTGAATACTGTTGAAGATTAATTGAAGCGTAATTGTTGAATAGGTGGGTCCACTTTGTTCATGCTCAAATAATCATGTTAAATATTTATTTATTTATTATTCGTACACATAGTACAATATGTAAGTACAAAAAGTAGAAACATTTAGAAATTAACACTATAACTGAAACATATATATACATACGTATATACAGGTTTAGTTAAAGAATAAATTAAGATACGCATAAAAATTCAATAATAGTATCAAGTTCTCCCAATGAAAACCTTGTGTTGTTACATTCTTTAATGAACATTAAATCAGTTATGTTACCACAAGATATATAATCTTTTTCATTACATAATGCAGAAGCATACTCATTAACTAACATTCTAAACTGATGTGGGGATGATGAAATATAGCCTGAATGACACTGTAATAGCTTAGTTATATGTATCACACTTTTACCAACACATGTCTGATTCAAGGCTAAAGCCAGCATAAATATACAGAGAGAGCTAGGATTTTGGATTTGGTACACCCTGATGTTTCAGAAAGCTGTGGTTACATGCAATATTTGTTGGGTGGTGAGGTATTGTATATCTCACTGATGACTCTACCAAGAAAATGGCACGCCCGGGCGTACTGGCATATACATAAGCCAAGCCCCTGATATATCTTTATACTTGTGGACTGATGTCATCTTAAAAACAGACATTTTGTGAGAGTTATCTTAATCTCTGTGTTGCACCATTAAACTCCCAAATCGTAGGTGTGGTACTGAAAAGCTTTTATGTGACAGATGTTTATATGCCGAGAAGGATAATACTTGTCACCAAAGGGCGTGGTTGTTTTATTTAGGTACATACAATTCCTTCACTAATCAATATTAGTTTGCAAAGATACCTAATTTGCGAATAATTAAGTGAAATAATGAGTTAGATACATTTGACTAAACACCCTTTTGAGCTAAAGATACATGTCTGATTCAAGGGGAAAGCCAGCACATATTTTTAACAACAGAATTCAGAGAGCACATACATCCACCAAGGTCCAACACCTTAATATTTTTATCAATGCACTTCTGTGTAAATTATTGCATTTTCTTTTCACTGATAAGACAGTCTTGCTAGCTCACGTATAGGGGTGTTCTGTGAATACAGATCAAATCAACTGTATATGTTTGAAATGATTTAGTTTTATTTTATTTATTTATTTGGGGTTTTATATCGCTGTGGGTTCGAGTCCCACAAGTGACAATGTTGAGGACCTGTCCCAATATGACCCAGGCTTTTGAATTGGATTTAAAATCCTAACTTTGACTATGATAAACAGTACCTGAGTAGAATACTCACTACTACTAACCCACTGTTCACCTGTTCATTGACATCGCATCAACAAATGGTCCTGTTTTCACAGTGATTCAATTAATTATACATATCAAAGTTATAGGTTTGTTTATGAAAGTAAAATCCCAATGTGATACCCTATTACTCTCAAACAATTGTAAAAATGAATGGCGAGAGTGCACAAAAGTTTTTGTGCCCAGTAAAAGTTTTCCAAAAAGTGCCAAGTAAGTGGTGAGTTTATTTTATTTGGGGTTTTACGTCGCTTTCAACACTGTACAGGTCATATCACGATGGGTAGTTGGAAGGGGAGAGGAAACCAGTACACACAGTTCGTCAGGGTTCTGTACTGTAAACTGCCGACCAACGGCAAGCAACTACCAGCTTTCCCACTTGAGGCCATGCCGGCAACCGAACCCCGGCCTCAGAGGTTGGAGGCGAGAGTGTTACCACTCTGCCACCGTGGCCCCTCAAAATGATTTAGATACACATTTGTGCTTTTAGTGAGGCTAATTGTTTCTTTGCATTTGTCAATGAAAAGGGACACACAATGACTCACACTCATAAGAACAGGTAAAGCTTTGCTTTACTTGGCACATGTATAAATTTGCCATATAACACAACAAGAATTAATTGACAGTTGATTGTATCTGTAACTCTGACTGTTTTGTGATTAAATACCATACCATTTAAGGTGGAGGTGATGTGTAGTGGAAGTGTCCCTCCAAAATAAATCCAAGATTATTGGAAACTTCCGAGTTAATATCCCCGGCTTTTGATTGGAATTTGGAAGGTGATTTCAAGTAAGAATTCTACTATAACCCCTTTAAAAGGAAACTAAAATGTTCATTTATTCGACTTTTTGTCGGTAAGCAGTGTTTGGAAAAGATTTTTACCTGTCAGTCAAACTTTTGCGATGTTTTAATACTACCGATTTTCAGTCTTAACAGTTTTATATATATATTAGAAAAAAACTAAACTCAGTCTTACACCTTTTTTTGAAGAATGCCAATTGGGAGAAAATATGAAGTCATGAACAATATTACATTTGTGAGATCATTCAGACTTGAGATCAGAAAAATCTCACGCATCTGGCCCCTGGGAAATTATTGTGTATATTAGAGAATAAATGCTTCAATTAGGAAGTAAAATATTAATCCTACCTTGTAAACAGAGATCCTTTTAAAAGTTATAAACTCCTTTAAACACTGATTATAAGGCAGTTATGTGGTAAACTTGGTAATATTCAAATTGCAATATTCTGTATCTACATAAATACAATATTTATTGGAATATATCTTCCAACACTCAAGCAAATGTAAACGTATTGGTGACATTTACAAAGATATTGACCGTAAACACAGATCAGGTATTTATTGAATTCTGGAGACGCAATCCATTCAATGCACTGTCCTCAAACCTAAGGGGACCTTAACTAAAATATTTCTGTATTTGTTTAAAGCAAAAACAGATTTTTATTATGTTGGTAGTTACATTTTTATATAAACCAGGGAGTGCATTACAGTATGTTAATATTAAATGACGTAGCCTTCCATATTGATAGATACTGCTATACTAAGGCTATGGCTTAAGTATCCATGTTTATTCTGAATGAATAAATCAGGCAGAATTGTTGACTTCAGACAGACACGAAAAGACTAGTAACAAAAAAGAATCACTCAACCAGTACCTAGCCATTGATCTTGTTTAGTAAATTGGTTTTGAAATAACTATCCACGGATTTTTGTTGCAGTCATTAGATTAAGGTCCACCAGATAGTCTTCTTACTTGTTAGTGTATAAAATTATAAGTGTAATGCATGTTTACATTAACCACATTAAAATATAAAACAATTTGATATTTAGCATTGATGAATTCCCATAATGCGAGAATGTTTTGATATTATACTATTTTGTACAGTTAGAGATATTATCTATAAGGGTGAAAAACACATGGGGTTGATGGAGTATTGCATCAACTATGTTGACAGTAAATATCTCTGCAAGCCCCTATATTTGTAGTCTAACTGTTGTTCTATGTATGTTAATTACTGTGGCACTGGTCACGTGTATATTTGCATATTAAAGACATCAGTCAAGCCACATGGGTAGACTTAAAATGAGGTTAGCATGGAGAGTTCAGCTTATTTGTGTACATATATATGGACACTCAAAGAGGTTCCTTAGCTTACGTGTATATATGACAGTGTTTTGATACCCTATCCAAGTATAAGTCTCCATAGTTTGATGTTTAGAAGAACTACTGTGTGTGATGTGTTCACTTAGTGAGGCCCGAGGTTGAAGTTAAACATGAGGCCTGTTGAGACAACGTTGTGACCAAAATTAGGAAAAAATGTAAGTCAACTATTATGAAACCCATTTGGCTTTCACTAAAAAGTCATACAACCAAAATGGTTGGTTTTACGAACTCCTCCCAAACCGCCACAATTCAAGATTTATTTCGGTTTTACGTCATTTCAACCCATTATTGACCCTTTGCATCGACGTCATTATGTGACGTCAGGATGACGTTTTCAGTGAACAACGTCCATTTTGGACGGCAAAACACGGATTATTACTGCTGAACTTTGACAAAAAAATTAAATTTCTGTCTTTTATAGATCATATATTTGAGTTCTGTAAAAAGGGAAATAATACTAAATATATTTCCTTTATGAAGGCACAGCTTTTAAAAATATTAACAGTCATTTTGATATTTTATGCGAATATTTGTTAGATTTCACTTACAATCGAGAAAACCTTACACAAAATTATATATATCGAAAGTACACAACATTTAAATGAAAATTTCTCTTTGAATAATTTGCCATTTTTGTTCTGTAAAAAGTATATTGATGAGTAGGAAATCAACAATTCGGTAAAATGAAAATAAAGAATTATTCTGTGGCCTAACATTTTTATATCTGTCTGTACTTGGGACAGACATTATAAAAAAACGGATATTTTGCATTTTACTACAAGTTCAATGCTCTATATCTCGACAAGTATGCATCCTAATGTTATTTTGCAAAATGGACCAGATAGACTAATGCTTGTACTTTCATGTGTGCAATTTTGAAGTCAATAAGATGCATATTTATTTTATAATTCATTTTTAAAATAAGGTATTTCTTCCAATATATCCCGTCTGTTTTACACAGACATGTTCGTTCAAGCGTGATGTTTTGCCGTCCAAATGATGATGCGTAACATTGTGACGTAAGATGCAAAGGGTCAATATAGGTTACATCACAATGGGTAGTTTTAAGGGCAAAGGAAACCAGTATATACTAGGTGGTCAAGATTCTGCAACGTAAACTGTCAGGCATCAGAAAGCAACTATTAACTTTCACAATTAAGGTTAAGTCTGTGATTTAAACCCTTGTTCTCAGACCCCATTATAATTTGACATATCTTTTATCAGACAGAACGGTAAAACGAGGTCATAACACAGTTACCTAAAAAGCCTATCTGTCATAGCCACCCCAGAACCTTGTGAAATTTCTCGTGTATAACCTGGTTAAATGAATGGACCCACAACTTTTCAATATGGTTATGCACAGTTGTACCTTGTAGTCTATCAATCATAGAGATTAAGTGCTATAAAATCCATATTACATTAGGTTATATTGTAAGTGCCATAAAATCCATTTTATATTAGATTTTATTATACCTCAAGTGAGTATCAGCCAATCAGATTGCAGTATTTGCGGGCAATATGACGTGATATTGCCCTTTTTGGAAGAAAAAATATCACTCAGATGCCCTTTTCGTCTTAGAATGTAAACAAACTACGTAGAGGTTGTTTACTGGATACGTCATTGTTACGTATCAAAACAAAAATTTGGATGGGGGGGGGGGGGGGGGGGGGGGGGGGGGTTGACATCACATTTCATCATACTTGAAGAGATGCAATTACAAACAATGAAAAATAAATACTTTCGGTATAATAAACAGAATAAAACACTTCTTTCTGGGCAATATTGTGATTTCTGAAGCCCTTGGCCAAGTGATATTGCCCTTGGGCCTATCGGCCCTCGGGCAATATCACTTGCCCTCGGGCTTCATAAATCACGATATTGCCCAGAAAGAAGTGTTTTATTCTGTAAATATGGTTTTAGCACTCAAAAGGCTCCCATGGGGTTTGAGTTTACAAGTATGATGTCAATGGATTATTGTAGTAGTAGTAGTTAAAATTAATGTTACCACAGTTCTTACAAAAGTGGCATACAGACTTGAAATTTCAGCTGACATTAATTTTCTCTGGCCTAACTAATTAGCCTAAATAGGCAACAATAACCTCCAAAGCAGAATTACAACCTACACAATATTCCAAAGAATGTACTTGAAATTCGAGCTTTCACTATGTGGGACATAGCCTCTTGAAAACGGATACTCTTCATTCCACTTTTTATGCTAGTTTGCGTCAAAGGGCAAAAACTAGTGAGAAATGTTCTATAAATATATATGGGGAAATTCCCGAGAACTTTTGTGGTTTTATTTCAATCCTGTTGGGGACAGCAAAACATGTGCAAGCTCACTGACACTTAAGTTTAGATAAAGTACTAATAATTACTAACCCACTTTAGGCAAAAATCATACCACAACCATCTTTAAGTATAATTCTCAGTATAAAATATCAGTTATGATTAAGTTACACCATCAAAAGTGTAAGTTGTGGAGCCCCTACAGTGATACAGAGAGAAACAAAACAAAAAAAAATTCAAAAACAGTGTAAAGGGCAAGCATTTTCATTTATTATAATAATAATTAACATTGATAAAGTGCAATAACCTTTGTAAACAATATGAAATGACTCTCCCAAAAACCATTATACGGATTATATTTCAATCCCAAGAACACATCCCCAACTGAGGGTATATGATCTATTAAGACACGCCATAGGTAGAAGATTAGAGTAAAATAAAATACAATTACTAATACTGCTAATGTATACACATGTCAAGCGATACTGATAATACAGAATATGCCAGTATTGATACACATGCTAAGCATGGCTAGAAGGCAAATTAGTGTCAATTTAAGTCATTTAGTAATACTAACTAAGCATGCAACAACCTTTAAATATCTTAGCTGGACTAAATAAATTTTAAATACACATTAAATATGGTTACATAAATTATTACAGAGTAAAAGGAAAACGTTACAGCTGAAAGAAATAAGTGTACACTTATCTAAGTGGAGACTCTCAAAATAAGGTCATCTCAAGGAGTGACCAAGTTATGAACAAGATAATGAAGTAAATTTATGCTTTAAGGCTGAATTTGATTAATGTAAGAATACATTTGAGGTACCTTTAGAACAAAATATCCAAAATTGCTACTATTACACTTGTCCTAACCTCCATAAGCACAATAATTAACATCCAAACACAAATGACATTAACCAAAATATCATAACTCCTATAGAATCAATTTATAAAGTTAAACTCTTCCTGACAAATAACAAGGTAAGCTTAAGTTAAAAGGTGACTATTTTTTGACAAGTTAGTGTCTTTTGAGGTAACAACTTTTTTTCAGGTCAACAAGAGTTTACTTTTATCTTTCAGTAACATTCTATTATGTTCAGGTAGGATTTTACTAGCTAGGGCTTAGAACTAACGACCGTAAGGCAGTGACTTACTATGGTGAGGTAATGGGACACTGTCTTAGGGTAACAACGTATTATCAAGAGGTTACAATTTCCTGTGTTGAAGTGACAAGATACTACCTTCAGGTAAAATCTTACTCTCCTCAGGTAACGACTTACTATATCGAGGAAAAACTTGCTCTGTTGAGGTGACAAATTACTTTATTGAAGTACAGAAATAGTCTCTCAAGCTAACAAGTTACTATCTTTGGCAAACAGTCTAACTTAATAAGTTACTTCCACGAGGTGGTAAATAATTTTTCAGGCTAACCACTCTTTTTCTTAAGGAAATAGAAACTATCTTAAGGTAACAAGTTGATATCTTGAGGTAAAAAATTCTTGTCTTGGGGATAACAATTAACAATTATCTTAAGGTGAACACGTATTACATTGAGAAAAGTAGATATTGTTTGGAAATAAGGGCTTACTTACTCCATAAAGCAAGATACTACCTTAGGGAACAACTGTACATAATGATCCCAGTACTTGTCACTTTAGCGTCTCTGTATGCATTGCACAAGTCTCTAGTTATACCTATGTTACATGTATAAAAGTGAATCTATATTTGGATCTTACTTTTCAAAACAAGGAAGTTGATATAATTATTATTTCACGAGATTTATCCAAATACACAAAACAGTTAAACTAGTATATGATCAGTTGGAGATATTTTAATGGTTTGTATTGTCATAAGCGACGGAGATACTGGATAATTCTTATATATTTCAGGAAGTAAGTAAATTGAAAGACGCAATTTAAGAGACATAATGAACTAAATCCAATCAATGGATAACAAGCGGATCATATGACCTCCACCTACTACCTCTTTGATTAGTGACCACAGAGGAAAGGTATTTAAAGTAACTTTGCATAAATGATATAATTTATAAATGATAAAGTTTATTAAACAAAATTTATGTTGATTAACAGTTTATCTGATACTTTTGTAACATGGAAAGTGTTCCTGATCTGGTTAATTTGGTTATTAATGTATTGCTTTAAATTATTCTAATTGTTAAAAGTTTCACTTGTCTCTGTCCCATTTTTAATGAACCTGAATATTGTAAGAACACACCGAATCCACTGAAACAGGTTCTAACAACTTCATTTTGTCTTTCTTCCATGACAATTTGGTTTGCAGTCAGTGGTGTAAGGTCCTCAGTGGCCAAATCTGGCATCTGATCACAGGCTCTCACCTTGGTGTGAGTTTGACTCCCACCTGTATGAATGCCATGGGATTGTCCCCAAAAGACCCTGGCTGTTGACTGGGGCGCGATTTCTGACACTGATATTCAGGAAAATACATTAAGAATCGTTATAACCTAAAAAGTGACATTTGTTTAAGTGAATTAAAACATAAATCCAGTCAATTTACAAAAATCGGATTTGGTAAGGTTAAACATTTAACACCTTGATATTGCACCACACAAACATAAATCACAGTTAAACACGTGTACAAAACATTTACATTACTTTGATAGCAATAACAACCAATACAATGAATATACCAAAAGATGTACAAAAATGTAAACTTGTTATTTGATGGAACTAGTTGTTTTCAGAAAAATAATTTTTGATTAAATTTTAAAGTTTAGCAATCAAGTTAAAACCTTAACATCTTACTCTTTTAGAAAATGGCAAGTTCTTCTCCTGATACCTCAAAGTTACACATTGCAGTATCAAGTATAAATGATGACGTCACAGAAGTCAAAAAGTTACTCTCCTCTGGTAAATGGCAAATCAACAAACCGGATAGCCAGGGTGTGACTGCTCTCATGAGAGCCGCACAGTGTGGCAATGTTAAAATAACAACATTTCTCATAATGAATGGGGCAAACATAATTCTGGTGGATCGGTCTGGAATGAATGTTTTGCATCATGCAATTGACTACGGTGCCATTAATGTTGTGAAACTGCTGTTAGCTCAGTTTCCTACTGATACAGAGAGACAAAAGAAGCTGATTAATGCTAAGACGCTACAGGGGGTCACTCCATTAATTTTAGCAGCAAAAATCAACTTCACCCAGGCATTTAAGCTGTTGGTCGAAAGTAAAGCAGATCTAAATTCCAAGACACACCAAGGCTTCACTGCATTGCACTATGCTGCATCGAAAAAGTATTCAAATATTGTGTCTTTATTGATCAATAATGAAGTTGACTTGGATAGTCAGAGTGCCAATGGTTCCACCCCACTTATCTTGGCAACCAAAGGAAATCATATATATATTGTTGGGTGTCTGGTGAATAGCCATGCAGATGTTAACATAGCGAACATTGATGGCAACACTCCAGCACACATTGCTTCTAAGCGTGGTTATCTGGAGATCATGACATGTCTGGTAAAGCAAGGCCATTGCAATTTGTCAGCTGAAAACAAGGAAAAGCAGACTCCACTGGAACTGAGCATTGCATCTGAACATCATGATGTGAGGGATTTCATACAGCTGCAACAGCCAGCCAGTGCGAGGAAAATTAGACATGGGAGGCAAGTGAAGAGTAGAAAAGAACTCATGTATGACACAATGAAAAACATTCAAAAGGCTTCTGTCCAGAACGTAAAGGTAGCTATTAATGACTCTTATTTGACGTTGTCAGAAATAAAGTGTACCATTAGACAGAAAAGATGTAAACATAGAAAACCTTTGAGCTCTCTCACTCATTGGGACGAAATGGAGCCTGTTCGTTTGGAATCTGATGGTCTATGTAGCACAATATTACGAGGTGAGAAACACACAAATACATCATCTACCCGTAGCCGAACAACGCTGGGGGCTGTGGAACAAAGCCAGATAACTTCTGAAAGTGATACTGATGAGTCAGACCAATCCAAAAATGAGATAGATTGTGAGATTATTCAGAGGACAAAGGCAATGGAAGAAAATGTGAAAGATATTGAAAAAGAACTGCGTGGCCTAACTGCTGATAGCGGCAATATATCACCATGCAGTGACAGCTCAAGTGATGGCAGCTGGGCTGACATATTCAGACATCCCTCTCATCAATTTGTACAGAAACTTTTTGACAGAATAAACATGCTCCATATGCAGATAGAGTCATTACACTCAACTGTGAGGACTTGTATTTCAAGTAATGGATGGTCTACCTGTTTCCTTCAAGATGCTGATCATGGTAAGCGACTTTTTCATTGCTTTAAGATTTGAAAGACCTAAAATAAGAGATATATCAACAATATAAGTCATGGCGGCGTTGCAATATTGTTTTGCTATCCTTGTGAATGATTCCACATGGAAACATGACTTCTGCTTTGTATCATTTTGGAAAACATATTAATGTAATTTTATTGCATACCTGGTTAACTTGGTGGTTGATGTGCTGTCTTATTTTAATTTACCATTTACCAAAGACAAATAGCTTCATGTTGAAATGGGCTGAGCAATTCAAGCTTTGGTATAAGTTGAGACAGTAAACTTATTAACATATTGTACAATGTAATCAAGTTGTAGGTAATCAGTTGTGTGAGATTATTTGACTTAACATATAACTTGAACTTCAGCACAAACATACTTCTTTGTGAAGTGTTACAAATTTTAACAGTATTTCGATTTTTACTAGGTTTTCTGTAAATGTATCTGTTAACATTGTTACTTGATGTACACATCAGATGTATCAACTGGATGTTATTGAAATTTAGTATGCATCAAGCAATGTATTGACCCAAACACTGGGAAATAAAGACCGGATAATTTTTATTCCCCACTAACCCTTGATATGGAGAATTAGGCATACAAATGTATAAAAAACAGCTGATTTCTACCTTGGCAAAGGCACCTTTTACACTAAGTACAGTCTTTCCTAGCTTAAAACTTATTTAATCAGGTGCATCATCTATGTTAATTTTGGATCCAAGATTTTCTTAACTGTTTTTTGTAAAAACATAATAACTGTGTAATTTGTACCTATGTTATATGTATGATAAAAAGGTAAAATTAATACTGTGATTTTGATATTTATTGGCACCCTTTATTAAGAATACATTTCTTATATCCTGGATATAGCTGTTATTTTGAGTTATGCAAGTAAAAATGGGCTCATTTTGCTTTTTGTTTATGGGGTGTTTCACTGGGGCCAACCCTACAACCAACTCGACGACTCTAGGGTCGGTTAGCTGAATCAGGGACAAAAAATCTAGAAAAAAAGCTTGTGAAAAATTTGGGTTAGATTCACTTTCCTGGCAGGACGTAGTGCATCCCGGCTTGTCTGGGGCAAGATCTTAATCTGACTTAGGTCACTACAAGCCATAGAGATAAACTGACAACACTGGAGCAGTGTCCTTACAAGTTGCTTTGAAACTGGAAATAACACTGAGATACCTGGCAACAGGAGAAATGTACAAGTCATTACAGTATCACTGGCTGGTTCGCAAAACCACCATACTTGCTGAATTCCAGACAGAGTATTTGATCTGCCCTACCACTCCTGAAGATTGAAAATAGATTGAGGAGAGTTTCAGAATGAGGTGGAATGCTGCCATGCTCTTGGGGCACTAGAGAGGAAACATATTGACATGAAGAAGCCCAAGGGAGTGGATATTACAACTACAGGGGATTCTTTCCCTGGTCGTGGTCCTGGTTGACTCAGAATAGAGAATACACATTGGGGCTTCCTACAGCAGAAGACAACTCACAAAGGAAGAGGGAATAATAAACTACAGGATAAACTACAGGCAGGAGGGTAGTGGAGAATGTGTTTGGAATCCTGGCAAACAGATTAATGGCCCTCAATGGAACACAATGGAGCAAAGGCCAAAGGTTGTCAGACATTGTTTTAACATGTGTTGTGTTGGACAACATGCTGAGGACACACCAAGGTGGAATAGGCAGGGAACCACCCCAGCAGATGACATAGCAGCAATAGCAAATGAACCAGTAGTATATGTGCCTGATGAAAACCACAGTAATCCCTCTAGGGAGGCAAGACATCTGAGAGACCCACTGAAAGATTACTTCAATCCTGCTGGTGTATTGTCTGGGCAGAGAGGACAGGAACAGAAAAAGCTGGCATCTATCAACCCTTTTCAGGACTACCCAATTATTTCAAGAACTTTCATTTAAGCTAGTGTTGCACCAATGTCCCACAAACTTTCCAACAAATTTGCCCGAAGTTTCTAATACATTTTCAGCAATTTTATTAAGCACTTTCCAAAAAGCACAAGTCCTATAATAATCTTCAATAACTTCAAAACATTTTTTTAAAGTGTCCCACAGTAAATGTTAAAATTTATAAACCTTCAAATACTAAATTTTCAATGTTTTTCTTTTAAATTTTCAAAATATATCTAACTTTCTGAACTGTCAAAATCTTTTTAAAAGTTTCTCAAATATCAAAATTCAAATGTCAAATACAAAGGTCAAAATTATTTCAAAATTGTCAAAGTTTCTCAAAAGCCAAAGCCTTTTTTGAATTTTCGAAATTTTTGTTTCTTGTGTTTTTGGGTCATGTGTTTGGTATTGTGATGTTTAAGCATTTTTGTTTTTGTATTTTTTAACATGTATCTTATTAATTGACTTGGAAAGATTGGAGCTGCTGTCCTTAGAATGGCCTATATATCAGCAGTTGTCCTGAAAAGGACATTTTACAGCAGTGGTCCTGAAAAGGACATATGGTAGGTAGTTGCAGAAAGTCTATTGCTATTGCTCCTTGGGCTCGGATGGCTCCTGGGGAGGCTGAAGGAGAGGCAGTGTGTTGATACAGGTCACATGGTGTGAAGAGTTGAGGTGTATCCATCTACTGGTAGCTCATGACCGACTCTATATTCCCAAATAGGCTAGAAAGGCCTGGGATTTTGTGTGAACTCTCTTCTGCTGTGACAGAGGCTACATAAACTCTTGCTAGGGCTGATGATGAAATGTAGCTATCATAAAGTATCAGTTATTACTCATCAACAGCTAAGTATGAAGTCCAAGGCTGTTGTTTTATGCTCTTGGCACGACTTGGGTCTGTTGAGCTGGTTGTGTGACCTGACTTGCTGGCATCTGGGTTTCTGGAACGGTCTGTATTCCCTGGCAGTGGCTGCTGGCTGCTGCTACTGATAAGTCTGTGGCACATATGTGGAAGTGGTACTGGAGCTCTTAGATACTGTAGTTTGCTGTGGCTGAGAGTTCCTTTCATCTCTCCTGCTCCTGCTCTTTGTTTCTAAAAGTGTGAAAGTCTCTTTCCTCCAAGTTTTCAACTTCAGATGCCAGGTAGTTGCAGAAGGCTGTTCTTGTGGTCTCCTGTCTGGGCCCAAGGAAATGTGCTAGCATGGTCTTCATCTGGGCAAATTGATCCATGACCTGCTGGTCGACTGATTAAGGCTGGGACACTACACTGATACTGGCAGTGCTGCAGATGGCTGGCTGGTGGATTCTGTCATAGCAGATGCTGGTTCCCACACAGTTAGTATCTGTGGACCCTCATGAAATGTCTTGGGCTGAGACTACATTAGCACTGGCTACTTCTCTGTGTGGACTTGAAGGTTGCAGACTTGCTGAGGGCCTTCCTTTTGTTGTGGGCCATCAAAAATTAAATTTGTCCTGAATCCAGTTCTGCCTCTCTGTCATTTCCTTGTGAGTCTGGCCAGACTTGGACTGGGTTAATTTTCTGAAAGCGAATCGAATCAAGAACGTTCACTGACAGCTTACGACTGCTTACAAACTTCTCCCACAGGCAATCCTTCCTGACCATGTCGTTGAACACTCTCATGATCCTTGGCAAAGTCTACAATATACTTCTTTTCTGAGTCGGTTAAATAAATGTTTGTCTCCTTTCTTGCACCTAGATTGACTCTCAGTAGATGAGCTCGCCTCCCCTCTACCTTCTTTCTCCATTTCACTTTCACTACTCTCAGTTCTTGGTCTTTTTTCGGCCACTGCCTTCTCTGTTGGTGACTCTGGAGTTTCAGAAGGTCTTGGAATCCTCCCTCTACCTCTCTTCCCTCTTTTGTTTCTCTGGCTCCCATTTCTCTGTTCTCTCTCCTCCCTCCTCATCTGTATGTCAGCAGCCGTATCTCCCAACTAAAACTGTCTGTGTCTCTGTGGGCCCTTCTATCTTCCTCACATTCTTTCTTGCATTTTTAGGACCCATCTTATAAATCAAATCAAAACAGCATGTGTAAATTAAAGCAGCATATGGAAAAAACAAAAGCCTATCAGCTAGCCAAGCCAAGTTACATCTGTACACTAAATCTTAAATTTGTTAAAAAAGCCTATCTGAATGCTATAAGTTGTAATCTATCAAAGTTGAAAATCCAAGTGATGCATTCTGTGTGTCAACTCACCTTTTATAGACACAGGTTGCGTATCCAACAAGCCGTGGGTCAGTAATGAAGCCGGCCTGTCCTTCACACTTCCCGGCTTGTTTTTTCCTGTAACAGCCTTCCCGGTTTCCTTTAACGTCTTGTCCTGCTGTATTCCTGGCTTGTCCTGCTGTGAAGTAACCAACTCGGTGACCAAAGACTTGGAGACTTCCCATCTTGATGGGAAGTGACCAAGTCAGGTCAGGGACATTTACAATAGGGCAGTTTCCTTTCAAGTTTGGTTGGTATTGTGTCTGTGGCCTGTTGTGGAGCGATGTCCAGATACTTGACAACAACAGGCTGGCAAGTGTTTCCCAAGATGGTAACAGTATAGGATAGGTCTGGAAGTGACTATGACAAATGTGACTATGACAAATGTCAAATAAATTTGATATTTCACTGACCCACCATGACAAGTCACGAAATCACAACTGGTCCTAACCAACTCTGTCAACATTGCTCTCGACACTCAAAAATCCATAGTTACCGATAAGACGCCCCCCCCCCCCCCCCCCCCCCGTGGAACACCCCCATAAGATAAAATAGTTGGATAAATATAAAATAACCCTGGTGGTGAATATTTTTAAATTTTAAAATAATATACATCACATGGACAATTATTTTTAAATTAAAAACAATACACACCACTTGGCCAATCTTCCTATTGTCTCAAAACTGAAATGTCACGAGCAGCTAGCTAATTTATGAATACCTGTATTTTAGGTGACCTTTCCGACATAGCAATGTATAACGTAGGAAGTCAACTTGGCAAAGACTGGATGGATGTTGGTATTCAACTGGGTGTACCACATAGTAGACTGGAAAGCTTGGCATATGACCATGCAAAAGACATAGAAGCTGCTGCCAAGTCAATGCTCATCAGGTATGTTAATGGATAAAAAAAACTGAATGGATAGACTTAATCTGATTTGTCTTTGATAGTGCTTAATATCCAAGCAGACAGATTTTCTGGCACAACCAAAGTCTCAAAAAGTGATAAGTATACTTGGATCTTGCTATTGAGAAATCATCAGTGACAAATGACAGATTAAAGTGAATGACGTGGAAATAAAGTTATTTTAAAAGTTCACTCAAACGACTCTTGGTGTAAATATGGCACTTTTTAACAACTACGTTTGCAATGGAACCAGTTAACCCCACATGTTTGCCATTGTAAATTCTAAATAATCTATCTTAAGCATGATTGTCAATTTGAAAGACTGGCTAGAATCATATTTTGTTATGATTTCTAAAAAACTCATTAGTACAAATCACAATATGACCCGGAAGTGTAAATTATATAATAAACAGACGATTCGTGGGTATTTCCCACCTCAAAGGTGCTCATAAAACTCGCCAATCACAGGTGCGGAGGGACATATGATATGCTGTGCAGTGGAGAAGTTTGTGAAAAGCATTAAAATTTTGTGTTATTTGTAACATTTGTGTATTTTTCGTGTTTGGGTTTAGCATTTGCTTTGAATCTGTTTAGACTGATCTCTTATAGCGATTAAATGTTTATGACATATCTGCATGTTTAGCCAAGTACTATGGTTAACTGTTGAACCCTTACTGACAACAAACCAGAGAGCCATGTGATTCCTTTTGAACATTTAAAGGAAAATATGAACTTATATGAGCTAGACAGCAATAGTATCATGTATGTTTGGGCTCTGTGAGTGTAAAAATAAATAATACTGTGTTCAAAACACATACAAGTTTTATGCTAGTACCTTCTTATTTATTTATTTATTTGGGCGTTTACGTCGTTTTCAACACTGTACAGGTGATATCATGACGGGTAGTTGGAAGGGCAGAGGAAACCAGTACATACAGTTAGTCAGGGTTCTGTACTGTAAACTGCCGACCAACGGCAAGCAACTACCAGCTTTCCTAATTGAGGTCGGGCCGGGAACCGAACCCCGGCCTCAGAGGTGGGAGGCGAGAGTGTTACCACCGTGGCCCCGTGCAGTTTTTGGACCTGTGTTGGTATCTATTATGATAAGGTGTTGAAAATTGTGTACTTTGAAGGCATTATTTTATGCTGGGAGGTTTCTTAAAATACTAATAGTAAATTGTACAATAATGTGAAAGTATTGGACACAATCTTAAGGCCTTAAATAATATATATATCAAAGATGATGATTTGATTTGGAAACAGAAACATCGTAGGAAATAAACTGTACACCAAACAACAACAAATATTATTGACATATCATTGAAGGTACTTGTAACTTGAGAAAGCTTGTGTAGGAATGTGTTCAATTCGATTGGGTAAAACCTCTGTCCCACTGTTAATTATGTAGCCAGGAGGATAATGTTGTCAGTCATATGACCAGCATTTATATTCATGCAGACTGGGGGCCAAATCATTGTGATCATCGATAATATTTATAAGATTAAAAACCTTTAATGTGGAGCATTCTATCTCAGGTCTGTATCAATTGTTTTTGTCGTAACTGTTGTAAGTCTCTTCTACACCTTAATGTACATGCCCAAACATGCTGACCAAGCCCAAATATTTGCTAAGCCTTAAGTCACACACATGTGACACCCGCGTGAAAGGCGAGTAAAACGCAGATCCTCTGTAGGTATTTTCTTGGCGCAAGGCAGCATACAATAATGGTAGAAAAGAAATTGGTTTGTGAATTATTTGCAGTAGAAAAAAGTGACACAGCCAGATCTCAAGATTCATTTGCTTTGTCAGTAAGATGTCATGGCAAACAACTACCCCCAATATTGGCCACTGGCCACAAGTTTCCCAAAAAATCCCCAAAAATCACAAAAAATCCCATTTTCTCTACCTTTTTCATTCAGTCTCACTAGCTCTCAAGTTTAAAATGGGCTATGTACAACTGATCGCAAAAAAATGGAACAGTAGTTTAAAGTCTTTCTTGAAGTCACACGATACATAAAATCTTATGTCAAAAAGATATATTCAGAAAGTATGACACTAAGTAAATAATAGTCATTTTTGGATATGTATGTACTCGGGCAATCACAGCTTACAACATAAACATTTTCAAAGAGCCCCCTTTCACGCTTCTCCGTTAAGACACCCACCCATTTCAAAATGTGTCTTTAAAATATGGCAACCCATAAAATTGTTTTCAAAAAATGGAAAGATCTGCTAGGCCAAAAGTAAACTGGCTCCCAGATATTGTAGACATTTGAAAACTTTCATGCTGAACATAATGACTGTGTTTCTGACCTTGGTGTAGGATTTATACACTATGTTGGTTTGGCGCTCCATTACAACTATTACGGAGACTAATGTTATGGTCTGTAACTCAAGGTGTACATCCGTGTCACTGTTGTGAGATGGCAATACCGAGTTGTCACAAACTTATTTGATTTTTTACAATATCCTTAAAATGATAAGAAATGAAATAAAGTCAACTCCGATTTATATATACTTATGTATATTCATCACATAAACAAATATGGCTACCTATTCCGTGTTATTGTCTAACAATAGTGACATGGTGTACTACAATACTGCAAGCACATATTGTTTTTCTGTACACTATTAAAGCTATAAATACAAGCAATTTTATGAGACCTTTTGTCAGTTGCCCACTTTAAAATTGTTTACATCAGAAATAGATCTAGAATATGAAAGTTTTAAAAGCAAATTACTTTTATAAATTTTCATTCTGTAAGAAATATACTAAGATTGCAGAAGTCAGCTTTTTGATTCGATCAAATAGTAAATTATACTATGACCTAATATCTTATATATTTACCTCCATTTCAATCACAGAAAAAAAATACTTTTTTTTCTATAATTTACCTAAGCTTAAAACACACTTTTGGTAGCAGGCAACAGAAAAAAGTGTGAATTCTTTTTCACGAATCAACATTTTTTAGCACCACAATCCACACTTTTAAGCTTGAGAACTCACACTTTTTAGTTTAAGAATCTAATCTTTTTAGATTAAAACTTCACACTTTTTAAATTGTTTAATTTAATGACCATGATGATAATGTAATTATGTAAACATAATACAACAATTTTAATGTTGATTTTTTTAAAAGAAGTGTGTTTTATGAGCCACCATTTTTAGGATTTAACACATATGAACAACAGTATTTCAAAAATACACAAAATGAAGCACTTTACTTTGTATACAAATGATATTCATTTCACAAAAAGACATATCTAAAACTTGACACTGACTTTGAAACAAACAATATTTGGGACAAAAATCACTTTTAACATTTATGAGTGCTTTTACAATCCCTGGTGTTTGGTCATGTGCCGCAAGTGACACTTGTACTAATATCTTGTGAGAAAAATATCCAATTATACGATGGAGCATTACAAAACTTCATGTACTGAAGCACAATTTTTCTTTATCCAACATTCCAATTTTGTAAATAAACACCATATGTGACCCTAGGGGCCACGGTGGCAGAGTGGTAACACTCTCGCCTCCCACCTCAGCGGCCGGGGTTCAATCCCCGTCATGGCCGTAAGTGGGAAAGCTGGTAGTTGCTTGCCATTGGTCGGCAGTTTACAGTACAGAACCCTAGCGAACTATATGTACTGGTTTCCTCTGCCCTTCCAACTACCCGTCGTGATATGACCTGTACAGTGTTGAAAGCGACGTAAAACCCCAAATAAACAAAAATAAACCATGTGTGACCCAAATTCATTTAAAATCATTTCCAGATTGCTGTAGGTGTGTCTGAATTAAGATGATGTCATGCAAATCCTGAGCAGTAAAAATCCTCCACCCAAAGTGAAGCAGTGAATGAAATCAGTTTTCGTTAAAGCAATAACCTAAGACTTGGCACATAGACTTAAATTGAGATCCTGACCTTTCGTCACTCCCCCCAAGTTCTCAGATAGCTTTGCTACCCAGTCCAGCAAGACTGAAAACAATTTTAGACAGAATTACAACAAAATAATATTTGATGCCAAATCAATTTTAGGAACAGTATTTGATTATAGTGATTTTCTGAGAAATTAGTACAGAATTATGTTTTGTCATTTGATAGTGCAGTCAATAATCTGTATGTCAACAATATATTAACATTTTTTACATTTAATTTTTAAATTTAATAAATTATACAAAGAACATAATACAACGCAATGAAAACTAGCAAAAAATGAAATATCTTAAATTTTCGGATCACTCTGCACAATCTGTTTCTGTAACGTATATTTTTTCCAAATCCTTTAAACCTATAATCACTCATATTTTATATGCATATTTTGAATAATAAATAGGCTTTGCCATTTGCTTTCACTGGACATGGCTGCAAAGATGCAAATTTGACACCAAAAATGCTAAAAACAAATGTACCAGCAGAATACAAAAGATTTAATTGAATAAACTGAACATTTTCAGAATCAACACTTTTTATTCAATATTCAGGTCACCACATTTAATATAATTAGAGAAAGTGTGGGTGGGTAAATCAGAAAATTACTCGGCCTACCCCAGTAAACATTTTTTGGTTTTGCAAACATTTGATAGAAAACGTTTTACAAAGGCTAAAAAATGATGGATACTGTTTATGAAACGTTTAATGATAAATGTTAGAAAAATGATACAAATGAACATATTAATGTCTGAATAATAATGGGGTCAGAGGTCAAATTCAATATCCTTCTAAGGTTACTCACGAATGAAGATATTATTTTTATGTCTAAAATTGTAAGATAGTGGCTTAAAATTGTGCCCCCTTTCAATTTTTACTTTTAGGGATTGCATGTGGGGCAATGTTTGACTAAATCCTCCAAAATCCCCTATTATTGCTCACCGCCATCTTTGTTTGGACATGTTTGAAGGTGAAGGTTTAAAAAGTATTCTGAAAATATGAGTTTAAAAACATTTTGGATAGAATGTTTTTAAAACATTTGACCAACAATGTTTTTTTAACATTTTATGTGTACTGTTTATAAACCATTTCATGATGAATGTTTGAAAAACATTTCTAGCATAACCTTCATTTCTTTGGCTATTTTTTAATGTTTTAAAAGCGTTTCCAGTCAACCTAGCTTGAGTTATTTTATAAACGTTTGATAAACATTTCCAGTAAAACATTTGTATATAGAATGTTTATAAAACGTTTTTTAAACATTACAGCGTAAACACTTACTCGGAAATGTTTAGAAAACCATAAGATAGAGTTTAAATTGGTTTTTAAAATGTTTACAAACATTTAAACCATTTTAAAACGTTTCAAATGTTTACAAGATCAGCCTTGTATTTTCGATTCATGAACCCACACTTTCTCGTGATTTCTCCTACGCTTACTTTGTTTTTCTCAACAATCCATTTGTACGTGTGATTTAATTTTACATGTGCAATTCCAAAACACTTAGTTATTTTATAATTAATTTTTAACCAGGGTTTTTGCATGTATAATACACTAATATTCTGATTTCTTTCAAATACCACATGGAAGAATTTGTAAGAAAGTGACGTCACTATGACGATTTGCAGTACACATCAGGCCATTATGGGAACACTAGCCACTTTAATAAATTAATGTTTCTCCAAAAGTTTGCCTGCAAATTAGAATTATTTTGTCTCCATTTGAAAAGGCAAGTTTGCACCCTCTGATTTAAAGCATTCATAGAGTGCAAACTTCCCCCAGGGCATGCTTTCAAAAATTTGGGTTTTTGTTTTTTTTTGGTATCCAAAATATCAGCAAAATCTTTTCCAAAATATAAACACCTTTTCCTTTGGTCAGTCTCTATCCACGTACAAATAGTCACAAAATGGGTCCAATACTTTTGAAGTTTTTGCAAACACAGGTAAACAACAGACTGACAAATAAACACCCCAATCATAACTTCTAGACTTGAGAATTGTGAAGGCAACATAATGTGAAATAAGGTACTCACACTTGGCAAAACTCCAATGCATTGTTTACCTTGGCCAATACTTTAATGTTTCAAGTTTATAAGATTTCAATTATGTTTATCTGAACAAGGGCATCTAAGGTTAGTGATAGTAAAAGTGTTTATCATGATGACTCGGCAATTTATTCTTTGAAATAACCACAACACTATACCATATAATATCATTCGTGTTGTCAATAATTCAAATATCAAATCTGCTTCATAACAAGAATAATCATGATTTTATTGATCGCCTCAATATAAACATTTGCGTACCCTCTCAATGGGTGTCTCCTGTTAAACATGCCTTCCCCTATTTGAGCTAGAAAGTCGGTGAAAGTGTCAATAATATTTGTGAAATTTAAAGTTTTCACATTGTCAATAGCTTTACTTAATGTTCTTTATACTTCTATTTATTTTAGTCCTGATGCCCCTAGATATCGGTAACTCCCACATTGAATGTATAAACGAGTGCCATTTTGGCAAAAAATCTCAATTGCATCCCACAAATATGGTTATATAATTAGAAAGGTTCTGGGCCTGAATTGACACAGATTTATATTCTTAGAATTAGTCTTATTCTTAGAGTTTTGTTTAGAATTGTCGTTTTTCTTAGAAAAATTCTAACAATAACAATTTTCCTATTCACAAAGATTCTTATTCTTAGAATCACACTTATTCGTCGAATTTTTCTAAGAATGGATTATATTCTTAGATAAGAATGGATAATATTCTTAGAATTTTTCATAGAATTACACTGAGTCTAAAAATATTCTAAGTTAGTACTTGGCTCGGACATTGATTGAAGCATAAGTGTGCAATGTCATGGGGTGTCCTTGATTTGACCTTTGGCCTTTCAAAGGTGATTCTGACCTATAAAATCGTGTCTGGGCAATGTCCCGGGAATTGAAAGGTGTAGGAACCTTATGCTAGTGAAAGGATATTGATTGGCATGTTGGCGTCTAAATTTATTTTATCATTTTAGTTTGACTTTTGACCTGATCATAGTCATCCAGACATTCAGCATCTTGTCCAGGTTATATCGCAGGAACCATAAAGTGTAGGAAGTTGATCTCTCTCTGGGATATAGGTTGTACATATGTATATCATCATGGCATGGCCTTGGTCTAAGGTTTACCCAAGGCTCTGCTGTAAAATCTCCTCTGGCGCGTGTGGTACACATTTCTCCTATCACAAAGATATATGGATTGCTGCAACTGAGTGTTATATTGTTATTAGTATACTGGCAGCTATACTTTGATTAATACATGCATCAATTAATAAATTTACAGCTTCATAACTTATACTTTTAAAATTAATGCTGTTGTTAGGTGCCAACTTGCGGCAGGGAACAACTCGAGTTGTTCCTTGCGCCAACTCACGGGAACGAGTTGTGGCAAACATCCCGAGATGCGTGCACCATCTTGAGTTGTGGCTGCATCAACTTAATCCAATAATGTCCAGTACTGGTCAGTACCTGGCTACTGATTGGTCAATTATTGATCACAATTGGCTTCCATCTTAAGTTGTGCTGTACCAACTTAATCCTCTATTGTTATTGGTTAATTATTCACAGCTACTTCTGACTGGAAGTAGTTCAGTGTACAGCCAGGCTTCTAATAGTAATTAAGTCATTAGACATAATTTATCCCAAAAACTTAAACAACATGAAAATGAAAATAAGTTTATATGTTGTGAATAAACACTAAAGACATAAAAAAATCAGGAACGAAAGATAGGATTTATTTTATAGTTATATTTGATGCACGGTATAATATAGTCCCTTCAATGAAATATAAATCAACTTATTTAAAATACCTAAAATAGTTGTTGTCAGTGTGCATCTTTATTCAGATAGGAATCAATTTATTTATACTATAGTTGTATACAAATGTTTACTGGTGTAGAATACAATATCATTTTAAGTAAAACAAAAGGTAAATTGCACTGGTTTCAAATAATATATAAATGGATAAAACTTCCGAATCATTGTTAAGGTAATGTGGGTGTTCCACCACATGACTAAGGCTCCTGATTAAGGGTTTTTGGGGGTCGGTTTCAAATATTTGTTTAGTCCCAGACCTTCTGTAAGGGTCGGTTGTGGTCGGTTGAGGCCGTGGGAAAAATCAAACATGTTTGTTATTTCACACGACTACAACCAATTCATATTTCCCGCCCTCAACAAAATGTCTAGTCCCAGGCGTCCTCAGGCCTCCTCAGACCCAAATTTACACAGTCGTGTGTTGTCCCAGGCTGCCTGCAACCCTTAGTCCCAGACCTCCCTAGCTTAGTCCCTGGAGGCCGGTTGTTAATCCCAGACTCAAATATGATGCGCATGAATTTCATGCGTCTGAAAGTTAGTCGGTTGCATTAGTCCCCGGAAGCCTCAGACCGTCTGCGGTGTCCTGGGACCCAAAAATCTAGGTCTGGGACTAAGCCCCGACTAAGGGTAACCGACCCTAACCGATCCAAACCGGCCTCCCCAGGACGCCTGGGACTGCACATTTTTAGTCTGCGACGGTCTGAGGACGCCCCAGGAGGCCTGGGACTAACAACCGATTAAGAACCGACTGTTTTCCGTGCGTCTGAAATGAAAGCGAGGCAATGAGGGGGTCTGGGACTATATAAGCAACCGCGCACACATTCTCGTTGCTACTGACTGTTTGGCTACTGAGAGACGTGTGTCACTGATTTGTAGGGGTTTTCAGTTTTTATTTTATATATTATATACTTGAGCTTAGGGTAAATTTCACAGTTAGGAGACACATTTTACTATTTTTTTATTATTTTGTCGACTGGATTATGAGGAAAGAGAAAGGAGGGAAGAGAGGAAAGAAAAAGATGGATGAGAGAGAGAAGGAAAGTGAGGTAGAGGAGAGGAGTGAAGTCATTACAGAAGAAGGAACTGAGAGGAGAGAGGAGGAGGAGATTGAGGAAGGTCTAGCTATTGGGGAAGCTGTGGCAGAAGAAGAAGAGAGGTGTGAAGAAGATCCGGAGTGCCATTCTTCAGCCAAGAGAGCCAGGGTGTGTGCCGCTTTTACATACAGTCAGGAAGTTTCCATTGTGGAATTTGTAAAGCAGCACCCTGAACTGTATGACAAGGAACATCCACGTTTCCACGACAGGACCAGAAGAGAGGCTCTCTGGGCAGAAATATCTGCAGAACTCAAGCTCCAGCCCTTTGATGTGAGACGTTGGTTCGAGTCCCAGCGAACGCGTTATGGCAAGCTGTCTAAGCTCCAATCTGGCCAAGCCCCGAGGGAGATGACCAAGAGACAGTCCTGGGTCTACCAACAGATGGGTTTTCTTAAAACCAACATCAGAAGAAAGGGGCCCTACAGAAGTTCAGGGTTCGAGGCTAGTCTGAATACCAGCAGGCAGAAAGAATCTCGTGGGTCGACTACTGACACAGAACACCTCGAGTCAAGTGTCCTGAGGGAGAGGAGTCAGTCCGTCATTACATCTATACCTGTTTCAACAACAGACTCCAAGATTCTGGAACATTTTGAGCAGATGAGGACACTTATCTCAGGTTTTCTGCAGCAGAAGTCTGACAGGCAGCCCTTCTTCGACTACATGGCATCAGAGGCCAAAAAGATGACTCAAGAAGAATTTGAAGAATTAAAGGGCAGAGACATCGAAAGTATTAAGAGCAACCGTAGACGTCAGCAATTGCCCAGAAGATCAGCCACTATTACCACGGAGTCGCAGAGTGTCGGGACACTGCCACCAACCACTCAACAGGCGTCTAGTTCCACTCAAGCAGCAGCTGGCAGCAGTTTTGTCTACTATACACCAAGCCCCATTGGCTTCAGCAACCATACATCTGTCCTAACTGTACAGGACGAAGGGAGCAGACATAACCTGAGTGGAATTTTAAGCCAGCTACCTGATCTGACATCAACACAGATCGTAGAGCAGCCTCAGCAGCAGCAGCAGCAGCAACCACAGCAGCAGCTCTTTACTATCACCACTTCAGCACCGCCTCAACAGCAGCAGCAGCCTCCTCAGTAGCCATCCAGACCTGCCAGGCCCTTTTCAGGGCCACCAAATCTTCCAAAAACAATTATTCAGCTGCAAGTTATTCCAATTCCCCTCCCAAAACAACAAAGAAAAAACAGTACAAATAGTTATCACAAGAAAAAAAAAACCCAAAAAACTGACAAAGTGTTTTGTAAACATAATCTCCCATTATTAAAATCAGTTTAGTAGTTATATCGAATAATTATTTGTCAAGTGGAGTAGAAGAATTTATTTTTAAGATTTCCAGGAAAACATTTCTGTTTCAAATATATTTCCAAAATAAATCCCAAATTAAGTCAAATGAGGATGTAGCTTTCATATTATATGCAATATTTATTCTATTTAGCAATTCATGTTTGCGTTTGGGTCCTGTTTTTGAGAATATTGTTTAGCACTGGTTTTGTGTGTTTGTCAGTTGGGTGACTTCTTTTTGTCATGGGGTTTGTCTGTCTGTGCATTGGTACAAGTTATGTTTGTCATGGGGTTTGTCTGTTTGTGCGTTGGTACAAGTTATGTTTGGCATGGGGTTTGTCTGTTTGTCCGTCTGAACAAGTTATGTTTGGCATGGGGTTTGTCTGTTTGTGCGTTGGTACAAGTTATGTTTGGCATGGGGTTTGTCTGTTTGTCCGTCTGAACAAGTTATGTTTGGCATGGGGTTTGTCTGTAGCAAGCATAGCTCATTAATTGTTTTTTGAATATTTGGTAGTCCTGAAAAGGACTGATTACTGCAGCAGGAGTTATATTCTTCCATCTTGCCAGGGCACTGCTCCCTCATTATTGAAGTAGTCCTTCAGGTAATCCCTCTGTCTCTTGGCTTCTCTAGCAGGGTTTCTGTTTTGGCCACCACCAGCAGCACCACCAATCAATCCACAATCACCAGGCACATCATCATCGTCCTCCCCAGGCTGCTGACCACCAGGTTGACCTTGATACTGGCTTCTCAGTATGTTGTGCAGAACCACACAGGTGAAGACCACTTCCCTGACTGTTGCTGGGGGTAGTTCAATGGTGGTCCTCATCACCCTGAATCTTGACACCAGGATGCCAAAAGCGTTCTCCACAACTCTCCTGCCCCTTGAAATTCTATAGTTGGCAATCCTTTCCTCTCTGGTTAACATCCTTCTACCATAGGGTTTCATGAGCCAGGTCTTCAGGGCAAAAGCATCATCTGCCAGGATGAAGTAGGGTACATCTGGACCACCCTGGATTATAGCAGCTGGGTCAGGGAAGCCTATCCTGCCATCTTCAATCCTCCTCTTCAGCTGAGAGGCATTAAATATCTGGCCATCTGAGCAAGATCCTTCTGTACCTGCATCCACCCATCTAAATTTATACTGTCCATCTACCAGGGCCAACATGACAATGGAAAAGAACCCCTTGGAGTTGTGGTAGAGGGCTCCAGTGTTCTTTGGTTTCTTCAGGGCCACATGCTTCCCATCCAGGGCTCCCAGGGCATGTGGAACATTCCACCTGATCCTGAATTCCCTCTCCAGTTCTTTCCACTTATCTGGGGTAGTAGGACATTTGAGGTACTCTCTGGTGAACTCGATGTGGTCGATGTAAAAATTGGAAATACATGATTATTTTTAACTAAATAAAAACCAAAAAAGCCCTAAGTTGTTGTTGAATCTGTCTTTCATTAAAAGGTGGCATCCTGCTGTGTTCCTAGAAAAGCAATGGTGATTAGGTCGCGGATTTTATATATATATATACCCAGAAAATCCAGCAACTTTGCAAAACAAGAATCGGCGATCCTGGTCTGGGGAAGACTGAGGAGGCCTGAGGACGCCTCAGGATGCCGGGACTTAATCGTGTGTTAGTCGGGGCTTAGTCCCAGGAGGCCTGAGGCGTCCTGGGACCCGGTCGGTTTGTCTGCGACAGGATCGCGGTTTAAACGGACCAGAAATGCGGCTTAGTCGGTGCTTAGTCCCAGACCAGTCGGGGACTGTCTGGGGCCGCCTGAGGCCTCCTGGGGACGATCTGTACTTAATCCCAGACTTCACTACCAATCCAGTATTCCCGCCCATTTTTGCTTTTTCTTCACCGACTGTCCACGATTAAGGGTCCCAGACAGGATAGGGGCTTAATCCCTTGGTGGAACAGGGGCATAACAATATAAAATTGCTTATAGGATTTGAGTAAATACAAAATATTGTCGAAACATATTATAATTCATTTCTGTGAGTATTAATTCACTAAAGTATTAATAAGTGTTTCAGTAGCTTATATCCCCAGTGATAATCATTTGACAAAAACAATCTTCAACCCGATAGCAATTTAGAGGGTATCCAATTAAAGCAGTCACCCACTAGACTTCCTATTTATGTAAAAATTCAACATCACATAAGCCTGAGAAATGTAATTATCAGAATATGATATAATAGCCTCTATACTTTACCACTTTTGATTATCTGTATAACATTTTCTTCTACAGAGATTAAGTTCTATGAAAGTATGATTAAGTTGAATTATAGGGTAAAGTTGGTGCAGCACCCACTCCAGATGTGGCAGTACATCTAGAGATGTTTGCCACAACTAGCCCCCGCGAGTTGGCGCAAGGAACAACTCGAGTTGTTCCCTACCGCAAGTTGCTGCTCAACAGTGTCATCTTGCTATTGAAGTGTCTTGTTTAGATATTTTATCTGTACACATATTTTCTCTTTTCAAATGTTATTTTTTTCTGTACCTTTGCATAACTTTCACTATCTGTTGTGAAAGACTCCTATCAGTTGTACTCAGTTGTACTTCATATGTATCTCATTGTGTCCAATGCTATTTCCCTGGGCTTTTGGGTGTAGACATATCTAATGCTATTTTCAAAAGACTGTTTTACCCCTTATTATGATTGTGTATTACAGCTTTTTTTGCAATCTTTTGGTAAATATTTACATATGTTGTCATCCAAGATGGTGTGTAGTGAATGTATGATAAAGCTTGGGAAATGTATATCATTTGAGAAGGCAAATGCAGGACATGTATATTATTTTTTTGCCTTCTCCCAAGATAAAATTTTAAAAATATATACATCTCTCTACTAGTTTTCCTACTGTGTTTATATAGTACTCATTATTTATGCCATTTTTCAGATGGCGAAACTCCAGTAAACTGTCTAATGAAGACAAGAAAGCAACGTTGATGAAAGCACTGAAGACAGCAGGGCGGTATGACATAGTGGAAACCTTGTCTGAAAATGCCATAACGAGACTTTGACACCGCATATGCTGAAAGAAACATCAGAATGCTAAAAAAATCATGTCTTGTTGTAATTGAAATTACCACATTCACTGGTATTGTGACTTTTGAAATGGTTCTTATTCTTCAAACATTGCAACTCTTTTTATCAAGAAACGTCCCGGAATAGGAAAAGGTATAACAAATGGAGTTAAAATTTCTCAATTCCTAAGAGTTTTGTAAGATGATAATGACAAGTTGGATGCAACCTAGAGATGTATTAAACAAGTAGCATTCGTATTTGTCTTGTTGATCAGTGCAAAAGTATTGATATAGTGTCTTCTTTGCTGAAAACCCCTTTGCAAAGATAATTTTAAAGTTTACTTCTTAGTCTAAGATTTGCTTCTTAGAAAAATTTTATAGGATAAAAATATATCCTAGAATTTAAACGGTAGTGAACGTGGGACCAAGGTCCAGCTTCAAAAAATGTCTTTGGCTTAGCCCGTTTTTAGGTTAAGTCAGTTTTTTAGCCATGAGTATTTTTGTATACATGTTTTACCGAAGTCTTAAACTTAAATGGAACTCACAATGGATTGGTAAGCTATGTCACTTTGAGACAAAAGTCTATACTTTAGACATAAATTATGGCTAAGCCCTTTTGTGGAACCAGACCCAGGTTATAGCTTTTAATGCAGGCATGCAATGTATTTGCCACAATATGTAAAAGTCTGCATTTGAGGACACAATCTGAATTTTATTATGCAAGATATTATAATTCTTTCTAATTAAATTTAGGACCTTGGAGGTAACTGATAAACTTTTCTGTCCATAATGTTTCTGCCCTACACAATGTGTTGAAAGCGATATTAAACCCAAACGGAAAAATATTTCTGATCAATTTAGGTCAAAGACCAAAGTTAGGGTTTTCAACAGCCAGGATCATATTGGAACAGACCCAAAAGTATATAGGTGTCAGACCCATACAGATGTAACAGCCTGTGATTAGATGCCATCTTTGTTGACCATAAGGCCATTAAGAAACATTCTTAAAATTTAGGTAAGTTATCTAGACTTGTGAAGAACTGCAATGAAACATGCACTTGTTTCTTGGTTTAAAGGGCTGTCTCAAGTGATTAATTGGGCATGGTGTAGCTGATGTCATATTTGTGTACTCTATAGTTTGGCTTGGTAATTTTTGCACATTTTGGGAGCAAATAAAATCCTACTGGTTCTTGTTGCTCATAAATCAGCATGAATTTCTTATTATAGAAACAGAGTAAGGTATAAATGTACTTCACAATTAAAATATATTGTGTCAGTTAACTCTCAAGGTGCTTTGTAACGGGCAATAATAAAATTGCTACAATAATAGAACTAACAACCAATCAACTTGCAGCTTGCAATGCTTTATATTTGTATCAGTTAACCTGAGTGGTTATAGATGGGGGGTTTATTGTGTCCTTTATTTCTGGGACAGTTTGAGGTCCTTGCTACATTACCAAGCCAGGCAGTAGACATCAGATTGAATTAAAAATTCTTTAGATAGGTCATTTGTGCATTTTTATGGGTCAGTGAAACTGAAGTATTTAGTTTGTCAATGGGTGGTATCACTTATATCCTATATTGTTATTGTTATTATTATTATTTCTGAAGCTGATATTGATCTGTACAGTAATGTGGTAAATATGTGACAATTAGGACTTAGTATGTCGAATACAATCTTTCTAGGCTAGCTTAAGTAGTAAATATGTTGTTTATTTAAACCGTGATAACTGTTTCAACAAGCATATAACCAAATATAAATACTCGTTAAGATTCCCCTGCCATGTATGCCTCATGTATAGTCAGTGTATTGTACCTTCTTAACTAGTTACAATTTTCAAATACACCAGTAGAGCTCAGGTTTTAGTTCTCAGGATCAACCTGAAAGAAAATCTAGATGTACATATTTGTACATATCACCGATTATTTCCATTCCGTACATCCACCCACGAAGGGGGTTAGTTCCAAAAGTTAGCCAAAGTTGCAGTAACCAGCAGCTAGACAATAACAATTTATACCAAGGTCCCAGTAGCTAAACATATCTTAATATATTATATTGTCTTGGTGTTTTAGGCCTTAAGAGTAATCTGAGGGTTTTTTTAAAGATTTTTTTATCAATAAATAACTGAAAGGGTATCACCTCTGCCTGTCACTGTGGAAAAAATGTTACCAAAGCCAGAACAGAGTGGCTGTGTGATGTTTTTCAGAATGACACAATATGAACTGTTAAATCACTGACCCCTTCATCCGTAGCCTTGCTTGAGGCTCAAGATTTTTAAAATTAAATTAAAGATTCTTTATCCGCTTCTATTATGCACTCTTATATACTAGCTTTTTCAAAGAAGATGCCAATGATTCGCAAGCATTACCCCCCTTGGCATATAGGAATGTTTTATTAATTCCAAACATTTGTGTGGATGGTTAAAGGGGCTTTTGAAACAAATGTGAGCCTTGGGAAAATCTAAACATGAAACATGCAGTGGATGTTGAAGCTGAAAGTATTGTCTATCAGTTATATGTTGTATATTTAGATGTACAGTACAGCATGTATAAGGCTGTACATGATTGCATAATAAGATGTACTTTTAATACATTACCTCACTTTTCTAACATTTTATAAGGTTCATGGTGTTTTGTAGATCACTGTATATTCCCTCCAGCTTAAACCCTTTTTGGGCAATTTAAATTTAAATCGCCAGGTAGCGAATGTTAGTTGTAGTAAACATAATAATATCTTTCACTTTGTGACTGACTTAAAAGAAAACAGACTTAATGAGTGAATGTAAACTTTTCAATGTAAATGGGTTTTTTTTTTGAGTTTTGGAAAAGTGAATCTTAGTCCAAACTATTTAGTGTATGACAAATTATTAAATGTAAGACTTCAGTCAGGAAAAGACTTTAAACTTAAAAGACACTCTGAAGTGGGCCATATATTGACTAGTGGGGTAGCTACTAATATTACTCATGTTCTTTAAATGTTGATATGGCAAACACACATACATGGATTTTACCATGTGTTGCATATCTTAATGTGGCAAACCCATACAATCATCTGTTTGTGGGATGTAAAACCTAAAAAGGTAAATTCATTTGAGGATCTGTCTATTGGATGCCAATCCTAATAAGACAAGTCCATATATGGATCTGCCAAATGGAATGTATGCAGCAATATACATCAAGGTCATATGTGGAGCTATCATCCTGTTTTAAATACTGGGGCCGATTTCACAAAGGGACTTAAGTCCAGATTTGGACTTAAATGTAAGACTTTGGTCTTAAATTTTGTCAAAAGAATGTTAAGTCTGTGGTCTTAGACTTAGCGGATTTCACAAAGCAGCTAAATCCATGAAAATGCTAAGTCAGTGGACTTAACTTTAAGTCTGGGAGGTAGTGGGCTTAAATTTTGTAAAGATGACTTAAATTTGGTCGCCATAATCTTTTCTCCATTTCAAAATTTGAAATGGCTGTAAATAAAGTATAATTACACAGAACACCCCACTAAAGTTGTCTTTGGGATATTTATATGTGGCAACAAGGTTTTCCATTTCAAAACAGCCCTTATCCTTAGATAAAATACATCAAATGAAGGATATATGGCACCAATGTTATATTCTGAATAGATATAAAAAGTCACATGACACAGAAAACCACTGTGGTTATTTGATAAGCTTGGACTTAGCTAAGTCACCTTTGTGAAATCCATTTTAAGTCCCAGACCTAGCTGAGACCAAAGTCTTAGATTTAAGTCCCTGACTTAGCCAATAAAGGGACTTAGTTTAAGTCCTTTAGTGAAATCGGCCCCTGGTGTCACAAAGCCATATACACATCTGTCTGTGGAATATAATTCCTGATATGGTCACCTCAAATGCCTTATAGTGCATCTATTATACCAAAGTATTTGAATCAATTTTGATGATTCTAAAATGCATTTACAAAAGTATTGCTGCAAATACTAACTTAAATATCAACCAATACTTATGGTTATAAAACATTACCAAAGACATTTTCGTAGGTTACAAAACTGTGTGTGATAGTTGTTTCAATTGTTATTGAAGACAAATTATAAAATTAGTAATGGATGGGGAAGGGTTTCATCAGAACAAAAAGTGAAACAGGGTGTAAGAATAGCTTTGAGTATAACGTTGTTGAACAAATAGGAACACTCAACATTTCTGGGGGAAAGTGTACAAATGTGCATGCACATAAAATGCACATAAAATGGCTATATACTCATTTTGTGAAGTTGTTATTTAGTAAATGTAATCTTCACTTGTTTGTTTATTATGATGAATTGTTTGTCAATAAACAAATGGGAAGTAACCTGTTATCAGTAATTTTAATTTGTTACAGAGAGCATCACTATGGTTTAATGTGTGACAAGTTTGCGGATATCTCTAGGGACTTGGGCTTGAGTCCAGCTCATATAGCATGGAAAACGTTGATATCATGTCACGTTCTAATCCTAGCTGCCTGCTCACCCTCCAATCAACATATACATTGTATTAAAAGTTATCTAGGCATAAGTAGACCAAATAAATTCAACTTTATAATGATATATATGCTAACAGTTAAACGGTTTCAGGAACTGTGGCATTCATGCATAATGTGAGATATTCCTGAAACAATACTCTAATATACACTCTACAATTGAATTTTGTTACTACTGCTAATATTTAGTTAGACAGAATCTTCATAGTCAATGAACATTGTGAATATTCGATAATAAATCTAGCTAATCCAAGGAAAGATATTCTCTAGAGAATGAGAGATCTGGTACTGAACATATCACAGTGGGTTGGGGTGGGGGAGAAGGGCACAGCAATTCGGGGTAATTGCCGATTTTTACATAAAATCTATCTAGTGTCTGGGATATTTTTTGAGTCATTCTCTCAGTCGAAAACTATCTCTTTCAGACACCGTAGTGTCTGTAGCCTGTTGTGTGCCTCACTTTTTACTGTAACTTTCATGTAATTTAAAACCAATATATTTAAATACACATAATAATATATTAAATCTATCTTACACTGACTTACACAAATATATGACCAATAGATACATACTAATGCATCATTTGTAAGATTCATCTCTTGTTAATTTCCAAATTGATATCTGTGAGGATTTGCTCTTAGTGAAAAGCAAAACTGCATAAGGAATATATCAGCCTTTCTCACCACTTACTGGGGCCACGGTGGCAAAGTGGTAACACTCTCGGCTCCCATCTCTGAGGCCGGGCTTCGGTTCCCGGCACAGCCTCAAGTGGGAAAGCTGGTAGTTGCTTGCCGTTGGTCGGCAGTTTACAGTATAGAGCCCGGACGAACTGTATGTACTGGTTTCCTCTGCCCTTCCAACTACCAGTCGTGATATGACCTGTACAGTGTTGAAAGCGACGTAAAACCCCAAATAAAATAAATAAACTCACCACTTACTTGGCTCTTTTTGAAAACTTTTGCTGGGCACAAACACTTCTATGCACTCTCGCCATTCATTTTTACAATTGTGTGAGAGTAATAGGGTATCACATTGGGATTTTACTTTGATAAACAAACCTATAACTTTGATATGTATAATTAACTGAATCACTGTGAAAACACGACCATTTGTTGATGCGATGTCAATGAACAGTGGGTCAGTAGTAGTGCTGTTTCTCATAGTCAAAGTTAGGGTTTTAAATCCAATTCAAAAGCCTGGGTCATATTGGGACAGGTCCTCAACATTGTCACTTGTGGGACTCGAACCCACAAGGGGTGACAGCCTGTTATTAGATGCCAAACTTGTTAACCTTGTGTGCTAACCACTAGGTCACTGAGGACCTCCAAGCACTATTAAAATGCTTTTTGGTATAATTCACGGTTAGAAATGAGCTCTTTATGATTCCATCTTTTGGCACTCCCAAGTTACGCAAGGGTGCATTGTAGACCAATCACAATCACCAACAACTCTTTGTTGAACGTCCTAATAATAAATCAATGAAAATAATTTCCATGATACAAGATTATCACTTGAAATCACCCCGACCATTATTGATCAGCTGGTCTGGGCCTGGTTTTGACGCGTTAAGTGCCTTTATATAATTAGCTAGTCCAGAACAGAATGTTTGTTATATGGGTATTAATATGCTAGTACTGATCTTATTAAAACACACTTGTGATAAATTAAAAATATATATGCACCATTAGGGTAATTTCTCAACTGTATACAGAGAGGAGAGATGATAAAGCCTACATAAAATGAAATAAATGTGTAAACAATAATGCTAACAACCAATATTTTCTAAACTAATACTGCTATTTATTGTTCTAGCTTTTGGTCATTATGGTTATTTATTTATTTTCCCCTTGGCAGGTGGTTTGCAGTATAGAACCTTAACATATTCTATCTACTGATTACTTCTGCCCTTCCAATTAACAGTCAAAATAGATCCAATATAATGTTATTTTGGGCATGACGTAAAACAGTAAATTAAAACAAATAAATTTAGGGGAAATTTGTCTTTACTACCTAGAGTCTGGATGCCATTTCTTCATTTATTCAACAGCCATTTACAACAGCAAAATAAAACACTGAAATTACTTTCTACAGATTCATCAATATTCCTTTGTATTTGTGACATAAGATGCCACAATAGGTAGCACAGCCCGTCAGGAGCCTGCCGAGTCAGTCACTTTATTTGTAGGGTTATGTTTGTGTACCTCACTTTAAGTGTACATTTCCATTGGCACTGATCTGTAATGCTTATCTGCATCGCAGATCCGCAATGCGTATGCAGATTGCATAAAATGTGTTTCCATATGCGCTTAAACATAAGTGCTTAAACAATGCAGATTTGGAAATAGCAAGCATAGATATCCATTTGAATTGGTGGAAAAGTATTGGTTAATAGTTAAATACACAATAGAAATATATTTTACAAGTCATATTTCTGAAAAGCAGAGTTTTCAATTTATCCTTTTATTACACTACAATAGCTTACCATGTGGGACTTAATGCTGTTCTCGGGTTGCCACACCCGGGGCCAACGTCTTAGAAAAAATGATCGTTCTTGTTAGCCACCGGATATACTGGTAGTTGTCGTCATGTGATAACTTCTGACCAATCGCCCTACTTTCTCGTTGGCCACGATTGACTGGTAGCAGTTTGTAAATATACAGACATTTTCATTTATTTCTCAGTCTTTACGTATTGTTGGAGGCTAATATTTGGATATTTCTTTTCTTATATTTCATAGATTATCCTGTATAATTATTAATTTCACAACTTAAGTATTTTCCTTACAATCCGCGTGTTTTGAGTTTTCTCGGTTCAGGCAATTCCAATTGTACGTCTTTTTATTGCGTTAAAATGTCTCTCCATCAAGCAAACAAAGACAAACTGAGAGCTCAGAAATGCTGCCATTTTTGCTTCAGTTTTGATAATCATAATTACTGCCCTACCTGTAGGGAGGCTGGCAAGGGAGATGACCCCTGCGTCACTTTTGAAGCACCCTGCCATATTTGCACGTCTCTCACTGATGAACAATTGCAAAAAATTCAAAACAGGAAGCGGTATTTAAAAAAGCAAAAAGCGGAAACTAGTTCTAAAGATGAACTAGATCTCTTGGGTGAAGGCGATGGGGACTCTTTTACTGGTTCTAATGCAGACCTTGAGAGTGCTGCCGATAACCTCTTTACCTCACCCCCCCCCCGTCCTCAACCTCTCGCCTTCAGTTCTTTATCATTAAAGACCCCAGCTAAAGCTGTCCCTCCCACCCCAGGTACTGTTTTGCAAAACAAAATTCAAAGAAATCTAGAGAAATCCCTGGGTGATTCCTTAAATATACATATCCAGCAGCAAATGGGTTCCTTCCAGGCATCCATGTTAGAAGCATTTCAATCACTCCGAGAGGAGTTGGCAATTAAAAAGCCTGCCGAGGTTGATCCCTCGCCTCATGCTTCAAAAGCTGGTCCATCCAGCAACATTGCTGCTCATCTGGACCTACCCCCTCCGAGGTCTAGTACTAATGCTCAGTCCGAGGCAATGGATGTGGACGTTGGTCCAGCACTCCCTCCTCGACTAGTACTTAACCAATCTACCTCGGATCAGTACGTTGCCCCTTCTGAGGCTATACCGAAGGATTCCTCGTACTCACACAAAAAACAAAGCCACAGGCAAACAGTAGCACCGAGCTCTGCCTCGGATCAACTGGATGACGATTCCGACGAACCTCGGATTCATCCTAGACCTAAGAAACACTCTGACAAGAGCAAGCATAAATCTAGGTCCAGATATGTCAATCAATCAATCAATCAGTTGTCCACGTGCTTAATCTCCGTATCAACGGATTCTAAGGCACACCATCCAAAGGCATAAGTCATAAGACATTAGACATGTTCCGAGTCGTTCCCAGAGAGGTCGTCCGGTGTTCGGTAGTAAGAAGCTATGGTGGGAATGATTTCTGAAATAGGTAGGTTTTGAGTCGACTTTTGAAACTGGAGAGATTTGGAGCACTGCGTATATCATATGGAAGATCATTCCATAACTTAGGGGCATCATATGAAAAACTATTGTTAAAATGGACCTTAGATTTATGGATGGAAGCACAGTAAGAGGGAACCTGAAGGAACAAATTTTTGGGATTTGAACGTCTTGTATTCACAGCAGATTTGTACAAGGGGAGATATGGTGCAAAATACTTAGGCTGGCCAGTGGTGAGGTACTTATAAACCAAAACTAGGGTTTTGAAAATGATGCGTTGTCTAATGGGTAGCCAGTGAAGTGTCCTAAGGGTGGATGTAATGTGAGTGTACTTTGAAGCACCAGTGACAAACCGTGCAAGAGCATTTTGAACATATTGGAGCCTTGTAGCATTTCGGGATGACAAACTGTGAAAAAGAGAATTGCAGTAATCCAAACGGCTACTGACCAGAGCATTTGCAATCACCACTGATGTATCCACAGAAAGAAACCTTCTGATGCGATGAAGGTCCCTGAGGCTAATAAAACAGGATTTGATAACAGAATTTACATGATTGGTGAAACAGAACTTTGCATCAAACAGAACACCCAGATTGCGTACAACATCTGCGGGAGAGAGGCAATTACCCAGGATATTGACAGGAAATGAGTCACTGAGCCATTTGTGTCTGTCTTTGGCACCGAAGACTATGAATTCTGTTTTATCAGGATTTAGCTTGAGTTTGTTTTCAGACATCCAGACCTGAATATCATTTAAACACGATTTAAGACGGTCAAAAGACTTGAGACTATCATCAGGGGATAAGTGAATGAACAGCTGAGTGTCATCCGCATAGAAGTGGTAATGGACTCCGGTATATTTTCTGATGACTTGACCAAGAGGTGTTGTGTAGAGGGAAAACAGAAGAGGACCTAAGACAGAACCTTGGGGGACTCCAAACTTCAATTTGAACAAATTCGAAAGACTGGAACCAATCTTGACTGACTGAAAACGATCCTGGAGGTAGGATCTAAACCATTTTAGTGCCGATCCAGCAAAACCAAATCTAGACGACAAACAGGATAGGAGTGTGTCATGATCAATAGTGTCAAAAGCCGCAGACAGGTCGAGTAGCACAAGTGCTGTAGGCATGCCCTTGGACAGAGATAAGTGAATCTCATTTTTGATGCACAACAAGGCAGTTTCTGTTGAGTGCCCCAACTTATAGGCTGACTGGAAAGTGTTACCAAGATCATGAGAATCCATGTGAGATCTAATTTGGGCAGCCACAATTCGCTCAACCAATTTTGACAAGAAGCTAAGACCGGACACCGGTCGATAGCTCTTCAAGTCCTCTTTTGAAAGAGTGGACTTTTTTAGGAGGGGTGTGACAATAGCCTGTTTGAAAGGATTAGGGAAAATGCCATTTTTGAGGGACAAGTTAACCAGTTTAGTCATCTTCAGAGGAAGATCACTCCCCTGTTGCTAGACACAGGTGTTCTAAGCCCTCTAGGGCTCAGCCCTCAGACGCAGCTTCTGACCAAGACCTCCCACAACATGATCCAGACCCCCCTTATTATAGGGAAGTAGCCCTGTCTGACATTCCCTCCCAATACTCTGAAGAGGTAGATACCTTCAGGCGCATTCTTTCTCTCCCTGACCCCAGGGACTCTATGCCTAGGTCCTCAACTTCAGTGTTGGGTCTGGATGACGAAAAAGGCCGTCAAGAGCTCAGACCTAGAGGTCCTTCCTCTATCCTACCACTTAGCTCAGTTATCAAGGACGCCTTTGACAAATTTCAACATGATTTCAAAGCTGCCAATTTAGCTGAGGGCAAATATGTCAAGCCTCCTCCATTCACTTCTAAGTGGTATAAGGTGGACAGCCCACTTTTCAAGACAAAATCCAGGAGTTGAATACGGACTTTGCTAAGATCTGTATTACTCCTAGACCTCCTGGGGCACCAGTAGCCAAAGTCCCTCTGCCAGTTCTTAAGGAGCTGGAACATCAGGCTAGACAAAATATTTCAACCCTCAATTTCACCGCTGCCTTTGCCAAAACCTCGTCTTCTTGCAATGCTTCCTTGGAAAAGTGCCAACATAGCATCAAGTCAACTGTCAAGAAGATAAAGTCTCAGATCCAGAAAGGTGCCAATCCTGAGAAAGCAGCAAAGCGCGGATATGAGGAAGTTGCTGAGTACTTGGATTTTTGGAACAAGACGGTTCTTGTTCAACATAGAGCTCTTACCTGTCTCAGCAAATCGCTAGCCCATATTCTCCAGAGGGAATTATATTCCATGGCTAATACCGGCTTGCTTAGGCGCGAAGCCGAAATGACACTATTGCATCCCCAGCTAGGGGAAATGAGACGCCAAGAACTTAGGAACTCGTCCTTCTGGGACTCCTCCTTGTTCGAGTCTCAACTTGTAAAGGAAGGTGAGGACTTCCTTCTCAAAAAAGGCACCTCAAAAGATTCTCAGGGTTTTGCACCCTACCAGAATAAGCCCTTTTGTGGCCCCCACAAGAAAAGAGACTCCTACAGGAAACGCCCTATGGGGGCAATACCTCTCAAAGCAGTAACCAATCCTTTCCCTCGGGAAGAGGAAAATCCAACTTCAGAGGCTCCAGGGGTCGTTTTCAACCCCACAATAGGGGAAGGGGGTGTGAAAACCCCCCTTCTCAATTACTCTTCCAAAGCCTCACTCAGTCCACCAGTAGGAAGTCGCCTCCGTTCTTTCAAGAGAGACTGGCTAATAAACAAATGTTCTCAAAACGTGTTAAACATTATCACCAATGGCTACGTTCTGCCATTCCGTTCAAAGCCAAACTTGATCAGATTTCCTCTGATTCTATCAGAGTACAAGGCCCAACAAAAAGACCAAGCCTTGGCCACTTGTATCCAGTCTCTCTTGTCAAAGAACGCCATCGAAAGGGTGGAAAACGTAAAATCTCTCGGGTTTTACAGTCGCCTGTTCCTAGTACCCAAGCCTCACCAAAGGTGGAGGCCAGTCATAGACTTAAGCAGGCTCAACACTTTTCTACATGTAGAAAAGTTCAAAATGGAAACCCCGGAGTCCATCAGGACTTCCCTGGTCCCAGGGGAGTGGGTATCGTCGATAGACCTGTCAGACGCATACCTTCACATCCCCATCCATCCAAACTCAAGGAAGTACCTAAGGTTTTGCTACAAGGCCCAGGTGTTCCAGTTCACCTCCCTACCTTTCGGACTGGCCACAGCCCCCCAGGTCTTTACGATGATCGTAAAGGAAGTGAAACTAATGGCCCTCTCAAGAGGACTCAGAATTCACCAATACCTGGACAACTGGCTGATCAGGTCCCAGTCTCAGGAGGAATCTCAAAGGGACACACAGGCAGTGGTAGACCTAACCCAATCCTTGGGTTGGATAATCAACCAGGAAAAATCAGAACTGAAACCTACTCAGGTGTTTTCGTTCGTGGGCTACGAATACCACCTAGATTCAGCCCTTGTAAGACCCACTCACGAGAGATGGCTCAAACTTCAGGATTTGATCCTAAGACTCAAGTCAAAACGTGTTTTGACTGCAAGATGTTTGATGTCTCTAATTGGGTTGCTAGCCTCAGCGGAGAAAATGGTCCCGGAGGGACGCCTTCACATGAGGCCCTTTCAGTTTCATCTCAAGGAGCACTGGAGATATCCTCAGTCGCTGGACAACCTCCTTCCTTGGACAGAAGCCATTGTAGCCCACCTAGATTGGTGGCAAAACCCCTCCAAGGTGATGAAAGGCGCAGACCTTCATCCCAAGGAACACAGTATCCAACTCTTTACCGACGCCTCAAACGAAGGTTGGGGCGCTCACTTAGATCAAAATTCTACAAAAGGACTGTGGTCAGAGCGGGAAAAAAGGCTACACATAAATGTCCTGGAATTGAAGGCGGTCTCCCTGGCCCTTCGAGACTTCAAGGACCAGTGCCAGAATCAAACAGTGTTAGTTGCGACGGACAACTCAACAGTGGTAGCCTACATCAACAAGCAGGGGGGAACTCCTGTGGAAAATCATGACCTGGTGCCATCACTACCATATAACTACCATATAACATTGAAAGCCAGGCACATTCCAGGGTGTCTGAATGTGATGGCCGACCTCCTATCCAGGTCCAACCAAGTGCAGTCAACAGAATGGTCTCTGCACCCTCAGGTCTTCAAGCAAATCTGCTGGAAATGGTTCACCCCTCATGTAGACTTATTCGCCACTCTTTTGAATCACAAACTCCCTCTATATGTGTCTCCTATCCCAGACCCAAGGGCCTGGAACATAGATGCTCTGAACATAAACTGGACCAACCTCACGGCCTACGCCTACCCTCCTACGGCTCTCCTTCACAAGGTGATCCAAAAGATCAAGCAATGCCATTGCCTGATCATCGTGATAGCCCCAGGCTGGCCAGGGATGCCCTGGTTTTGGGACCTAGTGCAGCTCTCAACAGAGATCCCACTACAACTCCCAGTGTCAACGACCCTACTCAAACAGTCCCACAACTATGTGTTCCACAAAAATCCACAACAGCTGAACCTCCACGCCTGGTGTCTAGGAGCGGACAACTCCAAGAACAAGGCTTCTCTGTGGAGGTGGCAGAGAGAATTGCTGCCCCTCAGCGGTCATCAACAAGGACCATCTACAGGTCAAAGTGGGCCCTATTTGAAAAATGGTGCAGAGAAAATTCGGTGGATTTCTCCACTCCATCTGTGAAACAAATCTCAGATTTTTTCATGTACCTGTACCAAGACTTGAACAGGCGCCCCTCGACCATTGATGGTTACAGGACTGCAATCATTAACACTTTGGGCCCAACAGCCCAACACATTGCACACAATGCAGACCTTCATAGGTTACTCTCCAGTTTTCACAGGGATCGTCCTAAGAGTTCCAGAAATTTACCAAAGTGGAACCTTTCTGTTGTCCTTAACAAGCTCACTAAAGCACCATTTGAGCCCATGAAAGACTCAGACCTCAAACATCTTACTCTCAAAACTGCTTTCTTACTAGCATTGGCCTCCGGCAAGCGCCGCAGCGAAATCCATGCCTGGGTCGCTAACAAAGTAGCTAATTTAGGCCAATGGGAAAAGGTGGCCTTGTTCCCTTCTTCTGATTTCATAGCCAAAAACCAACTAGCAAGAGAAGGTTCTCAAAGTGTGTCACCAGTGACTATCCCTGCTTTGACTACCATTGTAGATAGACAGTTTAAGGAAGACAGGACCCTGTGTCCCGTGCGGGCCCTGAGGTTTTATTTGGACCGAACTAAAGACCTGAGAGGGTCTTGTTCTCTCCTTTTCATCTCCTTTAAGAAAGGACATACCTCAGACATCAGACCCGCTACACTCTCCTCATGGTTGAAACAAACCATTCTACTTTGTTACAAACAAGCAGATCAACAAGCCTTGGACCTGGTCCAAGTCAAAGCGCATGACATCCGGGCCTTTGCGGCCTCTAAGGCCTTTTACGGTGGAGTATCGGTGGACCAAATCATGCAAGCCTGTCACTGGAAAGCTCACAACACATTCACAAATTTTTACCTAAAAGACCTTACTTGGTCGGACACCGACAACAATATGTATCTGGGACCCGTGGTGGCGGCACAACAAGTCCTAGATCCTTCCCCTCAAACCAGTTGTCCTCGGAAAGAAAAAAGGGGGGGGGGGCACATCCGCTACAACCAAGTCTTCAGGAGTCTCTCCCAGGATTTAGGTATTCCTTTACCTTCAAAATGTTACGGGTAAGGTCATTTTATTTTTTAATTATCAGGTAATTTCTATTAAGGACTTATTCAGTTGTCGTTAATCTCATATTTCAGGTTAAAAATTTCATGAGATGCCCAACCACTGGGTTGGTCAGTCACACGTGAAGGTCTACTAGAGACCCTTAGACCTCGAAGTGAGCACCGCTGCACTTCCGTCCTACTACCAAACATCTGGACAGTTTTAGCACTGTCCCTTTTTACTTAGGTTTTTTGGCTCGTTACAGGCCCGATCTTCGGGATCGGGGCTCTGTAAAAGGGACTCAGACTGGCATTTCTGGCACTATTCTGTATATATTAATTCAAATCTTAGAAAAAATGACATATCTTCCAGTTTCAGCTGTAATCCCGCCACCGGGCGGTTGAATTCAGCATTAAGTCCCACATGGTAAGCTATAAAATTGAAAATTTTAATTACTTAAATGTAGCTTTTATAAGCTACAAGCTTACCATGTGGGACTTAGGAGAGTCCCACCCTGCCTCCCCGCTGTTTACAGCTGAGGGGTAGGTTTAATAAAAATTTCAGCGAGAAAGTAGGGCGATTGGTCAGAAGTTATCACGTGACGACAACTACCAGTATATCCGGTGGCTAACAAGAACGATCTTTTTTTCTAAGACGTTGGCCCCGGGTGTGGCAACCCGAGAACAGCATTAAGTCCCACATGGTAAGCTTGTAGCTTATAAAAGCTACATTTAAGTAATTAAAATTTTCAAATTTATATTTTTTGTTGTTGTTTGTCATATTTACATTAAAATGTTATTAAATCAATCACATAACCAATGTATAAGTATTCTGCATCTTACACGCTTCAAAATGATACCTTATTTTTAAAAATTGAGCAAAAAATGACGATTTTATGCTTGTTTAAAGAGAAGAAAATAACAAAATCAGTGATCTTAACATTTTTTTAACATTGCGTGAATGCGTTTTTGTGCAACAGTGCTGCATTCTCTTCAGGCATTGAGCATCAGCATGCTTAACGCAATAAGCATCAGTGCATATGGAAACAGTCTTTATCATTTATACATGCTGCAAATAAACGGATCTGCATCGTGGATAGGGATTGCGGATCAGTGTGAATGGAAATGGGGCCTAAGATGTAGTAGGGTTGTATATACTGACAGCTAATCAGTTAATTTTTCCACCTTTTGGGGCTTCTGTTTGCAAATCGCCTGTAAAGACATCGGTAACTTACCTGTTCCCCGACTATCAGTCTCCTCCCAATTCCAGAAGGGGTTGCCAGGTTATCTAGGGATGGAATGCTGTTACTATTAGACTAGATGACTCCACTGCAACAGAAGTGTCACGACCCCAGCATTTCGACTGATGTTTCACATCTCCTAAGCCAATATGAATTGCAAGCCCACTTAGAAGCTATGCCAAGTAAGAATGTCAGGAAAAAGGTGGAATGGTATAATGTTTTGGGCTCCACTTCTGTAGCATCTGAATGCAGGTGGTTCAGTGGGGTCTTCATATGTACGTCATTTTGGAAGAGGCCAGCATATGATGACAATCACCCTTGCTCAGTGGGCCTCCAGGCAACTCAACAAAATGACCCAGATTGAGGATCCTACAATTTAATGAAAAGTTCTGGCCTTCTCTGTCCTGCAGTCTGTTCCTTAGGCGAGGTGATTACACTAAACTCTTGCCTCCTGGATTAAAAGCACAGTTTTGTGATTTAAAACATCTTCATTTTTAAGGGAGAATTTTCAAATTTTGCTGCGCAAGCTCACAAGCCTTTTTCAACTTTTTTCGAAACTTTGAGACATAATGTAACAGATATAGGCTCAGTGTTCTCAGCTAAACAATTTGCTTTCAACGGTGTGAGAGGACCACAGACTTAATGACAAAAGACCAACTCAAAAGGACTCTTGAACTGACTCCTTAACCACAAAAATAATAGCTGTTGCCTTCATCCATGTATTTACATTGTCTAAACAATATGTCCTTATCATATTCTTCAAAGTTGCATGGAACCTGTCAAGTGTATGTTGCGATTCAGGGTGAAAAGCACTAGATTAGATCTGTTTGACACCTAGCTGAAATACAACTTGTTGAAATAGTCCTGACATGAAATTTGACCCTTGATCTGACTGGATCTCATTTGGTAAGCCAACTAAAGAAATTGACTAAAGCTTTTGAGGTTTTTGCTGCTGCTCTGTTGGACAAAGGTATGGCTTCTGGAAATATAGCTGAAGCACACATAATGGTCAAATGATATTGGTTTCTGGATTTAATGTTTTGAAAATACAGTCAATTGGCCCATACAGTCAATTATCACTTTGCTAAATGTTTCCTCAAATGCTGAAATGGGTTTTAATAGGAGCTACAGGAATCTTTTAGTTTCGTTTCCTTACCAATTGTCAATTGTGACAGATCTTGCAAAATTGCCCAGAAGGTTAAAGAACTAACTTTAAAGTAAAGTCTGTAACAAGATCAACTGAGGAGGCTGTAGAAGCCTGGGCGGGGGTTCCTCCAGTCTATAAATAGATTAGCCTAATAGAGGGCAACAAACATACCACTACCAGTTCTGTAGAATGGAAAAAAACAATAACTCAATGATACTATCTGACGACACACAAACACAATGCATTCCACAAATTAAATTGCCTCTATATGTAAATCCTCCCCCTTAAAGAAAAATTTTGGAAGCTAAGGGGTTACAATTTTTTTAAACTACACATAAACAGGTTATAACTTTTCACAAAGCATGTTTATTTTAATACAAAAGTAACATTCATACCATATATAACTTTTACAAACTTACTAATCACAAGAATAGAAATAATACTTTAAACACGGTTTCTGGACAAGGCACATCTGTGCAGATGCCATACAATGTTAAAATCAATAGCCATGACAAGTTATGTTATGCCCCTTTCATAGTATGGATTTACCATATTCTCATTACACAATTAAGTTAATCTGCCATCATGGTTTTCAAAGGTACAATGGAGAGTTACTACTCTGTTTATCACCAGCTAAAACCCATAATCTCTGTCCTGTAGTGTGTTGCTTCAGATTGTTGCCCCTTGGACTGAAAACACGCTTTTGGGATTTCCTATCATAAAGCATCTTCATTTTTGACTGAGAAGTTTTCAAATTTTGCCGCACCAGCTTGCAAGCCGTTTTCAACTTAATTTCAAGAGTCAAGCTTTTTCCTAGGGTTGGGTCAGGAATGACAAGTCCTTGGGACATGCAGAGTTTAAGTGTGTGACAGAGGTTCTTCTAAGTAGGATTACGATCAACCACTCACTTTCCCTCATGACCTAATGGTGGAAGAGGGGAAAGTATGCCTGAAATCACAAAACAAAAAAATATGAATTTAATACAAGGCTAGGACATTGCAGCATTATTGCCGACATTTAAGTTCACCATCAAACCAAATTCATTATTTTGTTATGTACTGACCGTAATAATTGATGCAAAATATGTGAATGGTAACCATTGGGACCATGTCAAATACAACAACTATATTTATGTCGGTAATGTACAGATATTACAGTATGATCAATGTGGTTAATAATTCTGATAACACGGCTCCCCCAACTTGGAGGTGATAGATCAAAACTTGTATGCCAATAAAGTATCTCACAGTGAAATGGCCACCACAGCCTTAGTGGCAGTGTTAGTCACTGTCAAGTTATTGCAGCTGATTTTACAAGATTTAAAAAAGGCTCTAGAGTTTTCTTGTATGACAAAAACAGTAGGCATTACTTATGTGGGGCAGGTGAAACAGAACTGCCAGGAAATCAGTCGATATGGACCTAAAGGTTATAGCATCACTTTTGGTGACATTATATTTGGAAAATTATTCAAGTCGTGGTCAAAATCATTTCATCTCATCTGACAAACTGGGCATTCAGAAGCACAAAAAAGGCGTAAGGCCATTGACAGCTTCTGCTGAAAATACACACATTCGGACCTCAGCTGGGGTTTTCACTGTGTATGAACTTACTTGTAAAAGTATCTGCCTATTCTTTTTTGATCTTCATGGAATCTTTCCCTTTCTCATAGAGTTATAAGAAATTATGTATCTTCACTTTCATTCCATGGGAGGGCATTTGGCTGGCCACCTGTCCCCCTTTCAAAGAGTTTGATTACAGCTTACCTCAAACGTATGTCTATAAATTCTAAATTTTATCCTACCCATAAGGTACTTTAGTCTCACACAACCCTGTCAAATATATCTCAGGCTTCCCCTGCCTTGCGTGACCATGCACTCTTTAGTGCTACATTCTTGATGACATTCTTTATTCCGAATAACAAATGTAGCCCCCACTATTTCCTTAGGGGTTTGACCACAGCCGTCACCTTCTCAGACAGTATATCCCAATTCCTTCCGCAGGGCCTACATATTGATAAAATAAATGTAACCATAAGGATAGGGTAGCTCACCATTTTTATTCAAATATCATCACTCACCTATCACAAATTTCGCCTAATAGCAGCTATTCATGCCTTATTAACTTCTAAAGACCTTCCATATCACCCCCCGTCCTCTTTCCAAGAAGGAATTCCCACACCATACTGTCATTACCACAAAGACAAGAGTCATTACGATCTTGATCCTCATCTCGTTGATCTGCCTCATTCTTGGGGGTAGACATTTAGTGGGGTCAATTTAAATCATTCCTAATTCCTATCAAATAGTCAATGTCATGGACTGGAGGGACATTTTGACACTTGGTAGCCTTTCATTCCCCATGGGCCGCCACCAACTGCCAAAGAAACAAGCAATTGGGAATAAATATACTATTTATTAATCTACTAAAATTGTATATTTACTAGACACAATAGTACAAGTAAAACACTTTATGTTAACTGATAGAGCATTACTGTTTATCTTGATAATATACATTGCAATCCACTGAAGCTTGCTAGACAAGGGAATATCTGCTACTTTCCTCGCTATGAAATTACTAGCATTGGCAATGAGAGAACTACAATTTAGTGAGCCAATGCAACATATGCTACAAGAAATTACTGGCATTGGCAGTGTCACCATTAAATTTTACTAAGCCAGTGCCATGTAAGATATAAGACATTACTAGCGCATTGGTATTGAGCTGATTACAAATTACTGAACCAATGCAGGTTATAACTACATTTACTATAAGCAATATATGTGACCTCCAGCATGGTTACCCAAATTACTGAATAAACCAGAGCACTAGTGAAATTTTGAAAAAAAATTGCCAGGGAGTAAAAGCAGTTCAGAATTGGCCTATGTTTTTGAAAGAGAAATTGAATGGCCTATAAATTGAAATGCGCATTCTAGTGTGATGGATATGTACATTGTGAAACGGTGCCAAACAGCCAGACTCAAGAAAGTAGGCGATTTTGAAAGGTAGTGGAAACCAAAGAGGGCTGGGCTGGTAGATTATTTATATATTTCCAGACCGAGTCTGATTGCCAGGTCCCATGGTGCATTAACTGACTAAGTGGAACGTCATGATGGAAGGCCCCCAGACCTTAATACTTATTCTCCTGGTGTAATACGAAACCAAGTGGTGTATAAAAGGTCTGTGTTCCAACCTCACCAGCTTGCTTGTCTGCGAATTGAGAAAATATAGTTTTAATCACTGGTGGGTACAATGAGTTACAATGCAAATATTCCATGAATGCTACAAGAGATTTAACAGACACATCCACTGATAGGTGCATGTAGATAAATTTAAATTTAATTGTTGTTTTACGTCACGTTCAACAGCCAGGGTCATATTGCGACGTGTAGTTTACAGGTGGAGGAACCAGTGCATACTAGTTGGTCACGATTCTGCACTGTAAACCACCGGGCATTGGTAAGTAACTACCAACTTTACAACATGAAGTGCCAGGCCCGAGATTCGAACCAGCGGTAGGGGAGACGCCAGACAGTCATAGTGGTTCCTTTGCTGATCCACAAATGCAGCCCATTGAAATCGGCTCCACTGAACCAGACTGGTCTGATTCCTCTGATTGGGCAGCAACAAGAGGTCTTGAAACTTTAGCTTCAAGGGCTAGCTTGATGGCACTTTTTGAGGAATAATGGCACACAATACTGGTGTGGAGAAAGCCAAGCTCTGTTTGAACGACTTCTTCCTATCAGTGAGATGAGGTGTGCCCTGACCATACGTCACATGCATGATCATACCACACATTGTCCTATGCTATGAAACCACCTCTTGCGGGCAGTTTTATTCATCTTGTTCTTAGTGCAGAATTTATCCAATAGGGCCCCCCTCTTATTGGATCTTTATAGTCCATATGTATTTTGATACACAGGTCTCTCAGAAATTCAATGAGCTTCTCATCTTCTTGCATAAACACAGCACTCTTCTGCAGCAACCTGTGTAGCCCTCATAGTAGTAGCCTCCATAATAGGCTACTGTGTAGCCTGCATAGGAGCCTTTGGTGTAGCCTCAGTGCCAGTAGCCTTTGAGTCTCAGCCACACTTCCACTCTCACTCTTTGGGCTTTTTGACCTTGTGTGTCTGTCTTTTGCAAAAGTCATCCTTTTTTGCTTCTTCTTTGATGGCACTTTGAGAATACTTTTACATTTCAGACCTCATAAAAATTCAACTCCAAAAAAAAAAAAAAAAAAAAAAAAAAAGAGAATAAAAAATACCTGATAAAAATGCCACTAAGTGATATCTAAACTATTTCAGAGTATCAACTCCAATGAAAATGAGTCCAATTTGATCACACTAGGCCAGAATCGGGGCTTAGAATAGAGAAATGCTTATCTTTGATGTCATCTTTTTCATTTCATCCCCGATGGGAAACTATTCCAAACCCATCATATACCCATTTTTTAAAACAATTTTATCTATATCATATTCATGGTAAACACCATCAGAATGAAATCCATCCAAACCATCTGAAATTACTAGACTGTTGTAACACTAAGAGATAAAATTGAGAGAGTGATTTTTTAAAAGAACATTTTCTTTGTCAGAGGAATTTCTAAAATGCGAACAATTTTTAAAATTTCTTAAAGATAACAATTGCAAATTTGAACAATAGATTAGAACACAGTAGGTATTATATGTTGTTGTTCAGTATATCGTTTTTGTGGTAATAGTTTTTACCAGGAACAGATTTTTATCATTTTTGTCTACAAGAGTGTTAAGACTAACTTTGAGGTTAAAAAATCATTTTACACTCATTCTCAGTTAAATGGGACAATCAGAGCATGTAAAGCATCTTGCCACAAAATTTTTCATTGCTATCTATTATAGATTTTTTTGGTGTCATTTGTATACATGCTACCATATTTTTAAAAACTTGCATTGTGAATTAACTTTGTACTGGCTAACAACAAGCAAATGTCCACGAAATGGTAATATAATTCACTTACATTGTTTGCAAATGCCAACACTTTTGTCAAATTGTGTTCTTAGATTTAACAACAGTGTATTAGTATTCTAAGGTGGTGTAGAACACAATCCCTATGCATGTATGCATGAAAAAAGCTATTACCAATATCTGTATATTCATTACTAAACTTGAAAAGTCAATGTGCATAGTTAAAAAGGTGTGGGCTGACATACTTTACATAATATGGCCTTACCCTCTACCCAAATTGTATCTCAGTTTCCTGACATTTGATTGAACATCCACTGTTTGAACTGACATTTTGCAAGCTATTAACTTTGGTCAAATTCCAAACTTGGGTAAATTTGATAAATCAATGTTTTACAAGCTGTTTTTTTGAGCTGCTACAAAATCAGTTTTGTAGAATGGTAGATGCAACCGATTTTGACTAGTCTTTGTTGTATTTACCATTACCTTGTAAGTTATGCATTCTCCAAAGTATCACAAGCTGGCATAAAATGTCCACCATCAAAACACTAACTCCAAATGATGGATGTATTTTCTGACACAATCATAGCCTAATTCTATTGGAACAATGGCATGAAGTCCAGCATTCCCAGCCCTTTACTCATTGTATTAGCAATCAGACAACAAAACTGGGCCTTCATATTTTGGTTCAATGCAAAAATATATTTCAGTGGACTTTTAACATTTTACTGAAGCACCCCTTTCCTAGTCTTTTGTAAGTATACAGTATTCTTTGGCCTTCTCTGCTGCTTTTCTCCCACATTCCACATCATTTTTGCCTGTGCATCTATTTGAGCTAATTCCACTCTTAAGAAGCCCTTTGAATATTTACTTTGGTGTCTCTTATGTTATATGTACAGGAAAAATGCATCCATAAGGTTCAAGCAAAACCACAAATGAACTACATATTTTTGAAGTAAATGCACTCTATCTTTCCCACCCTTCCACAAATTCCATGCAGCAACAATTGACTGTAGTCAATGAGAGCATAAATGTCAAACTGAAGAGTAAATTGTTGTCAATAATAAAGTACTGAATCATTAACTCATCAATCCTAGAGAATTTCACATTAATTGTAAAAACTTATAAACATCAGATTGAGCTACTTTTGAAGACAAGCAGATGTAGCTGATACAAGTGAATTATGTTATTACTTTGTGAATTATGTTACTTCATGTTAGATGCAATATTAAAAAAGTGTTTATTGCACACTAATATTTAATACCGCTATGGTTGAAAGGTTTATATATACTCTCACACTCTGCCTTACACTGTGACAAGGTACATAAAAATAATCTATGACATAACAAGCTTGTACCTGATAGTTATTTGTAACAAACAATGTGCATAACAGAATAAAATAATATTGTGGTTCACTCTGTAATTTCGTCCATGTGGTCCCCATGCTGTTAGAAATGCTTAAACACGCTGCAGTAATCTGCTTGTGGAAAAATTTCCCATTTTTGTCAGTTCAGGGTAATGTAATTCATAGTAACGTAATTTACTGAATTATACTAAATCAAATATAAAATTCAGAGCTTTGTGTTGGCATTGCTGTTATTCTAATACACAACAAGGGTCAACTTATTCTTGTCATATATAGTCTTCTTGTCATCCTCACATCTTGAGGAAATTAAGAATGACTGGTAACATAATTCACATGAGAAAATACAGAATTCTACTTTTTTGTGCTACCTTAAGAATTGCTTGTATTTGTAGACTTCTGCTGAAATATTACTTTCACATTCTGATAATCTACATATTCAGGGCCTTATTTGCACTCAGCACCCTAGTGGTCAGAAAAGAAACACCACAAGTGGGTTTATAAATATATTCATCTACTTTGTTTTTTATCTGGCACAATAAATGTTATAAAATTCATTCATTTAGTTTAAAATATCACCTCCTATATAGTGAGACCTGACGACCAGTTTTGCTTACAAATAGGGTTAAACTTTCAAATGATTTGAGAACATGACCTGCCAAGGTCAAAGGTCAGAAACATTACCCAATATATGTGATATATAGATCCAAATTTCAAAGGGGCAGGTCAAAGGTCACAGTGATCCTCAAGGTCGCTGCTGTTAGTGAAATGAAGATGAAAACTTACAAGTACCCCCCCAGAAATTCTACAATATGAAGGCAATCAGGTCCCTCTTGTTCAGTGTGTTTAGCAACATACATGTATAGAGATTAACTTTACAAGAAACTGAACATGACCTTTAAATGACTAAGGTCATAGGTCAGAGCCCACATACGTGGATAATATGTCTCATGACTGTTAATTTACAAGAAGACTGTACAAGACCTTAAAATACTGCTAGGTCAAAGGTCATATGAACATGAATAAATCAGTTAAATATTACATAATTTAAGTTAAGAAACTAGTGTGTACGACCTTTGAAAGAGCTAGTGAAAGGTCATAGGTCATGTACCATATATGTTGGCTATGATAAATATAATTTTTTTATATTAAAATATGGTTCTTTATTTGTAATGATGACACCCAATCACCAAGTATGAAACTAGGTATGTAAAGCAGAATAGGGGAAGAAGACAAGTATGTCCAGATGGCATCTGATTTCCATGTGGCATGTTTCATAATGTGCTCTAAAGGCACTCCATTCTGGAATGCCCAAGAGGCACCAGCCTGGCTGAAATCATGGAATGTTAACATTTTTGAAAGACCTAAGTGAAGAGAAATATCTTTGAGATGTTTTCTGGCAACAGAATCAGTGAGGACTAGACCTTGAGGGACTAGACCTTGAGCTATGGGCACCACAAATAAGGGCTCGTTGTCAGATACCGGGTACAACTGTATCATTCTGTTCAGGGCCACAATGGGGCATAAAGGTGTATTTCCTAACAGTGGAATGGGAATGGTGACAATGTCCATCCTATTTTGCAAAGTTTTTGACCATTTAATTAGAAGGACAGCACCATCTGCTATGAATATGTAATCAGCTCTAGTCAATTGTCTTGTGTGATCAAAAGTGGCCACAGAATGTGGAAAAATGCTTGATAAACATAAGAAAGAGAAAAAAAAACAAAGTAAGTACAAAGGATTGAATATTACTGAAAACGTAAACAAATCACATGTCTGAATAATTTTTGTTAATAGTTGTACATCCACCAAGGAGCGCCTGGAAGGAGCTAGAGGAGCCTGTATCCTGAGAGATTTGAGGTATAATGCTAAACATTCATCCCTGAAAGGCTTAGTGTTGAGACCATGTAGAATGTGATAAGCTCTAAGAGCAGCCATGTAGTTGGCCATGTTGTTATGAGATTGAATGTTCTGGAAAAGATATTCCATGAATGATAAAATAATAAAAACATCTACCTGATGGTGGAGCAGCCGAGTGGCCACCTTGAAAGGTTGAAAGTCAAGCCACATCCTGGCATACTGTCGCTTCGTGGTTGGCCTAAAGCCACCTAATAGCCTATTGGAAGCCAAGGTGACCAGCTGGGATGCCTGTGGTGGAAATTCTACAAATATAAGGAAACTATGTGAGACATAAATGTCATAATTTAAAAGTGTGAGATCTAAGTGAGTAGGAATCCACACACAACCAGGGACTAGATCTTTCAATTTAGCATTGTCGGCTGGTGAATTAGTCCATCTGGACAGAAGATCTGCAGTCACATATTTCTGGCCAGATATATGTTGAAGTTTGATTTGAAAATTATAAATAGCTGATATAAGTCAAATATTCCTGGCGCATACTGCAGGAATATTGTCTTTACATTTTCCAGTGGTTAAAACCTCCACTACTGCCTGGTTATCACACCAGATTTGTATTCTTTTATTGGCCCAATAATTGGCCCAAACTTTACATGAAACTACTATATTCAATATTTCCAAATGAGCTATACTATAGCCCATGTAACCCCTAGGCAAGGGAAGACTGTAAACCATATTATGGGAGACATCACCTAACCCTGTGAGGGAGGCATCCAAAGCATTTCTGAATGACAATGACTCTGATGGTAATATGTAACTCCATTATATTGAGTAAGAAATGCATCAAACCAGTCAAGATCTGAAAAAAAATTCCTTAGTTAAGAGAATTTTTTTAACCTCATGATTATCTCTGAGTAGCTGTAACATTCTATTTAAGAAGAACCTGGCTGGCTTGACAAATTTAGTTATATAGAGGAGTACGCCAAGTAATGAGTAGTTCAGTCTCACTACAGTGGGTCTTTAGAAACCATTTTTACAGGTTTTTATGATTTCTTGTAATTTATGTTCTGGTATAGATATAGTTTTATTGACTGAGTCCACCAAGATACCTAGACAGATGACCGAAGTAGCTGGAGAAACTAACTTCTTGTGGCTAATATCTAGACCAAGTTCTTGCAATAAATCTAGCAAAAACTGATAAGAATTATGTATTTCAGAGGGAAGACCTATATATATAAGGTAATCTATGTAATTAAACAACTCTGTGACATCATGATATACCTAATTGCGTCAGAACACCTTTGCAAAAATAACGAACCATGACAAAATCCGAATGGCGTCGATACGTCAATATAATGATGCTAATCAACTTGGAAGCCTAATAAGTCAATGTCTGCTCGGTCTACTCTAAGATGCAGAAAAGTTTGGCTAATATCTATCTTATAGAGTTGAGCAGCTGGACCCAACTTGACCAATGCTTCTGCAATATTATCTATAGAAGGATAATGCAAAGAATAGATAGTATCAAGATAGATATCTTTTCTAACTCCAGAATTAACTGAACAATTTAATGGCCTACTTAGATCTATAATTGTATGTTTTTTGTCAGAGTATTATTTTGCCCTGGTCATCAGGGAAGATATATGCAAAGAACAAGGTACTCTATCAAAAGGGCCAATGATGGCTTCATACTGAAGCTCTTCCTCCACATAACACCTAACATGTTCGATATCCACCAATGCAGAGGTATGGTTATTATGAGTGGATGTAAGTGGAATAGTTCTAACAAAATCCAGAGGAAATGCATAATGAAGAAAGTCCACTATCTGCTGATCCCAGTAATTCCTGAGATAATATGCCCACCTATTAATATTTAAATGAGGATTAATTGGTATTCTACATTTTAGATAGTTATGAGTACCAGTATTCTGAACTAAAGCATGAGCTTGTAATATACTGGGAATATCTTTCCAATATACAGGAGGACCTTGATAAAGTTGAAGTGAGGTCTCAGGTGCAAAACCAAAGTATCCCCCATTTTGTGATATGCAACATTGTTTTTCAACATACATTCCTGAATTTTTGCATTCCCCAACAATGTTTTTTTACATTTGGTGGTTTGCTTTGTAAGTTATTACTATTATCAGGTTCACAGTTTCCGGTTATAACTAGATGAGAATCAGTCACGTGATTATCTTAATCTATCACACCACCTTCTTGCTGCTGAATGGTAACATCAATGCTACCTGAATGAATGGATTTTTGTGAGCTATTAAGCACAGAATTTTTTACAATCTCTTTATTCTGCAATAAAACTTTGAATCTGATACTCTAGCGGCCACATTTTGTTTTTTGTTAACCTTAGCATGTTTCTTTTCAACACTAAGTCGAAAATTGTGAAACCCCTGATCATCAAACGATTCATGATCTGCAGTATTTTGCAATACCTGAAATCTATTTTTTAGTTTGACTTGACCATCAGTAACTATATCTGACGATTTACCAACCCCAGTCACACTGCTTCTATAGTTTGAAACTTGGACCTGATTTTTGTGCTGTTTGACCAGTCTTGTCTGGTGAGCCTTGCTCTTTGGTGACTTTTTATTATTTAGATCCACAGTTCCAGTTCTAGATACAGGATGTATAGTAGGCTTATTTTGTTTTAAACCAGACTTGACACTTGACTGATTTCTTTTTCTAACTAACAAGAGTGCTTGTGCATACGTTTTGTCAGGTTGTATTTTTTGATAATTTTTCCAATCATTAAACCATTTGAAAGCCAAAGTTTTTGATGCCTGACATTCCAATTCAGCATCCGATAAACTTTTATTGTAATACATCCTATTGTTTCCAGTCAGGGTATATCTCAGAACTGGCATACCCTTACATACTTGTTTTTTGCAGAAGTTTTTCTATTTTTATACCGGCATTCATGCTCTGGGTGGGGATAAACCTTTCCAGTCACACTGCTTCTATAGTTTGAAACTTGGACCTGATTTTTGTGCTGTTTGACCAGTCATAGCAAAACACACAGCACAGATGTGATTGTATGTAACCCCTTGGGTATCATGGGTCCTGGCAAACGAGCAGGTACCTTGCTCTGTTTTTTTAAATTTGCAGTAGCATAAGGTGGAACAAGGTGTCTCTGTGCATTTGCACGCCTAATTCTATCAATTTTTTCTGTGTCTGTATGATTTTTTTATCTTACCTTGTTCCATTCTACATAGTAAAATGGCATGGCTGGCACTTGCTGCATCCCAGGAAAAATCCTGTACATCCTCAAACAATGAAATCAAATAATCAAGCATTGAATCTTTATTTTATTTTCCTCCCATTGAAGCATAGATAACTGATCATACTGTACACATTCCTTCTTAGAACCGGCCATTTAATTATGTTTGGGACTACCATTTCAACGGATCCACCCCTAAGTGATTTAATTTTTGTACCTGATCTGTTATCTTCTGCCAAATTTTTTAATCTCTGCTCAACTTGAGCTTGTGTATATGCATCATTTCTCAAAATATGTAAATCTGGAAGCGACTGAGCAGATACTTGTGTGGGAGGCAGTGTGACTGGGGTATGAGGTACGACAGTTTTCTTTGTACTTTTCAACTTAGAAACATCATTACTTTTCTTTGTTTTTTTGTTCTCAGTGGCACCTAAACGTTTACTGATATTGTGTCAGTATTTGTAGGTTAATCGCCTGTTGAGAAACAGCGTCAGAATTTAAACCCCTAGAGTCATTCGAACTATTTGGTACTTGTTTATCAACCCCAGTACTTTTGCTATTCTCTGTTTGTTCAGTATGTGACTCTACATTTGACATACTATCATTATTTTCACTACACGAGTCAGAACCTGACACCTGACCTGATTTTGAAGTATTCTGTTTACACTGCAAAAGTCTCGACATAAATCTGTCATCTGACACCTCAGACTGGACAGGTGATGTAGCCTCACTGCCACCAGAACGCAAATTATATGCTCTCTTCTCAGACATGGCAAACAATCATTAACAACAAAAAATAAAAACCTAAAAATCTACGTAAAACTGTATAAAATGGTGCCGGTAAATATTCAGATGTTTCTTTGTGGGTAGTCAGCATGCAAAATGGAAGAGGCATGGTCAGTTATTTCAATTGACCAGTGGTCAGTCAATAAGAAGCTGCCACATTGCAGGACTAGGAAATTTCTAAATTTTTTAACCATTTCGCACTGCTAACCCCCCAGTGCTGACCTTGCTGACAGCCCATGTTGACTCCTAAAAAAGCTAGACTTTTAGAATTACCAAATGTGAAAGAAATTAAGTATTTATAATGGTAACGTAATTCACAAGAATATTTTGGACATTTTCAAATTTGGCAAAAAATAATATTTTTTATGTCTTCTAAATTTATTTATTTGGGGTTTTACAGCTGTCAACACTGTACAGATCATATCACAACGGGTAGTTGGAAGGGTAGAGGAAACCAGTACATACAGTTGGTCAAGGTTCTGTACTGTAAATTGCTGAACAATGGCAAGCAACTACTAGCTTTCCCACTTGAGGCCGTGCTGGGAACCGAACCCCGGCCTCAGAGGTGGGAGGCGAGAGTGTTACCACTCTGCCACCATGGTCCCTTTGATGTCTTTTAAAAAAACTTTTTATATTTGCATGGGGGAGATTAACTGCAAGCTAAGCAGTATTGACTTAACCCCAGTTAAACACATTAAAGATAAAAAAATGTTATTGGAATTTTATTACTCAGGCTTTGACCACTGTGTGTTGGGGCCATTTTCATACTTTAATGATAAATTTCAATAAAAAAAGTACAACAAAATCACAAAAACCACATATCACCAGATTCATCTTTGCTTAAACCATATAAATAGATGTACAAAAATTAGAATAAGTTAACTGACGGCCAGATATGTGTCCGAGACACCTTTTTTTCATGATTGTCCAATTCAACTGAGAATGGGTGTTTACTCTTTTAGAAAATGGCAAGTTCAGCTCCAGATTCATCAAAGCTGCTCACTGCGGCATCCAGTATGAAGGATGACATTGCAGAGGTCCAAACATTACTCTCCTCTGCTGAATGACAAATCAATAAACCAGAGTGTGAAGGTATGACTGCTCTTATGAAAGCTGCACAGAGTGACAATGTTAAACTTGCAAAACTTGCTCATAGCAAGGGGGGCAAACATAGTTCTTGTGGACCAGTCTGGAATGAATGCTTTGCATCATGCAGTAGAATATGGTGCCATTGCTGTCATAGATCTTTTGCTAGCCCAGGGTCCTCCTGATACAGAGACACACAAAAAGCTTATCAATGCTAGGACACTACAGGGGGTCACTCCATTAATCTTAGCAGCAGAGATTAACTTCTTCCAGGCATTTAAGATGTTGCTCCAAAGCAAAGCTGATCTAAATGCCAAGACAGACCAAGGCTTCACTGCATTGCACTGTGCTGCAAGGAAAAAGCATGCAAGGAAAAAACAGGTGAAGAGTAGAAAAGAACTTATGTACAATACAATAACAAACATTCAAGATGCTTCCATAATGAACATAGAGGCAAATATTAAGGATTCTTATTTGACACTTTCACGAATAGAGCATTCTGTCAAGCAAAAAAGACGCAAACTTAGAAAACCTTTGAGCTCTGTCTCTCAATGGAACACAATAGACATTATTCAATAAGCAGTGTTTTACCCTGGTTTTGGTGTATATTCAAAACACCAGGAGAAACACCAAAGATTTACATATTTGGAACAGGCAATTTTCATTGAAGGTTTTAAAGGTTGTACTATTGAACAGACAATGTATTCATGTCAAATTAATTAGTCATAGGGTCGTTTAGATTGGGAAGTTTTTTTCTTGTAGAGGGGAAGCTGATTTTCAATTTCTCTCCATTTTTTGGCATATTCCTTTTTCCTGAGCAGATCTAAAGCTCTCTAAGTTTGAAAGAAAAGTATTAGAAATTATAATTTGTAAGAACAAAACAATATGGTGAAAAGATAACCAGGAAGTGGTTTTTGCAGTTCAAAAATAAAAGTAATATAACTTTTCTTGTATAACACACAGTGAAAAACATGTATATAGATCCACAAAATAGAGCTTTTTACTTGGAGAAATGAAATTTTCTATTTAAAGAGAAATGATTGTGGTTTCAATTAGAATTCATAAAAGGTGAATAATTTTTACACTTTTTATGAAAACAGATCTTCTGTTTGTGGAAATAGATGGTTCCAATCTAATCCAACATATATGTGTACATGAAACTTGTGACTTTGAATGTAACATATTCTATGTAATAAACACCTGGGGGTCGGTTTTAAAAAGGGACTTAGTCTAGAGGCCAGTGTCAGAAAAGAACTTAGAATGGACTTAGATTTTAACTTAAGACTTTGCCTTAAACTCTGGCTAAGTCTGTGGTCTTAGATTTAGAGGGTTTCACAAAGCTGAAAAGTCTCTGTTTTGACTAAATCTGTCTGGGGTGGGCTTAAGTTTTGTAAACAAAGACTTAAATATGGCCTCCATAAACTTTTCTCACTGCACATTTTGAAATGCCTAAAAAGAATAAACATATATAAAGGTTATATGTCACCAGTAAAAGCTTTGATTAGAGATAAAGAGTCACGTGACATAGAAAACCACTGTGGTTATTTGATAAGCTTGATCTTTGCCAAGTTCTTAGACTTAGCTAAGACAAAAGGCTCAAATTTAAGTTCCTCACTTAGTCCAGACTAAGTCTAAGACCCATTGTGAAAAGGGTCCCATGGCTGGTATTCACCAAGGGCCAGACCCTGAGCCAGGTCTTAGGCTTAACTGTGGGCTTTGACTTAAGACTATTGTCTCAGCTAGGTTATGTCTTACATCTGTATTCACAAAAGGTGACTTAGTTAAGACTTTCATGTTAAGTTTTATAACCACAGCAAACTAAATGATCAGCCAGACATTCAAACTATTGCTTGCAATTATCTAGTCTATGTAATTGCAAGCTACAGACATCTGCTAATTTTCCCATTATGTGTGAGATTTTCCAAGCAGGTGTTAATCAAAGAATTAGGCTCTGCCCATGAATAAAAATTTGCAGATGCATTCTATGTTTGCATGTGTACAAATATATACAAAGTTTATATGTTACAATAAATAACATTAGCTATATATAAATACATACACAAATATAAAAATACACTGTAATTAATCTTTTCATACTTAATCTTTATCGTATTTAAGACCTATTTGAAATACTTAAGAGCCATACCTTCCAGTCTTAAAATATGACCTTGGCTAAGCTTAAAACTGGTCTTAGCATTTTTGAAAATACTGCTAAGACTAAGTCAAAAGTCTTACCGTATTTTTCCAGGAAAATTAGACAAAAGTTTTAACTTTGAGCCTATGCCCTGGGTAAGACCCTTCCTGAATACTGGTCCAGGTTTTGCAGTGAACCTTTCCCCAACAATATATAACAATTTGAAAAGTTCAAAGGTCAAAGTTACAGTTTTCAAAATCCGTTTGACAGCCAGGGTTGACATTGTTATTTGTGAGAGCATATGTTCATTGACAGGGATCAGCAACAAATTGTTTCAGATTGTTCCTTGAAAATAAGCTATCCACTAAACCAATTAAAACGTCCATTTGTCTTTATGTTTTAATTATTGACTCATTCTGTTATCAAATTGTCATAAAAGGAGCATTTATGAAACGAGACATTTAATTAAAAACTTATGGTATCTGTGACGATTTGTATTCAATTTCAAATATAGGTCAGTATTATGAAAGGACGTGATGAGTGTAAAGACAGTGAGGACTAATCTTTAATCATTAAATAAATTCTTTGTGCAAGCTCGCAAGATTATGACAATAAGAACATTTAACATTTTTATTTGAACATATTTATTTGACCTGCACCACATAACTATTTGGTGTATGAGGCTTGTTTAAATCACTAAAATATCAATGCATTAAAATGAAGTTTTTTAATTTTAAGTTGTAACTTTAAGAGGTGGATTTTGCCAAGGGTAAAAACTCTCACAATCAAACTAAATTTATTTTTGTCAATGTCACATTTGTTCACAACAGTTTCTAGATATTAAGTGAAGAATAACTATTTTTATTATATGTAGAAGTTTGGTAATCCCTTTTATTAGACTTAAAACATAATGATTAAAATTTAGTGAATTATTTACAAATGACATATATTGATATTCATATTCAAATATATCAAATGGTTAATTATAATTAGCTTTTCTATTGCATTATCTTTTTCACTTCAAGTGTAAAGTCATTTGGTCAGTGAACATAGAATTAAAGCCAGTCTGATTCCCTTACATCCCTAGTAAAATTGAAGAATTAACTTTCCCATTTGTGACACATGACCAATTAGCATACTAATGAACAGCTATTTTGGTGGAAACTCTGGCAGAAACACCAATTTATATTGATTTTAATTGACTGGTGGATATGCAAGTTACATTGGAGTGGGGTAAAACACCACTTACTGAATAATGTCTAATAGAGGCTTATCATCTAGAATCTGATGGTCTATGTAATACAAGAAGCGTGTTACATGGTGAAATCCATGCAACTACATTGTCTGCCCATAATAGAACAACACTGGGTGCTGTGGAACAAAAGATAAGTTCCGAAAATAATACAGATAAGTCACACAATGAACCAAATCAATTCGAAAATGAGATAGAGAGTGAAATCATTCAGAGGACAAAGGCAATGAAACAAGATGTGAAGTATATTGAAAAAGAACTGCGTAGCCTATCTGGTGACAGTGGCATAGTTTCAATATGTAGTAACAGCTCAAATGAGGACAACTACACTGATACTAGTTCGCCCTGCAGTAACAACTCAAGTAAGGGAAGTTGGATTGATAAATTTGGGGATCCCTCTCATGGAGTTATACCGAAACTGTATGACAGAATAAACACACTCCATATGCAGATAGAGTCTTTTCACTCCAAAGTGAGGACGGGTGCTTTATGTCCTGAATTGTCTACCTGCTCTCATCAAGGATCTGATGTTGATTATGGTATGTTTTTTATTCTGTTTTTGCCTTTAATATTTGAAGACCCACAAATAAATTCTGTATTGTATTATATGTTTATACGCAGCATAATATCTCCATATACTACAGTACTTAACCCATCTGCGTGTACAGGTACAGCCCAACTCTCAGGTTACTGACATTTCCCTAACTGAAAAGACAGATGCTCAAGGATAACCATTTATCAATGTCCTTAAGGTTCGTTAACCTGCCACTGGGGATAGGACCCAAAAATAGAGGACCCCGTTACAAGGACAATCAGGGTTTTTGTCGGTGCGCATTTTATTTTGCTACAAAAACATGATTTGTTTCATTAATACAGACATCTCAGAGTCTATCTTTGTGTGTTTATTTGTAGCTTTGCGTGTCCTTGAGTCTTGCAGATTATATATTGGTAAAATAATAAGGCAATTTATTCAATAAAATCTATGGCTGGTTTGTCCATAGAAATCATACAGAAAAATCTAGTATATTTTAAACACTTTCAGTGGGTTTGTTCTACCTGTATATTCTTGGTGTTGTGTGGTGTTAAATTTAAAAAGTGAAAAATTCATTGCCACTGAGTTCAACAATTTGTTCGTTATACTTAATTTTTAATAGAATTTTTTTTCTCGACCATCAGAATTATTACAATATTCATAAAAAAGTCAGAATTTTTGTAATTTTATTCAATATAGTGAAATTTTTTCCATACTAGACTCTTTTTGAGTGATATCTAAGTAATCTGTAAATGTATTTGCTGCTATTTAATGTAAACATAAAATGTATTATGCCTGGAATTTAGATGCCTTACCTGACAAGGCAATCTATAGAGTAGGCAGTCAACTTGGCAAGGACTGGAGGATTGTTGGAATACAACTGGGTGTTTCACATTGTCGACTGGAAATCTTGTCAATTGATCATGGAAAAGACATAGAAGCTGCTGCCAATGCAATGCTCACCAGGTATGGCAGTGGATAAATAATTGAAAATATTGGTCTAAATCTAATATGTCTTCAAAAGTGCTTAATCTCCTGGCTTGAAGATTTTCAGACACAGTCAATGTCTGAAACGATTTTTCAAGCATAGTAGGGTTTTGCTTCAGTGAAATGATCAGGTGGAAAGTCTTATTTAAAATGATGCCCTAAATGACTCTTAAGGGAGAAAATTGTCATTTTCTGTCTAAGTTGAAAGGACCTGGTCGACTCCAAATGTTGGCATGAACTAGAATAAACCCATGACAACAGACCTGAGAAGTTGTCATGAACACAAACAGACAGACAAACAAATGCTCCCCAAAAAGGTAACATCGTGGTGGACATCTTGTGTACCTTGCCCAGGAGTTTACTGTCTCAAGTCTATCAGAATTGAACTAACCCACACTAATATTATAGCAGTTTGCCATATAATATCAGTGTTGTAGTTAAAGTATGGTTCATTGCAGGAATTATCATTGCCTCATTAATCATCCAATATATGGGGTGTAGTATGGTTGCCTTCTCAAGTTCCAATAAGCACTGAGCTACTACCATTATTCTATTTTATTTAGACCCGTCGCATCCAGTTGCCTGGATTTGAAACCCTGTCAACCAATATCTCTGAGGTAGTGAGTTTGACCCTAGAGGTGATAGGTCAAAGGTCTTGGGATGAAAGTGTAAGGCATGGTTGGGAAAATTTTCGTTTATTTACATGTTAGTACAGGAGTATACAGAAAATTTAAAATATTACATGGTAAGATTTTAAAAGACCCCACAGGGGAGTACATAAGATGTAAACAACACCATTACAATAGGTAAGATGTCCCAAAACAGGGAACTGTAATTATTATATAAATTACCATAAGGTTACAACATACCCATGCAGGGTGATATACACTGTATATAAATACTGATTAATACAATTAGAATATGTTATATTTGATGAAGGTCATTATCAGTTTGTGACCAATGTCAGACTGGCCTGGTTTTTGTCAAGATCGGTAGGGGGAGCCCGGGTCAGCCGGGTCCGACCTGTTAGGTACCCACTGGCTAATAGCCAGGAAGTGATCCCTGAAGGCGGGTAAGGCCTAAAGGGGGATGGGACACAACCCTAGAATCAGGAGGAGCCACATCAATCCGCAGAGACCTCCCTGCAGGTGGGTCAAGTCTGAAGGGGTCAAGCTCATCCACGAAATCGAAATCTAGAAATCTCTAGGAAACCCAGGTACTAGCAGAGCCACATCAATCCGAAGAGACCTCCCTCTGGGTGGGTTAAGCCCAGAGGGGTCAAGCTCAGCTACGAAATCGAAACTAGGTATCCCTAGGTCAAAGTTGGTAGGGGGTTACCTGGGTCAGCCAGGTCCTGCCTTAAGGTCATACTGACGACAACTACACCCATTTTGCTTTAAGAGGAGGGAGGTGGGTAACTTTTCTTCATGTGTGTGTAATGGCCGCCAATTCAAATGTGACCCCTCTCTTATGTCAATGGACAAAGTGAGGTGGCCTAGTTTCCTATTGGTTGGGTAGCCCCTTATTCCAAACAGAGGCTTATAGAAGTAGTTTAAAGGAGGGTTAAGGTATACAGCAACTGATAGGGCAGGCCCCTAACTGGGCCGTGCCCCGCACAGTTGCCTGGATTTGAAACCCTGTCAACCAATATCTCTGAGGTAGTGAGTTTGACCCTAGAGGTGATAGGTCAAAGGTCATGGGATGAAAGTGTAAGGCATGGTTGGGAAAATTTTCGTTTATTTACATGTTAGTACAGGAGTATACAGAAAATTTAAAATATTACATGGTAAGATTTTAAAAGCCCCAAGCCCAGCTAGAAGGAAGGTGGAATGATGCGAGAAAAGGTGGACGGAATGATGGAAGGAGCCTGGGATGCATTTTCGAGGTAGGTCCAGACAGAGGAACTCCTCCAGAGTCCATGGGCCATGATGTCCTGAAGTTTGACATTATTATCGAATGCCAGTGTGGCTCCGGATCTACGAAAGGTATGGAAGCCATGACCCTTGGTAGGGATGTTTCTATGCAATAAAATGCGCCTGAGAGCATCTCTGATGTGTGTATCTATAACTTGTGAATAAGGGTAGAAGTTGTTTGCAAACAGTGGGGCAAGTGGGGGGAGGGGTCTAGAGCGAAGGAGAGCTTTCAGAGCTGTGACTGGGCATAAGAAATGATTCTGAAGGGTGGGGAGTTGAACCCAGTGATGTGACTTGTGGTCTTGGAGGGTTTTTGTCCATTTAATGAGAAGGTGGGCACCTGGGGGGGCAAAAATGAGGTCTTTCCTCAGGAAATGACGGTCCGGGTCAAATTTAGAGGCACTGTGAGGGGCGATATTGGACATCCTGAGGAAGGCAAAAAATGCTGTTAGGAAAATAGCTCTATAAAGGGGGGGTCTGAGAGTGAGTCACAAGACAGGGAGATGTTGTATAATGTTGGAATGTCAAATATGCCCCTGGGAGTGGGATTGAACCTAGAATTGATAGCTATGCTACGCAGGTATCTAGCTATGGCTGGATGGGAGACTGGTGATATATCCCAACTGTACAGCCTAGCTCTGGACTGTATGGATGAGAGATAAGAAGAGATAACTCGAGGGGATAAATCATTTTGATAGAGATACTCCAGAAAAGTGAGGAGATTATGAACTGACATTGTTATTGGAAGTTCCATGAAGATCAGATAAGATATGAAAGTTCTGAAGTGCAGAGCATGAGCTGACTCAGTAGACGGTCTATATGCTGTGTGAACCCTGGTCCAGGCTGTGTGGAGTAGGGAGGTGGAAGCCTTCGATGCCCCTGAAATCAAATATCATATCTAAGATTAAAAAACTGTATGGGTATGTCATGCCATGTGCAAGTATTATGCATGGTTTCCAGGAGGGTTTTATCCACCACCTTATTTGAGTATAGCCTGGACAACAGGTCAGCATGAACATTATGGGCACCCTGTATGTGTTCAATGTGTAGCTCGATATCATGTGAGGCAGTGATAAGCCAGATATTTCTGAGACAGAGGGCCAAAAATTGGTCCTTCGTCCGACCTGTTTGGACCACTTGGACTACAGCCATATTGTCGCAATAAAATTTTACCACCGAATGGGTCCATTTTTTTGGCCCATACCCTGAGTGCAATAACCAAGTTCAACATCTTGAGATGCACTATTTTGAGGTGAATTCCAAATAAGTTACAGATAGGTGTAGCATACACCTCATTGTTCCATATGCCTCCAAGTCCTGTCAGGGAGGCGTCAACGTGGAGTGAATGACCATTAACTATTGCAGGCTTGTTAATGTATGTGACGCTGTTAAAAGATGGAAGGAAAGCCAAGAACCAGGCTAAGTCTTTGAAAATTCAGCAGTGAGAGATATTTTTCTGGCCCTATTGCTGGCTCTAAACAGAGCCAGCATTCTATTTATAAAGGTCCTAGCTGGTTTGACACATTTATGAATGTATAGTAATTTACCAAGTAAAGACTGGTACTGTGTCCTAGTAAGGTGACGCCTAATACTGACGTCAAGGCAACTGGAGTAAATGCTTTGTAATTTATCAGGGTGAATACTCAAGGTATGGGCATCCAGATCAATTTGAATACCCAAACAGGTTAGCTTGCGACAAGGGGAAGTCTGCTTATCAGGATTGCTAGGGAGTCCAAGCTCAGTCAAAAGTGACGCTAGGCGTCGGAATTGGCGTTGAGCGTCCCCTTCTGGGGATATGAGGATGTAATCGTCAATGTAGGCAAACATTTTTGCACCTGATTTGGCCATGAGAAACGTGACGGCGTCGCTGACGCGCTAAAACGACGCACTGCCATGGACCCAGCCGAACGCGACCGAGACGTCAATGAAGACGTCTTGCCACTTTATTCCCAACTTGACAGCGTCAGCTGGGTCCACGCGCACATTATGAAAGGCTCTAGCCACATCAATTTTGGCTATTGTGACATCGTCGCCATGACTACAAATTTCTTGAACAATGTCGTCTACTGATGGGAACTTTAGTACAAAAGATGAACCATCAAAGGTGAAACTATCAACTTGACTGTTGACTGATAGGCCCTGGGGGTGAGATAAGTCCAATATGACCCTACGCTTGTTAGTGTCCTTTGGCCTAGTTAGTAAGGGAGAGCAATGTATTTCCCTATGCTCAGGGACCTGACCAAACTCTTGTACTGGCCCTAATATGGCACCATGGGACTGTTCCTTAACAAGGTATTCTCGTATAGCCTTTGGGTGGTGTAATGCTGAGAAATGGTTACGTATTTCATGATTATTGAGTCTGACAGGGTTACCAATTGATAAAGGAAATCCATATTCTAAGTATTGGATCAGTTTTTTATCAGGATAATCCTGCAAGAGTCTTTTCCATGCATCTATTTTCAGGCCAGATTTTATGGGAATACGGGCCTGCCTATAATTGGGAAGACCTGAGGAACGGATCATGTGAGCCAATTTAATATACTCAGCTACGTTTGTTATGTTAACAGTGGGCCTATCAGGGCCAATGAATTCAAAGTCTGTGGAATCAGTGGCAATATAACCTCTGGCTTTATCAGGGTCATTAATATCCCTAGCCAGGGATTTGTGTTTCGCAATATGACCTGAGGAATCTTGGATAGGTTTTACATCAATAATTGTTATATCAGCATCCTTGGTATCATTGACCAAAGGTTGCTCAGAGACAGGACTGTCAGCCGGCAAGTTAATAAGGTGATCAATTATCATACCCATATGACATTCATACGTTCTACCATATTGTCTGTTTATAAAACAGTCCTGGTTATAGTTCTCATAAGCCCTTCTGGCTTCGAGTTTCATACAATCCTGAAATTGCTCAACATAAAAGGCTATGTACAACTGCATGGTTACCTGGATCCATAAGGGGCCAGCAGGACTACTGCAGCAATCCACCAAGGCACTATGACCCGTTAAACAATTTAGATGTAAAAAATAAAAGCCTGGCGGCTTCTGAGAGTTTTTGTGTAAATAAATGTAGTAATGGACAGAGGTGTCAGTGTGATCAAACCAATAAATGTTCGTGAAATCAATGGTACACAGAAATAAATTGACACCTGCTTGTACTATGTTAGGGTTAGTTTCCCCACGAGGGACCGCCCTAGTGTGATTTTCAGGAAAGAGGTTGTTTAACTGCTGGCCGGCAGTGGACCCAGGCATATAATTTATATCATAGACATTAGCTATTGAATCAATTACAACACACATATCAGTAGCATGAACAGAATCTACTGTGTTGGATTCATGACTGTCATACAAATTCACATCTACAGAATGGACTGGTTGAACTATCTTACTAGTATTCACTACATCAGAGGTAACAGCCCCTGAACTATTATCAGGCAATAATTTAAAGACATTTTCATCAGTAATATGTTTAGAATAGTAATCAAAAACAGTGTTATTGTGTCCATGGGAAGTCCCTTGAGCGTTGTGTCCAAGTGGTCCTAATCTGGCCTATGTAGTGTTCTGCTGTGTCCTATTAGGTTTTTGCTTGCTGCTACACTTACTCTCAGGGTGGCTGAGCTGCCTTCCTTGCCTATGACAGTGGGCACAAACGTAAAGATAATGCCCATGGTGGGCGTCATGCGAGCATGAAGACTCGTTATAGTATTTGCAAGGTCTCCTGTTAACTGCAGTGGAAGGTAGAGGTTGCTGATGAGCCAAAGCGATCTGCGATGCACTTAAGCGGTTAATCGCCCATTGGGTGGAGTCTGCCCAGGCGAGGGTGCCCTCCTCAACCTGGTGCATCGAGGAGGCCCATGCTGCCCTGACAGCTGGCCATGGTAATGAAGATGCGTCTCTCATAGCGAGGGTCATCTGCAAGACTGCTTGTTTTGCCTGCTTCGGATCCGACATTGCATATATGTTTGTTAATTGACCAGCAACCCACTGTGACAAAGAGAGCTCATCATATGTTAATCGCTTTTTTCCGCCTGATGCCTGGAAACCCTCATTGGGCCACCTTAAATGAGGTTGGGCAGTAATCATGTCATGAGTGTTGTATCGACCTGAACATCTTGAATTTGGCTTACCTTGAGCAATGTCGGAGTGGGTTCGAACCTCATATGACGCTAGGATGTTATTTACAGCGTCAGCAACCGTTGGATTGGTTCTGAGCGTATGAAGACTCAGGATGACGGCGTCACGACGTTCATGTTGCTGGGAAGCTTGAAGGTGGTCTTGAATCTGCATCTGTGACAACTGAGGAGCACCCGATGGATGAAAATCTGGATAACTGTGCTGCAGTTGGTGCTGCTGTCGCAGGGAAGTCGGATCCTGTATTCGAGTAGGTCCAATACCACTTGATGGGTCTAGCACGTTGTTAGCCCTATCCCCTTGGTCGGGATTCAGCACTGGGGATCCCATTTGGGAGGAGTGATTGGGAATGTCACGAGCATGGGACCTAAGGTTTAGTGGAGTCCCTCCTCTGGCAGTTTGCTCAACCCTATCCATTCTCTGGGCAAGGGCTGTGTTAGAATCTTTAATTTCTTGTAGCATAGCTAAGATAGCACCGTTGCTTGACGGTTTGGATGAGCCGGGCTGATCATTTCTAACAGTACTCACAGTCTTTACAGATTTCCCGGCCAGCTTCTCAAGATAGGAACCGTCAAGTTGTGACGCTTTCCGAGATCCAGTCTTTTTCACAGAAGTCTTGGCTCTAGCCGACGCTGTTACCTTCTTTCTGTCATTAGGTAGTTGTTTCCTTGTTGACGGCATCATGTATAAGCTTAAAACGTTAAAAGAAGTAACTAAAATCACTAAAATCAGATCCTATTATATAACTTTTCTTCATGTGTGTGTAATGGCCGCCAATTCAAATGTGACCCCTCTCTTATGTCAATGGACAAAGTGAGGTGGCCTAGTTTCCTATTGGTTGGGTAGCCCCTTATTCCAAACAGAGGCTTATAGAAGTAGTTTAAAGGAGGGTTAAGGTATACAGCAACTGATAGGGCAGGCCCCTAACTGGGCCGTGCCCCGCAATGCCACGCTAGTGTACAATGGGCTTTATGGTGTGACCTTTCTTTTTACATGTGTTGATACATACTTCTCCGATCACAAAGATATGAGGATTGCTGAAACTAATTAGTACCTTGTTATTATTATACTGACAACACTACGTCAATTAATAAATGGATCAATTAATAAATTTACAGCTTCATAACTTATACCTTACATATTAATGCGGTCACGTTACTATTACATTGTCTTGTTTTTATGCATTATATGTACATACATGTACTCTTTATATGTTTTATTTCATTTACTTAACTTGCACTATCTGTTCTGAAAGACTACTCTAAGTTGTACTTTTTCACTTCGTATCGCATGATGTGCAATTTAATTTCCATATACTGTGGGGTACAAGCATCTTTGATATTATTTTCTATGTGGCATTTTGTCATGAATGTATAAAACACAATTTTTGCATTTTGTGGCCAATATTTATATAATTTTCAAACTAAATGGCGTAGAATAAATGTAAAATTACCACTGGGAAGCATATTTAAACTTTATCACTATGTAAGACAAAATACAACCTTCTTACGTTTGGCTTTTACTGAAGATAAAAAAAATAAAAATACACACTTATCTGCTAATTTTCCCTTGACTATTTATATGGTACTAACCTGTTTTGTTATTTTCAGATGGAGAAACTCCAGTGATTTATCTAATGAAGAAAAGAAAGCAGAGTTGATCAAAGCATTGAAGAGAACAGGGCGATATGACTTAGTGAAAACATTGACAGAATAGGCCATGATTAGACTTTGACGCTGTAGATGCTCAAACAGATATTTAAATGCTAAAAATATCATCCTTGGTTGTATTTGAAATTTTTATGTTCACCAGTATTGTAACTTTTTAATAATGGTTTTCTCATAATATCGCAAGCCATTTTCACTAACAAATTTCTTAGTATAAGACATTATTTTAAAATTTGAATTAAAATTTCTAAATTCCTGATGGTGCTTGCATTCTTCTTGTTGACAGATTTGGGTTTTTTTCCTAAAACACCCATTGTAAAACAAATTCCTCAAGTTTTACTTCTTGGTCTTACATTTGCTTTTTAGGAAATTTTTAAACGATAAAAAAAAATCAAATTTTATTAAATATACAGCAACACTGAAAAAGTCATATCATGATGGGTAGTTTTATGGCCAGAGGAAACCAGTACATAGAGTTGGTCAAGGTTCTGTACTGTAAACTGCCAACCATCGATAAGCAACTACCAACTTTCCCACATAAGGTTTGCGTTTGAACTGCCGAGGTCAGTCAACCAACCAATCAACATACAGTTTCCAATGCTTTATATTTGTATCCGTTAACCTGAATAGATATAGATGGAATTAATTGGTTCCTTTAATTCTGTACCAATTAGAGGCAGTAGGTATCAGATTGAGTATTGATGATTGTTTGGATAGGTCATGTCAATAAAAATGTATGTATGTTTTATCAGTCAAGGAAACCGAAGTATTGAGATTATCAGTGGGTGTTATTATTCATATAATTTATCATTATCATTACAATTATTATTTCTGAAGCTGATCTTTAGAGTAATATTGTAAATATATGACAATCAGGGCATAGTGTTTAAACATCTCTGTGTTTCTAGGTCACCTTAAGTAATTAACAAAGTGTTTACTTACCAGGTAATAACCGGCTCAGCCATATGCATATTTAAATACTAATTGACATTACCAAGCTGTGTATACTACATATAACCCTCTTGTAAAGTAGATTCTTAACTATTTACACATTTCTAAGTACATTAGTAAAGCCCATTTTTAATTTCTCAGGAACGTTATGATAATAAACCTTTGTGTACATGTTTGGATGTTGTTGATGTGAACATAGTACACAAATGGTATCGGCCCCCAGGAAAAGATTCCTTGGTCATATTATTATCTGCCATTACTTATATAAATAACTTGATGATCACCTGACGTACTGTGTATACTAAATATCTGTCAGTCTTAGAGTCTGTCATATGATGTAGATTAAGTGCTATAAAAGTACTCTTATTGCATTACATTTTACTTTTTTTTAACCTGGGGGCCGATTTGCACAGGGCCGAGTTTTTATGGGGCCAAATTATCCAGTTCCCCATGGGAATATACTAGTTTATACCTAGGAGCCTAACAGCTCAGCCAATTATATAGCTATATTGTGTTCAGGTGTTATCTCTGCTGGGGCCGATTTCACTATGGGACTTAAGCCTGATTTGGGGCTTAAGTTTAAGACTTTGGTCTTTAATTTTGGCAAAAATGTGCTGAGTCAGTGGGCCTAGACTTAGTGGATTTCACAAAGGGGCTAAGTCCATGGATTTGCTAAGTCAGTGGACTTAACTTTAAGTCTGGGAGGTATTGGGCTTAAATTTTGTAAAGAGGACTTAAATATGGCCGCCTTAACCTTTTCTCCACTTCAAAATTTGAAATGACTGTAAATAAAGTATAATTATACAGAATATCATACTGAAGTAGTCTTTTGGAAGTTTATATGATGTAACAAGGTTTTCTATTTCAAACAGCACTTATCCTCAGATAAAATGCATCAAATAAAGGATATAAAAGGTCATATGACACAGAAAACCACTGTGATTATTTGATAAGCTTGGACTTCGCTAAGTCACCTTTGTGAAATCCATTTTAAGTCTCAGAAGTAGCTAAGACCAAAGTCTTAGATTTAAGTCCCTGACTTAGCCAATAAAGGGACTTAGTTTAAGTCCTTTAGTGAAATCGGCCCCTGGTCTCACTGTGGAAACTCTGTGATCAAAACTAGGACATAATGATTTATGGTGTTGCTCAACATTACAGCCTGTCAACTGTCAAAACAGAATCTTCTTCCCCCGTAGCTTTGCTTTAGGCTCAATTTTTTTGTTTTTGAATTAAAATTTCAAAAATTCTTAATACGTTTCCATAATGTACTCTTGCATATACTATCTTTTATAAGAAGGTGCTGAGAAGTCCCTTGGCATATATGAGTGTTGTATGAATTCTGAACATTAGTGGGGATGGTTAAAAAGGCCTTTGGAACAAATATGAGCCATAAGAAAATATAAACATCAAACTTACATTTTACGTTGAAATTGAAAGTATTGTTTAATGGTTATATACTCCCACCTCTGAGGCCGGGGTTCGGTTCCCGGCATGGCCTCAAGTGGGAAAGCTGGTAGTTGCTTGCTGCTGGTTGGCAGTTTACAGTACAGAACCTTGAACAACTGTATGTACTGGTTTCCTCTGCCCTTCCAACTACCCATTGTGATATGACCTGTACAGTGTTGAAAGCGACATAAAACCCTAAATAAATAAATAAAATAAATAAATTAATGGTTATATATTGTATGTTCACCTCTTTATTCAGTATAATATGCATAGGGCTGTACATGGTTGTATAATACGGTGTACTTTTTATGCATATCCTGACTTTTGTTATATTGTTTTAGGTTTCATAGTACATGTATTTTGTAGCTCACTGTATATTTCCTCCTTTATACATGAGCAATTGAATGATAGTTGTAGTAAACATAATAATATCTTTCACTTGGTTACTTAAAGAAGGCAGACTTCATGAGTGAACGTAAACTTTTCAATGTAAATAGTTCTTCTGTTTTTGGAAAAAGTGAATTTAGTCAAAACATATTATGTATGACAAAGTATTAAATGTAAGTCTTAAGGCAGGAAAAGACTTTAAAACTGAAAATACTCTGAAAGAGACCATATATGAACTAGTACGGCAGTTACCGACATTACACATATGCTTTAACGCCTCATGTCACAAAAACATGCACGGATCTTTCCATGAGTTGCACATCCTAATGTGTGGTAACGCCATATATGGATCTGTTTTTGGGATGTAAATCCTAATAAGGCATAGCTATATGATGATCTGTCCTTTGGTTGCAAATCATAGTATGGCGAGTTTATATATGGATCTGCCAATGGGGTGTAAATACTGATGCGGCAAGGCCATATGTGAAACTGTCATCCTGCTTTAGAGGTGATATGGCAAAGCCACATATGCATCTGTTTATGGGACGTAATTCCCTATATACTCATTCCAAATGTCTTATATTACATATGTTATGCAAAAGTATTTGAATTATCTTTGATGATTCTAAAATGCATTCACTAAAGTATTGCTATGAATACTTACTTAAATATCAACCAGTGACTATGGTTATAAAACATAACTGCTGAACAAGTATTTTTCCAGTTTTTTATATTTGCTTTATTTTTCTATTCTAGAGTAATTTTTCACAAAAGTATGACAATACTGGAAAAACAATCCAACGGTTTTTCGGCAAATAAAATATTATTTCGTTTTCTTAATTTTCACACGAACATGTACATGAAAAAAATAACATGCAGTAACTACTATCCTGAGATAATTTTTTTTTCCATATTTTATTTTCATAGGCACATATATATATTACATACAATGGCAATACATCTCACACACTAATACTATTATTTAACATATACATAATTCTTTTTTATATACATACTTTTGTGTTCCTGCTTTGCTAGTTTTATAAATGTCACAAGTACATTAGCTATTGTATAATATGTGTCTAAGGTTCAGAATTAATAACAGAGTTACATTTTGTTAAATTTCTGAAAAAATTCTTTTCCAAATTGACCATCGTTTTTCAAAGATTTCTTCATCATTATTCAGTTTAGATAATAGTTCCTGTTCGAGATATTTGTCTTTGGCGATTACCTGAAGCTGGTATACATTTAGGTCTCTATTTTTTAATGCACATTTAAAAATATATTCTCTTACAATCATAAGTACAAAATTCAGTGGGTAGAAATTGGAAACACACAAACTGTATCCAAGTATACAAGTTATCTTATTCCAGTTTAAATGAATCTTTGTCTTATGTTCAATCCAGTGTTTTATATTTGTCCATAGGTCAGAAACTTTGTTACATTCAAAAAAAGATGTACAAGTGTTTCAGTTTGTTCATGGCATATTCGACAAATATCGCTGTTGGAGATTTTGTTTTTTTTTCAAATAATAGTTTGTTCCTAATATTCTTTTTATGATTCTGTATTGAAGCCATATATATGTCTTATCTCTTGCGGTAAAGAAACATGCCGTATAAATATTTTTCCATATTGTTTTATCAATATCTAATTCTAAGTCAACATTCCATTTCATATTATTCCATGCTGTTGTGTCATTACTTTTACACAACGACTGATAGATTGCTTTTTTATTTTGTTGTGACTTTAAAACAGCTTTCAAGTGAAAAGGTACATATGGTGTCTTAATTTCAAAATTATTTCCCTTTTTATTTTTAACAATAAATTTTTTTACTAAACTTTGCACAGTATAATAGTGCAGAAAATTGACATTTAAATCATATTTTTCTTTCAGGATCTGTAAGGGCCATACGTTGCCTTTATTATCATTTATATCATTTACAAAATTAATTCCTTTCTTTGACCAATTTGAGAAATGAATAAATTTGGTATTCAGATGTTTATTAAACCAACTAGCACTACTGGAGATGTCATTATTGGATACAATTTGTTGTGATGCACAAAAATCTGCCCAGTAGCTAAAAACAGCTTTCCAAAAAGGATTTAATATTTTATAGTAGTTTGCACACCATTCTCCACCAAAAGTGGTTATAGTTTCCAGATTATTTACCTCTTTATTTAGTATATTGTACCCAACTTGTTCCCTTTGTAAAATGTTGTATTGCAACCATTCTAATTTTTGTGCCTTTTCAAAATTAATAACATTTATCATTTTTAGTCCACCCTCACAATAATCTTTACATATTGTATCTCTTTTTACCTTGTTTGGTTTACCATTCCACAGATATTTGTAAAATATTGTATTAATTTCAACAAGAATTGACAGAGGTACGGGTAATGAAGAAAACGAGTGAATAAATTTTGGTAGAATTAATGTTTTAAGAACTGTTATTCTTCCTAGGGGTGAGAGTAATCTAAATTTCCAAGATTTTAATTCAATTTTAACTTTTGTAATAACTATGTCAAAGTTTATATGTGGAATGTCATTTAGATTTACTGAAAAATGTATCCCTAAAAGACTGAATTTGGTTTCCCCCCAGCACATTTCTTGGTTTACCTTTAACTTACTGGGTGATTTTTTCATACTTCCAATCCAAATAAGTTTTGTTTTCTCTGTATTTATTTTTAAACCCGATAAATTACCATATATTTCAAGAATATTTAGGGTAGCCTGCAAGGATTTTTCACTTCCATCCAATAAAATGGTGGTGTCATCCGCGAATTGTGATCCTTCTGGAAGTCAATTAGCATGAGGAGGCCAGGTATATTAAATTTTTCAGTATAGCTCATAATGTCATAACCAATCTTGTCCCTTCTTCAATATGTCATCCTTTAATAAAACCCGATTGATTTTTTGAAATGATACATTGAAGGTGTGGCTTCAGCCTATTTGCTATTACAGTTGTTGCTAATTTATAAACCACACATAGCAGAGATATTGGTCTCCAGTTCTTCAACAATTTTCTGTCCTTATTACCTTTCGGTATACAGCTGATGACTGACTGCCTAAGTGATGTAGATAGTTTTCCTTTTTTATGACAACGATTTATTGCATTTCTGACATGGTACTTCAATTTATTCCAAAAGACTTTTAAAAATTCTGCTGAAATACCATCAATTCCTGGTGATTTTTTATTTTTCATATTTTTTAAAGCAATGCCAAGTTCTTCAATTTCAATGTTCTGTCCAATATTTGGGCAGGGTATTTTTTTACCTTGGTCAGTATTTCCTCAGGTATATGAATGCTTTTGGTATATTCACTGCTTTTAAATAGATTTTTATAAAATAGCCTAACCTCTTGCAGAATTTCTTTTTGAGTATTTAAAATTGTGCCAGTTGGGAGTTGCAACTTTTTTATTGTTTTTTCTACATAGTTCTTTTTTTCTAAATTACAGAAGAAAGACGAGGGTTTTTCACCCTCTTGAAGCCATTGCATATGGGTTCTAGTAATGTATTCATTTATCTTGTGCTTACGAAGATTTTCAAGTTCTATCTGTTTATCTTCAAGTAGTTTTATATTAGCTGACGTAGCTTCCAAGCTTTCAAGTACTTTTAAATCGTCTAACAATATTTGTTCCTTGGTAAAAAGACTCTTTTTAAAATGAGATGAATATTTAATTGTTTCTCCTCTAATTCTCAAGAAAAGGACTTCTAAAAATTGATCACTGTCAATTGACATTTGAATGTTATCATTCATTTTAATAAAATCTAAATTATACACGGGCAGCGTATATTTAAGTTTTTCTTCACATATTATATTATTTATTAAATTTAAGTATTTCTCATTTTTTAGTAAACTGTTATTGAATTTCCAAAAACCTTTTCCTTGAATGAAAGTATTTAAACATATCTGAAGTTCAATTATTGAATGGTCAGAACGATAGCTAGGATTTATATTGCATTTATCAATTATATCTGCCATAGCACTACTCAACAAGAAATAATCCAATCGGGCTTGTTTCAATGGGGTTTTCTTCCTCCACAAAAATGGTTTTTCATGGGGATGTAAATATCTATATATGTCTATTAAATCTAAATCATTTACAATTTCAATCACACTTTTCCAGGCCTTTGGATTATTTATGTTTAGATAATTGTAACTATCTTTATTAGGATCAAGGACTAGATTGAAATCTCCACATATAAGTGTATAATCTGTGTTGCAGGTTTCAGCTAGGTTTCTAATTTCATTAAAAAGCTTGGATTGTCTTGGTTTGGAGCATAAATTGTGATCAGATTAATTGTTATATTACTAACACGCATTATTACCTGTAAATAATTCCCTTGGTCATCTTTGTTAACTTCAAGTACATTGTATTCAAAATTGCTATTCAGAAGAATAGCAACTCCCCTTGAATTATTTCTAACCCCATTTATGTAGCAATCCTGCCAAATTTGTTTGACAGAATTAATTTCCCTTTCTGTAAGGTGTGTATCTTGTAAGCAAACAATGGATGCTCTTGTTTCCTTCATGTAGGATAGGACATCAATACGTTTTTCATATGTGCGTAAACCCTGACAATTCGCGGATAACACCGTGATGTTATTCAGTGAACACATATTTTATTTAAGGGATGTCCTTGCAGGTATAAAATCTTTTAGAACATATTTTATCAGTCAAAAATAACACAAATAATAATAAAGGAGAATGGAACACATTTATAAATTGATACAAAAGAATATATTCTTGAAGCATCTTCTTGTGCCTTAGTAATGTAGTCTTATGCACCTGTTTAATGATTAAAATACAGAAAGTCTTAGAATAACACAAACAAAGCAAAATATAGATGAACACAATGTAACAACTATATACAGAAAACATGTTATGCTATTTAAACATAGAAATGAACGACAGTGTGGGTCCTATTTAACTTTAAATAATCATAAGAAACTAGCAAAGATAATATGTATTGAGCAATTTATTTCAATTTTAAGATTGCAAATGAAAAGGGTAGCATCAAATATGCATGTACCACACAGCCCGGGGAGAATAGGTTTCAATGTCATAAAGAAGAAATGAAACAAGTACAAAGATATTGTATATGGCCTGCCCCCCAAAATTTTAAAGGTCATGGTCATTGTGACAGGATCACAGGTCAAAATGAGGCTATATCCTGAGATTGCGCCTATACATCCCCAAAACTAATGCCCCTATCAAGTATTGGTCTTCCACATCTTATGGATTCTGAGACATTGCCAGGTAAAGGTCACTAAGACAAGGTCAGAATCAAGGCCACATCACAATGTTGTACAGCTACATCCCCTAATCAATAACCTTACCAAGTAACAACTTCCTACAGCTTACAAATTTCAAAACACAGCCTGGGCGAGATTTTAAAAGTCAATTCCACCACCATAAGGTTGAAGTCAACTCAAGGTCACGGTATGACATTTCACACCTTCATACCTGCACCAATGTCTCCACCAATTATCACCTTCCAATATAGTGCAGTTCTCAAGCTATAGCCCAAATAAGATTTTAAAGGCTAAGGTCACGACAACAATTCACACCATGGCGCTACACACCCACACCTCCAACCAATGTCCCTACCAAGTATCAACCTTCTACACCTTATTGATGTCAAGACATAAAACGGATAAAATTCCAATAGTCCACCTATTTCAGACACCATGGGTGAAAACAATAGCTTGACAGTGGGAAAGGCTGTGGGTTAAGAAAGCTAGCATTTTAACTTATTTATGTCTTCTGATATTCAATAATGCTTAGTCTTCCAATGTAACATTTTATTAAGTTTAAACATAAAGTGACTATAGTTTAAAGACACTAACATCAAGTGACTTTAAGGTGAGGTATATTTATTTTTTTATTTTTTTTCTCCAGAAACTATTATTTCATCAAACTAGAAAAGGAAGAGAAAAAATATCACTATCATATGATTAGAAGTTACTTTTTAAAGTAGAAGATGGACCTTTGTGCACGATTTAAGTTGGTACTGTCTATAAAAAAGGAGAAAAAAATCATACCATTAAAGTTACTTGTTAGCTTAATCAAAGAATGACTATGTCCTGAGATAATTGTTTCCAAAGAGTCCATTTTTGGTCAAATCGGTTCTTCCTGCCATTTATGCTTCCTAAAGATATTTGTTCTAAGTATATCTGTTTGAACTTCTAATGGGATATAAAAATAATAACATGCACAATAGAATATATATTTTTGGCAGACAGAATAAGCAAATTTAGAGGTTGGTAATTAGTGGGTTTTTTTCTAAATATCCAAAATGTACATTGTATCTATTTTATTTGTTAAACCACATTTCCATTTAACCCATCTTAAAATACCATCCCATAACTGTGCTGTCTTACAGCAATGACAAAACAAATGCTCTATAGATTCGTCTGCTTCAGAACACAAACAACATGTACTTGAATTATCTTTATTTATAATAACTAAGTACTTTCACACTTGTTCAAGTTTCTGTACTGGAACCATGTCAGTGAGGTATCACAGGTAAAACTGAAACATACTTTAAACATGCTATTTTTCATGAAGTCTCATCTGTAGAAATATTCAAAACACTGTTCTATTTTTGTTGGATCTAAGATACATTTGATGTAAATTTTTCTACCAATTTTGTGCCCCTTTGTGCACTTTATAAGTTAAAAAGTGTGGAAGGGGACAATTGAACCTTCTTGATCCAAATATGTGTTTGCTCAAGTAAGATTTAACAAGTAGTTCTATTCTATTATATTCCAAAAAAATAATTTTTTCCTGATGATATCTCTTTTCAAATCCTCCATTGCCAGTGGCGCATTTCTTTCATTGAGAAAGTCTATTAGAAATCTGATTCCCCTTTTCCTGCAGCTTTAGATAATATTGTGTAGAATTATTAATATGTTTATTGTACCAGAGTGGAGTGTTTAAGATATCATTTTACGTTTTGATCGGGCAGGATTCTGCAACTGCCTGCCATGAATTTATAATGTCTTTCCAAAAAGGGTTTGTTATCTTATCGCATTAATCAGCCTTTAATTTATTTACATTTGCAACAAATTCATGTACTGATTTCTCAATATTTTCCAATTCCATATTTTTCCAACCCAAGTTACAGGCTTTTGATTAACACTGAACACAAGTTGAGTTGAACATTACATGTTCCTTGTCATTTGTTTCACAGAAAATACCAATCTTTATTAATTTAGTTTTTGAGGCATTAAATAATGCATAATATTCATCACCAAACTTCTTTACCACATCCAGTAATAGATTACGTGACATCAGAGAAGGACAAAGAATAGTCACATCATCAGCATATGCTAAAGCTCCATAGAACATATTCCCTATGTAATACCCAAATCTTAGCATTTTTAATCTGTTTAACAACTCATCAATATAAACAGCAAGCAATATAGGAAATAGAGCCCCACCCTGTTTAACACCATTATTAAAAACAATTCAGTAGATACTATATCTTCCCAGTTTACTCTAAGATGTTGTTTAATATGGGATGATAATAAAAACCAAGCTGTTAAAAAACACATACCCTTTTCTATAAGTAGTTTGAACAACTTTAAAGAGTGAACCCCATCAAAAGCCTGAGAAGCATCTAGTAATAGGCAATATACATTACTACCTTTGTTGTTGTAGTAATGTGCAATCTCTTTCAATACAAATTAACAATTTACAGTTCAATGTTTTGGCTTAAAACCAAATTGATAATTGGAAGAACTTGAAATAGAATTATTTTGGGCAAGTATTATGTTATCAAACATTTATCCTAATATTCTGCTTTAAGCTTATTGCTCTGAAGTTACTTGAATCACTAGTTGATTTCCGCTTATTTTTTACAATGGGGATAATAGTCCCTAATAACATTCCATCTGGTATTAAACTATGCACAAGCATACTACTAAACAATAAGGCTAAATATACATAACTGATGTGAGGTGCATTAATGATGTTATTTGAGAATAATTGATGTATACCATGACCTTTAATATCTTTCAGTTTTTTTCACAGCACCGTAGACATCTTCCACATAATGCACACAGCATAATGATATTTCAGTCTAGTTCTTCTTCTAATATCAGCAACAACACCACTGTGTGGAGAACGATTATTGCACCAGATACTACGCTAGAATATTGCAGATTTTCTCTTTGTTTCAACATGTTCATTACAACCCGGTAGACAAGACTTATGCTTTGTAGAACTTATTCAAGGAATGTGATCATTGCATGCATTAAGATGAGCAGCAATAAGACAATCATGAAAGGTTACAATATCATTACGATGCTTCTTGTACATGAATGATTTACAAGTTAGAACTTCCCATGGAACTGACACTGACTTTAGTCTTTGAATTTACCTTTGTATATAAGGATGTCTGAATCACTTGCTCTTTCCCAACAAACATTTTTATAACTGACTACAGTGGGAGTATTTGCAGAACAACACTGGGCATTTTCAATTTTAAGCGTATTGCATCATGGTCAGACAAATTATCCCCCTCGTGAAGGACATTGTATGAAATAAAGTTTACAATTAGGTTGACTGATACAAAGAAATGGTCAATTAGAGAGACAGATTGATTACTGGTACTATGATTACTAAAATCAACTTTGGTGATATCATTTTCACGGCAACACTCACAAAGATTCATGACACAGAAAGGTTTCAAGAATTTTATGTGAATTTTTCAAATCACTCTTTGAGAAATCAATGTTAAAATCTCCCCCCAATATTATATAACTCGCATTTTCTTTGCAACATATAGATGCAATGTTAGCTAATATGTACTTACTTGTAGTTATCTATGTAAGCTACAGTATTGGAGAAGTATGGCATGTAAACTTTAACTAATAAGATATGTTCAGTGTTAAGTTTAACTGCACAAATCCTATTAGACAGAGATTTAACTGGTATGACATTTACTAAGATACTGTTTTTCCATAAGATGGCACATCCAGCTAAGGGGAATCCTAAAAGTAACTCTGTGGAATTTATGCCTGAAATAACATGCAAGTTTATCTTGCACCCCATCTTTTTAAAGTAGTTAGTATGGTTTCCATGCAGCCAGTGATATCAGCCTATGATAATTGCATGCCAGTTGTTTTGGTATCTCACACATGAATGGCCTTTTCCCTTGCCCAACACTGAAAATAACACTTCTCCTTTCTTGTCCTGCCAATCACATTCCATGTTTCTGATTTTATTCCCCTTTTTAACCCCACCCACTTCAGTATCCTGCTTGAAGATTGGTTATGCACCTGTAAACATGGAGATATTAAAAAGATGTTTTAAGTTTTCATTTTACTATTTTAATTATCTTGACTGGTGAGATATGGCTTTTACCTCTACTCCCGTGAGAATGTGGCAACAGTTTGCCAGACGGGTGAAAGAAAAGACCAGTATCCCAATTTGTGCCTCCACTCTCTGAGGCTTAATGCCTCTCCTCATAACATTGATTTCAGGGTTATTCATGTTGCTGGTAATAAGAAGGTTTAACCGCAAGAAGGTTAAATGACTGTCAGATTATAACTGGGAAAAACCTCATGACGTATAACATGTTGTAGGATTACCAGTGATGGGGATCAGTGTGTTGGAGGCTGCCTTGAATAGGGCTGATATGCGATTGCACCCTCACAAAAGGGCACAGTTTGGAAGATAGTTCAAAGTTTTCTTAGAATTTGTGTTGTCTAGAGTAGTTGTTTTTGATCATGTATCATGAGTAATGTTATCCTTGGAATTCTTGAAATGTGGTGCTCTGTCATTTTGTGTGATTTTGAATTATATGTCTGCATTAAAGTTTGCTTTTGCTAAATATGGAAGATCCATGTGTTAGATTCACCTTTCATGAAAAGAATGTTAAATGTCATCAAACTTTCAACACACCAGCAACCGTCCCCAAAGACTGTCTTCTTGTTAAAACAGATACAAGAAATATCTAGACTATGTGAATGTTTCCCAGATCCTTTAGTGTAGAAGGGGCCTTTTCGGTCACCTTCTACGTTTTCCTGGAAATATCAAATATTGCTTCCCCTTTCCCCTAAGAAAACGTTTGACCCCCAAGCAGTTTTTGAGATGGGATGTGCAATTTACACTCCTGGAGTCCATTTACATTTGAATTTAGCAAAAAATTTTCAGACCACTGAGAAAAAGCACATTGTCAAATTAGATTGATGGTCATGCCATGTGTCCCTATATTACTTTTTCTATCATTATGGAAAGATCCCCCCTTTCCTTTAAGCCCCTCTGTTTTAAAAGATGTCTACCTCCAAACCCAGACATTATTGAGAAAGTGCCTTTCCTCTATTTTGACCACTATGCATCTCTCTTTATTGGGTTTTGGATTTCATAGTTTTCACCAGTTGGGACATTTACAGGGTGCACAGAATGGAGAGTGTTACTCAAGTGTGTTAGAAACCAATATCATACTGATCCACCCAGATAACACCCGACGGGCCACTTTCATAACTTTAGTATGAACATGTAAATATGTCCCTCAAGATTGACAAAATACACTATTGTGTGCTTCCTTCAACTGGAGATGTTGTTAAAAAGTATACAATTCCATCTGAAAAAAGTGTGATGCCCTCAGTTAAAGCCAACCAGTTTATTGCAGAAATACACAACCACCATGGGATTAAGAACTACCCATTGTGAGAAGATATCCACACAGGGTCCAATTCATTGAATGGTTATTTTACATTTCTCCGTTTACAATATTAATTAATTTATTCATTACAATACTTGGTGTTGTGATGGTGGCCCATTGGGTTACAAGGTTTGACATCTAATCACAGGTTGTAACCTCTGTGTAGGTTCGACTCACACAAATGATACTGTTGAGAAACTGTCCCAATATGATCCTGGCTGTTGAATGGGATGTAACACCGCAACTTTGACTTATGATGTTTTGATGTCACAATTTATTATGGTTCTAAAAGAGGAATTTTGAATGAATAAGAATCCATCATACCTGTAAAATGAGAAGACTATTCACTGGTTGTCGTTTTTATGTCGGGTTTTGTAACCTGGAGGACTGTCACTGTGCCAAAAAGGGATAAATGTCCTGAAGAAGGCAAGTTGTCATAATGTAGTAATACAAGGTCAGAAGACAAAGAACAATAGATGCATGATGTGCTCATGCATGTCAGCACTTCATTACAATGTCTTTACACACAACATCTTGGAGTAGCAGCAACTGTCATTTCATTCAAAATAGGCATCAACAACTATCATTTTTTTCTTGAAATGTCAAAGGTGGGAAAATGATAAAACAAAATAAAAACATTGTCAAAAAGCAATTTATTCAGTAAAAACTAGATGGTACCATAAAGACAAAGTTTAAAGTGAGCAACGAATTTACAAACTATTTCAAATAATATGTGATTAGCTTTATTCATTGCAATTAAGCCACGTTATTGAAAGTTATATGCAATCAGTGGGTACTATCCAGATTTAAAAGCGAATAATACTATTTCTTAATATGTTTAAAGGATTATAAAGTACAAGTTGAGCTCACTTCTTAACATGAAATAATAAACTTATATGAAACTTTGACCCTTGACATTGTAATTAGAAAGCTATAACTTTTGCCATTATTTATAATCATGTCCTTCGATAAGTAATATCTGTTGTGGCATTGAGTTAATTTTTATTTATTTACCAAATTTGCAAAGCTTAAAGCTCAAAGTCCTTTACATATCGGACCGATCCAATAGAATACACTTAGGTGAGACCCTTTGTCATATTAAAACAAAATTGTAAAAAGTAGTTTCAAACATCAGTCCTCAAACATGAAAGTTTTGTTCACCTTATCGAGGTTTGCTGTATAGATCTGATAAAAGGATACCTATAGAGATGTGATTTAAGGCAAAAAATTCTTCAAAATAGCCTTCTTTTCATTTGCTCCTATTATAAAGTCGAAGTTGTGTACACTTTATTTTTAGACCGGTTCATATACTCTCATCCTTTGTGGGTAGAGGGCCAAAACACAACCTTGGGTAATAAGATTAAGTATAATGTGCACATTTATTTCTCCGATAAAGTAGGTTAAGTAAATTTAGAATGCCATACTGGACCGCAAAAGCAAGTAGAATTAATTAAAAGCTGGAATCTACAAAGTAAAAGCCCATTTCAACCTTTTTGGTGATTTGTTAATTGAATATACAGATATTCTTCTTGCATATAGAATGATTTCATTAACGTTGTGTCATACTATTATTATTATCAAATCTACTTTTCTGCAGGCGCAATATCTTCCCCACATGATAGAAAGCAGTGGTTGACATAACAACCAAAATGGACAAAAATGATTATCAATGAACATTCCAGGTAAGTGACTGAATGTGCAAAAGTGAAAGATACTAAATGGGGAAATTTGAGTTTAATACGTGGGATTAAAGATGCTTTTTAAAAGGATTTTACAGAGGGTAACGTTCCTAGAGGAAGAAATAAAAGCATTCCAAAAGGTTGGGTGCATTACTAGTGCTGTATACCACAGAGCAACTAAAATCTAAGTTGAAACATATACAGTATTTTTCCCCCATATTCTCAAAATACTGCAACGAACATGACAAAAAACCCAAAATAAACTACAATTAATAAAAGATTGAATTATGCATTGTTCACAGATTACACTACCCTAGCATTGATAATGTCATGATCTGTACTCTCTGTTGTTTTAGCAGTGTCCATGGCTAACATCCAAAATTGCGAAAAATACTAACAAATTAGAACAATTGCATTGGTAGCATGAATGAAAAATAAAGGATTTTGCGACATCTTGCTGAAGAAGTTATTTTGTGGAATCTGGATCTAATTTATATCTAATTTATACTATTTCAATACCAGTGAATTATATTTGGCTAAAATATTTGTTGCATCTTATGCAATGATTGTGTTCAAAAACGCTGCAACTAACATAAGAAAAATTAAAACAAAAATCACAGTTGTCTACTAAAGTTTGTCCATTGATTTAACAGAAGAACTGAACTGCAAAAATGGCAACAGCCAAGAGAAAACTGGAGCCTGCCAAATGTGCAGCCTGATCTGTGGTTGTGGCGTCTGTTGGCGGGGACGTTTCAGTAGGGCTTGATGATTCTGATGTACTGATGATTGGAGATATTGTTGTTATAAGCTGGATTGTCTTTGAATTGCAGAAATTTTGTAAACAACAACTGATAGTTGGTGTTTCAGAATAACTTGCCCCAGGAATAGTCTGAAATTAGATTTCACAGAAGTATGTTTATCTGTATTTACAGGTATTACAGCCGAGAAAAAATGTAACATATATTGACAGCTTAGATGGAGTAAATTCATTATTTGTCATATCTCTTTGAACATGCACTTTAAAGATGTAAAAAACACTGATGTAAAAAAGTTGTGTAAATAGTTAAAGTACTACCACAAAGAGTGAATATTTCAAATGTATTTTCTACTGCATGTTGCTGGCTAGTAGGGTATTGTACTTGTTATTTAATGAAGAATAAACAAAAAAGTATTGTACCTTCAATGAGTCTGTCAAAGAGTTAATTGTTGATACCTCATCAGAATTCACCTTATTCTCACAGCTACTGACGGCATCAGCATCTGCGCAGCCTCTTTTTGCATATTTTATATGCACCTGGCCAATAGCATCACCTGAAAGGTAAATCTTATTTTCTGTTGAAACAAATGCTTTGGTACCCACTTTATATCAACTGTACTTGTACAATATTCACACACACACACCTTTTACATTTGGCAAGCAGTTTTTAAAGTGGACAATTGAAGATAACCATTTACCATTCAGGTTAGCCACTCAACTACTACAGTGAAAATTGCATTGTCAATTTAGGTCACATATCACAGATGGTGTATATGCTAAGCCAAGTGCACAAATTTTGACCATTTCATGAAATTATTTGCTTTCGAGAAATGGGCAAGCCAATATATCATATATTGCCTATTTCATGAAATGGGCAATTTCAATGTTTGTTTTTAATGTCCACTTGGTGTTTGAGTTAAACAAAGAAGATGCTTTTGAAGTAATAATTCGAAGTAATTCATTTTAATTTTGAGAGAATCTTTACTGTGTTATTTTAGGCATTATGATATTGTTTTTTTAAATATGAAAATAAAGGGTAAATTGATACTTAAATACAATAAAGTGATAAAGAATTTTATTCATGAAGCTTTATTTTTACATAGAAGCTTTATGAAGCTTTATTTTTACATATAAGGTATTGCAACTCAGTTGCATATTTGCTTCATAAGTTGCACATAAGTGTCAAATTAACTTCATGAAGCTATATTTTTTTCAAATAAAGTATTGCAACTCACGGGCCTATTTCATGAAATAGGCGAAATTCATGCCTATTTCACGAAATGGGTAATTCATGGATTGGGGTAACACATAAATGAAAATACATAGGAAGTACCATAACACTTTATATGTTATGTACAAGTTGAGATTTTAAAGAAGTTGCAACTTGTACAAGAAATCTGCACAAGTTGTAACTTGTACAAACAGCTTCTACAAGTTGCAACTTGTACAGGTCCAAACTTGGTGCATGTTGCTACTTGTACATTGTACTTTAAAATATAAAATCAACATATTCGATCTTTATGAATAACAAATTCACTGTAAAGTATACTTCTTTGATGAGAAAGGAAACTGTTGACCTGTATATTTCATAATTTTGTTGGCATATATGACACTTCTAATGCATATCTTTATATCATTTTAAAAGTCTTAGTCACACTTTGCCAACTGAAGCTTGTATCTGACTTTTGGGTTTGTTGGTATTGGTAAGCTTATAATTCATAATCATGTTTTTTCACTCCTCCTAAATTTATTTATTCTAAAACAAAAGGATAAATAAAATTAATTATTTTATGATAATAAAACCACATCTCAATGTGTTAATTTTTTATGGAAAAACTGTATATATGTGTCACCCTCTCATTAATGTGGATATATATATACACATAAAATAAGAAATATTTTCATCATAACCATTATTTAACCAAAATTATTTTTAAATTTAATTTGTACAACAGTATTGTACTAGTTGCAACACATATAGAAATTGTAAATAAATAGAATCTTACTTGAACTAACATCAACAGTTGATGTCAGAAGCAAACTGTAACAGGAATTTCCCACACTACATGTTTCTGTCACATTTTCATTTAACTGTAAGCAAAGATGAGATATAACATTTGAAACATTTATCTGCTTCATTGAAAAACGACAATATATTAATTGGTTCTGTTTCATCCATTCAGATAATTCCAGTGGAATCCTAATGCTACACATAATATTGTTAATTTCTGTCAGTGCCAGAACCAGGTTTTCATCAATTTTGTATAACTAAGAAAGTCAAAGTTGGGTCTTTTTCTCCTCTTGGTAGAGTTATTTTAGGAGTTTCAACCTAAGACCATACAGATGGTCTTCTGAAAAGATAGAAGAGACGTGACAGTTCAGATGTCATCCAGCCACTCATTCCATACATTGGGAGCATCAGAGGCAAAAAATAAAGCCAAATTGCTTAGTTTAGTTGTGAACACATGAAATAAAATGTTTCACCTAAAGAACTGTACCCTCTGTCTGGCTAGTCCTAGTATTATAATAAGCTCTAAAATAATTAGGATAAGCACTCTGAAAGATCTTATAGACTATTGTAGCTGTTTTGAACACTGATCATTGTTGAACAGGCAACCAATGCAAAGTACTGGAGTTATATGTGAATATCTGGCTGTGTTGGTGACAATCCTGGCTAGGCTCTTCTGTACATTTTCGATCTTTCTACCAATAAATCATTAAATGACTCCTGAACAAGGAATTACAATAGTCAAGCAGTCTTTCAAATGACTGAGTCACATTTTAGTGAGTTAGTTGTATGAAGAACTGAGTATCATCGGCATAAAAAATGAAACTTTATAAATGGTTATGTACCAATGATCTTACTGAGAGGTGTAGTGTATAAGGAGAACAGTATGGGACCCACGAGTGAACTTTGAGGGACACTGTACAAAAGTCTCCTGAGTTCTGAAAGGTTTGAACCAATCTGGATACATTGGAAATGGTCAGTGAGATAGGATCAGAACCATCTTAATACGGTGCCACTAATGCCAAAACCTTTGAGGTCAGGAAGAAAAGTTGCCAACGTTTCCGAAAATAATCAACATGTTTGAAATCCATTCCAACCTTTCCGGATCTCCTGATTTTCAATCCCAACCAGTAGGAACTTGCGGAAAATGGTTTGAACTTCATAATTGGTACAAGAGTAATGCCAAAGTAGTGCCATGTGAATATTGAAGCCCTACTTAAAACACCTTAAGATAATACTATACGAAATTGATATACTACAAAAGGGTAACACTATAAACTGTTGCTACACATTCACATGTATGTAGGTTTAGTTGATTGATAATAAAACACATGAGCTCTAAAGGACTACTTACAAAGCACTCCTCTGACCCGTTCTTCTGAGAGGTGAAGTTCTTTGCTGCATCTGTTACCGTAGACGGTCCTGTTGCTGTGAAATCCAGGTATTCACACGAGATACACTCAATAGCATGCACTGTAATTACAAGGAAAATGAAGACTGATGCATGTGTTTTCTTTTGCATTTGGATCTAAATGACTAACTTCTTGCTACATGCAATAATATGTTATTGTCTTGTGTAATAATTAACTGTTGGATATATAAAAGTTTAAACATATAATAATAATAATAATGTAAGCACTTCTATAGCACTAAGTTAATGAAGATCCTCTAATGCGCTTGAATCTAAAAAGGGACAGTCCTTTAAACCAAGGGATCCGGAGGTTGTAAATCAGTAAATGCCAGCCAGGGGAGGCTGGCTGTGGTGGTGTGTAAGATAGTCTAAGCAGGTAACAGAGTTGGCTTTTAAACCTTGAAGTGGTCTGTTATGATATGACACAAACTAGGAGCTTGTTCCATTACAGGATTCATGAAGAATAGTATGTGTTATAACCCAGCTGTGAAATTACCCACTTCACGAAACTGGCAAGGAGAGGGTATAACTCAACTCTCCATTTTGTGAAATAGTTAAAATAGTTCCCCACTTCCTGAAATGTACAACAAAGAGTGTGTGTACGTGAGGAGGTGTGTGTGCGTGTGTGACATTTTAAAGTTCACAGTCTTCAAGTGAATAAATTTCGGAAAAATCTAAATATAAAAAAATTCAAACTTTCAAAGTAATGAGCACACTTACTTCGAATTGTATATGGGTAGAGCCAAGAAAAAGCATTATGTTTTTACCAAGATTTTAATCTAAGAAAAAATCCACCGTTCAGGTAACATAACTTTGTCAAATACTACTTTCCGTAAAGTTTTAAAAATTAGATTAAATTTGAAACTGTTTCACCCAATTACAGATTTTACCTGGACTGGGCGATGATTGCTGACATATAAAAATGTTAGCTCTTAGTTTGTATAATGAATAAGCGATTATGAAGTCAATCATATGATTCACCAGACAGTGATCTTTTGTGGCAGTATTTGTAACAAGTGATATTTAATACACATATTTTGACAAGATATTGTTGAGGTGCACTTGAGCTGAATTGATAAATTCACTTTGTTTTTAAATGTAGCATCATGTTGATAAATTAACCAACCCATGGAGTGTCTTTAGCTAATTTACAGATCCAAGAATTTCTACCACTGTTTTCATATTAATTTATTTGTGCGGTGTTTTTTATGAAGGTAAGTCTACAAAACTTATTAAAATTGAAAAAAGTTGATTTTGAAAATCCTACCTTTGAGAGAGTATTCCACCAGCATTAAAGCTACAAATACCGCTGCAGCAGATTCAAGTACAATAGGAGCCATGGTCTAATGATGTGGTTCTATTTGAACAAAGTTTGTCACTAAACTTCCCAATTTTGAGTATCGTCAGGTTTTGAATAAGGAAGTTATATGAACTAAATATTTGATTTATTTTACTTGACTGATAAAAACATTTTAGAAATATTCTTTAAAATAGACAAATAAGGCAGTTATTTTAACACAGGCTTTATACACTAAGATTTTTTATACACCGGTTTCCACCAAGTCCTGTGGTTTATTCATATCAACAAAAACTATGTTTCTTTTCTTTTCAAAATAGTGTGCTCTGCCTTTGTGGTAGAAATATGTATTTATTGTAATATTTTTGGCGTTGTGGCATTGCCAAGACATTTCACCAAGTCTTATTCATATCAACAAAAAGCAATTATAGTTTAAGGAAGTTTATTCTCCTATTAAAATAGTATGGTTAATGTTTGTGGTAGTAAGATACATTTAATGTGTTGTTGTCCGGAAATCCCAACCAAGGTCCCATTTGCAATGTATTTTCAAAAGAGAATCTTTCTGTGGTCAAAGCCTGGGTGGTGAAAGGAAAAAAAGATAACATTTTGGTAGTGTTGGGGGGGTCAGCCCTGAGCGTCCAAAATTTGACACATTATTGCCAAGGATCTATATTTTTAGGGGCAGCAATAAAAATAGTACCTTCACTAGGCAACTTTTTGGGATATCTTAAACCGAGGGCGTTTAAAGTGGTTCAAGTAGCCCGTCAAAAAATGGCGCCTGTGAGACTGGCACTTTAAATGTCGGACCGCCGCCATGGCCCCCGACAGGGAAAGTCGCCGGGTATGGGTTGTTTTACTCTTCTCGCCCTAGTAATATAGCGCCTGGGTAATAAGCTGTTAAGATCTGGCCACTCGGGGAACGTTTTCAGAGGGTCAACCAGCGCAAGAGAAAAAAAACGGGCGGCCGCAGCTCTGCACTACCTGGACTCACTGGGTGGCTGAAATTGAAACAGGTGGATACTCGCCCAAGAAAAGTGCTCTGACCGGTGTCCGGTGGTGGTTAGTGTGTGTCCCCATCCATCCGTCCACCTGGAGGCTGGTTGATCACTCAGCTGCTTTGGTGGGACCTAAACAGAATCGTCAATGTCACAACAGGTCACATTCATTTTCCCTCCTCTGACATAGTACCTGGGTGAACTGTAGCTTGTTGTCCAGATCATAGCATGATGTCAGCCGTCTGAGAGCCGCTTTGCTTCTGTGCACTAAAATCAGAAAGAAGAAAAAGAGAAGTTCGGGGGGGGGGGAAGTGGGGGGGCGGGGGGAGAAGAAAATCTTTAAAAAAAAAAATCTCGCCGCGCGTCTATCCGCATTCCCACCTCTAAAGATAGGCTGGGAATGGAGTTTTGGGCACCGACGGGACCTACATTTCGTTTAATAACTTTGTTACCGGAGCACATAGCCGGGTGCGGACGGCGGCTGAAACGGGCCCCTTCCATGGCCTTTCCAGGATATACGGTCGTCCCCGTCCGCCGCGCGTCTAGCCGCATTCCCACCTCTAAGGATAGGCTGGAAATGCAGTTTTTGGCACCGACGGGACCTACATTTTGTTTAATAACTTTGTTGCCGTAGCACACAGCCGGGTGGGGACGGTGGCAGAAGCGGGCCCCTTCCCTGGCCTTTTCAGGATATATGGTCATCACTGTCCGCCGCGCTTCTAGGCGCATTCCCACCTCTACAGATAGGCTGGAAATGCGTTTTTGGCCACCGCGGGTACTGAAATGTAACTTGTTGTACAGGTCAGAGCATGACGTCAGCCGTCTCAGAACCGCTTTGCTTCTGTGCACTGACATACGGAAGAAGTAAAAGAGAAGAGATGGGGAGGGGGGGGGGGGGGGGGGGGGAAGTGGGGGGGGAGAAAAAATCTTTAATAATTTTTTTTTTTTAAGATCAGGATCATATTCGGACTCTTTGAGTGCTTTGATGTAATATTATTGTGAAAACCATGTGCAAAACCTGTCTAGTATTATCTACATCAAAACACCCCTGATGTTCCTTTTCAATTGCAGGATCTGTGAAGGTGATTTATGAACAAAATGTTGTCTGGTCGCCTTCAGACATGAAAGAAAGTATGGCCATTGCCTTAAAACTGTCAGAGTGCTATGTAGAATCATGTAATTTACTTCTGGCTCAACATGCCACATACATTTTGTCAATGTTGATCTCATACCTTCGTTGGTTTGCCTGTTCATGTACATAACATGCAAACAATCCACTGGATCAGGGTAATATTTCAACAGAAGGTGGAATCTACCCTTGGCATGGTCCTAAGTATGATGGGCCAGATATGGGAAGTGGATCCTGACTGGTATTTGAAATTTTTAGGCAATATCTGTGCCTTAATCCTCCTCAAAACTGATACAAATCTATGATCCTGTTCCAGATCTGGTTCGAAAATACAAATTCTTTGTCTATTTTCAGCACTGCCTGCAGAAGCAAGGGTTCTCAAGCACTGTTTGACTAAGATTAAAACAAATTTCCTGTGTAAGGGCTAGAGTGTAATTTATTGATATGTTTTCAGACCCAGTAATACCAACCATCTGTCAGTCAATGTGATGTTGACTATTTTTATATATCCCTCAGCTCTACAATGATTGAATGAAGGCCTGTCAATGATCATGGCTGATAAGACACTTGAGAGCAAAAAGTTTGTGATTTACATCTCTTTACATCAACGTCCAGGGTAATACTGAGACATGCCCTCACCACTAGAACCCCACAGAGGTGACAGTTTATGTGATGAAATACCAGGCTTACTTACCATAAGCCTATCAAGGACCTAAGATACTTCAGTTTTGAATAGTCGAGGTCTTCTCAATATTTGTTGATTTTGTATAAAAATGAATGTGTGGCTGGTGCTTAAGTATTAGTGAAGCATTTCAGTCTCTTGCTGTTTATTGTAAACAGTGCTTATTTTATACATACTGGGTAGATCAGTGTTAACTATGGACTTTATGGTATGTGTGTGAATTTCTTTTGTGGACTGAAGCCTGGCTGAAGTAGTATGTGGCGGCGTTTTTTTTTTTAGTTTTTTTTTGTTTTTTTTTTGAAGGGGGTTGCCCAAGACATTACACTGGGTGATGTTTGAGTTCTTCAAAGTTGTCCTTTAAAGCAGGAGTTTTCCATGTAATTCATGTTAGAATTTAGCACTGGGCATGCTGACAGTCTTGTGTAAAATTAGAATTGTCTTTCTCCCCATTCTCCTGTTCTCTGTAGTAGTGGTAAAATTGTCTTTTTTGGGGGGCACTTGTAAAAGCATACAATTGTTATAAAGCTTTATTACTGCTTTAACACACGGGTTTTATATAAACATTTCAGTCCTGACAGATTTATAGTAAACTGTTAAAGATAAGAATCTCAAAAGGACAAGTGCACAGGGAACCTGAAAGACACACAGAAACTCATTAAACCTATCATAACATCTCAAAGACTGGTTCCTGTAAATATGTTACCTAAAGACCCAGAAATAGATATTTTAGTCAGTGTTTTACAAAAGTAAATGATCAATGTGTATTTAAAAATAATCCCAAACCTAGTTGAATGTAAAAGCCTGTGTCTTTACCCCTTAAAGGCCACTAAAAGGTCACACTCCTTTGATCCGATAGGGCCATGATATTAAAGAACCAAGATTGACTGATTTCCTATTTGATGTGCTTATGTAGCAGAAAATAGGTGTATTCGACCGACAGTGTACAAAAAAAATGCATCAGATATGCACAAAGAACTTCCATTAAATGAATTAAATGACCTGAAAATGAGAAAAATGGATATCATAGACTTTGTTATATGCAATTAACATTTACCTTTAATGTCAATGTGACTGTGGGCACAATGGCCTATACATATTTTTTTAATTTGCTAGATATCAAATTTGTGTGCTGTGGATACTATACTCAGACACAACATATATAAATCGTATTCAGCTAGGTTTTTTTGTTATAAAACTATAAAGCAAAATGGCCACAGTTTGATTTTCTATCAGGATGAAGCAATACCTTCTTTTCATTTGTCCTTTTAGCTGTCAATCATTTTATTTGGTTTAATACATTTACGAGGTGGGCCATGTGGGTACTCTCATACATGTACTAAATCTGCTGTAAGGTCTAGTCAAACACAATATAAAGATCTTGTAAAAAGTATTGCTTTAATTTTCTATCTAGTCAAATGGGCCTACTGTGTTATTGCATAAGACACAATTTGTAAGGCCTTATGGATATCCTTTTCTTTGCAAATTGTATTTAAAACTTGTGTCAATGAAAGTTTTTGTGGCCAGAAAAACACCCAGATTCAGATATACCCAACATAAATAAAGAGTTTCTTACAGCAAACAATGTACTTGAAAAGGGCCTCTAAAATACTGCAACTTAACAATGCATGTTCACTTATGTGTCACCTTTTTCACAGTAATCGGCTTTCACACCAGTTTTATTTAATTACAGTAAAATGTCACTTGATAGTTAATGTAACATTACTGCAAAATATGGTCACACGGTATTTACTTGTTATAAATGTTATAATTGGACTTACTGTGCTACTGAAGTACCAATGTATCAGAGATATTATTTTGTAAATCAGACAAGACAGGGAAGTTATTACATAGGACATATCTAGATAATAACTACACGTGTTTAATCAAACAAGCAAACAAATAAATCGTTATGCCACTAATACTGACAAGATGTTCAAGTGCTCGAAATAGATAGACTTGTTAATTTGTTTTAAACATGTTTGAAAATTAGCACACAGGTCTATGATCACCATAATTATATGTCCAACCTTCTCAAGCCATCTACGATCAATCACAAAACTAAAAAAATCTCACTTATGGCAAAACCCCTGCTAGTGATTGGAAAGTTTACTCATGAGAATGGGACACGGGTTTTAGCTGCAGCAGGATGTGTGCTAGTCCCCAACAGTGCCTCCTATATTCTGTAAAATAATGAAGCCTTAAGAAAAACTTGGGTATCGCCATCATAAGAAACATTATACCTTTGTGTTTTCCATTCAACTGAGAGATTTTGTGTGTAATGAAAACAAAAATGGGCCCAAAACAGAACTTTGGGGAATGGCAAGCAAAATTTTGCAAAGATCAGACGATGTAGAACCAATTTTTAGAGAGAGATAAGGCCCAGTAAAGTAGTAAGCAAATAATTTAATAACAGAGTAACCGACTACAAACCAAGTCTGAAGACAACTAAAAAGAGTGGAATGATCAATGGTGTCACAGGCAGAAGAAAGTTAGAGCAATACCAAGGCAGTAGGTTTGTCTCTTGACAAGGATAAGTGAAATTCATTTTTATGGAAGAAGAGCTTTCTCCATTGAATGACCTTATTAAAATGCTGACCTGTATGGGTTGTTTAAGTTGTCAACATAGATATGGTTTAACATTTACTTAGCCACAACACATTCAACCAGTTTAAATATGAAACTAAGGCCAGATACAGGGCAATGGCTTTTTAGGTCATCAGCTGGATGAGAAGCCTTCTTTATGAGAAGGAGTAACTGCAGAAGTCTTGAAATCATCAGGGATACATCCCTCAATCAGTGAGCAGTTGACCAACTTTGTAATTGATGGGAGGTGTATGTCACTGTATTCTTTGATAAGAAATATTGGCCATTAATCCAACAGGCAGGATTTTGTAGGTCAGTTTCCAAATATTTTATCAACAACATTTTAAGATACTTAAGTAAAGTCGGTAATTTTTGGTGGACTACAAGGAGGATGAACATTCTTATCAGTACCAGATGGAACAAGAGTATCTCTAATTTTCCTAATTTTCTCTGAAAAATAGGATGCAAACTGGTTCACCTATGACTTGTCAGGCCCAAGGGATGGAAGTGTCACTTCAGAACACCTATTTGGGGTTTTGTGCAGCTCATGCCATAACTTTCTTGAGTTGTGACTATTTTCAGAGATCAGTTTGCTATAATTGTCTGACTTATCCTTATTTAGAAGTACACTACACCAAGCAATTTGGTGATGAAGTCAACTTCTATTCAGTGGATTCTTGGCCCTTCGTCAAGTTCTTTCAAATTGGTGCCAAATTGGGATTTGCAAGTTAATAAGAATCAGACAGCCACTCGGCAGAATATTTTTGTCAGTCTGTATACAAACGGTGCATCCCTATCAAGAACATTATTCCAATCATGGAAATAATGTTCAAAAAGATCAACAACAGAATCAGCAGGATATATGACAGAGGGAGTATTTTTCCGATAAGAGCGGAGGTCTGACATAGTGATACGGTGATACCTCCTATACTGCACTTTATTTGGAATACTTGTTTAGTTCAATAGTTTAGTTCTGTAATACTGTTTTCACAGTATTTTATGAATCAATGTTCCTTATTCACATTTCCTTTCAGCTTGTGAGCTCTCTTGGGTCATTTATATGTCAATTGAAATGTATTAAAATAGACTGTTTGTTTTATTAAATATTGTGGCAAGAGGTGTTATAGTTACCATTCATGTGTAGTGTTATAAAGCTAGCGACTTAATCCATACAGACAGATGAATGTATAAGATATCAATGTAATTAATCTAAATTAGAAAAGTGTGATCTCAGTTGAAAATGCTTCATTTGTGACAATCTGGTAAATATACACTTAAATTCAGAAAATGACTTAAACATATTAAGACACTTTGACCACATAAGATTACATTGGCATGTGGAGCATTGTTCTACACTTACCAACGAATTGAAGCTATAATTCCAGAACAAGTCCCTTCAAAGTGACTTAATTACAAATGTCTGAGATGTTAGAGGGGCCATATCAAAAGTTGCAACCATGGGGCCAATTAATATATAGATATAAGCATGGGATGTATATTTTAATATGACACATTCATGCTTGTATACCATGCTATGCATCTTGATGCAGCAAATATAGATGGGCAAGCTACCTTACCCTTCTGAGGGGGGGGGGGGGGGGGGGGGGGGGGTCAGTCACTGTCCCTCCTATTTTAGTATTCTTTAGTATTCTTCAAGTACTAATTTGTGTTAATTAGTATGCCCCTCCCTTCATAAGTGTTTTACCGCCTGTCTTTGCTTCATACTTTAGAAAGTTATTGATACAAACAAGCATTTAAGAAATTTGCAGATGTCATTTTAATGTAGCTTTCTATGTTTACAATTTCGAGTTTGTGTGCTGTTATGGATTCTTAATCTGATTTAGTATTCTTTGGGTGTTTATGTATTTTCTTATTTTATATATTATACCTGATTGAACACCAAGGGGACATGGCAGCCAAGGATTGCATTGGCTGTGGGTCGACACATGAGTCACCACTACACTGGAGATATCCTCTCAGGCCTGGCAACACAGAAGACTCGGAGGAATCATCCAACACTGATTCACAGTGGAGGTTTTTTAATTCTACTGACACCAGAGTTTCTGAACATCAGACCATGGACACAGCTAATCAAGTAAGTGGTAGTGGCTTCTCTGATAATTCAGCAACAGATACCTGCTCAAGGAACATCAGTACTAAAATCTTGTTACTGCGAGAATTAAAAAAAAAACAGTAAATGATTCAATACCGTAGAAGAGCAGGCTGCCAAAGACAGAATGATAATAGAAAATATGGCTAATAAATTACAGGCCCAGGGGAGGAGAGCACAATCAGGTAGTGTCAATGCTGTCCTTTCTCCAAGGAAAGAACAGGTGAGACATTCCACCATGAACAGTGCAGTCAATAATATCACAAGCCTTGGTACCTCTTCGTAATGTCCTCTCAGGTCCTCTCATACCCCACATCGCGGGGTGTTTACCCAGACTCCCACCGCACAAAGCTGAATGCTGTAAGGACAAATAGACATCAACACGTGCCATCTCACAGCAATTTACTTGTTTCATAAACACCCAATGTAATCTCCTTACCTTTATTTGCACAGGCTCAGTTACGGGTTCCAACAACAGTTGAAGCCAACCCTAGAGGAAGCTGGATGCAGACCACGTCCAAAGCATTCAACAAGCCACTGCCTCATGTCTCTAATGCTGGTTTGAACAGTTTTCTGTCCCATCTCATGTGTTTTCAGCAGCTGCTTGGCTCCTAATGCTCAGATGAATCAACAGCAATTACAGATACAGAAGGATGTTGGGGGTAATATGGCATCTACAGGTGGCAACCAGCAGGTAGATCTCATAGAGGGAGAAGATGCCACACTGATGCCCTCATTACAGGCACTCAGAAGGTCACAGGTCATTCAGCAGGAAGTCAACAAGCGGTATCAAGAACTTGAAAAAGCTGTTCACATGTCACCAGGTAATTTAGACATTCTATTAGAGACAATTCAGAAGAAACTAAGTAAGAAGAACAAGCGTGTAAGTAAGGAGAACAAACAAAAAAATCAAATGGCCTAAGGATCTCACATTCGTAGGTAGTCTTCGTAAATATCCATGTCAGGTTTCCTATGGATCCAGCAAGAAGAAAAAGACCCAGTTGTCAAAGAAAATATGGTTGAATATCTCACGGAGCTACTTTAGGACATGTGCAATTAATTACAGCTGAGAAGCTGCAAAAGGTGCACACAGCATGCTACTCCACCACATGCAAGATGGAGTGGTAGCTTGGGGCAATTTACGGGAAGTCAATAAAAAGATATGTTCATACCTCATCTACTCATAAGAAAGATTGTGCCTCTTAGGCACATGTTGTTACAATTCTAAGGTAGATAAAGGTACAAAAACACTATGTGAAAAATTAGAACATGCTACTCTACCGCATGCAAGATGAGGTGGTAGCTTGGGACAATTTACAGGAAGTCAATAAAAAGATATGGTCATACCTCATTTACTCATAAGAAAGAATGTTTCAAACTACAAAAAAAAAACAAGTATAGTTGCTCATGAACCACTCTTAGGCACATGGTGTTACAATTCTAAGGTAGATAAAGGTACAAAACACCATGTAAAAATTAGATCATGCTCAGCGAAGCAGTGCTGGCAGATATGAGGTCAAATATAACGTTCAGGAAGCCTGTATCCTGCTCTTCTGAGCATGTCAACAAATATTTAGAAACACAATTGCAGCATGAGGCCATTGCAGGCCCGTTTTCAGACACCCCTTATAGGACTGCAATTTATGTGTCCCCCTTAATGTCAAAAAATAAGGCAGACAGTGACAACAGGTGCACAATCATTGACCTTAGCCGGCCGCTTGAAAATTCTATCAATTACTTCACTCTCTCCAATATTTACATGGATACGATTTACAAATTACAATATCCCACTGTAGATAATCTAACTAATGTTCTCAAAAAATTAGGACCCACAGTGGTGCTCCACAAAATGGACCTATAGCTCTCTGGCAACTGCTTATAGATCCCAATTATTATAACCTCTTGTGTCTGAAAAAATGGAAGGATTTTTAATATACTTATATTGTCCTTGTGGTCACAGAGCAGGTAGTATGACCATAACCGGACTAACCAGCTTCTTTTGCTTTCTTCTGGCTCAAGGTTTTCAATTGTACCTGTACATGGACGATATGATTGGTTGTTAAAAAAAATCTAATACAGAGGTTCAGTGTGATTTTTACTGAGCCATTGGAAAGGCTAGGTTTTCCTATCAGTCCCAAGAAACTAGTTAGACCCACTCATATATGTAATTGTTTGGCCATAATGATTAATACACAGAACATAACTCTGTTTTATCTCCCACAAGAAGCATATCACCAAAAGACAGTTACAATCAGTTATAACCAGCATTATGTTTGTTCATAAATATGATACATCTTCCAGATATTTCACAAATCATCTGCTGAATGTGTTACAAAAACCACTAGCAATAACATCAGAATAAATACTGACATCAAATGAGACATAACTTGGTTTCGAGAGTTTATGGCCTCACCACACTTGACCACGCAACTCCACAGTTTCATGAGACAAATGAAACTGATGCCTGCCTGAAAGGCCTGTAACAACTTATTTTGTATAACCTACCATATTTCTTATCAATTTTTGACTTATTCTGTATTTCTGACTTATTTTGTAGTAAAAGTTTATATTACTTGGCCAACTTATTCTGTATCAGTAGTTGACTTAATATGTTACAAAACAGGGAGCAGAATTTTGACAAGATTTCAGGGTAATACAAAATAAGTCAATAACACAAAATAAGCTGCTCTATGGACAACTTGTTTTGTATCATTGACTTATTTTGTAGTAATTTCAATTTACCTTTATCGTGCCTTGTCTCCATCAAAGAATGGACTCAAAGGAATTTAATCCTTACCGTATTCAATCTTGTAGTTCATTTACCATTTGCCCAATAGTAATTCTTATTTTCAGCACTGACATCTCACTGAAATATAATTGATTAGACTAGTCAGTAGTATATTTAAAATTATAACTGCATCCATAAATGAATCTCAGTTTGGTGTTAAATCTTGGACTGGAATATACTTGTGGAAGTATGAATCCCCATATTGAATCAGATAAAGGTTACATAAAGAGAGCTCATATTTCGTTTGTTGGTAGAAATACTAGCATAAAAGGTTAATATGCTGCAAATGGAAGCAACAAACATGTTGGATTTCCAGATAAAAATAGCATCAGAGATGCCCAGATCCCACAACCTTGGGAAAATCAATGAACTCCATGAGATTAGATGTTAAAATGTACACTTTGTACACCCAAGAAACATCTGCTTAAATATTATATTCATGTTCAACATTACAGAGTAAAAGTTATGAATGAAGCTGAACAATACACCTGTCCCCCAGCCAATGTTCATGTAAAGTATTAACTTTCTACAGGCTATAAAGGCCAGCATTGCTAGGACAAGATCAAAGGTCAACATGTTAGATGGCATATTGCTAACCTACACTTTCTAACCAATATCCCTACCCAATATCAACTTCCTACACCTTACAGTTTGAAAGACATGGACCGGATAAGATTTTAAAGATCAAAGTCACTACGACAAGGTCAAAGGTCAAATCAAGGTTATACTATGATGTTGCACACCTACACTCCCGAACCAATATCTCCCAATGTCTCTATCAAGGCTCAACATCCTACCCCTTAAGGTTTATGAGATACAGCAGGGACAAGTTAAAACTGAACCAGCCCTCCCACTTGGCCAAGAGACCGCCCAACAGCCCAGTCTGACAACATGGGTGACAACAATAAATGTACAGAGTTCTATTCTATAGACAATAGGGAAATGGTAATCACATGTCAGCTCAGCATTATTCAATAGAATACAGAGAAGGTGGCCAATGTGTTTATCCATTGGTAGCATTAAGCATTTTTGTATGTATCAGAAAGAAAACAAGAATGACTGTGGATCATTTTAATAACCAAAGTCTTTGCAAGTACTAAAACTTCAGGGATAAATACAATTTTTCTTATTCTTATGTGCTAATTACCATTGTAAGTAGTCATTGTTCCACAAAATTATCATGAAAATTACATGAAAAGGATGAACAAAATGTGAAGTTTTAAATTGTACACAAACAAATTCAACCACAAAATGATCATAGAATAAATGTCATTGTCCTTGATAATAAAACTCTATGAGGTCAAATTGCCTTGAAAATTGCTGATTGACAAGTTCTTGTTATACAGTTGTGTTACAATTACTATACTTTTATCAAAACAAAATGGTCATGCACCTTTCTGAATATTTAGGAAATACCGCTGTAATCCACGATGTAATATTCTTATAATTTTCAATGACACTGGTTAATTAAATGCAACTTTACAAACCCCTTATGAAGAAAATAATACACTATATATCATTGTGACAAAATCATAATATGCCAAAAAAGTCGTTCATTAATAATATTTCTAAAATATTCTTAAGATGGTAAACGAATCAAACTCTGCTTCTTGTAATTCTACCCAGACATTTTTGAGATGTCTAAGGATCTTCAATTTGCAATAGGAATGGCTACACATCCAAGGGAAATTGCATGTTCTTTCATGGAATGGCTGATAAGAGGCAAATATTTAAAAATTATAACAATTTGGATGTATTTTCTAACTTATGATCTATGTTTCAGTGTAATCTATGCAAAAGTCTTAATGTAACATAAAAATAATGAATAAACAAAGAGTTCCACACCTTACACCTTACACAGTTTGGAAATTTATAACCTGATAATACAAAATAAGTTAATGATAAACAAGTTGTCTATAGAGCAGCTTATTTTGTATTATCAATTTATTTTGTATAACCCTGAAATCTTGTCAAAATTCTGTGCACTGTTTTGCAATATATTAAGTCACTCTACAAAATAAGTCGGCCAAGTAATACAAAATAAGGCAATTTTACTACAAAATAAGTTGGTAATATGAAATAAGTCAAACATTGATGTGAAATAAGTCGGGTAATACAAGATAAATAGTTGATACAAAATAAGTTGTCACAAGGCCAATCTGGCACCCCATTGACCTCCTTTTGGTTATCTTTTGATCTCAGGAAACAATTATGTAGAGGTGACATACTGGCGAATTCGTCCCATGCTGTAGCCTACAAACCAGCAATCAAGGTTCTTCCATTATATTTCCCCTCGTGCATAATTCCCTACTGTGTCCAGTTAATAGTTTTGTATGCATGCACAAGGCATATCCAACCTCAATTAATGTCCCCTTATTCAGTATTGACTGTTTACCAGTCACTCAAGTTAAGGTTCCTTCACACCTCAGTAAAACTTTGTGTATGTTGGGTTTGGATTCTCAATTTCATAACTTTCATACTTTCAGAAGGTCCAGGTCAACCCTGGCCTTCAATCAAAATATTGATCTTCAAAAGATTAAAGACCATGGTACATTCAGTTTACACCTACATAGTATGGCTGAATCCACTTCATGCCAATGGTGTAGCAGAAACATTCAAAAGGGTTTTTTTCCACATAATGTCATGTTTTCCACTAGTTTTCTCATACTTTATTGTACTCTTGTCTGCCTTACTACTCTTACTTTGTTTGGGTGCGTGGCAGGTTTTCTTGACCGAGTTAGAATTTTTACATGTAAACAGCTTAAATTATGTATTTGAAACTCTTTAATGAGGTTTCTAAGTTGTGGCATGAACAGCTTGCATACTGATGTTTTAGAGTGCATTATCACTCATGTGTGTTTGCCCCTACAAGGGGGCTTTGTGATTTGATCAGTAATTCTATGTGCAACTGTCTGTAACCAAATTAATTTATCTTGTACTTTTAGTCACATCAATCTTGTACATATATTATTTGCTGATGTTTCTTAATTGTACTGTGAAAGAATAATTTTACAAGTTATTAGTATGTACACATTGCAATTTGTATTTATACAGTATCTACAGTATCTCATATATTTAACTAAAATCATATTATCATGCATGTAATTTTATTTGACAAGTTCTTCTCATGTAATTAATACAGTGCTAATCATATACATTTTAAGTTAACATGCACGTATGGTTAATCTAATGAGTTGCCCCTTGTCATTTATGTATCTTAATTTGGTCTATTTGAGATGGCCTTAAGGTCAAGGTCACTTGGGCAACTCTTGTTATATAGGTGTGGTATTTTAGTGTAACAACTAACTAACGATACTAATTTTAGTAGAATAAATTATGTTATTCAGCAATGCGGACTTTCATTTATAGGTTTACCAACTATCAATTTTGATTCACCTACATCTTACCTCAATTAGGGGATTGAAAATTCTGACACGGCAAATTCTTTAGAAGATCTCTTCATTAGTAATAAGTATTAATACATAACATGAACATCTGAATATGTGCTTCAGCTGGAATCCTGCTGCTGGAAAGCCTTATATGGATCTGTCCCTAGGTAATAAATCTGTGTAGTGTTTTATTTTGTTTTGTTCTCTGTTGTTATATGTGTACTAGATATCATTCTTAATCACCAACAGGATAAAACATCCAGGATTCCAGTGGACTATTTATGGTCTGATAGTGTTTGTGTCAAAGTGTCAATCTTGTGATTTTATACAGTGTGATGTTTTATCGCTCAGCACTGCTGTCTCTGATTTGTACAAACAACACCAACAAAATGAGTGAAGAAAAAAGTAGCCTTTCCAAAGCTTAATGGATTATAGTGAAGTTTAATAAGAAATCCATAGGACACAATGGCATACCCTTTTTCAAAGATAAAGATCTACATACAGTTATCTAAAAATCTAAAAATAATCACTTAATTGTTAATGGGAAATGTGTTCCCATACACCACTTATTATTAAACAAAGTACAATTAAAAGTAGGGAAGAATTACTTGGCATAAGAGAAACAGTGAAACAGTCAAACAACCTAAGCCAACTGCAACCAGAAACCATTCTAAAAATAAGACAGCTCAGATTAAACAGAAGAAAAACTCGTCGATCTAAAAGAGGTGGAACAGAACAAAGTATAAGAGCATTGAAAAATAGATATCCAAAAACAAAGACGACGCAAAACAACTTAGTGAAAATTAAATCTCTCCCATCAGTAGAACATAATGTCTCCATCAACTACTTCACAGTTAATGCAAGGTCACTGCTCAACAAAGCCATCGATGTCAGAAACTTTATGTGTGAAACAAAATGTGTCTTTGGAGTTATCACAGAAACTTGGTTTGACAATAGTAAATCACATGATTGGGAACTGTGTGACCTGAATGTCAATGGCTTCAAGCTTAGCTCAGTATGCCGTTCTAAGAGAAGAGGAGGTGGATTAGCTTTTATATACAGAGATAATTGTATGGTTGAAAAACTTAACTACTCAAGTAACAAATGTATGGAACTGGGCCTTTGGAAGGTTACTTATCACAACATCAACCACACTGTACTTGGGATTTATAGAGCTCCTTATGCCCCTTCAAATAAAACTACAGACAATCAGTTTGTTGATGAATTTTTAAATGTGCTAGCAGAACTTCTACCCCATCACAACAACTTGATTATTCTAGGTGACATAAACCTTCATCTAAATCAAAAAGATGATCCCCTGATAGATGTGTTAGACCAGAGTCTGTCTGCACTTGGCTTAAAACAACATGTGAGTGAGTACACCCACAAAGATGGTAATATACTTGATGTCATTATAACAGAGCTGGATAATACATACACACACAGCTGTGAAGTGAGAGACTTTTTATCTGATCATCGTTATGTGTTGTTCAAAAGTACTAGATGCAAGGATAAAATAGAGCATCACAAAGTAGAGCACAGAAACATCAAATATGTTACACAATCAACATGGAGAGAAAAACTCCGTAACATCAGTATAATAGATAACTGCTGCATTACAGAGCAGGCCAAAGCCTTTGAAAATGATCTTACAAAACTCTTAAATGAAGTGGCCCCGATCAAAAATAAAATTGTCAGGAAAAGAACACCAAAGCCATGGTTCTCTGATAATGTGAAAGCTGCCCGCCTAACCTACAGAAGATGTGTAAAATCATGGGAGAAATCTAAATCTGAAGACAAGTGGAGAGCTGTAAAAAAATCCCACCATGAATACTGTAAACAACTAAAACATGCAAAGAAAAGTTTCTTCACTGAGAAAGTGCTATCTTCAAAAGGAAATGTGAAAGGCCTATACAACACCATAAATGGCTTAATCAAAAGGGAAAAAGAAAATCCAATGCCAACTAATCGATCAAATCATGATATAGCTCAACATTTTGCTGATTTCTTTAGCAATAAAGTCAGTAAAATTGCCGAAGCACTAAAACAATATCCTGATTTTGTTCCACCAGAACGTCAAGTTACAAAATTAGAATCATTTGATGTTGTATCAGACGATGACATTATCAGCATTATGACCAAGCTAGGAAATAAGCAGTGTGAACTTGATCTTTTCCCAGTTAACATTCTGAATGAACACAAGGCATCCATTGTCAAAGAAATAACAAAACTAGTCAATTCATCTCTTCAGAGTTGCAGTTTTCCTGAGAACTGGAAAAAAGCAATAGTAAAGCCCTTGATCAAAAAACTATCCGCAGGTCCAATCGATACAAATTACAGACCAGTTTCAAATCTAAAGTTCCTAGCCAAAATTGTTGAATGCGCAGCCTTAAAACAAATTGTCCACCACTGTGAGTCAAACAAACTACTTCCAAAAATCCAAAGTGCCTATCGCAAAGGCCTTTCTTGTGAAACAATGCTTGTCAAACTGGCTGACTCTGTACTAAATGGCATGGAGCTTGGAAACATCTCTGCTGTATTGCTTATGGATCTTAGTGCAGCATTTGACACAGTTAATCATTCAATTCTCCTTGAGACTTTTGACAAATACTATGGTATCAATGGTCAAGTTTCTGCATGGTTGAAATCATATCTGTCTGAAAGATCATTTTGTGTGTCCATTGATAAATGCTTGAGTGAAGACAAGCTTCTAACTCTCTCTGTCCCTCAAGGAGGTTGTGGGTCAGCCTTTTATTTTATCATGTATGCAGCAACACTGTTCTTATGCATCCCTGATGACATCAATCTCTTTGGTTTTGCAGATGATCATGTGCTAGAAAAAAGTTTCAGTTCAACATCGAGTAACGATGAGTTAAAAACTATTAAATTATTAGAAGACACATTGATTGATGTACAACAGTTGATGAATGCCACAAAATTGAAGATGAATCCAGACAAAACTGAATTTATATACTTTGGCAGTAAAGCTCAACTTTCAAAATCACGGATCAATACTGTGGATGTTTGTGGCGATAAAATAAAGATATCTAACAGTGTGAGATACTTGGGTGCATTCCTTGATGAAACACTATCATTCAAAAGTCATGTCAGTAAAAAATGCCAGGCTGCAATGATCAACTTTGTCAAAATCAGGAAAATTCGCCAGTTCTTATCCCAAGAAGCCTGTGCTACTCTTGTGTTAGGATTAATTATGTCACACCTAGATTACGCCAATGCTCTTCTCTGCAGTGCTCCAAAAACAACTATTCAGCCATTCCAGCGAATACAAAATATGTGCGCTAAGTTACTACTGAAAAGATCAAAATATGAGAGCTCACAAAAAGCGCTAAGAGACCTACACTGGCTTCCCATCCAAGCTAGGATTGAATTTAAAATACTGTCACTCATGCACCAGTGCACCTATGGATGTGGTCCAGAATACCTGAAAGAGTTGCTGACAAGGAAAACTGTCACTAGAAGTTTGAGAACTAACGCTGATGACCAAAATAACTTTGTGATACCGTTTAACAAACACAAAACTCTTGGAGACAGATCTTTCAGCTATTGCGGCCCACGTCTCTGGAACAGCCTACCAAATGAAATCAAAACAATACAACAGTACTCCTGCTTCAAACAAAGATGCAAAACTTTCCTTTTCAGAAAATACTTTAGAAATGTTTTATAATTATTTATTGTATATGTGTGTATATTTGTAAAGCGTAGATAATTATTCTTCAAAGAGTACCATCTGCGCTATATAAACTGTACTAAGTTTAAGTTTAATAAATCATGATAAAGGAAATCCTTATATGTATCCATCCATTAGTTTTACATCTTGGTTTAGAACTATTCACATAAGTATCTCAACTGGCTCTAAATCCGAATAAAACTCTCTGAGGTGTAAAAATTACTGTTATGGTTACTAATTATTTAAATCATATTTGAGGAGAAATATTTTATGTTCACTGAAAATATAATTTTTAACATTAACCAATAGCTGGTTGTAAAACACAACTGTATAACAAGTGGTCATAGCTGACACACACTGGATGGGAGTGTGATGAATATTGCCGTCAGTATAGCAGCTGCGATGGTAGAGTGATGAAGCATAAACAAACTCTTGATAAACAGCAAAATGATTTAATTTTATTCAACATCTATGATAAACTGCATTCATTTTCAGTAAAATAGGTTTTGTGACTTACTGGTTATAAGTTACTGCTATTCCTGTGCTTGTTGTATATGATGTATATAATTTTTATACAATTTTAAAAATTGTGGTTGATATGTTAGAGTAGTATTTAATATCCACTCTTCTTGTCCAAATGTAATGCTTAAGTTAGGATTCGAAAGTTAGGATATACACATAGCAATGTAATGTATATATGTACATATACACATATAATTAATGTGCATACCAAAGCTGTGACAGAGGGGTGAACATAAGAGGATTTCACTGTCAAATGTGTACAATACCCGATCAGCCATTTGTTTTTGTCTGTAACACCTGTAAGTATGCCAAAAATGGAAATTTAATAGTAGTTTTATGCCTTTTAAAAATTTTCTCTTTTAACATGCGAAATATAAACAAACTAGTAGCTTCATCCACCAGAAAGATGGAACATGCACTATATTGGCAAAAGACAAAATCACCAGCTCAAAGCTGTAACATCATTATCACTGCAACAAAAAGAAACTTAATAATTGCTCAATACCATTCAATTTCAATTGAATGTACTGATAACATACATGAGAAAATTGCTTTTGTAGCTTATTTGTTAAAAGATATTACTAATCATTTGTATCTTGGATATAATATATGTAATGTCAATACCAGCACAATAGAGTTTCAAAATCTAAGTTTCACTTGAGGGAATTTTATTTTCAAAAAGCTACAACTGAGAAGTAAAGAAATGGCCATTTTCCAATGATTCAATATACAAACTGAACAGCTACATTGACAATAGCCACCAGAAAGCTGAATCCTGTAATATCCCGAGCCAGATGTATAATAATGCCACCTTCAGAGCACTTGGTGTCACTGTCTCCTGTGAGTAAACATTCAGTTGTCTCAGAATCGAATCCTTTATCTGTAGGCTGAGCAGTTTTTCTGGTGACTGGAAATGTAGTTGTCTGGGCTGTTTTGGAATTGCAGAAACTTTCCACGCAACAGTTGATGGTTGGTGTTCCAGAAATGCTGGATTCTCGAAAGATATTCTGAAGTGGAGTTTCATAGTAACATGTTTAAAAATGTTTACAAATATTTAAACTAAAATATATGGACAGGTAATGGCAATGAGATTGTTCGGCACTTCTATATTTTGTCTTCGGTGTATTTTGGCAGCATTAGGTGGGCCGGAAAAAATACTACTGAATCCAAAGAGTAAACTTTGTGGTCACAAAGAAAATACCAAAGTCTCATGTAGAATAATATGCTGTGAAACTTAATAAGTCACTATGTACAGAACTGTGAAAACTTATTCAGTGAAACATGTTTTTTTTTAAGTTGACAGTATATTCCTGAAGCCCACCTTGCAGGTTTAAACTACTCATTGAAAACTGACCCTGTATCAGATACATATACTCTTGCATCAACAAAAATTCCTTTAACATTTCTTTTATAGAAAAATGGCATCTTCAGAGGGGACATGTGGAGAAGTACGCTAAAGCTGCACTGATTAAGGTATAAGCCCTAGTGAACACAAAATAGCAATCTATAACTGTTGTTTTGCTCAGTGAAAATACAGACTGTTGAATACATATTCTGTTTCCCCGGAACTAGCAGGAAAGCCTCAAGTTGAAAGTTAAAGTTTTTATGTTCACTTGTGCTTGTAAGTAGCACATTTAAGTTTTGCCATCCGATTGGTAAGTATAGGCTTATTACCTCCGTTAGTTTGTCTGTTTGTTAGCAGAGATATCCAAATACAACTGGTTGGATCTTCTTAAAAAAATTCAAAAGATGGGTCTTTGTCCAGCTTAGATTCCACTAAATTTTGGGAGTGATCTGGATCACAGTCTTGATGCCTCCCCCCCCCCCCACCCCCCACCCCCCCCCCAAAAAAAAATAAATAAATAAAATAAAATAAATAAATAAAAAACAGGATTTCCTCTTTACTTATTAATATGTAGCTTGGCAGAGGTATGCACTCTCCGTGTGCTCTTGTTTTAATTATTATTGAAACAAATTGGTGGGTAATAAAACAGCCCTCTTGTGACATATTTTTAAAATTTATCATTTTAGTACACAAAATGCACCTTATTTTGGACTCAGATATGTCTTCAAAATATATACTATCTGGATGATTTTCTCATTTAAGATTTCAGTCATACTGAATTGTGGCAGGGGTGTGTTCTTTATTCATATAATATACATATTGAACAACAAAACAGTATCTCTCAAATCATGCTTAAACAGGTACAACTTTAACAAACCAATAGATTACTTCAAATATATTCTTCATAGACGATACTTGAGTTTCCTGAGTTGTTACCTTAAGGAATAATAAAATTTTACAAAAAGTATCTTACCTTCAAGTTTGATACCCGTTTGTTGATGGTTTTTGTATCTTCAGCATTCACATCAATCAAGCAATTATTGACATTATTAGCAATGCTACAACCTCTTCTTGCATATGCTATTGCCACCCGGCCAGTTTCATCATCTAAAAAGAAGTTTGTAGTTTGTTTAGGCTGTAAATAGAACTTCTGATAACACCTAGATTACACAGTTAGGTACCTTAAGAACTGCACATGAGTTAAATGAGTTAAAAATCTTTAACTCATCCAGGTAAGTTTGTGCCTCAATTCGTTTCGTGTTCTGGTAGGATCCAATAGATGTCACAAGTGTACAAAAGCCAGCATTTGTATTTAGACGGGACCTGTTTGTTACAACATGGAGACCAAGTCTAGCTTGTATCGGATTTTATTTTTAAATGCTTAAAAACCTCTGATGGAGCTCTCATGTGGTAAACCAACGTGTACACACTGGGAGAGGGGACGACAGTGTGTTGCATGGGCTATACATGCCACCTAAGGTTTAAGCATGCCCTGTCAAGTTATGAGGTCTATTTTTTCAGAGTCATTGGGAAAAGCTTGTGATGCAAAATAAAAAATAAAAAATTAAAAATAAATATGAGAAGTTATGAATGCACAAAACTTGTGGGAATGAGTTAGTATCTTGTGGTAATGACTTTCTAACTTGTGGGAATGACCTGCTAACTTGTGGGAACGACTTGCTATCTGTGGGAACGACTTTCTAACTTGTGGAAACGACTTGCTATCTTGTGGGAACGACTTTCTAACTTGTGGGAACGACTTTCTAACTTGTGGGAATGACTTGCTAACTTGTGGTAATGACTGTCTAACTTGTGGTAATGAGTTGTCAACTTGTGGTAATGAGTTGTTAACTTGTGGTAATGAGTTTCTAACTCGTGACCACAACTTCTTATGTTGTGGGAACGAGATAAAAAAATGCAAGGAAAACAGTTCAATGTCCCTTCCAGGGCTCTGTACATTAGTCCAACATGATTAGTTTTGTTATAATACATCAACATTGTGAGCTACTAGTGTCATCTTGTTTATCTCTTTAGAGTTATGTCAGAAGGTTTGAACCCAAAGCTTTTCAGATATCAGTCTGGTCTAAAATTATACACACACATAGACCACTACAGTTACCTGGTTAATTTAAAATCACTACTTTCTAGGGTTTACCAATGTGTAACCTTCAATTGCTCATCTAGCTTCAGAGATGCGAGAGAACTACTACTTTACTGTTAAATTTTGTACACATATATACCTGTCTGCTACTCTGTACGCATTCTCCCACAGCCACTTAGAGAGTCTTTTATTTTTTTGTAATGAACTGGATTTGAAAACACTACCACAGATATCAGAGTTTAAGTGATGAATTGCCAAACTTATTAACCACCTGACCAATGAGGTCAACACTACATTGTAAACTGAGTTAGCAAATCACTGATTGCACTTGCTTTGAAATGTATGTTAAGTACCACCGACACATAAAACATGTATATGTCATAAGTTTCATCAACAAAAAAGTAGAATCTTACCATGTGTAGCTTCAAAAGTTGTCTCCAGAAACATACTGTAACAGGAACCTCCCTGCTGACACTGTTTTGTTAAATTTTCATCCAGCTGTAATAAAAAAAGTCAGCTGTTATCTGTTAAACATGTTTCAATACACATGCATTTGCCTTGATTTATCCACTGATAGAAAACTATGCCAATTCAATTACAATGCACCATTTTATGTCAATGCCAAAATCAGATTTTTATCAATTCCATATAATCGAAAATGTCAAATCAAAAATGCAAAAGTCCTCTAAAGTCTCTAAAAACTGCTACAAAATCATGTGATCTAGACCTAATACCAAATGCACTAGTTAAAGAAATTCAATCCGATTACCAATGTCATTAATTACCTGCTCAAAGAAGGGAGTTTCCCAAATTGTTACCCACCGCTCATATTGCTGGACCTTTCAGTGACAAATGATATATTATTGACCACAACATTCTTTTTGACAGATTTAAGGCTTGGTTTGGTGTTGATGGAAATGTGTTGAGTTGGAACAAATCCTTTCTTGGAAACGACAAACTGAAAGTTTAACTGAGTAAATGGCTTTTCAGAAATCTTCTCACTCCCCTATGGTGTACCCCAGTGTTCTGTCCTAGGTCCCCTCCTTTTTTACCCTTTACACTACCCCTCTCCCCAGTAACATTATTTCCAGTTCCAATGTCACCCACCATCAAAATGCTGATGAAACCCACATATATGTAGCACTTGACCATAAGGACTTTGATTCCAGTTTTGATGAACTCACTGTGTATCTTAGTTGTGTTCAAAAGTGGATGGACAAGTGTGAAACTGACCTCCAACCCAGAGAAAACAGAATTCATCATCATTGGTGATAGACATGCCAGAGAGTCCCTGTCTCTGTTTCTCTACCAATCAAGTTAAGAACCAAGGTGTTACTTTTTATTCTGGACACTTTCACCAGTTACAAACATTTGTCGTGCCAGCTACTATCACCTCAAAGACCTAAGATGCATCCAGAAATTCCCCAGTGCAGAGACTGCAGCCTTGCCTGCAAGTGATTAGCAGTCGAATCGACTAATGCAATACCCTATTCTATTGGGTAAATAAATATGATGTGGCTAATCTACAATAGAATCAAAATATCCTATGTGGAATCGTCTTTAGACTTGATAGAACAAACTTGTTTACTCCCTATCTTATAAAAACTACACTGGCTCCCCACTTGTTTAAATATAATCTCATTACATTAAAGACCAATAATCTCTTTCCTCAGTTTGTCCCAAAAAGGCCATTGGTACACAAGGTTTTACAATGGCTTGCCCCACTGAATGGAACAGACTCCCAGAATTTTGGGTCTGATCACAGCACACAATAACACTTTTCAGACGCCAGCTGAAACCCTACTTGTTTCTACAAGTATATCCCCCACCATAGTATGGACCGGTTGGCACTAATTTGGATGTCAACCTGACATGTCCCTGGACTTCCCTTTTTTGACCTGAAGAGCGTCAGAGGATGTTGTATTAATTTTGCACTAAATAAACAAATAAACGTTTCTATTCTGTTCTAAAGTTTGGTTTCTAGTGTCTTCTTAGAATAGGTAATCTTTATTTAACATGCTATGATGAGCTTCCGACCTTTTACCATAGAGGTGGATTTAGTGCCATAACTGACGACCCCTTTGGTTTCTGAAACCACGGGTAATCTCTTGCCAAACTTCATTATCCCTCAACCACTGGGACCGGAATCAATGGCCAACAAACCCTTGGATCACTGAGACCCAGAATGATCAATGGTCTTACTAGATAACCCCTTGACAACTGAGCCCCAGATTAATTTAATTGCTAAACTGGATAATACTTAGACCACTGATATTTAGGTAAATCTTGAATACCCTCAATACTTCAAATTGTGGGGATGGGAGATGAGTTTAAACAGTAGTGACAATCAAAGTTGTACCTGACTGTTATGCAAATTGTACTATCGTACCTATTCATCCCCAGTACTTATTATGACAAAAACAGCCCATAAAAGGTGAAATTAGACCACAAAGCACCTATCAGAATGTGACAAGCTAGACTTGCAACTTAAACTTCTTGCAGAGATACTGCTCTCCGACAGGGCAGAGTAGGATTAATATCGGACAAGACAGCATCATGGTTTTCTTTTTGGCTACCATATCAAAATTCATTATTTTTACCTTCATATTTTAAAAACTTTATTTGCCTCTAAACTTCAAATAATCATTAAATAAAACTTTATATTTAACTTACTCAATACTAAATTGGCTTTTATATAATTCAAAATGTATTTGTACTTGGATATAAATGAATACATGAAAATCTAATGAAGTGTTTATGTTTTAAGTATCACAGAATGAGTCAAAATAGAAACAGTTAAATAACATGTGTGAACTGTTACTATTTGACTGAAATATTAAGTTTGTCACATGGACAAATACAAATAAAAGATGTTCAGAACAATTTCAAGTCCGTTTATTGACTTTGTTAACATCAACTGATCCTATTGTCCAACGGCCACATCAATGCTGGATAAGACAACGATATGTCACACCTCTTATTTGCCAAGTGGTAATCTACCAACAGCCAAGCGACCTTTACCACCTTAAGAAGATCATTACCATTTCAAGAAGATCATAATTAAGAAAAAACAATAACTTAGTTAAAAATTTGACTATAAAATGAATAATCTGAAAACGTGGCAAAATACACGGTACAACATGAATACAAAATTACAATTGTCAGTTGTTTGGCATTGAGTTTCTTAGACTGTATATATTTATTGGCCGATGCTACACCTTACATGTATGTTTTCAATACAAACTGCCTTGATCAATCTTTTAAACAGCTGATTAGTCTGTGCAAAATAAAATTGGATCTAACACCCTTCCATAATATAGAAAAGTCATAAATTTAAAATGCCCTTAGATAATACTATACGAAATGGATAGTTTTACTTAAGACCTCTAACAAGGAGGCTTTATGATCTTTGGATTCTGTTTGTTAGCAAGGTAATGAAATAACGAAAAACTATAGCATATATTTCCATACGATTTTCACAGTGTGTGGGCCTTGGGCTAAATATAGATGATTATTTCTTCACACACAAGATACACTGCCTAAATACATTTGGGGGGCATAGTGGCGCAATGGTAACGCACTGGCCTCTCACCTCTGAGGTCTGCGGTTCAAACCCAAGTCCCTATGTGGGAAAGTTGGTAGTTGCTAACCAATGTTCAGCAGTTTGCAATACAGATCCATGACCAACAGTATGTACTAGTTTCCTCTGCCCATAAAACTACCCGTTGTGATATAACCTACACAGTGTTGAAAGTGAAGTTAAAACCCAAATAAACAAATAAACCTTAGTAAATTTTAATCATATTCCGGCTTAAGTGTGTTGGTTATAAAACACATGGGTTTTTATCTAAATGACTACTTACCAAACAATTCTCTGATCCCTTTTTCTCAGGGAATCTGAAAACTGTCGCAGATTTATCCAATCCTGTTTGTGTGATATTCATATATTCACACGATATACACCCAATAGCATTTGCTGAAATTACAGAAATAATCTGATCCATCTTATCGGTATACGCTCTGATCAATGTTGATCCACAGAACATAAATTTATAATGAGAATTATTTATGAACCGGAAAGAGTTTTGGAGACTCAACTACTGGTAGGCAAGAATGAAGCAAGAGCTGTAAAGAGATCTTCTGTCACAAACTAAGTAAGAGGTGAGATATGGGTTTTTTGACAAAATAATTTACCCTTGTGCAAGCTTTACCCATCACAGTTGGATCTGACTAGGCACAATTTACAATTGACATGTACAAAAAGATGTAAGCCCATTAAATAACATAAATACTGATGCTGAAACAGTTATTCAAAAAATCAATCAAAAATGAGGACAATCATATTTTGGAAAACTACTGCTTATGTTAACATCTTAGCCTCCAGAACCAATATAATTTAACAAATAGGTTTTTTCTTATGCTTAGCACAGGTTCAGTACGTCATGTTATATCAACAGGTTTTACCCCATCAGTTTCTCACATATTGTAAACCTAGGGATAAGAAAGGGCTGAAATGAGTGAAAAAGACCATTCAATCAAGTGCATCAACTGTATTTCCTCAGCTGAAGACAAATATTACTAGGTTTTACTCTTGCAAGAAATCAAAGATTAAAATATTCAAAATTCACCTTAAATCTGCATTCTACAAAAGAAATGGTATTCAGTGAATACCTTTGACTCATACAATGACATAAGTCATATAAGAGAAAGTACGGATTCAGATACACTTATTTCATGCAAATAGAAACCACATGATTAGCCCTGTCTCCTCTGGTTCAAAGTCCCCCAAACTACAAATTCAACTTTTAAAGCTCTCATGTTTTACTCTAAAGAGTCTGATTTACTTGGCATCAGAAATAACTAAAATTCTATCTTTTACTTGAAACATGTTGCAGGTTTTACCATGAAAAAAGCTATGAGTCAGGCTTTTAACCTGGTATCTTCTGTCCTTACTCGGACCAATTCAGCTAAGGCTGGAGGGTTAATAACAATATAATAATAGAAGCATTTATAGAGCGCAAAATTGATACAAATCCTGTAACCTCTTCTAAGTCCAAGATGGGGTAGTCCAGGGACAGACATGGGTCAATACAAGAAAAGTGCCAGCCAGATGTATGACTAAGGTGGGAGGGACCATTAAACCATTAATTGTCTGCTGGAATCTGACAGTTTGTGGCAGCCTGTTCCATTCAACTGGTGCGGCGACTGCAAAGCCACGCCTACCGATGTGCTTCTTGGGGTGGGTTGAGTAAACGGACAGCCTGTTGCCACAAGTACGACTGCTGGACTTGATTAAAGCTGATAGATACGGGGGTTGGGAAAAGTTGATAGAGTTGAAAACCAGAAGGTTGTATTGGAAAAGGATTTGATGTTGAATTGGAAGCCAGTGGAGTTTTTTCAAGTAGGGTGCAACATGACCCGTTCTGTCAAGTCTTAAAACGATATGGCAATGCCATTTCTGAGCTCTCTCTACTTTATCTATGTTAGGTTCTACCCCTTTGTATAGAGGAGAGCCATACATGGAAGAATTACTCGGATGCAAATCTGAAACAAGCCTTCCGATTGGTTTAGAACTCCCGTCTCTCAACAGAATATGAGAAAACAACTTTCTATTCAACATAAATAACATGTGTCAATGCATAGACATTAAAAACAAACTGAAAAGGCCAAATATGCACATAATTGAAGTAAACAACCCATTATTACATGCTAACAATAAAAGTTCAAAATAATAACAGGTATTCAAAAGCATAAGTAGCCTGATATACAGTGTATTTTATACTCAAACATCAGTACCAAGTACATCCTGCAACAGTACAACACAAAAATTCTGCTTGAGAAAAATATTCACCCCTTCATATCACCCCTTTCAAATTTAATTTTGTCTTGTTTCAAAGAGTGCACTAGAATTTATGAAAGTCTGGTGACCTAGAACTCAGACGGTCACCCACCCAGTACTTACCTAGCTCAGCGTTGCTTAACCTCAGAGATCAGATGGGAAACCCATTATTTGGTGACAAACGTAATTTCAAAAGCTTCCCCAAAAGCTGGAGTCTCACCAGAACACACATTTAAAAAGTTAAAACTGAAATTCGTACCTTTGATTGAGTATTCCATCAGGGTTAAAGCTACAAAAAGTGCTGCAGTAACTTGGAATACCACAGGAGCCATGGTAAATGTGATTACAAGTGTAATTCTGTTTGCACACAAAGTTTGTCACTAAATTTTACAGCTTAGAATATGGTTATGAATAAAGCAAGTAATATAGACAGTTCTTCTATTGCTCGGTTAGACTGATACAAATATCGTATAAATATTCTTGAAATAGATAAATAGGACAATATTCAGGTCAATAAAACAATGCTTTGAGCTAGATAATTCCTTTTGTAAATATTAGGATAAGTCTTTGTGACTGAAAGACATATTTGTTATTATATGCTGTTGTCAATAACTTTTTTTTTGAAATTCCTACAAGATATCGTGTGCATTGAAACAAATGCACAAAACCTTAACAAAGGTGTCATTTGACTAGCAGGCTTTAATCTGCATAATAAACAGTCAAACTTATTTATAGAATATAAATTTAAACAGCTTAAAATTAAAAGGTTGCCCTCTGATATAAAATTTAAAAAATTAATGCACTTTACAACACACATGACTTTCAATTGATGAACTATCATTTATTTCATTGATTTTTACTTACTTGGGGTTTTACTTTGCTTTCAACACTGTACAGATCACATTACAAAGGGTAGTCTTATGGGCAGAGGAAACTAGTACATACAGTTGGTCAAGGTTCTGTACTATAAACTGCCGACCAACAGTAAGAAACTACCAACTTTCTCACATAAGGTCCTGGATTTTGAACAGCCGACCTCAGAGGTGGGAGGCAAGTGATATCACCATGACCTATGATGATCTTTGAGTCTGTCATATGATTTAGTACATAATCCATCACTGGGTGGACATTATCTAGAATTTTTTTCTACTTGGCAGTTTAGTGCCACAAGGGAAAGGCTTGGGTTGTTCTAAATTTCCGATCAGACTATAATTCTGCATAATGCATACCCACTGAGGGATTATTACTATTCTAATACCATAGGTGTTAAATTATGTTTAAATGTTCTGTTAAAGGGCACTTTTATGTGGGCGATAATTGGGCAGCCAATTATGTAGAGTTATAATCCAAATATTTTTCCTCTCAACAAATGGGATTCACTGACACAACTGTGTTATATTAGAAGAGAGATTAAGAGCTATATAAGAGCTATAACAAACAAATCTTTTCTGGTCTTTTTCCAAAATGTCAAATGGTCAAAAGATTATTCACATGTTCATGTATTTTCCTTTACCACTTCAGTAGCGCAGAAATCCCTCTGGACTGGTTGATGTTTTTTTTTTGACAATTTGACAGGATTAGTATTACTGTTTTCACCACTGCTCAAAAATTTCATAACCTTTTTTGAAAAGTTTCTAGTCTATTGAGATTATTGAGGTATAACTAAGAAACAGACTTGATTTGGTTTATCTCTTATTTATTTTTCTGTTGCTGTATTTCTGTTGGAAAATTGTTTAATGTCGGTTATATTATTGTAGAGCCTGTAATCGGATATTGCTCAATATATATTATCTGCTAAGTATTTCATACAAGATTATCTTTTTGTGTGTAAGATTTTAGAGTGTTTACAAAGTCTTTCCTCTTATTACCACAAGATAATTAAGTGGTGCACACAAGACCGCAATATCATTTTTGTTATTGCAAGATAACTATATTGTGCATATAACATAACCTTTTGATAACAAGAGGACGTTTTACATGAAAGACCATTGATTAATAATAAGATAATTCATGGGGCTGTTCCACTGGAGGAGGGGTCCACGGTGGCAGAGTGGTAACACTCTCGCCTCCCACCTCTGCGGCCAGGGTTCGATCCCCGTCATGGCCGTAAGTGGGAAAGCTGGTAGTTGCTTGCCGTTGGTCATCAGTTTACAGTACAGAACCCTAGCGAACTATATGTACTGGTTTCCTCTGCCCTTCCAACTACCCATCGTGATATGACCTATACAGTGTTGAAAGCGACGTAAAACCCCAAATAAACAAACAATAAACAAACAATCTGGAGGAGACCCTACAACTGACTATAGGGTGTTTTGCAAAAGCTGGGAGTCAAGGACGAAAATCCGGAAATAAGAGCGTGAAAAACTTGGGTCAGTGTCATCTCCCCGACAGGATGTAGCAAATCCCGGCTTGTCTGGATCTACCTTCCAACCTGACTTGGGGTTAGGGTGGTTTTCTCCATGACTAGATGAGAAACTACCAGGACAAGCTGTAAACACCTAATTGACAAGCTGTACCAGGCCCCCACAATCTGTGCTGACAAACTGACAAGACTGTTGCATATTCCCGACCCACTCAGACTGGGCTGGTTAATTTCTGGAGTTGGGATCATGAGTCAAGGTCAAACCAACACTATATAAACCCCTTCTGGCTGCTGTAACTCATCATTTATCACTGCAAAGATGGCAGCTACACATCACAGAGACTTTCTACAGAAGCTTAGGGTACTTTTGTCTTTCATTGAATTCAATATTTAGATTTTCTTTATGATTTACAGACAGAAAAGGAAGAATCTAAAACCAGGACCAGCAGTGACCCTACAGTCAGCACCTTCACTACAGCCACAGCCAGCACCTGAGAGAAGAAAAAAACACCAAACTCCTGGGTCATGTTCTGGAGAAGAAAGGGGATGCTATAGAACCACCTGGCCGACTTAATACAGACTGATATCCCAGGCTACCAGAATTATGTTAGAATGCTACCTGCATTTTTCACCTCACTGAGGAATGCAAACACCACTTATCAACTCACCAATTTCAGGAAGACCTTACAAGTTGGTTGAAAAAGGGCAATAGCGCTGAGACACCTGGCAACAGGAGAAACCTACACACACTTCCAGTAACACTGGCTGGTTGGCCAAATTCCAAATTCCAATTCAACTTTTATAGCGCTTAATCTCTGCCGAAGTGACAGACTCTAAGGCGAAACATCATAAGCATAGATACAAAAATCATTGTCCTTGTCCATAGCTTTGGTCGACATCACGGAGAACGCCATATGAGGTGGAAAATACTAAGGAGGATAAGCTTGGCAGAATAGGTATGCCTTAAGTTTTTTTCTGAAGGAAGCAATGGAAGTGGCAGATCGTACATTATCAGGGAGTTCATTCCATATTTTGGGAGCATCATATGCAAAGCTTAGACCAAACTGCTTTGTGGATTTGTAAATAGATGGTTGGTATTGAGGAACATGTAGAATTATACCATCATATTGACTCAACCGAGTATTATAGGCACATTTTCTAATTTTGAGAAATGGGCTGAAATATTTTGGACAGTTAGTATGTAGGTATTTATATACCAACAAGGCAGTGCTGAAGATGCAACAGTGCTTTATGGGTAGCCAATGAAGGGTGTTTCTTAGTGGAGTGGTGTGAGAAAGACATGTGGTTCTGCAAACAATTCTGGCCAGACTGTTTTGAATGCATTGTAGCTTGCGTAGGTTAGCAACAGATAGACCCCTAAACAAGGAGTTACAGTAGTCAAGCCTACTGCCCACAAGTGCATTTGCAGCCGTAAGAGCAGTATCACGAGTCAAGTACTGTCGAATTTGTCTAAGATCCCTCATCTGGATGAAACATAGTTTACATACATTTTTAACATGTTTGGTGAAGGAAACGTCTGAGTCAAACCAGGCACCCAAATTCTTAACGGCATCTGAAGGTATGAGTGATTCACCCAATATATTTACTGGAAAGAATGGGTTAAACTTTTCTTGTTGAGACTTGGCACCAAATATAATAAAGTCGGTCTTATCAGCATTCAGCTTTAGTTTATTTGCACACAGCCATAGTTTGACATCTTCGAGGCACTTTCCTAGCCGATCGAAGGCAATTTTTGCATTTTTGTGTTTGAGGTGAATAAACAGGTGTGTGTCATCTGCATAAAAGTGAAATTTGACATCTGGATGTTTAGAGATTACTTTGCTCAAAGGTGTGGTATACAACGAAGAAAGAATAGGACCAAGAACTGAACCTTGTGGTACACCAAACTTAAGCTTTCTAGCTTTCTGAACAGAACCAATCTTGATGCATTGGGTACAATCAGAAAGGTATGATTTGAACCAGTCAAGGCATCTACCCCTGACACCGAACCATTTTCTTAAGCAATCAAGGAGTTTGTCATGATCAATGGTGTCAAACGTTGCAGATTGATCAAGCATCACCACAGCTGTGGCCTCACCTCTGGCTAGAGATAGGTGAATCTGATTCTTTATAGACAAAAGAGCTGTTTCAGTTGAATGGCCACGTCTATAGGTAGATTGATACTCGTTTTCCAACCCATGGAGAGAGACATGTCTACTGAGTTGTGAGGCAACTACACATTCCACGAGTTTTGAGATAAAGCTCAACCCAGACACAGGGCGATAGTTTTTTAGTTCATCCTTTGATAAAGAAGATTTCTTTATCAGTGGAGTGACAACAGCACTTTTGAAGCCATCTGGGACAGCACCTTCCAACAAAGAACAATTCACAAGTTTTGTGATAGAAGGAAGCAGTATATCAAGGCAATCCTTAACTAGGAAAGTGGGCCAAGGATCCAGGAGACAGGATTTTGTAGGTGAATTTTTGATTACCTTCGCAATATCGTCAGGTGAGGCATCATCAAATTTGACAAGTCCTGGCGGATTCACTGAGGATTGCAAGGAAAAAAATTTAAAACTGGAAAAAGACTCTTGGATTTTAGCAATCTTATTGGTGAAAAAAGCGGCAAGCTGTTCAGCCAATTTTTTTGTGAACTATTTGATGGAAGAACCTTGTCAGGGATACGGTGCAAGGCAGAACGCAGAACTTGCCATAGTTTTTTAGGCTCATCACCGTTTTCATTAACAAGAGCTCTGTAATATGTGGCTTTGTCTTTATTGGCAAGTGAATTACACCTGGCAATTTGTTTGCGCAGCTTTGCACGGTTAAGAGGAGTTTTCTTTTTACGCCAGATGCGTTCAAACTGTCGTCGAATAGATTTGGCATTTTTGTAGGTATCTGATATCCACTTTGCTGGCTCCTTGGCAAGACAGCGAGTAACCTCTGGAGCATGTTTGTCCAGAAGGTTGGAAAGATCATTAGTGTATTGATCATACAGTTTTTTCGCAGTGTCACCCGGACAAGCAACAAAGGAGCAATTGCTCAAGTCATTGCATAGAGTGTCCATGTTTATTTTATGATATCTCCTGTAAGTCACTCTGTTAGCTTGTGATCTAGCAGTTGTTGGAGTTTCAACTTGACATTTGATCATTGCATGGTCGGAGATGTAGTCACTGACAACCACATTTGAAACCAGAGAACTATCAGAAGTAAGGATGAGATCTAGCGCATGGCCATGAAGATGGGTAGCAGAGTGAACATGTTGAGTAATATTGCAGGAGTCAAGAGTATTAAGGAAATTAACACTATCTCTTGATGTTGTGTCAATATGAATATTAAAGTCACCACAAATGATGAAGGAGGAATTCATAGATGAGAGGAACTCAACCAACGTGTGAAACTCATCATAAAAAGGATTGGAACATGAACCTGGGGGACGATAAACACAAGCAACCAGTGTAGAATGAGCATTCGATCCAATTCTGACTACCAGACATTCAAAGTAGGTGAAAGTGGGATGATCCACAATTCTATGAGACAGGCTGCTATTTATGAGAAAGCCAACTCCGCCACCCAAGCCATGTGCACGAGGTCTTTGACACAATTTATAAGATGGTGGTGTGATGGATTGAAGCAGACAATCGGTATCAGTCGGGCAAATATCAGTTTTGACCAGTGATAATATATCCAGTGAGTGATTGAACACAACGTCAGAAATCATTGGAGCCTTGTTTCTTACAGACCGACAGTTAGCAACCCCTATCACAATAGGTCCAGGATTTAGGGATATATCCCCACATAAAAGCAAGAGAACACAGAGGGATCGTGATTTCAAACCACCATATGTAAATTTGTCCTTGTTGTCTGCTGAGCCATCCTTGCTTAATTGGAGAAAGAATATTTGACATACCCTACTGCCCTGAAGACTAGAAAAAGGTGAAGGGAAGTTCAGACCCAGATGGAATGTCCCCCACCATCTTGGGTGCTAGATTGGAAAGATATCACCATGAAGAAGCCACAGAAATCTGGTAATGAATATTACAAGTATAAGGGCTTCTTTTCCCAGGTGCTGCTAGTCCTGGTCGCGAAGATTGAGAATGACACCTTGGGACTTCTGCCACCTGAACCCGGGGGTGGGGGGGTGGGGGTGGGAGGTTGCACTATTACTTGCTAGGTACCAATTTGCCAATTTCCAAAAAAATCCAATCTGAATCTGTTTAATAAATGTTCATCATATATCCCTTCTTGTGCCTCGATTGCGTTTGAGATCTGCCCACCTCTCCCGCAGCCTCTGTGTCCATTTCACTTTCACTCCTTTCACTTCTCTGTAGCTTTTCAGCCACTGTCTCCTCTACTGACTGTGGAGTTTCTGCCCTCCTGGCTTCCTCCCTCTCCTCCCTCTGATATTTCTGTGTCCCCCTCCTCCCTCTCTCTGTTCCATCTCCTCCCTCCTCTTCTATATGTCAACAGCTGTATCCCCCAACTCAAACTTTATAGGTTTGTCTGTGGGAACTTCTATCTTCCTTATATTCCGTCTACCCTTTTAGGACCCTCATAATTGCTTGACCTCAGCCTCGTCATTCTGACTCAACCTTTGGTTTGCTTCTGAGCTGGTTCAAACCCTTATATTAAATAATAAAATGTGGTCAGTTTATACCTTGATAGACATGTTCATGTAAAATAATAAAATATGTGCATAAAAAAGGAAATTAGAAATAGATTATATTTTAGACCCATTCTGGTGTTTTCTTTTCTTGGGGTCAGTGGGGGCTGACCGCTGAGCCACTGTGGCCTCTTCCAAAGGTTGTAAATGTTCTAGATTCAGATGGTAAAACTTAAAAAAAAAATTTTTCCCTGAAATCATTAAACAGGCTTAGTGCTCTAGTCATTAGATTAGGAGCTATGTGGGTCTGTGGACTTGGAGGCTATTTGAAGGTCGGTTACTTGGGTACCTGTTGTGATCACTAATTAAATCATGGTGCAAACCTCATATACAGATGGGTTTATACCAAAAAAAAAGGTTATTTTCACCGAGTTGTCTCACATGTTTGGCTACACAAGGATTCTTTCTATGATGGAGTACTTGTATAATGCTGTGCAGATGTACTTCATGTAATAACTTAAACAATAGGAAACAAACAGAGCCCTCGCTTATGGGGAAAAATGATAAGATCCGGCACAGTGTTGTCAATCTTGATCCAGATCAACTTCAGAGAGAACCAAGCCAGGCAATCCACATTCTGTGTAAATTTTACTCCAGTCTGATGAAATGGTTGAATTGTGAAAAAAATAACCAAAACAAAATTGTGGATTCACCATTTTGATCATCTTTGAGGTCAGTACAACCACAAGTTGACCCCACCTTGTATTACAATATGACATTTGTCAAATGATAAGTTTTGAGTTATTGAAGAAAGATCACAAAAAAAACAATTCTGGATCCGCATTCTGGATCATCTTTGAGGAGGACTGAATAACAAGCATGTCCCATCTATTGTGAAAATATGATTGAGATTTCATATTATGGTTTTCCAGTTATGTACGTGGACAAACAAACAGTAAACAGATGGACATGATTACACCATTCTCGCTCCTCCCATGTGTGTGTGTTCGAGATGAACAAGTTTAACCATACAGTGTTTCCAGTTCAATGGGCCAAAGTCAAAGTTGGGGTTTTACGTCCCGTTCAACAGCCAGGGTCATATTGGGACAGGTCCTCAGAATTGCCACTTGTGGGACTCGAACCCACAGAGGTGACAGCCTATGATTAGATGCCAAACTTGCTAACCACTAGGCCACTGAGGACCTCTCCAGTTCAATGGGGCGCACACAAATATCACATCAAAACCGCATATATTTTTCTACTATTTCATATTATGATTGATTGATTGGTTAGTTGGTTGGCTGATTGATTGACTGATTGATACAAAATGCCATTGTGTGGGACTTTAGAATATGGCTGGCGCAAACAGTTTCAGATAAAATTCTGAATAAAACAGCATCTCCTGTCCATTAGTATAATAAGAAATGCATATCCCCACCATTGACAAACCATGACCTCTTTTGTCATGTAAAAAGTCATTCGATGAATTAACAAACTCCAATTTTTATATGTTACTATGTACGTTGATCTTAAGTTTTTGAGTATGGAGTTATTAACTTCCAGGTTTCTATTTAAATTATATTCCTAAATAAATCTGGTTCTGTAACATACAATTGTAATCAATGAATGTGTATTTTTGCCAGCAACGATAAAGGCAGAATGACAAAAAAATATTAAAGATTATTTAAAAATGAAATAGCTTTAAAGTGACTGATATATGTAAATACCGCCTTTGTCAAAAAAAAAGAATATAGCAAAATATGTTCAATGTGATCTGTTTTCTGTAAATGGTTAAAATAGCTCTACTCTGTTAACGTTAAAACATATGTGTTTTACTTACTAAACCAAACAAAAACCCACCAGAATTGAACATATGCTCCTTTGTTTTGTGAAGTATTGTAACAGACAATATTCATTAAGTTACTAAAATATATTTTCCTGTTCAAGTCAAACCTTTGTTTTATGGTTAAATATGAATGTTTCAGCCTTGGTAAGGGGAACAAAACTTTGAACCATAAATGAATTAAGACTAATCCTATCATATACAACGAAGTAACTAAAACAAGGAAGAACAATAAGTAATATTATTAAGTTGCAGAGTTACAACCTCTGTGAAAATTAGAAGTTGTACAGGTATATGTTAGCAGGTATTTAGATGGGATAAGTACAAAGCATCTATTATAACCTTTTACAATGATAGGCTGTTTAACTGAGATTTAAGTCATTAAATGAACTGGGTTGAATATAATTTAATGATAAAACCAGGTATCACATTCTTAAGCTGTCAAATAATTCTTGAATGTAATTATCCTAAGTTAGGTCAGCGAGATCTATTTTAAAATGTGCTACCCGACTTAGGATCCTGAGGTGGGCTTAGACTATCTTGAAATGAACTGACTCCTAACTTGGGCTCCAACAGAGACACAGTGAAATGTAAGATAACTGCAAAACATCATCAGATCGCAGAGTGGAAAGAAAACAAGTGGAAATATTCTCTAAGTACTAGGTTTTGCGATTTCAGCCCAGTTTGTAATTTTCAGTTTCTAAGCCATATGAAATTTACTTCAAGTAATTTATGTCACTTAGTACAATTTCCCACAGTAAATCATAACAGTGTCTTATTCAACCACTATCAATTGAGTTAAATATTTTGGAAGTGTAATACAGAGTACTGTTTTTACCTAAAATATGTTCCAGCACAGCTTTAACCTTTAGATATATTTAAACATATTTGAATAACAACACATGACCATTTGGGCAAACAGAAACACTGTGCATGTATTACTTAATCCTTCATTTCTATTCACCGACATCCACTTGAGAGAATACGCATGTGATCTTTTGGAAATCTTTAAGGATATTTACCCCTTTCAACTCCGACAATAACACCTCTTGTGCATGCATGGCCAATGTGTAAACTATAAGAAATGAAAAAAAAGGGCAAACATGAATCATATGATTCCCTATGCATGTGATCAACCCCTTTTAATGTCTTCCTTACACATTCCACTTCCCCAAAGGCAGATGCAGTTAGCATTATTGTAGGCTCCAGAAGGCTGCTTTCATTGACATTAATAAAGCGTTTGACAGTTAACGTTATGGATAGAATACTTCTGTACACTGTGTTGTGTTTGGGTGTCCTCGTGTGCTGTACACAGGCAGATCTATCCATTGAGGAACTGAAGGCAAAAATCCTGGCACTTCTTGAACACAAGGTCTGTAAAAATATTTCTTAATTTTTAAAACACCTTTTTTCATTAAATTATGGGAAATACTGACAAAATTTGTGATTTTTGTTTCATTACTCTAATGTATATGTTTAATTTTATGTATATTATCTGTGAATGATTTGTTATGAAATAAAGTGGTAGATTCTAAATATTAAATAAATACATGTTAAATTGGAAATAAGCAAACAAACAACACCTAAATTCACTGAAACTATTGGGTTTTGAAATTATTTTTTTAATGTCACTTTCAAAACAAGTCAAATCACAATCAGAAATATTAAGATTTGTTTTGAATTGTATAAACAAAGCAAATGGCTTAATTAGTTTGGCACAGATCACAAAATGGCACAAGATGACGTGAAATAATTTCAAGCTCCCTCCAATCAGGATCACTAATGAAAGCATAATTTGGAAATTTTATGTTTATTATACACACACACCAAATTTGGGGCGCTAATTTACAGTATAAATTGCATTAGCACACACGTAAAAGCCCTCTAGAAATGGAAGCAGGGTGTTTTTTCTTATGAAAAAGTCCTTCTGTAGCTTGCTTGTAGCATAAAATATTGATATATTTTACATCTTACAAAGGTAAAATTTTGTGTGACAGTTGTGCCAAATTAGGGTTTGAACCAGGGACCATTCTGAGAAATGCAACTGAGTCACTGACTTGAAATCAAGCCTAATGTCTCAACTTAGCATTCGGCTCAAATCTGTTGTACAAATGCTAACTCACTTGAGACTCGTCTTCACCAAAAGGTTTAACTCTTTAATTGCAGATATTAAATAAAATGAGTTTGTTTGCCACAAAACACGTGCAGTGTGGGCTTTAAAGTGTTTATGAATAGAAACATTTGACGCATCCAAACTCAACCAAATCTCAAGCTCCTGGACAAATAGTGTCCAATATTTGAGCCAGAATGCTCAGATTTGAGTCTGAGAAAAGGTTTCAGCCATCTAATGAACTCCAGAATGATTATCAAACAAAACTTGGGAAACATCAGTTTTCAACAGCATTTGGTTCTAATTGGTGATCTTTGAAAGTTGAATATACTGTAATTATTCTACGATTTCAAGACAACCTGAAGAATATATAAAACAAATATATACTTATTAGTGCACTGAATAGTCATTTACTTCTTTGGTTGAAATAAAAAGATGTGTCACATGACTCAGCTAACATCAATAGACATGCATTAACTGTCTTCAATCCGTACTTTGTACATGTAGTACTTAGATATGATTACATGTTTACGTTCAGTTTATTTTCAAGTATCATTGCCAGTTCTCTTGCTAAAGCAGGGGAAAAACTTCAGTTAACACAATAATAAAAATTACCTTCTTGCCAAGACATCTGATTAGCCTTGACTCAAGCGCATTTAAATCATAGAGAATATTGCAATATGTATCGTTGTATCAAACAAAGTCGAAGCTTGGCATCTTTTTTCCTCTCACATCAACAGCTAGGATAACATAAAGGTGCATCTCATCTGCTACCATGAGTTGAATGCCAGCCCACATCTGCCTGGATGGTAACAAAGTAATTAGATGTAACTCAGTCACTTTGGCGAAACCAAAGATTTACTTGTCAATACTTTAAGCATTATTTAGAAGCCATGCTGGTGCAGTGGTAACACACTTGCCTCCCACCTCTGAGGTTGACGGTTCAAACCCTGGATCTATGTGGGGAAAGTTGGTAATTGCTTACCCATGGTTGGCAGTTTACAGTACAGAACCTTGACCAACTGTATTTACTTGTTTCCTCTACCCATAACACTACCCGTCATGATATGACCTGTACAGTGTTGAAAGTGATTTAGAACCCCCAAATAAATAAACAAATTAAATATTTGTTTTGTCATGTAACATGTTATAACAAGCTGGATTTAAAGCCACAACAATAGAGGTGACAACCTAGTCATTAAATGCCACAAATCAAGCCACTGAGACTGCGGAATGTCAAACAACATTTGTGTAATTCTTGTCAATATTCATACCATATTTATATATATACATATTTACACTAGGAAAGAAACTCAAGCATTTAGGCATCTCTAAATGTGTACTTATACAAGACCTGGCATGGATAATATTTTCATTTAAAAAAATAAAATAAAATGTATGAGAGAATACATTGAAATAGTATTCAATAATTCAGTTACAATTTTCTATTGTAAAGTATGAAAAATACTTGACAAGAGACATATACCCTACAAATATGAGATGATTTAGAAAAGGTTAGTTGGATTATAAAACAAATATCAATAACAGGAAAACATTCTTTATGGGGTGTTCCACTGGAGCCGACTTATTGTTAAATAAGGACTTTTTGAGGGTCGGGAGCAATGTTTACACTCTCAGTTAGGGTCGGTTGTATTATCCCAGCTTGTAACGGTGGGTCGGCAAAAAATCAAACCTGTTTGATATATCACCAACCCTCCACAACTCTTGTTCCAGACCGTAGCTCCACCCACCTAGAAACTGGCTTGTCCAAATTACTACCAGTCTTATCCTTATCACTTCCAGTCTTGCCCTTATCACTTCCAGTCTTGTCCTATCATGAATCTGGCTTGTCTTTTGTCACTTCAGTAGTGCTCATTTGCAGTCCAGTTTTGAAATTAACAGATATAAAAGGTCCTCATGTATGCTGTAAGTAATTAAGAAATATGAAAGTGTGTTTTATTTGGCCACGCAAATTCTCAACCTATTTCAACAGAGCAATTTCTTGGCAAAAAGAGGATCAAGTGTTGACCAATCAAGAAATCTAAAACTAGGTCAATTGAGAATATTTGTATCCCATCACATGACCAGAACTACAGTATGTTTACCTTTACGTCCAGAATAGGGTCTTTCCCAGAGGCTCTGAATTATTTGGTATAAATATGAAAAAAAATGCTCACAGGGACGGGATTTTGAGGGTTGCTTTCCCAGAGGTCCGAATTTTTAGTATAAAAGCCAGGAACACACGATATATCGTCAGAAGCACCATCTCCCTCTGCTTGTTTGAACATGATGTAACATTTTTAGTGAAAAATTTCTATTTTAAGTGGCTTTTTCGGTCATAATCTGAAGCAGAAAGACATTGACTTATTTCTAATATAATATTAAAGCAAAAACTGTAAAACGTGATAGGATACAAGTATATTCTCACTTGACCAAGTTTTAGATTTGTGGATTGGTCGACCCTTGATCTTGTTTTTTTCTCAGAAATTAATCAAAAACTGTAATGGCAATACCGACTGCAAGCCTGGTTGTGGTGATCCTGTATATTTTTCCAGTCCTGTCTGTTTGTCAGTATGGCTTGTCAATAGAACGCGTAAATTATTTAAATCAAGATGCACAGCAAAAAGCAGTTAAATATCAGTATGTGTTTATATGCAAGAACTAGTGTTGTAGCATACAATCTGCATACTCTGATCAGTGTGTGTTACTTTTATGAGTTTTTTGTGTATTGCTGTCCTTCAAACATATCTCAAGTTTTCAGTGTGAGTTTTAGTATAGCATTCCAGTGAAGTGACATGGTCATTAACATATGTAGTGTTTATTTTAATACATTGCAGACCATGGTTCACAGGAAACAGGTTTCATAGAACTTAGGTCACATGACACAACTTATTAGGAAATGAAGTAGGGAAGTACAAGTAAATTCTCTAAAGTTGTCTAGAAACTAGGTCATGTGATCATCACCAGGTGGTAATGACTATGAGTTGTCTTTGGCATTCCAAAGCTTAATATAAAAGTAGCATGCAATCAAAATTCAGTATAAACAACAAGTAGAAGAAGTAGAAGCAGTAACAACAAGTAACAACAAGAAGCATAAGTAACAACCAGTAGAGATGAAAGATCAGAGAAACCCCATGTAGTAGATGCAGAAGGAGCAGATTTGTACCAAATGCTGTTAAAAGAATATTCTTAAAGATATAGCTCCTGCATGTTGCAAGAACTTTGTTATACTTTTGTTATTGATGTTTTAAAATAATAGAAGACCAAGAAGATACTGCATTTTAATACAAACCAACACATTAAGTGTCAAACTCTCCACCCGACAGAAACCAACCCAGATTTTTCTCGCCCTTTTTTCTGGATTTTTCTCCCCAACCCCCGACTTTTATGACCAACCCTAGAGTATTAGAGTCTGTTGTATGGTCAGCTACAGTGGAACAACCCCATAAATTTGAAATTCCATGAATCATGCATTGTAGCTATAATAACGAATGAGTTTACATGAAGAGGATTAACATGTGTTCCAAAGTAAAACTGACCTAGAGTGGAAAGTATTAAGCTCAAATTTTTAGAATTATTGCTCGCTTCTTCCATTAAATTTGAACCCATAAAACACTCGCTAAATGAAATATTCACCTGGTGTTTTGTAACTGCAAACCTTTACACACTATTATTGACTTTAATGTTATCATATTTGTACATAGGTTAGCCAATTTCAAGGTGTACTAAATATATGCTTCCTTTAAAACTGTTTAATCATCGTATAAGCATATTAGTCTTCCGACACAATAATAAAATTCTTAGAAATCTTAAAATCATTTTTTTCCCATGGCAAACAGCCCATCCCCTGTGTAACATGATCTGACAGACTGGCATGGTCTGACACTACAAAAGCCAGTTTTTAAAAGGGGTTATTCGGGGCCATCTTAACACCAGAGCATGAATGGAGTTCAAATAATAATACTTTTGCCCTGCAAATATGTATAATATGATTAGCATAAAAAAGCCCAGACAGTTTACATCTGATTTAGCCCCTAGTTTCACATGACAGGAGGGCCTATTCAAACTAAAGGCACCAAACATCTTGTGATTTGCATGTGACAATTCCTCCTCATGACTTAAGTACTTAAGAAATACAACAAAGAAAATAGTTCTTTTGGTCATTCACTTGTGTGAACAGCTCCTTCACTATAACTTTGAAAGTCTCACATTTTATTGACTTAGAACTAAATTTTCAGTTTGTCTGTGTTTTATAAGTTCTTGTTTGTAGACTTACATGTACTTGCAATGATATTGCAACCATAAAGTAAATTTAATTCAGATATTCATAACTGGAACGTATATAGTCCAAACAGTTACTATATTAATAGTGTGTGCAGCTTTTAATCCTTTTCATTTCTCCCATCATAATAGTTTACATTTTTTTTTTTTTTTTTTTTTGGGGGGGGGGGGGTATTGTTATGTGTGTGCAAACTTTGTCTTGACTAGTGTCACTGTGTTTTGCTGAAACTGATATGAGCATAACTTATAGATAAACCTACCGTAAAATCAACCAAGGGAATGTTAAAGGGCGATAATTCAATTTCTGCAATGGAATTAGTGGCCTTAATAGGCAGACGAACCAATCAAAATACCCCTTATAAAGCTAAGCTTTTGTACTATCAATTTGTATTGCTTATCTTCTATTTTGAATAATTATTTTGTCACATGTGTGCCGGAGAAGAGTGGACAATAATAACCTGTTTCTTGTGCCATCACAAAAAAAGGAAAACTAAAGCCTATTTTTAAGTTGACCAAAGCCCATTTTTAACATTTCTTTACGGAAAAGTCTCGTAAGATACCAAGTTTTAAAAGCTTAAGGTTACTTCAATATTCTCCCACATTTTGCAATATATATTAATCTGTTTTATCATTTATCAACTACTTCAGAACAAATACTTAGCAAATAGCTTTCAACACACTGTTTAGGGTGATATCTTGATGGATAGTGGAGGAGATGGAGGAAGGTGGTGCATACTAGTTATACAAATTTCTGTACTGAAAATCATCAGGCAATAACAGTCAACTACTAACTTTCCCACATCGAGTAAGACCAGGGGCAATATTCTTCAACAATACTTTGATTGTTCCTGGTTTGGATTCAAAGTTTTTTTATCAAGCTTTTACTAACTTAGATCAAAATGGTATTCATCAACATTCCTAACTCTTAAGGTCACCTAAGACCTCTACTTAGATTTCAAGTTATCTGTGGAGGTACCTTGGATGAGAGAATGTTTTACAAATAATCAAGTATTGCAGGGAAGCTTGTGTTTTTTTATATAAAACTCTGTCAGAAGATTAAAAACAGCATTTTCCCTAAAAATGAACTTTTTCACCATTTTCAACAAAGCAGATGATTTAGTAAAACAAAGTAGACCTTATGTAAGAACTGTTGTGGAATAAGACTCTTCCTTACTTAGATATACAGGTTTCCAAGTTTACAGTTACGGTACAAACCATAGGAAGTTGTCCTAACTTAGAGGTTAATGAATAAGAAATCCAAGTACTACTTTGGTAAGTAGAGAACCATTCCTAACTTGGGTCTAAGGTGACCTTAGCTAAGTATTGTTGAAGAATACGACCCCAAGTATCAGTCCCACCAAGAGACAGTGAATATACACAAGTGAGGATACTGGCTTTATTTAGATACAACAAGATATATATGAATACATATAAAATACTAATACTATTTACACTTCGTTATAAAATACATGTAAAATTCGAGTTATAATGTATACAAGTTAATCATTATGTAAATGAATGCTGCTATTAGCAGCATATTGATCGTTATATGTAAATGCAAGATTAAATATAATTACTAGTAACAAGAACACTGCAAAACTTTAGAGTCCAGCCCACTAAGCAGCATTAGATATTCAATATAAGAGTTACATTAAAACAATACCTAAGGTGACCTTAAAGGGCAGTACCCCAAATGCAAAGTTTAACAGATCCAAAGCATGACCTTAAATTAAGGTCAAGAATTTCTTACTTTCTGTAGTAAGGGTAGACTGCCAAGTAAGGTGACCAAAGGTTAACAATTTATCCATGCATACATAAAAAAACCCAATATATCTACCCTCATAACCGCACATTACCCTGCCTTCACCTTTAAGTTCTATATATACAAAAGGGGAGGGAGGGTAATCAAATTTTGTCATGTCTTCCAATAGTTCTAAATTCAAACTAGCTTTCTTGACCACAAGAAACCCTATTTATCAACACTTTGTCCAATGACTTCCAAATGTTGTTAGCATCACCCTAGCAACCCCCCAACTTTGCATTAGCATGTGAGAGTACACACCAGGAACACCCCTAACCTATTTTCTTCTAGCCAATGCAAAGCCTAATAGCCCTGGTCACCAGAGTAACTGGAATTCCCCAAGTCCTGTCATTTTATGGACAGTGAACCACGACCCCAAAGGTTCAACTTTGAACCCAAGTTCAACCAATCCCCAGCTTGAATTTCCTAGAAACCACTAAGGGTTAATGATGTCAAGCATTACTGAAACTAGCCTGGTATCCTGACCCACTACAACCTCTTGGGGGCAGGACTGACCACCGGGATGCCTGAACTCCCCAATCGACAGTCACAATCACCATGTTGTAATTTCATCCAGATATTGCTTTTTGTTATTAATTTTGGAGTAATCTTAACCATAGAACACAGAATCATTGAAAATGGGACTGTATATTATCCAGGATCTTTCCCCAAATTTAACCACTTCGTCATTTGATCTAGCCACACCCACATATAAAAACAATTTATTAGGAATTTCATAAAAATACCTTTGGAGTAATCACTACCATAGACTATCGGACAAACACACAAACCAACACGTAAGTCCCCTGGTGGAGGTAATGAAATCCAGGTCTTTTACCGAGAGTATTTTGGCTACCCTTGGGAATAAAATGTGTGCTTTGTATTTTCAGAAAGAACAGCATGACCATCCCCATGTAGACGAAAAAGCTGCCCTTCAGTGAGTCTGACTCATGTATAAGCCATCTTCCCACACTGACATTGCGTAATTTAATGTCACTTTGTCAGCACTAGCACAGGGCTGCAAAACGAAAAAAAAGGTTTAAAAAATTATTTTAAAATAATCAGGCCTGTATCAATGGAGTAATACTTTTGTGTCTTTAAGGTAAATTCTACTTGTTTCTCATATTCAAATTAGGCTGTCCTTATCTTGCCCTTATTTTGTCCACAATATGATGGTTTAATTCTTGGATGACTAGTTGCTACCTCAACTTTATCGGTTAGGTCATTTTAGGCCTCTTCATCCATTTGGATGGTGCTTATGTCCAGTTTCTATGTCATAAAGTCAGTTGCAGCATTCCCAGTTACCCGAAATATGATGCCAGTTTGAAACCGGTTTTCCTCTTCAGCTAATGTTGGTATCCATTTTCATTCCTGGTTAAAGAGGGAGAACATCTATGTGAAAGATATATGGTCCAAAGTTATAACCTCCATGACAGCGTCTGATTCATCATGACCCAGTCAAGTTTCTATGACTTAGTCTAATTGACCTGACCTATTCTAATTTCTATAATTTACTCTGATCTCCATGACCTGGCCTGATCTTTATGACTTGATCTGATTCCAATAACATGGTCCAACCCTCATGACATTGTCTGATTTTATGACCACATGACATGGTCCAATCTCCATCTTCCAGTTCAAATCCAATAAACCCATTCAATACCAATCATCAAGTTTGACCTAATTTAATCTAATGCGGACTTTTATAGTGCTTAATTTTTATCAATTGACACACTTTGGAAAGGAGAAACTATCAGGTATTGACCATCAGGGTGACTACAATCCAACTTGAATCAGTGACCGTGTTTAGTCTCTATCATCTGGTTTTATCCCTATTGTCCATTGCATTTGAAAACCAAAGACCCCGTTGCACTGGCTGACAAAGACTAAGTGTCTGTAGTACACAAAGCTAAGCTACTCTCTCTTTCTGTATGTCCACTAAATACATGTATGTTATAATCTGTATTATTTATTCAAACAGCCCACACCCCAAACCTATCCACCTGTCTGAGAAAGAGGAAGAATTCAATCAACTGGAAAAGAGAGACTGGATAAACTGTAAGTAGTTCTCTGTTCTCACTGAATACTTAGTGTTTTAAAACTTTTGTAGCAGGGTAGCTATATTTTTATCAGCAACCTAGTGAACAAGCCCATTTCATAAAGCAAGGCTAATAGGTTTTTCTTGAAGTATTTATTTCTGGTACAGTGGATTCGAATTTTAAAGTGCTCAACTATATTTGAACATAAGCTTTAAGAAAATAATAAATACAATAACATCACAAAAGTGTTCATTTCAATTTACAGTGTTAATATTGCTGCCAACTTTCTTAAATCACCTGTTGAAGTTCTACCACCTTGGTGTGAGCTTACTGCAAGAACTCATTTAAGTCCTGACAAGTTAATTTTGTTTGCAATTTATCAGAATAACAAGTATCAGTTCTGCCAGGTTAATAATACTGCCACCTTACTGAAATCTCAGGTTTAAATTCAACCAACTTAATTTTGCTGAAAAAAATAATAAAATCAGTAGAGTTTCTGTTAATGTTGCTGGCTACTTAATAAAATAACTATTGTAAATCCTGCCAAATTATTTTTGTAGCAATTTTGTAGCAATCTGATGAGGTGTCGGAAAATTAAATCCAAATAACTGTATTTTCAGATGCAAAGGAAGACGAGTTGCTTGCCTTCATGAAAGAAGTCAATGGAAAAATTGCAGACATTGAAGCCAAAGTCAATGCAGGTACATATTAACAGTATATACAACGTGGAAGCATACTGATATAACAGCTATATTTTCATTCCTATGTAACTGGAAACAATTTGATCTAAAAACAAAAATTGGAACTTTTTAAATTTTAGCAATTCCATCAGAATTAAGTTCCATCAGTTGGCTATGTTGGCCACTAAACCTGGTAAAAACAACTTGAGTTGTTTTGTGTTTTGCCTTGCAAAATTAAAATTACCAAAACACAAAAAGATTTATGGATGTGGTTTTATATTTTGATGGTACTTAAACAATATATTTAGTTTTCATTTGAGGCGAAAATTTACTGATTATAGCTTGCTAATTTGGCACATATCTCAAATAAAGTCAATCAAAGTTAACCCCGAACTTGGCCAATCCGGAGCAGTGATGTAAAAGTCATGATTTGTAATGTGCATGTTGATCAGGTTATTTTTTGTATGAAGAACATTGCTAAAATACACTTAATGGAATGGAAGTCTCTCCAGTTCCAGTAATTATGTGACATATACAGTACACAAATGTAATGTTTAATAAGCACGTGTTATTAAAGAACGCCAAAAGGTACACAAAAACACTGACATCATAGGAAACTCCAGAAGAATTAATATGAATTGCAAGCAATATTTTTTAGTACTTAATATGGCTCAGAGAGTCTGGTACAACAGAATTTTCATAGATACCACCTATTTTGCAATTTGTCTATTTCCTCAGAATTATCTTTGTCAAGGATGTCATGTTTTTGGATGTGTTCACTTATTGTTTGTCTATTTCTTTGTGCTTGTGATACCTCCAAAACTAATTAATCATCTTTGTCATTTTTACATGGCTAAGGACTGACAGGAGGAAAGAGTATTTAATTTTGGGAAACATCCGGATTATATTCTTGAGAGAAAATAGTCCGGAAATGTCAAAAATCCCATTTGCAATGATGAAACTACAATATCAGGGGTTACTGGGCGGACTTGGTAGAGGTCTGCACTCCCAGAGTGCTTCCCAGGTTTAATTATATATGGTATCTATAAGTATGGTGTGTAACTTTACTAAGTTTATATGTTTATACTTTACTGTGAGTACTTTAAACAAATCAATCATTTCCAGAAATAAATGATCATTTCTACAAAAAAATAGCCTAAATATAGCTGTAGTGTTTCAATTGTTCTAAGTTATCACTGGGAGCTGTGGGGTTTTTGTAATGTATAAGTGTCCACATGAGAGTAATTTTGTTATACCTTTTCAGATTACTGTGAAAACTCTCCTTGTCTGAACTACGGAAAGTGTGTCAACAGACTGGGCGGTTATGAGTGCCAGTGTAAGCCTGGATTTGTTGGACCAGTGTGTGATATCGGTAGGTACAATTACCCACAATGTATGTAACTATCTTCCCCTTTATGTGAAAGCTTCAGCTTACGTTTGTGTAAAATATAAATTTAACTACATGGATATAATCGTTGGAAAGAAGACAATATTTTATAACTATTGTCTTAGGTTAACTGGATATTGGACATTGCTCAGAGGATGTCATGATAGTATAGATAGTTGCTCAGATGACCACTTAAAATGGCGGTCCTCTGTCATTCGGTCCCATCTACAGTGGCCAGCATAAGATATCAGGGATCCTAAAACTTTGTCCTTCAGTTGGACTTAGGTCAAAGTTGGGGTTTTACATCCCGGTCCAGGATCACATTGGGACAGGTTCTCAGCATTGCCACTTGTGGAACTCGAACCACACAGAGATGACAGCCTGTGATTAGATGTTAAATTTGCCAACCACTAGGCCACTGAGGACCTGTGTCCTTCAGTTAGAGATACATCAGTAACTAGATGACTTGGGCAGTACTTGTGCAGTCGGAATGGGTTAAAAAGTATTTTCAATCCTGTAGTAAAGGAGATTTTGTGCTGAGTATAAAATTATTTTCAGAGATTGGAGCTCAGGCCACTGAGACGTTGTCTGTGGATAATGGAGGAAAGGAAGGTGATTGGTATGCCTTTGAGATGTGCCCTTCTGCATCCTTTGCCACTGGTTTCAGGATTAAGGTAGTGGACAAGAATTTAATGAATTTTTTTTAATGTTTTATTTTTTCAGGGGCGGTAAGGGAACATGAGGCATTGTATTAATTTATTCATTTTGGCTTTTACATCGCTTTCAACACTGTACAGGTCATGAGAATTAGTTTTATGGCTGGAGGAAGCCAGTACATACAGTTGGTCAAGGTTCTGTAGTGTAAATTGCCAATCATCAGTAAGTAACTACCAACTTTCCAACTTAAGGTCCAGGTTTTGAACCACTGACCTCAGTGATTGGAGGCTAGTGTGTTATCACTACGCCACCGTGGTTCCAAAATGATGTCTTGCACAAAAATATTTTATACTAAGTCACTTAACATACCCCATTACATTATTCAAACTGATAACCTCATTTTAGAACACAGATTATAGTATCTGACTTAGTATTAATGCAAAAATAAGTACAAACAAGAAGTACACCGTGATAAATTTCAAGCTTTCACCAGTCAGAATTGCTGATACAAAGAATAATTGTTTTGGTGTGCTTTGATTGGTTTCATGCCAGTGTTGACAATGGAGATTATATTTTATAACAATGTTTCTAAAGATTAAAAAAAACTGTTACATTGAAAGTATACCTTAAAGACATTGCTATGTTAATGTATAGTTTTATCAATATACTTTTTCAGGAAAATTACAAAAAATGAGGTAAAAAAATCATGGGACAGTTGAAAATTTTACAATTATCTGTATCCTGAGTATAATTGGTATCTTTCTCAAAATTCAACCTCTGCTCTCTTTGGTCAGGCTCTATCCTGTATCCTATCTAAATCGTGAAGGTGTGTGTTCATCTGCCTTGGAGTAATGATGAAATGAAAAAGACAGACAGACAGACAAACAGACAGACAGACAAACAGATAGACAGGCAAATAAACAAATACACTCATCATGTGGGATTCACTAAAGGCCTGTCAGAACAGGAATAAAAAATTCAAATTTTGACTTTGTGTTTGTGAAAATTTAAAACATCATGAAACATATATTGTGAACAACTTATTGATAATTAATCAGCTGGAGAAGGACCAAGGTGCATTTGGGGATGATTCAGCAGTGAATGCCATAGAAATACAATGTACCAATGTGGAGACTGGAGAGATCAGTGCCAATATCAGGTAAACTAAACAGGACCCTTATGTTCTATACTCGTGGAGGAAGTAATTCTGATTGAGCTTTTATAGAACTTAATATCTGTGGTAAACGGAGATTGTAAGTCAAAGTTAGGGTCTTAGGTGCCACTCAAAAGCCAGGTTCCCGGGACAGGCCCTCAACATTTGTCACTTGTGGGACTCAAACCCACATAGAGGTGACAGCCTTAGATGAGAAGCCAAACTGGCCGCGAGGCCACTTAGGACCTGATAAATTCAAAACCCAGAATAAGACAGATCAACCCAGGATAAGACAAATCTAAACTGAGGAAGGTATACATGCATTTCCAGGAGGTCTACAATAAATACAGACGTTAACCAATAAGGTTGTACATAGATGAATTAATGGGGCCAAAGCACAAGCTTTTATTTCTAATTGTAGTTTTATAATCTCGATAAATCTTGATAGTATCTTGATTTATTGACTTACTATCCCACGAAAGCTATTCTGATTTCGTGGGATAGTAAGTCAATAAATCAAGATACTTTTTTTTCGATTTAATGACTTACTATCTCTATAAATCGAGATAAATCCCAGGCCATTGTATCTACCAGTGCCCCATTTATGTAGGTTTAGCTGTACCTCCAGAGTAATCTTGATGTACTGAGATTAAAATGTCGATAAAATTCCAAGCAATTTACTCCTTAATCTGTCTTAAAAGTTACAGAACCGATGGACTGATCCTGCAACCACTGGACTTTCACTGATTGGTCAGTGGTAAATTTAAATGCTCATACTTTATACAATTTTTACCTTCCTGAGGTTCCGGATTATCACGACAAGCAGTTATGGCTAACAGAAGATAAAATGAAAATTCCTCTCCCTTTAACCTTGAATGTTTCTTGAAAGCTCAACATGCTGAAAGTATGAAGGCTTCAGTGGGCCCTCTGAGTTAAAAGTTTTATATTCAATCACTAGCTTCTTGCCGATGTTGTCTTGGGTTTGAATCCAACTCATGGCATGAGGATCTAGACTGATAAAACCTGTTAAAAAGGGATGTAACCCCACAACATAAAAATATTTTGAATTTGCTTACAGGCTTAAATTGGGTTAATTTATATTCACTCAAGATACAATTTGAAAATCTATATGGTAAGAGAAATTTTTTATATTTTCACAAACTAGCTCAGGAGAGGGGGTGTTTGGAGATTGGAGGGCGTGGCAGATCAGCCCTAAGGACTTTCACCTGGTTGGCTTTGAGATGAAGGTAGAGCCAGACCAAGGATCAAAGGATGACAGCTCTGTCAATGGAATAGCCATGTATTACAGGGGTCCAGGATTCAAAGGTATGTTGTGGGAATTACACACTATTAAAACCGTGGCAATGGACTGGTCATATGTGGCAGGAGACCGCATTTTGCAGTTGTACTGTTGGAATTCTAAACTATTCAAGGTCTTTATCAATGAACTAGCCATTATTAAAAGAGGGCCAAGGTATTTTGTAGGAACTGAATACAGTTTAAGTCATATTAAAGAGGTAGCTATGTATCACAAGGGAACATGTTTTGCAGATTTGCTTTTGGAAATTAGACATTATTTAAAACCCTGCAGCAATGCAGTAGTCATGTATTACAAGAGACCAAGTTTGTTTTGGAAATTATATAATTGTTAAGGCCATGGCAATGGAATAACAAATATTTGTTTGTTAGTGTCTGTGGGCCAGCTCCCACCCATGTCAAGGTCATTGTATTGCCACTAAATATAGCAAACAATATAAAACAGTTTTATTGAATATAATTTACAAGTGATATGAACCAGCAATTAATCTTTCATTGCAAAATTTAATCTCTATTTTGTAGTTACTCTTTTGGTAAATGGTAACATTTTCTAATGTAAATATACATACGGACCCTATGGGTGGGTGGACATCATCTGGTCCCTAATCTAGGAGTTGTTTATCACTTGACACGCCTTTCTGCATTAAGCATTCACTGAAAATCTCAAACTGTAGTTTGGACTTAAACTTTGTATTACTTATAAGATTGTTTGGTAGATGAGGTTAGCATCTCGCCTTTCGACGGTATTTATATGCCAAGCTTAAAATTACACTAATTGACACCTATCTGCTTAGTGTTTTATCCCAGGTAAGATTTGTTTTGTTATTTTGAGTGAAGTTTAAGTAAAGCCTTGAGTTTAAACTCTCCTCAATTGTGAAATCAATTCAACATCAATTCAACTCAACATTCGTTAGTTCAACCATTTTATTGTCAAGATGTCTGCTTATATATTTATAAGAGATTTATGAATACTTTACACTGGAGGTGATTCTTGTTGTTATAATATGGGTTGATCATCATTTGGATATGTTTATGCTATATTTACAATAGGTGACCATGTTGACAAAATGATAGGTCCAGCTGGATCAGAGGGGCAGTGGGGTACCATGAGTAAGCAGTGTCCCATGGGTGAGGCAATCTGTGGGCTGGCAACGAGGGTAGAGTCTCCCCAGGGTGGTGGAGATGACTCCGGTCTAAATGACGTCCAGTTCAAGTGTTGTTACTGGTGGTGAAGATAGCAGACTGAATGAAATATAAATGCTTTTTATGACTTTAGGATTTGTTTTTCTTTAGTTTTCATACAGTGTCTGTTATTGAAAAATATATTTTGTTTGGCTTAAGTGATAACTAATTGTATTAAAAGCAAGCATTGTTAGTATTAATTTCAACCCAAATTTTAAGATTGACTTTTATTTTCAAAATTGAATTTTTCAATACAGCTTTTAAGTAATACACAATGAACAGTAAATAAAATACTATGGTACCCATCGTCAACAAAGCTACGTGTATGCATCGTGTTATTTTGTTGAGAATTCAGTTTTTATAAAAATTGCTTCTTAGAAAAAGACCAATTCAAAGTATAAGAAGGTTATTGAATATGGACTCTGGCATATATTGGGACATAGCTTAATATGTAATGATAGTTGATAATTATATGCATTTTCATTTTATATATTCAAGGAGATGATTTGGCAATAAGTTTGTTTGTTTTTTTTTTGCATTTTAGGAAATTCAATATATATACTTGTTGGGGGACAAAATACAAATAAGATCTATTAGAACAATGATAAAGCAGTTATACTAACCTGTACAAAATATAGTCATCAAACTATTGTTTACAGTGCTTCATCTTTGTTTTCCTCCACTCACTTGATTTAACTCCATGATCTTTCAATCGTTGTCCACAACTGATCACTTTTGGGTTCAACCCTTATCCCCCTTATGTGTTTGTAAAGTATGCTTTTTATTGTAGGGCCTCAGATTTGCTTGCAAAAAAATAAGTATATAAAATATATGTAGAGTTGGTTAGATTAGAGTTCTATGTCATTTGGTTCATCAACTTCTGACTTTGTTTTTAAGAAATTATTAAAAAAATAACAATAGACTACTAACAACGAAATTGCATGCAGGATATGGCAAACATACATGTTTAAATATACTATTGTGTAAAACAAAACTAATAAAAATTGTATATTTTTATTGCATGTTTATATATGAATAAATAATGAAAATTACAGATAATAATATGGTTAGTTTTTATTTTATATATGTGTAAGAACCAGTAAGAATCTCTACTGGACTGATTTGGCCAGGAAAGTTTCTTATTGCTCACCTGGCAAAGTGTGGGCCTCTAGAGTGAAAGGTTCTGTGTTTGATTCCTCTGAAGCCTTGTCCCTCTGACATATTTCTTTATTATGTTTAAAACATGGCCAACCAGTCTTCCACAGAGAAAAACTCTACCAATACACAGTTTCTTACAAGACAGGTGAAGATTGATATGTACCATTGAGAGTTCAAAGGTTATAATGGAAGGTCAAATCAAGAGGTTACTTTTGTTTGTGGTTTTTATTTTTTACATGTTTATAGGGTTAAAAACAGTAAAAGGTATGCAAATTTAGTTAAAAATTTGAAAAACACCAGCCCATAACAAGGACATAACAATCAAGGTACAACAACTTATAGTGACTAGCACAAATGAAAAATACAATAAACTCATGGTGACTAGCCCAGCATACATTCAAATATTATAAAACATACTAAAATTAATTGTTTAGAGGGGGCTACCAGGAATTGCTGGTCCGGCCTTGATCTACAATATCATTAATTTTGTCATGTCATATCCGAGAGGGGGAACCAGGCTCTGCCTGGCCCAACCATTACTCTGAATCTGGATCCGTTTAGCACACTGTTAACCTAAGCCTTTGTACCAGGGAGGGTAGGTGGGGAAATAAAATAACCTTGTGTGTCCTTTGACTTTGTGAATTAATATGAAAGACCCCTATCGATGCAGAAGTTAAATGAGGTGTGACCTAATTTTTGATTGGATGTAGCCTATAACAAGGATAATTTTATTTAACTTTAAAGTGTTGTGGTAGATCAGAAACTGAGGCAGCAGGCCCCTATGCAGGCCGTGCTGACCACAGTTTCTTACAAGATAGGTGAAGATGCTACCAGGAATTGCTGGTCCTGCCTTGATCTACAATATCATTGATTTTGTCATGTCATATCTGAGGAGGAACCAGGGTCCGCCAGGCCCAACCATTACTATGAATCTGGATCCGTTTAGCACACTGTTAACCCAAGCCTTTGTACCAGGGAGGGTAGGTGGGAATGAGGTTCTTTCAAATCCCAAAGAAATTCTATGACAAAGAATAGCCATTTTAAGTGGTCATCCGAGCCACCACGTATCTGCCTGTACCTGAGATTGAACCAGGTCCTCTGTGTTCTTAGGCTTGTCTGTTACCCACCAGGCTACAATGCCACATACAGTTCCTCACTGTGGGAGAGTTATTGCAACTGCAAAAAAACAGTAGGCTGAGATTAGGATGACATTTATGGTGATGTCCTTTAAAAGACCGTTAATTAATTTACAAGTTAAAGTTTATTTTTACAATATATTTGGTGTCTTTTCCTTCTAAAGCAGTTTAATCTGGTGGCACTTTGGCATATTGTCTTACACGTGCATCTAATTCCCACTTGTCAGATGTAGGGCTTCTTTCCCCACCCAAGCTGAGGATGGTATAGTTGGGACTTGCTGGAGAGTGCCAAATGAATTTCACTGCAGATGCTAACATGACACCACTGTCTCAGTGAATTTCATTGGCCGACAGATATATAATAAAATTATGTACTTCTTTGTATTCAGATGTTGGCTGTTCCAGTAATAATTTCAAACAAAAGATTAAACGTGTTTACTAAAATATTATGGCACTTAAGTTACATACATAATGCACAAGCAGATATGGACATAACTATAAAAATTTAAAAAAATGTCAACTATTGAAACTTTTAAGTTAGGTAGGGCATAATATGCCTTCATAATATATACACATGTGTAAAAATACTAAGAATACCAGGGACCTGTTTACAGTTTTAAAGGTCAAGGTCAAACAAACATAATGGAGACCATGACTTGACAGAAGCCAGGGCCAATCAAGCAAGCTCCAGTGAGCCAAATAACCTGAGGTAAGGCAGGTCAAAGGTGAATAACTGAAATTAACCTGAAATACAGAAACAATGACAAACCCATAAGACAAGGTCAAGAAGGAATGTTGGATAATAAAAAGTGTAACAAACATGACATTGTATGAATATTTTATTACCGCAGAAGACCCCAAACACCTGTAGAGGTAACCAGGTGGCGAGATAGGCACGGAAAGACTGCATTAATTTGATTTTTTTTAATTATGTTAATAATAATAGGGTACACCTTCATAGTTGACAACTTCCAACCATGGCAAAATTTTGCATATACCGTTTGTCCCTGCTATATACCATGTGACTGCATAGCATTTCATGCCCGGGGAATAATTAACACACCTGTTGGGTTAAAAACTTTCTTTATTTTAATTTTAATTGATAATTTTTGTTTATCACGAACATATTTGTAATATAACATAATATAATAGTAAAATACTAAGATAAGATATAAAAAGTGAGAAACATTGAGAAATATTTTAGATGGCAAAGCAAAAGTTACCCCATCACCGTCTCCTCTCACCCTTGCCAGAGTTATAAGAGTACATTAAGGAAAATCTATAATGAGGACAATATAGACCCAAAATTCTAACTATTTAGCCCCAAATCCCAAATTTTACCATAGTACCATAAACATTTTACTCTACCTTATTCACTACTAAACCCAGAAGTGGAATTTTTTTAAAATTTGTAGGGTGAAACCACTAGAAGCAAGAATATAAAAAATATTACGGGATAAAAAGAAGCAGCTTACCATGTGGAACTGAATTCTATCTCGGGAGGCTGCTGGCCAATGTCCAAGAAAAATAGAATTTAATACTGACTGGAGCTAACAGGAAGGTGAACCCCGTAGTGAAATACTGCTTAGTCCTCCTTCTTTCTTGTTGGGCGCATGACTAGGAAGCGTCTATTTTCGCTCACAAATATATTAATAATTTTCTCTGGATATACATACTGTTGGATGTCTTTGAAAAAGCACATGGTTAAAATAGAAAACGATTTATTTTTAGAAATCTTGTTTTATGTACAGGCAGAATCTATAAAATTAAAAATTTGAAAAAGCGTATGGAAAAAGAAGTGGGACTAGTAAAGATATTGAAAACATGTACTTAGAGTATTAAGAAATGCTAAAAAATGCTTAACTGAAAACATGAAGAGTGTGAAACCATCATGTCATAAAAAAGGACATGTAGTAAGGTCAAGGACACCTGGTTGCTAGCAGGTGAAAAACCAACAAGTTTCTTTTGGAATTGAAACAAAAAAAAACAACTTGTGGAAAAAAATAAAAAGTTTTGCAATGTCAGAATTTTTTTTGGAATAAATCACTGATTATTTTGCTAATCTTTTTAATAAGAGGGAAAATGAACTTGATCAAGTTCACCTTATAGTGCTTTTAAATCATGCGATGATACCAAAGGTTAATGAAGCCGATATAGGTAAGCCAATGATGAAAATGTTTTTAAAAAGATGAAAAATAAAGAAACTCTATGTATGGATGGCATAAGTTGTGAATTTTTTTAAGTTTTTCTAGTACAAATTAAAATCATATTAGTTGCTAGGGTTTTGAATCATTGTTTCAAAAAGACATAAAAAGTGTCATAGTTTGTATTCCTAAAGGAAATAAGAGTGTAATACAGCTGAAATATTGGCGTTCCATATTCCCATATCTTTGTTACGTGCAACGTATAAACTTGTCTCTGGAGGTAATAGACGTAAGCAAACATTAGGCATATAGTATCACAATCACAAACCAAATTTATACAGGACAGCAAATAAGTGATAACACTCAACCAATTTGGAATATAACCCACTTTGCTGATGTTAAAGATAAACGAAGCTCACTATAGATGAAACACTTTGATAAAAAACATTAGACTCAGTATCATGAATTTTCTTTATAAAGCCCTTACATATTTTGGTTAATGTGACAACTTTATCAAATGGATAAAAGGTTTTAACACAAATGTAAATGCCCATGTAATTCAATTTGGTCACCTATCAAATGATATACCTGAAAGGGGCTTTGTTTTTGATTGGAGCAGAAATATTGTAAATACTCATTAAAACTAATCCAGATATAATTGGTTTTCTTTTATTACACAGAACAGATAATGTTAACTGTTTACAGATGACACCATACTTAGTTAGATGGCACTGATTACTCTCTGCAATAACATCTAAATGTTTTTGAAATTTTTGGTAACTTCTCACGTTGAAAATTGAAAATGGAAAAATCCTATCTTTAGTAGTGCCAGCCAACTTGTACTCATGAGGCCGTTTCATGAACTGTTTGACATACAAGTCAACTGCACCTCCCTTTGAGATTTTATTGTAGAATCATTATGTTTATTGCCAATACAAAAATCTTTATTCAAGCCACTACTATCATTGCCCGATGAAGGTAAAACCTGATATGATGTAGACTGTAAAGAAAATTAATTCAATAAAGCCCCCTCGTTTTAAATTGCCTCGTGGCCATTATGTAAACTTAGTGGCTCTTTGGCCCGTCAGTCCTCATAGGCCATTAACTTTACATAATGGAGCGCCACTAGGCCATTATCTAGATAATAGTATATATGGATAATCATTGCATCCCCAGGACCAAAGCGTGGGCTTGTGGCCAATAAAAACAGAACAAAAATATTACTGATAAGTTTATTTATAAACACAAACAATAGAACTGGTTTTAAAAAGTAAAAGTTAAAATGTGTATTGTTATATTTTTGGGGACAAGTTTCTATCAGTAATGCCATTGTTTGTCATTATTCTGGAGTTACAGCCGTTGATTTCAGACATAGCATTAAACTTTATAGGTTACTTGCATGTGAAAACTTAATAATCTTGAATATTAAACATTTAGTCTACGTTCAATCTGTTCAATGTAATGTTATTTAATGTAAAATAAATATGTTGCCATTTCACAACTTCCAAATTAGATTCTGGCCAGTAGATGTCCACCTACACCTCACTGTTGTCTGCCAATATATTGGTTAATAGGGTTAAGTACATGACTTTTTGCTAATTTAATATGCATTGGTATCTCTGTACTGGCCCCATAAAATTGATTTATTAGAAATAGAAAAATATTGTCATGAACTTAAAAGAACCATATAAATGGAAACCAGCAAGAGGCCTCACAATGATGATGCCCAAGTTTGCGAACTTAATTATGATCAAATGACATATTATAGGGAAATTAAGCTTCAAAAGGTTTAGTTTAACAAATGGATTGCCTCTACCTACTGTTCAGGATGTTTAAAATTTAACATTAACAATTTCTTAAATAACACTCAAACATATCAACACATATCATTAATATCAACACAGAAATGGATAGCTTGGTCAGCCATTAAAGTTTAACACTCGGTGAAGTTCATCACTTGCATTTGTTATGTTATTACCTTTGATGATTAACTTTCAGTACATAATTATATTTTACTGTTAGAAGAATTTGTTCCATTGGTTTAAACATAAACATTGTCCTTGGGGACTTATAGGACAGACTACAAACCTCATTGGCTTAACAGCAGACAAAGCCTACGTCTGTATGATTTACTCCACCAAGTGGTTTGACTTGCATCAAATAATAATATAAAAACAAAAAAAGACATTTTGTAAATAATGCAGAGCTCTATGCTGAGGGTCTTAAAGCCTGCTTTCTTTGTTATAAGTGAATAATAATAATATCATTTGAGATTATTTATTGTCCGAAAATTGGCAAGAAATTTAATTTATTTAAAATAATACAAAACAAGAACCTGGTGAGTAAAGGGATCTATGTATGGGATCTCCCTGATAGTATTCCTATGAAGTCAGACTTCAAGCTTTCAGTCCTTCTGTATTACAATCATATAAGCTTTACGATTAAGTCCATACCCTTGCGAGTTTCTTATTATTGTTCTGTGTTGTTTTTACAATGCTTATGCCTTTGTCAATCTAATGTACTGTATATGTATCAATAAAAAAGTTATAAATAAAAAGAATTAATCATAAAATTCCAGATGATACTTTATGATGACTTAGAATGAGTTACCTTGGTACAAAAAGTTGTGGTACTATTGTTTAGCTTGATATACATTCTGAATATTTTTAAAATAGAAATAAAGCAGTTATTATCATTTCCCATATCTTGCATTCAACTGTTCAGAAAAACTATGTAGTCTGTATTATCTATGCAAGGCTTCTCTGATTAATGAGAAAACACATGGTACATCACAGTAGTAAGAATAAAAATAATGTGACAACAGAAAATGAGGCGTAACATGTGCTTGCACTGCTGGTCTGGCTTTGCTGATTCTTCAATTCAGGTGGAGGTTGACCATTGCAAAGATTGTTGGCACAGCAGTCAACAGTGATATCGGCCTCAGCTTCTGTTGAACCAGGTATCAAGTCCTTAAGATAAAGTAAAGCCATTGATTTATTTTCAGACATTACAGATGTCTATTTATAGGCATTGGTGTCAATTATAGCAGATGACTTAGAATGGTAAATTCATAAATACAGTAAAATTTTTAACATCAGTTACAATGTTTCTGTGACTCTACAATATGTACCAAGAATTTCTTCTTATTTCAAAACTTTTCACTATACATTATTCTATATATGTTATTCACATAAAGATGCCTAATATAATGTGGGTAAAAATGGTCTTATTTCAGTGCATTCTGGGCCTGTTGTGGGCGCGGATAAAGGGAGGCAATCATCCAACAATCTTTAATTCTGCATAGACATTCAGTCGAAACCAAGGCCCAAAATTAATCAGATACATAAGATTTGAATATCATGAAGATGAAGTAGTAGTTACAACCCACCCAAGTACGGTGAGTACTGAAAAGTGATATACACTGGATGTTAATATAGTTAAGATGAAGTTTAAGGTTAAGGTATTGTGAGCAATACACATGAGTTGGGCAAGAGGCTTTCATTTTACAGACATATCACAGCAACAGTAAATACTAAAACTTAGGGGTTAATCTACACAAGTATGACGTAAAAGGCCAAAACTTTTAACCTTTCTTTTTGCCAAATGTATAGTAGGTTTTATCAATATCACAACTGGTGATAAAGGAAAGCAGCACATACTATTTAGTCAAGATTATACACTGCAAAACCAAAGGGCATTGGTAATTGACTACCAAATTTACCAATTTATGTCGGTTCAGGAATTGAACCCAGGTCACTGGAGTGTGTTCCCCACTCTGCCATTGCACCTTGTCTCCAGTTGTGAAAACAATTTCCTAATTTCCTAATGCAGGATATTTTGCTGTCCCAATGCAATATTCTCACACTATACAAATATATGGGACCTCACAAATGATGAGTTACATTGTACTGTCAAAGCAAAAGTTAAAATTAAGGTTTTATGCCCTGTTCCAACAGCCAGGGTCATATTTCGACAGGCCTTCAGCAGTTGCCACAATTGCCACTTGTGAGAGTTGAACCCCCACACAGAGGTGACAGCCTGTGTTCTCATGCCAAACCTGTTGATCAGTGGTTGGGGTGGTTGCCAATAAACAAAAGATCTGAGAATCATTTGTGCACATATAGTGTATTGTATTGTTTTCTTGTGTACATTTATAGCACAATATATCCTTCTAGTATAGGACTTGGGACTCAAAGTGCTAATATTGATCCAGCCTGGCTACTCAAGTACAGCCCAAGCCCGATATTAACTGATATTGCCCTGCCTGAAAGCCAGGCTCAAGTATGACTATGTATGAATGTCTCTAAAGTCCTTTAACCTACGACTGGGGATAAGAACCGAAGACAGAGGACTGCCATTTTAAGTGATCATTCAAATCTGTCATGTATCTGACAAAGAATCAGGCACCCATTTAAGTAATAACCAAGCTCAGTGATGCTCAACTTCAGTGATCACACGAGAACTGGTAAAGCTACACCACATAGGCGCACAAACACCACATGGGTACACATGTAGATGTGCAGCCAGGTAGGAAATAGGTATTGTCACTTTTACTATACAGTTGGTTCAATATTCCCAACTTTGGCCGGAACAGTTTATGAATTTATAGTCGCATTCAAATTTTGCCAATCATATCTTAAGAAACAAAACCGGGAAGGTTGACAAAGGTCAGAAGGATATTAAACATGTTTGATGTTTTTCGAAAAGCCAGTAACTTTGCTTCCCAAAACCCAAAATTTGCATCTTCAGCCCTATCTTAATAAAGTCAAACTGTGGAGATCAGGACACACTCCAGACATATCCTATTGCCATTATGCCAAATTAACGTTGCCTCTAAACATATTGAAGTCATATAGGTTTGGATCTTTCTGTCCCAAATTTGACCAGTATGTTGAAATAGAGTGGCTACAAGCTTGTTATCTCCTGACTATCATTCTAATGCCCAACAGATCCGGAGGGGAGGGATCAGAGCCTGTCATATCCACTTGTCAATACATCAAATTGTATTAAAATCATTTAGGTTGGGAGTCATAAGCCCTTGGGACTACTGGTCCCTACGGAATAAGTTTACAGATAAATCAAGTAGTTCCTAGTCTTATCCACATGGTCTGGTTGCAGTTGCCTGCCTTTTTGGCAAAATATGGCACATATTTATACCACAACTGATTTCACTTCAAGACTTCACTGCAATTTGGATTATGTACTCAGACGAAAGCAACCCTCCTGGTGAAAACCTTTATTTTAAAAATGAAACCTGTATTTTCTGTGATAAATGTCCACAAACCCTATAAAAACCTAAAATCATTATAAAGCTGACACTATTATACGGAAAGACATATTGAGGTATTGTAAGACAAATATGTATGTCTCTGTATCAGCTGCAAAATATTTGACACAAATTTGGGTGCATAGTTCAATTGCCATGTGATAGTTGTGTTTAGGAATATAAATTAAACTATTACCATGTTTTACTAGTTTTATTTACAGTTTAATCAGTTCCTGTCCAGAGAAAACTTCCACATATTATAATTGCTCATGCACAAATTGCAGTTGCTATAGCTTAGATAAGGAACACCTATAAAACCCGATATTTTGAGGGTTTGCAACCTGTAAAAGGTATCTCTTTTCATTTAACATGCACTTTTATGCACATTGAATGAAAGGCCGCATTTAATAAAAACACTCTCACTGAATGAAGTCTTAAGTACTTTTATTTTGTGCAAGGCTCAAACTAACCTTGATATTCTGTACAAATGGAATGCTATCAAGAGATGCCTCAAGCTCCACTTGACATTTCTCGATTTCAATGAGATCATTACAGCCACGTCTGGCATGCCGGATTGATACTTCCCCCTTTACAGCTAAGAACAGACAACAAAAATAGACCATTGGAAATCTCTCTTTTGTTTCTTGCCTTCTGAACTATAGTGCCAAACACAAATAGAGACCTATTTGCACATTCAGTGGTCCAAAAATTCCAATACTTGTTATAAGTGGTAGTGTCCTGAACTGGTCTACATAAATATCTTGCATTGGCCACTGTACTTGCATGCATAACATTGTAAGCAACTGATGAACTGTGTTATTGTGGAATATTGTATTTTAAAAAGGAGCGGGATATATTTTCTTGTATACCGAGACGCCAGTGCCATGAATAATTAGTGTCAATAAATTCCAGTCTCTTATTAATATCTCGGAAAATATGTAACCCCCAAATATGTATTATAGATCGTTAGAAAGGTCTTGCAACAGTACTTCTGCTCGTTTTTAAATCTATAAAATCTGCAGAGAAATTACTGAGAGATCAAAAGTTAAATATTGAGATTTTATATTCACCGATGCCCCATGTATATATATGTCTGCCCTATATACATTTTCTCTTGAATGTGAATTTAATCAACGCACAAATCATACTAAAGGGTGGATAATGAAAGTAAAACATCCCTCATTAGACATATACAGAAAAATATATATATCACTCGTAAAGATGAACAATATAACACTTCTGCTACGCATTCGTATAATATTGTTATCTACATTCATGATATATTTTTACTGTATATATCATTCAGGAAGTTTTCTTATTGTGTTTCTAGATACTTTTGATTTTTGAAGGTTGATGAAGATTAGGTGTAAATAGTAGAAAATTACTTAAAAAGAAAAATTAGAAGAAAACAAATGTTTTAAGGGTATTATTGAAGTGTATAATGATTAACATACTAACTGAAGTTAAATCGTTGACACATGATTAACTTTAGTGAATGTTGCTCTGAACCTGGTCCTCATGCATCCTGTTCAATGTGACCATTGCTTTACAATTGATCTTCAGCTTACACATGATCACAGTTTGAATTCTTTCTCAGCTTGTTCAGTGTGGCCATTATTTGAACTCAAACAATGCAATGCATCTTGTTAGATTTTGGAAATCAGTAGTTAATTTAACTAATTCTGTGAAAAATTATTTATACTTGGATCCACCCTCAGTTGAAAAAACTCAACACTTACTTAGAAGATCTATGGCAATTCTTGTTGTGGCAGTTAATTTATAACATGAACCATCCGTTGAACACTGACCATCAACAACGGCATCTTCCTAAAACAAATTGAATGATGACATAACGTCTTTGTCAGAGGTAATAAATGTTATCATTTACATAATGGCCAAAATATTCAAATAATTATAAATTTATGAATGAAATGATATTTAAAATATTTTCTGTCTATGCACTATTACATGAAATTATCTCAGGTGTCAAATGTTCATGCAGTTGTATTAATTAAGCAGTTCTACTTACAAAGCACTCGTCAGCACCTTTTTCATTTTCAAAAACTGCTGAAAGAGTATCTGTTATCCCTGCATCACCGGAAACTGTGAACTTCAAATATTCACACTCTGAACACTCAGTAGCTACAGCTGCAACACAATGCCATTGGTTTCAAGTAACAAGCCACTTTGTGTCAGATCATAAATATCTGTGAAAACAGTGACGAGGGATATACATATGTAAATTTTCTTAACTGAACCCAAGACATTCCTCTCTGAAGTTGAATACCCTAACCATCCCACAGATACCATAATCACTGATACCATAACTGTTACAGTGTATTCTACAATTCTTAAAGAGTCCACTCAATGGAAATCACATTTTTCAACACAAACACATGATAAACAGGATAATAAATGTGGTTAGCTGCAGGTCACATGCTGAGAAAAACTAATGTATTCAAAATAGTGCTGCTAGAACGCAGAGTGGCATTATTTAATAGAAGTAGCTGTACCATAATCAGTTCTATTCTCAAGTAATTGCATTGTCTGCCATTTGAATATCGTGACTCTGTGATCAATACTACCTCACTGGTCTAAAAGTTTCTCCAAACTAGTTTTGCTCGATATTTTGCTCCTATTTTTCTGTACAGTGCCAGCCAGTATTGATATGATAGTAAACATCTTGCTCCATAGTTTTTTTCATCCACTCATAAATCAAACAACTGGCTGAAGGTTTTGCTTTTGTACTCCCACATTGTGGGATGAGTTGCTTCATGAGCCTCATGCTTCGAGACTCTGTTCCCTCTTTCAGAAAAAATGTAAGAATACCCTTTTTCTGAGAGAATATCAATCATATGGCCTCTTCATTAATTCTGCGTCTGTGGTGTTGACCCTTTATCTTGTGAGAGAATCTTCGAAATTGGAGTTTGTTCTTGGTTGTTACAACCTAGAGTCTGCTTTTAGTGACTTTGCAAAATTAATTTTTCCTTAGTTCCCAAGCATCTCTTGTTTATATCAATTGAATGCAGTTTCCAGACAATGAATCTGCTTATGTGCCCTTAGAGTCTGCCTGTCTGTGAGTTTTGGTACGATGAAAGTATGATAAGTAAGATTAGATATTTGTCAGGTTTCCATACTTACTAACTCACTGACAAAACTGAAAAAAATTCTGAAATTGTGTTTAACATAACCAAGGCTTCCCCAAATAATTTTCATTAAGTTAAGTTATGATCAATTTGTTAAATTTTCAGATTCAAACCTGGTCTGATGTTCACTACGAAGACAATGCCCAAAAATGCTATCATCCAGAGGTTCATGATGAATTTTCAAGTTATTTCTTCAAATAGATTTCTCCTGTTGATGAATGCTTTATCTGAAGAGATATGTTTTCTCTCAGTTAAATTTCAGGATGTAGTTCGTGGGAAGTATTTATTGTGTCATAGAACAATAAATTCACCCACGTGTTATTGCTTAAAATCCCATAATAGACTTTGGTACCTTTACTGTCCTGGAGAAATATCTTACACACTGTTTTTTTGTCCAGGTGCACTTCTCAATGAAAACCAGGGCAAAGACTTGCCTTATGCCTGGACAAAATTTTGGAATATATTGCTTTTAGTATTTCACTTCCATGTTAGTTTTCCAACTGCCTGCCCCAAAAGGGACTGTTACAAGAGCTTTCTGATCAGTCTGTAAGGTGGTAATGTAATTTGGACATCCAAATTGTTTTTCCACTCAGGAATAATCCCTAAATTTAAACTGTATTTCTGCCCCTAATTATGCATTATGCATTTGAAATTGTATTTTACCATTAGAATTTTAACTCAAATTTTTTAATCACAGTAAACTTAATATTTTTATATTTTACCTTAAATCTCAAAATCATAAATAATTCTAATTCCAGTCAATATTTAGTGCACTGCTTCTCCCTGACATAACTTGGCAATGCCTGGACACAAAGCCTTTGTACATAGATTTCCATTAAATCGAATCAAAAGCCTTCTTGAAATGAACATGATCAGTCCATATTTTATTCCTTTCTTCTTTATAGCTCATGATATCATATACACTAGTCTTGTACTTTCACCTAGAAATCTACCCTTTATAATTCTAGTGTGACAAAGTCAGATTAAGTCAGGAAGCACTTTTTTATATGTGTTGCTATTACACTTGTTACCATTCTGTGTAATACACTCTTGAAGAAATTGGTCTCCAATTCGTTTGATTTTCTCTCAATCTATTATCTTCATAGTGGTGTTCCACTAGAAATTAACCTTCCCAAGTCAAAGATCGATTTACAAAGTTAACAGTATTGGTAATAATACAATCCAGTGATGACTTTATAACATTTTCAATATGTTATTCATAAAACTGTCATACTTAACATGAATTTGATTGGATTTATTGCCATTCCAATAGATATAATTAACTTGCTTGTTGTTGCCATGCCCTTAGTTACTCTATATGAATTTACAATTAAACTGATCTCTTCCCTTAAGCAATTGAGTTTGAATGATTTATCCAACAGGCAACAAGCTGCAATTAGAATTTGAAATTCAATCACTATCTTTTACTTAAATGGTATTGAAATGGTCAACAGATTTAACACCTTGCCTAGATTTTGAAACGGCCATGGCCATTTCAAAATGGCCAGTGGTTTCAAAACGCCAGGTAATGCAAGAACATTAAATTAAATTTTCCATAACGATTTTTGTAAACTAATGATCAGAAAGGCCATTGTCGTACACACTTCAGAATAAATTGATGAACATTGAAAAGAAGAGGGGAGTAGATGAATGTCATGACATATATTGTGCTATACACATATTAATAGGTTTGGTGCTGGCAACCTCTTTATGTGAACTCACATTATTCGTGCAGTAGGCTCATTCGTAAGCATATTCATTCACTTAAGATAACATTATAACATTAGTGGATTTCTGTCAAAAAGATAGTCCATATAGTATTCTGATTTTCTACCGCTCAACTTGCCAAATCCCACTCTACCAAATTAACTGTATGGAAGTTCCCTTTATAAGTTATTAGAAATAATAATAATGTGATTGGCATAGGGTGAGATAAACCTGTTTTACTATTGGTCTGTGACAATAAACTAAATGAGATCAAAGCATGTAATTCATTGCACAAAGCCTGAAATGAAATGCAAGGACCAAGTCTAATGACAAACAAGTTTGACATTTGATATATTGACTCCCACTTTTGATGAGCAAGGTGCATATGTAAGGTTGGTTTAAATGATAAAAATAAGAAATGGAAAATTGTCAAGCTTCACTTCAATACTGGCAAATGTCACTGCAACAAAATATACAATCTTCTGGGGAAAAACTGAAGTCAAGGGCTGGAGAAATCTATTTTCCATACTTCAGTCAAAGATTGCGACAAGGACACTGTTTGGGTCTGGCAAACATAGCAAGAGGAAGCTTTTTGGTAAGTGAAAGAGATTGTGGCAGTTCAGCCTCTTTTAGAATATGACAGCCTCACTGGACTGGTCCTACAGCAGAGCGATGCTAACCAAAAGGGGTGCCACATTATTGCAAAATGGCCAACCCATCACAATTGCATCCAGATGCTTGCCAAAAATAGAGCAGTCATGCACCCAAATTGAGAAAGAGTGTCTCGCTATAGTGTTTGGGTGGAAATGCTTCAAACAGTACTTGCTTGGAAGAGATTCCATACAAGTTGATAGTGATCATAAACCTCTAGAAGTAATATCCAAAAAAATCACTTCTATCAGCTCATAAGAAACTCAAAGAATGCTCCCAAGATTGTGGAAGTATAACTTGCAGGTGATGTACAAACAAGGCAGTGAAATGTACATTGCAGATCTGTTATCCTGTGCATCAATCTCAACAGCTTCACCTTCAACCAGTGACTTTGACGTATTTTGAACAGAGCTTCAACAGATAAGTTATACAGAACATTTGAAGGTATCTGACACAAGGCTTTATCAGATTTTAAGTTCAACATTGAAGGACAGTACACTGCAATCTCTTATGAGCACAATCCTGAATGAATGGCCAAATGACAAGAATAAAATACCTTCATGTAAAAGTGAAACAAGCATCCATTTGAGTGGGCAAACGAGTATAAATCAGATCGTGTATATAGTTAAATAATAAGGGTGAATCCAAGCTCTGCCATAATGTAACGAATGGCGTCTGTGCAACATTGAAAAATTAGAGAACCATGACGAAATCTGAACGCTAAAGATTGTTCCAGGAAGTACTTATTTTGAAATTTAATGGCTAATAAATCAATGTCACCTGGATTAAATTTTATATTGCGAAACACCCTGCTAATATCAATCCTAAACATATGTGCTGAAGGGCCAAGATTTCTCAGTGAATTTGTTATCAAATCAATTGACGGAAATGTTAACTCATAAGGGGTACTTAAGTATATATCTTTGGCTACTCCATTGTTCACTGAGGTCCATAATGGTTGTTTTTGCACTTGAATTTTGTTTATCTCTTACAAGCAGAGGAGATAAATGCATCTCAATAGGTTTGTTGTCAAAAGGTCCCAGTATAGCTTTATATTCTAGTTCTTCCTCCAAATAATTTTAAAATATGGGTCATATTGTCATTTACCGAAGTATGATTCTCCTCAACTGATCTCAGTAAGCAGTTTCTATCGAGAGAAAGAGGAAAACAATACTCCAGGAGATCATATAGCTGTTGGTCCCAATAATTGGACAAATAGTGCCTCCGTTTGTTAATGTTCAAACACGATTCAGCTGGAATATGGCAACCTAAGTAGTTGGGCACTTTACTAGCTTTTATAGGTTGGTGAGCCTGCGATATGTCTGGAGTACTTTCCCATTCGACATGGGGCCCTGTATATAACTTAAGCACAGATTTTCTTTTTTGGTAAAGCCAAAACTTTTAGTGTTTTGTTGTGATTGCTCAGACATATGGACATATGGTGCATCATATTCATGATTATAAGATGACTCAAAAGTCACCTCTTGAGGTTCTGATTTTTTGGTTTAAATATGGTCGATGATTGACTTGTGCATGCTGAGACTATCGGTGGCTGTGTCATGGCATTTCATGGCCTTATATAAGTGGTCTACGTTGTAATCAAAATTAGAGTCCCCTTCCAAAGACCCAGTTTTGTTTTTTCCCCACCAATTTAGTTTTTGCCTGCACAGCCAACCTGGACAGCTTAATGCAACCAACTTGTTCTAATGCTGTTGTTTTTGTTATATGATCGCCAACAGGTGCCATTGGTTCACCAATGATGTTGCAAATGTTTTTTTCTCCCCTTTCCAAAGACCCTGTTTTTTTTTCTCCCCATCAATGTATTTTTTGTCTGAGCAGCCAACATAGGCTGATTAGTGCAATCATCATATGTAGTGATTTGATCATTTTCAAAGCAACTTGTGACCATCATGTCAGCCTTATGAGTTTGTTGCAGAGGAATCTATTAGTTAGTGACATTTGCCCATTGTTGGGGTTATCCCCAGTCACACTACCACCAATCGTATTTTTTCTGTAATTTTTGTTTTTTTCTACAATTTTTAACAGACCTCGACACTTCCCATCTTTTTTGAAACTGGTCAGAAGATTTTGGCCAAAATCTGCTACAATCTTTTTTGCCAAAATTGCTTTTTATAGCTTGAAATCTATTTTTGTTCCATTGTTCACAGTCCTTTGGACCAGTCACAGAAGTACCTCTTTGAATAGTACTCTTTGAATGTTGCACCACTTGGTTACATGTAAGTTTATTTTCATTGCAATTTGACAATGCTTGTGCATAAAACTTATTCTTATGGACATGATCAAAAGCCCTCATTTTTTGTACCAAATCAAAGCTTCATCTTTATCAGTATTTAATTTAATCTTACTATCAAAGTAATCAGAATTCTACAAGCATGTTGAAGGAAATTTCTGGGTGGGAACAGATTCAAACCCACCCCTTTCTACTTGTTTTTTGTCGACTTTTTGGTTTTATTTCGGCAATTCTGTTCAGAATGTGTGAATATCTTGCCTGTTTGTTGGAAGCAAAATGAGCAAATGTGTCCATATATGACACCTTTTGTGTTACGTGATTTTTGGTGCATGCAGGTGCCCTGGTTGTAATAGGAACAAGTGAGAACTTTGGTTTTCAATTTTTCTGTGGATTTTCAGCCTCATTGGATGTAGTTACATGTCTAAGCATTTGCTCGCCTAATCCTATCTAATTTTTCAGTTTCAGTGTAATTTTTTACCTGTTCAATTCTACAAAGCACTTGCCGCCTCCCAAGAAAAATGGTGAGCATCCTCCATAAGAGCTATGCTCCCTGACTTGGGGGTTTTGTTCCTCCCTTAGGATGCGCCAATAGCCAGCCACCCACTGCACTACTGACAACTGGTCATATTGTATTCTTTCCTTCTTAAATCCGGACAAAACGAATTCAACAGGACCCCCTCTAAGAGATTTAATTTTTTTACCTGTGTTGTCAGATTGTGACAGTTCTTTCAGTCTCTGGTCCACCTGACTCTGTATGAAGGCATCTTGTCTGATGCTTTTCAAACTAGGCATTGTCACATTAGAACACTGAGTTTGTGGCAGAGTGACCAGGGCAACATGACTACTAACCTTCTTCTTTGCAGCTAACTTTTTATTTTTCGGATCCGAGTCTTTTTTTACATCTCTTTTTTCCAACATATTTAATCTATCACTTATTGTGAAATAATCTGTACATTAATCGCCTGCGGAGTGGCAACATCGAACAATGCACTGGCCCCAACTAACATACTTGAAGTACTTGCAATACTCTGTATGTTTTCAGTACTGGGGTTTTGTTCATCGTCTGAGCTTTCCACCATTGCACTGCAATTAAGGTCAGAGGATACTGATTCATCCGCATCTGAATCTTGTTGATTTTGAAACAAAATCTGAATCATTGGCCACATGAATTTGCACTGGTATTTGAACCAAGTTTGAACCAAAGTGTAAATTATACTGCCTTTTGTCTATCTCAGCCATTTCTACAGCGCCATACAACTTTCAAAAATATATGTTGCCACAACATACAATATTAAAATGTAAATGATTTTTATCACATATATATAAGATTTATTATAATAGCCTATGCCACAACACACCATATAAAGTAAAATAGTGTTTGACATAAAATATTTAAAATGTAATTAAAATGTAAAACTATAAAAACCACTAAGTTGCATAGAAGTTGTCTGAAGTCTTCTGTGAATTTTTGAGTTCAAATTTTTAATGTGGCCTCTTGTGCTTCTAACTTTAAAATGGCAGAGTGAAGGAGGGTTCACAAACGATGACCAATGGGTGACCAATCAGAAACAGCCACATGAAATTGGTATGAAGTAAAATAATTTAAGGTTAGCAGAACTTCTACAGAACTGACCTCGGCCATGCCTTCATGTGGCCCCGAAATATTTTTACAGAGCGTCTACTCACTTTTGTTGCATCATTGTAAAAATCATATTCCTGAAGTTAGGTCAGAATGATGACAGGTATTGTGGAAAGAGAAATTTCTGGGAAAATCAAGTTTCGACCAATCAAAAAATCAATAGAATTAGGTCAAGGACAGTCAACATAGCATTTGGATCCCATCACTTGACCAAGACTACGGCACCAGCATTTCAATTTTTTTGAATGATGGTTTGGACTTTGAATTATATTTAAAAACGCACATCAACCCGTTTATGATTACTTGAAAAAAATAACCACTTAAAAATTTTTATTGACAATATTGCATCCTATGCTAGAATGCAGATGGAGTGCTTCTGACAATATCTCACGTGACAATGAAAACCCTTTTGTTCATTCATGGATTTATACTCCAAATTCTGACTTCTGGGAAAGACCCTTCTAAATTCCATGCCTGTGAGCAATTTCTCTACATATTAAAACTGAATAAATCCTATGCCCTGTAAAGTTCTAAAAACAAAGCACCAGGTGTGACCTATGAGTGCTGTCAGGGCGCTGAAATTCCTAGAGTTTTAGTGATTGCACCCTCTGGTTAGTTAGCAAAGATCAGCTTGATGTTCATAACTTGATTAACTAAAAGAAAAAATGGCCTTTCAGAAGAATTAAATCCTTGTAAATAGTGTCTTAACATTATATTTCCTATTTCTTTATATTTCGTACGAAACATTGGTTTCCTTAGGTTTTGAGACTGACAGTTTGTGTTCATAGATTCTTTGTCTGAATGCCCTTCCTGTCTCCCCCACATAATATTTACCACATTTGCTACATGTGATTAGGTATACAATGTCCCTTAACTCACATGTGATGTGTTTGGGCACTTTGGTAACTTTAGTTTTCTTTAGTTGTGGTCACCATGACTGGTGTGTCAGTGGTTTCTTTAGTTTTGACTTTAAGTAGGTCATCTTGAGTAAATGAGCTAGCTTTAAGCATGTGTTTTAATGGATATAAATGGGTATCCTCTTTTGAGATAATATTCAATCAATTTGATGCCATGATGAATAAAATCATCATTTTTGGTACAAATCCTATATATTCTTAGGAATTGCCCATAGGGCCCTTTTGTATGACAAGACTTGTGATGTGCAGATGTATAGTGTAAGTGCAAATGAGTGTCTGTTGGTTTCTCATACAGTGTTGTGTATAGTACTTGATTGGTATCAATTTTCACAGTTGTGTTTCGAAAATTGATTGAGTGTTTACTAAATTCATGGGTGAACTTGATTTTGTCATGGATGCTGTTCAAGTGTGTGGGGAATTTTTTGAGTTCTTCCTCACCATGGTTCCAGATCATGAATATATCATCAATAAATCTCAACCATAAGAGGGGTTGTTTATCCCAATTCTTGAGGGCATTAGTCTCAAATCTATCCATGAATAGATTCGCATAATTGGGTGCAAGTGCTGTACCCATTGCTGTGCCCCCCACCTGTAGGTAGTGTTCTTCATTAAAGATGAAATTCATACTGTGTAAGACTAGTTTAAGTAGCTGTAGAATGTAACGGGTGATTGGGCCCTTAGTCCTGTCCTTTCTTAGTTGGGCAGCTACTGCTAATATCCCTTCATGATTTGGGATATTTGTGTACAGGGAGGACACATCTAAAGTGACCAGAAATGCTCCCTTTGGGATTTGGCCCAGCTCTTTAAGTCTACTGATAAAGTGTTGGGTATCCCTGACATATGATTTTGTTTGGGGGACATAATCTTTAATATGTGCATCTACAAATTTGCTTATGTTGCATGTGGGGTGACCGATAGAACTACATATAGGCCTGCCTGGAATATTCTTTTTATAAATTTTGGGCAGTAAATAAAATCTACCTGCTTTGGGTTGATTCATGTTCAAGCAATCAAAGTTTTTCTCTGTGATTAATTTGAGATTTTTCATTTCAGTGAGCACATTACATATCTTTTTTGAGATATTAATGGTTGGGTCTTTTTTTAATTTAGTGTAGAATTCCTTATCACTTAGTTGCCTATATCCTTTCCTTAGGTAGTCAGTGGTTTGCATCACAACCACTGCTGACCCCTTATCTGCCTTTTTTATGACAATGTTCGGATTATTTGCTAGTTCAGTGAGTCCTGGTCTTTCTTGTTTAGTTAGGTTACCCTTTTTAACGTGGGGTATTTGGCCCTTTAGTAGGTTCATCCTGAATGACCTTTTGAACACATCCAAAATTTTGTTAGGTGGGTTCGGTTTCCATGTTGATTTGTTCTTGAATTTAGAGTGAATCTCTTTATAGGGATCACTTGGTTCTGCTTGTTGTGTTGCTTGTGCATTCTCATTCATGAAGACAATTATGCTTTGTGGCATATCCACTTCCTTATTATGCTTTGATTCATTAAAGAATTGCATCAGTTCAAGTCTCCAATTCTTTAAAATCTTCCCAAATTCTAGATTTGTCAGGGTGACCTGGTGTAGGGCAGAAGGTGAGTCCCTTTTCTAGGGCCCTGACTTGATGTTCACTTAACATTCGATAGGTTAATTACATTTTCACCCATATATATGTTTCAGAAAGGTGGGGTATCAACATGATTAGGTCCTACTCAAAGATGGTCCAGATCTGGATTGAGAATCCACAATTCTGTTTGAAATATCTGCAGGTGTAACTCAACAGCTATTTATTCAATGGGATAGTGACACTCAGAGTATTGTGACAACCTCTGTAAGAACCTGATACCTTAAACTCGTGGCTATCAAAGACTAATGTTGGAACTTAAAATTTGTTTTGTATGTTGAAAAGATTAGCTTTACCGCTGTTCATTGTCACTGATGATGGCTGATATGGCTGACATGAATGGTAATATTTTGTAATCATTGTCATTTTATTAAACAGCCAGCTTGTATGAAAAGGTTCTATGACTGAGAAAAACTTATGCTGCATAGCAGCATCTCAAAAGTCCTTAGTTCCTGAGTCTACAGTTCATCTAGCAGAGTTAGAAATGGTTGAAAAAGGCATCAGTTCAGAGGCTGCCCAGATCAATAGAGTACAGTTTGATGTATAATTCTGCCAATAGGTTTGGGCAGTTTAAAAGTTTGCCAGTTACTGGTAGTTTACAGCATTGTGTCCGATGGTTTACATAGCAGAATTCCATCACCGCCTGATAGTTTACAAAGAAAAATCTTTTGCGAGATTTTTAAAAGATTTCCCAAACTTGTGATAAATCAGTACAGTACATTGTTTTGACTGTATGTATCTTTCAATAATCACGGTCTTATCACGGACCCAGTGTATCACACATGTTGCCATGAATTGGACTTGAATACAAGATCTTTATAGGGATCACTTGGTTCTGCTTGTTGTGTTGCTTGTGCATTCTCATTCATGAAGACAATTATGCTTTGTGGCATATCCACTTCCTTATTATGCTTTGATTCATTAAAGAATTGCATCAGTTCAAGTCTCCAATTCTTTAAAATCTTCCCAAATTCTAGATTTGTCAGGGTGACCTGGTGTAGGGCAGAAGGTGAGTCCCTTTTCTAGGGCCCTGACTTGATGTTCACTTAACATTCGATAGGTTAATTACATTTTCACCCATATATATGTTTCAGAAAGGTGGGGTATCAACATGATTAGGTCCTACTCAAAGATGGTCCAGATCTGGATTGAGAATCCACAATTCTGTTTGAAATATCTGCAGGTGTAACTCAACAGCTATTTATTCAATGGGATAGTGACACTCAGAGTATTGTGACAACCTCTGTAAGAACCTGATACCTTAAACTCGTGGCTATCAAAGACTAATGTTGGAACTTAAAATTTGTTTTGTATGTTGAAAAGATTAGCTTTACCGCTGTTCATTGTCACTGATGATGGCTGATATGGCTGACATGAATGGTAATATTTTGTAATCATTGTCATTTTATTAAACAGCCAGCTTGTATGAAAAGGTTCTATGACTGAGAAAAACTTATGCTGCATAGCAGCATCTCAAAAGTCCTTAGTTCCTGAGTCTACAGTTCATCTAGCAGAGTTAGAAATGGTTGAAAAAGGCATCAGTTCAGAGGCTGCCCAGATCAATAGAGTACAGTTTGATGTATAATTCTGCCAATAGGTTTGGGCAGTTTAAAAGTTTGCCAGTTACTGGTAGTTTACAGCATTGTGTCCGATGGTTTACATAGCAGAATTCCATCACCGCCTGATAGTTTACAAAGAAAAATCTTTTGCGAGATTTTTAAAAGATTTCCCAAACTTGTGATAAATCAGTACAGTACATTGTTTTGACTGTATGTATCTTTCAATAATCACGGTCTTATCACGGACCCAGTGTATCACACATGTTGCCATGAATTGGACTTGAATACAAGACCATGGAGTTCAGAGCCAATTAATCATTTTCCAAACTTGATATAACCACAAGTCATATGTAGGTCTGAATCAACTTTTATATCTGGCTCAATAGCAAAGGTCATATTAAGCAAGTCATTTCTGAATCTGACATGTCATAAGCTGACTTAAACCTTTAAAGCTGTATTGGATGCCACAGAGGTGAAATGCACATTGACCACCTAGCTCTGAGATTGAACTGAGTTCGAACCCTATGTCCAAAACAAGTGAGAACAATGGTAGTTGCTTGCCATTTCTGTTTTACAGCAGTTTAAAGCACATAACCTTGAGCAACTCAATATTCCAGGTACTTACACCCGTACAAATACCTGCAACAATATAGCTAGTACAAAGGTACTAGTTTTGTTATCAAAAAGGCTATAAATAAAGCTTATGTCAATCTTTTGCCTGTCCCCCTCTGTTCAATGTACACAGCTCTCATCCTGTAGAATGGCCAAAAATGTTCTTCTTCAGTCACTTGGCCCACATCTCTATGGTCATGGGTCTAAATACAGTTCATAACATATCTGCCATTGTCGCCTGGTTGGTGACACACATAGAAACACAGATGACCTGGGTTTGAACCTATGTGCACGCATATACATAGTGGTTATCATTGAATCCTATGCCCAGTTGCAGGCTTAAGAATCTCATGGATATTGGTAAATGATCATCCATGAACTTTTTGGGAAAGGTCATTCATTTGATATTGTGAGATGTACGTGTGAAGTAGGATTGATCAAAGAGTGCTTTGAGCCCTGTAGAATAAAGGGACATATTGTGGAGAGGATAAATAAATAATACTGTGTGGGACAATGTACTGATGATCCTGCCCTGATATTATTTTAGCTGTCGACAAGGACATATTTGTTTACATTTTACATTTGTCTTGTTTGCTTTATGAAAAGAATAATAATGTTAATTGAAAAGAGATATTTTAGCAGTATTTTGAATGTATCCTGCTCAGATAAGTTTCAAGTTATTTGTTGGATGAAGCATATGTAACGCTGTAGATTTAAAAAAAAATCACTACAATGTCAAAATTGTAATACTATGTTTTCTTAACAAGCATAGACATGTAAAAAAATATGTTTAAGTTTCTTCATTTTGTGCGGGTCATTTTTCTGAATTGCTGTGATGAACAAAAACGGCCAATACAGTAACTCGGCCCTACAGCGATGGATATGAAACTATGTTATTTTGTGATAAAATGTTGTGACATCCACATGTATACCAAATGCAAGAGTTTAGGCATTTTGGGATATGTAAGTGAACATTTTTGTAAATATTGTTAAAACTGTAATGGCATATGGTATTTCTTCCTTTATTGTAAATGCAGTCATTCTCTGAATATTCAAGGAGCCAGCTTAATTAAACATTTTGAGATCTTTGTCAGCCAATTGTCAATAATTGATATTGTGAGTGATTGCATGAAAACTTCTTTTATAAAAAAACTTTGTAAAAAGCATGATTTATTTCCTTCATCTTTCCTTCACCTTTTTATTTTCGAAATCACAGAAATCATTTAATGTAATGTTGTCTAGATATATCACAACATTTTCATGCATGAATCTTTTCAATAGAAAACACTCTCTATCTCTCTGTGAAACTGTTGCATCTATGTCAAAAAAAAATATGCAGCACTTAACATTTATTCCTACGCAATTAAGAAAATTGAACATTTTTGGCACACAGAATTATTGCTTTTATTCTTTCAATAATTTTAGAGACCTAGGGCTATAGGTTGCTATAAAGGCCAATTGATTATCATAGAAAAAAATCCAGTCATATTGATGCTAGAAATTATTCAAATTTGAGGAAGGTCTCCTGTAAGGTTCAGATGAGCGAGCATCTGTATAAGTCAAGTACTGTATAGGTTAAAATTTTCGCTGGGCATTAATTTAAGCTATTTCGTCTTATGAGCTTGGACACTGAAAATGAATTCCTAGTGAAATGTTTAATCTGTATTAATATTTTAACTATTGTCTAAAATAACTTCTGGTGAATATTTTCAACATTGGAAATTTTTCTGCTAGCTAGAATTTCTTCTTATACAGTATTTACCCATGGATTCACATTTAAGTAATTTAAATTTCATTGATAAATATTTCGTATGTTTATCATACTGTAAACAATGCTGTATATTAATTACTGTGTCTTTATTTATTCAAAACATTCAGTTGATATATGTACATCCAATTAAAGTTATTTAATTGAATGGCATTTTCCTTATTTTGAGGCAGAGGGTCTGTCCTCATTTGGGGTTGTTGGAGAATTATGTCAAATTGATTTTGATTGGTTTGGTTTAATGTTGCTTTGAACAAATAGTGAAGGATTGTGTCATGACAATTAGTTTAGGGGCTGAAGGAAAACAGCGCATACTAGTTTGTCAATATTCTGCAACAAAAACATCTGGTAGCAGCAAGCTTCTACCCACTTGATGTCAGGGCTAGGATTTCAACCCTCTAGATGAATAATCTGTACAAATCTGTAAAAAGTATTGAAATGGGCTGAAACCATAATATAACCACGTGACCTCAGTGGAGCCACATATTGTTTTGGGCTGGATTTAAACCTAAAAACACAGTTCTGAGCATGGATTGATCATTTGCCAAAGAACTGTGTAAAACAATGACGCTATTTGAAGTAGATTAAGATTGGGATAAAATTCTACTTTATTAGTTATGTCAAACTCCCAATAAACTTTGCATATTGAATGATCTTGAAATAGTTTCATGTCGCAAAGTAAATATCTAGTGATATTCTATTTAGTGTTCTCAATAAACCCTTTTTAGTAGGACCGGGTAGGTGGTGGTTTCAACGGGCGGGTACCCGGGTATCCGCGCCGATGGGCGATAATAGCTGAAACTACAAAAATGTCCATATTTACAGACTTAAAACCTACAGAAATAATGGGATCCAACCATTTGCTTTATTACTTGTCGGCCACGTTTTTGCATACAAAATAATATTACATGGAAGAAATGTTAAATAAAAAAGACTTCTGTACATTCAAAACACGGTTGTTTATATAAAAATGGAGTCACATGACCTATCACAAAAGCATTAACTACTGCTCGAAGATAGTTTTGGAATTGAAACATTATTTTTATTTCAGGTTCATAAGTGAATTTTATTAACGTAAAATTATAAAATACTGTGTGAAAACATTGTACTCTTATTTATTTAAGGAATGCATGTCACTATATAGCCAATATACAGCGTTTTATGGACTCGGAATTAAGTAACTGTGTTAATACACTGACGATTTTCAAAGGGTTCCGGTGTTTGATAATATATAAACAACCAAAGTAAAAGACAAGTAAAATACTTTAAATGGTGTACAAGGGTGAGAAAACAATATTCTTGTGCATTTTAATTGAATAGTTTTATTTTTAGATGAAATAATTAAGTTCAGATACGTCTGTACTCGACCAGCCAACGTGGGCGATAATGACAGAAATATTAGATTCGGGTACTCGGGTATGTCATTTCGGATTCGGGTAAGTATTCAGGGTTCGGGTACCCGGATATTCGGATACCCGTTGAGATCACTAATTCTATTGATACCCATTAAAATTTTTGTTTAGAGTCACTTTCACCACATGGTACCTGATATGTCATGGTGGGTAGTTGGTGGGGTGGAGAAAAGCAATACATGCTAGTTGGTGGCAGTATTTCATCAGGTTAAGGCAAGCAGCTACTAACTCTCCTACTTCAGCTCTCATCCAATCTTACCCAACCCGGGTGGTTGAAGACCCCCATAATGGTTAAATTGAACAAAATATACCGAGAATGGTTTCAAACTGTAAATATCTAAGAATATAAGTATAAAGTAATTAGATATCGCAAACAAAGTGCTTTATTAGTTAAAGGTTTTTAATATTCATTTACTGCCATTGTTATTTTCATGTTTGCAAGCATTTCATCTTAACCATTTTATAATTTCAGTAACAAAAGTATCTTATCACCATGTATAAGCAGTATTGGGTTATGGCAGACTTTTGTTCCCATTATGGCTTTTTTGTGAGCCGCACCATTACCCTGAACCTGTGTGATGTCTCCCAGGAGATTGTTTATTGTTTATATGTATAAAACAATTATATATTGGAAAGGAATTTTATTTGAAAAAAATTTCAGTCATTGGAAACAAAATTAATATTATTCATTAAGTGTCAAAATTGACATCTTGTTTTGTGTTTATCTTTGTGTTGTGACCATTTGTTCTCACCTGTTTTAATTGCATCAGTAACAAAAGTCTGTTATCTCCAATATTGATATAACACTTCTACGGCTTAGTAGTGACCTGCAAACTTTCTCCAATTAGGGTCATACCTGGCATAATACTACCTATTGTCTACTACTTGTATAAATACTACTATTGGCCATTTTTTTGCTATTCCATTTCATGGTCTTCATATTTCCTATATTACAAACTATTTGGGTGAAGCAACCAACGTCGACCTAATTTAGCTAAGAGGAAAGCCTACGTTCACTAAAGTGCTTATTAAAATTATGCTTACTCAAAATGTGTTTCAAAGAAAGCACATATTTGGTTAAGCAACATTCTGAGAAACAGAACATATTTACTTTTTCCCCAAAAAATGACCTTTAAGATTAAGCAGACATTTGAAAAATAAGACTTGCAATATTTTAGCTATTTTCAGAAAATTTAAGAACATAACAAGAAATTAACAATGGCTACTTCAGAAACTTGCTTTTTCTTAGAATAATTCCTATGTTTTGGTAAACTCAAAAAGGAGTATTATAAGAATGTTTGTGAACATTCATCTTTTTTTAATAATAATTAGCCATTCTGAGAAATGCAATGTGCATTGGAAACATGAAAATACAAGAAGATTTGGATCTAAATGAACAAATTTAGACTGCACATTATTGGAGTTTAGAAGCATTTTGGAATATATATTAGTGTACTGGGACTTTAAGTAAAATTAACATTTGTACCTAAAATGCACTAGTTCAGACTCCTCTGTAATATATAATTTGTAAATATAGCATTTTGTGAAAGGAAATTTTGTAACTATAATGTGTTGTACCTTTTGTTATATATCTATATATAATCCCTATGATAATACATATGTACATATAATTTTTATTTATAGTAAAAAATATAGAGTAGTTTTGCTAGCATAAAATTACAGTATTTTTGTGAAATGAAGCTTTATATGTATATCTATTACTTTAACGAATTATTTGATTTTTCAAGTTGAAATAAATAGAATAAACATATAGTTATTGTGTTATAAGTTCTCTATGCACAGAAGTTTTTTTTAAATATATAGATGGCAATTAGTAAATTCAGTGCAGAAATGTGGAGTTCTCTAATTAAAGTCTGTATAGATGTGTTATGCTCACATGTTTGTCACTTCTGACTTATATAAATAGCATCCAATCTATGATGCTTAAGGGTGCATGTTGTTTTCATGTGCGGGCAAAGTTAAAACCCATTAAATAAAAATAAACAAGAAAACAACAAGAGCACCCATAGAGCAGCACTAGCAGATCGGGGGGGGGGGGGGGGGGGTTCAGGGGGTTCGACCCCCCCCCCCCCCCCCCCCCCCCTTGAAAAATAATGTAAAGGGGTTCAACCCAAAGTACAAAATTATTTCTTGACAGTGGTGTTAAATTTTCAGGAAATGCACTCTATTTTTACCAAAAATTCATTTTTTTTCCAGGGGGGCATGCCCCCGGCCCCCTTAATTATAATATGTCTGATGTGAACCCCCACCTTACTCAATGTGAACCCCCACCTTACTCAATGTGAACCCCCACCTTACTTAAAGGCTGGATCCGCCCCTGTGAGCACATACCTCTGTCAAGACATGTAAGAATAAGTAAACGGGAAAATCCTGATTATTTGGTTCTGCATCCAGACAGTGACCCGGATCAATCTCAAAATTTAATGGGATCTTAGTTGAACCAAAAACCATCTTCTTATTTTATTTCATGAAGTACCGACTAGTAGCATTTGTGTACTCTTGCTAGAATGCAAACAAGCAAACACACAAATAAACGGTCGTGGTAATTAAATTGGTTCAAATAAGTTTATACAACTACATTTATGGTTTCCCTGTTTTATTTAAAGGCTCACTCAAATGAAAGGGATGTAGTCTTTCTGTATATAAAGTTTCCTATTGGCAATATATTAGGATTATTTCAAAGGTGGTGAAATGGTCATTCAATTGGGTGTTTTATCAACCAATTTTAATTGATGTTATTTCAATTTAATATTTCATTTGAATGTGTTGTATTTAATTATTTATTGTTTTACGTCACTTTCTCATTGGTTATATTGTGAGAGTTTTACGTCACCTCCTTATTGGTTATATTGTGAGAGTTTTACGTCACTTCCTTATTGGTTATATTGTGAGAGGCAGTGGGGAAGGAAGAGGAAACCAATACATACCATTGGTTAAGGTTCTGCACTGTAAACTGCCAACCAATGACAAGCAACTTTCAATTTTCTCACATGAGCTCAAGCTGGTATTCAAACTCAGATCTCACTGGTGGGAGGCGAGTGTGTTACCACTTTACTGCCCTGATCCCGTTGAATCTCTTGTAATGTGAGAGCTTATTATATAACAGTTTACCTGTTGAATTATGAGAATTATTTTGTAAAAACCTAAAAGCTGGGTATTACAATTATCAATTTTACCCTTGGCCACCCTTGGATCTGGCGTGAAAAATATGTTAATATCTCCTGGATGGTCTGAAGAAACAAAATAAAACCTATAATTATAGGGTTTTTGCACCTACTAGATACATCTGAATAAGTATCTTTTCCCATCCAATGTATAGTTACAGAACCCTCCATGTGTTTGTCTCAGAATTGTATAAATATTCCAGAGACTGCAGTAGATTTTATGTGACAGAAAATTTGTTAACTTCTGCAGTGTTGATATATTCTCTTACTGCAGAAGCTTTCTGCTCCCCTCAATATATTGGAAGGTTATTATTTGCAATCAAGTAAACTGAATCAAGTTGTTTAACTTGCATATTAATTCATGTTTAAGATGCATATTAACACATTTGTAAACTTTGTTTGGCTGAAAAAATAGTTATGATGTCTGTTTGTTTGTAAAGTACATTTTCCTGTTCATAAAGTCAGGTATTATTCTATGTACAATTATTACAATGATGTAAAAAATGCATCAATTCACAACTTATATTGGCTAGGACTCCAAATATATCGTAAGCCTTATTTTAAATGTTATACAAATTCCCAAAACACCCATCTGTTCTAACGCTAAGAACAGATCTCACGTGGTTTCATGCTGGCATCCCTGGCCTGTAAGAGGTCCCCAGTAGCCCAGTAGGGCATCTTAATGCAGGCTGTCACCTCTGTGTGGTTTGACTCCTGAAAGTGACAATGCAGAGGACTTGTCTCAATATGATCCTGTCTGTTGAATGGAAAGTAAAAGCACAAGCTTGAAGTTTGACCGTTGTCCATAATTCCAAGGCTGATCTTAATGTTTCTATCATCATCACCCTTCAGGAGTCAATTCAAAGTATATCTTATTCAATATGTGTGTCAGGCACCGATGGCATGGAATGCTATGGCTTACCAATTTTTGCCTGTCCACGGACTAATAAATTATGGTCACATTGTTTTGTTGACCTGCACATCTGTGCTATCATTGAATTTAGTACTATGAAAGCTTGTACATAATACTAGTAATTCATAATACAAATTGCTTACAGGAAAAAAATAATCTGTTTATACTAGGAGGTGTGAGAGGGCGTCCTGGTTCTGAAGAAATGGCCGATTTTGTTAAGAATTAATGATTTTTAAATTCATGAATCGGGAGTTCATTAAAATATTAAAATGTACCTCATTTCCATACATGTTTCTTTGCATAATTTTACTTCAATATTTGACTTTGTATGTTTGATAGATGTGTTTACATTAGCCAGCATATTTGCTTGACTGTTATTTTCAGTTAGTTACTGCTTGTTATTAACCTCCAACTGCCAGCCAGGAGATTGTAACATGTAGCCTCTGCATGTGTCAGTGTAACACATTTCTTTTTATGGACAATTACTTCAAAACTACATATGAATGTTCCTAGGACCCAGGAAGATGTCAATTTCATGGTAACCATGAAGTCCCAAACATAACCAAAATGTCGCAACTTTAAAGTTACTTCTCAAAGGCCTAATATTCCAAAACTATATGTTGGATTTTTATATAGTTTCTGGATTCAGATCATAGGAATATCTATTGAGATAATTAATTCCCATCCCTGTGGTCTTATTTACATCTAAAATATCACTCTGATATGACAGTTATAATGAACAGGATTTAAACTGTGTTATTAAATTCTTTTCCCGACCATGCAACAGTCAGTGTTCGTTCTAATGATCCCATCCTTTCCTGTTTTGCAGAGGACAAACTTAATGATGCTATCCACGTTGCCTCTGAAGTTATGTTTCATGTGTTTTGCTGGTTTGTCATAATATGCATAATCTATTGAATATTTCCTATGGGCTAAAGCAGAATGTTTTTTGAAATATATTAATCCTTTATTGATAATATAATATTTTCTTCTATTCATTCATACTACTGCTATTTTGTCCCCACGCTTTGCTTCATATAGTAAAACCTTTTAAAATATCTTTCTCTGGGTAAACTGTGGTCCCTTATTTATAATGTACTCTTAAATTCTTTGGTTGGTTTTCCACCCCCTTTCGGTCTTATCTTTGAAATTTGGATTTGTTTCTGACCAAAATGTGCCAAGGGTCTTCCCAAGCTTCTAATACCTTCTTTATAAAGGATATAATGCGTTGAAGTCAATATTTGAAGTAACTATTCAGTATAAAGTAAATTTTATTCTAAAGTAATATGGAACCTAAATTATGGACAATTTTATTGTCTTAAAATTATATATTATACCAAACAGTCAATGGATAGTAGAGATAAATCATATACAATCAAATTGTTCGGGTTTTTCCGTCTTGGTTCCCCCTGGGGAATGTCAATGTACAGTATAAATACGGGAGTATTGAGAGACCTTAGTTTTCACGAAAAGTATAGATTATTCTGTTTGTTGCACATCAGATACTAAACCAGTTCAATGTATATTGTAAGCTAGTAAATATATGTCTTCAAGGAATAACCTGATATTATTATTCATATTTATTTCTTTTTATCTAGATGTCATTTTAGTCAAGATATTAGGTAGAAATCAGACACAATAGGGTGTAGAAGTTAGTCTGGGCTGTATCTAGGAAACTGTAAGGTATAGGAAGTTTATACCTAACAGGGACATTAAGTTGTGTAGGTGGTGTGCAACATCTTGATTTGACCTTGATGGAGTGGCCATGACTTTTAAAATCTCCTTCACCACATATATCAGAAACTGTAAAGAAAATAAAGTAGATAGTTGGCAGGGTCAACGGAAAGGGGTTTGTTTGTGGAAAAAGTCATGGTGGGACTTGACACTTGGCAAGGATATTCGATGGGGGTTAAGGTGTGTAACATCATTGGCATGGTTACATTTACCTAAACTTGTTGCCTGTGATATGGAATATCTCGTGAGTTTTATACTAAGCTGCAATTCGATATGTTTTGTACAAGATGCACTTCACACATGTTTTTCCAAAAATAGATGTACACTGATCGTTTCCTGGGAAACCGTTTAAGTTTTTATATAAAAGGCTATATTTGGTCTTTTTTTTTGGAAAATGACATTGTAAAAACAGGGTTATTAAAAAGTGGCTAATTCTGAAGAAAGACACCAACAACAATACTAATATATCTGCTACAAAATGTTCTGTTTTTCCTTCATTAACTAGAAAAGATGGTGTAATTTTGGTTTTGACAAACTAAAAAACAACAAAAATTAAGCACAGAAAAGCAGTACAAAAGCACTTTAAATAGTTACAAACTGACAGCTCATTTAATAGGTAACAAATATGAGCAACGTGAAATGTACAGTATTTACATTTGCTAACGGTGATATGTGTCAAATATATGCATTACCATAATATGTAATGACTGTACATAAGTTTCCACCCAATTTGTCTAAGCCCTTACATTATAAGACTTGAGGGGAACTGCACCCCAAGTGCTTAATTTATAGAAACACAACTGTAATTTTGTCCATGGTATATCTTGCAAAAAGTAAGGTGAAAGAAGTGAATTCTCGCCAGGAATTTTGTGTGTTGGTGTGCAAAGCCGTGGCGTGACTGTAAGGTGACCATGACTGCCAGAATATTAAATTGTCTGGTTATGACACTTTGTCTTGGTATACATATTCTCTTTAAGTATTACTTCCCCTCCACCTGTATATATATATCTTACACCATTCTGAAGGACTCCTTTGTCTTTTCACTTTTAACTCTTCTGTAACTTTTGTTGACCAGTGTTTTTTCCCCAGGATGTGACGCATGGGCATCTCTGACAGTATTTCACTCCACTATTACTTCAGGTTTATTTTTGTGTGTTTTTACAACTATTGTATTATTCTGTTTTTTGACTGCACAGAGCCTTTGTCCATGATTCCTTTCATCTGAGTTTCTGAAACTCCAGTATTCTGTTATCACCAAAATTAAAGATCTGTTGCAGTAATATAGGTCCACCGTGGCCTAGTGGTTAGCATGTTTGGCATCTCAATCCCAGACTGTCACCTCTGTGTGGGTTCTTCTTCCACAAGTGACAATGCTAAGTACCTGAACCAATATGACTCTAGCTGTTGAACGGACATAATATCCAAAGTTTGACTGTATTGTTGAAATATGACACATTAGAGAGGTACAATATTACTCTGCTACAGAAACTGATCAGCAGTTCCCTTTGATCAGACACTGGCTTGCATTTAGAGGGGACTGTACTTGTTGAAAACATTATGCACTTTTATTTTGTGGCTAGACTGAGAGGATTGTGCATGAAGTGTAGGTATTGTTACCCAGAGTCTCCTTATACACCCTTCCTTCACATAATTGGGTTTATGGTCCTGGCAACAATGTGTTAGTACATACTGATGTGAACTATAACCCTGGGGTCGATTTCACAAAGGGACTCAAGTCCAGATTTAGACTTAAATTTAAGACTGTGGTCTTAAATTTTGGCAACAGAATGTTAAGTCTGTGGTCTTAGACTTAGCGGATTTCACAAAGCAGTTAAGTCCATGAAATTACTAAGTCAGTGGACTTAATTTTAAGGCTGGGAGGTAGTAGGCTTAAATTTTGTGAACAGGACTTAAATATGGCCGCCATAAACTTTTCTCCACTTCAAATTTTGAAATGGCTGTAAATAAAGTATCATTATACAGAACACCTTACTGAAGTAGTTTTTTTGGAAGTTTATATGATGTAACAAGGTTTTCTATTTCAAAACAGCACTTATCCTTAGATAAAATGCATCAAGTGAAGGATATAAAAGGTCATATGACACAGAAAACCACTGTGGTTATTTGATAAGCTTTGACTTAGTTCAGTCACCCTTTTGTGAAATCCATTTAAGTTCCAGACCTAGCTAAGACCAAAGTCTTAGATTTAAATCCCTGACTTAGCCAAAAACTTGGCTAAGTCTAAGTCCCTTTGTGAAATCGGCCCCAAGCGTGATCAAAGTTAAGTTTGGCAAACTAGAAGATTACAAATTATATTGCAAGGAAATTCTACATCTTTTCCATAACAGAAACCTATAAAATAGGACTTACAGGTACACAATCCATTTCTTAATATTACTTATTCCTGTATATTTATATTGGCTTAGGAAATGACTTCATGTCAGTTTTGATATTTGTGGAGATATTGAAGATTGAACAAAGCACCAGTTGAAAGATCAAGACAAAATAATTTCTCCATAGCTTTCACTGGTCCATTGTTACATATTATAGACCTGGGTTTATTTGATTGATTTGCTATTTTGTAAGTGACTTTATGCTTTCCAGAAAAAACTGCAGTTTGAAAACGTTCCTTATATCCAAAGTTGTTTGAACATACATTTTGTCAATCCATTATGAAAGTTATTGAAACAGTGTAGAAAATATTACAAACAGAACAAAACTATTTCTCTTTTTTGCTAAGTTTATTTATAACCTACATATTACAACTGTGGCCGGTTTCACAAAGGGTCTTAGACTCAGCCAAGTTTTTGGCTAGGTCAGGGACTTAAATCTAAGACTTTCTGATTTAGCTAGGTCTGGGACTTAAATGGATTTCACAAAGGGTGACTTAGCTAAGTCCAGGCTGATTAAATAACCACAGTGGTTTTCTGTGTCATTTGACCTTTTATATTTATTCAAAATATACTATTGGCGACATATATTCTTTATTTGATACATTTTATCTAAGGATAAGTGCTGTTTTTAAAATGGAAAACCTTGTTACCTCATATATAAACTTTCCAAAGACTACTTTAGTGAGGCATTCTGTACAATTATACTTTTTTACAGCTATTTCAAATTTTGAATTGGAGAAAAGTTTATGGCGGTCATATTTAAGTCATCTTTACAAAGTTTAAGCCCACAACATACCAAACTTCAAGATAAGTCCACTGACTTAGCAATTTCATGGACTTAGCTGCTTTGTGAAATCTGCTAAGTCTAAAACCATGGGCTTAACATTGTGTTGACAAAATTTAAGACCAAAATAAGCCCCTGGTTTCCAAAGTTTAACATTTCTTAACGCGTATTTTTTTTTTGACAAGAAGTTCCAATCCGTAAGGTTGGTACATTTACCACTTTCTGCACAAATAATGCGCAATAGTGTTTACAATATTTCATCATAAGTATGTTTACACATTTGGCACAAAGTATCTGTAAAAATTGCAAATACTCAAAACTTACATGAACACACAATGTTAGCTCCTAGTTGTTTTAAATTCTGACATTTTGACATTAAGTCAATATTGTGGAGTTACAACAGTTAATTAATTCCAGACATAACATTTTAGATGTTAAAATCACTAGATTGTCGGCATATGAAAACTTTACATAATAATCTCGAGTAGTAGTTATTGTGTCAAGGATAAATATACTCCATGTAACATAAAATGAACCTGCTACTGTATGCAGCCCCTCTGCAGCTTGCAAATTAGGTTCTGGTCAGTAGATTTCCGCTTAGGTCCCAGATTTATCTTCCCAGTAAAATGTTTTATGGGGGCTAGGTTTTTATGTGTTTGGGGGTAATATTACTTGAATATGAACATGCTGCATTGACCTCTTTATATAGATGTAGCATTAGAAATGCAGAAATATTGTCATTCTCTAAAAAGAAGATTTGAATGGAACCTGCCAAGATGGTGAACTAAATCTTGGTCAAATGACATTTTTATAGCAAACCTAAGCTTTAAACATGCTTAGTTTTATATTTGGATTATCTCTGACTGCTGTTTACCATGTTTATAATATGACTATAACCCTATATTTATTAAAAGAAATGCGTTTCAGACATATAATCATTGCACAATAATTCACTTCGTTAAATTTCTTTCACCAAGGAGTTTATCTTGCATTGAAAGAAGGAAAAAAAGCGAAAAAGAGAAACATTTTGTAAACAATGAAGAGCTGTATGTTTTGAAGATACTGAAGCTAACTTACATTATATGGCAGGATCCTCTTATATCATTAATTCATTGTCCAAAAATCAGCAAGAAATTTTGTTTGTCTAAAAATAATAGTATTTTGGGAAGTAAAGGGATATATATGGGATATGTTTTGAACTGCCCGGCAGTAATCATAACACTAGCAGATCCAGAAGGGGATTCAACCTACTTAAATTTTCCAGAAACAAAATTTTATATGAAAATAATCCTGAAATTAATGTTCTCCAAACAAAGCTACCCTTTAGCTTTTGCATGCGTACATATGAACCCCCTCCTTATTTAAAGTTGGATCCACCCCTGCATAATGGCTCCTCATGGTGACTCGGAATTATCAAATTATCATTGTACCATCATATGTTTAACTTGATATACGTTCTGAATATTGTTACATTTGGAATAGGCCAACTATTATCATTTAACATATGTTGCCTTCATCTCTTTAGAGAAAGGCAATTCATTTAATTAAGTCTGTACCATCTCAGCAAGATTCAATGAGTGTACATTACAGTAGTAAGAATAAAAGTAATGCAACCACAGGTAATGAGTCGTAACCTCTGCTTGCACTGCTGGTCTGGCTTTGCAGATTCGTCTCTTCAGGTGGAGGTGGAGGTGGAGTTGGACCATTGCAAAGGTTGCTGGCACAGCAATCAACAGTGACGTCAGCTTCAGCTTCTGTTGAACCAGGTATCAAGTCCTTAAGGTAAAGTAAATCCAGTTATTTATATTAACTCCTGGATATGTATTTATAGGCTTTTATCAATTATAAACCAGATTGTGTGGTGACAATTATAAATATGACTGAAACTGGGCCTTGTTTCAGCACATTTTAGGCCTGTTGTATGTGGGGGTGGCAACCTCTTTACAGTCATTAATTCTGCATAGACATACAATTGTGTGAAAAATACCATTAAAATATTCAGCCTCAGGTAACTGGTTAAATTTCAGGAAAGAACTGTAGTAGCAAGTCACACATTGTATTTCCCTATTTATAAATAGCAACAGTTCAGATAAGGGTTTGGAGGTATTAAACCCCTTTCCTTTCAGGGTTAAAAGATAAATTTTGTCTCTCTATATTAGTAATACCTAGATCAGAATGTTTTCGATTACATCCTCATGAGCTCCATTCCAGTGTAAAATAGTTAACTCACCGGAACTCGTTTTGTGGTTCAGCATGTTTAACAATTTATTTTGTAATAAGTTGTCTACATTGCAGCTTATTTTGTATTATCGACTTATTTTGTATCAATGTCAGTGCTGAAAATAAGAATTACTATCAGGTGAATGGTAAATGGACTACAAGATTGAATCCAGAAAGGATTAAATTCCTTTGAGTCCATCCTTTGATGGAGACAAGCCACTATAAAAGGTGACTTGAAATTACTACAAAATAAGTCAGTGATACAAAAGAAGTTGTCTATAGGGCAGCTCATTTTGTATTATTGACTTATTTTGTATCACCCTGAAATCTTGCCAAAATTCTGCGCACTGTTTTGTAACATATTAAATCAGCTGTTGGTACGAAATAAGTTGGCCAAGTAATACAAAATAAGGCAATTTTACTACAAAATAAGTCAGTAATACAAAATAAGTCAAAAATTGATACAAAATAAGTCAGGTAATACAAACTAAGCTGTTGATACAAAATAAGTTGTTACAAGCATGTTTTGGGTTTTGGTAGTATAGACTGATAGCTATAAGTGTAAATCAGTTGGAGTTTATATATAAGTAGGATTCATTCAACACAACACTAACAACATTTTCAATGTGTGGCCTAGTTTTTGAAATGTTTAAAAATCCTTCCGCAAGCTCTCACATGTTAAACTAAAGCATACATACTGGAGGGATGAAGGGGCGGTATTGCTTTATAGGCGACAACAAAAAGGCAAAAGTTGCTGTTCAAAATTCAAAGTCAGGACTCCAGGGCCATTTTTGACAAGTCCTCAGCATTGTCACTTGTGGGACTCAAACCCACAGAGGTGACAGTCTGTGATTAGATGCCAAACTTACTAACCACTAGGCCGCTGAGGACTTCCCCAAAATTCGAATATATGTTGATACAACCACATGGAACTGTATGAATGGGCAGAAAATAGGGCAGGGTGGATAACACCGGTATCTTGGTATTGAGACCAATTCACTTGAACACTGTAACGATACTTTACTACTGTCTTTACAAAGGTTGTATCTAATACTGCAAGAAAGCCTAAAAATATTGCAAACAAACCTCAAATCTGAAGAAATTTTAATTTTCTTTTTCATATTTCTTTATATTTTTGTACTTCTTTAGCAGTTTCTTTAGGAAGAACTACCATGTTTTGTTTTTATGAAGTTTACTTCCTGTTAGTGGACCTATTCTATCGGGGATATGCTAGAACACAATTTTTTTGGTATCCTGGAATTGGTATGGTCTCACACTGGCCGGACACCGAAATGGAAAATCTGCTATCGATCCTGCCCTGACAAAAATCAACTTTTTTTCTCAAAGCTGAGTGGGATAAAAAGTTTTATCAACTGATTTATTTGATTGATTGAGTAGTTTCCCTTATTCATATCTCAATACTGACCTTGATTTCCTGTGAAAATGGAATACTCTCCAGAGATGTCTCAAGCTCCACTTGACATTTCTCAATTTCAATTAGATCATAACATCCACGTTTAGCATACTGGATTGATACTTCGCCACTTAAAACTAAGAAGAGAGAAAAAGTGCTTTGGTTTTTTTCGCACCACAATATTCATGACAAATATTTTTTTGAATAAAAAAATACAAATTGGGACCTTTTTTAAAACACAACAAACTCAAAATGTTAAAAAAATACAAATTGGGACCTTTTTTAAAACACACCAAATTCAAAATGTATCATTGACAATTGCATTATTTAATGTTATGTAGTGGTGTAATGCAATCAATACTTTTATAGCACTTAATCCCTATTTTGTGAAAGCGACAAATTAAGAGTTTAGGTGAAGACCATCAGAATCCAGATATAACAGACAGGTACCAGAGAATACCAGGGAGACAAGATGGCTACGGAGGGTAAGATTTACTGAACAAATTTCTCTTCAATTTGCACCTTTACCATCATCAAGGAACTCATTCCATAAAGTTTGAGCATCATACACGAACATGTGATTAAATATATTTGCTGATTTGTGCATTGCAGACCTCACCTTAAGGTACTTCCTGAGAGGTTTGTTGTGCCTGGTATTGTAAGTGCCAAAACATTAAGTAAGGTAAGATCTATTTTTGAAAGCTAGTGTGCAGATACTTGTAAATCTATACCATAGTCACACTTTTGAAAATGTCGCATAGCTAAAAAGGCAACCGGTGTAAATCTTTAATGGCAGGTGTGATTCTAGAAAATTGTGGCCTGAAAGGGTCAGACATCATGCATCTGAAGGAAGCAAAATGGGTACCAAATGAAAAACCCTACATTGAACTAAACTGCAAGGTTTTCTAACATTGTCAACGGGAGACAAAGGGCATTCAGACTATTGATAGCAAAATAGGATTTTAGTTTGCTTTGTTGCCATTTAGATACAAAAACAATAAATTCTGTTTCAGCTTGAGAGTGATTTTACATTGCAGAAACATTGATTCATTTTCTGAAGTGCAACAGCAGTGCTCTAATGTGTAAGGTGGATCTAGAGCTTTGTGTGTCACCACAGACGTGGTATTTAATGGATTTCTGCCTCTTGATGACACTTCTGGGTGTGGTTATGTCAGGGAAAACAGTGTACGCCCAAGCGCTGAACTGTGTGGCACACCATACGACAGCTTGGACAGGTTGAATAGAGTAGAACCGACCTTGATTGTCAGATAGTAATAGTGACAAGTGACAAATGAATCTAACTTTTTATGACTGCAATTTGGTCTTAATAGAGTTAGCCATCTTAGTGGCAGGTTGGTGGAGATTCTCAGGGCTGACAATGGCTATGTGTTGGATAAATTTTACTGCCATGACATGCTCAACAAGATTTGTGATGAAACGGAGACCAGATACAGGCCAGTAGCTCTTAAGCTCATCAAGGCAAAGTTCATAACATAAACATCTGACGTCCTTCTATACAAACATGTATAAGATTGTAAGGCACTCTTGAAATACTTTGTTGTGGCCAATATCTTGTGTTTCTAATTAATCTTGGTATAATCTAATTTAATCTAGTAAACCATAACATTGTTGCAGAAACATCCAAGCTACTCGGTGAAGTATAATAAAGTGTAAAACATTAAGAGGAAAAAACATAGAATCAGGAATATTCTAAAGCACACTTTTACACCATGGTGATATACACTGATTGAAATTTGCTTTGACAGTTCTTGACAACTGGGCTTTGCCTTGTTTGATGTGAACATTGCTTTATAAAATTCAGTATTCAGTACTACCGTAGATTACAATTAGTCTTTTATCCTGTTAAATACAACCATTGTTTAAATTGGCCTTCACCTTGTACAATGTGACCATTGTTTTAAAATTTAAGATTTGTATTTGAGGATAAAATAACATTATTTGTTGGTTCACAGTTGAAGAAAAAAACACTTACGAAGCACATCTATGGTAATACTTGTTGTGGCAGTCACTTTATAACATGATCCGTCCGTTGAACACTGACCATCAACAACGGCATCTTCCTAAAAACCAAGTTGGTACCTTATCAAGATGATTGATTACTACCTAACCAGAGTGAATAAAAAATATACTTTTCCCATACTACCATAAAAGACGACCAGAGAGTGCATACCTACTCCAAGGCCCAATACCTCCATAGTTGCTCCTGAGTGCACATTTTAAAATTATTTATAAAAATCTTTGATCCAGAATTGGTTTCAGCAATTTATTATCCACCAAAAGCCGTATTTGACACGGTGTCCCGTGAAAGTTTTCTCCCGTGAAATTTTTCTTCTTCCTGTCTTTTTAACCATTTCTACGCCATCGCGCATGCGCTATAGGTTATATTATGAACCGAAAACATTTTATTTTAGGTTATATTCAACATATTGTTGATAGTTATCGATATTTTTACATTATATTTCTTAAACTATCATTTAACAACAATAAAATGCAATAATAAATGAGATCCGTGGTTTAGAAGGCACTCAAAAGAAAAATTTTACTTCCGGGAAAAATTTCACGTTAGAATGTATATATTGGGGGATGTACGGAGCAGGAAATATGTTTTTTGTATAAAATGGCGCCTCCGTACCATGGATAATTAGTATCAATATCTTCCATTTTTTTCACAAATATGTATTATATATCATTGGAAAGGTATTGTAACAGCTCTTACGTTCGAGTTTGTTGCTTACAAATCCATACTAAAATGGCTGAGAAATCGCTAGTTAAAGATTTAAGTTTTTTTTAATTCAATGGTGCACCTGTATATATGACAGCCCTTTTCACATTTCCTATAGAAATATGAATTTATTTAACTCATAAATTATATAAAATGGTGGTTCTAAAAATAAAACATCCCTCATTAGACATATAAAGAAAAAATATATCACTTTTTCAGTTTCATTTTAGACCAAGACCCAGTCTAACAAATCCCTAACATGATTGATGGGGCAAATGAATGTTTTGTTTTTTGTGATAGCAAAAATAAAATCAAACAATGATAAATTCATAAGTAGAATAATATTTTAAGTATTACTTGCATATGACTTGATGTCAAATGTGAAATGCACATACAGCTGGAAAGATTTAGTATTACTACTCACAAAGCACTCTTCAACACCTTCTTCTTTTCCTAGAACTGCTGAAAGTGTATCTGTTATTGTCGCATCACCGGAAACTTGAAACTTCACGTATGTACATTCTGAACACTCAGTAGCTACAGCTGTAACACAATGTAATTACTTAAAAGAAAAAAATCTAGTTTTTCCTTTAATTTGAAGTTGTTCATTATTTAAGGCATGTTAAACCAATGAGTCAATTATGCTCATACTTCCCATTCTTCCATTAGGTCTCCTTTTTGTGGAAAATTTATTTTTTGTGCAATGATATGGCGCCAGTCAGAGTTAAAATAGTCAGAACCTACTTATATATGCTCTAATTTTGAAACATGTACTTCACCATTTTGGTATATCAGATAAATGCTCATATCTGAATGTATGGGATTGTGTTAGACCGCTTCAGTGTACATAGGCCTTAAAACTAGCTGTATTTTCCCTCATGATTATAACTGAAGTTATAACTGGCAAAGAATCTATGTATCCAGATACCAGATACATATTTTTGCCTAACATTTAAAACGAATGAAACAACTTTTCTTTTAACTCTCGATGAATCTACCTCTTTGTTTAACAGGATCAATTATAGCAGCCCTTTGAGTTTGAAATCTGTTACCTTACAGGGCCATTACAATTAACCAATTTGTGATCCAATTATGGTGTTGTGCTTGTCATAATTGTAGGGTGTAAACAATTGTGTTATTTTTAGTTCTTACTGTGCCTCAACTGTCAAGCTTCAACAAAACAATCCTGCTTATACTTTGCAAAATAAGTCCTAGAGTTATAAAATAAAGTCCAATATTTTATTTCCAATTTCTGTGACATGAAATATCATGAGCATAGTTACTTCTCTGCACAGTATCCTGTTGTGGGTTTGCCAGCCCAGCTACTTTCAATTCCCATTCGTACATTGGTTGAAGAGAGGCACATAATAATATGTGTAATATATCTGTGTATTTGATATAAGTAGGTAATTGAATTACTCCTATTCTCAAAAAAAAATGTATCAGAATATCGCGAAGTGTTCAAAACCTTCTCACTACCTCAGCTAGCTATCCGTAATGTTTTGATGCATATCTTTCTCCCCAGTAAACATTAGAAACGTTTTAAAATGGTTTAAACGTTTACAAAACGTACATTTTAAAACCTATTTAAACCCTATCTTATGGTTTCTAAATGTTTCCAAGCAAACGTTTGCACTGTAATGGTTAACAAAACGTTTTATAAACATTCTATATACAAACGTTTTTACTGAAAACGAAGTGTTTTATAGACAGAACACATGAATTGTTTAAAAAACATTGTTGATCAAATGTTTTAGAAACATTCTGTCAAAAACGTTTTTTAAACCCATATTTTCAGAATGCTTATTAAACCTTCACCTTCAAACATATCCAAAAAGGATGGCAGTGAGCAATAATAGGGGATTTTAGAGAACTTTGTCAAAAATTGCCCCACATAAAATCCCGAAAAGTAAGAATTGAATAGGGGCACAAATTTTAGGCCACTATCTTACAATTGTAGACATAAAATAATATTTTCATTACTAAACAACTTTAAAAAGATATTGAATTTGACCTCTGACCCCATTATTTTTCAGATATTCATATGTTTCATTTGCAACGTTTTTCCAACATTTATCATTAAACTTTAAAAAACAGTAAACCTAAAACGTTTTAAAAACATTCTATTATGAATGGTATTCGTACCCATCATTTTTAAACTTTAACCTTTGCTAAATGTTTTCTATTAAACGTTTGCAAACCCCCCCCCCCCCCCCCCCCCCCCCCCCCCAAGAAAAAAAATGGTTACAGGGTCCTTATGTCGGCCTTTACAATACTAGTTAGGACTGGTGTAATAGCAAGCAGTTTTGGTCATCCGTTTACAAATCAGTCAAACAACTTGGTTAAAGTTTGGCTTTTGGTACACTCAAAATGCGGATTGAGTTGCCTGGCGAGATTTGTGCTTCTCCCCCCAATTGACTCCTTCAGAAAGAAACTCGAGAAAGATATCATCAGAACATAATTCAAAAAGACCAGAAAATGCTGATCGTGTATGCGATAACCAAGTATTTTATCATTCTCACTCAAACTTATGTCAACTTAGGTAAAATGAACATAGACTAGATTTAGTTATTTCAGTTTCTGAGCATATTTACTGGCATCTATAAAAATATTGAAAAGAATTTTATATTGAAACAATATAAACGAGTGATCAGTGTCACTTTTAACACGTGCTTTAAAATTTACTCCAACAAAAGGTTAATTTTGCAGTTTAAATTAATATTTGCTTCAATTAATCAAGATCGTTTGGTTTTACACAAAAGTTCAACTTTTCTCGCAACTTTTTTTTTCAAAGTGGTTAACATAATTTCTTTAAGCTTCCAAGAATTTTCAACTGGAATGGATATAAAAGGGTTGTACCAGAGATGAGACTGTTATAATGTCACAATTATTTCCTTATTGAGTTTGCTGCTGCAAAAATCGTGTCAGTAGTCAAAAAATTTCTAGAGAGATCAGTTTATATATTATTCTTTTGATTCATAAAAATTACAGGGCATATACAAGGGATCTAGATCCCCCTCACAGTAGTCTATACAACCAGTTGTTCTACTGACATTGCCAGGTTTTCACGCCAAAAATTTTTAAAGAAGGTTTTTTTTTTCTTTTATTTTATATTTCCGAGTTTGTAAAGATGCGATTGATAAATTTAGGTTAAAAAAATGTTTTAGATGCCACTTTATTAATTGGAGTTAAATTTTGATTTTTGCCATTTTGAAACATTCTTAGTTACTATCTATATTGCTTTGGTGTAATTTATTTCTACAATTGCATCTTAAGTTTAAAAAATCTCATTATTCCTAAAAGATTAAATTCAATATTCCCAATGAAAATAAATTGCAGTAACATTCAGCTTATCTTGTGCATATCACCCGAAAACCTCAGTTTTTTTTTCTATTTCATCTTTAGACTTACTAAAAAAAATCCAAAATAGTAAGCACGGATTGCAGAGAGTGATTAGTGCAATGGCAAAACCGTAAATTGCTGAGGTAAAAAAACAAACTTTCATTACATTTAGTCATGTTCTATTTATTAAATTATCAAATTCAAACCTTGTCTGGTGTTCACTGTGAAGACAATGCCCCAAAATGTTATCATCCAGAGGTCCATGCTGAAATGTCAAGTTCTCCCCAAATATATTTATGCTGTTGATGAATGCTTTGCCTAGACTCATATGCTTAGCTACTAGGTATCTTCAGGAAGTAAATGCTGCAAATTATTGGTAATTTTTACAAAAGTTTTTGTCACAACCATTACTATGTTTTTTTTTTGGTGAATGTTGAGTTATACACACATCTATAAAAAACATATAATTGCCATAATTGACTTCAGTGTTTTCACTGGCCTGAGGAAATACTTTTCACAATGTCTTTCTTCCTGGTATTGCTCAATTAAAACGAGTACAAAGACCCTGGGAGCTATGTTTAAAGAAATAATAAATCTGACTAGAATATAAAATTGTTTTATACCTGCAAAAGAACTTCAAGAATATATTGGTTTTAATATTCCAGGTCCATGCAAGTTTGAGAATCAACCTCTCCGAAGTCAGTGTCATCTTAACTAATCTATAAATCCCAACAGTCAGGCTGTAAAGCCAATTATTTTGATCATACAACCAATCTTTGCCCAAAGAAATAAGACTTTACCAGTTTTCCTTCCCTTTTTGAACAGGATTACTCGCAGCAGCATGTTATAAACTTGGATCAGTTGGAGTCCCTTCATTCAAGTTCCCTATGGAGTGCAAAAGTACCACAAAGAGTTCAATTTGAGTCCCTGATGGGGATGCAAGCCAGAGTATATCCCCAATTATTGATACTAGAGGATTGAAATGCCACAACATATACAGTAACCCTGATGTACACATCTGTTGGCCTTGTCAGATTTGACCAGTAAGGTCTCCGATATCTTCCTTACATAAGGATATATATTATAGATATAATAATAATAATATTATTGGTCACTTGGGTTTTCAAAGTTATAAGAAAATAAAGCCTTTGAATTTTGACTTGAATCTTGATTCTGTAACCTCATATCTTTAGCTCATACGACGCCCCCATACCCTAATACTCTTGTAACCTCCTTTTATTGGTTCAAGAGGCAGGCCTGGAATGTGAAATATGGATTCTACATGAGTCTTTGACATTAAAGGTAATTAATAGTATGTAACAATATGCATTTGGAGCATACAGGTGGTTAAAACCAAGTCATTATCATAATCATATCTGTAATTTGTGGGTTTGTACACTCACATTTGCTTATTCATTTTGAAAGATATTAAGATTGTTAACACTTTGTAATATCTAGTTCATACTGTTCCGTCTTAGCCTCACAACTTACATATGGCTACAAAATGTTTATCTTGCCTGGATTTATTACTAGCCCATAAGGTTTCATAAGCTGGGATTGGAATTTAGGTATGCCACATTCAACATAACACGGACTGCATTTTTAGGATATCCAAATGTTTGAAAAACCTGCCATGCTAAAGTAAAATGTACACGCCTGTTGGGGTTTTGTTAGTGGGTGGGGAATGGCTATAGAGGGCACCCTTTAAACATACACTACCCATATATGTGGTCCATTTCCATAGCAATAAGGACACGGTTATAATAAGTGTTGATATGGTTGCTTGGAGTAGGGTGAAAAAGCCTTAAATAAATTCTGAATTTAAATTTAAAGTTTAAAAGCATCTGGTCCACTGAATATGTTTTCTATTGAAAATTACAAATGATGTCAGCTGATACAGTGCTTACTAGGAGCAGCCTTTTCCCTTAAAATATGGGTGAGTATAGTGATGTATATATAAATAACTCTTTTGTATCTAAATTTACCAATCAAATTAAAGTTTTCCTCTTTGAAACATTTTCTTCCATTTATTTGTCTTAACCAGGAAATTTAATGACGGCACTTTAGGGTTATTGTTTTATTGTGGGAATTTTAAGGTGATTGAAGTGAAGCTGAAACTTTTTTTATTTGATAATTAGATAATCAGCTTTTAAATTGACTTCTTTTATCTCATTTATAATGTCAAAATTCTGGTGATTTGGAAATTTCTCACAAAATGAACCATGTATGTGGCTTTTGGCAATCAAGTTGCATTACATGGTTGAGATGATTACTTCAACGTATCATTTGCATGCCTCAAGACATCCATTCAAGTGGGATAGCTCAAATACACCTGGGTAAACATACAAATGCTGTTCTAAATTGAAGAAAATGTTTCTGGTGTAAAGGTTCTATTGAAGATGAGTTTCACTTTGTCTCCATTTGTACATTGTATAGATATATAAAAAAGAATCAGTGTGTTTAACTCACGACAGGTAGAAGCACTGAAATGGTAAATTTTCAGCAGAAGAAAAACAATTGTAAAAGTTAAAATGCTTTTATAGGTTAATTGAAGAAGTTTAAAAATTAAAGGGAAAAAGATCTTTGAAAAGAATGTATCATTATATTTGGGATGATCAGTGTATGTTAAAATTTGTTGTCACACCACACACTGTTGTTAATATTGAAAGTTTAAAGTGATACATTAGTCAGACTTATGGCAGACTGGGCGGAAAACTTTTATATTGTACCATGTAACTTTCTGATGTAAACATGCTATTAGAATTAATGAAGAAACTGTAATTACTACTAGGCTGAAGGAAGTCAATGGACGAATATACCACCAAAAAGGTTAAATAATCCTGTACATTTTATTTTTCCCACAAGAATATAGTAGGTCATAGCTAATTCTAATTCTGGTCAACCTTTATAGCACTAAATGTCCAATAAAGAGTAACAAGAAACCATTCATAGAGCACATGTCTCTATCGGAGGGGGGAGAGGGGGGGTGTTTCGCAAAATTCTGGATATTTTTGTAGTATAATTTATATCTTTCCTAACAACTTTAGTCCAGGGCCTTTCCACGTGCAAACAAAATTCATGAAGATCTGCTTATTACTGTAGGAGTTATGTCAATCAGGAATGGGACCTTTGAAAATTTGGGATTTTTGTGTATCCAGAATATGGTCTGGATCTTCCCCCAAAATTAATCACTTCTGCTTTTGGTCAGGCACTACCACATACAAAATTTCATAAAGATCCATTCATTACTTTTTAAGTAATCATGAACACAGACACAATAAACAGACAAACAAATGCACCCAGAAATATAACTTCCTAATGAGAGTAATTATTCATTAGAGAACTTGAATTTACAGCAGGCCTCTTTTTATAATTTTAACAAAAGAATAGGCATATTTGAAAAATATTTATCACAAATCAACTGTACAATATAATATAATAAGAGTATTTAGTAAGTACAAGTTTTATATTGGTTATCCCCATGAGTGATGGTTTTTGTAAATGTATAATCAGGACTCTTATCCTCTACAATTTGAATTCAATTATAAGTATAACAAGTGCATATTGGACAAAACAATGTAAAACATTACGTGTGAAATGTATTCATAGTTACAGGCACCTTTTTTTAAATTATTTTTTCTGCCTCCGAATTTTCATGAATCATGGCAAAGTGGGATGACTACCAGTCTCATCACTGAAGTTTAGCAGCATTGGGCTACGTTAGTACTTCAATCTGTGACCACTTCAGTGCACTACCTGTGTCTCTGATGGCTTTGTCGCTCACGGTAATAGACCCAAACACTTTTTGGCCTTGTAAATTTGAGATTTCTCTGACATTGCTGATAATTGCAGTAAATAATGAGCAGAAGCTCTGCAAATATAGTTTGTCAATGATGTATTTAATATATTCCTTGCTTACATAATTACAGTGGTGAAATATAAATATACTCAAGCGACAAATGAAATATGTGTCATCAACAATATCATACAAGTACATAACAAGAGTAACATATTATATTTATCTTCATCAGTGACCAATATGTATCTTTTAAGTGCAAGCTCTAGCACGGCTCATGCTTCTATAGATCATTTTTCTCCTTTTTTGTCTCCGGATTTTCATGAATTGTTGTTGTTGAATCGATGAGTATCTGTCTCATCACTGAAGTTATGCAGCAATAGGCTATATTAGTACTTGGATGGGTAACCACCTCAGTGCACTACTCGTGTCTCTGATGGCTTTGTGGCTTGAGCTAGTAGACCAAAATCTCTTTCAGCCTTTTTTTATATAATGAGTGATGTTTTTTTGTTGTTGTTTTTTTTGCCTATCCATCATTTCTACTTATAATAATTAAAATAAGTCCATATTTAAAAAAAGAATGAAGAGCAGGTATGATACAAATATATATATCACCAGCTAGTAAATTTTAAAAATTTCTATTTATAACTTTAGATTGCTGCTCCATTTCTGCATTTTAACCTCAGGCAACATGAACGAGGTAGAAGGTGTGGAAACACTACCTTCTAATGATGTATATAACATATTTGACATAGGTTCAGAATTTTTTCAACGCCTTTTATAGGAAAGGACAATTCAGAAATTGTACCTAGTGAATAAAAATTCAAAGGTAAACATAGTCTCCAATAGCCATTCACTAATGCTTTTACCCCAGAAGTTCTCATTGCCTGAATTGTCAAACACTTAGAAGCACTTAAGACACTGATGGTGAAAAAAGCTATTTCAAGCACCAAAGTAACTTTGGGCAATTGACAGCAACGCTGTTTGTCCAAAGCTTTAAAAATTGCTGCAGCACTTCAATTATTGATTGGTTTAGGTCAAATCACAATGGGTAGTTAAAAGGCCTGAATTGAGTAGTGTGTACTAGCAAAGGATACTGTACTACAAACGCGATGTACAGGCAGTCACAAAGTGTCTCAGACTTAGACTGGACTTAGGCTTACTCAGGGACTTAAATCTGAGCCTTTTATCTTTGCTGAGTCGTGGACTTAAATGAATATTTTGCAAAGGGTGACTTATCTAAGTCCACACTTATTTTTATAGCCACAGTGGGTTTCTATGTCATGTGACACTTTAAATACTGAAAATATTTCAGTAGTGACATATATCCTTTGTTAAACTCATTTTATCTTGTAAAAATGCTGTTCTTCAATAAAAAAATGTTTTTTAATGCAGGTGTTCCACCAGAGCCGACCCTACAACTCTAGGGTCGGTTGTGAGAGTCGTGGGATCATAGATAAAAAGGCGTGAAAATGCTGAGTTGGTTTGGAACTCCATGACAGGACGTTACACTTACAGACAGGACGTGATGACTTCACCAAAAAGACACAGAGTCAGGGATGTTTATCGCATGGCCAATCATAGAAGTACTACAACAAGTCCTAAACCCCTAACAGACAAGCCGCATTGCAAGCAGACAAGCCGTAAAGACAAGCAGACAAGCTGGGATCATGTTCCCGACCCTTGCCGACAGGACTGATTGATTTTATACTCGGGATCCATGATCGGCATCCCTACCACACTATATAAACCCCTGTCACTAGGGATGTGACACTCATTTCACACTGCAAAGATGACAGCAACACACCAAGAGAAACTGTTAGACAAGTTGAGGGTGCTTTGGTTTTTATTGAGTTGAATATGTTACTAATCTTCATGATTTCAAAACACAGAAGACAACAGAACCCAGCACCTGCCCAGCCTGCACCACTACCCCAACCACAGCCTGCACCACATACAAGGAGGAGAAAGCCACAGAATCCATGGGTTATGCCCTGGATACTGCAGAGGGAGGAAAGGGGATGCTACAGAACACTCTTGGACGAGCTAATAACAACTGACATACCAGGCTACAAGAATTTCACAAGGATGGAACCAGCCTTTTTTATTTGATTGAAGAAAGAATTTTCCCCACTTCAGGAAGTCACCCACAACTTACAGGAAGCCACTGGAAGTCGGACTGAAAATGGCAGTTACATTGAGACACTTATCCACAAGAGAAAGCTAAACTTCACTAGAGTACCACTAGAGGATTGGAAGGACCACGATTTGTAAATTTGTCCCCCAGGTTTGCAAAGCCATCTTACAGGAATTTCAATACAAATATTTGATTTGCCCAATTGAGGAGAAATTTAGAAACAGATGGAATGACCACCATGCAGTTGGTGCACTAGATGGCAAACAAATAGCTATAAAGAAACCAAAGAAGCCAGGCAGTGAATATTTCAACTACAAGGGTTACTTCTCACTGGTACTGTTAGTGGGCCAGTGGTACATCATCTGATGCTCAGATATTCAACCGTAGCAACTGAGAAGAAAAATTGAGAACAGAACATTGGGAATACCACCACCAGAACCACTTGGACCTGGAGAGCCAGATCTACACTACTTACTCTTGGGGGATGACGCCTTTGCCCTATGCCTTGGTTGGTCAAGCTCTACAGCAGAAGACAACTGACCAAAGAAGAGTCTGTAGCCAACTACGGGATATGCAGGGGACGGAGGGTGGTCCCCTTTGGCCTTTGGGATACCGGTGGGAAGGATCAGGGTGCTGCTGACAACCATGGAGCAGAGGCCAAAAGTTGTGAGATATATTGTGTTAATGTGTGGTGTTACATAACATGCTGAGAAGCCATCGGGGGAGCAGAAAGACTACCAACACCAGCGGACGACATGCAACCACCACAGAATGACCAGGGGAGCAGGGGCAGGTTTAAAAAACATCAGAAATCCATCGGGGGGGCAAACATCAACAAGACCTACTGAAGGCCTACTTCAACCACCTTGGGGCACTGGCTGGACAGGAGGACAGAATTTAAGAAGACTGAGGGGAGAACAAGCCGTCACCAATCAGTCCTGTTAAGGATTACCCAAATAATGCAAGAACTTTTATTGCAAATGTGCCACACAAAAAAAAAACAATTTTCAATCACTGTGAACCAATTCCAATTTAAAGAAATTCCCAACAAAAACATATTCTACATAATGTTTTTGCAAAAGTTAAACCCAGTTTCATACAGATTGAAACCCAAGTCCTCAAATATTAAAGTTCAAATGTCAAGCCCACATAATAACATTATCCCCTCCCCCCCCCCCCCCCCCCCCAAAAAAAAAAAAAAATTTATCCCTAAAAAACAGACCGATTTTTAGGCATTACCTGTTAGTTGTGCAAAAAACCCATACCAATAATTTACTTAAAAATTTTGAAAAATAGAAATCAAATTTTAACATTATCCAGTTTTGCCAATAAGGTACTATTTAAGTCAGTCTCTCAGTCACCTAATTATCAGTCAGGTTGTAGAATGTTTGTGTCATGAGAGGTGTTGTTTTGCAACATCGTTTGTTTGTCTGTCAGTCCATCCACACATTCATAATACTTTATGTTTTAGGTACTGTGTGTTTGATACTTGTTTGTTTATCTGTATGCCTATTATACTTTTTTTTCATTTCTTGGGGGTGGGGGGTGTCATATCATTTTTTGTTGGGGGTCAGGGGGTAAGTGACACTTTACTTATTTTAGTTTGAGGGGGTGTCACTTCAGGTCTTAGTTTAACTTTTTGGGCAACAACAAGTAGCTCTATAAATTGTTTTTGGAAAATTTGGGTGGCCCTTATAAGGGACAGTTGGTTTGTCTTAATGCAGGCTGATCTGCTTATTTGGGCTGACTCTGCTGACTGGACTTGACTGTTCTTGATGAGTAGAAGATGGCACTGATGACGTTGCTGGTTGAAGTTGAGAGGGTGAAAATGGCTGTGGTGTATCGATATGCTGGTAATTTCCTTGGAATCCCTCCAAAGAGACTTGACAATCCAATGCTGGCCTTGGTGATTGCTGTACTTTGGCAATCACTGTAGTAGGCTGTGTTGTGGCTATCTGAGTCGGCTGCACAACTGGTACGGAGACTGGTTGATTATCTGTAATGGTATGTATTCTCGTCCTGCTGTGGCCTGTGTTGCTTCTGGAAGTTGAAATGTGGTGACCTGTTCAGTTGTTGTGACCTGCTTCTTGCGTTCTGTGGCCTTGTACTGTATTTCACTGGGAAGTTTCACTGTCTCATTCCTGAAGGTCAAAAGTCTCAGTCCTCCAGGTGTTCAATCTTGGAGTGGAGATAGTTGCAGAACGACTGTCTTGGGCTTGGAGTGTGGTCCTGACATGCACCCAAAAAACTTGAAATCATTGACCTCACCTGCTGGAATTGATCTAAAACTGGATCCTTGTCAGTGGTAGTGGCAACTGCAGCTGGTCGTCATAAAGGACTTGTGGTCAACATCTGATGCCATGTTGATTTCCATCTCAGATTCAGTCTCTCGTGAAGTATCTGGAACTGAAGCTGTGGCTGCTGAAGGTCGCAGTGGTGACTTGAACGCGGAAGACTTAGACACTCCCTTCCTTCTGATGTGACCTCATAGAAAACTAAAACTGCCCTTCAACCAGGTCTGTCTTTCTGTGTCCTTGGCTACAGCTTGTCCTGACTTGGTCTGTGTGAGCTTACCATATCTGATACATTGCGTTTTGAACCACTTCTTGACAGTGTTGACAGATAAATTCCTGGAAGCTGCTATTGTTTCCCAGAGTCCCTCTTTCCTCTGCTTGTCTTTGAACTTTGCGTGGGTCTTATCATAGAGTTCCTTGTGCTGTTTAATGAAATCCACCATGGCTTCCTCATCAGAATCACTCAGAAAGATAGACTTCATTTGCCCCTTCTTCTGCCTGGATTGAATGCCTTCTGGATCTGTACCTGTGTCTGTTCGAGGCTGCTTTTCCCCTCTTTCCTCAGTCTCACCTGTCTGCTCGGTCCCTTCTGTCCTCTCTCCTTCCAACCTCTCTCTCCTCCTGCTCTTGTATCTCCCTCTCCCCTGTTTTCACTCTCTCCCTCCTTATTTTCTCCATATCCTCAGCAGTATCATCTAACTCAAACTGTGGCTGAGAATCTGTAGGTACTTCAATCTTTCTCCTTCTGCCCCTTGGCATGCTGATCAATTACATGCAGAGCTTTTTCAAAAAAAGAACTTAAACTTAAAAGTGAAACCTCATAGAACAGATTTCACTCCCAGCCAGTCCAGCCTAGCTCAAACTTAAGCTAATTTGCAAAAACAATGAAAACTTAACTTAGTCAAAGCCCAAATGAATAAAGTGAGTGTGCCGACTCACTCTTTTATAACCACAGATTTTGAAACCTCACGGCCTGTCTGTTACTGTAACAGGCCTGTTGGTTATTGTTTACTGCTTGTCTGTTTCGCTTTAGGGCCTGCCGTTTATAAAAATTCCTAACTTTAGGACCCAGACCTGAAAAGTTACAGGCCTGTTGGAAACATTTACAGACAGGCCAGCTAAAGTTACTGACTGTATGGTTATTTCTCCCGCACAGTCTATTTGTCTTCAAGTACAATCGTGAAACTCCATATTTGGGACAAGCCGGATACTTGATAGAGACAGGCCTGTTTCATTAATCATCAAGGTGGGAAGTGCAACCGACAGGCCGCTAAGTTAACCGACAGGTCTGTTGCTAGATGGGTGAAATCATGGTCTGTTACAAGGGTTGGAAACGGTCATAGACTGACTCTTGCCGTCAAGCCTGAAAACTGCAATTGATTGTAACCGACCATGTAAACATTGGTCCCGACTCTCAAAAAAGACACAGTTACCGACCGGTGTGGTCCAGTGGAACACCCACATAAGTCTTTGTTTACAAAAGTTAAGCCCACTCCCTGATAGACTAAGCCAAAGTTTAGACTTTGTACTTTTGTGAAAACCTCTTAGTCTAACACCACACACTTCACCTCTTTTTAAGACAAAAGTCCGGACTAAGCCCTTTTGTGAAACCAACCCTTGATATATTTGATTCTTCGATGGCATAGTGGATTAGCAAATTTGGCATCTAATAGCAGGTTATCACCTCTGTGTGAGTTTAACCCCCAAGTCCCTTGCTGTTGAATGGGGCCTAAAACCCCAAATTCGACATCTTTGCACTGGAAACTTTTGGTAACTTGAAATGCAATTTTCGGTAATTTTAAATGGCACACATACTACAATATTCAAATATTTCAGTGTAGTTCTTGTTTCAAATGAATAAATAAAGCATATTTGTTGTTTTCAGACATGATTTTTGCCATATTATATCTGCCTTTATAGTCAAACTTGTGTATAAAGACTGCCAAAGGGAAATGGTAAAAATGGCCTTTCATAGAGGGCGGTCTTCATATGAAACCATTTTACGAATTCTTCCCTTTTACTGAATTTCTTTCTCCATTCATTCAGCAATGGGGACAATTCCCCAAACTTGTCCATCTATTCATTGCCATTGTCCCTGTAAGCCTGCAATCTCTGTTGTTGAGACTCTTTTTTGAGTTTTTTTGTCCTTCAGAATAGTTTTAGGTGTCTCTGGACAGAACAAAGGTTTAGATTTATTTATTTGTTGTTTTATGTCACGTTCAACAGCCAGGGTCATATTGCGATGGGTATTTTTATAGGTGGAGGAAACCAGTGCATACTGCACTATAAATCACCGGGCATCGGCAAGTAACTACCAACTTTCCAACATGAAGTGCCTGGCCTGAGATTCGAACCTCAGAGGTTGGAGGCAAGAACTCTAACTGCTACACCACCGAGCCCCCTGACAGAACGAAGGAGTGGTCACTATTCGGGGTATGTTTTGTATCTAAATATCCTTGTGAGGAAAAAGGCAGTCTCAACTAGCAAGTGGTCTCTACTTGAGAGTGGTCATATGTACAGCTTTGACTGTATATTTATTAACACTTACCAAAGTCAAAGTTGGGATTTTATGTCTCATTCAACAGTAGGGGTCGAACCCACACTGAGGTGACAGCCTGTGATCAGATGCTAAACCTGCAAACCACTAGGCCACTGAGGACCTTCAGCACTTGCAACAATCACATTTGGCTGATTAATATCTGATTTTCTTTGATATCTCGACTTAAGGCTTTAAACTGTATACATAATAACAGGGTAGACAATACGTTTGCTCTACCAGAAAAAATATTATTTAGATTATTCCAGAGCAAAAATGTTTTTGACTGTCTCAGGGTCAGCCTAAAGTCTAATAGAACACATAGTTATAAACTCAAATGATGTAACCCTAAACACTGACTAGTTTTCAGCCCTCACTTTCTGTTTCACACCTGGGACACCAATTAAATCACACGTCTGGACCTTAAGTAGCTCCTTCTCGACCTAAATATACCACACAAGTATGGAGTTGATTGACATTATGGCAAATAACATGAAAGGAAGTAAAAAAATTGTTTTGAGGAGATTGATGAGCCATTAGCAAACAAAAGTAGCAGAAAACCAACAAGAATTCACCAGTTCTTTTGAGAAGAAGAGAAATGATCAGAAGTAGTCATTATGAACAGAATAACAAAAGCCTTAAAATGGGTTCCATCTCAAACCCCTTGTTGGGAAAAGAATCACATGGAGAAGATACACTCAACCAATTCACTGAGTATCCAAATAACCTCCATCCCACCATTTAATTCACCAGTCAAAAGGAGATCAATTTCTTTCATACTACTGTCACATTTGACAAAGGTAGACACCTTTACTGGCTTCAACAGCAAGAAGTTATTTTAATGTCAAAACTTGTCACCAAAGCACAAAATCACTTGTGAGTTACCTAATGTAAGTTACATCATCAGTTTCACACAATGCGGTCTCCAATATATAGGAGAGACCGAAACGCCCATCAGACAAAGTATATAATGGATGCTACAGAATTATTCAACATTTCTTGCAGATAAACCCACTCTACTGTCTAGGCCCTTCACAAGGGGAGACAACACTCTAACAAAAGTACGGAGTATATTACTTCTGTAATGTATGGATGAAGATAAAAAGCCTAACTCCACTCCAAATGCCAGGAATTATATCTTAACCAGGTGTTCTCCACCCTAACCCAAGCAGTCATCAACATGTTTGTGTGAGATTGTGCCCTCTCAGGACATACCAAGCCAGATGCTGCATTTATTATATAATTTTCAATTTTAAGTCTAATTTACAACAGTTACTTTGCTGAAATCAGTTAAAACGTATGCAGATTTTTCATTTTCGATGTGCTTTCTGATTGCTCCATCAGAGATTTTACAAGATCTAAACAATTTAAAACACAATAATAATAATTAAAGAGATTGAAAATACAAATTTCTATTTATATATGAAATCTCCCTTTTGCAAAAGTTTGCATACAGATACACATAAAAAGCGTGAATACAACATAATATGATGAAACAATATAAATAACAGCTTAGTCATATAACATATTGTTATTTCTTGTTAGATTAGCCTATATCATTCAACTTCACTGAGACAATTAGCATACTTTTGTTCCAACTGGGACATTTTCTTCTGTATAAAATTATAAAGCTTTATCTCTAATGCCATTGTTTGTCTTAATGTTTCTTTGCTTGCTTCAGTTAAATGACCTTTATGCTTGGATGAGTTATTCCGATAGGGTCTACTCTGATACGTAGAGTGGGCACCCTGGAAAAAAGATGGCAGAATACATTCAAGTAACTTCAAGAATGGTCCAAACTTTTCTACTGTTCCCACTATAACATAATGCTGAGCTATGCTTTTCATTGCCAATTCCATAGCAGAAACACTGGCTGATCGACAGATGTCGGCTTGTCCACAAAAGTATCGTATAAGTGTGAATTGAGCCTCTTTGAAACAGTTTTCTCCAAATTTGTGAACACAGTCATTCAGTGGTAGTTCCACATGTTTGTTACTCTTTAGGATCTTCTCTTCATAGAGCTGTTGGTGATACAAATAATGGGATGTAAAACGATCCAGCGGGTCCCGTACTAGGTTAATATACTGGGGCATGGGTAATTCAAACTCTGAAAAGTCCACAAAATACACATGTTGATTATATACAAATCGTTCTCTGTGACTAACAATGCTACTTGCAAATTCCCTCTGCTGCTCCAATGAAATCCTTTCATGGGCATAATCTGCAGACAAGATTACCCGAAAGTGATTTATTCTCTGTAACCTTTGAATAAGATGACCAAGTGTAACACTACCACATTTTGGCACTCTGTTATAGAGAACACCATTTAGTAAAGAGCTTGTTTTGTTGGAACTGTTCCAACCTCTATTTGTATCCATGCTTGGGTATTTCACACCGTGTTCGCCCTGGTTTCTTTTATTTGTGATGTTAACTAATCCATTTGGTAATATGCCTGTGGAATTCTGGACTTTTCTGTCTGTAACATCTGTGACCTTAAGAAAAGAAAATAGAAGAACCTAGAACTAAAATATAACATCTGTCTTAATTGATACATATTTCCAAGTGTTGTTGAAGATGGTTCTATATATATATATCCACAATTTATATTGTTGATATTAAATGGCCATTGTGAACAAAACACTGAGAACCTTAATGTGTTTTTCTACTTACTCAGGCTTTAATTATCAAAGAAACAGTTGCAATCGACAGTTAATCTTGTTCTGTAAATCAGCGTACACAAAAAGGATAAAGTATTTAAAATAAATTCACTTCAAACATTAATTATGGATGGAATAACAAATTTAATTATTTTATAAATACATAGAACTTTAGTCAAGGAGGTCAGTTTTCAATCCCTACAAATTAAAGGAGGGCAACTCTAGGAGGATACTTTTATAGGAGAGTAATAGCCTTGCCACAGGCGTTTATGTGTATAAAGAAGACACAACAGTTTGACTGCATTATAAGTATTTTTCATAATGTTCTCATACATTTACTTAGCCTAGCTTGCTGAGGAGAACTCCCAGACTAGAAAGGCCTTTGATACAGAGTGCATTATGGCAAAATATTTCATGTTTGCATTATGGTTCAGACAGCCTGGAAGGCCCGGCTAGGAGAGTAATTATCCAGAAGCGCAATCTTCCCGGGTTCTTTCTTACTACAGCAGAGTGCTGTGCTATGTATTGACATGTTACCTGATTTGTATTGAACACACTGTATGGTTTAAGAGGTTGTAGGGGGGGGGGGGGTCAAGTCAAAGTCAAAGTAGGGGTTTCAGGTCATATTGGGACAGGTCCTAAGCATTGTCCCTTGTGGGAGTAGAACCCACACAGAGGTGACAGTCTGGGATTAGATGCCAAACTTGTTAACCTAATGTAACACTATGGACCCAAAGAAGAACGAGGCAGTCAATGCATACTTGTTGATCAAGATTCTGCTCTGCTCTGTCAAGCAACTGTCCATTTAAGTTTAGACCAACTGTAAATTTAAGTCTAGACCAGGATTAGAACCTACGACCTGAGTGATCCTATGTGACCCACTACACTGCAGTGTAGATTCAGCAATTCTACAAAAAAGCTGTCTTAAAATGGGACAGACTCACATTTGTATACAGGTGTGGACAGTCTTATAGACAGGACAATTAGTTTTAGTGTCTGTTCACTGATCTGTCTTGTCTGTTGGACTTTCCACTCCTGTAGATTATTATCTGGGCTTGAGCGAGAATATTTTGATTGAACAGTCTACTTGGGGGCCACACTATGTTTTGATTAAACCCAAACTTTACACCAAAAACATCTTCATTTCAAATGTAAAACCAAGTTTAGCATTGACTAAAATAAATAAATAAATACACAAACAAACTAACTAACTAACTAACAACATCAGTCAGATACGAGCCAAGTGCATAATTTTTTTTTTTTGCAAAGCTATATTATTATTCATTCTGTTTGAGAACCACCAATCTGGTTACAAGGCATAAAATAAATGATCTAATTTCTGTGGTTACATAACTGAAAAATTGATCCAGAATCAAGGATATTGACCCGAGCATGGCCAAATTTGAATCAGTTCTTCCTTGTAACAGTTCTGATGGTCCCTAAAACTTCCACTACCATCTGTTATGCAGTACACAAACAAACAAACTTACAAACAAGCAAACAGAATAGTAATATACTTTTTCAGATATTTTGCAAAGTAACAAATACAATGTAATGGGAAATATTCCGTCTGGTGGTACTGTATATATGTATATTATTCTCACCACTTAAATTGATATCAAAATACTTACCCTGTTAGCATTCATTCCCACAGTGTACTTCCAGTAAATATGACCAGCAAGCATAAAACACAAACACAGAGCAACACTGTAACAAAACCTCTTTTCAGTTCTCATTATCTCAGTACAGTTTCAGGTCTGATGACAATCTGCTTATCCTAAAAGAGGAAGAATATTGGCAATGAGCAAAACAAACTTTAGTTTCAGCATAAGGCTCCGAATTCATGCCTGGCTGATCTTGAGATGATAACGCCAGTTAAATATTTTTGAATATAGTTTCAATTATTAGAAACCTGTAGTGTGGTGGTGGTGGACCAATTCACTCCCGTGTATATATCCACGTCCACCCTCCGTTTTCTTAAACATTTGTACTTTTTGATAGAAAATATATTCACCACTTAATTATAAAATTGATCCTAATTTATTGTGTAACTGTGATAGTCTTCAAATGATTTAGGAGTAGGCGTGAATAAGTACCTGGCTGACAACTAGTCCACCACCTTTAGAGTATAGCTCATAAACTATATATAAATCCATGTCATCCCGACAGACGGCACAGTAACTTGTTTACACTTTATGAATTACATTTGTAACTGTGTAGTTAAGTGGCTGTTTATTTTATCTTGCCTGTGTGAATATTATTCTTGCCTGCCGGAGCCTTCTTCACAAAAGGTCTTAGCCAAGGCTTAATTCTCTTGTACAAATATAGCCACTTAAATCCAACATTTGGCTCACACCTTTCTTAAAATAAGTCCCCTGGTAAATATTTCGACTTCTCCTCAATTGAAACAAAGTTGTTTGTACCAGACAGTTTACATTGTTCCAATTATTCAACATTCAGCACTCGCATGATCACTTTCTACCGATGTGTTATAACTGATATGATTTACATTTACAAACAAAACAATACGCCAGTACCTATCAAATACAGGGAATAATGACAAGCCACCCATAAAGGCAATTCAATCAGTAAGTTTGTGCCTTAAGGCACGTTCACACTGTGCTGTTCTTGTTCAAGACCTTGTCCTCATGACTCCAAAAAGAGGTGGTGTAACCTGCCGATATTGGGCATTAGACAAAATGCCAATGTCCTTCAGCTATCATCTAACATCCTTTTTTGAACTGATACAGAGGCCCATCATCCCTCTCCGTCTGCAGCCCACAGAGGTTTTGAAATGTTTAAAATTTTGTAACAGTTACTCGTCTTCATTCACCCTCAGTCATTGTCTCTTTTCTGCCCTATCACCTTCCCTTTATACATGTGTCTCCATCCCCATCAGTCCGTGTCATTGACCTTCAACAGATAAATTTGACATACAGTAACTGAAGGTGAGATCCGCGGTTTATATAAGGCTGTGACTTGTTCTTGTTTCGGAAGCCTGTGTTCGTCTGATGGCTACCGAGAGTAAGTTAAAGGGTTAATGGAGGTTGCCTCCTGGTGACCAACGTTTGTACTACTGTCATCCAACTGTTACTGATGGTTACAAACCATGTACCATCAGTGGCCATGCTCATCATACCCTTATGGATATACCAAATCTCAGAAGATATGAGGCATTCTAAGAGGCAGTTATGCTGCCACGTAAAACTCCTAACAGCAGTTATACTGCCTATCCCACCCACCTTCAGCCCTCTGATGTGTACATTTTAGATTAGAATGTGAGAACTCTTTGGTTATTTTTTTAAAACATTTAACATTTAAAACATTTTTTAAATGCTGCTACATGCTGTCCATGCTGTATCAGTCATGTCCCACTCTATTACGAATCCTGTCTTATAAAAATTAATGGACACTTCGAAAATTCAAAACACATTGAACTAGAAACGAGCCTGGATGAGGTAAATATTTTGGGCTTGTGTGTAGCTCATGAACAGTGTAAACTAGGCCTTATACACTAGAAAAGTATTGAATAACTCATTCAAATACTCCAGTATGGCTTACTCCAGTGACACAGTATATCAAAAATGCATAATGAAAAAAAATATCAATACATGGTGTAATTCCAGACCTCAGCCCATATACCTTCCTATTAACTGACACATCAATAAGTGATAATAACTCTTAATGACAAGGTGCTGTAACTCATATCTATACCAGTTATTACCACATAGATTTATATTATTTAGTAATTTATTCAAGTTAGAAAGTCTTACATAAGAAAATCTTATTTACCAGATTCAAATTAAGTTTTCACTTAGGCGAATGTTAAATCGGCATTCGTAAGTTTAAAATTCATCTTGTCAGGTTTAAAATCGGTCTCATATCTTTTGTTTCATCTTTGCGATTTTGATAACTCACACACAAAGTAACAACTGTTGCAACTGATTTCCTTATTTGTAGAAATTTTACTCATGATTTAAACATTAATTTGGGTGAAACAGAACATGTATTGCCATTGTACTTATATTAATTTATATATCAGTAACATGAAATGCAGGTAATGACCCTAACATGAAGTACAGGTAATATCAGTAGCATGTAATACAGGTAATAGTAAGATGATAGCACGACAATTTAAAGGTGCCTGGATAAAAGCAAAATTTGAATTTGATTTAGGCCAAGGGAACATTACAATTTAGATTTTCACAAGATGAAACTTGTTCCATGTGTACTGCCTTTCCTGTATCCTGTTTAAAAAAGTGACACCTATTGAGCCCTTTTGAAAAGACTGCTTTGTCAGTTTTGACAACATGGAAAATTGTCTTAATTGTAAAATCCATTCACAACCACAACTCTTCTCCCTATGTGATGCCAGAAGAAGTAATGGACAAAGTCCATTGAAGATTTTGGATTAAGCTTTGTATGAAACAGCTTTAATATTTGTAAGGCTAACGCATTTGATGGTGATGTATGTTAGTAACAAGTGTGTACATAATGAACATAATATGTAAAACTGTCTTGTTGTTTGTTCAAGTTTGACATTACAAGCATTTGATGTATTGTCCATATCATAAAATATCAAGTTATTTTGTTGCACAAAGCTTTTTTATTCTCTCAAAACACACAAGACACTTCTTCCACAAGGCATTATTTCCACAGGGCTTTTTTCCCCGAGTTCATTGAGTCCATTTCATCCTCCAAACAACAGAGTAGCAGATATGCGTCACATAATGTCTACCATTATCACTATAATTATAAATCAAAATTCCAGTTGATTATTAACGGTCATGTTAGTATGAATTACTGAATGATTCTATTTTTGTGAAGTGCATGTTTAAACATACACCATTGAACTGATAAGGTTTACAAATAAAGTCCCAGTTTGTTTGAATATGAAACCCAACTTGCCACCAACAAAAGAGATGCTAATGTTTGTAATTCTCTTCATTTTTCATTTTTCCTTCTATTTTATTTCACATATTTCTCTGCTCTATGCATGATAGTTATACAAATATGTACATTACGTATAGTATATGCTATTAAACTGTATCATCTGCGAGTTTCTTAATTTGTTGAAATTTGGTTGTGAATCCGTCAATGACAGTAGCTGAGAAACTTCATATTATTTATTTGCCAATGTTATCAGTATTTAGGTAGTAGCCCTCCAGACGCCAACCATGTAAAATATAAACAGATTCTATAAAATTCTGGGGACATTAATATATACATCCAGTGAGTCTTATAGTGATGTGGAATAGTGCCCACCAGGAAATGTGCCCATCGGAAGTCTGCCCATCACCAACTTTTCAGGGGTGAAATTCTCCCCATCATTTTGTTTACTGTTCATGGATTCGAAATGTCTTAGGCTGGATATATAATCTCCAAGTGGGAAATATCCAAATAGAAATTTCCACAAATTTGTAAGTATGAAATGTCCGTAGCCACGTGGTTTTGTCCTAATCAAAGTTGGAGATTTATGTCCTACTCAACAGTCAGGGGCATATTGGATCAGATCCTCAGCAATGTCACTTGTGGGAGTCAAACCCACAGAGAGGTCACAGCCTGTGATTAGATGTTTGGCGTCCTAACCGGCTAGGACACTAAGGACCTCTGTATCTCCCTTTGAATACTCCTATATAGTAACTCTCATTATACAAGTTGCTGCATCATGTAACTTTTAACATTTTTCCTACCTTTCCAGTGGAAAATGGGAAATTTGTGTCTCATAATGAACTTTTGTATGCAAGAAAACAGACATCCGTTATAGCACTGTGTATTGCTGAATGCATTGTTTCACAACTCACAGAATAAATTTAATAATAACCCGAGTTCATGTTAAGCCTGTCACTCAATAAATCCAAAAATGTGATGGTCTTGTACTATCTAATACATTTATTATTCAATTAGAAAATGTATAAATATGCATTGTTTATAATGTTATTCCATAATGTCCTCAATTGTAATTAATCTATGCTGGTACATTTGAGACATTATGTTTAACATAATGCTGAATATTAATGTAATTACACGGGATACTGTGAACAAAACAAAGATTGGTCTCTGTTTTGCAACCAAGGTGATAAAACCTAATAAAAGTAAAGAGTTATAAGTTTAAGCCTTTTCATTTGTGATTACTTCAAAACACCACATTTGGTGACAAGGATGATAATTAAATTTTAATTTTAGCAAATTGTTTGTGTGGATAAATTGTGATTTTCTTTCAAAAAGTGCATTTCAAGGCAGAAAAAAAGTGTTGTTTTTAATAAAGTGCTTAGAACTAAGGAAAAAATAAAAATGGCCACCACAAACTGCACATTTGCTCATTTTGACTGTCAGAACACTGAAGGGATAAGTGTCAGATGGAATAAGTATGCCGCTGGATACAAGAATATGATGAAAGGATTTAACATAGCATATCCAGATCAACTGTTGGCACTGATGCTTCACTTTGGAGGTGAGGCCATGTATGTTATATTTGAATCTCTTCCTGAAGAGGAAAAAGCCAGAGTCCCAGCAACCGGTTAAAATCCAGGTGAGGATATCTATTTACAAGGCTATGCTGCTCTCATAGACTACTTCACTCCAAAACAGAACACAGGGTATCAAAGATATGCATTTTGCCAATACCTATAATTCTTTTCAGAATCCTTGGACAAAGTTTTAAGTAGACTCAAAGCTCTATCAGCAACTTGTAACTTCACAGAGGTAGACACTGAAGTAAAATCACAAGTAATATCTGGTTGTATTTCTCAGAAGCTGAGACAAAAAGGTTTAAGTGAAGTTACAAGAGACCGGTCCAAACTCCTAGAGATAGGAAAAGTCTATGAGCTGTTGGACAACACTGCTCTAGACATTGAACCTTTGAGAAAGTCAATGAAGTGAAAGTTGTAGCAGTTCACATTACTGCACAATCAGGACACTGTAGTAGTCCCAGATGCAGATCATCTCACTCTACAGGCAAGTGTCCACCATATGAAAAGGAATGCAATTAACTGTGGCCTTAAAACTCATTTTGGAGGTACACAGTAATGCCCTGCTATGGGTAAAAAGTGTCAATCATGTGGAAAACCGAAACATTTTGCAAGAAAATGTAAGTGGAAAGTGCCTTCCAATGTCAAATTGAAGAAACCTGTACGAATTACCAATGGTCTCCCGTAATTAATCTGTGCCTGGCAATGGCTTTACATGGTCAGTTTCACAAAACCAGATGAATAAGGATAGGTCAGTATTCCAGTAAAAGTGGATGGCATCAAAGTTGAATTCTTGGGTGATTCAGAAGGAAACGTGAACATTTTGTCATTGAAAGAAGGCAGACTAGAATCAAAACCAAGCTTGGAGTACCACAACAAGTATGTATATGTTTATGGTAGTGATGTACCATTGGATATAAGCAATAAACTCATGGCTAAGCTGGAATCAGATAATGCCAAATGTTTAAGCTCGGTTATAGTGTAAGGAGAATCTGACAAATCCCTGCTCAGTTGTGATCTGTCGCATAAGCGAAGGTTGATAGATACAGTAAGGAAAGTTGATGATAAACTTTCACCACAGATTTTGAAACTGAAGACAGAATATAAAGACATTTTCACTGGTCTTTGAAAGTTGAAAGGTGTAAAAGTAAAGTTACATGTTGACGAAAATGTTGAACCAGTTGTATAAAATTCCAGAACCCTTTCCACCTAAGAAAGAACATAGAAAAGCAACTCAAACTTGATGAAGAAGAGGAGTGATGGGAACAACCAGGTGATCCAGCTCCCTGGGTTTTCCCAATTGTAGCAGTACCCAAGAAAAATGCAGGTCAAATACGCATTTGTGTTGACATGAATACATGAATACAGTCGCAAACCGGGCTATAAAGAGAAAAAACCATAGCACACCAGATTATTCATGAATTAATTGGTGCAAATATTTTCAGCAAAATTAACCTTAATCAAGCTTGTGGAGGAATCTCATGGATAACAACATTCACATCCAATCAGCAGTGCTGCTGAGATATTCCAGGAGGAAATTAGGAAAGCTCTGTGTGGACTGAAAGGTGTTTTGAATGTAAGTGATGATATTCTGTGCTTTGGAAAGGACACAAACGATTACTTAGCTAATCTGAAAGAACTGTTCCAGAGAATCATTGAAAGAGGTCTAACTGTCGCTGCTGAAAAATGCAAGTTTGAACAAAGTGAAATTCAATTCCTTGGTCACATCTTATCAGAAAATGGCCTTTCTCCAAGTAAGGACAAGATAGAAGCTCTGTCCTATATAGAAGCCATCGCCTATAAATCAGTCAGATGTAAGAAGTCTCCTAGGCATGACAAACTTCTGTGGGCAAAGATTTATTAAGAATTATACAAAAGTCACCTGCAACTTAAGGTTACTGATTAAGAAAGAGACGTCCTGGGAATGGAGAGAGAAACATCAGAGTTCACTGAGTCAGCTCAAAAAGTGCCTCACAACTGCCCCAGCTCTGGCTTATTCTAATCCAAAATTGGAAACAGAAGTACATGTTAATGATAGCCCAGTGGGGATATCTGCCATATTGATGCAGAAAGAGGCTACCCAGTTCTTCTTTTCATTCATTGATGAGTACAGTAGCATCACATTTATTGAAATGCTGTCATACCTAAGCTGGATAGTATTCTTACTCCTACAGGAATGCTGTCATACCATTTCATGGAGAAAGCTTTCATCAGTATGCAATGTCAATGGATTTTAGGCATAGGAAAATAACCCCCTTACGGCTAACAACAACTTCTGAACGCTTCATGAGAACTGTTAAAAATATGGTGAAGGCAGGAATTGCTCAAAATCTCAAATGAAGATAGGAACTCAGAAACTTTCTTCTACCACACCGCCCAGCACAACAAAAGTAGCCCCAGCTACCCTCCTGTTCAGTAGCCCAATCAGATCAAAGTTCCCATAAATAGGTAGCTACAATGACGGTGATGAACTTAGAGCACAGGATACTTTTGTCAAAATCAAAATGAAGAATTATTATGATTATCAGAAGTCAAATGTTCAAGCCTAATCCAGATAACCAGGATACAGTCAATGAAAATGGTTGCATGTTGGTTACAGATACTGCTGAAGGAAATAATTTCACCAGGCTTTTTGGAAGAAGCTTAAACAATAGCTCTAGTGTTTGGAGACACTTTTTACAATTGTGAAATTAGTTGGAGGTACTTCATACAATTGAGAGTGTATTGGAGGTATTTTTCAAAATTGAGAAGGTGTTGGGAGGCAGCTTATTCAGTTAGCATAGTATTGAAATATGCAATAGAAAGAAAGTTGGAGGGTACTTTATACAATAAAAAATGTATGGAAGGTACTTCGCACATTGAAGAAAATATTGAAATGTAATTATCAACTTGAAAGATTACTGTAAGCTACTTTTAACAATAAAGAAGTACTTGAGCTATTATATGTGATAAAAAATAAACTTATGCTCCCTCCTCTCTGTCTGCTGATATATCCTTGAGTAAATGCTTTGTATATATACAAGGGGGCAACTAACTCAGAGTAATTTATTAATTGTTCAGCACTGAAATGCAAGTAAACCCTTCCGGCTTCAGTTATAGAATGTTTTTAATGTGATATAAAATGCAGAAAATATTCTTTTTCTCAGAATTTTCTTGAAATGAGGCAATTTTTGAAAGCAATCATGAAAATAAAAAAGAAAATCATCTTTCCTTTAGAATTTCTAAATTCCTGAGAATCTTTTTTCCTTCTAAAGATAATGATGAAAGGTTTTACACAATAGGTGTGTCCCAAACAGAAACTACTTTTTTGAAGTGATTTTTTTTTCAATGTCCTTGGTCTTTAGTTTTCTTCCGTTATTCTGAAAATGTTTTGCCATGAATACCAATGTAAATAGATACTGGCCCTTGTTGGGTTCCAGATCCACATCTTGGCCATGTAGCTTACTACTCGTGTCATGAACTAGAATCAATCAAAGTGACAACAAGCTCAAACTTGCAAAGTAGAATAAATATTACAAGAACTTGTGGTTGTGTTTGGCTGCTGGGGTTTTAGGTTTCCATCAGTAGGAAATAAATGCGAGATCTTCTGTATAATTAGTCAAACTTTATTAAGCTTTTAAATAAATAAATAATAAATAAATTAATTTCATTCTAGTTTGGTCCAATGAGTTGGCCATTTCTATATTTTTAGAAAACTAATTTGACAAATTTTGTTAACATTTTTAACATTTACATAAATATTAAAATAAAAATAAATACAAAACTAGAAATATATGAAGCAGAGATAGCTGAAGTTAGACTACTTATCTAGGCTATCCCCTTAATAAATGAAAGAGCTATGCTATAGCAATTTCATTTATAACCAGTTTAAGGGTTACTTGTTTATCATTAATATTACAATAATACTACTGTTAAATTGATATTGCCTCTAATTGAAAACTAAACAATTTAATACTGCAAGAGATAATAATATTTTAACATTTTTTAAAATACACATAATAAGTTACAGTTTAATATGTCAGTACGCAAGGAATTCCATTGGTTACTCCACTAACTAGAACACAATTTGATTTAACTGATGTTCTTGCAAATTTAACTTTAATATAATTACACTGTATATTTCTTGGTATACTCCTATTTTCTCGCTGAATAATAATATACAAACTTTATATTTAACAATATCTTAAAATTTTAATACTTTTATGTTTTTGAAAAGAAATATGGTGTGATATCCATACCCTACATTACAAACTACTCTGAATGCCTTCTTCTGAGCTACAATTATAGGTAACAGATCTATTTTATTGGTATTATCCCATATTTCACAACAAAAATAAAGATGTGGCCGAATAATAGCAATATATAAATTTAGCAAAGCACTTTACTTCAATAACAATTTATCTTTATACAATAGAGATATGGTTTTGTAAGGTTTATCCTTTACATAACTAATATATGATTTCTATTTTATGTTTGTATCAATAAGAACACCCAGAAACTTAGTTACAAAAACTTGTTTGATTTCAATGTTATTAATTGTTACATTAAGTATTTTGCACCATATCTCCCCTTGTACAAATCTGCCGTGAATACAAGACGTTCCAATCCCAAAAATTTGTTCCTTCTGGTTCCCTCTTACTGTCCTTCCATCCATAAATCAAAGGTCCATTTTAACAATAGTTTCTCATATGATGCCCCTAAGTTATGGACTAAGTTATATACGCAGTGCTCCAAATCTCTCCAGTTTCAAAAGTCGACTCAAAACCTACCTATTTCAGAAATCATTCCCACCATAGCTTCTTACTACCGAACACCGGACCGCCTCCCTGGCAACGACTCAGAACATGTCTAATGTCTCATGATTTATGCCTTACGGATTGGATGGTGTGCCTTAGAATCTGTTGATACGGAGATTAAGCACCTGGACAACTGATTGATTGATTGATTGATTAAAGTTAACCTTTACAATTCTTCTTACTGAGAGCAATATAGTTTTCTTAATATTCAATGAGAGTTTATTTACAGCAAACCATTTATGTAATTTATTTAATTCAGCTGACACAGTTGCTGGTACTATCTCAATTCTATTACCTGTACAAAATATATTTAGAGTCATCTGGAAATATTTTAAAATTTAAAATATTGGATATATTACAAATATCATTACGCACAATATAAAGAGCTGGGGACCTAGTGCAGAGCCCTGAGGAACTTTACAACTGACTTCTTGATAATCTGAATTAATACCATTAATACATCTATATACAAATTGTTTTCTGTTTGAAAGATATGAATTTAACCGATTTGCTGCCATTCCTTTAATTTCATAATGTCTTAATTTTTATTGCATTTCAACATAAAGAAATTTTGAAAAAAAATAATCATTTTGAAATATTTTCTTTTTGTTCTGACATTATCAGACAAAATGATTTCTTTCCAAAGTTCCTAATTTTTTTAATTTTTATGGTTACATGTCAATGTACAACATGTGAGTTGGTTATTTAACTTGAAATCTACACTCGTTTCAGTTGCCTTTTTAACTTATACTATACCCAAAGTTATTCTGCGTGCTGAAAAAATGCCTCCTGCATATTTTGTGATCCAGATAAAATGCCTCACAGACCTTTCAAAACACATTGATTTAGTGTTGAAAATTGGTCCTTACATTGATGTACACTTTTTTCAACATTAAATCTAAGTTAGTTTCCTGACATGAAAAAATAGTCATATTTTACACATGAAATCCTGGTGATTTAGCATTGTAAATTGATCCTGAGATATTTACAACACTAAATCTATAAGTTAGATTTCTGACAAGAAAAAGTAGTCATGTTTCACCAAAATAATCAATATTAAATCATATTTAGCTCTCCAAAAACATTAAACAGTAGCTATGTCTTAGACTAGAAATCTTGGTGATGTAGGGTTGAAAACTGATCCTAAAATTGATGTTCACTTTTTCAACAGTAAATCTTAGTGTGATTTCTGTCAGAAAAAAGTAGTCATATTTTGGAACAAAAACATATTAAATATGAAAAATGTATGACATGAGTATGTTAATTGTATACTTTCCGCTGTGGTGAGCTTTAAAAAAATGATTTAGCTAGATAATTTTGATTCTTCCTTCTTAATTCTTACATTGTTTTCTTTTAAAAGTTGTGTTTTACCTCAAGGAGTGCTTTTTATTTTATTTAATATGTTAATTACTCTATATCTACTATATACTTGTGAATGATATTATCATAAAATTTCTTATATATTTTTTGTTTAAATAGCAGCTCTAGTCTCAAAGGATAACAATCAAACTGGATATCAGTTTTTGAATTATAATTCTACACTGAAAACTACCCTTGTGAAATCTATCCTTTCTAATATGTAATATTAACTTATATTATTTTTGTTTATCTACTGTAAAAAAGTAGCATATTGGTAGATCATCAAAATAATAAGTATGTAATGAATACCTACATATTTATTAAATCTATGTACTACAGCCATTCCTATGTAGTATGTACAAGACAAATATATTTAGATAAAATAAGAAAATGACTTGCCAAAAGCAGCATAAATCAAAGCTCTTCAGTTATAACATTTTATCACTCTGAGAACGAAAATAGCTGAGTGGTGTCTTGGGGTTCACATACTTATTTTTTTTTATTTAAAGATATACAGACACATAACATGACATTTCAATTTAAACAATAGCATACAAAAGTACAATGAAAAAACATGTGTATGAGACAAAAAGGTTTTACATTCTCAATGTTCAAGAGAAACAAAATACATTACTGTAACATCACCATGCATTGTATTATTTTGTAATGCCACCATTCAAAAAAAAGCAGATTTTACTAGTTTAGCCTCACAGATAGTAGTTGTCAATCATTTTGTGCCCAAAAATACTTCTATTACAGATGATATATAGGTTTACTTAGGATGTACATTAATTAATTTATAAGTTTTCTGAAAGAAAAAAAAATTATACATTGGCCCAATTATTTGTATCTAAAGAAACCGAATTCTACCTTATACAAGTTCCGGTATTCGGGCATCACTTCTCTTATTTCAGATTGTTAAATATCAAGGAAAACTATGTTCCAGGTTGACCATTTTTTCATAAATTCTTGACCGGAATTTTTCATTTTAGAGAGGGATTCTTGCTCAGAATATTTGGTCTTTATTATTTTTTGTAAGTGGTAAATATTAAGATCTTGAGACAGCCTTGTCCTGGTAAATATGTAATATTGTGTAATTAACAAGATAAAATTGAGTGGGCAGAAATAAGATAGGGATTCAAGACAACCTATAATTTTCATGTTTTTGGTTATGTTGACTTTTTCTTGAGTACATACTTGTATCCACGATATCACATTTTCCCAAAGATTATTTAATATAGGGCACTCAGAGAAGAGATGAGTTATTGTTTCTGTGTTTTGATTACACAGTCTGCAGTCAGCATTGTCTGAAATTTTGGTTTTAAAAAGCCAATCTTGAACACCAATAATTCTTTGCAAAATTCTATATTGGAACAAAATATAGTTATTGTCGTCTATGGTATAGAAACAGTTCTTATATATTACTCTCCAGAGGTTATGGCTTGGTTCCATATGTAAAATTAAATTCCACTTAACTTTAATTTTATTTTTTGGAGTGTTAGATTCTTGAAGCCTGAGGTATATGGATTTACTTCCAAGTATATGTCCTGTGAGAGCTTTTATGTGGAAAGGTATATGTGGTCTATCAATGGATAAGGGAAAATTACATTCAGTCTTTGTTATAAACTTTTCTACAAGCTTTTTAACAGAATAGTAGTTCAACATATTCACAGAAAATTTGTATTTGGTCTTGATTTGTTCCAAGGACATTATTTTCCATTCAGAATTTACAATATCCCCAATGATGCGTACACCATGTTTAAACCAATCTACAAAGTATATTTTTTCAGTTCCAATTTGTCTATTATACCATATACAACTAGACAATATATCTTGAGCAGTTTGGAATTTAAGATGTTGAACATAATCTTTATAATATGTAAAAACTACTTTCCAAAACGGATTGAGTTTATACAATATAGATTCACAATATTCACTACCAACTGAGGATATTTTATTAACATCTATATCTTGCATTAACAGGGATAGCCAGCCTTTATCTTTCCCAAAAATGCCTGCTTTTTTGCCACATATTTATCTTATCAGTACTTCTTGTGATACTTGTAATGTTTTAACTAGTTTGTGTGCAGAGAAACACTGATCCTCAAAGCACTAATTTATTCTATAAGCTCAGACAAACAACTGACTGGTGTAACAGCATTAAAGAGTATTGTTCATAAGGTACACTAGGAATGATAATTATGTGACATGCCCAATTTTAAAGATTAATTAACAAATTAATTAAGTAGTCCAATAAATCAATTACTCAATTGAATTTAACGCATATGCATGTGACACATAGCTCACCAAGAAGACCTGAAATTGATGTACTTTGCATGAGGACATTGTAATTCTCTGTTACACTTAAAAGTTACAAAAACTTGAAACACCAAACTATACAGAACAATATAATTTTCTCACATATTTTTTATGTAATATATTTTGGCTGTTATCCCCTATGACTGTTCCCCCATTATCTGTTGTACACACAAATCTCATGGACTGTGATATAAACACGTGTGTGATTTACGACTTAACAAACCTAACTCTTTTAACTACACTAGAGATTATTTCTCCACATGTACATATATAAACCACATAAACATAGCTCAAACTCTGGTTTGATATTGTTTTGCTTTACACATTTTTCTGTCCTGTGAAGAGATGATAAATCTCTATGAACTCTGGTTATACATACATTTCCACATGTTTGAAAATTATATTTTGGGAAGCTGTTTTTGACTCACAATTTCAGTCTACACTATGCTCCAAAATATTTTACTCACTGTGTGCTTCAGTGCAAGTCTATTGACTTACTTATTTTCAACTAAACAATGTGCTAGCCTAGTAACTTATTTAGAATCCATGAGAACTAATCATAAATGTAAATATATGAACTAATGAAAATAAAGATACACAAGATTATATGTCTTAAGTGCATGTTTTAACCACTTTTTTCTAACCAATATATACATGAAAATATACATTTATTGTGTTAATTGCCAAGTGTTACTTTACTGATTGTGACCATATCTCTGAACAGGTTTGACTTCTTTTCCATATCTTGTAATGTATCCTTTGTTTTGACAAAGTGATTTTCCCCACTGTTTTGCTCTGTTGCATTGGTCACACTGCTATCCATTTTTTCAGCTTGGGCACTGTCATTAGATTGGAGAATGTGTGATCGGTTGCGTCTGTATTGACTACCACTAGGTGTTTCCAGTATGTATGAACATGTAGAATCCATTTTCTCTTTCACAATAGCTGGTTGCCATTTCTGTTGTTGAAGTATCCAAACTCTTTCTCCATGCCTAATGTCCTTTAGGGGTTTTGTTTGTCTGTCATAGTACTGTTTTTGCTTTTTCTGCCTCCTTAGCATTCTATCTTTGGTAACTTGCTATGGATGCGGTGTAGGTCTCAGCTTCTTTTGTGTTGTAGGAAGAAGTGAATTTAACTTCCTGCTCATCAGCAGTTCAGTGGGTGAACCAATGTCATCAATTGGTGTGTTTCTATACTCCAAGATGGCAAGAAATGGATCTTGATAACTGTGGAGTGTTTTGGTTTAAATGTTCTTCACTGTTTGTGCTGTGCGTTCAGCTAGTCCATTGCTATGAGGATGGTATGGGGATGAAGTCACATGTTCAAATCCCCACTGCTGGGCAAAATCTGCAAATTCAGATGAACTATACTGAGGTCCACCATCTGAAATGAGTTTCAGTGGAATGCCATGTCTTGTAAACATAGCTTTTATGTTGTTGATAACTGTGGCACTTTTTGTACTGTTCAGTTGTGCTACCTCAAAGTATCGACTGTAAAAGTCTACAAGTAGGACATAATCTTTTCCATTCCATTGGAATAGATCTGTTGCTACTTTTTGCCAAGGGCCATCTGGAATTTCATGCTGTAGCAATGGTTCCCTCTGTTGATTGGCACATCTATGTGAGAGGCATGTATCACACTTCAAAATCATATCCTTGATGTAAGAATCAATACTAGGCCAATACACTGCTCCTCTGGCTTTCCTGGTTATTCTGTCAACACCAAAACGTGCAACATGGAGTAGCCTTAGCCCTACAGCTCTATTACTCATGTAGTTCCAATAGTTCATTTGATTTATTGTCAGGCCACCCATTCAGAATTATGTTTTGTACCTGACATAGATCTTTATCTCTGGTGGTTGAAGTTTTGACACACTGAAGTCTGCTGGCTTCAACTGGGATGTTCTCTACCACTGTAAGCACATGTTGTCTGACATCTTCTTCCATTGTACTGTCAGAGTCTGATGTATAAGCCCTGGAGAATGTGTCTGCTATGATTAATTCCTTTCCTGGTTTGTACTTCAATGAGAAGTTGTACCGTTGTAGTCTTAACAGCATCCTTTGTAATCTGGGAGGTGCTGCATGCAGGTTTTTCTTCATTATCATTTCCAGTGGACGGTGGTCACTTTCAACTGTCATACTTTGCCCATATGTGAACTGGTGGAATCTTTCCATGGCAAAAACTACAGCCAACAGTTCTTTTTCTATTTGGGCATATCTAACTTCTGCATCAGTCATTGACCTGGATGTGAATGCAATGGGCTTATCATCTTGAAGAAGGGGCCACGGTGGCAGAGTGGTAACACTCTCACCTCCCACCTCTGAGGCCGGGGTTCGATTCCTGGCATGGCCTCAAGTGGGAAAGCTGGTAGTTGCTTGCCGTTGGTCGGCAGTTTACAGTACAGAACCCTAACGAACTGTATGTACTGGTTTCCTCTGCCCTTCCAACTACCCGTCGTGATATGACCTGTACAGTGTTGAAAGCGACGTAAAACCCCAAATAAATAAATATCATCTTGAAGAAGGACTGCCCCAAGCCCGGATTTTGAAGCATCACAACTTACAGTTACTGGTTTCTTCATATCAAAATATGTGAGAACTGGTTCCTTGCTTAATATGTCAACAATCTGGCTGAATGCTCTCTATTGTGGTTCCATCGACATGAACTCTACATCTTTCTTCAGCAGGTTTCATATTCTGTGATGGAAGACATGTTTGACAGGAATTTTGCTAAGTAGTTTATAGTTCCCAAGAGTCTTTCAACTCCTTTTCTGTCAGTGGGTGCAGGCATATCTCTGATTGCTCTGGTCTTTTCGGGATCAGGCTTCACTCCCTCACATGATATAATGTGACCTAGGTAGCCTACTTCTGGAAGTATGAACACACACTTATCTTTATTCAGTGTTATGTTTAGTTCTGTGCACTTCTGGAGAACTTGTTCTAACCTCTGGTCATGCTCAGCTTCAGACTTTCCCCTTATCAGAATGTCATCTATTTCTGTTTCTACACCTGGAATGTACTCAAACTGCTGTGATATTCGTTTCTGGAACACTTTCTGTGCACTTTTGATTCCAAAGGGAAGTCTCTTATAGCAGTAGCATCCAAAAAGTGTGTTGAATGTAATCAGTAACTGACTGTCATCATCTAATGCTTCTTGCCAGTAGCCACGATTTAGGTCAATTTTTGAAAAGACCTTTGCTGCAGTCATCCTTGATGTAATTTCTTCTACTGTAGGCAATTCTAAGTGTTCTCTCATGATTGCATGGTTCAAATCTTTTGGGTCAAGACACACCTTCAATTTATTTGACTTTGGTTTTTCCACCACAACCATGGAGCTAACCCAATCTGTCGGCTCGTCGACCTTTCTTATCACACCTAACTTTTCCATTTCATCTAGGGTAGTTTTGAGTTTGTCCCTGAGTGCTGTTGGAATTCTTCTAGGTGGGTGTATAACAGGACTGACACTTGTGTCAATTTTGATGTGGTATGGCTCCTTGAGACACCTAAACCTTGAAACACACTTTTGTACTTGTTCAGCATTTCTTCCACACTGTTGTTTGAGGAGACGGACATTACTAGTTGGATCAGGCCCAAATCAACACAACTTTGTAGACCCAGAACTGTAGGTGAGTTAGTGTCGACAACATGGAAAGTTCCAACAATTTCAGAATTTTTGTAGCAGCACTGTAAGGAGCACTTGCCCTTCACTTTTAGCTTTGTGTTCAAGTTTAATGTCTTTCAGTTTCATTTGTTTGAATTTCTGCAATGGTATAACATTCTCTTGGGCACCCGTGTCTAGCTTGAACTGAAGTGCTCTTTTCTCCTTGCGAAGTAAAAGTTTCACAAAAGCTTCATTGCTAATTTGACTGCTGTTGACACCACCAATAAAGTGATCTGGACCCTCTGCATCACTCTGGTCACTGTCATCATTATGGATCAGGTGAACTGATTTCTGGCTTTTACACACTGCAGCAAAATGGTTTATCTTGTGGCATTTCAAACACTTCTTGCCATATGCAGGGCAATGTCCCTTGCTATGATGATTGCCACACTTCCCACACTTGCTTCTGCAGTTTGCTTGCTTTTGGGGGCTGTTTTGTCTTCCTAGAGGTGCTTCTTAGAGCATGTACTGTGTCGTCTGATTCTATTGATTTCACATGCTGTTTTGAACCCTCTATTGCTTTTACGATTTTTACAGCAGTGTCCAAAGTTAAGCCACTCTCTTGTAGTAATTTTTCCTTCATTTCTTCTGAATGAACATCAACTACAAGGCGATCCCTGATCACCTCATCTCTGAAGGCCCCGTACTCGCAGTCCAGTGACAGTAGCTTTAAGTCTGTGAAGAAATGATCTGCTGACACTGTTGTCGATGGCACACAACTGTTGAATTTGTGCCGTAATACAGTCAGATTTTGCTTTGGTTTACAATAGTCACCGAACTTCTCAAAAAGGATCTTTGGCTTGTTTTGCTCTTCTTCAGAAAATGTCCAAGTGTTGAACACATCTCGTGCATCCTGACCAATGTATAGTAAAAAGTAGGAGCACTTTGCCTTATCAGATTTCCCACAGAGAGGTCCATCCAAACATAAGTTCATTGTCTGTGACCATCTTCTCCATGCTTCAGACAAGTTACTACTGTGCAGATCTAGTGGTTCTGGCTTGGTATTATCCATTTTATTTAATCCAGTATGTTTAAACTATAGTTCACAAAAATGTATAATTATCCAACTGCATCAATATAGCTTATTAATTTTTTTTTGGATCCGGCACTTCTGACACTATGTAATGTTTTTAATTATTTTGTATGGAGAGAAACACTGATCCTCAAAGCACTACTTTATTTTATAAGCTCAGACAAACAACTGACTGGTGTAACAGCGTTAAAGAGTATTGTTTATAAGGTACACTAGGAACCATAATTATGTTACAATACTCACTTCTAAGTCTGTGACTAAAGCTAATAACTGACACGGTGACACAATAGGAAGTGTTTACTCTTTCTCAATAGCATGGTGCAGGCTTGTCTAGCTAGGTCCGTTCATTTGTGGTCAAAGTTGAAAACTAATTAAGCTGGGACTGCAATGTGGTGAAGTATTTTTGCTTGGTTGTGTTTTTTCCAAGCTATATTCAAAAAAATGATTCTTTTGAGAGTCAGGAAAAACATTGTGATTTTACTTGAGAGTGTCTAATTGCAATGTTTATTTTTAATATTATATTTGACAAGTTTGACCGGATAAAATAGACACAGAGAATGTCACTTCACAAATATTTAATTTGTCTAAAATATTACCAAAAATTTATTAGATTAAACTTGGATTATCTGAAGATAAAATAACGGATGTCTGGGTGGAAAATACAAGAGATCATAATATATAACCACATACTGGCCGATAAAGTTGGACTGCATGCATGCTCAAGCAATATCATAATACAACAATAATACAACAATTATTATGATGAGATACTATTATTCTTATGAAAATTCAGCTAGCCACATGTGAACCAAAAGTTTGAACTACTAAATGGGAAATAAAAAATAAAAATGCCATGATACCATAAAAATCCGAGCTATGTGTGTTGGAGTAACATAGATTAAAATATTGGATCTAACTAAGAATAATTTGCAAATTCAAAAGATACTTCAACATTATTTCACCCGTTGATTTCAACATGATTTCAACTGAGGGATCCAACTAAACATGGTTTACAAAATCTACACATATTTCAACCATTGGTTTCAACCTGATTTCAAAGTTGCGTGCCTGCCGGGTAGTAATGTAAAATTTAAATCCAGCCCTAATACATTTAAACACTTCAATTCTGGCCATTATACTGAGTATATTGTGAAGGAAACTTGTACTTTTCAATAAGAATTTCAAGTAACTAGTACTCTGGGTTTGAATTTTAGCAATCAACAAATCATGATTCCAATTTACACCTGGTCCTGAATACATTGCCACCCTTGCAATTGTATTATTATTTGCATGCATCTCCAATAAAAATCTTTGATGTGGCATAATCTGGATTGTAATATAATAAAAATATATTATAAGTGACCAAGACATCACAGCACATAATTCTGTTTTGTCCTGGGTATAGTTGAAAAGATACACTTCAGGGAGGAAATTTGTTAAGTGATATTATTGGCCAGTATATTATAACTCTTAGGATGAAAGTAAACATAATTTTTGCTGTGTAATTATGTAAAAACACAAGCTTTAAAAGAAAGTTTCAGCTTTAAATTACTGATATATTTTTCTTTGAGAGGCATTTGAACTTAATTTTGCATTTTATATTTTAAGTTTAAGTTTGACATTATCAGTACACATTTAATTTTATGGGATTTTTTTTTTATTTGCATTATTACAGTGTATTATACACTTCTGTAATGTATTATTTGTGGTGAAAATTTGTGTTTGAAATATTGCTGATGTGTTTTCCTTTAGGAGGTATTTTTCCAGGTCACAAAATATGCAGGAGAAATTCTTTCCAGGAGGAATTTTTTCTAGGTATTTTTTTCCCGATTCAGGTTCTTCCTAAAAGTCGGACAAAAGCGGCGATTCCGTCGCCGCTTGGACTAATATCGGCGATGTTAATTTTAATTGGGAGGAAGTGAGGAGGGGTAGATGGCCAGCGGCGATAGCGGCGACAGTCCAAGTAAAGTGGCGACAGCGGCGATGGGATGTAAGGGTAGTTGGCCAGCAATGGCAGTTGTCTTCTCGCAATATTTAAAACAAATAAAATATCAAATGCTGGTAGTTGTACACCCACAGAGTGATAAAAACGTGAGGCTACAATGGGGTTTCTAACTATATTTTACAAATATATAATTAAGAGCCACAAGCAGCGATTTATTTCTGTCCAACTTGGAAATGGGGAGGGGGTGTGGGGCGGCGATGGCCAGGAGTCACTATAAAACCCCCACCTGGGGCCTCAATTAACAGCCACAAGTGGCGATCGCCTTTGTTTCTGTCCAACTTGGAAACGGGGAAGGGGTGTTGGGGGACGTCAATATTTAAAACAAATAAAATATCAAATGCTGGTAGTTGTACATCCACAGAGTGATGAAAACGTGAGTAGTACTCTTTGAGTCAATCGAACGACATAAGTCGTAAAAATTGATCTGAAATGATCGGAAAATGATCTAGATCACTGTTGATGGTAGGTATTGCTTGGTGATGGTGCAATACTGAAGAGAGACTCGTGATGATGCAATACTGAGCCAACCATTACTGCTTTATGTGAACCTAGCAATACTGCTGTATCATGCTGTTTATTCTTGTCAATGGTACAATACATCAAAATATATTTTCAAATTTGGAAACACCCCAATCTAACACATCCAAGAACTGTTACATCCGACACTTATCTCATTAATATATCAATTTTCGGATTGAATGTAATCAACTAGTAGGATAACTGCATTAGTTTAAGTCCTCCTTTTTTCTCAAAATTTTCATTTTAAGAAATCTTTTTTCTCTCCTGCTGAGATTCTGATAATTACTATAAATGGACTGGCAAAAAATCGCTCTCAGCAGAAATTTTTTCTCTGAATTTATATATAAAAGCATCCCAGAATTCTCAAATATCATTTAGAAGTTAAAATATCTGCAACTGCAAGCACTAAAATGTCAATGCAATCTGAAACAACTACAGATATCTGCAAACCTGCCTCCAGACCCGGTTATTCATTCAGATTGACTGCTGATAATCTTAATGAATCTGATGCTACTAACACTAAGGGTAGGAGGTCTGAATTTAGAGGTTTTGCTCTATGTAGCAAGAGTAAATTTGAAAAAACAGGCCATCTAGCAGCAGGTCTTCATCTTTCAGGCGGAAGCACTGACAGATCAGATGCAAGACCACAAAGATCATCGGATCTGAGAGGGCCCAGATCAGATACGAAATCTAAAGTTCATCCTACAGATGGATTTTTTAGATATGATGACAGAATATCTACATTTTCGACTTGGCCCAAGTCTCATCCAATTCATCCTCAGAGATATGTGAAAGCTGGTTTCTATTATTCTGGTGAAGGGGATAAGGTCATCTGTCCATGGTGTAACCTTAATCTGATTGAGTGGGAGACCTACGACATCCCCATGGAGGAGCATCAGAAGCATTCACCCTACTGTGCATTTGTCTTAATGTTAAATCCATTTCTTAATTATCATTTGCTGTAAAAAAAATTGAAATAAATATTGAAGCTTATACTGGGTCTTGTTAATCTGATCTATGTCACTAAGTGCATTAAACTAGACATCCTCAATATGTTTATATTTCACACTCTTCCTATAATCAAATGCCTAGATGATTGAGAAATAATTTGCTGGTGTTTTGATCTAGAATACATTGCTCAATATGTAAGCATACACGTGTTCATTCAACCTCAATTTTTTAAAAATTTATTTGGTCAAATATATTTGAACACTATCAGGTCAATAAGTGCTTACAGCTAGACATCCCAATATGTTTCAATTTGCTATTTGTCCTATTTTCAAGTGCCTGCATGATTCAGAAATCTTCTTATTGATGTACATTATGATACTCAATATGTTATAGTACACGTATATCTCTAATCAAATTTGTCAATATGTTATCTTTGGTAATCTTTGGAGGAAAGATATCAGGACTTCATCTAAATTTCCTCAATATCTCCTAATGAAATTAGAAATAGCTTCCATTGCTCAACTTTTATCATCTTTATACTTCATAGATACATATATGTATCCTTTTTTTCTCTCACCAGTATGCTCATTCTCCATTGTCTTTCAATATCTCTGTCAATAACGACAAGTAAGTCAATATCTGATGCAATCTGCACAGATATTGAATCATTTTATCAAATTATAATGCAACCTACTTGTCAAATAGTAACAAGTCTGAACTTGTTCATTATGAATCTACTTAGTCAGATTTTCACAAGATTGCATCACCTCTCAAATCCTTATTTTTTTATAGATCTTTCTCTCTGTTTTTGCACTAGATGAACCTGAAAACGCTGAACATGCAATAATAAGCAATTAATAATAAATTTTTTGCTGCCACTGCAAATAATAACTGCATTATCAGCTTTTTAATGCATGTTGCGATCTCATTGGTTCAAGCTGTAACAACTGCATTTGTCTCTTTGTAATTGGCCTACTCCTCATGAACTATATCTATATAAACCCCATCTATTGCCTAATTTCATCCAACCGACATTGGAAGCTTTTACTTCTAATAACTACCTCTAACCTATCTGAATATATCATCTCTACAATGGCTGAGGCAGCTGTAGTGAAATCTAACAATGGATCAAAGAAGCGCAAAGGTGATGGAGTGGGAGGGAACAAGAGCAAGAAGTCTTTGGTTCTTACATCTACTAGCAAGATATCTGACAGTGTAGAGGACTCGCTTTCAACTCTTCTCATGAGTAATGCTCCACCTTCTGAATACATTGAACCCCAATCTGCTCTCACCTCAAACATTGAGGCACCTGCACCTTTCATTAAAAGGACTTTTCACCTTGGTGCAAAGAAGTATGTCATATATCAAGGTGATCAAGGAATTATTCAGAATATATATTTGAAGGAATGGGAAGATGGTGAGGTCAAAAATCAAGGCATAAGACTCTCAGTACCTAAATTGGTGGTCATCTTGCATTATGTAGAATTCATCATGAGTGCTATTCAAAAAATATCCAAAGGAAATAAGGAAGTCGACTCCAGTTATTATCTAGGATCAGGCCTTTACGTTTCCTGTGCATTTCCTTACAGAAATGTCTCCATTAGATTATGGAAAACAGCAAATGGGAAGAAATATCCCACTGCACAAGGCATGTCTTTCAAATTTAATGAATGGGATGAATTCATTAAGGTTGCACAGAAGATGTATAGTGAATATTCTGAAATTTATACATGTGAGCCCTGCATTTTGGATGAGGACATGACGTGAATAGCTGTGAGGAGTGCAGAACATCTCCAGAAAATCTTTGCAGGGGTGAGGTTAACGTGAACATTCCAATTTAATATCTGAAGTGAAAAAAATCAGAAACATTCCTTTGTACATACAACTAATACACTGTAGCTACTCTAGAAAATTTGTAAATAATTCTGATGGCACTACAGACATATGACAGCATATGGAGATTGAAGAAGTAGGGATATCTTCCATTTTATTCCTTATAAAAGTGTCAACAGTTTTGGTGATCTGTATTCACTACTCAAGGAGCACATTGTGAATCCATCCTCAGGAAGTTTGATGATCCAGCCCAAGGTTTAGTTTTCAATGCTCAAGGAGGACATAGTGTTAATTTTAGTTCAAATCAAGGAGAAATAGAAATAAAACCAAGGAAAAATGGAAACTATCATGAATGTTTTTCTTGGCAGAAAACGCGATATTTATCATCCTCATCTGATCATCAGCAAAACAGTTACTCTGATGGAGTTAGTGTCAATGGTAGACGGCAACAATTTTCGAGAGGCCTTTGTCATTCTGTTGTTATTGAATGATGCCATACCAGCCTTTATTGCGTGAGTTAATAATTTTTTATTATTTTAATCTAATGTGAATCTTCGACAACAATTTTTTAATATTTACTTTAACCTCTCTTGATAAGATTTAATTGTTTAAACCTCATTCTGGATGCTGTAAATTTTCAAATTAATTTTTGAATATGCACACATTCCTCTTACTGTACCTCAAAAGACTGTATGAATCCACACACACACACACACAAAAAAAAAATTTTTTTTACCTTAGTATATCCTAACAGGGGCTTTTATTCTCTTTTAACAGACAAAAATATCCGGATTTTGTTCATTATTTCTCGGACGAATTGGAAACTATTAGATGTTGTATCTGCTCTGAATACCTTGAGAGGGAAAGAATTGTGATCACTAACCCTTGTTCGCATTTCACATGTCCAGATTGTGCATGCGAACTCACACGAATCTGGAAAAATGATGGGAAGAAGAAGAGGCGATGTCCAATGTGCAGAGTTAATTTGGTTGATAATTATTTCACAAAACCTTTATTATGTAACATGTCAAAATCAGATGCCACATCAGTCTTTGTATGGGTGCCCACAGGAACTTATATAAATAGAAACTATGAGCAAGACCTCATAAATAGTCTAACAGAGGGGAATCTTTTCAAAGCCTTTGCAGCAGCTTTCATGTTAAATCGCCTTCCCAATGATATTGACAGTTCTTTATCCAACGAATGGGAAGAATATTATTATGCCAGGGCTCGTGATATGACCTGTAGTTCTTGTGTTGCTAAATTTGAGCTAAGTCTTCTCTTTATTACGACCTGTGGGCACTTTTACTGTACTGTATGTGCTGCTTATTTATTACAAAAAGAAAGGAAAGAACCTTTGGAGTGTACTGCTTGTTTAGCTGTAATAGAAACTGGTGATTTACCAGCAATATTCATGCGCCCAGTTTAATCCTGGTAAAAAATGAAAAAAAACCCATGCAGTCACTTTGTACCAATAATCTGACATTATATATGATAAATACATGCAGCAGCATGAAATAAGATCATTTGTATTGCACTGAGATATTGCCTATCTGAAATTAATACCCTCATTGTAAAGAATCAATTTGTATATTGTGACTGCTTCTATTGCATTACCCAATATATGAAAACTCGCATTGAACTTGCTGCCTCTTTCACCACAGAAGCTATGTGTACGCTTCATCCGAAATCATATTGCTCATTTACTTCTTACAGCGCTTTAATCTCTGCTCTCAAAACTCTCCCCACTCTTGTGCAGTTCTGCAGAGTAAACCGTTCAAAGACACCCAATCCGATGCGATTTTCTAAATTAACTTGCCTTATTGATATACATGTAATTTAATAATGTGTAGAGAAAATATTTTAAAAAGTATTGAACGCCTTGTAATGACGAAGGTATTGTTACAATGTACTCATGTATGTTTTAAATATATTGTATTTACTGTTCTATTATAATATCCTCATCCAGTGCTTCGAAGTAATATTTTCAGAGTATTGTATCTATTTTATTAATCAATGTAACACAAACTTAATTGCAATTATTACATATATTCAGCATTAATATATATATATTCAGGTAAATATTCTTAACATTACATGATACTTGCTATGTTTCAGAAAAACATGTTCATTAATTAAACATACCCAGTACGCAGACTTTTTTTTAAAAAAAAAAAATTACAAGTAACTTTCTTCCTTCTCAAAATTCACGTTTATGGAATGAAACATATTCTTATATACTCTAGTATCCAAAGGTAGTAATCTGTACAATAGAAAGAAAATTACATCTTATGATATTATTTCAGTTTTGATATTGTTGCTAATAAATTACATATATATATACGAACATGTGACTTTACTGTGTCCTAATTATTTGTACCTCTTCCCAGATCTTGTCCTACTCACTTCCTTCATTTCCGTTAGAATGTCAGATTCCTTTGAAATGTCACTTTGACTTTTTTTGGAATCATTTTCATCAAAATTTTCATCACTAGAATCAGAGATTGAAATGTTGAAGGATGGAAAGTGATCAGGACCTGTTTCAAATCTGTTTTCCCGACTTGGCGAAGGTGTGCTTCTGGATCTTGCTAAGGAGGAAGACGTTTTTGTTTGTTCTCTCTCTTCAACCTTGGTATTTTTTTTAGATTTTGGAGTGCTGTGGATCTGATCTGGAATTTTTGGAAATAACTTTAAATAATCATCCAAGTTAATGTCAATAATCAAGGATGAATTGGAATCATCTTTACTTTCCTCCAGTTTATTCACTATATCCTGAGCATTGCGCTCAATACTGTCATCCCAGGCTAGTTCATCAGTAGAGTCGTAGTCGAAGGTTGACAAGGCATCCTGAATATCTAACACTTTAACTGGAGTTTGATCTGGATCATCATCATTTGAAATCATATAATCATCAACCATTCTGATAATATTTCTTACACGATGCAACATGAAGTGTCTGATATATCCTACACATATTCCAATAGATATGATTAAAACTGGCAGAACAAAGAGTCCATACAAAGGTCTTGATGATTCCACATTCACATGATCCTCAGTTATGGAATCAGTTGAACGTATCTCATTAGAAGGTTGAATCTGCGAGTTCTCCATGTCCACTGAAATAATTAATACAAAAAAAAATTAAAAATAGGAATACGAATTTCATTTTGGCGAAGAAACAAATGTACACATATTTCTAAATACATTCATAAAGATTACACTTCTAAATTCTTAAGAAATATAACTGAAACATTAAGAATCTATATTCACCTTCAGTACAACCACGAACTTTAAACTTCAGTTTGCTTGTATCCACATAACACTCTGTTCTACACGCCCAATTTACAATTTTCACAGATGGGAATGTCTTAGTTATTATTGCTACAGGCAATTTCACAAAAGGAATATTGCATGAATAATAGTTCACTATTACACTCTGAGCATTATGGCAATAGCGAAAATCTTCAATTTCTGATATTCCATGTACGGATGTCCCAAAGGATGTATTCCAACATTGTACACATACAGTACATCTGACAGACATAAAATAAATGCAAATAATCACTGAAAGTACATTATTTAAAATTTTTCTTCTATCCATCGTTATCACAAAAATTCATACGGCACTGAGAAAATGGAAAAAACATATTGAGAAGAACCCCTTTGCGACAGAAGCCTGTACTTGATAAGGTCATATACGTCATAATCTGACGTAGCCAGAGAGAATGACGTCACACTACATGGCATGTGACGTCACATTACATCGAACGATAAAAATTCTACGAGGAAAACATCAGTAAAAGGCTCAAATAAATTAATTGAATTAAGATGATCACATTAGATAAGATTTACCTATAATGGAGTCCATCCTATGCACTGAGTTTTGGTCGTTGATAGATAAGCTGCAATCCAATATAATGACATTTTTTACATTTATTAAGATTTATATCCAAATAATAATCGAATCGGGTATGTGATTGAAGGAACATTTACAAGATAATAGTGAACATTGCCAGAAAGATTGCTTTAAAAAGTGTAATTTCTTTTACATAACCGTTAATAAATTCAAACTTACTCTTCATTAGGACATTGGGATAATGGTAGTGCACTGTCATCCATATCCTCATTGTTCCTACCCTGTAATCTTCTGATAAACTTCTTTCTGCACAGGTACAGGATGGAGATAATTAATATTGCAACCACAATACAAGATAGAACAGTCAGTGAAATCCACCAAAAGTACCTATATTTCCCTGTGGAGATCTTTCCTGGTGGATATTCTGAATAATTCGCACTTCCTATTCCCAATTCCTCATTGTAATTTGATCTGTTATTCGACTTTTTATGGTCAGACTGGCTCCTATCTATCTCCTCTCTTATCTGATTGGACTCCACTCCTTCTGAAATTTCAGTGACAGAATTAAACTTTGACCAATAAGAGGTGGATAGCACCTCATCTATTTGCTTAGAGAGCTTATCTTCTCTTACTCTCTTCTCTTTAAGAGGTTGTCTAGTCGACGAATATTGAGAGATACTTGATGAATTCAAACACATGTTAGTTCTCACATTCACATCCTTATTTATTTCCTTGAGCCATTTACAGTTGAAGTATTTCATATTCATTAAACTCAAATATTTTAAATTTGGTAAGTTCTTTATGACATCCAGCAAGTTCACTACTTGTACTGCATCCATATACAGCATAGTTACTGTGGCTCTATATTTGAATCTGGGTGCTGAGACTCCAACACAGGTTATCATGTCGTCCATGCAAGTGCATTCTGCATAATCACAGCTGAATCCACTCACTGTTTTATTGTAAGAAAAAAGGCAAAAAAGAAGAGATATGTAACATCTGAAAATTTCCATATTATCTAATCCTTATCAGATAAGATTGAATGAAATACAACGAAGAGAAAATGGTATTATTGAGAAGATGTACTAATCCACTGGATTCAGCAAACAGATATAAAAGGGTTGGATGAGATGCAGTGAGGATGCTTAGCAATCACAGCTTTCATTACTCACACATACTACTGGCTAGCTTTCAAACACTGTGTGAAATATTTCTTCTCATTTGACTTACTGCAGCTGATTGGAAACAGAGAGTTGTTGGCTATCTGTGGACTGCAAACTGTTATCACCTTGTACACTGCCAAACTACAGAGGTTTATGGATCCATTTTTATTGAAGAACCCATTCACCTCAATAATATGTGGTCCGACCGGATCCGGAAAATCTACCTTTGTTCTGAGGCTGTTGAACAATGCCAGTGCACTCTTTTCACAAAATATTAAGAAAATTTATTACTTCTATAACAACTGGCAGAAAAAATTTGAGGAAGATTTTACTAGTGATATAGAATACAGGCAAGGTCTACCTACAGAAGAGGATTTTAAGTCTTACCCTAATGATGAGCAGTGCATAGTAGTGATAGATGATATGCAGGTTTCTGCACTAAACAACATTTTCATAGCAAATCTTTTTAGTAGAGATTCTCACCATAGGAACATTAGTGTAATATTAATTTTGCAAAATTTATTTCATCAAGGGAAATATAGTCGAGATATATCCTTAAATGCTCATTACTTTATTTTATTTAAAAATCCTCGAGATATTCAACAAATTAAACTGCTTGGTCGACAATTGGGGATGTCCAAAAAATTATTAGAGGTTTACTTAGACGCAACTCAGCATCCATTTGGTTATCTATTGATTGATTTATCACCTGGAAACACTGAAACTTACATGCTGAGAAGTCACATTTTTCCTGATGAACATACGATTATATATAAATAGGAAAAAATCATTTTCATTTTTCCTCTAATAAGGTCGTTCCGATATGTCTAGAAACCTTAAAAACTCTAAACATTTCATTTTGCTGTTATTGGAGAATAATTTAGACCTAAATAAAAATATATTGATTCATGCAAGTTCATCTCAGTTGAAGGCAGTGGCAGAAATTTTTTATAATGTATTCAAGCTTCCTTTAACTAAGAGCAAAAGGGAAAAATTCTTAAGATGTCTAAAAATATTGAAAAAATATATAAAGTCTGATGAAAGAGGGAGGAGGATTATAGCAAGAAATCACTTTGAAAGAATAACCAATCTGCTTCTATCAATTAAATATTACATAGCAAAAATTTTGGAATGAATAAGTACGTAGTAATACCACATGAACAATATGAGAGTTTCAAAAGTTTTCTAGCTGGTAAAAAGGACATTAAAATTGCAGAAAGCAAACAGGAAACATTGGATGAAAATAAATCTGAAAAAAATACAGGGAAAGAATTTGTAGACAGTAAGATAATAAATAATAATAATAATATTAATTCAGAAAACTTCTTGCACAATACTCGAAAAGAGACAGTAATTAGTCAGTCCAGTAATAAGCCGCAGGACAAGGCAGAATTTACTCATCCCCTCCCTCCACCAGGTCTTCCTGAAGCAGGAGTTTACACTCAAAAAAATTATTTCTCAAAAATAATAAAAAAAAAATGGAAGGAAAATTCAAAAAGGGAGCGGACCAAATGAATGGATTAAAAAATGGACCAAAAAATTCTAATTCTGACGAAGAAATCGATAGATATCTTCATACCCTTTATTATGATATTAGGAGTCCAGTAGCCTACAGCAGTTACAGTAAATTATATCCACATATTAAAAGGGATGGAAAGTACCATATAACCCCTAGATATTTGAAGAAGTGGTTAAGTAAACAGGAAACTTATACAACTTTTCGCCCAGCTCGACGGACTTTTCGTAGACCTAAAGTCTTAGCTTTTGCAAAAAATTATCAATGGGATAGTGATACAGCTAACATGCTCAAATTCAAGTCAGAAAACAATGACTATGGATATTTTGTAGTATTCATAGATATATTTACTCGCTACTTGTACACAGCACCATTAAAAACCTTAAAGGGGGATGAGATGGTAATTGTATTAGAAAAAATACTTACTGAAACAGATGAGAAACCCGAAATTCTAAGAACTGACCAGGGAAGTGAATACAAGAACCATTCCTTTAATAATTTGTTAAATGAAAATAAAATAAAACATGTGTACACATACTATGAAACCAAAGCTAATTATGCTGAAAGAGTTATTAAAACTATTAAAAACAAAATAATGAAATATTTAAGTGAAAAGGAAACCTTAAGATGGATTGACATTCTGTCTGACCTAACCTATGGTTACAATAATTCTATCCATAGATCCATAAATATGAGTCCAAAAGATGCATCATCGATGAATCAGTATTTACTTTGGAAATTTCAATATGATAATCTGAAATATCCCAGAAGTTTCTTTGGTGTCAAGAAACAAAGTAAAAATCCAAAACTCTTACAAACTTTAAATAAAAATTTTTTTAAATTCAAAGTATCAGACAGGGTTAAGATAAGTCATCTTAAAAGGATGTTCGACAAAGAATATACTGAGAAATGGTCTGGCGAAATTTTTACTGTAATTAATCGTAAATTAAATCAAAATATTCCAATGTATGAGTTGAAAGATTACAATAATGAGGTAATTCAGGGTTTCTTTTATGAACCTGAACTGCAATTAGCATACATAGGTACTGAGACCTTGTATAAAATTGAGGAAATTCTTAAAAAAAGGCAAAAAAAGGTGGGAAAGTGGAGGTATTAGTGAAATGGAAAGGATGGCCTGCAAAGTTTAATTCATGGATTCCAGAAGAAGATGTGGAAAATATATAAGTGTATATAAACCATTTCATAATTTAGGATATCTTTCATAGTTTAAGATCTGAAATAACACAGTTTAAGATGGTGGAAGATAGCATTTACTTTTTCTTATCTTCAATAGATTCCTTAAACTTTCATCCAAATAACAAGGCTTATAACTTTACAGTGGAGATCGCTGAGAGAACTACCTTATCTGGTGATTGGGAAGTAGGGATATGCGACTTTCATGCGAGTACTGTAACTAATGAAACACTGTACTTGTTTTCAGATATTGTAGACTACTCTTATGTCAGAAATTCAATGCAAGGAATATTAAGAATTCTACCTCAATCTAATTCAAATAAATATCAATTATTTAATAATGTGTACTACTTACCACTTAAAAATCAAAGCTTCAGTCGAATTGGAATATATATAAAGAATAAGAATCTTCGTTTTGCAAGTAGTTTAACTGGAGTGGTTGAATTAACCCTGCATCTTCGAAAGAAGAAAAAGTAATTATGAATAAATATTTAAATTTTTGTAAAAGATGTATGGATGGAAAAGTGGAACTGTCAAAAAACTATTATATTCTAGATAGAGATGAGGACAATGGAAAATATAAAAAAAATGATTCCATAGATGTTTCAATAGTTACCCCCACACAAGCGGCAGTTGAACAGGCTAAAAGTGAGGTTAGAGATAAAATGAATATAAATAGAGGGAAAAATATGAACAAATATCAAATAGGAGGTAAAGATAGACAAAACAATACCAGTAAGAAGAAAAAGAAAGTTGTCAATAAAAAAGGAAAAAATAAAAAAAGAAGGGAACAAGGTAAAAAGTCGAAAAAGGGAGTTAAAAAAATCAAGAAGAAGTTAACCAGCTACAGATCCATATGGATGTAGTCCAAACGTCATTATCCTTATTTGCTCCTCCTCCCACTGATCAGTCTATTGTTAAGGAATACTGGGTGGATTACAATCCTATTGCAGCCATAAGTGAGGGAGGGGTTATAGAATTCAATGTGCCAGGAACCTCTGTAGACTACATAAGTTTAGGAAAAAGCAAATTACACATAAAATATATTCTCACAGATGAACAAGGAAAAAAGTTAGTGACGAAAGAACTCTTGATGGAGACCCTACTCCTAACACAGATCAAGTGGCTCCTGTTAATTTCTCCTTACATTCTATTTTCAGACAAATTGACTTATCTTTAAATCAGAAACTTGTTTCACCGGATGTGGGTGTTAATTATCCTTATAAAGCTCTTATTGACCTCCTATTAGGGTCCAATAATGATATGATATTATCTCAGGCTCAGGCAGCTATGTTCTTCAAGGACCAGGCAGGACATTTAGATGAAGTACAATATATAGGAAGTAATAGCGGATACACTGAAAGAGGTAGACCAACTAAGGATGGAGATGCAGCCAATGTTGAAGGATGTCTATATCTTGATATTTCCCAGGGAGAAAATAGAGCAATTCTGAATGGAGTCTCTGTAAACCTTAAGTTGTTTCAGGCTTTAAACGAGTTCAGATTAATGAGACTTGGAACTAAAAATTACAAATTAGTAATCATGGCTGCAGTATGGAAAGTATGTTACATTTCTCTTAACCCTAACATGATACTAGCCCATGATGAAGCCTTAAAAATTAGTCCTGCAATATATCCCTTTTGGAGAAGTGACATTAAGAGTTTCAGTGTTGCTAAAGGTTCCCTTAATTTTATGACAGATAACATATACCATGGTACGGTTCCAAGTAAATTAATAATAGGAATGGTTTCCAATGCAGGTTATTCAGGAGATTATGGTAAAAATCCCTTTGATTTCAAACACATGAATGTTAACTACCTGGAGGTGACTGTAGATGGACAGCCTGTACCTAATAGAGCATTAACTCCAAATTTTGAGAAAGGAGATTTCGTGTCCTCTTACCTATCTCTACTGGATAATGATTACAATAAGAAAAATGGAATCATTATAAAATTATTAGAATATGACAAAGGCTACACTTTGTTCTTATTTGATATTCAAAGTTACCTTTCAGGTCATATTATGAGTAAGGGTATTAAAGGCCATACAAGATTAACTATGAGATTTTCAAAACCTTTAACAGAAACTATAAATATTATAATTTATGGCAGTTTTCCTGAGACCCTCAGTATAGATCATAGTAGAAATGTGACTTTGGGATCATGAACACACAAGAGGTTTATGAAATGATGAAAAGCGACAAAGAAATCAGTAAAATATTCATAGGAGTATATCCTATAGACCTAATCCCTCAAGATCTTCCATTACCGTCGATCATCGTAGTAAATCTGGACAGTTCTGAGAAGAAAGGAAGTCATTGGATAGTTCTACATTATCAAAGAAAGCATGTGGAGTACTTCGATTCATTAGGGAAACAACCAAAGAAAGAAATACATAATTTATTGACAAGTAAAGGATTTACATATAAATACAATAAAAAGAGATTACAATCACCATATACAGAGTCATGTGGACTGTTCTGCCTCTACTACAGTTACTACAGTTCCAGAAAGATAGACTACAATGTATTATTAACAAACTTCAGCAGTAACTTGCAATGTAATGAAGATATTGTAAAAAGACTGTACAGTGAAATTATCGAGTAACATTTGTAATTATTTTATTTTAATAAATGTATATATCCATAAACATTGTTACCTAACAGTTGTATATTTATGTATTCAAGAAATTAACATAGCATGTAATAAATTAATATTAAATTTTTTTTGTAATTTTATTTAACATAAGATAGTTCATTACCCTAAAGTACCTCTCACCTTAGCAAGCTAGCTGATCCCGATTTCAATTTTGAAAAGCAGGCAAACTAATGCACTCATTTCCTTTCACACGAGCGAGATCTGCCGTTACAAATTCAAATTCTGATAGATTACTCAATGAGATCGGATAGTTTGTCCTTCTTTATGTCGTATAAGGAGATTAGTTTAGGAATTCTTTTTCTATTCACCGATTTCAATTTCAGAACAATCAACAATTAGTGACTTTTGAAACATATTCCATTAATATTTCTCCCATTATATTATTACCAGCTAAAGAGGATGGTTTTAAAACAGTAACCAGTCTAGAGGGTGTAGAAACTCCCCAAAAAGTGGTTTCTTCAGAGTTAAAAGTTGGTTGTTTATACACAAGATGTTTATTTTTATTGAAAAGTAAATCCTCTCTAAAAATAGGACACTGAATAAATTTTTGAAGTACTGCAAATCTCATAATGCGTTCCCTTAGCTCTGAGTCCCTATATACATCTTTATAAGGTTTCATTATTTCGGCTATTTTAAAGCAGTCATTTTCCTCAGCTAACTGTTCGCATAGTTGGTTGTTTTTATAGTGTTTGGCTATTAAAAAGAAATAAAGTTGTTCAAGAGAATAAAAACAGTAATTCTCGTATTTTAATTTAACGAAAAAAATATTTGACAGAGAATACTGAATTTTTTCAATCAAGACTACATCTTCCTCCCATGGACATAGAACCATATCAAGGGGTCTTGTACTTACACCATCATTCTCAACAACCCTTTTACAATAAAAGTAGTTGAAGCCAATTTTTTCCTGAGAATATGTGTATATTTTACTTCCTCTTAACCGAAATCCTACATTAGTGGATGAATTAATTACCTTCTCCTCTAATGTTTGCTGAAATTTATTCAACGGGTCAACCAACTGCTTTTTAGAAATTCCTTTGCAAGATATCTTTTGTTTGCCCTCAGAATCCTGAATAATGTAAGACTTAGAACATAAGGAAATCATCTGACAGCCTTCAAACTCTTTCTTAAAAATCCCAACCCTACGACGGTCTAATGCAATATGATGGTCACAACATCTCCTAGGAAACCAAGGAGGTGAAAATTCGTCTGAACAGGAGTTAAAAATTTCATTCTGATATCTATTCTCATATTTTACGGATATACATTCATCCAGATCCGGACGATTTATAGCCATGTAGATACTATCTGTGTCTGTTTGTGTGAGTTCGAAGGAATTTTTATTAAGATAACGGTTTAGACAATCATAATAAAATTCTAACATTCTTAACTTAGCATATTGTAAAATGAAAAAACCGATTTGAATGGGAGTGTCTATAGATATACGATTTTTGTATGTCTCCACCTCATATAAATCCTGTCCTAATTTATTCATATTTTTAAATACAGGTGAATTGATGAATTTACAGACCTTAGATTTATTCATTAAATATTTAACATTGGAATGCTTGGATTTATCCATGAGCAGAGATCCGTATGAACTATTACTGATCAGCTTATAGGTCTCCCCAATGATTGCTTTGTCAGGATGTCGATCACCCTCCAATCGATATTTGGTCACTGTGTCGATAAAGGAATTAAATGCCATTTTTGGTTGATATTCTATTATCTGATAGATTTTGGTAATTTCACAATTATTCCTGAGATACCACTGCAAGAGAGGAGTTGACAATAGTATCTTTGCTGCTGAGGTTCCACTGACTAGAAGTTTCTTGCAGTCGAATTTGATGTCATTCTGACTACAATATTCTGTCATATGCTGACCTATGTCAGACATTGACACTTGACAGGTACAAAAAAATGGCGGAAATTCCGAAAAAAATTCCTTAAATTCCTCTTTCACAGATATATCAACCTCAACCACACCGAACAATTGTCCATTAGCAATATCCATTTTGATTTTATTTTCAGATAATGAACCTTTATTTTTGGTGTAATATGTAGGCAAATAATGATCATAATAGTCATTACAGAGTGACTTTACCGCTTTGTAAAAGTCGCATTGTTGAATAGATACGTATTTATACCCCATAGAGATAATGAAATCCTTTTTTCTGTTATCTTTCATTTGAGTTTTTTTAATTTTTTTAAGCCACTGGGAAGACTTGATCTTCTTAACAATAGGACAATCATCCCGACAATAGTGATAATAACAACCTTGAAATTCATAGACTGTCTTGGTGGTGGGAGAGTAACCATCTACCAGAAAATTCCCAATTCTTATTTCTTTGCAATTATTTAATTTGTGCAAAATTTTGATATTTTCTTTGACCATAATATAATCCATCCATACGTATGAATCGATATATTTTTCAGAAATTTCGGGTCTGAAGTTATTGTTCGGATGTCGTCTGATGTATGCACCTGTAGGCATATTTTGTTTAATTGCATATGAGTATAAACCATTGCAATCATACCCAACAATAGATTGACATTTATTACCTTCTATTTTCTTAATGTCAGAAACCCCCTTTTCATGATAACGAGAAAATATTATGATAGGACCACCCACAATATTTTTTCTAAAAGTATAATACATATCTGCATTTTGTTGGTTAATCAAAGAAAAATTAGATTCTGTGGATGCATATAGAAGCTTCCTGGCTACTCCAGGTAAGGTTACATAATCTTTAAAAATATCAATTTTTTGCTCTGTGTAAATGCTTACAAATAAAGAAAGTGCATTAACAAATGGACCTGTATCTAGATTATTATAGTAAACTAGATAGTCCTTGAAGGTTTGCATTCCTTCAGTATTCCATATTTCTTTTAATTTAAGGTATTCAGCCTCAGATTTCAAAGGATTGGTATTAGAGAGGGTAGAATAAAAATCCTCCATATCAGGTAGTGAGGTGTGATCTAGTTTGTCAAAAGAATCAAACCACTCATAAGGAAAAATTCCTTTTGATATTTCACAACCATAAGCCTTCAAAAATTGACTATAAGAACTCCCAGCAGCAAGATAATTAGAAATGTCCAAAAATTTCAAATGAGGGATAGCAATGGTTAGGTAAGAGTTTTCTTTTTTTATTGTATGAATATCTTTTTCGGGGAAATTTCTGGCTATGTATAACATAATCTCTTCCTTAATTAGGTTTATGTCATATTTACCAGAATTAAATCCTACAACTGGAATTTGAGAAAGATATATCTCGAATTTCTTCTGAAGGTCAAGTATCTTATTTAAAAAATGAGTTTTCGTATTAGAACTGAGTGATTCTTCATTAGTGAAATCTGTGGAGGAACTGTCTGAAAAATCTGAATCACTTTCTGAATCCACTGAATATTTTGAAAGAAGCTCATCCAGATCTTGAAATACATAGTCGTATTTCAGTTTAAGTCTACTTAAATTGGTGGAACTTATTTCAATGAGATAAGACATCATCCTAGAGATAAGATTACTTGAAGATGTATCTACAAAACACTTAGGTTCAGCAAAACCTTCAACATTTGAGGAAATACTAACGCTTACTGGAATATGCTTGGACAAATATTTCATTTGGTCAGTGCATGAGGTAGTTGTCTTCATTAATACAGCCTCCATATCCCACACAATAAAAGTAGGGTAATATCTGTCACTTTCAGCTACATATACAGTTAAGGAATCCAGTTTGTCAAAAATTGTCTCTTGATGTCTATGAAATCCTCCAGGAAATAAGTATTTAGTTCTTTCATAGCAATTGCCATAATGTCTTTTAAGATTCCAATACCTATTAAACATCTTGTTACATTTTTCACATTGAAATTTGTTGACTACCTTAGAATAATTAGTTATGTAACTCAAATGATTTTCATAATTGTTTAAATACATTATTTTTTGACTGTCATATAAAGAATCATATAGCAAATTTACAGAGTTAGATGAATTCAGAGATACAATAATTATCTTTACATTAAAACATTGTTCAAGCTTATTCATATCCTCCATGGTCACACCTTTGAAATTTGCAACGGAATTACTTGTAAATTCTGGGCAATTGTTATATCTTCTCCATTGATTAAGGTATTGCAATGGTTTATCACTTTGATCATCTTTAAAATGATAATGTAAACATCTAAAAAAACACAGCTTATCTTGATAAGGCTTGCGAGTAACTCTATTAATGTAAAATGAAATAATATAAGGATTATTTTTAAGATATAAGGGAAAATTATCTACCTGTCCCAATGGAAATTCTGTCTTGAAAACGACATATTGAATATTTGTAATAAAAGCTAATGTCCAAGCAGTTGAAGGTCTCACAGCTCTAGCCTGTTCTATAATATCTAATCTTGCAAGCTTATACATAAGAAATTTAATACTATTCCTATTAGATATAGTAAATGGAAAATGTAGAATCTTATTATTAAAATATGGAATGTAATACCTATATTCAGCAGTTTCTGTATTCTGTAGTATCATACCGAATGAAAAATTAATTCTAAAGGCATGTCCTTGGTCATTATATATTTCTGTTAAATGTCCTCTAATCTCGTTGAGCCCTCTGTGCAGATTATTGGATGGAAAGTTGTAGACCTTCTTCAGATCTGTGTCCTCATCACCTGCTAGAATATGGCGTCTGTTGAGAGCATACTCAGCCTGAAGTTCTGGATTATTCAGATCTTCCACGTATGGTGGAATTTCATAAATGTCATTTCCACCATGCTGGGACATACGATGGGTGTAGAGTTCCCTCCTGTTGTGACATATGTGTTTACATATAGAGCACTTGTAAACTTTATTAACTGCATTCCCAGGGTTCCTATGACATCGTTGAATATGAGAATTCAGAGCTTTAGTGCTAATAAATGGATAGTCACATTGAAAGCATATAAACTTCCCACACCTTCTGTAATGTTGGAATAACAGCTGAGAAGAATGAAATTCCTTATCACATATGTTACATTTCTGTAAATTATCCTTGTTCTTGGCACATATCTTCAAATGACAGTTCAACATATACTGATTTAACATAACATATTCACAATGTTCACATTGAAATTTCTGTTTTGAAGACTTCCTCTGAGAAGTGACCTTGTTACATAATTTCTGGTGAAGTTTCAACAAATATGCATTAAGCATATCACATTGACAAAATAGACATTTGAATTCCATTTTATAAAATCAAAGAACATTAATACATTCTGAAAATGGAGTTGTGGTTAATTTATAAGATTATTTAGTGATGATGAGGCAGTTCGTGTATGTATATACATGTAATATTGATTTACATATTACTGATGATGCAACAAGTTTCAAATAACATATGGGAGAGTTAACATCAATTGTTGATGATGATGCAAAAAGTTTCTAAAATTATGACATATTGTTCTGATGTAGGTCTGAAATAAGTTGAAAGAAAATATCATTTGCATAGCTTTTATTACATATTCGTACATACATTCAGTAGAATCAAGTAAAATGTCTTAAATATCTGCAAATTCATCACCACCCCCTTCTATTCTTCTTATCATATCTTCGGCTTGATCTGTGTAGAACCTGGCCATAGGTGAAAAAGTATTCATCTTATTCTTCCACTGTCGATAAGTTCCAGATATCTTGTGTGTACATATCTGGAAGGAGGCTGATAGCAGAGAAAAAAAATTAAAGGGATAATGCCAATAAAATAATGACATATAATATACTGAAATTCCAAATCTTCCAGGAGAGGTTATTGGAAAGTCCTTCAAAACTAAGATCATAAATTCAGCTGGCTTCTTCAATTTAAAATTCTTCACTTGAAGATACAAATCCCAGAGCGTGATAGTACCAGCCATGTTGTAGATAGAAATGATTTCATCTTAAAATGTTATCGAAATTTATATTTCTGAGGAGAGCTGCAGTATTGATTGTACCATGATTTTGCAATTTATAAATTTTTATTTGATTTTTTGGTAATTTTTTACGTAGAATGTGTATAAGTAATAAGTTAGAGGTATTGCAGCATCAGCAATGTCATTCTACCATCAGATTAACATCTATAACTGTAATTCATGATCATAAAATTTGCACTACTGTATCTATATAGTGGGAGGTGAATGGGGTCTCTCAGTATTGCACCATCACCAAGCAATACCTATCGATCATTTTCCGATCATTTCAGAACCATCAGATTAACATCTATAACTGTAAATCATGATCATAAAATTTGCACTACTGTATCTATATAGTGAGAGGTGAATGGGGTCTTCCAGTATTGCACCATCACCAAGCAATACCTACCATCAACAGTGATCTAGATCATTTTCCGATCATTTCAGATCAATTTTTACGACTTATGTCGTTCGATTGACTCAAAGAGTACTACTACTAACGTGAGGCTGCAATGGGGTTTCTAACAATATTTTACAAATATATAATTAAGAGCCACAAGCGGCGATTTATTTCTGTCCAACTTGGAAATGGGGAGGGGGTGTTGGGGGACGTCAATGAGGAAGGGTAGTTGGCCAGTAGTTTATTGTCCAAGGCAAGCGGTGATGGCTGTGATGTCTTTTATTTGTAAAATATTTCAGGTGATCTCTGTCAGTTTATTATATATTTTTAGAAAAAACTATTTTAATTTGTAAAATCTTGCAGGAAAGCCCCCATCTGGAGCCTCATCTTTCTTCATTAACATATGATGTACAAATCCACGACCTGATCTGTGTCAGTTTATTAAATATTTCTAGAAAACCCCCACCTGGAGCCTCATGTTTCCTCAATTAACAGCCTCAAGTGGCGATCGCCTTTATTTCTGTTCAGTTTGGAAATGGCGAGCCCCTATATAACCCTCTTGCATTTGATTGGCCAAATTAATGCATAACACAGCCCCTCCCCCACCCTCCCAAACCCGTCGCCGCTGCCCCCCCCCCCCATCCCATCGCCGCTATCGCCGCTTAGTCCAAGTAGAATTCCAAGTTGGACAGAAGTCCGAGTTTTAGAATGTACCCCCGATTCAGGTTCATTATAAAACCCGGACTTCCGGAAGGGCGGTCGGACCAGGGCGGTAGGGCGGTAGGGCGGTAGAAGTGGGCGGTGCCTATAGACAGGGCGGTGAAGCAATCAATAAACATTCTCACTCTATGCAGGGTTTCAGGCCACACACAAGTACAAAAGCCCATTCCAACTGGTGCACATTTATATATATGTACACACAGACACACACATGACCTTAGTTTCACGCCCATTCCATATATATCCTACTTAGTTGTACTTGGACCAGTATCTGATTTCTGATTGGCTGGGCGGTGTGTACTAAGGAAATCAATAGACATGCAGAGGCCTGCCCTGCACATTTTCTCCAAAGGAAATACACAGCACAGCTGACATTGGGTTAACACCAAGGACAGTATTGATATAGTTGTGGTTTTTAGAACTGATACCCGGACCAGCATCTGTTCTCTGATTGGCTGGGCGGTGGCTAGAGCAGGGAAATCAATAAACATGCACAGGCCAAGATATTTCTAGTGCCTGTTTCTGGTTGTAGGACAAAAGTATCTGGACAAAAAGTATTGACCTGTTCAGTGTACATATCCATCTAAACATAACTTCAATGCTCCCTTGTTACTTGTAATTATCTCCATGATGAAAATAAATGGAATAATGACCAGGTTAAATCAGTCCACCTTTAAACTTTACTTTAAAGGGTAAAATCTTAATCTCCTTGAGCAGCTTCACACCTTTAATATGTGCTCAGGCCTTTTTGTTTAATCTCTATTTTAAAGGGTAAAATCTTAATCTCCCTAAGCAGCTTCATACCTTTAATCTGTGCTCAGGCTTTTTTGTTTAAACTCTATTTTAAAGGGTAAAATCTTAATCTCCCTGAGCAGCTTCATACCTTTAATCTATACTCAGGTTTATTCAATCATTATTATGATAATTTGCTACTCAAACTTCCCAAAGTACACTTGAAAAGGAACACTTAAAAATGTGTCCTGTAATGTTAATCCCAATTACACTGTCAAACCTTCAAAAGATGGAATTAATTACAATTACATTATTGTTTTCATAATAGATTTTCTTTGATTGCAAAGGATATAAGAATATACTCTATTGTAATTCAAGGGATTTCACTTGATAATAGCATTTCTTTCATTGGAAATAGGGAAGGTTGTGAAGCCACATCTAACATACTTCAAAGGATTTCTCTCCATAATAGGTTGTCTTTCAATCTAAAGGGGAGAAGGTTGTGAAGCCAAATCTAACATACTTCAAAGGATTTCAATTCATAATAGTTTTTTTTGGGGGGTTGTTTATGTATGTCCCAAACACTATGTTGCAATGTAAAAAAATCTAAAAATAACTAAAATAAAGTTCATATTTGTACACATATACATAATACAAATGCATATCCAGTTTTATCACTGTCCTTAGACTTTCAGTGGTACTGAAGTGGAGATGGGGAGATAGCCTTTACAAGTCCCATATGTTTATATGTGGGATCAAAAACAATTGTTTTTTACTTAATATAGGGGGTTATAGTGGACATATATAGATTCCCATCATGTTGTTAGATATATTGTGATATCAATTGCCTCCATGATATAGTGCAACAACTTGAGTACATTTTCTTTTAAAATGATATCAATTGCAAATGTGTGACATTAGAAATTACAATCTACATAAACAATTGACCATAAGTTTAAGAACACACAACTGTTAAGATATAGAGCAACAACTCAATTGCATTTTGTTTTGAAATGAATTATAATTTCAAAAATTAATTGCAATAGAAAGGACATTAGTTAGCCTTTTAATTCATGGGCAGCAATTATACCTTTATTATATTTAACAATTTAATTAATGAGCAGTATTAACCTGCACTCCAATCAGCCTAATATACACCTTAAATTGCAATTGCTTACACAGGTAAATATGTATAAAATGAGGTCTCTCAGCTGTAGGGATCATTGCATTTCAATGTGTTTGTCACAGTGAAGTCCTAGATATATACAAGAAAGTACAGAGCAGAATTATTTTTTTGAAGTTATTGGAGATTTAACTTCCAGGAAGAAAGTTTTACAGAGCAAAATTAATTTGCAACTAACACTTTTCTAAGTTTCAATAAGTCTCTTCAACATGAGCCTGCATCCCATCAGGTTTAAGGGAGTCAACAGTGTGCTCAGCAACTTCCACCCACACTGGATCCATGCAGAAGAGTTAGACATGTGGTACTACAGTGTGGAGCAAGGCTATCAGCACCAATGTGCCATATATAATGGCTTTGATGATGTAGCTGAAGAAATCCTTGCTGTTCCTGCCAATCCAGACATAGGAAAGACTTGCAAACAGTTGGCCAAGAAAATATCAGTCAAGAGGAGCAGCTGGAATGAAGTCAAGGAAGACATTCTCTATGACTTCCTTCAGTTGAAGATGGAGCAGTATGCCCCCTTCAGAGAGACCCTGTTAGCCACAGACAGACCCCTTCACCATACTGTGGCTAGTGAATACTGGGGGATGGGTCAGAATGGTTGTGGAAAGAATCGCTTTGGCCAATTGCTTATGAAATTAAGGGAATCTATGAAGTCAGCCTGGCCAGCCCCAACTAAAAATGTAAGATTATATATAACTAATACATAACAAAATCAATATAGCTTGCATTTATTCCTTTGTGTCTACCAGGTAATTGTTGGCAATTTGCTGCATTATACTAGTATTAATATTTGCTCAATTTTTCTACACATCTTTAAAAAAGTTAATGCCAGACTCTTTTTTACAATCAGTTTAGCAGTTTTTGTATATTTTACAGGTAGTGGTGTACAGTGACTCAATTCTTAAGCATGTCCCAGCACAACTTGAAGAAATGAGATTTCAAATCCATGCTTTGCCCGGTGGATCCATTGGAGGAAGAAGGAAGATGGGAGATTTCATTGAAAGACAGGACCATACCAACCCAGAAATGCCAGACATGGTGATTCTCCATGTGGGAACAAATGATCTGCCTTTTTTGCATGATCACCCAGGCTTCCTCAACTCCACGGTGGAACAACATCTGAAAATTGCAAAGGAATTGAAGCAAAGATACATGGGTATTGAACTAATGGTCTCCATGCCATTGCCACGACTAGATAACTATCAGGGGATGAGATCTCACTACTCTTACTACCTGAGCAGTGCTCTAGTGAAGGAATCTATTTCTTTCATTACCTGGGATGACTACCCAACAGAAAATCTGTCTATGGACCTGTTACACCCTTCCCAAGAGCAGGGGCTGGCCTCCCTGCACTGGTCCCTGCTAAAGAAAATTAGAAGAAATAGTAAGGCCAGGTCACCGCCCCAGCCCATGAATGAAAACAAGTCACCGCCCCAGCCCAGGAAGGAAAACAAGTCACCGCCCCAGCCCATGAAGGAAAACAAGTCACCGCCCCAGCCCAGGAAGGAAAACAAGTCACCGCCCCAGCCCAGGAAGGAAAACAAGTCACCGCCCCAGCCCATGAAGGAAAACAAGTCACCGCCCCAGCCCAGGAAGGAAAACAAGTCACCGCCCCAGCCCATGAAGGAAAACAAGTCACCGCCCCAGCCCATGAAGGAAAACAAGTCACCGCCCCAGCCCATGAAGGAAACCAAGTCACCGCCCCAGCCCATGAAGGAAAACAAGTCACCGCCCCAGCCCAGGAAGGAAAACAAGTCACCGCCCCAGCCCAGGAAGGAAAACAAGTCACCGCCCCAGCCCATGAAGGAAAACAAGTCACCGCCCCAGCCCAGGAAGGAAAACAAGTCACCGCCCCAGCCCAGGAAGGAAAACAAGTCACCGCCCCAGCCCAGGAAGGAAAACAAGTCACCGCCCCAGCCCAGGAAGGAAAACAAGTCACCGCCCCAGCCCAGAAAGGAAAACAAGTCACCGCCCCAGCCCATGAAGGAAACCAAGTCACCGCCCCAGCCCATGAAGGAAAACAAGTCACCGCCCCAGCCCAGGAAGGAAAACAAGTCACCGCCCCAGCCCAGGAAGGAAAACAAGTCACCAAGATCACAGCAGCAGAGGACACTGCCCATGCACCAAGTTCACCACATAACACAGCATATTGGTGTTTTTATCAAGTTTGGACCTTTCAGAAGTTTTGATGGGGTTGGAAAAAACAAGTTAAAAGAAGAGGTTAAACCAATTTCAAAACTTACTGGTGGTACAAATTTAGCCTTAGATGATATTAATAAAAACCTAGCTGAAAAATTTCAAAAAATGAAACAATGTAATGAGACAAACAAAATCATTAAGTCCATATTTGCTTATAAAGAGAGAACAAGCATCCGAATAAAAGTAAGATTGTTCAATAAAAAAGAATTCAGTAAGTATTTTAAGGAAAAGGAATCAGATACTGTGCTTCCATTCATTGAAACAAATTTAGAAGCCTGGTTAGAAGGTAAAATTTCTTTGATCAATGAAAAACAGCAGAAAGGACCTCTCCCTTCTGATGAATACCAAAAGGTAAATGTTGATATGGACAAAAGCAAAGTGAAGCAGGAAAGTAAGCCTTCTGATTCTGATTTGTTCCAAAAGGTGAATCACAATGTGCTTGATAAAGGTAACTCTGACAATGTGCTTGACAAAGGTAACTCTGACAGTAAAATTTCTTTGATCAATGAAAAACAGCAGAAAGGGCCTCTCCCTTCTGATGAATACCAAAAGGTAAATGTTGATATGGACAAAAGCAACGTGAAGCAGGAAAGTAACCCTTCTGATTCTGATTTGTTCCAAAAGGTGAGTCACAATGTGCTGGACAAAGGTAACTCTGACAGTAAGTATAGTAAAGTAACTCTGCATGACATAAAGCCTGCCCCTTCTGACATATGCAAACAAGTAAGCCATGATGTGATAAGCATTGATAAATTTCAGAGTAGTAGTATGGTTCACAATGTCACTTCTTTCGAAGAGAGTAATAATAATATGAACAGTTCTCACTTGGAGAGGGATTTAAAGGGGGTAAGCAGAGGACAAAAAAACAAAGATCACACAATAGTAAGTGAGGACACAAATAACACCCCTATGCAAGGCTTAAGTTTAGTGGGGGAAAATACCAGTTGCATTGATGAAACAATAGCCAAAATGGGGGATGAGGGGGACTTACTAGACAATAGCAGGCAGTTATCTGAGATCAAACACCTTGTACAGTTATTTGGAATGCCCCCCCTTGGTAAAAATCCCAAGACCATTGAGAGGGCAGAAGTAATCCACATACTTGACAATCATAGCAAATTTCAAACAATATCAGGGCCACCAAACAAACCACATGGTGGGTACTTATTTCTTTATAGCTCAGAAGGGAATACACAAAAGGTAAATGATTGGAGGTGTGACCAATATCAGTGGAATGTACACAATGGACGGAAAAGGCATATTTGTAAGGATACAGGCAAAATTCTCATTAAATGTTACCATAAATTGACTAAGCAGGGTAGTTTTCAGAGACATGCATGGTGGTATGCAGATAATCCTAACCTAGTATTAATTCAATATATAGGTGACCACACAGAGTTTGAAAGCAAATCACATGGCAATAGTGTTTTTAATAAAAGGAATCACACACGTACATGCCCATCAGTAATAAGGCAAATAACATCAAAGATGCAGGATAATAACATTAATACCTATCAACAATTGGTGTCCAAAGAATGTCCTGATGGGTTGCAGGCAGTTTTGAAGCCAAAGAATCTTAGACAGGTTCAAAACCTGAAACACATAGAACGTAATAAGTCTAAATTAACTCATGATGACTATTACAATCTTCATTTAGTAGCTCAGGAACTTTCAGACTATGTTTTTGAAATTGCAACATTTCCTGATCTTTTGTGTTTCTTCGGAAATCCTGACTTACTTAAGGAATTTAATAAGATCTTAGAGTTATCCAAAGTTGAAGATAATATGCGACTCTATTGCAGCTATGACACAACTTTTAACATTGGCAATTTTTATGTAACTCCGCTGGTTTTTAGGCATACACTTTTTGTAGGTGACCCTGTTATCCCTGTTGCATTTATGCTGCATGAAAGGAAATTTCAAACAGTACATGAACGTTTTTGGCAACATCTACTTATTAAGATTCCAAGTTTGAAAGATATACCGATACCAGTTGTGGTAGATAAAGAGGTGGGAATTACTAATGCTATTTCAAAAATTGCGCCACATTTGCCAATCCTTCATTGCTGGAATCATGTTAAGCGAGATTTCAAATTTTGGCTAGGGAAGCAAAAAGTACCATCTGATCAAAAGACTGTGTACACTTCGGACCTAGAAACACTACTAGAGACAAATTCATTGGAGGAATTTGAAAGTTCTTGCGAAAAACTAACAGGGAAATGGAGCAAAGCAGTTGTTGATTATTTTGAGAAAACCATAAAAAATGATATCGTAAAATATTTAGCAAAGTGGATTTTAAAAGAATTAAATCTTTTCAACCCATATTCTGGTATAACAAATAATATATCTGAAGGAATGAATACGGTCCTTAAGCGTCTGATAGATTGGAAAGAAGTGCCACTTGATACAGCTGTCCTTTGCATTAGCTATTTACAAAATTATTATTTTAATGAAATCTTAAGGGGATTTTGTGAAATGGGTAATTACAGCCTCAAAAATCAATTTTCTTATCTAAAATTATCAATTCAGGATGTCTCTTTCCCCAAAAATGTCTATGAACCAGGTGTAATTATTGATAAATGTCAGGAGAGAATTAAGATGTTATTAACAAGTGGTGAAACAGATCCTGTTGAGAAAAAAGATTCTGAGATTCATAGAAATATTACAGGGCAAGCCAATGCAGGTGAAGTTCTTGTTCTTAACAAGCAAACAGTTCCAACAAAACATATGACACAATATGCTTTAGCTGCTGCTGTAATTGAGGAAAATCGTATTATACATGTCCCAAAAATGAGTGCATTCCTAGTAAGTGGTAGTAAGGATGATAAATATGCAGTGACTTTATTTCCCAAAGAGATTTGTCAATGCCCAGCAACTGGTCATTGCTATCACATATTAGCAGCTAAAATGTCAATAGGGAAGCCAATTGAGGAAAGGAAACACACAGTAAATTTAACACAACTGGCTCGTAATAAAAGAAAAAAAGCTGATAAATATGCAGGTAGGAAGAAACCAAGGAAGTTAGATTATGAGGTCACCCCAGCTGCAGATTCTAGGCTAGCAGAATTATCAAACATAAGTCCAAAAAAAGAAGTATCTCAATGCAACATTACAACTGATGTTGAAATAGTGGGCCAGTGTAGCCCAGCAAAGTCTATTTTGAAAACACCAACAACTAAATGTACTAAAAAAGATGTAAAATTTAAAGAAAATTTAATACACTCAGACAACATAACCAGCACCCCCAAAGATAAGTCTAAATATTTAACGAAAAGTAGGAAAAGTTTAAATTTTGATGGGAGTTTAACTATAGGAGACTGTGGCAATAATCAAGAATTGACATTTGACACATTTATAGGAAATCCAAAAATCTCACTCAATATAAGCAGTGTGAGTAATTCACAGATGTTACAGGTTGCTGAAACCTCATTTGTTGAGTTAAGTTCAGGCAGCGAAAATAGTGTTGAGAAGCAAGAATGGTGGATAAAGGATTTAAATTTGACAATAAATGACAAAAGCCTACTAGCAAATAAGGGTGAGTGGCTAAATGACACAATAATAAATGCAGCCTCCAAGTTACTTAAGAAACAATTCCCAAACATTTTAGGTTTTCAAGACTGCTTACTAATACCGATGAAGTGCCCAACAAATAAATTTTGGATATATCATGAAAAGTTTAAGTTTAACCATGTACCATCAGGTGTACAGATTCATTATACTGGACAAAATCACTGGCTAACTTCAATAAAATTACCAAACCAAAATGTAATACATATTCTGGACTCAGCAGGTTTTACTAAATTAAATTCATGCACAGAAATTCAGTTAACTACATTGTACCTGAGGCCCTTGGAAACTTATAAAGTTGTATTCTGTAATGTACAACCACAATTTAGTGGGGACTGTGGGCTGCATGCAATAGCTAACACTGTAGAGTATTGTTTTAACCAATTCATAGGTATAACTGATGTACAATTTGATAGGGAAAAGATGAGAGCTCATTGTTTATTGTGTTTTGAGTCTGGAAGTTTTACACCATTCCCTAAAAAAGGAAGGGGAAGAAGTAAGTTATCAAATAGAAAGGTAAAGAGCATTTTGTTGACATCTCACTGTTTTTGTAGAATGCCTGATTTTCTTGAAGATATTATCCAGTGTGAAAACTCCAGTTGCGGGAAGTGGTTTCATTTTGGTTGTGCAGACTATAAGCCTGAAGAGAGTAGTGGTAAGTCTTGGTTTTGTAAAAATTGCATTTAAATTCTTTTCATAATGTATTTCATGTCATACTGTATTTCACTGTATATATGGATCTTTGTATAATGTATTTCATGTCATACTGTATTTCACTGTATATATGGATCTTTGTATAGCCCAAGTATAGCTGTATGTATGTAATTTTGTGATACATTCATTTATATTCATTTATAACTGTATACTGTTAACAATAAAAGCATAATAAATTATATTTACATTATAATGGTTTGCTCTACTTACAAGAACAACATGGAAGTGGAACTTGGCTAAAACACATTGCACGAAGATGGAGATTCTCATGAGAATGAAATTTATCCAACTATCAGCAAACCTCATAAACTTGATTCTCTGATTAAGTTACAATATTATATTCTGATTTCTTGGAGCAACAGAATACTAATTTTGTAACCTAAATAGAATATACTAAGTCATGATGTTTTAACATTGCTTTCACTATATCCATGCAAATTGTAAGCCTCAACTATGTTTTGTTTTACATACACATTAACCAAAACAAAATACTATTTCAAGCATGTCTCCTCTACAGTACACAGTACGTGGCTTTGTTTACATACACATTCCATGCACAGAGCTTCAGTTTGGTGTACTTGGGTACTGACAGCAAGTGACCTCACCATTTGGTATTGATCAATCAGCAGTTTTAGTTTTCTAGTCTGCCATGTGGTGGCGCCAGCTTACTGTGCAATCTATTCTCAAAATACCTATAACACAATGCCACAATGCGCTCATTTAAGTAATTTACCAGCATTTGATATTTTATTTACTGGATTATATATTTGTAAAATATTGTTAGAAACCCCATCGTAGCCTCACGTTTTCAGCACTCTGTGTGTGTACAACTACCAGCATTTGATATTTTATTTGTTTTAAATATTGCGAGAGGAAAGTGACAGTAAAATATTGCTGGATTATATATTTGTAAAATATTGTTACAAACCCCATCGTAGCCTCACGTTTTCAACACTCTGTGGGTGTACAACTACCAGCATTTGATATTTTATTTGTTTTAAATATTGCGAGAGGAAAGTGACAGTAAAATATTGCTGGATTATATATTTGTAAAATATTGTTACAAACCCCATCGTAGCCTCACGTTTTCAGCACTCTGTGAGTGTACAACTACCAGCATTTGATATTTTATTTGTTTTAAATATTGCGAGAGGAAAGTGACAGTAAAATATTGCTGGATTATATATTTGTAAAATATTGTTACAAACCCCATCGTAGCCTCACGTTTTCAACACTCTGTGGGTGTACAACTACCAGCATTTGATATTTTATTTGTTTTAAATATTTCGTGAAGGCAGTATTAGGTGCGGTGACAGTAAAATATTGCTGGATTATATATTTGTAAAATATTGTTAGAAACCCCATCGTAGCCTCACATTTTCAGCACCCTGTGGGTGTACAACTACCAGCACAGCAGTCACTGGGTAAACACTAGGGCGTTCTCAGTTGTACCCGGACCAACATCTGTGCTCTGATTGGCTGGGCGGTAAGTAGGGCGGTGGTGAGGGCGGTCCGTAAATTGGTCCGGTTCCGAGTCCGGTTCCGATTTTTATAAAGAACCCCCGATTCAAGTTATTCGGGGAAATTGCAACTGCTTGTGACTTAGTATGCACCATAATTAAGACCGAGCGATAATTTGTTGCCAAAAAATTTTGTTTTGATGCTTATATTAAAACTATGAACCAAGGAAAACTGGCTATCCAACTTGCTAATCAAGCAAATCAAGATCCAGACGCATGGCGTACGCCACAATTCAGACAGAAAATGGTTAAAAACATGTTAGTCACAAGATTTCGATCTATGTTATTTCGTAGTTTCACTTTGCTGGAAATAATTTTTCTACTGTACTGTATTAGTGGCTTTCTACCAGTGAACTCTCGCCTACCAGTGAACGCCCGCCTTCTAGTCTTTGTTAGAGGTCAAGGACAAATGCTCTTATATATCTACAAAATGGGCGTTCACTGGTATTTCTGGTTTGCGGTATCGTTGTGTCGTCTGTTATCGACGGTCGTCTATTATCGACGGCTGCGCATTAATACATTGTAGTTCTGTGCACTTGCTTTTCATCTCGGTAAAAAATAAAATAATTAACTATTAACCTTTATTTAAAATATATTATATGGCTTTAACTGGAAATATTGTTTTGAATTTAATAAAATAAAGTTTCTTTGCATGATGCAGTAAAAGTACGATTTTCGTAAGTGAAATATTATATCAATTTTTAAAGTAAAATAAAATATGGTTGTCATTGGCAACGCTCATGAATGGCCGTGAATAATGCAAATTTTATCCTCAGAAAATGAAGTTATAAGATATTGTTGAAGACAAAAAGATTTATAATATTTGTTTTACAAAACACTACACATACATTTTTATTAAATTAACCTAAATGTAATCCATTGTCAATGACAGCATGTGTTTGTTCAGCAGCAAATATAATAAAAATATGCCATAAAATAATTTTATTTTTGGAGGTTATAAAATAAATTAACCATACACATGATCATTAACATAAAACAGGTGCTTTGTGTGGACACAAAATGGAAGAAACAATCTTCAAAGCCAACTTTAAAAATTAATGGCATAATTGTCTAGGGAAATAATTTTATGTGCACACCTTCAAAAATAATGTTATTTAATTGTGCATTATTATGATATAATGGAAACTATTTTTCGCTTTATTTGTTAAATTATCAATTTTACAGAGGACAATATGAAAAATAAAAAGTTTAGAATATGTTTTGAATACCATATATATTGATTTTATTTTACCGTCGATAACAGACAACCGTTTGTAAAATATGAATATTGTACATACAAAAATTGAACCAAATAAAAAACTACAGCAACTTAAAATATTTACCCATTATATTTGTTTTTGTCAATTAAAAAGCATTTTTTTTTCTAATTTTAACTTTAAAAATCACCAGGGAATGATGAAAGAAACGAAAATGGATTAAAATGCGTAAGACCGTCGAAAACCGGCAACGCAAGGATAAAAACGGCCGATAATAGAGATATAAAGTTTTGAAACAAATGTAACAAAATGTATCTCAAATAATAATTAAAGTGTGTATCATTTGACAATCTGGTGGTAGAAGAATAAAATATAAAGCTTTCAATCGAATTTATATTCAATATATTAACTTCAGCATGGGCGTTTACTGGTAGAATGCCACTAGTTTTTCTGTTCCACTGTTTCTGTTTTACTGTACTGCTTTTACTGTACTGCTACCCTGCATAAATTGGCCACAGACATAAGTTGGCCGCGGCTCATCTGCAGGCTACAGAAAGACAAATAGGTTGTTGTACACCAATGAAAACTGTTGCATATAATAATTTTAACTAGACCAGGGTCGGTAGCAGATTTTCCATGTTGGTATCCCGCCAGTGTAAATCCGTACCGATTCCGGGATACCGAAACAGGAAATTGCGTTCTAGCATATCCCCAATCGAATAGGCCCACCAATCGGAAGTAAGATTCGCGAAAAGAAAACATTGCAGCTCTGGAAGAAATCACTGTAACAGTGCTAAAATATATAAAAATATGGGATAAAAGTTTGTAATTTCTTCAGATTTGAGGTTTATTTCTAATACTTGACGTTTTCTCACAATATTATGTACTGACTTTCGAAATACCGGTTGTAAAGTGTCGCCACGGTGTTGAAGTGAATTGGTCTCGATACCTGCCGTAAAAATGCTCAAGGATAGGCAATATTCATATTTAAATAAATGGAGTAGTTGCTTTCAGTAACCAGGTATACATATATGCCGAAAGTTCACAGGAAAAACTCTTTAATATTGCCATAAAATGCCAACTAAACATGATTGCCAGATGTTTCGACCTTTGAAAAGTTTGGATAATTATTTTCGCCCAACTAGATCTATACAGACATTTCAACCGTCTTTTCAACACTGATGATTTCAGCAATTAGTACCCACTTATTATAAACCAATTAGGTAAGGGACCAATGAAATTAAAGGGCTAGTTGAAGCATGCGTGCATACAGATTTTTACAAATAATAAACGGGACCCATTCGATAGTTACGTCTTCTATTGACCGGGTCCCTGTTCGTTAGCCACTTCATATTTTATTTAAACTTAATTTTAAAATTTGCCATGAAATTCAGTGACTTCATATTTTCTAGCTTGATTATATAAAAATTGTGAACCAAGGATAACTAAATATGCAAATCAGAAAATATGAGGTGACAGAATTCTGTGGAATTTCATAGCAATAGCTTATAATAAATTACTGATATGTAAATTAGAAAATATGAGGTCATGGAATTTCGCGGGATTTCCTTGCAATATTTTAAAGTAAAATATGCAAATCAGAAAATGACTTCATGAAATTCCATGGGGTTTTCTAACGATATAAATGTGCAAGTGAGAAAACATGTGATCTTGGTTGAAATGTCTGACAATAGATGAAGTTTGGGTGAAAATAAGGGTCCAACTGTCTTTGACAAAGATAGTCTGGATACCTTTTATGCAAATGTTGGAATTCTTAATATTTGGACTCTTCACCTAAACATACCAATTCAAATTATTTTACCAGTATATTATGCTACAACTAAAAAAATGTGATGTTTATTTTCAGAATGCCTATATTTTATATTGAATATTTTAGTTTTCTAGCTTCTTGTGATCTTTCATATTGTTACTTTACATCCAGGACACGTATCCATGTAGTGCTGTGTTGAATGCAATTTAAGAACCGTGGTTACCATAGGTGGAAATTCGCTGAAAAACTGGGTGTGTTTAATTTAGTAAATGCCTTGACATAAGTTTTCAAATTCATACATGAGCTATATAAACTCGTTAACCAACTACCAAATTAATGAAATTATGTTTATCATTTCAATCTTGAAAACAGAAGATTACACTTTTTGTTTTCCAATGTATGTTGCTTTAAAATAGAGAGGAGGTTACTTGAGCCTCGATAGACGATAGAGCTGTAATCAACAGTGATTTCTGTAGATCGACGCTCGCTTGTTAGATGTGAGTTGAACTCGAGTTGAACTCGAGTAAATGACACAAATATAAATAAAATAATGATGTCCAAATATTGTCATCAAGGGATCCGCCATTGACGTATTTAGTACCATTTTATTGCAAGGAAATATATTCTGTTGCCGGTTAAATTGTACAGGTATGTATGAGCACATTATGGAACATCCACGTAAATAAGGAAATAAAAAAACGGCCATTGCTCATTGAATTTTTTGTCTTTATGGTTAGATAAATTGTAAAAGTGCTGGTTTTATAACAAGACTAGTATATCATAATTTATTTCTTAAAAACTCGAGTTTAAATTACGTAAATTGATGTGGTCCCAAATATCGCCCACCGAGTTACGACTCGAGTTTCGGTCAACTCGTTACAGCACTAATAGACGATGTGGTTAATGGATATGATCGAGTACACACAAATCATATCCGTAACTAGGGCAGGGTCGTAGCAGATTTTTCATTTTGGTATCCCGCCAGTGTAAAAACGTACCGATTCCGGGATACCGAAAGAAGAAATTGCGTACTAGCATATCCCCAATCGAATAGGCCCACCACCCGGAGGTAAGATTCACGAAAAGAAAACATTGAAGTTCTGAAAAAAATCACTATAAAAGTGATAAAATATATTAAAATATTGGATAAAAGTTTGTAATTTCTTCAGGTTTGAGGTTTGTTTCTAATACTTTACGTTTTCTCACAATATTATATGCTGACATTCGAAATACCGGCTGTAAAGTGTCTCCACAGTGTTGAAGTGAACTGGTCTCGATACCGAGATACCGGTGTTACCGACCCTGCCCTATCCGTAACCAACTATAATTTCAAAGATACTCACAGTATATATTGCTTTTTTTCAGCTTACCCAAAAAGTAATAACATGTCTAAATCCATATGTCCACAGTGTACATAAGGTTGTGATTTGCTCATCTTTCAGTGTAATACGGCGACATAAGGTAAGTTAAGGTATTGGTCATTTCGCCATGTGTTTATAAGATGGCTACCGAAGGTGAGTTGAGGTTAATGGAGATTGCTTCTCAGTGACCAATGTTTGTAGTACTGTCATCCTACTGTTATTGACGGTTAAAAAACCATCTTCAATCAGTGGCTGTCCACCTGTATTGTGAACAACTTGGATTAAATGGGGCCACCTGGGGGCAGTTTGGCCGCTGAGAAAACTTCTAACTGCGGGGCTTACTGCCTGTAGTGTAAATGGGGCATTAGCTTGGTAGAAGGGGTTTAGGTATTTGACTGATGCACTAAACCCTGAGGATAGAGTACCATGCCACACGGCTATCACAAAATATCTTCCAAAAAAAATCTATGAAGAAGAACGAGCAGACTTGATAGCTACCATAACTGGAATTCCAGTGGCTTTTACAAGTGATATATGGCCTAGTGCTGCCCTATAGGGTTTATAACTGTAACTAGACATTACATTAAGGATGACTGGGCTATTTTTTCAAATGTTTTGGCTACAAGGGTAACTAAACTGTGCCACACAGGCTGAAACATTGCTTGTAAAATTAACAAGATTAAGGAAGAGTTCAAAATAGGAGTGTGTTAGCCTTGGTCACTGACAATGCAGGCAATGTACTTGTTGTCTCTAAGGAGCTAAATATCCCATATGTAGGGTGCTGTGCCCAAATAGAACAACTTGCCATTGAAGACGGTCTTAAGATGCCTCAAATACTTAGGGTCTTAGGTGCAGCAAGAAAACTTATCACACACTTAAGCCACTCTGTTCTTGCTACAAATGTCTAGCTAAACAAGGGAATGCTAAAAGTAAATTAAAGTTAATTCATGATGTTCCTAGGCAATGGACGAGTTCTTATTCGATGGTGGAACATTTGCTAAAACTACTCCTCTATGCCTTTGCTGTTATCTATGATGATGAGATTACAAAGCTTGGTTATCGAGTCAAGTTGGATCTGAAGGACAATTTTTGCAAAATTTTAATAATAGAGGAAATTTTTGCCAGTACTTGAACCTTTAGCTGAAATGGCTGAAATCCTTGGCAAGAAAGATCAGTCAACAGGTGGCGCTGTGTGCATTTTTCTTCACAATATTTTCCAAAATGTCCTTGGTGAAGTTCCAGACGATAGTAATGTGACTAGGGATGTAAAACTTAACATGAAGGATGGCATAAAAAACAGTTCATGATTTTCAGAGGGAGTTCCAGATGATGAAGTGCTGTTCCCCCCCCCCCCCCCCCCCCCCTTGTTCATGGCCTCTGTACTAGAACTGAGATATAAAACACTTCTTGGTAGAGAAATCCTTCCCACCTGCAAGCTTGAGGTTGTACACCTTATTTTGAGAGACCGAATGGCTACCTTAGAAGTACATGTCAAAACTGAGCCTGATATTGGTCAAGGGGAAAATGTCATACATAAAAAGGCAAAGATTTTAGATATTTTATGGGGGGGGGGATGTTGTAAATATGTTAAAGACTGATATCACATCGCACACGCCTGAGGAAGAACTGAAAGATTGTCTTAAATAACCAGTACTAGTAGCTAACCCTTTTTCTTGGTAGAAAATGTATGAATGCAAGTTGTCAAAAGGCTGTCATAATTAGCCAAGACTTACTTAGCGATACCAGCAACTTCTGTTCCTTCTGAGAGGATTTTTGCTGCTTCTGGGGTTATAGTGACCAATCTTAGGGTATCTCTTGATAGAAACACAGTTGATCAAAGTATTTTTTAAAATAAAAACTGAAAAGCACCTGTCAAAGCTTGTCTGTTCCCACCTTGATTGAGGAAACATGTTACAGTGTCACAGACTTCGATCTTGATATTGAGACTGAACATGAATTAGTCCTTGATGATCCAAATGTTGAAAACCCTGAGCCTGCTTTGGTTGTTGATCCAAATATTAAAGATATCAAACAAAAGCAAGTATTACTTGGGACAATAATGGTGTTACATGACAGACAATTCACTGAGAATGTTTAAGTTAAGGGAGTGCTGCACATGACATAAAAAGATAATAAGAAAGTGTATGGTAACTGTGCTTTTTATTTTATTTCAAGTTTCAACCATAACTCACCTTTCATTGCTTTATGGTACATGAACAAATAAAAAGAAAAGATTACTGTGCTTTTTAGTTTATTTTATTCCAACCGTAACTTACCTGTACAAACTTTCATTGCTTTACGGTAATTTCCATGCTGGTGTACTGAGAGCAGGTACTCGACTTCCTGTTCTTGTTTGGCATGTTTACAGTATATAATTTACACATAAAAAGGTAAGTAGTTTTGAACTATAATTATGTTTCTCTGCTTTAGCGCCTCCTAGGAAATAGATTAACTCTTTCGCTACCATGTCTGTCGACTAGCAGTCGACATCAAAGTGTATTACAAGGGACCATGTCTGTCGACTAGCAGTCGACGGCAATAATATATATTTCTTCTTTCCCTTCAGTTTACTGTTATACATTTTTGTTGGTGTATCAGTATTAAACCGACTTTTTAAGCATTTTATATGAAAGTTATGATATATTTTACCAAAAAATTCACCATTTCACCTATTTTAACTGCTTTCTGTAGATATTGCCGTATTTAAGGCATATAACTGCATATTGTTTACTCGTGGTTATTTTTATTTGGGGAATTCCCACGAATTTTCCCATTCGACTTTCATCAATTCCTAATGAAATATACCGAAAAATACCGCAAATAAAGTGTATAAGGTAGTGAAATATTATTTTATTTCATTGGCGTTTCTGACGTGATATGACGTCATATGGCTACAGTCCCATGGAATAATGTTCCTTCAGTAGCGAAAGGGTTAAGCAATGCAAAAGTATGATTAAATTACATATTGTCAGTAACTTGATTGTGTTTTAGAGAAGAAGTTGCCAACATGGCCATGCTGCCTGGAGGAATGCAAATCAAATCTCCAACAGATCTAGAAAATCAGGTGTTTCAGAAATCTAAGTCCAAAGTAAGACTGATCTCTTTCTGACTAGAATGTTTGTCACTTTGTGTACATGATTAATGCGATATATACTAGATGTATGGTAAATACATAATATAAAACAAATATTCCTTAGCTGTATAAGTGATCAGTTGTTTGATCATCTAAAAGTTCTTGGTGTTTTATGTTAATCTATTTTGTATTGGAAGAGTAAATATGGGTTTTTAAAAAGTAGCTCTCAATGTTACAATTGCAAAAAGTGTAGACGTCTTTGTATTTGATGATCATTTAATGTTTCTTTGAATGTTATGTGAAGACTAATTATAGAGATTTTCAGTTTTGCACCAGTTTCACCAAGTAGATTATTGAAAGCACTAATGTTACTTTGCACAACCATTTGGCCCATGTACTTGAGAGTATGTACCACACCAATAACATGTAATCAAAATATCGATTTTAGTTAGTTTAGAAAAACCAGGCTAGATTATCACACCACTTGCTTTGCTTGCGTTCAGACAGATCAATGTAGATCTTTTTGTGCTGTTTTTGTTTTACAGGAGGATTACCTGAGTCTGATCACCAAACTTATCATCTACTACAAGGACCAATGTAAGTTTTTACAATTTAAATAAATATAAAATTTTTAATACAGTTCAGAGCTAGACCCTATTGCAGTGGAACTGAACATCTCCTTTTTGGTTAAAGCAGATCCCTTTTCGTTAAAATATCCTGTTGTATGCAATTTCTGGTCTAACAGAAATACTTTATGGATTACTGATCACTAAAGTCACTTGAAAATTGTCCTGACAAAGTTTCATTTTATTCTCCAGCGCGTGCCATATTTCGGACTCTAACTAGAAAATGCTTTGTCCGATCGAATTCAAACTTGACAGGGAGATAGATCACCATCACACCTAGGTTCCTTTCGAAATTGGTGTAATTCCGTCTGTTCGTTTGTCTGTTTTTTGTCCGTCAAAATTTCTGTTTCTGGACTCTAACTCGAAAATGGTTTGTTCAATCGAATTTAAACTTGACAGGGAGATAGACCACTATCATAGCTAGGTTCCTTTCAAAAATGGTGTAATTCTGCCTGTCCGTTTGTCCGTTTTTTGTCCATTTGTCTGTCAAAATTTCCGTTTCCCGACTCTAACTCGAAAACGGTTTGTTCAATCGAATTCAAACTTGACAGGGAGATAGATCACCATCATAGCTAGGTTCCTTTCAAAATTGGTGTAAGTCTGTTTGTTTGTTTGTCTGTGTTTTGTCCGTTTGTCTGTCCGTCAAAAATTTCAGTTTCCGGAATTTCAGTTTCCGGACTCTAACTTGAAAATGGTTTGTCCAATCGAATTCAAACGTGACAGGGAGATAGTGCACCATCATAGCTAGGTTCCTTCAAAATTGGTGTAATTCTGTCCGTTTGTTTGTCCGTCAACATTTTCGTTTCCGGACTCTAACTCACAAATGCTTTGTCCAATCGAATTCAAACTTGACAGGGAGATACATCACCATCATAGCTAAGTTGCTTTCGAAATTGGTGTAATTCTGTCCTTTCGTTTGTCAGTTTATAGCATAGATACAATTTTGTAACCAAGATTACAAGTTTTACATTTCTTAGCACGTCCAACACATTCACCTTAACTAGGTGACCTAACATTTCTTTCCTTGTTTCTAAATGTAATTACAGAAGTCGCTAACCTTATTGCTGCCTGCGCAACCTGCCTTTTGGGGCATCTTTGACCCTCTCGTTTCACTAATGTCTGGGAAACTTTGGTATCTACAAATATGTATTATATATCATTAGAAAGGTCTTTTTACAGTGCCTTGGTGCATATTTGTTGCATAGAAATCGATGTTGAAATAACTGAGATATTGCAAGTTGAAGATGTAAGTTTTTATGACTGACTGACAAGTCAGCTGACATTATGTTGTCACTCTGCGGCGTCCACGTGAGCAACTTCTCAAATATGTTATTCACCTACTTTCGGGTGAGCTATAACATGGTAAAATTGCAGACCTGAAGCTCAGGAGCTGAGTAATAGCTACTTTGAGGTTTTCACTGTTGAGTAAATCAGTTCTAACTTGAAAACTATTGCATTTAGAGAATCTGTTTAAATATTTTATTCATCTACTTTTAAATTAGCTATAACATTGTAAAATTGCAGATGTGTAGTACATGGCATATCTGAGTAATAGCTATTCTCAGGTTCTCACTGTTGAGTTGAAGCAGTTGTAACTTCAAAGCTATTGAATTTAGAGTATTTTGTTTAAATGTGTTGTTCACCTACTTTTGGGTCAGCTATAACATAGTGAAATTGCATACCTGTAGGTCATGGCATAGCTGAGCAATAGCTACTTTCAGGTTCTCACTATTGAGTAATTCAGTTGTAACTTGAAAACTATTGCATTTAGAGTATTTTCTTTAAATATGTTCACTTACTTTTGGGTCAGCTATGACAGAGTAAAGTTCCAGACCTATAGCTCATTGCATAGCTGAGTAATAGCTACTTTGAGGTTTTCTCTGTTGAGTAAATCAGTTGTAAAGTGAAAACTATTGCATTTGGAGTATTTTGTTTAAGTATGTTATTCAGCTACTTTTGGGTCAGCTATAACATAATAATGCAGGCCTGTAGGTCATTGCATAGCTGAGTAATAGCTATTTTGAGGTTATCACTGTTGACTAAATCAGTTATAATGTGAAAACTGTTGCATTTTTTAGAGTATTTTGTTTAAATGTGTCATTCATCTACTTTTGGGTTAACTATAATATAGTAAAATTGCAGACCTATAGCTCATGGCAGAGCTGAGCAATAGCTACTTTCGGGTTCTCACTGTTGAGTAAATCAGTTGTAACTTGAAAAGTATTGCATTTACAGTATTTTGTTTGAATAAGTTTTCTACCTACTTTTTACTCCTTAAATTAGTTAACTTGGTACTTCACTTCTGCGTACCATTTGCACAACTTTTGTGTCCTTTACTTCTTTCTCTTCTAATCTGAAACTCGGAACACACAGTCAGCTGACACAGAGCCCGTTCATGGGCACTGATTGCTTGTTTTCTTGCATATCTCCAACTGCAAGCAGAAAGTGAAGTTTATCACTGCAAATCTATCAGATGAACTATTTCTTCATAGTTCGGGCTTATTTCAAATATTTGCAGTGTAAATGTATAGTTAATAGTTATAAATGACATCAAATGACATAAAATGGATATTGACATGTATCTCTGCACATCGATATTGGAAACTCTGTTCCAGAATATTAACTATTGCCAGTATCGGTAAATGATTTACCCACTATTGGTCACTTAGTATGGTATTACTAAATCAAGTTAAATGAAAAAAAATGAAGAATTTGCTATCCTACATATATTTGTATGTGCTGTTTTGAGAAGAAACTGTTCAAATCTTATAGTTAAGAAGTGCCCTAAATTGGCACTCTGGCTGTCATTATAATTGCTTGGTTCGACTTTAAATGCACATTGTTGCTGCTGTCACTTTGTTATAAAATCCAAGATATCGATCACTTGAGGTTGGTTAATTTAGTACTTTTTCTACACATTGTTTTAGCTCTGCAAGAATTACTGAATATAGCCAGAGACATTGGATCAGTGATGAGTATGTTGTCTGTTTTTCTGTGATACAAAGACAAGCCATAACTGCGTTATTTAATTGATCTTTCTGCTCTCTGATCTACTAATTCACTGCTTTTAAATTCAGGCATAACTAAGTAACTGCCAGATTTTAACAGTTTGCATCTCTGGTAATTAAGCATCCCTCTTGAATAGGGGATGCTTATTGGATTCGCCTCTTTTTTAGACAGTGTCTGCTGCCATAGCAGCCTTTCTAAGTTGAATATCTCTATTAATATTAGGCCTATCAGAATGCTTTTTGGCAGTTATCATCCATAGACATGGTGAAATTTCTGACAGGTATCAATTTCACCTTGATTTTTATCAAGGTCAAATGATAAAAATAAGTTTTTAGTCCCACCCTATAAAGGCTGGGATTATTTACTCATCCCCTGGCCTGTCCAGGCGTTGGTTGTGGGGGTATAGTGGTTCTGAGTGTTTCGCAGCCTCAACCCATGCATAGAGTTTCACCAAATTTTCAGGATATGTTTAACCCAAGACTGTCTGGAGCAGATTAAGTTTTGGGGGTACCTGGTAACAAGCTGTTGCCATAACAACACTATAAATACTTTTCGATATTAAATTTCTTACTTTAAAAGGGGGCCCTATTAACCAATGTTCCTACGGATGGTTTTTTAATCTCCCGCTATCCAAAGGTCAGGTTAGGGGATTATGAAGTGCCTTCCATGCATGTGTCTGCAAGCTTGAATATGCGTTTGTCACATTTTTACATAAACCTTTATATCATATTCATTTATGAAGATATCTTCACCAAATTATCAGAGAATGTTTATGGCCACAAAAAAAAATTTTATCCTCATTTTAAAACAGAATGACTTCTAAAAACTAAAACTAAAAATATTGCAGCTAGCTTCATCAGATTTGCACAAAATGTGTATGTCTAAGAAAGCTTGCCTGAGAGTAATGTTGGTCTTGGTTTGAAAACAAAATGGCTGCCATGTGACATCTTTAATGTCATGAGGAGACTGAGTTCATCATATCAAAAAGACCTAATATATCCCTTGTCATTGGTCCTAGGTGTTTGAAAAGAGAAACAATTTGTAGGAAATCATGGCCTGCTAAATTTGGCATTTGACCCCTGCTTCGGGGTCATTTTGGGTCATCATTCTTAAAAGGCCTTATATCTCCCTTATAATTGGCCCTGGGGCATCAAAATATGAAAACACCTTATAAGAAATCATGGCCTGTCAGTCTTTTGCAAGTGTTAAATTTGATCTTTGAAACCTATTTGAAGGTCAAGTGGGGTCATTACACTAAAATGGCCATATATCTCTTATATATCTCATATATTGGTCCTTTGGTATGGAATTTACATCATGAACGAATAAAGTAAGTTTTCCCCCTTCTTCAACTACATGAAAGTTCTGATATCTAACAATATGTTGTTCGTTCTTTGTACTTCTTATAACTTCTTATATACTCTATACTTCTTATAAATACTTCTTATAAATGGTTTCCTCATCATTAAAGTCTAGGCGCAAGATGAATTTCAGAGCAAGTGGGCTATAACTGATCATTTGAGAGCCGATTGAATATTGTGTGGTCAAAGAACATGCTTAAATGACTCTTTAGGGCATATATTATGTTTATCTACTCATGTTAAGGACCTAATTTAGGTTCAATATGTTATTATTATATTAGTGTCTCCTTTATCAATGCAATTTGAGCTTTAGAATGTCTTGGGAGATGATAGCAAATTATGGCCTGGGATTTCAAAAAAGAGAAAAGAGAAAAAATATTAGATTCCTCTCCCCCTCATCCCCAAGGTCAAAATGGGATAATTGTAAAGTACTTTTTTAAAAAAACCTGTTCAAAAGATACTTGACAAATGTTTATGTAATTTAATATAAGTTTACAATAATTTCTCTTTTATGGACTCACACTGTATATGTCGTGACATAACTTCAAATCTGACTGAATTTCAGTTCAGTCAACAGAACTTCCAAATAGAAATTGTGTAAAAATAGTTTGACTGAATTTGAAATTCTGTAAAATTTGAACTTCTTTCACAACATATATACTTGTCTTTTCTCATGATGAAATTTAAAATATTCATCACTCGGATAACTGTACTCTTGCAGCTCTATATACTAAACACATGTCACAGACTGAAGTAAAATTTAATTACTTGTAAAATCTCTCTGTGTAAAATCAGAGTTAAGATTAAAAGTTTTCAAGTTCAGTTAATAAAATGTTTATCTGGTCTTGGCAGAACTGAAATTTTGCTTGGGCAAGGTTAAATGATCTTGTGGACATCTTATCAAGTCTAGGTGGATTTTAAAACTTGATTTTTTCAGAATCTGGAAAAAGTGACCTAGAAAATTGGCCTTCTGGAAAACTGGCCTCCTGGGAAATGTTTCTAGGAGACCGATTTTCCTTCTACCTTTTTTCTGGGTGAAGTTTTGGTTTCTGAACCACTAGTACTATGTTAATATCTTATAATTTAACAATTACATTTCATAAACCATCACGATAATTTGCACAAACACTATTCTAACAGAAATGAAGATGTAAATATGTGCAAATATTCCTTTTCAGTTTTGTGCATTAATTATTTATTCACACATTAACATAGAATGCTGTGGAATTGATATGATTTCTTATACTGTTTCTCAGAATTTATTTGAATGCTTTAGCTTATGCCACCACAAACCTGTTGCTAAATATTTAGATTGACTGTTTATGATAAAGATTTTCTAATCTAATCAGTTACTCTATATGGCTGATGTAAACATTTGTAAAAATGAAAATCGATTATCCAATTAATTTAACAAAATGTAGTATTTTTTTCTGATTCAGTGCAATAAAAGTCCAATTAGAATTCTCCTCTGATTAGAGAAAATATTTCTGTGGACAAGAGTCTTAAGTTACAGTGATAAGAAATGGGATGATGTGAAATCTTAAAGCATGTAAAAAAACATTTGTACTCATAATAAATTAATTTTTTTGAGTAATGGAAAATCTTATCTGAAACATTTATGAATATTATGTTTTTGTGTTCTTTTGAACAGGTACAAGATTTTAAGGTTTCTATTCTTTTAATAAAGATGTCATCAAACATCATCAATCATACTGTGCTTCTGGCAGTCCTTTTCTGTACAATAAATTCTTCCAGATAATTTGAATGGAAATATCCTGGCATATCATTTTAAGGCAGACATACCATAAATGTGTGCATTATGAAGAGAGGTTGGTTATTATGTCCACCCCCCTGGGGGGTGGATATATTATTTTTGCTTTTTTCGCCGTCCGATGTCCGATGTCCGATGTCCGATGTCCGGCGTCCGGCGTCCGATGTCCGGCGTCACGCATGGTTTCCGCTCATTTAAAGGAAAAGTATTAGAGCTATTGTCACCAAATTTGGTATGCAGGCTTATTGGGTCAGTAGCTTGCTTGGGATTGCTTTTGGCTGTTGTACCTCTTTTGCTTACTGAGTAATACTTAAGTACAGCTATTTTCAGTACCCATTGGTTTCCGTGCATTTAAGCCAAAATAATTAAAGATATTTTACTACAATTTTGAATACAAGATTGTTATGTCCATAGCTCGCTTGGTATTGCATTTGGGACTGATAGCTTTGTCAGTACATGAGTAATAGCCATTTAGGTACTTCATTGTGTATTTTCAGTACTACTTTTGAGTAATTTGCTTCTATCTCCTTAACCGTGCGAGATAGAGCGATTTCGGCAAAATTTTCGACCCGCAGGGTATCTGAGGAGTGTACTCTTTGCAAATTTCAAAAAATTTTCCCCTCCCCAAAAATGGCAGCCATTTTGAATTTTCGAATTTTTGCCAAAAATGGCAAAACACAAATTTGCTTCTATCTCCTTAACCGTGCGAGATAGAGCGATTTCGTCGAAATTTTCGACCCACAGGGTATCTAAGGAATGTAATATTTGCAATTTTCAAAAAATTTTCCCCTCCCCAAAAATGGCGGCCATTTTGAATTTTCGAATTTTTGCCAAAAATGGCAAAACACAAATTTGCTTCTATCTCCTTAACCGTGCGAGATAGAGCGATTTCGTCGAAATTTTCGACCCACAGGGTATCTAAGGGATGTAATATTTGCAATTTTCAAAAAAATTTCCCCTCCCCAAAAATGGCGGCCATTTTGAATTTTCGAATTTTTGCCAAAAATGGCAAAACACAAATTTGCTTCTATCTCCTTAACCGTGCGAGATAGAGCGATTTTCGGCAAAATTTTCGACCCACAGGGGATCTAAGGAATGCAATCTTTGCAATTTTCCAAAAATTTTCCCCTCCCCAAAAATGGCGGCCATTTTGAATTTTCGAATTTTTGCCAAAAATGGCAAAACACTAATTTGCTTCTATCTCCTTAACCGTGCGAGATAGAGCGATTTCGGCAAAATTTTCGACACACAGGGTATCTAAGCAATGCAATCTTTGCAATTTTCAAAATATTTTCCCCTCCCCAAAAATGGCGGCCATTTTGAATTTTTGCCAAAAATGGCAAAACACAAATTTGCTTCTATCTCCTTAACCGTGCGAGATAGAGCGATTTCGTCGAAATTTTTGACCCACAGGGTATCTAAGGAATGTAATATTTGCAATTTTCAAAAAATTTTCCCCTCCCCAAAAATGGCGGCCATTTTGAATTTTCGAATTTTTGCCAAAAATGGCAAAACACAAATTTGCTTCTATCTCCTTAACCGTGCGAGATAGAGCGATTTCGTCGAAATTTTCGACCCACAGGGTATCTAAGGAATGCAATCTTTGCAATTTTCCAAAAATTTTCCCCTCCCCAAAAATGGCGGCCATTTTGAATTTTCGAATTTTTGCCAAAAATGGCAAAACACAAATTTGCTTCTATCTCCTTAACCGTGCGAGATAGAGCGATTTCGTCGAAATTTTCGACCCACAGGGTATCTAAGGAATGTAATATTTGCAATTTTCAAAAAAATTTCCCCTCCCCAAAAATGGCGGCCATTTTGAATTTTCGAATTTTTGCCAAAAATGGCAAAACACAAATTTGCTTCTATCTCCTTAACCGTGCGAGATAGAGTGATTTCGGCAAAATTTTCGACCCACAGGGGATCTAAGGAATGCAATCTTTGCAATTTTCCAAAAATTTTCCCCTCCCCAAAAATGGCGGCCATTTTGAATTTTCGAATTTTTGCCAAAAATGGCAAAACACTAATTTGCTTCTATCTCCTTAACCGTGCGAGATAGAGCGATTTCGGCAAAATTTTCGACACACAGGGTATCTAAGCAATGCAATCTTTGCAATTTTCAAAATATTTTCCCCTCCCCAAAAATGGCGGCCATTTTGAATTTTTGCCAAAAATGGCAAAACACAAATTTGCTTCTATCTCCTTAACCGTGCGAGATAGAGCGATTTCGTCGAAATTTTTGACCCACAGGGTATCTAAGGAATGTAATATTTGCAATTTTCAAAAAATTTTCCCCTCCCCAAAAATGGCGGCCATTTTGAATTTTCGAATTTTTGCCAAAAATGGCAAAACACAAATTTGCTTCTATCTCCTTAACCGTGCGAGATAGAGCGATTTCGTCGAAATTTTCGACCCACAGGGTATCTAAGGAATGCAATCTTTGCAATTTTCCAAAAATTTTCCCCTCCCCAAAAATGGCGGCCATTTTGAATTTTCGAATTTTTGCCAAAAATGGCAAAACACAAATTTGCTTCTATCTCCTTAACCGTGCGAGATAGAGCGATTTCGTCGAAATTTTCGACCCACAGGGTATCTAAGGAATGTAATATTTGCAATTTTCAAAAAAATTTCCCCTCCCCAAAAATGGCGGCCATTTTGAATTTTCGAATTTTTGCCAAAAATGGCAAAACACAAATTTGCTTCTATCTCCTTAACCGTGCGAGATAGAGTGATTTCGGCAAAATTTTCGACCCACAGGGGATCTAAGGAATGCAATCTTTGCAATTTTCCAAAAATTTTCCCCTCCCCAAAAATGGCGGCCATTTTGAATTTTCGAATTTTTGCCAAAAATGGCAAAACACTAATTTGCTTCTATCTCCTTAACCGTGCGAGATAGAGCGATTTCGGCAAAATTTTAGACGCACAGGGTATCTAAGCAATGCAATCTTTGCAATTTTCAAAATATTTTCCCCTCCCCAAAAATGGCGGCCATTTTGAATTTTCGAATTTTTGCCAAAAATGGCAAAACACAAATTTGCTTCTATCTCCTTAACCGTGCGAGATAGAGCGATTTCGTCGAAATTTTCGACCCACAGGGTATCTAAGGAATGCAATCTTTGCAATTTTCAAAAAATTTTCCCCTCCCCAAAAATGGCGGCCATTTTGAATTTTCGAATTTTTGCCAAAAATGGCAAAACACAAATTTGCTTCTATCTCCTTAACCGTGCGAGATAGAGCGATTTCGTCGAAATTTTCGACCCACAGGGTATCTAAGGAATGCAATCTTTGCAATTTTCCAAAAATTTTCCCCTCCCCAAAAATGGCGGCCATTTTGAATTTTCGAATTTTTGCCAAAAATGGCAAAACACAAATTTGCTTCTATCTCCTTAACCGTGCGAGATAGAGCGATTTCATCGAAATTTTCGACCCACAGGGTATCTAAGGAATGTAATATTTGCAATTTTCAAAAAAATTTCCCCTCCCCAAAAATGGCGGCCATTTTGAATTTTCGAATTTTTGCCAAAAATGGCAAAACACAAATTTGCTTCTATCTCCTTAACCGTGCGAGATAGAGCGATTTCGGCAAAATTTTCGACACACAGGGTATCTAACCAATGCAATCTTTGCAATTTTCAAAATATTTTCCCCTCCCCAAAAATGGCGGCCATTTTGAATTTTTGAATTTTTGCCAAAAATGGCAAAACACAAATTTGCTTCTATCTCCTTAACCGTGCGAGATAGAGCGATTTCGTCGAAATTTTCGACCCACAGGGTATCTAAGGAATGTAATATTTGCAATTTTCAAAAAATTTTCCCCTCCCCAAAAATGGCGGCCATTTTGAATTTTCGAATTTTTGCCAAAAATGGCAAAACACAAATTTGCTTCTATCTCCTTAACCGTGCGAGATAGAGCGATTTCGTCGAAATTTTCGACCCACAGGGTATCTAAGGAATGCAATCTTTGCAATTTTCCAAAAATTTTCCCCTCCCCAAAAATGGCGGCCATTTTGAATTTTCGAATTTTTGCCAAAAATGGCAAAACACAAATTTGCTTCTATCTCCTTAACCGTGCGAGATAGAGCGATTTCGTCGAAATTTTCGACCCACAGGGTATCTAAGGAATGTAATATTTGCAATTTTCAAAAAAATTTCCCCTCCCCAAAAATGGCGGCCATTTTGAATTTTCGAATTTTTGCCAAAAATGGCAAAACACAAATTTGCTTCTATCTCCTTAACCGTGCGAGATAGAGCGATTTCGGCAAAATTTTCGACCCACAGGGTATCTAAGCAATGCAATCTTTGCAATTTTCAAAATATTTTTCCCTCCCCAAAAATGGCGGCCATTTTGAATTTTCGAATTTTTGCCAAAAATGGCAAAACACAAATTTGCTTCTATCTCCTTAACCGTGCGAGATAGAGCGATTTCGTCGAAATTTTCGACCCACAGGGTATCTAAGGAATGCAATCTTTGCAATTTTCAAAAAATTTTCCCCTCCCCAAAAATGGCGGCCATTTTGAATTTTCGAATTTTTGCCAAAAATTGCAAAACACAAATTTGCTTCTATCTCCTTAACCGTGCGAGATAGAGCGATTTCGTCGAAATTTTCGACCCACAGGGTATCTAAGGAATGCAATCTTTGCAATTTTCCAAAAATTTTTTCCTCCCCAAAAATGGCGGCCATTTTGAATTTTCGAATTTTTGCCAAAAATGGCAAAACACAAATTTGCTTCTATCTCCTTAACCGTGCGAGATAGAGCGATTTCATCGAAATTTTCGACCCACAGGGTATCTAAGGAATGTAATATTTGCAATTTTCAAAAAATTTTCCCCTCCCCAAAAATGGCGGCCATTTTGAATTTTCGAATTTTTGCCAAAAATGGCAAAACACAAATTTGCTTCTATCTCCTTAACCGTGCGAGATAGAGCGATTTCGTCGAAATTTTCGACCCACAGGGTATCTAAGGAATGCAATCTTTGCAATTTTCCAAAAATTTTCCCCTCCCCAAAAATGGCGGCCATTTTGAATTTTCGAATTTTTGCCAAAAATGGCAAAACACAAATTTGCTTCTATCTCCTTAACCGTGCCAGATAGAGTGATTTCGTCAAAATTTTCGACCCACAGGGTATCTGAGCATTGTACTCTTGGTAATTTCTAAAAAATTTTCCCCTCCCCTAAAATGGCGGCCATTTTGAATTTTCAAATTTTTGCCAAAAATGGCAAAACACAAATTTGCTTCTATCTCCTTAACCATGCGAGATAGAGCGATTTCGTCGAAATTTTCAACCCACAGGGTATCTAAGAAATGTAATCTTTGCAATTTTCAAAAAATTTTCCCCTCCCCAAAAATGGCAGCCATTTTGAATTTTCGAATTTTTGCCCAAAATGGAAAAACACAAACTGGCCTTAACCGTGCAAAATAGAGTTATTTTGTTGAAATTTTCGACCCATAGGGTATCTAAGAAATGTACTCTTGGCAATTTTCAAAAAAATTTCCTTTTCCCAATAATGGCGGCCATTTTGAATTTTCAAATTTTTGCCAAAAATAGAAAAACAGGAATTGGCTTCTATCTTCTTAACCGTGCAAGATAGAGTGATTTCGTCAAAATTTTCAACCCAACCAATGCAAAAAGGCATGAAGCTGAAATAAATTACATCTACACTATCAAATATTTAAGCATCATTGATATATTTTACAAATGAAACAGGGTCTTGTAAGACTACTGTACAATTTGGGCAAAAGGTTCATGGGTGGACATTACACATGATAATGTGTGTTCTTCTATGCTATCCTGTTTCTATTCGCATCTACTATCAACAGGGCGGCCTATTTCTAGTTTGATGTTTGTATTTTACACGACGTCAGTGTTGTTAATGGAACTGGTGTTCACTTTTTTTGTTTTTGGTGGAAACAGAAACAAGCCAACATCTTTACTAATGGCAGGAACCAGTTCTTGGATCTATTTATATTTTACCCTTTATATGGTTGATATTATATTCAATTGGTGAAACCTTGAAATTTTATGAAATGTCTCCCAAGCCTACTTCATTTGGAGAAGTGGAGTAAAAGTGGAATTATAACAACTTCAACATATTTTTTTTTTTTTTTTTTTTTTTTTTTTTTTTTTTTTTTTTTTTTTTTTCCCCACAAATAAAACTTTATTGACCCTTTTTTTCACAATGGTATATACTTAGCTAAGCCCCGGGAGGGCGAGGGTTCAAACCCTCCATCGGGGTTTTTACAGAGATTTTTCATACACAGTATGAACAACTGTCACATTTAAGTATCTGTGCATACATTTATACAGATAGAAATTCATCAAATGTTACTGAAACACATTCTGAAATACTACCCACTTTTTACAAAATTTATCATGTTTTGCTTCAAGCCTGGACAGGTATTCTTGTTCATTATATTTTTGTTTTAGATAGTTTTGAAATTCAAAAATATGAGGTTTTCTTTTATTTCTTGAACACCAATAAATGTAATATTTCCCAACAATATATATAACATTAAGACAAAAACAAGGGGAGTAAAAACCAGTTGTTTCCTGTTTTCCAAATAGTATATCAACTAGATCTAAACTTAAAATTACATCTCCTTTTCTCATTAACCATATTTGAACATTTTCCCAAAATATTTTACTTATTTCACATTCTAAAAAGAGGTGTACCATGGTTTCCGGATCATTGCTACAGAGTGAACACAAAGAACTATCAGTATAATGAATTTTGTGCAAATATTGCTTTGTTCCAAGCAGTCTGTGGATCACACGATATTGAAACCAGATAAGAGTGTTATCACATATAGTATGAAAGCAAATTTTGTGTGCAGTAGTCCAATATATTTTATCTAAATCTATTTTTAGTATGCCTGTCCATTTTGTAATATAGTTGTGGGCCTGCTTTGTACCTTTTCTAACTAAGATGTTGTAAAGATCCTTGCTTCCCTGACTAGATTTGGTCAGCACTTTTATCTGAGGTAACATAAAGGGCTTTTCAAATGATTGATCAGTTGGTTTTATTTTCTGTAGATAATTTTTTACAGTTGAATAAATTCTATGATAAGTTTAAAAATTAATTGGGCTGTTGAATAAGGTATGAATTTCTTCCAAAGTTAAAATATTTCCATCTTTCGTCAATAAATCTATTGGGGAAATAATACCTTTCTGATATAGTGAAGGTTCAAATAACAGAGCATGAGAATTTTCCTGATTGTACCATAGAGGTCCACAAATGTTCTCATAAGGTTCACAACATTCAAAAAGTTTAGTCATAAAATCGCCCCAAGCAAACAGAACGTCTTTCCAAAAAATATTAGTGGTGTTGCCCGCACATTTATATGACCATTGTGGTCCCATGAAAAGCAGTTTATTTCTAGGACCTGTATTTGAAATTGCTAACTTTATCCAAGGAGCATCGACATTTACATATATCCTGCGTAGCCAAGTCAGTTTTAGAGACTTAATAAAATGTTTCAGATTTATCATTTTGAGTCCTCCTTCTAAATAGCCTTTGCATAATAAGTCTCTGCTGACCTTATCAGGCTTTCCATCCCAAATAAAATTATAAAAAGTTTTATTCATTTTTAATATAAAATCAACATTTGGACTTGGAATGGACATAAATAAATGTGTAAGCTTAGGAAGTAATAAAGTTTTAATCACAGTTACCTTTCCCAGTGGTGTTAAATGACGATTTTTCCACCTATTTACTATAGTTTCTATTTCAAAGGCAACTAGTTCAAAATTTAGATCCACCATTTTGCTTAAATTTACAGAAAACATTATCCCTAGAAAACTAAACTCTGTAGCTCCCCATATAAAGTCTTCTTTTATATCTAGTTTATCTTTAGAGTATCGTTTCTTTCCAATCCAGACTAACTTGGTTTTATCAGTATTGATTTTCAATCCTGACAGTGTACCAAAAATTTCTAAAGTATTTAAGGCTGCCAGAAGGGACCCCACTGAACCATCCAGAATGAGTGTGGTGTCATCAGCAAACTGGGTTAGTTTATATTCCATATGATCAATGGTAATCCCCACTATATCCTTATTAAATTTAACAAGTAGTAGGAGTACTTGAGCACACATAAGAAATAAGTAAGATGCAATGGGATCTCCCTGTCTGCAACCCCGTTCAATATTAATAGGATCAGACAAGAAACCACATTGGATAATTGAAGCTGTAATATTATTGTTAAACATTTTTATCCACTTAATAAAACCTGACCCAAATCCTAAAAACTCCAAAACAGAGTATAAAAACTTCCAAGACACAGAATCGAATGCCTTTTCAAAGTCTATTAACATTAAAAGTCCAGGAATTTTATGTTTCTCTGTGAAATGCATCAGATCGTAGATAAGTCTTGTATTTTCTCCAATGAAACGTCCTTTTACGAAGCCTGCTTGGTTTTTAGAGATAATTTTGTCCAAGATTTTTTTTATTCTATTGGCTATTGCTGTTGATCCGATTTTGTATATTACTGATAAAAGTGATATGGGGCGCCAATTTTTTAGAAATTCTCTTGGCTTATTTCCCTTTGGCAAGCAGGTTATTATACACTGTCGCAGAGTTGTTGACATTTCACCAGTGATGTATGCATGATTGAGACTCCTAAGAATAAAGATTTTCATTTTTGCCCAAAATACTTTAAAGAATTCTGCAGGAAAACCATCAATTCCTGGACTTTTACCGTTTTTCATTGAATTAAGGGCTATACCTAGTTCATGTATTTCTAGAGGACCTTCTAGTAGAAGCGATTCCTCATGCGACAGGGTCGAAGTGTCATTTTTTTCTCCAACAATTGCATTCAAATCTATGTCATTTGACATTTTAGTTTGGTTCCTGAATAATTTTTCATAGAAGCATTTTAATTCATTTAAGATTTCCTTTTGATCAACAATACACTTATTTGGAGTTTTAATTCGTTTGACGGTTTTCTCAGTATAGTTAAAACTTTCTAAGGCACAGAATAATTTAGAAGGTTTTTCACCATTATGTAGCCACTGGGCTCTTGACCTGACAATGTTCCCTTTAAGTTTTTGTTCTCTCATGTCCTGCAGTTCTCTTTTTTTATCATCCAAGAGATCCCCAGAGGATAAAGTATTCAAATTTTCCAAAGTTTTTATGTCTGAAATTAGATTTTTTTCCTTTGTGTCAAGCTGTCTCTTTACTTTTGTTGCAAATTTGATAGTTTCTCCCCTAATTTTTAGTAAAAGAACTTCAAGAAATTGAGCATCATTAATCCGAAAACAAACATCGGAATCCTCGAGTATATTTAAGTATTCATGACTATATACAAGGACCGAATAAAACTTTTTTTCAGAATCGATCAAGGAGTTAATCATGTTGACATATTCTGTATTTTTTAACAGTGAACAATTAAATTTCCATATACCTTTACCTTTAACGAATTTACAAGTGACCAAAGTCATTTGGACTATTGAGTGATCAGTTCTATAGCCCGGTTGAATAGTACAGGTGACTACAAAGTCCATTAGTGTATTTGATACAAGAAAGTAATCTAGACGGGCTTTTTGAAAGGGTTTTTTCCTATGCCATGTATATCTTCTAATGGTGGGGTTGAAGATACGGAACGCGTCTGCTAAGTTGAGGTTTGACATCATTTTATGTATTTCTATTCTTTCAACTTCAACATATTGCGTGGTGTCATAACATATCTTAAATTATGGCTCATGTATGCAGATATGTAATTCTTCACCAAAGTAGTAACTTTACTTATTTAATTTATTTTTTGGGGGTTTTACTTTACTTTCAATACTATCCAGGTCATATCATGACAGGTAGTTTTGTGGGCAGAGGAAACCAGTACGGTTGGTCAAGGTTCTGTACTGTAAACTGCTGACCATCAGTAAGCAACCACCAACTTTCCTATAAGGTCCGGGGTTTGAACTACAGACCTGAGAGGTGGGAGGCGAGTGTATTACCACTGTGCCAACATGGCTCCAACCAACGTAGTAACAAGTGGGCAAATGGTCAATGAGTGAACCTACATCCTCTATTGATAGTATTTTAAACTTTTATTGTTTAAATCAAAATATACTTGAGAATATTTTGAAGTTGGATAGTTGGTACACTGAGTAGTGGCTTGCAAAAGGCCGGAGGTTTTCAGTGCAGAATGTTAACCAACTAAGATGCACTGGTTTCCTCCATCCTCTCAACTAACCATAGTGATATGGCCTCGTAATATATTGATATATCCCAGATGCTATCATGAGCAGGCTCAGAACCCACAGTGATCACCCAAGTGAGTGCCAAACTATCAACTCCCAAGCTTGTTAACCACTCTGTCACTCAGGTCTTCATTTTGAGTATATCGAAGGTTTGTTTAGTTTCTTTCTGTACCATACTGCATTTTGTACGTTGTTACAAATCTTTGTGTCATAATGATCACGTAGCTGTGTACACTGGTATCAGTCTTCTCTTTCTAAAGTAAATTGACACTTCCCATTCCTGGCTCTCCCCCCCCACTTTCCCCAGCATTAGTGCTCAAACAGAAAGCATTAGTTCTCTTCACTGATATGAAATATCTACAGGCATGGACAATTGTGTGTCAGGTTGTACAAACCCAAAAAAGGGCGTCTCTTAAGTCTTATCTAGTAAAGCAGACTATTGACCCAAAGATATATTGTTGTGGGTGTGAGAGTCTGTTGGGTACACACAGAAATGTGATTTTATTAGCCTTTTTCCATTGTGTCTGCTTGTGTAATGTAATGACTATTTATTAGCTCTGTTATGACGTTTTATGGTCTATCGTCGTTATGTTACATCTGCCTTTGCTATTTTATTGCTTGCAGTGCTGTCAGAATATATGGACTATTTGACAATATTCCTTTCTGGAATATACTGCCCTGAAAAGTTGAAGCAAATATGCCAACGGCTACTACAATTGAACACAATGACTTTTTAAACATTCCATATTGAATTGCTACATTTTAAATATTTAATCATAATTGTTGAAAGTCCTCGGTTTCCTAGCAAGTTTGGCATCTAATCACAGGCTGTCACCTCTGTGTGAGTTTGACTCCCTCAACTGAGAGTGCAGAGGGCCTGTCTCCATTTGATCCTGGTTGTTGAACGGGATATAAGTCCCTGACTTTGACCAATAATGATTAAGATTTCAGTGGTGCCAAGTCTGTGATTTCATCACTTGTCTCTCACCTCTGATGACTAGGGTTCACAACCATGACAGCATGTTGGATGCATTAAGGAACTGTACGGATATGTCCTTGCCTGTTGAGGGGGATGTTAAAACACCAACTTTGACTTTTACTGATAAATATCCTCAAGTTAGCTCACTAATACATGTAGGTTCTTTGAACAGTTAATAATATTAAGAAATGTCATTAAGGCAGTTTTACTGGCCATTAATTCCACTGTTTTTAGCTTGTGACATTAAACTTTAAAACTTAATTCTCTGATGAACTTTTTTAAATCTGTAGTAATTCTGTAGAGAAACTCTTACATTTTGAAAATTAATTTCTGTGAATTTCTTATTCTGTGCCCCAAATTTGGGGCAGAATTTCATGTAGATATTGTGTTATCCTGTGAATGGCCCTCACACAGGTGTTTAAGTTAGTTGGCTGAGTTTCATCCAAAGCCTGTGAATATATAATTTACTAAGCAAAAACCTAAACTAATTTATACATAAGGTGTACAAATAAAAACTGTTTGTTCCTGTTTTGCCAAATTACCATGGGGAGCAGTTTGTCCTTTCCAGATATTTATGTCCAAATACCACTGGCCTGGAAAAAACAGTCTTCCTTCCCAGTTCTGTGACATTGGACTGTTGATTGTTTTATCTGCCCTGTTGATATGCTGAGACAGACATTCCGACAGCAAATATGCAAAGAAATTATCACCCACATGCACCATCCAACTACCCATGTCTGTTAACATTACATACATCTTCCTACTCTCTCAAATTAAAACTGTTCAATTAAAAAATACCATTATAATATCATTTTTGAACCACTATAAATATTGTTTAGATTAGAATAAAACAGTTCAAACCTAGCTGATTTGCCTTTATTAACAAAATACACGAAACATATGCTGCATGGGTATTATTGATTATTACAGGGTTGGTTGAGAAGAAGTGAGAGCAGAAACAGCAAAAAAAAAACAAAAACAAAAAACCAAAAAACCCCCCAAAAAACATAGTGATGTTCCTGATAAACTAATGTGAAATTTCACAAAATCTGGTACAAATTGTACTCTTCATATAGTGTAATATTTGATTGTATTTGCTTTAAGTTTAATTCAAGAATAAATTAGGTCTGATCAACTAATCGGACAGGAACGATCCTCTCAATTAAGTATTAGTATATACTGGTTTTTTGTAACATAAGACGATGGCCTTAAGTTGAAACCTGAAACATCAGAACAAAGGCTGAATATGAGTTCCAGATATTTGTGATTTCTTCTTTAGCTGTGACTGGGTCACATTAAACTGATTTTTCCAAAACAGCCCAACTATAGTGAGAAACCAAGCACAAACTAATGAGCCCAAACCAGGTACTCTCAACACTAGTAAAACACAGGTTTCACCCTCATCAGGTATTTGTATTTTAATTTATTTCTAAAATCATAGATAATCTGTGCAGGACCAGACTTGTGCACTAATTTAAGTTCTGGCAATATTTTGGACATTTACAGCAACTCGCCTTGAGCTTGGGCCCATCTTCTTATTTCCCCGGAGAAATCGGAGATAGCAAATAATTCATGCTCTTTCAGGTTTACTTTCTACTTGGCTGTCTGAAATCTTGTGATCATTAAGTATTTCCATGGGGGAATTTCTCTGTTATTTTTAGTGGGCAGATGTCGTCTTAATGTAAGGGTCATAAAGATTACATTTAGTAAACTTGGGCTATCTTTAAGTTAAAAAAATACTAACTGAAAAGTAATGATAAAATAGTATGGAGATATAAAATACACTGCTTGTTGCAGCCAATAAATGTTCACAATAGATGCAAACTGTTATTTCTTGAAATTTCAATCATAATATTTAACAGACGAGTGTAAATTACATATCCTTAAATAACATTGAAATAGGAATATCTTATTGGCTGTTACTGTATCATTGTTGGTGCATGCAGGCAGGTATTTCATAGTCTGTTATTGAGCTTTTTGTGAACCATAAAAATTATTATCTGCTATTCAAGAAAGACATTTGTTGCCTTTGATTGCTTTTCTTTTTTCACTTTTGTTTCCATATTTATCGTGTTTAAGTTCCAATTTAGCAACATATTCTACTCTAGATATATTTTATTGAGACATTTACACAAATTCACAACAGATAAGATGCCACTTGGCCAACTTTGCTGCTAAATAAATAAGAATCTCTAGTATTTTTTTTTGGTAGATTTAAATAACGTTTTATTGTCTTAATAGTCTTGTTGACAGAATGTCTGTAATTTGCTTTTCTTGTAGTTGTGTAAGGGAGGAGAGAGTGCCTCCTTGAGTTTTCAAAAATAGGATTATGTCTAAATTTTACTCCTTTATGTTATATTTAATAAATTAGTATTCATAGCTTCTATTTACCGTTATAATTTTATATCAGTATGATTTAAATTAACTTGTTTGTACATGAGAAATCTACATTGAAGGGCCTGCAGGCTCCGCCAGCTCACGCATCTTTGCTTATAGCTCAGCAGCCACTGTACAGATTCTCTTCAAGTTTGATACATGTATGCAGTAGCCCTAGAAAAGTTGTATGAATATGGTGGAAGACATTTTTGACCAATCAGAGAAGTCACATGAGCGAAAAATGTTTTAAAAGGGGTGTGCTTCTCTGGATGATAACTTAAAAAGCAATTCACCTATTCACATTAAATTTGTCAAGTAGGTTTGGTATATAGATGTCTAGAAATCACTAACTTTGGAACTTGTCCAATACAAAATGGCCGACTTATTAGCAATTAACTAAGCACCACAATTTTTCTTAATGATGAAAATGAAAAAAAAATTTAATATCTCAGCAACGGTGAGCAACAGTAGATATAGTGATTTCGAGGAAATTCTTGATCTATAGGGTATATGCAGATTGATATGGCACTTTTTGCCAAAAAATTGTTTCCTTGGCATTTTCGGTGGCCATCTTGAATTTCTGTGTAAACTGCAAAAACACATTTATCTCAGACATGGTATGAGATGGATTGATTTCGGTAAGATTTTGGACCCACGGAATATACACAGTCCTCTTGCACTTTTTTTTTCAAAAAATCGTTTTTCAGCAATTTTTTGTGGCCATCTTGATCATCTGAGTAAAACGCAAAAACGTGTTTATCTTGGAAACAATGCAAAATAGAACGCTTTCGATGAGATGTTTTGACCTGCAGGGTACACGCAGAGTCATTGTCCAATTTTAGGCAATTATTGTTTTGTCGTCATTTTGGAAACCATCTTGAAATGGTCTGCATAAAATGCAAAAATGAATTTATCTCCGAAACGGTGCGAGAATTTCCAACGGTGCAGAGTCATCTGGCAATCTTTCAAGAAAGTCCTGCCATTTTTTACAGGCTGGTTGATTTTTTTTTGCATAATGGAAAACCATATTAAACAAAGCAAAATAGTCATTTCAGCAAAATTATTAATGCTCATTGGGACACTTTGTTTTTGCTGTGCAATAATCGTTTCTTTTTCTCTTGTGAAGCAAATGCTCTTGTTATTATTATTTTATTTCTGTTTTTCTAGTCATTCAAGAGGCAGAAGTTCAAGAAATAACACATCTTTTTCTATGCCTGAAGCAGATTTATCTCAGCAGTAATATCAGCCGATTGAATTGTCAGTTCCAATTTCTGGAAAGCAATAAATCTTAACCTTAAGGTATAGGAGCAAATAAACTTATGTGCCAAATAAACCAATAAGATGTACAAAAACAATAAGGCAAAAAAAGTCGACAATAAAAGTCAACAGTTGAACTTAAGTACATGAAATTTATATCACTTCAATTCATTGGGAGGTCAAGTAATATAAATTGCAAAATTTAGTTTTAGGGCTAAATTTATTGCCCAGAATTTGCTCACTTTTATTCCAATCCAGGCTAGGCTTAAATACAGATTTCCATGCATGGAATCTGTAAGGGTGTTAACAGAAAACTAACTCAAGCAGTTATCATTGGTTGTGACAGACAAAATACCCAAAATAGTTTTACTTCATCTGATTATCAGTTTCAACAGAGTTGAATAAGTAAAACACATACGACATGTCAGACATGACAGTTTACACAAAGTTAACATGATCAACAAGAGCAGCAATAATATTATCATTTTCAAGAAAAAGAAGCCTTAGTTCTGTTACTATTAGATAGAAATTCATTTATAGATTTAGATGTCTTTTCCCATGTCAGTCCTGCAATATTTTCTAAATTCCCAGATTTCCTTCAGTCTCCAAGCCCTGCAAACCAGATTTGATTTATGGAACTGGTCTGATCAGTGTAAAGTCTTCATCATGATCAGTTTACTATAACTGTAGAAATATTGTATTGCAAACCCCAAACACCAAGTGACATGCATGGAGACCAGCATTTAAGTATACATTATTTTAGTTGCTCCAGGGATGGAAAAAAAACTGCTTGAGTTTGGTAATAAGCATTTGGAGGGGGCGGAGGGGAGTATTGGGTTTAGGGGGGTTTGTCGAATCCACATTGGGAAGGAGGAGGCGATGAGGGTGGGTTGGTTGGTAAGTGAGGGAGAAAAATGCCTGATATATTTTTAGCTAAACCCCCAAAGCAAATTAAGTATGCATATTTTATCTTCAGCCTGAGTTGCCCAACAACAAAAATTCTCAAAATCTAACTGCTTTGTTTTTTAAGGCTCATTTTTCACCGCAGAATTTGGTTTTGGGAAATTTTCTTTTCCAAGTATTTTGCAGGAGAAAATGTCAATAATTCATGTTGTGGGAAAATTTTTGTTGGTTTACAGTTTTGCTCACTCTTAAAACAAACTTAATGGTTGCGTGTTAGAAATGGAACTTGTTTCAAAAGTGAAAAAAAAATCCTGGCTTTAATATAAATTTTGTGCTTTCTTAATACTGCAGTTCCCATAACACAGCCTATTGCTAATTTTTGTCACTTTTTAGAGCTGTTTTCAGCTCGATTATGGCAAAAAGTCAGCAAAAATGGGAATAAATAACTCGATTCTTATTACTGTGCTACAACAAAATTGAAATTGTAGTAGGTTTTAAAACCTCCTCTATACTTCCACATTTGACAAAGATTTGACTTCAGACGTGTACATATAAAAAAGGCATTACTTAAGGGATCAAAACTCAGAGCAGATAGGAGAGAGGTCACATGATCAACAAGATTATGGTGGTGATTGTGTCATTGGATTGGTCAGGTGACAAACTCATGTCAATGGAACCAGGGTTTAAATCGACCCATTTTTGTGCTTGCTTTACTGCAATTTTGAGGGCCCTTGAATTTCCATTGATTTTTTTTGCGATCAGGTCTTTTTTTTCTGTAGTTTGTAATTCAAGCCTTGGTTTACATTTTCTCATCAATTACAATTTTTTAATTTGGAATTTTGGATTGGATTAGCCATTGTTTTTGCAGTTTTGGGTAACAAATAAGAATTATGTCCACCCCACTGGGGGGTGGACATATTATTTTTGCTTTTTCCGCCGTCCGGCGTCACACTTGGTTTCCAGACATTTTAGGCAACAGTTCTTATCCTATCTTTACCAAATTTGGCATGCAGGTTTATTAGGTTAATAGCTTGTATGGGACTGCTTTTGGTGAAGATAGCTCTATAGCTAACTGAGTAATAGCTACTTTGCTACTTTTGAGTAACGGTATCTCTTTGGTTTCCAGACATTTTAAGGATTGCTATCAAGCCTATCTTTCTGAAATTTGGTATGGAGGTTCATTGGGTTAATAGCTTGTATGGGATAATGCTTTTGGGGGGAATTGCTTCATAGATCAGTGAGTAATTAATTAAATAAATGAGTAATTGGCTATTTTGAGTACTGAAAAAGGCAAATGTGCTCATAATATGAGCCTCATATCTCCTAAACCATGCGAGATAGAGTGATTTCGTTGAAATTTTCGACCCAGAGGGTATCTAAGGGATGTACTCTTTGCAATTTTCAAAAAATTTTCCCCGCCCCAAAAATTGCGGCCATTTTGAATTTTCGAATTTTTGCCAAAAATGGCAAAACACAAATTTGCTTCTATCTCCTTAACCGTGCGAGATAATAGTGGGTGGACGATTAGACGAATGTTCGATTAATTGTCGGTGTCATGGTACAATCGCGTTCGGTCACTGATAACTTCTGAAAATCGATTAAATCTTACCCTTCTTTATGTGTCTCAATATCCACGTATTTTTTATATTTTAGGCAGTCTCCTAAACTTTCTTTTAATAAATCAAGAGATTTGTCACGAATTTTGTGTTTGTTTATAACTACCGCCATATTTACTGGAAGTGAGTGCTTTTGGTGGGTACTAAATGTCGGAAACACCGTTATTCTTACCGGATTGACATAGACTTCATCCCGAAATGTGTTTCAGGATATATTGGCCAACAGTGGAGTAAAAAAGTCGATTATGGGTCGATCATCGGTCGGAAAAATGGACGAATAATCGACCATCAAAATTGAGGCGATTCCACTCACTACGAGATAGAGCGATTTCGTCGAAATTTTCAACCCACAGGGTATCTGAGCATTGTACTCTTGGCAATTTAAAAAAAATTTTCCCCTCCCCAAAAATGGCAGCCATTTTGAATTTTCGAATTTTTCCAAAAATGGCAAAACACAAATTTGCTTCTATCTCCTTAACCGGGCGAGATAGAGCGATTTCGTTGAAATTTTCAAGCCACAGGGTATCCAAACAGTGTACTCTTGGCAATTAAAAAAAATTTTCCCCTCCCCAAAAATGGCCGCCATTTTGAATTTTCGAATTTTTGCCAAAAATGGCAAAACACAAAATTGATTCTTTCTCCTTAACCCTGCGAGATAGAGCGATTTCGTCGAAATTTTCGACCCAGAGGGTATCTCAGAAATGCACTCTTAGCAATTTTCAGAAAAATTTCCCCTCCCCAAAAATGTCGGCCATTTGGAATTTTCGAATTTTTCCCAAAAATGGCAAAACACAAAATTGCTTCTATCTCCTTAACCGTGCGAGATAGAGCGATTTCGTCGAAATTTTCGACCCGCAGGGTATGTAAGAAATGTACTCTCAGCAATTTTCAAAAAAATTTACCCTCCTCCATAATGGCGGCCATTTTGAATTTTCGAATTTTTCCCAGAAATGGCAAAACACAAATCTCCTTAACCGTGTGAGATAGAGCGATTTCGTCAAAATTTTCGACCCACGGGGTTTCTGAGCAATGTACTCTTTGCAATTTTCAAAAATTTTCCTCTTCCCACATATGGCGGCCATTTTGAATTTTCGAAATTTTGCCCAAAATGGCAAAACACGAAATTGATTCTATCTCCTTAACCGTGCGAGATAGAGCGATTTCGTCGAAATTTTCGACCCACGGGGTATCTAAGAAATGGACTCTTGGCAATTTTCAAAAAATTTTCCCCACCCCACATATGGCGGCCATTTTGAATCCACATATGGCGGCCATTTCGAATTTTTGCCTAAAATGGAAAAAAATTTGCTTCTATCTCCTTAACCGTGCAAAATAGAGTTATTTCGTTGAAATTTTCGACCCATAGGGTATCTAAGAAATGTACTCTTGACAATTTTCAAAAAATTTTCCTCTTCCCAGAGATGGCGGCCATTTTGAATTTTCAAATTTTTGCCAAAAATAGGAAAACAGAAATTTGCTTCTATCTTCTTAACCGTGCAAGATAGAGTGATTTCGTCAAAATTTTCGACCCAACCAATGCAAAAAGATATGAAGCTGAAATAATTTACATGTACACTAATAAATATTTAAGCATCATTGATATATTTTACAAATGAAACAGGGTCTTGTAAGACTACTGTACAATTTTGGCAAAAGGTTCATGGGGTGGACATTACACATGATAATGTGTGTTCTTCTATGCTATCCTGTTTCTATTCATATGTCGCAGCTACTATCAACAGGGCGTCCTATTTCTAGTTTTATATGATTCTGTGATCCACATCAACTCATTAGTTTTAATTGTTTCAAATTGTTAGCATTCAGATTTTGTTATGTATTGGTGTAATAACGTTACTTTAAGTCTGTGACTTAAATTAAGTACAACTTAAATTTGCCCGAGGAACATTTTAGCTTGCTAAGTATAAGCTTCAGTAGAATCAAATGCAGGGAATGTTTGAACTGAGGTCACACTAATTTCCTTTTGTTTTGCATAAAGGTACAATACAGTTACAAAACAGATCTAGATCATTAAAACATGGATACAAAAACATCACAATTTTTTATCCAGAAGTCCCATTTTATTGTGTTTACTTAATGCATAGTACCTAATGGACAATTACTAATATAATGCTAGCACAAGCCGGCTCCGCCAAACTTCAGAAAAGGACATCCTTTTTCTCCACCGGTGGAACCGGGTACATGCCACCACTCGCTAGGTTTTGTGAACTACTTTCTTCCTGGCTGGAGAATGTGACATCATAGCATCTTTTTCATTGGGCGCATGTGCAGTCATTAGACACGTTTGTGAAACTCAATGAAATATTGTAAAATATTTCTGTTAAAAGATGTTTATTTTGTGCAAATATTTTGTGTAGAAGAGTGTTATAGCATCACCAGAACAAAAACGTGTTCATGGACATTTAATGGCCACATTCGACCAACTTGCAAGGTTTGCAAGTTGCAAGGAAAAAGGGCGGGCTCAGACCTGTGCCTTTTAAGCAGGATTGTAACTTTTTTGCAATGTTTTTATACAAGAGCAAGTGACACAGGTCTCCACATCTTCTTATAAAATCAAGAAAGATAAGAAATTTGAAAAGAAGGCGGCCAGTTCCTCCCTAGTAGATGCAAGCTCAGTCTTGGTCATAAAGCAGGTCCACAGTGATTCTTCAACTAAAATTATTAAAGATAAAAAGAAATCAACGCCTTCTAAAGAAATGAAAAAGTACACACCTTGTTAAGCTAGTACCAGCATTAATGAAGACCTTAAAGCCCTTGATCAGAAATGTCAAAATATCTTGAAAACTGTAAGATGTTGAAATTAGGTGTTTGTATATAGGTTGTGGGATGCGTGTATTAATGTATATCTGAGAAAATTCATGCGGAAGGGGCCACTGACTCTGCCAGCTCTCACATTTTTTTTCTCATATTTGGGCCATAGCTAAGCAACCACTTTGGGGCATGTATATGGGGAATATTTTCTGAATATGATGTCATTACATGTAACCAATCAGACGAGTCACATGACAAAAAATATCAAGGGGTGTGCTTGTCCGGATGATACATTTAAATTTAAAGCACTTCACTTATTTACATGATATTTGGCAATAAGGTTCGTTATGTAAATGTCTGTAAATCGTTAGCTTTTGGGAGTAATTGATACAAAATGGATGACTTATTAAACATTACAATTTTCTTAATGATAAAAAATCCTTAGTATCTCAGAAACAGTGCAAGGTAGAGCGATTTCAGTTGAATTTTTGATCAAGAAAGGCTGTAGCAGAGTCACATGTATATTTATTCAAATGTAGTTCTCTTGCTATTTTTGGTGGCCATCTTGAATTTCTGCGAAAAGAGTAAAAACATTTATCTCGTAAACAGTATCATATCAAGTGATTTCAGACGAGTTTTGGCCTGGATGGCATCTGCCCCATTTTTAGTCGAATCTTTGATTCGAGTTATGTACTGGGTTGTGGCCGCGATTTTAAATGGTCTGTTTAAGCCCTTAAATATCAAATTCTGAATAATATTTGTTCACATATCGGTACATTAAGGTGTATGTTATACACTCTGCCATTTTGAAGATTTTTAATGCTTTTATTAAGTTATATTTTATGAAGTAAAAAGCATGTCTGCCACTACGTCTGGCTTTCTATAAGGTCCCGTATGTCCTAGAACCTATTGTATTTCCATTGTGATTTTGTACTCGAACGAGGCTTTTTTAACCGTTTCGTCTGCTGGTTTCTAGACGAGAAACCCCAATTAATTTATTTGTCTGCTGGTGTATCACGCACTCACTGTTAATGTAAAATTGTTGTCTGCGCATCTACCCATTTGTCAAACAAATAAACCGTAAAGAAATTAATGAATGAAGTGACGTCACGGTAGTACTATACATTTTTCGTTTAGCCAATCAAAATCGAGGACACCTGGCAGAGACAATGAAAACACAACCCCGTAGTTCTACATTCAACCACTCGAATGCGCTTGGGGTTTCTATTTCCCAGAAGTTATCACGTGATTTCATTATTTTTTTTTCTGTCAATCCGTTTGTTATTTTAGAAGAAGTTGTCTTCCAAATTGATTTACAGTATATTTACAAAATAAACCAGTTCGCTAATCTTATTTCCTGACAATATTTTATAAAATGGACGTTTCAACAAAGATCAAATACTTTAAGCTACAGAAATTCCGGCGATAGCAATATTCGTGAGAAGATTTGAGGTCACGGATTTCCCCTGGTATTTCCTGACAATATTTTATATAGTACGTAGATCTTTTACTGACGAACTGGTTTATTTTGTAAATATAAAACAATTTGGAAGACATAGAACGGCCGTGCGTATATTTGCTCATTAATATTAATGAGGCAAGTCCGTGAACAGGAAATATGCTGGTAGTTTTCATCTTAAACCAGCCTTGTAAAATATTGTTACGAAACCCCCACAAAGAACTGCCGTGACTGCGCATATTTGCTCATTAATATTAATGAGGCAAGTCCGTGGACAGGAAATATGCTGGTGGTTTTCATCTTAAACCAGCTTTGTAAAACTGCGCATCTACAGACCCTTTATATTTCGAAGAGCTTTGATCCACGGCATCGTGGATTTAAAATTTATTATATTTACACGGCATCGTGAGCTTAATGTCACACTTAAATACACGGCCCCAATATAGAGAGTAACAAATTATTTCATTGGTTAATGCAGACGAAAAGTAGACTGGTTTCCTGGATCCTCGTGGCCTCATATTTGCTTAAATCTACATGTACAAATACTAATTTTGTAACAAATTATTTCACTGGTGAATGAAATTAGTCACGTTTGCAGATGGAAAGTAGACTGGTTTCCTAGATCGATCTTTATATTTGTAAACAAATACCCATCTCGCGACACAAATCTGAAAACTTCCGTGAAAGCGATTTCCAAATGCGGGCGATAATACAGAGTTTACAGATTTCAACACCCAGTCCTGTCCTAAGATTCGACTCTGTGGTTGGGTGAAGGCCAACCACTGGACTCTTGTTATAAAAAATTGTTGCCATATTTGGTTTTACATCTTGAAGTTCAACATAAAATGCAAAAACACCTTTGTCTCAGATATGGTGCAAAATAGAGCAATTTGCATCAATTTTTGAGTGGGTTACATATTAATATGCAAAGTCATCTGATAGGAGAGGTCCTTAGGGGCCTAGTGGGTTAGCAGGTATGGCATCTTATCAGACTGTCACCTCTGTGTATGTTTGACTCTCACAAGTGACCATGCTGAGGACCGTTCCCATTATGACTCTGGCCGTTAAGCGGTATGTAAAGCCCTACTTTGACTTATCACTGAGGTATATTGATTGCTGCAGCTGATGATTATATGTACTTTTAAATAATTAAGCGTCCCTAAAAAGGGCGCTTATTTGGTTTCGCGTCAGTTTCCTCGCCGCCACCGCATTATGGTCTCCCTTGAATATCTCCCTTATTATTGGAAGCTTTTTAACCATATTTGGCAGTTATATACCTTAGGCGTGGGAAAATTTTTCCACATGCTTAAATTTGACCTTTCGTCTTTATCAAGGTCACATGATCAAAAAATAGTTTTTTCGGGTACACCCGCCCGTCATCGCAGTTCAGGAAAATCTACTGACCGCAGAGGCTTGTAACTTCATACATGTGTTCATACTATCAAAAACGCGAGCTGATTAGATTTTGGGAGCAATCCGATGAAAATTGACCGATTTATGAGTGATTTTCTCACAGGTACCAATCAGAAAGCTTAAAATTCATGTGAACCCTCCTATTATCTTTTATTTACTCATTGGAATAGATGTGGTCACAGCATTGTGTCATAAACTTCTTGCCTTTCCAAAGGCTCAAGTTTTACTATGCCTTTTTCTAAAATGTAAATAGGTATATGGCATTTATAAAGCACTGTTACTCTTTAATTAAGTAGTTTTATGGTGCAATTTTCAACCTATTATAAGTATTGATGCTTTATGCTTTCAGAGCCAGAGCATTTATTCAATTAACTTTTCACAATTTATAACCATAGAAAACAAAAAGCTTAATTTTTCTTTCATGTTAATGCATGAACTTCCACACTGTCTGCTTAACTTTCACTTCTTCTCTCAGCACTGCATGTTTTTATTTTCAAAAACCTTTTTCTACTGTATATTATATTGCGGTGAACCTTTTTGGGACGCTTAGTTTTTGCTAGCAAAAACATTCTTCTAGTTTATAATGCTATATAATGACAAGTATACTTCAATTAAGAAATTTTACAGTTTCTTAACTTTCAGTTGATTAATTAATGTTGTCATCATTTGATTTCCTTGTCTTAATACTTTTTATACATTTTTTTTCTCTTGTGTGTCATTTTCTCCTACACCTTTTAATATCTTACACTGTCTAAGAAAAATCATAAAAGCTGTGCCATGTAGTTTCTGGTCCGTTAGAAAATAAAATTCAGTCTGATATCACTGCACAAGCCTTGCTTTTCAACAACCAGAATATAAAACATTTAATAGCAATTGCATTTCTTTTTTCCAAATAAGTTGTTTGGTCGGTGAATGAGAATGAAAAATTCTAGACTGCTATAAAAAACATTATACAATCATGGCAACAATTACCACAAACTATAAGGGCTGATAGCTGAATTAAAAACAACATCTGTAACAATATAATATATGTCATACAATATGAATGCGGTGACTCAAACTTCATGGGTATTCCACGGCCTAAACCCATGCGTAGATTTTCACAAATTTTCAGGATATATATAACCTAAGAGTATCTAATGCTGTTTTGTTTTGGGGTATATATCTGGCAGTGCCACAGCACTGCTTTTAAGATATTTCAAATTTAAACTTTGTGAATCTTCCACAACCAGTCCATGGATTTCCCCAATTTTTAAGGATACATTAGCCCAAGAGGACCTAGAGCTAATAAGGTTTGGGGAGTATCAGGTTGGGACAGCAATGCTTTTATTATATCCCCAAACAGAAATTGATGATATATTGGTTTCAGCTCCGTTGTGCCACTGCGTTGACTTGTGTGCATGATAACTCGAAAAAGCTTTCACCCATTTCATTCAAGCGTGGCACACTGATGTATTTGGGTCAGGAGAGGAACCCTATTTTAAGGTGACCTTAAACTCCCAATAGTTAAAATTTATGGCAACCTTAAGGTCAGAAATTTGACTTTTGGCCGTTTAATGCCCTCTAGGTTAAAAACTATGTGGCTCATATGGCTCAGATTTTACGGGGCAACACACCAATATATTCTTCCCATATATTCCAAAAATCAAGACTTTATGTTAGAGTTAAAATTGTGTTTGAGGCCTTTAAAGACCCTTAACTTAGACAATTTTTTCTAAATTTTTCACATTTTGCCCCGTGACTTGAAAATGGGAAGTCTGAAAAGTCTCAAACTGTAGTAGATAGTTAATTCAATGACTGTGTAATCTTTATCTGTGCAAATTTAAAGTCTGTAGCTTTAATTTTAAGGTCACCTTAAGATCTCTGAAATGTCCACAGTGACCCAATTTATGAAGTTTTTAAACTCTAAAATTTAAGGCCACTCTTAAGCCCTATAGCTGTCAAACTATGTGACTGATAGAGCTGAACTCTCATTTGAGAATACATTAATGTGTTCTTTTAACATGTGTGAAGAATCAAGGCTTTAAGGGCTGTGGGGGTATTGTTTTCACCCATGGTGTCTGCCTGTCTGGATGGGTAGGCGGGCGGTTGGGGGGCAGGAGAAAGTTTGTCTGGCCTGTATCTCAGAAACCGTAAGGTGCAGGAAGTTCATACTTGGTAGGGACATTGTTGAGGGGGTGTAGGTGTGCATCGTCATGACCTGACTTTGATTTGACCTCTGACCTTGCCACAGTGACCTTGAGTTTGAAAATCTTGTCCAGGCTATATCTCGGCAACCATAAAGTGTAGGAAGTTGATATTTGGTAGGGACATTGGTTGGGGTTGTAGGTGTGCATCATCATGGTGTGACCTTGATTTGAACTTTGAACTTGCTGTAGTGACCTTGACCTATAAAATCTTGTATGGGCTATATCTCAGAAACTGTAAGGTGCATGAAGTTGATACTTGATAGAGACATTGGTGGGGGGGTTGTAAGTGTGCATCGTAATAGTGTTGTCTTGATTTGTCCTATGACCTGCTGTATTGACCATGAGTTTGAAAATCTATTCTGGGCTATTTATTGGATTTGGTAAGGTGTAGAAGGTTGAGGCTTGGTAGGGACATTGGTTAGGTGGTGTAGGTGTGCATCATGGTATGACCTTTAACTTTGGCTCTGCCAAAGTGTGTTCATGTGCCATATGTGAGACATGTTTCTCTTATGACAAAGATCTATAGATTGCTGCAACTGATTAGTTTATGTACTTTTGTTTAATTGTCCTATTTCCATTGACAGCTATACTCTAATTAATAAAATTTACAGCTTTGTAATTTTTAGTTTACTGATTAATGTTGTCATCTTGCTATTGAAATGTCTTGATTTAATACTTTATCTCTACATATGTTTTCTTTCTTTTAGATTTTATTTTCTCTACTTAACATTATTTGGAGTTTTATATAACTGACACTGCTCTGAAAGTAGGTCACTCCTGTACTGTTTCACTCCTTCTATATTTCATGCTGTTGAAAACTATAATTTCTCCTGGCTGTGATGCTATTTTTAGATATAACTTCTATATGTAATGTTTGTATAAATTAGTTTGAAGTCTGTAGCTTTAATTTCAAGATCACTTTTAGGTCTCTAAAATGACTACATACCCAATTTATAGACTTTTACCACTTTTAAGCCCTAAAGAGCTGCCAATGCTATATGTGACTGATAGAGCTGAAATCTCATCTGGGATGACATTAATAGTTTTTTATGTCAGCTGACTTGTCAGTCAGCTGACATTATGTCGTCACTCTGCGGCGTGGGCGTACGCGTCCGCGTCCGCGTGAACAACTTCTTCTCCAAAACTACAAGGCCTAGAGACATGCTGTTTTTTTTAAAAGATACCTTATCTATCGAGGATGAAAAATTGTTCAAGGCATGCAAATCTGTCTGTTCGTCTGTTTGCTAGAGACATTACAAGGGAGGTACCCCCACCAAAAGTGTGAAAATTTCAACACTTTATCACAATTTTCTCAGTGACTATTGCAGGGATTTCTCTCATATCTTGCATATATGTACTAGGCCAAAGATAGATTCTCTTGTGTGAGTATGAGACCTGGATCTGTCTTATTTTTTTTTAATAAATTTTTTTAATAATTTTTAATGCATTAAAATTCATGAAATCATGCACTAAATCACTTATAACTTGAAAAGTGTTGCATTTAGAGCATTTTGTTAAAATATGTTATTCAGCTACTTTTTCATAGCTACAACATGGTGAGTAACTTGGGTGTCTGTCTCAATAGCTAAGTGAGTAATAGCTACTTTTGGGCTCTTCAGTAACTACCATCTTGAGTAAAATCACTTGTAACTTGAAAACTATTGCATTTAGAGAATTTCGTATAAATATGTTATTCAGCTACTTTTGGGTCAGCTATAACATAGTCAAATTTCAGACCTGTAGCTCATGGCATAGCTGAGTAATAGCTACTTTTAGGTTATCACTGTTGAGTAAATCACTGATAACTTGAAAACTATTGCATTTGGAGTATTTTGTTTCAATATGTTATTCACCTATTTTGGGGTCAGCTATAACATAGTGAAATTTCAGATCTGTGGCTCATGGCATAGCTGAGTAATAGCTACTTTGAGGTTATCACTGTTGAGTAAATCACTTATAACTTGAAAACTATTGCATTTACAGAAATTTGTGTAAATATGTTATTCAGCTACTTTTGGGTCAGCTATAACATAGTGAAATTACAGACCTGTAGCTCATGGCACAACTGAGCAATAGCTATTTTCAGGTACTGACTGTTGAGTAAATCAGTTGTAACTTGAAAAATATTGCATTTGGAGTATTTTGTTAAAATATGTTGTTCACCTGCTTTTGGGTCAGCTATAACATAGTGAAATTACAGACCTATAGCTCATGGCATAGCTGAGCAATAGCTATTTTCAGGTTCTCACTACTGAGTAAATCAGTTGTAACTTGAAAACTATTGCATTTACAGTATTTTGCTTAAATATGTTGTTCACCTACTTTTGGGTCAGCTATAACATAGTAAAATTTCAGACATGTAGCTCATGGCATAGCTGAGTAATAGCTACTTTTAGGTTATCACTGTTGAGTAAATCACTTATAACTTGAAAACAATTGCATTTACAGAAATTTGTGTAAATACGTTATTCAGCTACTTTTGGGTCAGCTATAACATAGTGAAATTACAGACCTGTAGCTCATGGCACAGCTGAGCAATAGCTATTTTCAGGTACTGTATGTTGAGTAAATCAGTTGTGAGTTGAAAAATATTGCATTTGGAGTATTTTGTTAAAATATGTTGTTCACCTACTTTTGGGTCAGCTATAACATAGTGAAATTACAGACCTATAGCTCATGGCATAGCTGAGTAATAGCTACTTTTAGGTTATCACTGTTGAGTAAATCACTTATAACTTGAAAAGTATTGCATTTAGAGTATTTTGTTTCAATATGTTATTCACCTACTTTGGGGTCAGCTATAACATAGTAAAATTCCAGACCTGTGGCTCATTGCATAGCTGAGTAATAGCTACTTTGAGGTCATCACTGTTGAGTAAATCATTTATAACTTGAAAACTATTGCATTTACAGAAATTTGTGTAAGTATGTTATTCAGCTACTTTTGGGTCAGCTATAATATAGTGAAATTACAGACCTGTAGCTTATGGCACAACTGAGCAATAGCTATTTTCAGGTACTGACTGTTGAGTAAATCAATTGTAACTTGAAAAATATTGCATTTGGAGTATTTTGTTAAAATATGTTGTTCACCTGCTTTTGGGTCAGCTATAACATAGTGAAATTACAGACCTATAGCTCATGGCATAGCTGAGCAATAGCTATTTTCAGGTTCTCACTATTGAGTAAATCAGTCGTAACTTGAAAACTATTGCATTTACAGTATTTTGCTTAAATATGTTGTTCACCTACTTTTGGGTCAGCTATAATATAGTAAAAATTCAGACATGTAGCTCATTGCATAGCTGAGTAATAGCTACTTTGCTTATAACTCACTTATTATTGGTCCTAGAGGTTTGGAATGGTAAACAGACATATAGGAAATCATGGGCTGGGAATCTGTTGATGTGGTCCGATTTGACCTTGGACCTCTTCTTCAAGGTCAAACGAGGATAGCCAAACTTAAAAGTGCTTATAACTCGCTTATTATTGGTCTTAGAGGTTTGGGATGGTAAAACAACATATAGGAAATCATGGGCTGGGATTCTTTTGGTGTGGTCAGATTAGACCTTGGACCCCTCCGTCAAGGTCAGTTGAGGATAGCCAAACTTAAAATTGCGTATAACTCGCTTGTTATTGGTCCTACAGGTTTGGGATGGTAAACCAACCTACAGGAAATCATGGGCTGGGAATCATTTGGTGTGGTCGGATTTGACCTTGGACCCCTCCTTCAAGGTCAAACAAAGATAGCAAAACTTAAAAGTGCCTATAAATCGCTTATTATTGGTTCTAGAGGTTTGGGATGGTAAACCATCCTATAGGAAATCATGGGCTGGGAATCTTTTGGTGTGGTTGGATTTGACCGTGGACCCGTTCTTCAAGGTCGTACGAGGATACTGCATTTGCAGTATTTCTTTAAATATGTTTTAACCTACTCTTTACACTTAAACAGTTACCTTGTTACTTTCCTTCATAATACCATTTGCAGGGAACAACTTTTTTGTCCTTTTCTTCTGTCAGGTTCAGAATTTCTTTTGAACATGCTGTTCAATTACCATTTACTGTACTTCTGTACAGCACTTTCCCTGATAATTATGCTTTCCTCTCATTATTACCTTCACAAATCAAAAACACTCAGTCAGCTGACACAGTGCCCGTTTACGGGCACTCTCCTCTTGTTTTTACATGTGCCAAAAATCAAGGCTTTAAGTAGACATTTAATCTGTATATAAGGCCCTTGAACAGTCTACCCAGAGGACCTTTTCAAAATTGACCAAAAAGAGAAAAAAATTTTTTTAAAAATGGTTTGACAAAAAAACAAAAAAAAAAGAAAACTAAATAAAAATAATTTATAATAATTGAATGTTTGTGGCATGAGAAATGGCCTGCCTGGGGATATGTTGGTGTCAAGTCATCACAATTTATTTATTTTATTTTATTTATTTTTTTTAGGGGGGGGGGGGGGGGGGGGGGGCGTCCTTAAGTTTGTCAGTGATCTAATAACATCCATAGACAATTATTGTTCATTACCGGAATGAATAAAATCTGTGAGCTTTCCTCTCTTCTTCAACTTCATGAAAGTTACTGTCTTGTACATTTGAAGTTTTTCCTTAGATTTTCCTAAATGTTATATTTCAAATTGTTCCTTATACCCCATTCACACTACAGGCAGTATCACTGCGGTAGGAAACATTTGGGGAAATGTCCCTGTCCTTGGATCACCCTCTGAAGTCCTGGTATGACCTTGCAAGTCAGTGCCGAACCTTCCACTACCTTGCAAGTCCTACGGAAGTTTTAAACTGTTTAAAATTTCTGCCTCAGATTTCCCATGTGCACATATGAATTTGTAACTACGGTAACTGAAGTTATGGGCCACGGTGTACATAAGGTTGTGATTCGGTCATCTTTTGGTGTAATACGGCGAGATAAGTTAAGGTGAGTTAAGGTATTTTACCTTTTGCCGGTGGTGAGTTAAGGTTAATGGAGGTCGCATCACAGTGACCAACATTTTTTTATTTCTGTCATCCGAGTGTTATTGACCGTTGTGTCCAATCAGTGACCCTTCACCTGTAGTGTGAACAACTCGAACGAAATGGGGCGACCTGGGAGGCGGTTCCGCCACCGAGAAAATCTTCTAACCCGCGGGACGACTGCCTGTAGTATGAATGGGGCATTAGATTTTCCTAAATCCCTATGTCAAATTGCACATTTAGTTGTACCTGTGATCAGGGGTTCCTGCCTGTTGTGGCTGGCTATTGTTTAGATAACCAATCACAGTGACACATTTGGTAACAAATGCTAAAGTAATCACACATCACCCCTACCACCTTATCACCAATGTTTAAAAACCACTTCCATGGAAACATACTTTTTCAGATATCCCTTTTCATCTGGTGAGAAAAAATATGCTAAAGCCTTGTTATTTTCACCAACAGCCTCATCCCTCCTCCCATTTATTTTTCTCCCCACTTGCTTCAGGACTTGAACTGCTGAATTACAAAATCGCAGAGGAGGAGGGGGGGTTGGGGAGCATTGGGGTATTTTGGACTATAGAGGAGAAAAAATATCTCGGCAATAATTTAGGTGATTCTGTTATATTAAAGTGTGGGGACTTGTATCTTAATAAAAAGGGGGGAGAAATGTCCTTGTTGAGGAGAAATTGTGGGGGTAATTTGGCCAAAAGAAGCTGCAAGTATTACCGGCTAAGTAATGAACTAAGAACAGTTTTGTGTTCAAAGACCGGTTTGCGTTATTTATGGTTGAAATGTGCTGGTGTACTTTAAAGGGGGAGGGGGGAAGAGCTTTTATCCATTGTTGTTTGGACTTCTACCGGTTGTGTACATTGGTTTATTCATGAAAGGGACCATTTGCTATTGTTTAAGTTAGTGTCAATATAATCTTGCAGTAAAGTGATTATTGTTGTTGAAATAAAGCAGAGACTTTGACACAAAAAGATAATTGATTAAATAGTTGAAAAATGAAGGAATAGTTAAAGGTTATATAATTAAAATCTGTATTTTGTCGTTCTGGATAAACAAATATACACCAGATAAACATACCCCAAGTCAGCCAAAGATATTTAATTTTTAAACCTTATGAAAACATGAACAGTTTGAACATTTTGAATTTTAAAATTCATTGTATTGTTTTGGGCTGCAGTTTTGTAGCATTTGTCTAATGATTGTATTTATCATTTGTATAAATGATATAATAGCTGGGCAAGAAGTAAGTACATAACATTGGCATTTATTGAGCTTTTTCTCCATCCTCCTCATTAATATATCTCAGTATCAGTTGATTTTTTTTCTCGTTCATTTTTTTATGTCAGCTGACTTGTCAGTCAGCTGACATTATGTCGTCACTCTGCAGCGTTGGCGTGCGCATACATGTCTATGTGAACAACTTCTCCTTCAAAACTACAAGGCCTAGAGACATGTTGTTTTTTAAAAGATACCTTATCTATCGAGGATGAAAAATTGTTCAAGGCGTGCAAATCTGTCTGTTTGTCTGTTTGCTAGAGACATTACAAGGGAGGTCCCCCCCACTAAAAGTGTGAAAATTTGAACACTTTATCACAATTATCTCAGTGACTATTACAGGGATTTCTCTCATTTTTTGCACATATATATATATATATATATATATATGTACTATGCCACAAGTAGATTCCCTTGTTGTGTGAGTACCAGACCTGGAACTGTCTTAATTTTTTTTATGAATTTTTAATGCATTAAAATTCATGAAATAATCCACTAAATCACTTATTAATTGTGGGACACTTGTTTGTAGATGGGAGGAAATCAGGCTCTGCCAGCTCCGTGTTTTGATTTCCTTCTAACTCTATGACCGTTGGGCAGATTCTTTTCAAATTTGGCTTGTGTATGCACTAGCCCAGGGGAATTTTTTCAATGTACTGCAGTGACATTTCGACCAATCAGAGAGGCCACATGACCAAAATATGTCTTTTTTTTCGATGGGTAAGCTTGTCCGGATGATAACTTGAAAGGGATTTTATCTATTTACCTGAAACTTGGCAAATACATTCATTCTATTAAAATCTGGAAATCATTAGATTTTGGAATTGATTGGTTAAGAATTGGCCGAGTAATTAATGATTAATTAATCATTATGAATTTTCCAAATAAGGAAAACACAAATATATATCTCAAAAACCGTGTGTGAAAGAGCGATTTTGACAAATTGTTTGATCTACAGGGCAGAGTAGCCATCTGGATTTTCTCGAAAACCATTCCAGAAAGAACAATTCCAATGAAAATTTTTACCCACAGGGTATCTCAGTAGAGTAGCCACCTGGATTTTCCAAAACATTTTGTCTCCACAAAAATGGTGGCCATTTTAAATTTTTAAAAAAAATTGTCAAACACAAAATTTTTTATTAAAACCATGCAAAATAGAGCAATTTCGACTAAATTTTTGACCCACAGGGTATCTCTGCAGATTAACTAACACATTTTTCCAAAAATTTTGTCTCGCCAAAAATGGCAGCCGTTTCGAATTTTTCGCAAAATTTGCAAAACACAAAAATGCTTATATCTCGAAAACCATGCTAGAGCGATTTCAACAAAATTTTTGTCCCACAGGGTATCTCTGCGGAGAAGCCATCCCAAATTTAAAAAAATTTTGTCTTGCCAAAAATGGCAGCCATTTTGAATTTTCAAATTTTTTCCCAAAATTGCAAAACACAAAATTGCTTATATCTTGAAAACCGTGCGAGATAGAGTGATTTCGACATAATTTTTGACCCACAAAGTATCTCTGCAAATTAACTTATACATTTTTCAAAAAAAATTTGTCTCGCCGAAAAGGCGGCCATTTTGAATTTGTCGCAAAATTTGCAAAACACATAAATGCTTATATCTCGAAAATTGTGCTAGATAGAGCGATTTCGATGAAATTTTTGATCCACAGGTTACCTCTGTGGAGTAGCCATCGCAATTATCCCAAAAATGTTGTCTCGCCAAAAATGGCGGCCAAAGGCTATAAGCACAGCATTTTCTTAATACATGTACTTTACCATTCACCTTTATATCCTTTTTGGGATGCTTTGTTTTTGCAAGCGAACTTTTACTTTTCTTATTGACTATTGTAGGGATTTCTCTTTTGTCATGCTTATATATACCAGGCCACTAGTAAATTCCATTGTGTGAACATTAGGCCTGGATTTTTTAAAATTATTTTATATGAATGTTTTAAATAATTTTTAATGCATTAAAATTCATAAAATCGTGCACTAAATCACCTATAACTTGAAAAGTATTGCATTTAGAGCATTTTGTTAAAAGATGTTATTCAGGTACTTGCTTCCAATAGCTAAGTGAGTAATAGCTACTTTCTGATTTTTCAGTACCTTTCATAATAAGTAAAATCACTTGTAACTCAAAAACTATTGCTTTTAGAGAATTTTGTATAAATATGTTATTCAGCTACTTTTGGGTCAGCTATAACATAGTAAAATGGCAGACTTGTAGCTCATTGCATAGCCAAGTAATAGCTACTTTGAGGTTGTCACTGTTGAGTAAATTGCTTGTATCTTCAAAACTATTGCATTTAGAGTATTTTGTTTTCATATGTTTTTCATGTACTCTTGGGTCAGCTATAACATTGTAAAATTGCAGACTTGTAGCTCATGGCATAGCTGAGCAATAGCTATTTTCAGGTTATCACTGTTGAGTAAATCAGTTGTAACTTGAAAAATCAGTTGTAACTTGAGGTTTTCTCTGTTGGGTAAATCAGTTATAACTTGAAAACTATTGCATTTAAAGTATTTTCTATAAATACTTTGTTCACCTACTTTTGGGTCAGCTATAACAGTGAATTTGCAGACCTCTATGTCACGGCATAGCTGAGCAATAGCTACTTTCAGGTTCTCACTGTTGCATTTGCAGTAGTTTCTTTAAATATGTTTTAAACCTACTTTTTACACCTAAACTGTTGACTGTTACCTTGTTACTTTCCTTCTGAATACCATTTGCAGGGCACAACTTTTGTGTCCTTTTCTTCTGTCACTTCTACTCTGAAACTCAAAACACATAGTCAGCTGACACAGAGCCCGTTTATGGGCACTGACTGCTTGTTTTTTTCCGTCTTGTCATTTGTGGTGGTGCTTAGTGTGAATTTGTGCGGGCGATTATATTGATGACTGAGTGAATCGAGGAATTTTTGTATCTGAAGGACTTTCATTGGGGTATTGAGTGAAGACTCTTCATGATTGCAACTCCTAACTGTGTATGCGTAGATGTGTGTGGGTGTGTTTCTACCAGTGCTTTCAACAATTATAGATTGATTTCTACCTGGCAAGGAGAAACTCAAACACAAGATGGGTCTTATAATAACGTGTTGCTAAATAGTAAATCTCAGGAAAAGTTTTCTGACAGAGTGGAGAAACAGCTCTTAAAGTGGATAATGTTCTTGTATATTTTATTTGCCAGCAATTAATTTTGAGCCCCACTGAGGCATTTTCATAATCAGTACTATTATAGTCTTTTAAGATTTTTTTTTAGTATGGCTGCAAAACAATTTTATAATTAATAGCCTGTGAAATATTTGGAGTCTATGCATTGTCTACTGAATGGATTACACTTTCAACACAAATGATGGTGAATAGTTAATGAACTTGCCAATGTTGTCATACATCAGATTACAAAACAGTACTGTATTTTTAGAATTGATCCTAGAATGTTATGATTCTGGTGACTGTCTTTAAACCAATAGAGCTATGCTGTATTGCACTGGTTTGAGTTATTAATTACAAAATGGATAGATGAATAAAGATCAATATAAGTAATATATTCTCATCCCAAGAAATACAAAAGTTTGAGTTAGAGAGCCATGTGATTATTGGATGCATTGGAGTTCTGTATTAAATAAATGTGAAAATCTGTCTGTCTGTACATCTGTCTCTCTGAAAATCCTCAGGCCAATCAAATTCTCTGCAGGCACTGAGTGTGGATTTTAAGCCAGTTTACTAATATAACCATCTTTTGCTGACTCGTACTTTGGCAGATGTTTATTGCTCAGTTTCATACATCAGGTTTTGTCATATAACCACAATGTAAGAAATTGTAGTAAGTTTGTAAAGAATGTTCTCTTAAACCATACTTAGCTCTACAGAATTCTTTTTATGTTTGTGATATTTTAATCAAGATAAAGCAGTTTCTTTCTGAAAATTGAAACCATTGGGAGAAAAAATTGCTGTTGATTTATTAACAACAGTCAGTTCACAGAACCTGAAAAAAAAAAACTTGGAGGAAGACCGAGAGCACCTAGCAATAAATTTTTCTTTCTGAGGATAAAATTGTTGCAATGCAAACGTTGGTATTTGTGTCACATAAATGACATTGTGTCCTTAATTTTATGTCATGTGATATACAGATGTCTTTATTTGGATTATCCTGTTGCCTAGTACAGAATTGTTCAAGGATATTGATATACATTATGTTTTATGGAGATTAAATCTGTGTACAACAGTGTAGCAATGGTGGTTTATTTACTGGAGCGGTACTCCATGATGAAACATTTTTTCTTGTTGCAAGTTATTTTAGCTCAATAGGATATGTTGTTGTTGAAAAAAATGGAACAAATATTAAAGATAATGTGTTTTTGAAACTGAAACATTGGTTTGTGATGTCTTGGAAATCAATGGGATTCAGCTTATTTGAACTATCAAGTCTATTTACATACAGGTCTCTTTGTGTTAAACACAACATTTAAGTGAAATTCATAACAACATGTATAGAGATGTAATGTGGTGGCCATCTGGTACTTTTGTAGGTAAGCACTGCCTTATTAAAGCTTTGTTTCCATCAACCTAATTAGTAACCTGTAATTAAAAGGCTGGAATGAGTTTTAATAATTGTTACCACTAGAGTGCTCCTTTGCTATTGTTTGTAGTCTTTTTAACATCTCCGTTGCACTACAAGACTTATTGTAGGATGCCCATGATTTATTCCTCAGGATGCTTAACTATGACCCCTGCAATGTCTCTGGTTTTTGAATATTGAACAATGTTTTTGTGTGATGCGCCTTAGAGTCTGTCTTTTGACAGAGATTAAGCGCTATAAAAGTGCTATTAGAATATTAGAATTAGAATTAACTATGACCAGTGAATGAGATTTACTGAAAAATTTGTCAGGTCCACTGGACCAGCAACTCTAAATGTTACAGGTCTGTAGTAAAAGATGCCAGTCGGTATTTCAATGTAGGTTACAGTTTCAAAAGCCTCCTTGAGAGAGATAAGGTCACCTTAAATTTAAGGTTTTCCTCACATTTCTAACTTTGTTAATGAAACTTAATTTCATAAAGCCCCATTCCTTAAAGGAGACCCTGAAATTTCAAGGAAACTCTTCAGGGTTGGGCCTAAATAGTACAAATAAAAGTATTTAATACAAGCACTGTATTTTTAAAATCTTTTAACACAAGTACATTTTTTCAGAAAAGTATTTAGTAAAAGTATAAGTATTTTTGAAAAGTTTTAGTACAAGCACTCTTTTAGGGGCAAAAATGTTTTTCAACAACATACTTTTATTTAAGATTCATTGTTAATAAATTTTAGTTGTGGATTGTAGTAATATGCAAAGTAAACACAAAAACACACTTGAAAACATTCATGCATATACTTATAGAAATATCTACAACATATTGCAAAGGGGTAAACATCAAGTCTTCAAATATTTGACCCTCAGTAGGCATCCGTACACCTTACCAGCATTGCAAAAAAGTCTTTCTACAGGCCCAGATGTAGCAGGAAAAGGCAAGAACTTGTTGACCCACTGTGTTAGGGAGGAAAATTCTGCTGATAGACCCTCCAGTACTCGAGTGTTTCACTTGTATAGTCAGAACAGGGTTAAGCAAGGTACTGTTGTGCTTTATCACTCATGATATCCGTTGGGGCATCTATTACCTCAGCTTCCATGAATCCTAGAAGATCATCTTCTTGTCTTGACATTTTTTTGTGCTGATGAATGGCTGTATAATATGTCATCTGGCTGTATAATATGTCATGTGGCTGTATAATGTGTCATCTGTTGGTGAAAGCTGATCAGCTACATTTAACTCCCGATTTTTCATGACCTCAGACCTCTTTGTATTACTAGAACACTATTTCAGCTGGAATCGGGGATCAAAGGTAGGTGCCAGGGAGTATGAACTTTAATTCTCATATGGAGATGAACTCCCTTAAATTTTAAGGAAGGAAAGGCCCTACCTTATATTTAAGTGAATAATTCTCCAAGCAATGTTTCATAATATTTGCTCCCTCAAGTTTCAAGGAAGGTAAGGTTTTTGTAAGGGCAGTTAAGGGAGGCTTTGTGAAACTTAATTGAAGGTGGTCTTGCCAAATGAAAGAAACTTTACTTAAGGAGGTCCTTTCCAAAGGAAGCTGTGTGAAGCCTAAAATAATAAAAATAATTGTATTGTTTTCAGAAACTAGCGAAACAAAAAATTGAGTGTAGGGTATCCTTTCTCAACATTGGTAACCTGGGAACCATTAGCACAGCTTTATTGCTGAGAATTGTGAATAGTGTGCATGGAAACCTAGCATTAATTAAGCGTCCCTGAAAGGGCGCTTCTTTGTTTTCACCTCAGTTTCCTCGCCGCCGCCGCATTATGGTCTCCCTTGATTATCTCCCTTATTAATAGAAGGTTTCAAACCATATTTGGCAGTTACATACCTGAGGCGTGGGAAAATTTTTCTGCATGCTTAAATTTGACCTTTGACCTTTATGAAGGTCACATGATCAAAAACAATTTCTTTAAGTACCCACACCCCCCACCCCACCCCCCCCCACCCCGGTCATTGCAGTTCAGGAAAAACTACTTACTACACAGCCTTATAATTTGACACACCTGTTCATACTATTGAAAAAGTGAGCTGATTAGATTTTGGGAGCAATGTCTTGAAAAATGTCTCATTTATGGGTGATTTTCTCACACCTTCCAATCTGAGAGCCTTAAATTTAGGTCAACCCCCCTATTATCTTCTTAAGTATTGCATTTAGAGCCATAAAATGTATTGGGAGGTAATAGGAAACCATATGTGGAGAGTCTAAATAGCCGGTCAGTTTTACCCCCCGACCCCCCCCCCTTATGGGTCAAACTGGGGTCATAAAATAGCTGATTTTGAGTTTTTGCCTTATATCTCCTTTTAATTGTTGCTTTTATAGCTTCAGAATGTATTAAGAGGTATTGGGAAAGCATATGTGGAGAGTCTAAATAGCCGGTCAGTTTTACCCCCTAATTCCCCCTTATGGGCTAAACTGGGGTCATAAATAGCTGCTTTGGAGTTTTTGCCTTATATCTCCTTTAATGTTGCTTTTATAGATTGAGAATGTATTAAGAGGTATTGGGAAAGCATATATGGAGACTGTATAAATAGCCAGTCAGTTTGACCCCGCGACCCCCCTCCCCCTCCCCATGGGTCAGACTGGGGTCATAAAATAGCCGATTTTGAGCAGTTTTTGTCTTATATCTCCTTTATTGTTGCTTTTATAGCTTCAGAATATATTAAGAGGTATTGGGAAAGCATATATGGAGAGTCTAAATAGCCGGTCAGTTTTACCCCCTGGCCCCCCCTTATGGGTCAAACTGGGGTCATAAAATAGCTGATTTTGAGTTTTTGCCTTATATCTCCTTTATTGTTGCTTTTATAGCTTCAGAATGTATTAAGAGGTATTGGGAAAGCATATATGGAGAATCTAAATAGGCGGTCAGTTTTATCCCCCAACCCCCCCTTATGGGTCAAACTGGGGTCTTAAAATAGTTGCTTTGGAGTTTTGCCTTATATCTCCTTTATTGTTGCTTTTATACCTTCAAAATGTATTAAGAGGTATTGGGAAAGCATATGTGGAGAGTCTGAATAGCCGGTCAGTTTTACCCCCCGACCCCCCCCCCTCCCTTATGGGTCAAACTGGGGTCATAAAATAGCTGATTTTGAGTTTTTACCCCACAGCCCTTAAGGGCTGTCGGGGTATTGTTTTCACCCATGGTGTCCGGATGGGCGGGCGGGCGGGTGGCCGGGTGGCGGGAAATAGTTTGTCCGGGCTGTATCTCAGAAACCGTAAAGTGTAGGAAGTTGATACTTGGTAGGGACATTGGTTAGGGGGTGTAGGTGTGCAACGTCATGGTCTGACCTTGATTTGACCTTTGACCTTGCCGTAGTGACCTTGAGTTTGAAAATCTTGTCCGGGCTATATCTCGGAAACCGTAAGGTGTAGGAAGTTGATACTTGGTAGGGACATTGGTTAGGGGGTGTAGTTGTGCAACGTCATGGTCTGACCTTGATTTGACCTTTGACCTTGCCGTAGTGACCTTGACCTATAAAATCTTGTCCGGGCTATATCTCGGAAACCGTAAGGTGTAGGAAGTTGATACTTGGTGGGGACATTGGTTAGGGGGTGTAGGTGTGCAACGTCATGGTGTGACCTTGATTTGACCTTTTACCTTGCCGTAGTGACCTTGACCTATAAAATCTTGTCCGGGCTATATCTCAGAAACCGTAAGGTGTAGGAAGTTGATACTTGGTAGGGATATTGGTTAGGGGGTGTAGGTCTGCAATGTCATGGTCTGACCTTGATTTGACCTTTGACCTTGCCGTAGTGACCTTGACCTATAAAATCTTGTCCGGGCTATATCTCGGAAACCGTAAGGTGCAGGAAGTTGGTACTTGGTAGGGACATTGGTTAGAATGTGTAGGTGTGCAACGTCATGGTCTGACCAGGATTTGACCTTTGACCTTGCCGTAGTGACCTTGAGTTCAAAAATCTTGTCCGGGCTATATCTCGGAAACCATAAGGTGTAGGAAGTTGATACTTGGTAGGGACATTGGTTAGGGGATGTAGTTGTGCAACGTCATGATCTGGCCTTGATTTGACCTTTGACCTTGCCGTAGTGACCTTGACCTATAAAATCTTGTCTGGGCTATATCTCAGAAACCGTAAGGTTGAGGAAGTTGATACTTGCTAGGGACATTGGTTAGGGGCTATAGGTGTGTATTATCATGGTGTCATCTTAATTTGACATTTGACCTTGTCGTAGTGACCTTGACCTATAAAATCTTGTTGCACCTTTGGGTCTCTCTTTTGATGCAGATTAAGCACTATTAAAGTCATATTAGAATTTATTACTTATAAATTAATTTATTTTAATTATAAATTAATTTATTTTTATTTTATAAATTAATTTATTTTACTTTCATAACTTCCCATTGTAAGAAATCGAATTTCATCAAGTGAACCACAGATTTTGCTCCAACACCACACATAAGCATTCATTAAATGTATTACCACTTCTGTATGCATGGTAATATTCAAACCATCTAAACCATAATTTGGGCCTTGCAGATGTAGATAAAGAGGGTTGAATTTTAGTTTGCTGATTCATGCTGTCATCTTGTTATTGAATTATTTTGTTTTAATACTTCATCTTTATATGCATGATCTTTCTTTTAAACATTATTTCTCCATTTAAACATTGTTTGGACCTTTATATACCTGACAGTGCTCTGAAAGTATCCTGAAGTTTGTACTGATACAGTACTTCTGTGTCTCATGGTGTTGAAAATATTTCCCTAGGCTGTGGGGTACGGGCATCTCTGATGCTATTTTTGCCTTATATCTCCTGTATTGTTGCTTTTATAGCTTCAGAATGTATTAAGAGGTATTGGGAAAGCATATATGGAGAGTCTAAATAGCCGGTCAGTTTTACCCCCCGACCGCCCCCCCCTCCCGTATGGGTCAAACTGGGGTCATAAAATAGCCGATTTTAAGTTTTTGCCTTTATCTCCTTTATTGTTGCTTTTATAGCTTCAGAATATATTAAGAGGTATTGGAGAAGCGTATGTGGAGAGTCTAAATAGCCGGTCAGTTTTATCCCCCCCATGGGTCAAACTGGGGTCATAATATAGTTGCTTTAGAGTTTTTACCTTATATCTCCTTTAATGTTGCTTTTATAGATTGAGAATGTACTAAGAGGTATTGGGAAAGCATATGTGGAGAGTCTAAGTAACCGGTCAGTTTTACCGCCTGACCCCCGCCCCCCCTTATGGGTCAAACTGGGGTAAAAAAATAGCTGTTTTGGAGTTTTTACCTGATATCTCCTTCATTGTTGCTTTTATAGCTTCAGAATGTATTAAGAGGTATTGGGAATCCAAATCTGGACAGTCTAAATAGCCGGTTAGTTTTACCTCCTGACCCCCATGTATGGGTCAAACTGGGGTCATGAAATAGCTTTTGCCTTTATTGTTGCTTTTATGCTTTCACAATGACTTTGTATTAAAAGCTATTGCAAAACCCTGTGGACAATCTAAATAGCAATACATACTTGCACACATAATTATATATGAAGTTATCAATACTCGTTACTGAAATGCTTTGTAGCATTTACACAAAATTTACTAAAGTTACATCCAATGTTGTACATCCAATGTACAACACTTTCTCCAGCTTGTCTATGTCTACAATGCTTGTTTATGTTAATTAAAGAAGACCTTTGTAGGATTTTCCCTGTCATGATATCACTAAGGGGGTTGGTTTATGTAATAGTACGGTGCAGCTTTGTGCATTCTTAGCTTTACAGCATGCTTATTAAGACCACAAGGCATTTTAAACTCTCAGGGACGCTTCGCTTTTGTTAGCAAAAGCATTCATCTAGTTTAAAATATTGAATGTACAGTAATAAACTGTTTGTGTTATACTTTTATTTGATATCTATCCATTACATAGTTTTGATGCAGTAGTCATTAAGATAGAAAATCTGTAAAATATTGATAATGTTTTATACATTCAGTTGGTTAAACTAAATGCTTCAAACTCTCTTCATTCATACATAAACTCTTGTTTATACGTACTTGATCTTTTAGTCTTGTGATTTAATAACAGTCATTAAAATCAAAACATCTGATGCTTGAAGAATTAATTTTATAATTACACTTTGGGTAAATTAGCCATTTTATTACTGTGTACTATAAATTTTATTCTGAAATTAATACATATTATCTGTTATTTGTAAAATCTTATTCCTCATATATATACTCGGAGTAGAGGCCCCCCTTCATGTTTTAGGGATGATATTGAAATGAGATTACAAAGAACAAATTAAACCTTTTTGATATCCCAGAATTGGAATGGTTTTGTATAGGCAGGATAGGAAAATAGAAAAATATGAATATATGCCATTGACCCTTCCCTAATTACCTCAAAGAGGTATTATTTTAGGGGCCAAGGTGGCAGAGTGGTAGCACTCTCGCCTCCCACCTCTGAGGCCGGGATTCGATTCCCAGCACGGCCTCAAGTGGGAAAGCTGGTAGTTGCTTGCCGTTGGTCGGCAGTTTACAGTACAGAACCCTGACGAACTGTATGTACTGGTTTCCTCTGCCCTTCCAACTATCCGTCGTGATATGACCTGTACAGTGTTGAAAGCGACGTAAAACCCCAAATAAATAAATAAATCAAAGAGGTATTAATTTTATGACAATTTATCTGTTATGTGATTGTTGTTTGTTAGTAGGTTTATGCATATTATAAAATTCAGAAGATGGGTCTTGGTCCAACTTAGATCCCATAAAATTTTGAGAGTCATCTGGATCACCACCTGAATACATCTGGATAGACAAAAAAAAGTAATCCGGATTTTCACATTTACCTCTTATTATCTGCCTTAGTAAAGGTATGATCTCTCTGAGTGCTCTTGGTTTTTTAAATATTTATCCTGAAGTTGGTGGTTCCGGAAAAGGGAAATTTAAATAACTTAGTAATTTACATATTTGTTTAAATTAATGTATGTACTAGGGTCTTAGTAATAATTGAGGATTTCCTAATTGAGGAGGGTGGAAGGATTTCCTGCTATATGTGGTATTAAAACCATCATGATACTAAAATACCAATGAAAACAACATATCACAGCCGATATGTCAGTTTTCAGCATACAAAAATCTGGCTAAGCTTAAAATATTGGTAAGATATTTTAAATTGTATATATGAAGAAATTTAAACCTTTTCTATTATAGTTTTACATATATTGAACTAATTCTTGTTTTGTGACTTTCATGAGATTGGCTTATTTTGAATCACTCGACTTCCTGTTAGCAGGCCTCTTTGATTTGGACAGCACTACAAACCCATCTTTTTCAGTGTCCCAGAATTGGAACAGTTTTGCATTGATGGGGTAATATTAAGGAAAATATGCTCAGTTTTACTTTTCTTCTACAGATATCATTATTGTAATTAAAGTTTTAGCCATAGTAAACACAGCTAACCGTATAATATAGGTAATCTTCACTGTCTTTTTGATAGTGTACAACAACAAGCTAGGTAGAATTATCATATTATGAGAAGGTAACTGGTCATCTAGGACTACTGAGAGTTGTCACAAATATTTTCGTGTAATTAATATCTCACTTTTTCAACCAAAGGTGGAGCAAACTTGACTGTGTACTGATCTTGCTGCATTGTTGGTCATTATACCTTAAAATTCCTTCTGAGGTAAAGTATATAGTTACCGTTATTATTCTGGTAACCATTTTGGTGTTTTCAAATAATATTCAATATGAAGAAGGTTATTTGGTTTTAGAACCATTTAGCAACTTGGTTCTTGTTTATCCAAAGTATTATAAACATATCCACAATTAGTCCATCAGAGTGACCAGGAAATAAAACAAGTTACATGTATTACTCCACATTTATTTACTGTTATATTGGTCAAATCGGACCAGTGCTGGATAATATAAAATAGCAAGTTTTCTATTCCTGTAGCCTTTTAAATTTATAACATCCATTGCATCCTTTGTTTTACTTTAATGGTCACATTTGTAAAAAGCTTATTAAGGTTATGAAACATTTTCTTTAACATGACTTTTTAAATTTTTTCCCAGTGCAACATTCATGCATTTGCTAAAAAATAACTTTGTTTGTGTATAAGCTTTACTAGAAATAATGCCATTATGTAAAACAAAATGCAATTCAAGGGAATAAAAATTCTCTCCATGCCTAGCATTCGGGACCCTGGAACAAAATGTGTTTGCCGCTAGTGGCTTCCTTCATTGCAGTATAAATAATTGTTTTTGTGTTGGGTTGCATTGTAAACAGTCATTTGCTTAATATGATCCTGCTTATATTGGCAAAAAATGCTCAAGAAATAGTCGTCCAATTGCTGGGAACCTTTTTAGTGCATCAGCCATCAAGTATTCTTGTGTAAGCCTGTTCATGGTAACCCTGTGTCAATGAGAAATTAATCTGTGGTTCTTTCTTTTATTTCACCCGTTTCTCTCTAGCCATGGTATTGTGAAAGAAAAAATAAAAGACATTGAACATTGATTAATTGTGCCTGTTCACACACACACACAAGAGCTACCTCTTTAAGAAGCCATGAAGATACAATACTGAATCCCTTTTAAGCTTCCATTTAAATTATTTGGACTGCATCATATTATATTGTAACTACTAATGTGTCCAGTATTGTTAGTCATATCTGCATTACCAAAATAGAATAAAAACATTTATAGAGCGCAAGATTGAGACCACATTCTCTTAAATGCTTTGGAATTCATTTAAAAGGCAAGTCCAGGGACATGTCAGGTCGCGATCCAAATTAGCGCCTACCGGGGGAGATATACTATGGTGGAGGATATGCCAGTCTAAACAAACACGTTTTTAACCGGCTTCGGAAACCTGTTATTGTGTGCTGTGAACAGACCAGTTGTGGGAGTCTGACTTCCATTCAGTGGGGAATCCATTGCAAAACCTCACCTACCAATCACCATTCTAGGACAAACTGAGGAAAGAGATGGTCGATTTCCATGCTTGAGGCTGCTAGTTTTTGATCAAGGATGATAAGTATTTAGGTTGGGAGAATGACGTTGAATATATAAGATTATATTTTATTTAAACAAGATGTGGTATGAAAAATGGGAAACCAGTGTAGTTTTTGTATATAGGGAGATGTGACATGGCTTGTTCTATTAAGTCTAAAGACAATTCTACAAAGAGCATTTTGTATCTGTTGGAGTTTAGCCACATTATATTTATTTACGCCATAGAGTAGGGAATTGCAGTAGTAAATTCGACTGCTAATCATTGAGTTTTCAAGCAGGGCTGCAGTCTCCACAGTCCACACTGAGGTGGCTCTACCATGACCCTTTTTGGTAGTTTGATTGTAAACCTGACTGTAACACTGGAGGTATAACTGTAACTTTAAAGTTCAAGTGATTTATTTCTCATTATTTTTTTTTTAAAAATGGACCTGATCCCCTTGACAATGTTTGAGCTATTAGGTATGAGGGGCTAGTACAGATTACTTGAGTATTCATTTAGGAAATAGGTAATACTAAAACTAAGATAAAAAGTAAGAAAAAAGTGCTGACTTTATTTGATTAAAATATCAGCAGTTTTTTTACATATTTTCATAAAATTGACATTAAATGAATCACTTTCTGTAAATTTTTATGAGAAAACCATCATGCAAATTATAATGTTAGCTATTTTTACTCTAAATAAGGGAACTAGCTAAATGATGAAACAGTGCTTAACTTGAGAAAATTAATACTACATGTTCCAGTCTTAATGTTTGTTCCTATTTAATGAAATGTAAAATATTCATATGGCTTAGAATTTTCTAGAAATAGTAATCAGATTGTAACGGCAGGGGATTTTTCATAAGAGTCTGTGGACTTCTTATTCTTGTTCAACAGGAAGGCTATCAAATCTGACGGTAAAGTCATAGAATAATTGAACAGGCGGCTTTAAGTCCTTGAGAAAAATGGTGATCCTTTTGTTGGATAAAACATTGTAGACACCATATCAGTGCAATCTGTCTCATTGTGGTTTCATGTTTATTTATGGAGATGTTATTCTTACTGGGAGACGAGGTATTCACCTGATTTTCCACCATCAAACATTTGTTTCATTAGAGACAAGTTGCCATGTTTGTGTTTTGTACATTAAACAAGAATTTCTGGACACTAGAAGCAATTTTATTGTGTTGCCAGCATCTATGCTAGTGGCACATAGGGATCATTTTCTTAAATTTATTCAAATTTGACATGTGGATGTAACTGGTCCTCAAGGTGTGCCCAATTGTAAGATGACCTTAAATTCCCAGTAATAACATAGTTATATTGAGCTTTAGTTTTTTTTGTTTCTGGACAGTATCTCAAAAATAGCTTAACTTATTTAATTCAGATTTGGTATGTAGTTCTAACTGGTTTTCAGGGTGTGCCCTATATTAAGGTGACCTTAAACTTCCATGTATAAAATAATTATACAGAGTTTAAGTTTTTCTATGATTCTGCAAAGTATACCAAAAAATGGCATGACGTAGTTGATCTATATTTTGCAGGTACATGTAACTGACCTTAGAGAATTGCCCAGATTGAGTGACTATAATGGATGATGGGTTTGAGGTGACCTGTAATGGCATAATTATAGTTAATTTTCTTTTATAATTTTCTATATCTTAAATTATGTGCAATATTTTAAGCATATTTAAGGTCTGGCTATAACTAACCTTGAACAGAGTTTATATGGTTTACATGACCTTAAACTCACGTTAAGGTTAGGACAAAGTTTTACAATTTTGGACAATATTGGTAGTTGTAAGTGGTAGTTGAGAGTTTTCATTTAGATGAAACATGTACACACATCCAGATCAAAACAAGATCGTTATTGTAATGTTACCATAAAGACCTAATAGTTAAAGAAACAAGTTTAAGGTTACAACATTTTTAATTATTTTTCCACCCTGCTGGGCATAGATATTATTTTGACTCTCTCTGAATTCCCTTTCATTGTTGTTCTTTCAGTAACACTTATTTTACATATCTCTGCTTAATTTTTTGTGGAAGTTTATTGGCTTGATAATGTGTTTGTTGTTGCTTTCTTGGCAATATCTTGCTGTTGCAACATTTTTGTTTTGTTTCTTGGTCTTGTAATTTTGTGGGCATTTTACATTATTTCAAAGTTTCAGAATATGTTTATCACACAAGAGGAACTTCTTGTGATTTGGTTTTAGGCAACATTTGTAAACAGCCGTTGTCATGGCAACATTTCTGCAGTTTTTTTTTTTACTTTTAATTTGGTGTGGGTCCTTATATACAACACCCATTTTATATATTTTATCCAGTATATTAAGGATATATTTGTTGGAAGGGAAACTAGAAGAGTAGTGATATGCTTTATGGCGACTGTTTGCTGACAATTGTTGCCATGGTGACACTTTTCTGTAGTTTTTTAAGCGCGAGCCTCGCTAGAGCTCGCGCTTCTACAGATCACTTTTTTTTTGTCTCTGGACTTTGGTGAAATGGACAACACCTCTGGATTCTGAATTTCACTCTCTTGCTTTCCAATTGATGCTCTCTCTCTCTAACTGGATTTATATACAAGCAACGTTGGCAAACCTGCATCAGTATATTCTAGTGCTGTACTCGTGTCTCTGATGGCTTTGCGCTCACACGAGAGGACCAAAACGCCTTTTGGTCTTATTTAACTTGTAATTTTGTGGGTGCTTTACATTCAAAACCTGTCATGGATATTAACCAAATTGTCAGGATATGTTTGTTGCAAAGGGAACTAGGGCTAATTAGCTTTTTGGCAATGTCTGACAAAAAAAACGTTGCCATGCAACCCTTTATGTGTTTTTTTGGAGTTTAAAACGTTTTGTGGGTCTTCTTTGCATTCCAAACCCCTGCTGGATAGGAGCTCATTAGCTTTTTGGTAATACCTGGCAACAAGTGTTGCCATGGCAACACATCGTTTTCTGTTTCTTTGCATTCCAAACAACTGTATGGATAGGAGAGGATCAGCTTATTGGCAATACCGTGGCAAAATACTTGTGGTTATTAAAAGTCCTGAAGAAGACCTGTAGGATAAGGTATCCTTATACTCCACTAAGACAATGATCTCATTTGTTTGCTGTCCTACGAAAGTGGCGGACAAATATAAGCAGTCCTTTCTTTCCTCTGTGAAGCGGGAGACAGACAAAATAGGACCCATCTTTTACAATGCATTAACTTATATGGGCATATGACTGGCAGTTTAAGATAACATTTCCAAAATTATATATTATTGAATTTCCTGCTGAATACAGACATCTAGTAAAAACTACTGTATCTCAGAAACCAGTGCAGGAAGTTGAAACTTGGTAGGGACATTGATTAGGGGGTGTAGGTGTGCAATGGCATGGTGTGACCATGATTTGACCTTTGACCTTGCCGTAGTGACCTTGAATTTGAAAATCTTGTCTGGGCTATATTTCAGAAACTGTAAGGTGTAGGAAGTTGATAGTTGGTAGGGACATTGGTTAGGGGGTGTAGATATGCAATGTTGTGGTGTGACCTTGATTTAACCTTGACCATTAAAATCTTGTCCGGACTATGTCTCGGAATCTGTAAGGGGTAAAAGGTTGATATGTGGCATGGACATTATTAAGGGATTTGGGCATGAAATGTCATGGTATGACCTTGATTTGACCTTTGCCACAGTGAGCTTGAACTTAAAAATCTTGTCTGGGCTATATCTCAGAAACGGTAAACTGTAGGAAGTTGATATTTATTAGGAACATTGGTTGGAAGGTGTAGGTGAGCGACGTTCTTTATTTAACCTTGTTGAGTGACCTTGACCTTTAAAATCTTGTCTGGGCTATATCTCAGAAACTATGAAGAGAGAAAAATTGTAAAAAGTTGCAAAAGCTTGATTATCAGATGGGTCATTAGTTGGGGGTGCAGGTATACTAAGTCATGGTGTGAATTTCTTTAACCTTTTCTCTGCCAAAGTGTGTTCATCTGCCATAATTGAGATAATATTTCTCTTATGACAAAGATATATGGATTTGCTGTAACTGATTATAAAATGTATTTTTACTTAATTGTGCGATTTCTATTGATAGCTATACTTCAATTATAAATTTACAGACATTTTCTCTCTTAAACGTTATTTTCTCTACTAACTTTATTTGGACCATACATAACGGACATTGTTTGCCCTTAAAGTCTCCTGGTCTTTGTGCTGTTTCATTTCTTCTATATCTCATGATATTCCAAACTATTTCCCTGCGTTTTGTGGTACAGCATCTCAGATGCTATTGTGCCATATGATAAGCTTAATTTAGTCACTGAGTATCTACTTGCATTAGCTGCTGATGAACCAGTAAACTGTTTCCAGTAAGCTCTTTAGAGTTTCTTAGGAAATATACTGGTAATGTTATATGCACATACTTCGCAAATACAAGCAGTATTTACAGTATGGTGGATCTTGGGGTGCCAGAAAAGTGGAAAATTAAAGAAAACTGGTGTGTAATTTGCAAATAAACATCATATTTCACCTTTATAATATAAACAGATAAAAAGTAGTAAAGTTGTACCTTTTTATATTTCGCTCATAATGTTTAGAATTTATAACAGTCATATGAATTACCATGAAATCAATGCGGACAGCCTTGAGCTGCTAGAAATATAGCCAATAAGAGGCAGTTAAATAATATATAACAAATAGTTAACCAGTCAGACAAGATTGACCCTGGCTACTTGCTTTGGTAGCCCTATATTCCGTTACTACTAGTGTAGGGATTGAAATGCAATTCCAACATCGATATCAAGCTCTAATTTGGCTCTGCCTATCAATCGATATTGAAATATTGTTTCACACCGTAAACTGCATTGTTTTTGCACCTGCTGATCCTTCAGTTATAAAAAATTGTTTTGCTAACACATAAAATGTACAAAACTAACCATGAATTTAGTACAAGCTGCCTATAGAAGCAATTAAATTTCATGAAAAATCTTACAAGAAGTCTTTTAATGCATAAATATTGATGATCAAACTACATGGAACTGATAAACTTACAACAACATTTTGAAAATTCTTCCTGGTATGTGCTGGAAATTGAAATTCACGCTTTTAGTGTCGATATTGAAATTTAGTAAGACATATGGATCAATATTGATGTATGACATCTTTACTAGTCACTACAGGTTATTTCTTGTATTTACAGACAACAAGAAACATGGAGGAGTTCCTGGTGGAAACATGCAGGCGTCTGGAGGGGGAATGCCGATGGGAGGTGGGGTGGCTCACATGGGGGGGCCGGGGATGAACAACCAGACGGCTGGGGCTCAGGGTGGGATGATGCAAGACCCACTCCATGCCCTCACAAACCTCACTAAGGGGCCTGGACCCAGCATGGCTGTAGGTCAAGTACCAATGCCTCCAGGTGCTCAAGGTTGGGAATATTTTAATTTCTATATACTACATGTTTAATGTCCATTTTAATTAGTCTCCTGAGACTTAAGGTGTCAAATGTATAGTTTGTATTAAGGCTGTGACTTCGTTAGAAAAATGACACTGGGTATTCGTCTCGCAAGCACCGATCCGAATTCAGGTAACCGTCTTTTAGTTGTCATCCAGTGGAAGTAGCAGAGAAGCAAACATGACGGATGATATAAACAAAACGTTATGAAAAATAATGTTAAATATCGGTATAAATAAGGAAAATTACATGAAAAACTATTAGTAGTTAGAGAAATCTGACAGAATATTGAGGTTTACCCAAGTTTTTCATTGTTTTTGTAGTATATTTAATTTTTTTTTTTCGGTTACCCGCTTCGCCACTTTGTACTCGGTTTCTTACAGACTTCGAACCGTTTTTCGGGTAACTGGGTAACCTATCGCAGCCTTAGTTAGTATTTGCCTAATATTTGTCCATAGTATATCAGTCGCATGAGGCTCAAGGTGGGGAATTTGTAATTTGTACTGATGTAAAATTTGTCTATAATGATTGATCTAGTTTGAGGCTCAAGGAGGGGAATTTACAGTAAGTATTTGTTTAATGTTTGTCAGTTATGATCTTGTGCGTCTTAAGGTGGAGGATCTTTTAAGTTTTTGCTGGTTTTACTTTGGGTGATATCTGGGCTTGATCAGTCAATTCAGTCATCAGTAATCACACTTCTGACTCTGTGCAGAAGTAGACATGGTTTGTTTAAACTGCAGTCTTAAGTGCTTCTTTATTTTTTTATCAGTTCTGCACTTGAAAAGTTTATGTTTAAGTGTCATATGCAAAAATACCTGTGCACTTTCTTTTCCTTCTTAAATGTCACTTATACCAGGTGTTTAAATTTATATATCATGCCTGATGTAAAAGGAATGTTCTATTTATAACTTAACCCCTTATGGTTTACGCACTTTCTCCTGACATTTCAATGAAAGACATATTCTTGAAAATAATTGACATTGAAACATAAAATAAGTTTTAACAATTTGTTGTCAACTGACAACCATTATGGAACAAGATATTTTGGAAATGTATTTGCTAGTGTTGGGAATGGTAAGCTTGAGTGATGTGGGACTGTTACATAACTCAACTGCTATCCAACTCTTAAAAATGAAGAAAGATCCATTATTTCTTATTCTTGTCACTGGTATGGTAAACATTAATTGTGTGAATACATGAGCTTAACTTAAAGCAGGAAATGTCTTCTGAAAACGAAACAAAATTATTGCAGTATACTTCTTCCAACAGCCTAGTGTTTTTTCATTAAAACCAGAATGTATTGAAAGCAAACATTTGTTTTCAGGTAACATGATGCCACCTGGTGGCCATCCAGGAGGCATGGGCCCACCGTTCCACACCTACCAACCCATGGGCAGCTCTGGTCCCATGGGCCAACAAGGAGTGCCCAGGGGCATGGGACCTGGTGGAAATATGCCGGTAAGTAAACGGTCCAACTAGCTTACAGCTCAACAGTTGAAAATTGAGGGGGGTGATACCAGTGGGTACATTGTTTATCAATAGTTGCGATTTTTATTTTTCGAGACAGAGTTATCAATATCGGTAGTTTAAGAAAAGCTGTGAACTTACGCTGCAAATATTTGAAATAATGCCTAAATCTGCAGAATTTGAACATTTTTATGTCCCATTTGTGAACTGATGTGTAGGTTTTTTTCACTGCATTTTTGATGAAAACTTGCCATGTCTTGTTGCGGATAAATTTCACAACCTGATAGCGGTTGGGAATATGCTAGAACAAAAACATATTCTGTGTCTCGGATTTGGCTTATTTGATAGACAGTATTATCCTCCTCAGTGTCGACTGATATTGAAATATTTTTGCATTCAATATCCTCACAGCCATGCAATTAACCACTGGATGATACCATAAAAGTACAGTCAACGATAGGACTTGGGTATTTTGAATTAATTACTAAAATTTAAATCCTCTATTCTTGGTGAAAGTTGGGAGATGTAATGGTTTTGAGCCTGTGACAACGCCAGCACTGAAGTGGATTTCCTTTCAGATGCAGTAACTCAAAAAGTATTTGACCTAGAGTCTAAAACTATGTTTTTATTGCGAAAAATACACTTACCATTTCCTGACCATTGCTATATGTTGGTGCCATCCAACTCACTGGCCAACGTTGAGAAACGTTTTAAGAAACCTTAAGAGGCCAGTGAGTGAGTGTGAACTAGCATGTCCCCCTAGTGGTCATGTGACCACGCTAGTAAACAACCTTCATTATTTTTGTTGGCCATCCTAGAGTGTGGATGTTTATTTTCTTTTCGGATTTTTATTTAGTATTTGGACTTTTTGTGGATTTGAGTTCTGTTATAAGACGTCTGTATTGACAATGTCTTCTCAGGACAAATTAAGAGGAAAAGCACAGAGGAAAAGTGCTTTTGTAGACATTTTTTCATGGATTGTTTACCACTTTTTGTAAAATGGCGACAGGGAAGTTTGTCGCTGGATGAAGATCTTCTGCTGCTCAGAATGCCTGTTTTTTCTTCATAACTCTCGTATTACATCATATGGGAGTTCCTTTTTATGCAATCTTGAAGATTTACTTCTTTTATTAACACTGAAACTGTCGGCAGTCATACTAGCTCCGGCAGGGACAGTTTACATGTTGCTAGGCGACAAAGGAAACGATGGAGACAATTCGATTGTCACAAAGCTTATCACACGTCGGGTTCGTATAGCCAGGCGTTTGGTAGCAAAGATCTCACCACATCATGCTCTACCGAATCGGCTGTGTACGCTAGTTGTGATATTGGTCTAGCGTACCCAACGGCTGTGTGTACAAGATTTATATCATCGCTAGCGTACCCAACGGCTATGTACACAAGATCAGTGCTAGTGTACCCATATTTTAATCACTTCTTCCTTAAATTAACTTTGTTAAAATGTAACAATAAGCTGAATAAGTTTAATTCAGAGAGTGGTCCTTGGCCCATTTCTGACTACTCAAAAAAAAAATTCCTTAAAAACTAATTACTTCACAATGCCTTGGATACAGACCTGTTTAGTACGCTATGAAGGGTACTGATATCGAGTGCATACTACCTTGGGTAATGAGAAATTGGGCAGGCTGTAAAAAATTTGGAGTTGTTGGGTACACTAGCAGCGATATAGATCTTGTGTGCACAACCACTGGGTACACTAGAGCAATATCACAGCTGCTGGGAACACTAGCAGTGATATGGATCTTGTGTACACAGCCACTGGGTGTGCCAGCAATGATACTGATCTTGGGTGCAAAACCATTGGGAACACAGAGTTTACTGCCTTGGGTACAGGGTAGTTGGGTATGCCAGTACCTTAAACAGCTTTTGGTTACACTAACAAAAGAAAATATCAATGATGTTAACCTAGGGTACATAACCATTGGGAAAACAAAACTTAGTGCTTTAACTGGATGTAGGAGAGTTGCATATGCCATTAGTGTACATACACAGCCGTTGGGTATGCTAGCAGTGATATAGATCTTGTGTACACAACCGTTGGGTAGGCTAGACCGTTATCACTGTTAGAGTACACAACCGTTGGGTACACTAGCAGTGAAATACATCTTGTGTACACAACAGTTGGGTACACTAACAATGCTATTGATGTAGGGTGCACGACCATTGGGAACAAAGGGTTCACTGCTTTGATTGCAGGATAGTTGGGTATGCCGTTAGTGTACATACACAGCTGTTGGGTATGCTAGCAGTGATATGGGTCTTCCATACACAGTCTTTGGGTAAGCTAGACCCATATCACTGCTAACGTACACAACCGTTGGGTACGCTAGCAGTGAAATAGATCTTACGTACACAACCATTGGGTACACTAGACTGAGACTGATATCCCTGCTAGCGTACAGAACCGTTGGGAACGCTAGCAGTGTAATACATCTCGCGTACCCAACCATTGGCTACACTAGCAGTGAAACTGATCTAGTGTACACAGCCATTGGAAACATAGGGTTCAGTGCCTTGGGTGCAGGGTAGTTGGGTATGCCATTAGTGTATAAACACAGCTGTTGGGCAAACTAGCACTGATATAAATCTTGCGTACACAGCTGTTGGGTACGATAGACCGATATCCCTGTTAGCGTACCCAACCATTGGCTATGCTAGCAGTGAAACTGATCTAGTGTACACAGCCTTTGGGAACATAGGGTTCAATGCCTGGGTTGCAGGGTAGTTGGGTATGCCAGTAGTGTATGTACACAGTCGTTGGGCACACTAGCACTGATATAAATCTTGGGTACACAGCCGTTGGGTACGCTAGACTGATATCTCTGTTAGCGTACCCAACCGTTGGGTACGCTAGCAGTGATATAAATCTTGCGTACCCAACCGTTGGGTACGCTAGCAGTCAAATAGATCTTGTGTACACAACCGTTGGGTACGCTAGCAGTGAAACTGATCTAGCGTACACAGCCGTTGGGTAAATATCCTCTATCCTACCGAATAGGTCACCGGTTGGAATTCCCCGTGGTGGCAGACATCATTGTTTTTCTTGGATACTACATCGTGGGCAAGTTCCGGATGCAGATTTGATCTTTTTCACCGTTCTTTTCCTCCGGTGAGGTTCAGTCGGAACTTTTCACGGAGGAAAATACCTGCATGACGTCATCCGAAGACAATCGAGTTTCCATACCTCCCAAAAGGTCAGAAATCGGTTTGTCAGTTTCCCGGAGCTGTGATTCATCTCAGTAATTGGCTTTTGTTTCTGTGATTTTTTACCGGTTTTTCAGCTGGTCTGAAACCGTCACCGGTACATATGAACTTGTAACCATTGTCAATTTATTATTCAGGGTACAGGTTCTCTGGTTTCTGCTACAGAGAGCATGTTAAGGCCTGGATAATTTTTTGAAGTGGTCTAGCAGGACCTTTGGCAGGACGTCTTCAAGGAGCTAAGGATTAACAGGAGCTCACAGAGTTTATTTTTTGCCTTGGGCTGTGTGCAGAGTTTTTTGCAATTACAGTCCTCAGTGATCAGGAATTTTTTGTTGGGCAGTGCTGGGATCAGTTCTCCAACTTGTTATTCAACAAGAGTGTTACAAGTCGTACTTTTCTCTATCTTATCTCTTAGATGAGTTTGGTAGAATTAAAAGTGCATTTTTCACTCTTAATGAGGTTTTTCTCCTGCTGAACTTTTGGTCAGATGTCCAGGAAAACTTCATTTTGTGATCTCGGGTGTATAGTGTTTCTTCTGTCTGGGAAGGAGCAAACTCCTACACATGGCTAGAAAGGGGATTAGTGCCCAGGGCACTTTTCTTCCCATTATGATACTTAATCCTCCAACTCTGTTACAAAACTCTCCTCTGAAGATTTAGAGGGGTTAGGAGTAATCTTTAGGAGTAGTGTTTGTCCACTAGTGCAGATATTCTACACCTTACATCTCAACATAGTAAGAGGATAATCTTCAACCATTCTTTACCTTTCACAGAGGCAACAGTACCATGAGGGATTGCTTATTCATGTTCCTAAAGCAGTTTGTGGACATGGGTGTTAAGAATAAATGAATAAAATGCGGGAGACATCAGTTTGCATAAAGCTGTGTATGGAATGATCGACAAAAGGGCGATAACACCAGTGAGATGGTGATATCGCTACAATTTTACACTTTATTGGTTGTGATAAGCTGGGAAGAGATGGCTACCACTAATAGTTGAGGTCAGGTAATAAACCTTTACATGTACCTTAATTTCGCATAGTTGGGATTTTCGCAATTAATTGTTACTAGTAAGTAAATGGGTGTGCCCACTCGTTTCCTTACAGTTGCATTCTTTCGTAGCCGGATTCACGCAATTCTTATCTTCACTTCCCTGTTGATGACAATTCACACCGGTTCACTGCCTGTTTGCTATGTTAGTCCATGGTGAGAATGTGGGATCTATAAGAACGCATCATTCTTTACCAGTACAGACCATTTCATTGCTTGCGCTTGAAAATGGTTTATTTTCGACTTTACTATGGCATCAACGGATACTGAACCTGATGGCTGCAGTAGAAGGCATTGGGTTTCACCAGCTTATAAAAAAAAAAAAAAAAAAAAAAAAACTTCTTGGCTAATACACCAGGATTTTTAGTTTGGATTGCAGATTACACCTTAGGGTACATCTTCTCCGGCTAATGGTTTCTAAGGAAGCCATTTCTTTGGTGGCGGTATGGCTTCATAGGAGAAAACAGTGCCATTGGGTTATTTGTTTATCAGGTAACCCCAAGGCTATCTGCTAATGTACCACAGATACCACACATAATACACAGATAATGTACCAGTTTTTCTGTTCTCAGGTTCCATCTTCAGTGGTGGAACGACTTTTCAATTTGCAGGAGCTTCCATTACTTCATCAGAAGGAGCACAATCTCCTTCTGTTATTAGATGCTTTCTTTAAGGGTTGGGATGCACAATTATGGCATCAAACAGCCAGTGGTCTGTTGTATCATGAGGGGTCAAGACTCCACATTAACAGGGCTACTACCTTTAGAATCATTTGGAGGTCTGATTCGGATTCTGAATCTGTTGATTTCCCCAGATATTTCTATCTATATATGGTTTCCTATCTGAACAGGTAGGGAGGTACCCGCTTTCAGGAATGTGTTTCCTTATCTGAAGAATCATTCTTTGGACGAATGCCATGGGTTCAGATTAAGGCATATCACTTCCCAGGGTATACAATATTCCAACAAATTCTTTGTTCATGAGAGTCAAGATGATTCAAATTGAATGTGTTTTTGGATGACTTTTGAATCTTCTATTCTGATTCAGGTGTTCAATCAAATCTGTCTTTGATTACAATCACCAATGATGGGTTTGTTTTGCAACTAGTTTGAACCACAAGCTTGTCTTTTTCAACTTTTCTTGGGATGGACTGGACAGTTTGTTTGGTCCTGTGACCTTGATTCTTCAGGTGATGCAGGTGAATCATTTGGCTTCTAAGGCTCCTTTGGTTTGCAACCTGTAGTCATTCCTGCTTTGGAACCTTCTTTAGATCTTGCTTTGGTCAAGATAGGTTTCTTTGTCCAGGGAGAGCCTTGAGAGGTTATCTGGATAAGTCAAAGATCTCAGGAAAGGCAAGAAAATTCTTTTTGTACCTATTAAGAAGGGCTACTCCAAAATTTAGGTGCAGAATCATCTGGATGGCATCAGAGTGGCTAGGGATGTCTTATTTTTGGGATCTGGTGGATCTGTTCCACAAAGGTTCCTTTTAAGGCTTCCCTTGCTGGTGAGTTCAATCATTATGCCATTGGTATCCAACAACCTGAATCTTAAGCTTCCAGTGTATGTGTTTCCTTTCTTAGACTGTGGGGCTTGGGGAACAGGTGCATTTCTCATTTCTTGGGAGGATCTGGACAGCTTTGTGTTTGTTCCAGTGGCTCTCATTCCTCAGGTGACTCAAGATGATCACCTACAGGTGCAGAATCATCATGATTGCACCAGGATAGCCAAAGATTCTTCAGGTGATTTAGAAGATGACCACCTTCAGTTGCAGATTCATCATGATTGAATCATGATGGTCATGGTGGATGTTCTTGGTTGTGGGACCTGGTAAATCTATGCACATCTGAGGCTTCTTGGTGGTGAACTTCTCAGATACTACTTTTCTAGATGTAGCAAATTTCCTTAATTATTTCTTTAAGGAAAGGAATCTTAAGCCATCTACTATTGCTGGTTACAGAATAACAATGGTAGATTGCTTTCCTTGAAGGGGAATAAGTCTCTAGAACTCTTCAGCTGTATAGATTGTTGACATATTTCTATAGAGACAATCCAGTAGCCAATAGGTTAATCCTTCTTTTCCTTTTGTCTCTGGTCTTGTTTGGTCTCACCAGACAGCCTTTTGAGCCTTTGAGGAAGATTTCTTGGAGGTTATTAACTTTCAAGACAGTCTTTCTTTTGACTTTGGCATTAGGCAAAGGAAGAAGGGTATTCTCGTTGGCTTTGTCTTCCCTTACTTTGAATGAGTATTGCTCACAAGTGGCTCTGGCCATTTATTAGCCAAGATTCAGTTGGCTTCGGATGGGCCTACTTCAGTTAAGCCGGTCGATATGCCAGCTCTCAATCACTGGGACAGCAGTTTTACTCAAGATAGATCTCTTTGTCTTGTGAGGTTTTGAAATACTTTTACTTGGGACAAAGGATTCAATGAGGAATTATTATGTCTTGTCTGTGCCTAGTTAAGAAGGCTTTACAGCAGATATTTTCAGGTCAACTATCTTTTCTTGCTGTAGGCAGGCTAGCATTTTGACTGAGGAGAAGTCAAATTCTGACTCTCAACAGCAGCGAGTCAAAGCAAGAATCTTTAGGTTTTAGGATAGTGTTTCTGTATATGAATTTTCAGATGCCAGTTACTGGAAACCATAACTTTTTCACCAATTTTCAGTCTCACCTGCTTGGTTTGCTTGTGGTCAGACTTTGATATTGTGTCCTACAGTTTGTTATCTTATAAGTATATGTGTGATACTTATTTTGATACTTTAGTATACATTTGCATCTGTATGTCTGTCATACTATCTGTCTTTTTATTAGGCAGAATTGTTGACTTCATTCAGGCTTGGAATTACACAATATGCTGATGACACTTCCAATATTTGTGTCACCTGTGTGGGTGTTGGATGTTTGTCTAGATACAGCATTCAACTGTGACAATGACTGTCAGTTTGTGAGAACTTCAACTACATACTATGATTTAGGGGATCTGTATGGTATGTGGTGACTGTTGGAAGTTTATATGTTGTGGTATGCATGTAAATTTCAATGTAAACTTCTCATAATGTTTTAGTTGTAGGCTAGGTAGTAAGTCTCTGTTATGATTACTTCCTTCCTACAACAGCAACAACAACAACAACAAGGCTGTGTTGTTTTGTAGTGCTCAACAGTTCCACTGCCTCATCTGGGAGGTTAGTTTGGATCTGAATGCCTATAGGTTTGTGCTGTGTATGATAGCTGTGCAGAGTGGTGTACTGGGTCTTTAAATTCTAGTACTGCCCTCCTTCCATGAAGGCTGCATTCAGCAATGGTCAGGAAATGGTAAGTGTATTTTTCGCAATAAAATTGAAAAATTTTGTTGTAATTTTAATTTTTATTAGATAAATACTTACCATTTCCTGACCAGGATAGTCCCCCCCTGCCTCCCCGCAGATTCAGTACTAGGGGAGTATTTTCTGCAACAAAAATAATGAAGGTTGTTTACTAGCGTGGTCACATGACCACTAGGGGGACATGCTAGTTCACACTCACTCACTGGCCTCTTAAGGTTTCTTAAAACATTTCTCAACGTTGGCCAGTGAGTTGGATGGCACCAACATATAGCAATGGTCAGGAAATGGTATTTATCTAATAAAAATTAAAATTACAACAAAATTTTTCAAATTTGGGTCTATAATAGTAACAGTAAGAAGCTTATTATTTAGTGATCTTGACCTTCAGTTTGAAGGTCATTGACATCTTTGAGGTTAATTTTTGGTCATTTGGCCCAGTTTTGATATAATGATTCTTGGATAAGATCTTGTCTATTGTGTGAAAAATCAATGTAAAAACTATATTTACCTCTATCTACCTGCAAAAACATGACCTCGAACTCCTTGTTCAAGGTTATCCAGAGAGCACAAAAGTTTACCTGGTGAAGCACTTTTTAGCCACATTTTTTTTACATATATTATCTTGCAGTTTTGGAAATACATAACTGAAGTAGTTCAAATTTGAAAGGCAACTTGAGAAAACCATGTTATGGTAATAAGTACCTTAACCTTGAGCCTCATTGTTCAATCTGACCTTTGCCACCTGTTTCAAGGTCAAACAGGATCAACAAAATGGGCTGAATCAAATCATATTCTCCTGACTTTGCTGACCCCAATTTTGCTTCCCAACATATACAATTGCTACAATTTTGGTCTGAAAATGGGCTAGTGTTGGGGCCAAAGTCAGGAATGTGGAACCACAACTTTTGAATAGAAAAAAAAAAGATCTTGATGAGTATGACCACAGAACTCTCACAGAACAGGTAAAATGGCTTAAAACATTTCCCTGCATGACAAAAATTAAGTCTCACAATTTGGTAAACATTAAAACTTCAGGGAAAAGACTGACAGTCCATTGTTTCTGTTGAAACCTCAAGAGGGATTTTTATTGGAGTTGAACGCTACTGTTTTACAAATTGTTTGTTAACCCTTAAATTGTTAAGTATATTTTTCCTTATCCAGTTTCATTCTATTATATTATGGAAACTAATTCTAAAAAAATTCAAGCCTTACCAATTTCTTTCTAAAATATGTTCACCTGATGGTCTAGACCTTTTGAAACCATGTGCTTGAAAAATTAACATTGATATCATGAAAAATTGTACTGGTTTCATTGAAGACTGTTTTTAAATTGAAATAGTGAGGAAGTTTTCAACACCTCACTCAATGAAATAAATTTATAATTATAACAAAGCATTTGGGGTCAGTGCTTGGGGCTTTTACTATCCAAATGATTTTCTCCATTGTGCTGTAATTGGAATGTAATAATATCCCATAAATTTAAAATGTACTTGCTACACTGGAATTACTGGTTCACTTAAAAAACAATTAAAAGACAATATTTTATTGCGTTAATACATCCTATCCAATGGACAATTTGCTAAACCGGTCGGCGCAGTCCGTAGTACTGTGCACTCTCCAGATGGCGCCTCGTACTTCCTTCCTGTCTAGACAACCTGACGTCATAGCATCTTTTTCATTTGGCGCGTGTACTGTGCGAACGTGTTTTCAACAATCTCCAGATATTTTAAGGAAAAGTGTGCATTATGATGGATTTTTCACCTGAATTGCAAATATTTTAGTTTAGAAGTGTTATCTACATCTCAAGCACGGATATACATTATTAAATCTGCTGGAAACGCTCCCTAGCTGACTCTATTTAGTGTTTATGATAGGGCAGTTACGACGCGAAATATAAAGGCAGCCATTTTACTAGTTTCCTCCCATTCAACCTTTGTGTTGTTAGGGGAAGATCGACAATATTGAGGAATTATGGATATACTACAGGTATTTTTATCCGTGTCTTTTGTTTGAGGCTACAGTCACCATAGAAAGAAATAAAAAAGAAATACTTTATTTTATGGAGGAAACCTACAGTGAGCTGAATTCAACACAAAAGATAGTTGTAAAATTGTTTCAACAACTGGTTACAGAGTATACCGACCGGCTACACAGCCTTGTACCGACCGGCTGCTGGCCTCAAGGCTCCCTACCTAGTTCCATTCAGCTTGCAGTAAGCTGAGTTTTCAAAAAAAAAAAAAAGTTGTAAAATTGCTTCAGCAAGTGGTTACAGAGTGTACCGACCAACCGGGCACCGGCTACACAGCCTTGGTACAGCTTACCCGACCCCAACTGGTTACAGAGTCATCCGACCCAGTCCATTCAACTCTGTTGATTCTGGGGCAGGTAGACAGCAAGTATCTACAAATATGGCTTCAACTGACTGGTTACAGAGTCTTTAAATCATCAAGCCAGTTTACCGGCTATACAGCCTTATTTTCACTAAGACCGGTTGCAGAGTGATCACCTCAACCACTGGTTACAGAGCCTGCCGACAAGGTACCGGCTATACAACCTTGCTTCACCAAAACTGGTTATAGAGTCTATAGACCAGCAGCTGTCTAAATTCATGGGTGACTCCAGCCTACCAGTTTTGCCAGTTACAGAGAATTACTGGTTACAGGAAATTACCGGTTACAGAGACCTGGTACCTGTCAGAGTTGCCCAAGGTCATTTTGTTTACAGAAAATTCTTAGACCAATCAGTGGTCTTGATATGGCAATTTCCAAAGCTACTACCAGGCAACCTTGCCTTATCACACCTCTTACACGCCTTAGAGTCCATCGGTGATGGAGATTAAGCACTATAAAAGTCCACATTAGATTAATCGGTTCTGGACTTGGCTGGAAAAATAGGTCCTTTGAGCAGCAAGAGGAAAGGTAGTCTACAGTCAAACAAGTTTTCATCATGTCTGGCCAGGGGTCAGCTTTTTTTTCAAATAACAATTACTGTGTGAATCCTGCACCTTGCAGGCAGCTGGTCTGGGGCAAAGAGTGTAAAATGTGAGAAGTTGACCGGACCACAAGAACAGAGAGACTGTTAACAGGGATCATTGTCACCAGACCGGACTGGTGTCCGGAGGGACCGGAAATGTTTGTCAGACTTCCAAATGTCCCAAATGTGGAACACAAGCTGCCTGTAGGATCTAGACTAAATCCTTTTTGGGAACCTTGAAAGCCTTGGGGGCTGTACCCAAGACCAGCTTGACAAGGTCACCAAAAAAAAAAATCCATTAGCTTATGGACAAGATGTAGTCGAGCCAGTTCAAAATCTCTGGGCTTCTTCAGCTGACCTTTCCTGGTTTCCAAAACTACTCAACCATTGGAGACCTATTCTAGGTCTGGACAACCAAGCCTTTTGGAGACCATCAGGGCCTCCGTCCAACAAGGGGAGTGGGTTACCTCAGTAGATTTCAAGGACACCTACTTCCATATACCTATACAGGAATAATCCAGCAAATACCTGAGATTTCACATCCAAGGTCGAGCATACCAGTTCAAGGCCCTGCCATTCGGTTGGTGAGAGCCAGATCCCACCAGGCTTGTCTCCAACATACACAGGAACTAGTAAATAATGTGTCAGCAACTGGGTTGGCTGATGAACTTAGAGAAATCAGAGCTGCAGCCCAAACAAGACTTCGATTTTGTAGGCTACCAGTTCGACCTCAGGTCTGATTGGTTCCGACTGACTCTGGACAGGTGGCAGAACCTTCAAGAGACTATGCTAAAATGGCTATCCTTACCGGCTTGCCCGGTCCGGGAATTCATGTCCTTGATAGGTTATTAACAGCTACAGAAAAGCAAGTTCATCTAGGCCGACTTCATATGAGACCCATACAGTGGCATCTCACTGGAGGGTACCAGAATTACTAGAAAAGGTGATCCAAGTCCCCAGGTCCCTACACCCCCATCTACAATGGTGGCTGAAGGAAGACAATGTACTTATAGGCCAACCATTACACCCAATAAAACATGCTCTGCAAATATTTACAGACGCATCAATAGAAGGGTGGGGCGCTCACTTAAATGAGCACTCTGCAGGAGGAACCGGGTCCCTTCCAAGAAGCAAGCTGCATATAAACTATCTAGAACTTAAAGCAGTCTTTCTGGCTTTAAAAGAGTCCCAAGACCTTCGCTCAAACAATTAGTACTTGTAGCAACCGACAACACCACAGTAGTGTCATACGTAAACAAGGAAGGAGGCATGAGGTCGGGCCCACTTGTGCCCTACTATGGAGAATCTTGACCTGGTGTACCAGAAAACAAGTGACTCTAAGCCCGACACATTCCAGGCCGGCTGAGCGTGGTAGCAGACAAGCTATCCAGGCTAGGCCAGTCCATCCAAACAGAGTGGTTTCTCCTTCCAAAGGTCTTCCACTCAATATGCAGCAGGTGGCACCGGCCCAAAATAGACTTATTTGCCATGAGGTTCAACAACAACTTGCCTCTGTTTGTGTCACCGGTACCAGATCCCCTGGACACAGCAGTGGATGCACTTAGTCTGCCACGGTAGGATCAGGAAGCATACACCTTCCCACTATCAGCCATATTGGGCAAAGTGGTGATGTTGCAGGACTCCCTATGCAAGAGAATCATTCTGATTGCTCCGGGGTGGCCCATCATGCCTTGGTTTTGGGATCCAGGGGCCTGTCCAGCCAAATCCCACTGAGCCTGCCCAATCTGCCCAACCTGTTAACCATTCAATCAGATCCCTCACAGAAATCTGACAAATCTTAATCTCAATGTACGGCTCCTGGAGCCTCAGTATTTGAGGAGCAGGGCTTCGCTGAGGCAGTGGTAGCAAGAATTGAGGCTCCTCAAAGGGGATCAACCAGATCAGTCTATGAGACAAGTGGACTATTGTTACAAGTGGTGCGTCACTAATCAGGTGGACCTCAGGGTACCCCTGTAAAGTCAGTTGCTGACTTCCTTATGTACCTTATGAGGACAGGAAGCTACAGCCCAGCACCATTGATGGTTACAGTTCAGCCATTGCTGATAAACTGGGAAATTCACCCTTCAACATCAGCAAGGACTCGTCTCCTGGAGTTTCCACGGAGACAGACCCAAAGGTAGGAACCAATCAAGGAGGCCTCCTTGAAGCATTTGACCTTCAAGATGGTATTCTTCTTGGCCCTTGGGTCTGGCAAACGCAGAAGTGAGATTCATGCTTGGCAAAACAAAATTTTAGACACCAATCCGATTGGTCAACGGTGTCCCCATATCCATTACCCAGCTTTCTATCCAAGAATCAGCTGGTCAAGAGAGTCCAGACAGTCCAGATAGTCTATAACAGCCCTGGCCCCATCTCTGGATAGATCCCTCAAGTCTGACTGGGCCCCCTTTTCCGGTTAGAGCATTGCGCTACTATTTGCACAGGACCTCAGACCTACAGTAGAATAAGGAGGTTTTTTTTTTTCTTTTTGTCTCCTTTAAGAAAGGTTCCGACAAAGACATCTGCCTCTATCTCCTCTTAGATCAAGCAGACTGTGATCCTACGTTATGAGCTCTCTGACCAGGAGGCCCACTCTTTACATCAGGTTAAAACCCATGATGTCAGGGCCTTTGCTGCTCCTAAGGTCTACCAGTTGGGAGTCTCCTTAGATCCAATCTTGTCAGCCTGCCACTGAAGTCACATAATACCCTCACACAGTTCTATATGAAGGGTGTGGCTTGGGCTGACTCGGAGCTTTACCTATTGGGCTTGGTATGGGCTGCTCAGCAGATCCACAGGTGGCCCTTAGATTGAGGAGTTTTATAGCAAAATTCCCTTACCATTTCCTAACAGTAGCTATGTGTTGGAGCCATCCAACCCAATGGCCAACGCAGAGATGCGATTTTAAGGTTTACTAACAACCTTAACCAAGCCATTGGGTTACAGTAGTCCGTCCTCCCACCAAAGAGGTCACATGACTACATTGTTTACCTCATTATTTTTGTTGGCCGTCCATCAACAGTAGAGACGTGTTTGTGGAAATCTTTGGAAAGTTTAAAGTTTTCAGGGATTATTTCATTTTTTATTGAGATTTTTGAAGATTCTAAATCTAAGAAATCCAGTTTCTGTGGACATCTTATGTTAGGTTTTGATAACCACAGATATTGCTACAAATGTCGTGAAGCTAGCAAGGGTGATGACCTTTGTACTCTTAAGAAGGATTGTCTTCTTTGTATTGCTTTTTCGGAAGATCAAAAGCGAAAACTCACTGAAAAAATTTTAATAAGTAAATTAAATTTTTATAAGTTAATACCCTATCCAATGGACACACAAGACCCTCCCACCGACCCCGCTATCAGCTTACTAGGGGTCTAAGAGGTTTAGACAATGAAAAAGATGCTATGACGTCAGGTTGTCTAGACAGGAAGGAAGTACGAGGCGCCATCTGGGGAGTGCACAGTACTACGGACCGGCCAGCCGGTGGAAACACAGGACGTCTTTTTCTGACGTTTGGCGGGCCGGTCTGCGCCGACCAGTTTAGCAAATTGTCCATTGGATAGGGTATTTTAAAAATTTAATTTACTTATTAAATTTGCAATTTTGTAATTTTTACCCCACAGCCCTTGAGGGCTGTCACGGTATTATTTTCACCCGTGGTGTCCAGATGACCTTTGACCTTGCCGTAGTGATCTTGAGTTTGAAAATCTTGTCCAGGCTATAATTCGGAAACCATAAGATGTAGGAAGTTGTTACTTGGTAGGAACATAGGTTAGGATTGTTGGTGTGCCGCATTATGGTGTGACCTTGATAGACCTTTGATCTTGCTGTTGTGACCTTGACCTATAAAATCTTCTCCGGGCTATATCTCGGAAACCGTAAGATGTAGGAAGTTGATTCTTGGTAGGGACATTGGTTAGGGTTTGAAGGTGTGCAACATCATAGAGTGACTTTGATTTGATGTTTGACTTTGCTGTAGTGACCTTGACCTATAAAATCTTGTCTGGGCTATATCTTGGAAACCTTAAGGTGTATGAGGTTGATACTTTGTAGGGACATTGGTTGTGGTTTGTAGGTGTACAACCTCATGGCGTATCCTTGATTTTATCTCTGACCTTGCTGTAGTGACCTTGACCTATAAAACCTTATCCGGGCTATATCTCGACAACCGTAAGGTGTAGGAAGTTGTTACTTGGTAAGACCATTGGCTTGGGGTTGTAGGTGTGCAGCATCATGGTTTGACCTTGATTTGACCTTGTCATAGTGAGCATGAGTTTTAAAACCTTGTCCGGGCTATTTCGTGGATTCTGTAAGGTGGAAAAGGTTGATACTTGGTAGGGACATTGGTTAGGGGGTGTAGGTGTGCATCATGGTGTGACCTTTAACTTTGGCTCTGATAAAGTGTGTTTACTTTGCCAGATTTGAGACATGTTTCTCTTATGGCAAAGATATATGGATTGATGCAACTTATCATGCATACTTTTACATAATTGTGCTATTAAATTTCTAATGACAGCTATTATCCAATTAATAAATTTTATAACTTCATAATTTTTAGTTTACTGATTAATGCTGTCATCTTGCTATTCAATTGTCTTGTTTTAATACTTTATCTTTAAATACATTTTCTTTCTCTTAGGAATATTTTCTCTATTAAAACTTTATTTTGACTTTTATATAACTGACAGTGCTCTGACAGTATCCAAATCTTTGTTCTGTTTCAATACTTCTATATCTCATGGTGTTGAAAACTATTTCACCGCCCAGTGAAGTACCGGCATCTGTGATGCTATTTTGTGAGGTATGTTGTTCATTTTGTATCACCCATGTTTGTATAATCGCCCAACACTGAGTTTTCAGGTCTTTCTAGCAAAGGGCCATGGATGATTTTGGTATTTCAATAATTAACATGGTTGAAAAGCAATATTCAGGCAAATCTCTCTGCCTGATATTGGTCTTTTCACTTTTCCATATGTCAACAGATATTAGACATTTTCAGTACAGTAACTGTATCTCTGGCTGGGTTAAAGCCTGCGAGGAAGATTATGAAATGCATCCTGTGTATACGTGCAGGGGTGCATCCATTACAGTGTCACGCAAATTTCTCTAAAATTATTGCACTTACACATTTTTGGTGAACTACTTGTCCTAATGCATTTTATTCCCCTCCGTATGTTTGGATTTTTGGTTACTTTGGCCTAAATCTAAGTGAATAACAGCACTTTTAGGTAATTTGAGTAAATAACTGCTGACTGTAAAACTATTGCATTTAGAGAATTTTGTTACCTACAACATGGTATGTACTTAGGAGCTCTATTCCACTGTATAAGTGAGGAAGAGCTATTTCCTTAATTTTCCAAAGTTTTAGAAAGGGTAAATGTCTAATATTTTCAAAATTATTGCATTTAGACAATTTCTTTTAAATATATTATTGACCGACTTTAGGGTCAGCTTTAACATAGTAACGTTGCAGACTAGTAAGTCATGGCTGTTGAGTAACTCACTTGTAACTTGAAACTATTACATTAAGAGTAGTTTGATAAAATGGGCTGTTCACGTACTTTTTCCTTACTTACAACATGGTACTTTGGAACCCTTAATTGCACGATATAAAGGTGCACTGGCCATTTAATTCAATTTTCCCTAAAATCGAAAATGAATGTCATTTTTGTTAAAAATTGCAGGAGATGGAAATTTAAGGCTCATTTTGGACCTACTGTGTATGAAGGACTACTCCTCTATGGCCTGTATTGAATTTTCCAAATTTTTGAAAAGAATAAAGCAATTTCGGGGAAATTTTGGATACCCTGGGTAATAAGGACTATTATTTATCATTTTTGAAAATTTTGGACACCCTGGTTACTAAGGAATATTATTTATTATTTTTGAAAAATTTTGATTTTTCTGGATTTCAGCTTACAGCTTGAATTTGGGTGGAAATCGTAACAGTTGTTTGTCTCAAAAGCTGTAAGAGATAGGACGATTTCAGGAAATTTTTGGATCTCTTTGGTAGTATGGACTATTTCTTTACCATCTTTGAAAAATTTTGAATTTTGTATATGCTCATACGATGTTATTGTAACTATGAAAAGACAAGGTGTAAAATACGAGTTCTAGATTAATTATTGTGAAGTTATGTATCACATAATTGTTATTGTGTACAGGCCTGTAGTTCTAGTTCCAGGGAATTGTATAAAAATAGAAAAGGTTATGAGGTGAAAGGATCCTCTGCTTGGAAGCTTATGTGAGGTACAAGAAAAAGTTTCACCTTGGGAGTTTCCCTGCCATGAACTGTTGCCAAGCAACAGTGCATATCCAATAACATCCTTAACCCCCTCCCTCCCCCATAAGACTGAAAAGCAATAGCTGGTTAAACCTTACTAACAGGGTAAAAAAAGCAGCAACGGTGGAAAAAATTGATCAAGTAGAATATTCTTTCTCCCCTCTGGCAAATTAAATAGCTCAGTAAGTAACTCCAGTTTCATTTTCAATTAAAACAAACAACAAAAATATGGTGCGGATAACAATAGAGCAAGCGAACATGAGATGATATGTGGAAAATTAAGCCAGCATTAAGTTTGAATAGAATAACTAAAATCAAGAGACAGTAAAAACTCTTGTTTATTAGAACCTCTTAAAGGGACAGTATTTAGATTCAGATAGTTGTGAGGTTTGGATAGCAGAGAGTGTGGTTGTTGTCATACATTGGGGTATAAAACCATATCTTGATAAAATAGTGCCATCGAGTACCTGCTTTCTTCTTTCATCTCTTCCTCTTTCTTCTTTTATTTGTATAAAATAAATGGTATAATTCACTAGAAAGCTACACATTTTGATTATAAATCTCATCTAATATTTTGCCAAAAAAGAGCATTTTCAGGGAAACCTCAAACATCTGTTCATCTAATTTTCTGACAAGCTGCATTATTTTTACAGTTTAAAATGCCTCATATACCTTTTTTACTGGATGACTGTTCCTGATGTTACCTACTGCTTCACTGTTATTAGTATTTCTATTAAAATTTAAATGAACAAAAAATAAGTTTTCAAATTTTGCACCAAGTTGAGTAAATATGTTCATTCTCTCAAGAAATCAATAGTTTTCATATTGATTGTTAAGGGTTCTCAATCTTCAGTATCAGTAATATCAAATCCTTTTTCCATTTCCAAGGCATAAATGGGCAGTTTTGGTTCTTTAATTTACAGCTTATAAATTAATCATTTGCTGAATTGTAAAGTGATGCATTTCACCATGAGAAATGATGATACGATATTGTTGGATATTGAAGTCCTGTAACAATATTGATATAACATTTAAATATAAGTCAAATTTCCATACATCCGGGTAGGTGCTCAGTGACATGGTGGCAAGTTTGGTACCTTATCATGGGCTGCCATCTGTGTGCTGGTTCAGCTTCCACAAGTGGCAATGCTGCTCCAGTATGACTTTTGGTGTTGAACGGGATGTGTCATATTATCATATAGAGATTTTCAGTTGCCCTACTAATTGGCAAGTTTGGAATCTAATCACAGGCTATCAGCACACAAGTGGCAATTCTGAGTGTGTCCCAGTGTGACCCTGGCTATTGAATCTGATTTAAGCCCCTCTAAACTTTGACTTTTCTTACATTCTTGACTGTGATGTGTGTTTCTACACATCCAGGGTAGCAGAGCGGATTTTATGATGCCTGTCTCCCAGGGTAACATGGTTGGTGGCATGGGACAGCCTCCACCAGGGATTGTTGGACCTCAGGGGCAGATGCCTTCATCACAGGTAAAATATACCATTGATTTTTAATAGTGGTGGGACCATTTAAAGCAAAATCACAGTCAGGTTTTGGGTCTTTTAAATAAATGAAATCTGGTGTTTCATACACTTGTCACTTATCTGGTGAAACTTAACCGCAACTGTACATGACTCGTAATTTATAACCCGAAATGTGAGACATTTCGTCAAATTTATAGGTTCATATTGTTTAGACGAATTAGTGGCCATTAGCACCTAAAGTAATAAATAAATGTTTTCTACAACTGTTTCCCAAATATTCTTTACAGATTTTGTTATTTCTAGAAAAAAAACCCCCAAAAATCCCAATGTGAGATTACCATTTATACCACTAAGTTTTAACTTGTCATGAATGAGTGATTTATACTCGTTCATTCAAAATTAACATGCTAGGAGGAAAAATGGCTTGTCAAGCTTGTGGCTATTAGCAGCTGTACATAATCCACATTATGTTGATTTACTGTTCAGCCAGGGCAGTGTGTTACCACTGATATTTGTCACCTATCTTAAACTGTCAAAGGCAAACAGTGTTTATACTTGGAACAAACAATACCCCTTTCACTACTACAGGTGGTAATCCATAATTATAGGCATTTGACAAAATGCCCCAGTCCTTCAACTACCGTCCAACATTCGTATTCAAACTTATGATACAGTGGCCCACCGTCCCATTCCTTTAGTGTCCCACAGAAGGTTTAAACGTTCAAAATTACCGCTTCTAAATTTCTAACCAATACTGTCATTCACCGTCAGTCACCATTGCTTTTTCACTCTATCAACGTCCCTTTATACATGTGTCTCTGTCCCTGTCTGTCCATTTCATTAACTTTCCATAGATACACTTTTCTTATGGTAACTAAAGGGTAAATTAGGTATAACTCGCACGGCCACTGATGGTACTCGGTGTGTAACTGTCAGTAACCGTAGAGTAGTGCTAATGCCTGTCAGCTTGAGACAACCTCCATTGACCTCCATACACTTTATATACCTGATACTGAAGCAAGACCAAGTCACAGCCTTCTAAATAAACTAAAGCATAGTACCAACCCTGCAGGTACATAAAATCACACAAGGTATAAGACGTCCTGGCAAAACTTCTAACTGAGGGTTATACTGCCTGTAGAGTGAAAGGGGTACAAATTCTTTCATCAATGAGGTCAAACTCAATAATGAAAGTCAATATAAACAAGTTTTTATTTTGCCATGTATATATACGTACTTCAACCGAGTGACAAACTTTGGGTTCAGCAATTTATGGGCCTGTCCATTATATACAACTATATACATTACATTTCAAAAATGTGAGTAATTCTAAGACCTGTGTTTGTTAAAAATTTAAAAAGTTGTTTTATAAAAGTCAGATATTTTTCTTTAATTAAAGTGCATTGACATAGTAAAAGTGACCATATTTTACCTTACACCCACATTTGTGCGCAAAGAAGGCACCTTCAAAAGATATCACACCTACATGGGTTTGCCAAACCTGTCCGTTATTTTTGTGCAGTAAGCAATATGATAAGTACTGCAAATGTAAGCAGGACAAATGAATATGCATTTTCTATAAGAATAGCCTTTGTCTCCTTTTAAATAATCCTATCTTGTATTTTATATTTTGGAGGAGTCTAAGTTGTGTGCCATACTCTTCCAGAATAAAAGCAGTTCTGTCAAGATTAACTTTTTTTTGTCATCTTAATGTGTCTGTGTACTTACGTATAGAAGAACAATTTTGTGTTGTACTTTATATTTGAAGGGGATGGGACCGGCTTCATCTATGGGACCAAGGTAAGAAAATACTAGGCTTCATTTGTAATACACAGATATTTTGGATATGATGTTTATGTTGGCTGTACAAATTAGGGTTCATGGTAATGCTTACATAATGTCTCCTTTTGAATGATGAAGCAAGGCTACAGTGTCCATATGGTCAACAGTGTTGTCATTGAATTAACATTGTTACACAAATCTGTCGATTCCTTCACTAAAACTGCCTAAAATATTTTGAAACTCATGCATATTCAATTATTCAGATATATTTACAGAAACGCAAGATTTATGTCACATAATCAATCTGGTCACCTTGTAGAATGTCCTCAACATTTAATTGAAGGCCACTATGTGAATTCCTGGGATTCTATATATTTGTGGCTCATTTCTACCTCTAGTGGTGATGTGCAGTTATATATTTGTTTTTGTATTGCAGTCAACCACCCGCACACTCTCCTGCTATGTTACCTAGTCCTAATGCAGGTCTGATGGGAATCGTTCCCTCTCCAGTGTCAAGGGCACCAATGCAATCTGGGGCACCATCTCCAAGTTCTAGTATCAACCTCAATACACCGGGTAGGTATACACACAGCATTGAGTGTAAAGGTCTTTAATATTTTCGCTTCTAATGCCCATTGGTTTGCAAAAGGAAAATTTAAATTGTCATTGGAAAATTTGATATGCTCTGAATAATTTATATAGCATAAATTAATGTGAGCATCCTCTAAGGAGCTGATATTTCCATGGGAAAGTCCCACAGCTAGATTGGAAGTCAGCACCAAATGGTTAACTGTAGTAACCAAATATGGTTGTCAGCGGTAACCGATGCAGTAGCTGATGGCAATATTGTTGGAATGGGTAACTGTTTTCTTATGTATATTACCTCATAAGGGATGTTATGCGATCATTAAGCGTCCCACAAGGGACGCTTGTTTGTGTATGGGAGAGCTTCCGGCTCCGCCGGCTCCGCCGGCTCCGCATTTTGTTTTCCTTATAACTCTGTAACCGTTAGGCGGATTCTTTTCAAATTTGGCAGGTTTAGGCAGTAGCCCTGGGGAATTTTTTTGAATATGCTGCAGTGACATTTCAACCAATCAGAGAGGTCACATGACCAAAAATGTCTTTTTCGATGGGGAAGCTTGTCTGGATGATAACTTGAAAGGAATTTTATCAATTCACCTGAAACTTGGCAAATACATTCATTCTATTAAAATCTGGAAATCATTAGATTTTGGCATTGATTGGTCAAGAAATGGCCGAGTAATTAATGATTAATTAATCATTACGAATTTTCCAAATAAGGAAAACACAAAAATGCTTATATCTCGAAAACGGTGCTAGATAGAGCGATTTCGACGAAATTTTTGACCCGCAGGGTATCTCTGCGGAGTAGTTATCCCAATTTTCAAAAAATTTTTGACTCGCCCAAAATGGCGGCCATTTTGAATTTTCGAAATTTTCGCAAAAATTGCAAAACACAAAAATGCTTATATCTCAAAAACCGTGCTAGATAGAGCAATTTCGACAAAATTTTTGACCAGCAGGATATCTCTGCGGAGTACTTTTCCCAATTTTCCAAAAAATTTTGTCTCGCCAAAAATGGCGGCCATTTTGAATTTTCGAATTTTTCGCAAAAATTGCAAAACATAAAAATGGTTATATCTCGAAAACCCTGCTAGATAGAGCGATTTCGACGAAATTTTTGACCCACAGGGTATATCTGCAGAGTAGCCATGCCAATTTTCAAAAAAATTTTGTCTCGCCAAAAATGGCGGCCATTTTGAATTTTCGAATTTTTCGCAAAAATTGCAAAACATAAAAATGCTTATATCTCAAAAACCCTGCTAGATAGAGCGATTTCGACGAAATTTTTGACCCGCAGGGTATCTCTGCAGAGTAGCCATGCCAATTTTCAAACAAAAAATTTCTCGCAAAAAATGGCGGCCATTTTGAATTTTCAAATTTTTCGCAAAATTGCAAAACACAAAAATGCTTATATCTCGAAAACCGTGCTAGATAGAGCGATTTCGACAAAATTTTTGATCCACAGGGTATCTCTGCAGAGTAGCCATGCCAATTTTCAAAAAAATTTTATCTTGCCAAAAATGGCGGCCATTTTGAATTTTCGAATTTTTGCGCAAAAATTGCAAAACACAAAAATGCTTATATTTCGAAAACCGTGCTACATAGAACGATTTCGACGAAATTTTTTATCTTCAGGGTATCTCTGCAGAGCAGCTATCCCAAAGAGCTTTCACTTAGTGAAGTTTCAGACCCATAGCTAATTGCTCACCTACTCAAAATGAGTAAATGCGAATTACCTCTAAAAGTATTGCAGATGGCCCATTTTTCTCAAATAACTCATTCACCTACTTTTGGAAGAGCTTTCACATGGTGAAGTTTCAGACCCATAGCCAATTATTCACCTACTCAAAATGAGTAAATGCGAATTATTTCTAAAAGTATTTCAGATAGCCAATTTTTCTCAAATAACTCATTCACCTACTTTTGGGAGAGCTTTCACATGGTGAAGTTTCAGACCCATAGCTAATTACTCACCTACTCAAAATGAGTAAATGCGAATTGTCTCATAAAGTATTGCAGATAGCCAATTTTTGTCAAATTAATCATTCACCTACTTTTGGGAGAGCTTTCACTTGGTGAAGTTTCAGACCCATAGCTAATTACTCACCTACTCAAAATGAGTAAATGCGAATTATCTCTAAAAGTATTGCAGATAGCCAATTTTTCTCAAATAACTCATTCACCTACTTTTGGGAGAGCTTTCACTCTGTGACGTTTCAGACCCATAGCTAATTACTCACCTACTCAAAATGAGTAAATGCGAATTATCTCTAAAAGTATTGCAGATAGCCAATTTTTCTCACATAACTCATTCACTTACTTTTGGGAGAGCTTTCACTCTGTGAAGTTTCAGACCCATAGCTAATTACTCACCTACTCAAAATGAGTAAATGCGAATTATCTGTAAAAGTATTGCAGATAGCCAATTTTTCTCAAATAACTCGTTCACCTACTTTTGGGAGAGCTTTCACTTCGTGAAGTTTCAGACCCATAGCTAATTACTCACCTACTCAAAATGAGTAAATGCGAATTATCTCTAAAAGTATTGCAGATAGCCAATTTTTCTCAAATAACTCATTCACCTACTTTTGGGAGAGCTTTCACTTGGTGAAGTTTCAGACCCATAGCTAATTACTCACCTACTCAAAATGAGTAAATGCGAATTATCTCTAAAAGTATTGCAGATAGCCAATTTTTCTCAAATAACTCATTCACCTACTTTTGGCACAGCTTTCACTTGGTGAAGTTTCAGACCCATAGCTAATTATTCACCTACTCAAAATGAGTAAATGTGAATTATCTCTAAAAGTATTGCAGATAGCCAATTTTTCTCAACTAACTCATTCACCTACTTTTGGGAGAGCTTTCACTCTGTGAAGTTTCAGACCCATAGCTATTTATTCACCTACTCAAAATGAGTAAATGCTAATTATCTCTAAAAGTATTGCAGATAGCCAATTTTTCTCAAATAACTCATTCACCTACTTTTGGCACAGCTTTCACTTGGTGAAGTTTCAGACCCATAGCTAATTATTCACCTACTCAAAATGAGTAAATGTGAATTATCTCTAAAAGTATTGCAGATAGCCAATTTTTCTCAAATAACTCATTCACATACTTTTGGGAAAGCTTTCACTCTGTGAAGTTTCAGACCCATAGCTATTTATTCACCTACTCAAAATGAGTAAATGCTAATTATCTGTAAAAGTATTGCGGATACCCAATTTTTATCAAATACTCATTCATCTACTTGTGGGAGAGCTTTCACATGGTGAAGTTTCAGACCCATAGCTAATTACTCACCTACTCAAAATGAGTAAATGCGAATTATCTGTAAAAGTATTGCAGATAGCCAATTTTTCTCAAATAACTCATTCACCTACTTTTGGGAGAGCTTTCACTTGGTGAAGTTTCAGACCCATAGCTAATTACTCACCTACTCAAAATGAGTAAATGTGAATTATCTCTTAATAGTATTGCAGATAGCCAATTTTTCTCAAATAACTCATTCACCTACTTTTGGAAGACCTTTCACACACGAAAATGAAAAATTGTGAATATCTCGGAAAAGCTATTTCTTCTGCTTTAATGCTCGGTGGGAGATACACACCACGGCAGTGGTCTTGACAAAAATTTTTGTCTCCCCAAAAATGGTGGCCATTTTGAATTTTCAAAGTTTTTGCAAAACACAAAAATGCTTATATCTCGAAAACTGTGCTATATGGATCGAACTCAACAAAATTTTGGACCTGCTGGGTATCTGCAGAGTAGCCATGCCAATTTTCAAAATATTTTTGTCTCGCCAAATATAGCGGACATTTTTAATTTTTTTATTTTTTGCAAAACACAAAAATGCTTATATCGTGAAAACCGTGCTAGATAGAGCAGACTGCTCTGACTTTGGTTGCCACAACAGTATAAGGCTAGAAACGAAGCATTTTCTTAATACTTTAGCACTCACCTTTATATCCTTTTCGGGACGCTTTGTTTTTGCTATGCAAAAACATTAATTTTTTTTTTTGCGAGCGATCCTCTAGTTAGAATTGTTAATATTTTGTGCTATTACCTGAAAAGGTATCAAATTGAAGTATTTTATCTATATTTTATTTTAGAAATATAAGAATGTAACATTATTTGCAAATAATCCAACAGTTTTGTTCTACATTTTGGTGTCTGTCATAATGTTTGTTTACATCTGGAACACATAATCATGAGGCCTTTTCAATATTTCCTTAAAGATGTTATACATTGTAATAGTTTACCACTTATTCAACCATTTATGCAAGCAGCCAGCAAGCGACAAAATTATGCTAATTAATTCATTCTTTGTCAACACCAGAAATACCATTCACCAGGTGAGACTCAGTTATGGTAGGTGGGCAGGCAAGTCAGATGAGTCTTTGGATTGTTGCTGACACCAGTCATTGTTGTCTGTGACTTGACTAGAATCAGTAGTCCATTCCACATGGATGCTACTACAACTGCTAAACTCCAGCCACCGAGAATTTTGGAGAATGTGGAAAATAGAAACTGACAGTGTGTTGCCTTGACTGAGTTTACTGTGTTTTACTAATGAAAGAACATTGACTAAAATTTGGGGTCTTAAGTAGAAAAGGATGTGCCATTTAATAGGAAGCCAGTGGTGTTTTTTGTTGTTAAAGGATTTATAAGATTTACAGTCCAAGGATTTACAGCCCAAGTCCAAATGATGAGGAGTGTATTGATTTGTCTTCCAGATTCATGTGAAATGACATCACAATAAAACAAACTTCATTCCAATTTTTCAACTCATGATATCTGCCTTATTTTTGGATTGACTTTCTTTTTGTATTAACGTCGAAAGCCAGGAGAAGTGCTGTACAGATTTGTTTCATAAGATATATAGTGGCATATTGTAGGTTACATCCGTTTAAAAATATATATGAGAAAGTAGCAGTTTAGGGTACTAAAAGTGGAGAAAAGGCTTATATTTTACTGACTTGATGTCTTCTCCTACTGGATAGTATTTGGACCAAGAAAAATAGTAAAATAAACTGAGCAATTGTTTCTGGTTTAGTCATCAGTCTTCACTATGACCGATAAATCGATCAAGCAATTTGGAGACATTCCCAAAACTAGCTGATGATACTAAATTTATGTCCTTTGTTAGGTAACCCAAACAACCCATCCTCTGTGGGGTCAGCACTCAGCCCTGCAGGCAGAAACCCTGAGGAGGAAAAACTCTACCTGGAGAAACTGAAACACTTGCAGAAGTACGTAGAACCACTGAGACGTATGATAGCCAGGATTGAGAAGGAAGATGGTAAGTCCTTATGTTTTAGGGTATAGGTCAGTGGCTTATTTCTCTACCAGGACTTAGCTAAAATGAAACCATTCAGATACTGGGTACTAAATAAATTTGTGTTCTACGGATGCAGTTATCCAAAATTTCCTTTCAATTCCTTCTTTCTAGTGCTTTGAAATCGTTTTGAATTCCATATTTGGTATCTGTACAAGCCGGCGCACTTTGGTCTAGTTTAACTTGTCCAAATAGCGTTTTCAAAACCAATTAAAACATGGAAATCTGACATAAAATCTTGTTATTTTGTCGAATATATAGTAAAAATATAACACCCATGTATATTTGGAATAAATTACGCTATATTTTCAATAAAAAAACAGGTTTTATAGATGGGTGAGAATAGGATTTGTTGGGATGTGGTGTGATGTTGGTGATTTCTAAATGTTTTGTAAAGTCGGAATATCAGACTTTTGAACCGAACTTCGAATTCAGGGCAGTAAATGAGCAAACTTATTGAAATTCTAGAAACATTGTCACAGCACTGCTTCTTTCAACAATAAAGTCCACAAATCCCACTATTATATTTCTAAGTCAGTCATGCCTTTTCATATCACAACCAGTCCTTCAGTAATATCCTATATAAAGCATTTTTTAGACCCTCCTGGTTTGTTCAGCCCTTCTAACTAAACGCCACAATATAACCAATACAAAGGTACTGGCCATAAAGTAAATCAATAAATAAATGATGTGATAAAAGAGGGGAAGTGGAATATATCTTTTGCATTTTATAGAGCTGTGAAAAAAGGATCGACTTTATTTAAAATCTGGGTGAAAACTGGCAAATTGTGTAATTACTAATATAATAGATAACGTTTATACTCATAACTAACACGGATGTGAATGGATATTCAGCCACATTCGTCAACTTTGTTGTCCTTTTCCCAACATGATGTTTAATTATTGTCACAGATTTTTAAGAATCTATTTTTGATAATTTTGTTCACATCATTTTACTTGACGGGTAATTGCAGGTGGTTGATACTGAACAACAGGAACCCCAATTTGAGCTGAGGTTTACCTTTTCAGCTACTTTTTCCAATATTTTAGGTCAGGGTTTTACTTGCCTTTTAATGTCTACAGAAATTAGGGCTCAAGTTCCCTTCTACCTGCAATCAATATTTCAGTTTAAAAAAAATTAATTTCATTGAGTATCCAATAAATTGTGATTAATACAAAGTTAGCATTTTATTACGCTACAATAGCTTACCATGTGGGACTTAATGCTGTTCTCGGGTTGCCACACCCGGGGCCAACGTCTTAGAAAAAAAGACAGTTCTTGTTAGCCACCGGATATACTGGTAGTTGTCGTCACGTGATAACTTCTGACCAATCGTCCTACTTTCTCGTTGGCCACGATTGACTGGTAGCAGTTTGTAAATATACAGACATTTTCATTTATTTCTCAGACTTTACTTATTGTTGGAGGCTAATATTTGGATATTTCTTGTAATATATATCATAGATCATTCTGTAAAAGTTTAATTTTCACAGGATAAGTATTTTTATTGCTGTCGTGTGTTTTGAGTTTTCCTCGGTTCAGGCTAGTACATTGTACGTCTTTTATTGCGTATAAAATGTCGACACATCAAGCAAATAAAGACAAACCGAGAGCGCAGAAATGCCGCCATTTCTGCTTTAGTTTTGATACACATAATTTTTGCCCTACCTGTAGGGAGGCTGGCAAGGGAGATGACCCCTGTGTCACCTTTGAAACCCCTTGTGAAATTTGCACGTCTTTCACAGATGAGCAATTACAGAAAATTCAAACCGGAAGCGGTATCTGAAAAAGCAAAAAGCTACAACTAGTTCCAAAGATGAACTAGATCTTTTGGGTGAAGGCGACGGGGATTCCTTCACTGGATCCAATGCAGACCTCGAGTGTGCTGCTGATAGCCTTTTTACCTCACCCCCCCGTCCTCAACCTCTTGCCTTCAGTTCCCTGTCCTTGAAAACGCCAGCCATAACGATTCCACCCACCCCTGGTACAGCTTTGCAAAATAAAATCCAGAAAAACATAGAGAAATCACTCGGTGATTCCTTAAATATACATTTACAGCAGCAAATGGGTTCCTTCCAGGCATCCATGTTGGAAGCTTTTCAGTCACTCCGAGAGGAGTTGGCTGTAAAACAGAAAGTCGAGGTACAGTCCTCGCTTCTGGCTTCAAAACCTGGCTTGTCCAGTAATTCTGCTGCCCCTCTGGATTTGCCCCCTCCGAGATCTGGTACTAACATTCCAAGCGAGGATATGGATGTGGACTACGGTCCAGCTCTTCCTCCTCGCCTAGTATCTACTCAACCTTCCTCGGATCAGTACGTTGCCCCCTCTGAAGGTCATCCCGAAGAGGTTTCGTACTCTCACAAAAAGCAAAGCCATAAGCAGCCAGTTGACCCGGGCTCTGCCTCGGACCAACTAAATGAGGACTCCGATGAACCTCGGATCCCTTCTTCTAGATCCAAAAAACACTCTGACAAGAGCAAACATAAATCAAGATCTAGATACGTGTCATTTACCTCAGAGGAGGATCACTCCCCTGTAGCCAGACACAGGTCTTCTAAGCCCTCTAGGGCTCAGCCCTCAGGAGTAGCTTCTGATCAAGACCTCCCACAACATGATCCAGACCCCCCTTATTATAGGGCAGTAGCTTTGTCTGACATGCCCTCACAATACTCTGAACAAGTGGATACCTTCAGGCGTATTTTGTCTCTCCCTGACCCCAGGGAATCTATGCCCAGGTCTTCCACCTCAGTGTTGGGTCTGGATGATGAAAAAGGCCGTCAAGAGCTCAGACCTAGAGGTCCCTCCTCTATTCTTCCACTTAGCTCAGTTATCAAGGACGCCTTTGATAAATTCCAACATGACTTTAAGGCTGCCAACTTATCTGAGGGAAAATATGTCAAGCCTCCTCCCTCAACTTCAAAGTGGTACAAGGTGGGACAACCAACTTTTCAGGACAAAATTCAGGAGTTGAATACGGACTTTGCTAAGATCTGTATTACTCCTAGACCTTCTGGGTCTCCAGTAGCCAGAGTTCCCCTGCCAGTTCTCAAGGAGCTGGAACTTCATATCCCCATCCACCCAAGATCAAGGAAATACCTAAGGTTTTGCTACAAGGCTCAGGTGTTCCAATTCACCTCCCTCCCGTTCGGACTAGCCACAGCCCCCCAGGTCTTTACAATGATCGTAAAGGAAGTGAAACTAATGGCCCTCTCAAGAGGACTCAGAATTCACCAATACCTGGACGACTGGCTGATCAGGTCCCAATCTCAGGAGGAAGCCCAAGTGAACACTCAGGCAGTAGTAGAACTGACTCAGTCCTTGGGATGGATAATAAATCAGGAAAAATCAGAACTGAAACCTACACAGGTGTTTTCGTTCGTGGGCTACGAATACCACCTAGATTCAGCCCTTGTAAAACCCACTCAAGAGAGATGGCTCAAACTTCAGGATTTGATCCTACGACTCAAGTCAAAACGTGTTTTGACTGCAAGATGTTTGATGTCTCTAATTGGGTTGCTAGCCTCAACGGAGAAAATGGTCCCGGAGGGACGCCTTCACATGAGGCCCTTTCAGTTTCATCTCAAGGAGCACTGGAGATATCCTCAGTCGCTGGACAACCTCCTTCCCTGGACAGAAGCCATTGCAGCCCACCTAGATTGGTGGCAAAATCCCTCCAAGGTGATGAAAGGTGCAGACCTTCATCCCAAAGACCACAGTATCCAACTCTTTACCGACGCCTCAAACGAAGGTTGGGGCGCTCACTTAGACCAAAATTTTACCAAGGGTCTGTGGTCAGATCGGGAAAAAAGGCTTCACATAAATGTCCTAGAATTGAAGGCGGTCTCCCTGGCCCTTCGAGACTTCAAGGACCAGTGCCAGAATCAAACAGTGTTGGTTGCGACGGACAACTCAACAGTGGTAGCCTACATCAACAAACAAGGAGGAACACACTCGGCAGAGATGTGTGCTCTCCTGTGGAAGATCATGACCTGGTGCCATCACTATCACATAACATTGAAAGCCAGGCACATTCCAGGGTGCCTAAATGTGATGGCCGACCTGCTATCCAGGTCCAACCAAGTGCAGTCAACCGAATGGTCTCTGCACCCACAGGTCTTCAAACAGATCTGCCAGAAGTGGTTCACACCTCATGTAGACTTATTTGCCACTCACCTGAACCACAAACTCCCTCTATACGTGTCTCCTATCCCAGACCCAAAGGCCTGGGACATAGATGCTCTGAACATAAACTGGACCAACCTCACGGCATATGCGTACCCTCCTACGGCTCTCCTTCACAAGCTGATCCAAAAGATCAGGCAATGCCAGTGCCTGATCATCGTAATAGCCCCAGGCTGGCCAGGGATGCCCTGGTTTTGGGACCTAGTGCAGCTCTCAACAGAGATCCCACTCCAACTCCCAGTGTCAACAACCCTACTCAAACAGTCCCACAAGCTGGTGTTCCACAACAACCCCCAGCACCTGAACCTCCACGCCTGGTGTCTAGGAGCGGACAACTCCAAGAACAAGGCTTCTCTGTGGAGGTGGCAGAGAGAATTGCTGCCCCTCAGCGGTCATCAACAAGGACCATCTACAAGTCAAAGTGGGCCCTATTTGAAAAATGGTGCAGAGAAAATTCGGTGGATTTCTCCACTCCATCTGTGAAACAAATCTCAGATTTCTTCATGTACCTGTACCAAGACCTAAACAGGCGCCCCTCGACCATTGATGGTTACAGGACTGCAATCGTTGACACTTTGGGCCCAACAGCCCAACATATTGCACACAATGCAGACCTTCATAGGTTACTCTCCAGTTTTCACAGGGATCGTCCTAAAAGTTCCAGAAACTTACCCAAGTGGAACCTTTCTGTTGTCCTTAACGAGCTCACCAAAGCACCTTTTGAGCCCATGAAAGACTCAGACCTCAAACATCTCACTTTAAAAACTGCTTTCTTGCTAGCCTTGGCCTCCGGCAAGCGCCGCAGCGAAATCCATGCCTGGGTCGCTAACAAAGTATCTAATTTAGGCCAATGGGAAAAGGTTGCCTTGTTCCCTTCTTCTGATTTCATAGCCAAAAACCAACTAGCAAGAGAAGGTTCTCAAAGTGTGTCTCCGGTGACTATCCCTGCTCTGACTACCATTGTAGATAGACAATTTAAAGAAGACAGGACCCTGTGTCCCGTGCGGGCCCTGAGGTTTTATTTGGACCGAACTAAAGACCTCAGAGGGTCTCGTTCTCTCCTTTTCATCTCCTTTAAGAAAGGACATACCTCAGACATCAGACCCGCTACACTCTCTTCATGGTTGAAACAAACCATTTTACTTTGTTACAAACAAGCAGATCAACAAGCCTTGGACTTGGTCCAAGTCAAAGCGCATGACATCCGGGCCTTCGCGGCCTCTAAGGCCTTTTACGGTGGGGTATCGGTGGACCAAATCATGCAAGCCTGTCACTGGAAAGCTCACAATACATTTACAAATTTTTACCTAAAAGACCTTACTTGGTCGGACACCGACAACAATTTGTACCTGGGACCCATAGTGGCTGCACAACAAGTCCTAGATCCTTCCCCTCAGACCAGTTGTCCTCGGAAAGAAAAAAGGGGGGGGGGGGGGGGGGGGGGGGGGGCACATCCGCTACAACCAAGTCTTCAGGAGTCTTTCCCAGGATCTAGGTATTCCTTTACCTTCAAGATGTTACGGGTAAGGTCATTTTATCCTTTAATTATCAAGTAATTTCTATTAAGGACTTATTTAGTTGTCATTAATCTCATATTCAGGTTGTAAAAAATTTTATGAGATGCCCAACCACTGGGTTGGTCAGTCATACGTGAAGGGCCCTTTTTGGACCCTTAGACCTCGGAGTGAGCACTGCTGCACTTCCGTCCTACAATAAAACATCTAGACAGTTTTAGCACTGTCTCTCATTTACTTAGGTTTTTGGCTCGTTACAGGCCCGGCCTTCGGGATCGGGGCACTGTAAATGGGACTCAGACTGGTATTTCTGGCACTATTCTATACATATTAATTCAAAATCTTAGAAAAAATGACATACCTTCCAGTCTCAGCTGTAATCCCGCCACCGGGCGGTTGAATTCAGCATTAAGTCCCACATGGTAAGCTATTGTAGCGTAATAAAATTGGAAATTTTAATTACTTAAATGTAGCTTTTATAAGCTACAAGCTTACCATGTGGGACTTAGAAGAGTCCCACCCTGCCTCCCCGCTGTTTACAGCTGAGGGGTAGGTTTAAAAAAAAATTTCAACGAGAAAGTAGGACGATTGGTCAGAAGTTATCACGTGACGACAACTACCAGTATATCCGGTGGCTAACAAGAACTGTCTTTTTTTCTAAGACGTTGGCCCCGGGTGTGGCAACCCGAGAACAGCATTAAGTCCCACATGGTAAGCTTGTAGCTTATAAAAGCTACATTTAAGTAATTAAAATTTCCAATTTTGGTTTGAAAATTTGAAGCAAGACACCTTGGATGTATAGATTTTTACAGCTTATTAAAGTTTACCAAATACATGTTTTTGTCACATGATATTCAATTAGTACTACTGGTGAATGAACACTGATTACATATCTTCATAATGGAGAAATCCTCTACAAAGCCTTACATTCACAGCAGTGTTACTGTTTTAATATGTATTTTAATTAATATGTGGCACTTGCCAAGTATCTGTCAGGATATTTGCATTTTTGTTGGAAGTATGGGTGGTTCTGAATGCCCTTTAAATCTGTAACGTTTGACTTTTTTAAGGAGGAAAATGTTAAAGTAGATCTGGTAATAAATGTTCTTAGTGTCAGAAGTCAAGCACACAATTGATGCCATTTATGGTCATAATAGAGAACCAATTGAGTTGTGGGATATGGATCAATAAGAAACATCAATTTACTGTTAGTATCCTTTTATTAGGACATTGTGATGTACAGTAAGTATATTCATCATTGCCTTGCAACCTTTAGTGTCATCTTTTCTGGGTCAAAGTAAGAGTGAAGGATTGTAGATCATAGAGCTCTTAAAATAATATTTTAAAAAAAAATAATAAATAAAACATCTCAAATTCTCTTCAAAGGTTGCTTTGTCTTCATTCCTGGCTTGTACAAAATAAGCTTTTATTTATTAATTTATCCATGGACGCTTTGTATTTATTCATTTATCATATACAAAATTAAAAAACAGATTAAAGAAACTTTTTAAGATAGAAATAAGAAAACATTTAGGGAATATTTGCTTTTTATTTACTGTTATTTTAACAGAAACATAAGATAACCATGCAGTCAACCTCAGCCGATTAGAAACATTATCACTTTGTCAAATATAAAGTAATTCTTTTATTGCAGTAATTCTTAACAGATCAACATAACAATATTTACATTTGTCAAATTACTCGCTTTCAATGTATCCAATTACCAAGTAATGTTACACAACAGTTATACCTCAGTCTTCTCCAATAGTGTCCAAATTTGCATTATTACCCAACCCCCAAAACACATAACATAAAAAATTATGTGAAAAAAATGCCCTTCCTTTCCCACAAAAAAAAACATTTATTCCAGATTGTTTCAGAAATTTTTATAGAGTTTTAGGAATTTTTTATTTGTTTTTTGCATATTTTGCTTTATTGTCACTCTCTTTCTACCCAAAAATTTAGGTATATTGTAAAAACATTATCAGATGTAATAATAAAAGTCGGATTTCCCCACATTTTGAGAAGTTTCAAGGATTTTCCATTAGATATTACTACTGAAGATATTGGTTTATAAAAAAGCATGACTTCGTGTGGACAAGGTTGCAATATGAATCAACTGTTAATAAGGTTGAAATTATTTTTATTTTTGCAAAACCATTTGTCCATTTCCAAAAACAACTGATAACCTGTGACACACCAACTTGAAAATGTCATCAAGAACCATAAATAAAGCAAATAACTTCACCACATTGATGAATCTGTGTATTAATAATTTTTACTCCAGAAGGTTTAAAGCATATGGTGTGACATAAAAGTAACTTGTAAAAGCAATGTTCTTATAAAATCTGGAGAGAAACTTTGATAAAACATTTCTATTGGGGCTTCTTTGTTGCTGTCGGGCTATTGGAATGGAAAGGTGAGACACAGGTCTAAAGTACTCTGTCAGAGGATTTATATCAACTGCCACGCCACATGAGTGATAGTTCAGCATTGTACAGAGACAAAATCGTTGTCTTGTTTTGTGTGCAAAGATACTTCAAACAATATTGTTATTTCCTTGTGACATGCTGTCTTTTACTACATGAATGAAATATCAATATATAAGTAGAAATGTCACCCCCTGGTGCATACTCTAAAATTTATCTTGAGAGAAGACAAGTCAATGCAGTTTGGAGCAGAAGAACAAGGACTGTATGCTTTGTCGTCTTGAGTGATAATATATTAAATTTTTCACTAAGAGGGATGTTTTAGTCTTTTTGCTGCATTAAAAAGTAAATAACTCCATAGTTACCAAAAAGAATACCTAAAAGGAGCTGAGAAGTGAATCCATAGTTACAGGCACTTTTGAATATTAAAACTTCAGTTTTTAACTTGAGATTTCTCAGCTACTTCTTCCTGGATTTCAATACAGCAAACAAAAAAAAGTCAGAAAAAAAGGAAATAAGTTGTAAAAGTACTTTTCCAGTGATGTATATATCATATTTGTACATTGAAAAGTGCCAACATGCCAGTGTTTGGAGGCCAGCGATGACCTTCTAGAAACAGATCAAAGGTCAAATATCTGTCTATACTTATTTGTCCCATCCTAAAAGAGAATACACGTGATAAAACAACTATTATAGTATGATGTTTAACTTTGAAATATCCCACACAACATTTGTAAAATATTGTTCTAGAATTACAAGGATTTTACAAACATTAATTAATATCTTCTCAAAAAAAAATAAAAGGATTGTGTTATAGCAGATACTTCAGTGGAAATAAAAATTGGGCAGTAAAAAGAAAGTAGGTATTGAAAATATTATGATTATATAAAATTGAATTTAAAACACTTTGTAAAATGCAAGGTTCATACAAAATGATTGCCTGATATATATGTCAGTTGCACCAGTAATCATGCTACTTAATAAAAAATATCAATAAAGTATGTGATAAAGCAAGTTTACATTAAGTTCTCCACAACTATAAAATAATTTAGGCATTATTAAGCGTCCAACAAGGGACGCTTGTTTGTATATGGGAGTATATCTGGCTCCGCCGGCTCCATGAGCTCCGTGAGCTCCGCATTTTCTTTTCCTCATAACTCTGTGACCGTTCGGCGGATTCCTTTCAAATAAGGCAGGTGTATGCAGTAGCCATGGGAAAATTTTCTGAATATGCTGCGATGACATTTTAACCAATCAGAGAGGTCACATGACCAAAAATACGTTTTTTGGAAGGGCATCCTTGTCCGGATAATAACTTACGAAGCATTTTATCTATCGACGTGAAATTTAGCAAATACCTTCCTCATATAAAGTTCTTGGCGACATTAAATTTTGGCAGGGATAGGTTAAGAAATGATTGAGTTATTTATGATTAATTAAGTGTTATCAATTTTCTTAACAAGTAAAACCCAAAACTGCTTGTATCTCCCTAACCCTGCAAGATAGAGCAATTTCGACAAAAATTTTGATCTGTAGGGTTTCAAATTTTCGACCCTCAGGGTATCTAAGCAAACTACTCTCTCCAATTTTCAAAAAAATTTCTCCTCCCTAAAATTCGGGGTCATATTCAATTTTTGAATTTTTGACAAAAAATGCAAAACACAAAATTGGAAATATAGGCTCATAGGGTACACATATAGAACTAAGTGATACCATTTTCTTTATAAAATAAAAATTTACTAGTGGGATTTCGCCAAAATTTTGACCCACAGAGTATCTGTGAAGACTACCCTTTCCAAGTTTCAACAAATATTTCACTTGCCAAAAATGGTGGCCATTTTGAATTTTCAAATTTTTTGCAAAAATCACAAAACACAAAAATGCTTGTATCTTGAAAAGTGTGCCAGATAGAACAATTTTGGCAAAAGTTTTGATCCACAGGGTACCTGTGAAGACTAGCCTTTCCAAGTTTCAATGAATATTTCACTTGCCAAAAAATGGCGGCCATTTTGAATTTTCGAATTTTTTTCAAAAATGCAAAGCACAAAAATGCTTGTATCTCAGAAACCGTGCTAGATAGAGCAATTTCGGCAAAAATTTTGATCTGTAGGGTAACTCTGCTGACTAGCTGACCCAATTTTCAAAAATTTTTGTCCCACCAAAAATGGTGGCCATTTTGAATTTTCAAATTTTTCGAAAAAAATTGCAGAACACAATAATGCGTGTATCTCGAAAACCATGCCAGATAGAGCGAATTTGGCAAACTTTTTGACCCACATAGTATCTGTGAAGACTAGCCTTTCCAAGTTTCAATGAATATTTCACTCACCAAAAATGGCGGCCATTTTTTTTGGGTATGTAAGCAGACTACTTTACACAATTTCCCCCCAAAATTTACCCTTCCCAAAAATGGGGATCACTGTCAATTTCTAGATTTGTGAAAAAAAAGTGCAAAACACCAAATTGCCTCTGTCTCCTTAACCGTGCAAGATGGAGCAATTTCATCAAAATTTTTGAAACACACTGTATCCAAACTAACTGCCCTGACCAAGAACCACTTTTTCTATATTCTGGCTTTGTTGAGATATAAGCAGAACTTTCTTATATAATTAAGCTGCCATTATTTCTCCTTTTCGGGACGCTTTGTTTTTGCCATGCAAAAACAATCACTTTGCTTTACAAGCGATCCTCTAGTTTATGCTGAATTATAGGAAAATATCCACCACAAATGCTAAAAATTATATGTGGCATTCATTTAATTTTGAATGTCAAAGGTTATATGTCACTGTGCAGGGTTATTGACCCAGTTTTCATGCTATCCGTTGGTTATTTCAGAAACTTTAAAATTAAATATTTTTTGCACAATAAAAAAAGAAAGACATAACTGTTGAACTCTACGCAATAAACTTTCCAATGGTGTTTTAATTGTAAAAACTGGTTATGTATTGACAGATTTACAAGCAATTAAAGATTAACAAAATTTCACATTGCATGGATTAAAATTTATTGGTAAACAAACTATTGCATGAACCCAAAATAAGGACTGAAAGAGTTTGACAAGTGATATCTAAGTACCTGATTCAACTTCAGAAAGGATAAATATATCATTTTAAAGAAAAATACCAGTAGATTTTGGAGTTTTTTTTTTTTGAAGACATTTCGTTTTAAATTGGCTGATATATTGTTAAATATGATGCAAACACACAAAAAACTAGTGCTAGCACGAAAACTGGGCCATCGACCATACATCAAGAAAGAAAAACTTTGAAATTTTTAGTGGATAAGAATAGCTGCCCTTATTTGTGGGAATAAAAGGTAAATAGATGGAAATGACATGGATACTGCAACAGTTTTTAGATGCCCTTGGTTATTCTCCACCCTCCCCCCCTCCTCTCCTCATCCCATTAGTCCCACTGGTTATATATTTTTAACCACTTTAGTTCTCAGGCAAAGTACAAACTTGCAATTCATTGTTAATGGAAAAAAATTAGACTCACAGAGTACTGTAAGTAAAAGAAAGTTATTGCTGATATCTTAATTTTGCCTAAACACGAGTCAGACACTGTCTAGTGTGATGACTTTTGTTTAAGACTGTTGGAGTGTTATTAAATAGCATGGTGTTTCTGTTATATAATACATAGAACTCACAATATCATAAATGATTGTCATACTCAACAATAAAAGCAATGCTCTAACCAAAGTGACCATAACTTCCGTCTTTATGGAGTAAAATTTCACCATTCTACCCAGTATAAGGAGGGCCTGTATCTCAGTGTTCAGTGTGACATTGTTTGTACCACCAGGAGGTTATTATGTTTTGGGTTTGTTCATGTGAACAGAACTATATTATTTTTTATGTCGATGAGACATGGTCAAAGGAAGAAGTGATTAAATTTTTGGAATATCTGGAGCCCCCACTTAGGCTACCGAGTTTCTTGATATTGTAATTTCACCCAAATACAATTTTTTTTTTAATTTTAATACTCATATTTGCATACCAGTACAATAAAAATAATTGAAAATGGGCCTGTTGGAATTTCATGTCTTTTTAGTATCCAGAATATGACTGGGATATTTCTCAAAATGTAATCACTTCTTCCATTAGTCTGGCAACACCCACTTACAAAAAAATTCAGAAAGATCTAGTCATCATTTTTTGTAGTTACCACAAACACAGAAACAGACAAACAAAGGCACCCCAAAACATAACATCCTGGTAGGTAGTTACTAGTTATAACTATCATTACTCCTCATTGGAGATTTTTTCGTGGACATATTGTCACTCTATACAGGAAAATCCTTTTCCAGTATATTTTACTCCAATTCTTCTAAATTCTCTACCTAATACCTCGGTCACACAGTTCTATGCCGGCCTCATGAGCTACATACAATCGCCAGATCATCAGGGCCCGTATTCACGAAAGGTCTTAGCCAGGGCTTAGGCTTAAAGTTAAGACTTTTGCTTCAAGTTTCTGCCATAAAACTGTTAAGACTTTTGTCTTAGGCTTAGTGGTATTCACAAAGAATTTAAGACTGGTCTTAGGCTTAGCCAAGGGCTCAACTTTAAGACTGGCTGCCATAAACTTTTCTCCACTTCAAAATTTGAAATGGCTGTAAATAAAGTATAATTGTACAGAACACCTCACTAGAGCAGTCTTTGGGAAGTTTATATGTGATAACAAGGTTTTCCATTTCAAAACAGCACTTTTATTGCGTTAATACATCCTATCCAATGGACAATAGCTTATCCAGTCGGCGCAGACCGGCCCGCCAAACGTCAGAAAAAGACGTCCTGTGTCTCCACTAGCAGGTCGGTCCGGAGTACCAGTGCACTCGCCAGATGGCGTGTCGTACTTCCTTCCTGTCTAGACAGAGTGACGTCATAGCATCTTTTTTTTCGTTTGGCGCGAACCAGTGCACAGTGGAAAATTTATATCTGCCAGAATTTGTGTTTTATCAGTGTTTATTGTGAAGAACGATCTTTGATTTGATTTTATTATTATCTTCTGTGTTCCTACTCTACTATGTCATCTCCTGGTCAGAAGAGAGGGAGTTGTGGTCATGCAATGGCCATTTTCGATGGACATGCGTTTTGCGCACGTTGTAGGGAAAAAGGAAAAGGTGAGGAACCTTGTGTGAAAGATAAGGACTCTGTTGACTGTTCTCTGTGTAATTCCTTCACCCCGGAGCAACGTGCCCAGATCTCAACACCGTCTTATAAAATTAAGAAGGAAAAACAGGAGGCTAAACGTGCTGACATTTCCCAACCCACGGATGAACTTATAGACCCTTCAAGCGTTTCAGTTATTGGGGTTGTGGGTGGACCTAGTACTGATAAGTCGCCAGTTCCTCCTGACAAAAAGACTAAAAAGGACAAACCTTCTGTTAAACCCAAGAAATCTGCTACTGCAACTCTCTCTTCTGCTACAGACGACAAGCTCACAGCCTTAGAAGATAAGTGGTCCGACCGCTTTAACAGGTTAGAGGCATTACTGTTAGCCAAGTCTATGGAACCTGCCTTTTCGTCGGATGTCAGAGTAGCCCCTACTCATTCTGCAGCAACTAATGTAACTCGGGACTCTGAGCCCTTCTTTCAACCACCTAATCCTTCAGATGACGCCTTTCAGCGCACTGGCCCAGACTCTAGTGCTGCCTTGCAGCCGTCGGCCGGTAAGCTTGTCAGAAACTCTTCATTACTTGGATCTTCATCATCTGAGCGCACTGGCTCAGACAATATTGCTTCACAGCAAAAGTCGGCCGGTAAGCTTAAAGGTCAGAGCACTTCTCAAGGGCGCACTGGTCCAGACACCGCTTCTCAGAAGCATAAGTCGACCGGTAAGCCTAGTGCTGGTTGTCACCGACCTACTACAGCTACTTCTGAGATTTCCAAACAACCGACCACCGACCATCCTCCCTCCGACTGACCTCTTGGCTCCACCGGCTCTGCTTCACCGACCCTGCTTCACCGACCCTTCAGAAGAGCAGAAAGGACAGCATTTCTAGCTTAGATTCAGATACTGATAGTCAAATCTCTGATACCCCTCCGGTGGAACTCTTTGCAGAGGAAGGGGATTTTTCGGAAGATCCAGAATTTGAGCAAGAACTACCGACCTCAGAAGAACAGACATACAGGGAGACCATGCGCGGCATACGATCCTTTATGGGTTGGTCGCATATCCCTGACATGGATAGTTCAAACCCATCTGACGACAACCCTTTCGCTGGGCCTAAAGCTCCCCTTCCCAGCAAGGTCTCAGTCCAGATGCCTACGGAAGATTATCTTTGTCGCAAGCTATCTAAACTCAATTTCACCATGACGGAGGGATACCCATCCAGAACTACAGAAGCCGGCAGCCTGCCAATGGACCACTTTCTCAGACCCCCTAAGCCGCAAACAAAGTGGTATGGACTATATTCCGATCAACAATTCGACCCGGCCACTGTCACCAGTTGGAATACAGGCCCATCTAAATTGAACAATAGTTTTGGTCGTATAGCTAGAAGAGCAGCCTTGGCAGCCACCCCACCGGGTTCCCGTAGAATTTCACAAGATTCCCTGCGTCGTTGGGAAAGGACGGCTAGAGAAGCCTCAGTGGTGTGTAACCAGACTGCTAGGTTTAACAGGTGTTTGTTTAAAGTTCAGGGAGAAATGAATGCACATTTGAAAGTTATCAGAAGTGAAAACAAGGGCAAAGTGTCAAACAAGTTATCTGAGGCGGCTGAGGAACTTCAATTCCTTACGGAATTTAATTCCAGTATTACACAGGCGGCTGCGAAGGCCATGGAGCATTTAACTGACTTTGTCTTTCTTACCATGGGGAATATTACCTTGACCCGTAGAGACTCTTACCTTAGCCATCTGAAGAATGGGATCAAGCCCGACACCTTCGCAGCTCTCAGAACAGGCCCCTTGCACATTGCCACTCTGTTTGCAGAGCCTGTGGTTAAGAAAGCGGAAGAGGAAATTGCTCTGTATGACAGCAAGAGTCATCCTGCACCTACTACTACTGCATGGGCTAAGAACCGTTATCACCCATATGAGAAGAGTGATAGGAAACAAGAGGGCCGGTCGGAGGGGAAACAGGACAGGCCAGCCTGGAAGAACATTAACCACCGACAATTCAAAAGAGGCAGAGGCAAGGCCTCTAGTTTTTCATCCCAACCTGCACGTGGTCAGCAGCAGTATAAATGACAGTTATTGTTTAAACAGGGTTTCCAATCAGCTGCTGACCCAGAACTTTTTCACAGATCAGACAATGAACAATTCTTTAAGTTCAAATGTAAAATATCATGTTGTACAATATGTTCCTTCTGCACCCGGGCTTCCGCAAAGGAAAGGTTTAAGTCCCGGAGTGTCAGACTGTCACCAAACAAAATCTCAATTAAAATCTGTGAAAGGTGCTTCTTGTGTCACTCAATTGTTGTTTGCCAATCCTGTCTCAAATGCCCCAAATGCTGTTCCCAATCTGCCTGTAGGGGCCCGTCTTCAAAAATTTTGGGAAAGTTGGTTGACTCTGGGTGCCGGCCCGAAAGTAGTTCAGATCCTAAAGGAGGGCTACACCCTCCCCTTCCGGGTCCGGCCAAAACTCACAAGGTCTCCGACTGTCATAAGTTGCTATGTCAATCCCCAGAGGAACAGCTACCTACTGGAGGCATTACATCAGCTTATAGACAAAAATGCAGTAGAACAGGTCATGAACAAAACATCTCTGAGTTTTTTCAACAGACTTTTCCTAGTCCCAAAACCAAACAACAAGTGGCGCCCTATTCTAGACCTCAGCCATCTGAACCCATTTCTCAAGACGGAGAAATTCAAAATGGAGACACCAGAAACCATCAGGACATCCCTCCAAGGAGGGGAGTGGGTAACCTCTATAGATTTCAAAGACGCCTACTTCCACATCCCAATACAAGAACAATCCAGGAAGTATCTGAGGTTTCATGTCCAGGGACAGACATACCAGTTCAAAGCCTTACCTTTCGGCCTGTCCACAGCACCCTTAGAGTTCACTGTAATAGCAAAGGAGGTAAAGCTGATGGCCACCTGCCAGGGTATAAGGATCCACCAATACCTAGACGATTGGTTGGTCCGTGCTGGATCCCACCAAGTCTGTCTCCGGCATACCCAACATCTAGTGAAGATATGTCAAGATTTAGGTTGGCTAGTAAATTTGGACAAGTCGGAGCTGGAACCCAAGCAAATCTTCGACTTTGTAGGTTACCAGTTCGACCTCAAGGTCGGTCGGGTCTGGCCGACTCCAGACCGGTGGCAAAGTCTTCAAGAAAAGATTCTAGAAATATTAGACCAACCGACCTGTCCGGTCTGGCAGTTCATGTCCCTCATTGGCCTGTTAACGGCCACAGAGAAACAAGTTCACCTAGGTCGGCTACACATGCGACCTATACAGTGGCACCTCAAGAACAGCACGGCACGTACCGGAATCACTAGAAAAAGTGATTCCCATCCCCATGTCCTTACACCCTCACCTGCAGTGGTGGTTACTGGAAGACAACGTGCTATCCGGCCAACCTTTACACCCAATCAGACATGCTCTGCAGCTCTTTACAGACGCATCAAAAGAAGGCTGGGGCGCTCACTTAAACGACCACACTGCAAGAGGCTCCTGGTCCTTGCCAGAAAGCAGACTGCATATCAATTACTTGAAACTAAAGGCAGTTCTTCTCGCTCTCAAAGAGTTCACAGATCTCTGTACCGGTCAAATAGTACTTGTGGCAACAGACAACACCACAGTAGTTTCCTACATAAACAAAGAAGGAGGCATGAGATCAGGCCCCCTGTGTGCCTTTCTCTGGAGAATCCTGACCTGGTGTTCCCAGCGGCAGGTAACCCTGAAAGCCCGTCACATTCCAGGCCGGCTAAATGTAATAGCAGACAAGCTATCCCGTCTGGGTCAGACCATTCAGACAGAGTGGTCCCTCCTGCCGGAAGTTTTTCAGACTTTATGCCAAAGGTAGATAGATCTATTCGCTACGAGGTTCAACCACAAGCTGCCCCAGTTTGTATCTCCAGTACCGGACTCCCTAGCGGTAGCAGTGGACGCTCTCACTCTGCCATGGGAGGACCTGGATGCCTATGCCTTCCCACCAACAGCCATATTGGGCAAAGTAGTGGAAAAGTTAATACACTCCCCGTGCAAGAGAATCATTCTGATTGCCCCGGGTTGGCCCAACATGGCTTGGATTTGGGACTTGGTGAACATGTCCAGCCAAGTTCCCATCAGTCTGCCCAACCTGCCAAACCTGTTAACTCAACCCTTCAATCAGATCCCTCACAGGAATCTGACAAATCTGAATCTGCATGCATGGCTCCTAGAGCCACAGCAATTAAACAACAGGGCTTCTCTGAGGCAGTGGCAGCGAGGATTGAGGCTCCTCAAAGAAGGTCAACCAGATCAGTCTATGAGGCGAAGTGGGCCATTTTTACAAAGTGGTGCATCGCTAATCAGGTGGATTTCAGATCTCCGCCTGTAAAGTCAGTCGCTGACTTTCTGCTGTACCTCTTTGAGGACAAGAAGTTACAGCCCAGCACCATTGACGGATACAGATCTGCTATCGCTGATAAACTGGGTAGTACAACAGTCAATATCAGCAAAGATGAGAATCTCACCCGTCTCCTGGAAAGTTTTCACAGAGACAGACCCAAGGGGAGGAGGGGAATCCCCTCCTGGAACCTTTCCCTGGTCCTACACCAGTTGACAAAGGCCCCCTTTGAACCTCTTAGGGACGCATCCCTGAAACATTTAACTTTCAAGACGGTTTTCCTTTTGGCCCTGGGTTCGGGCAAAAGAAGAAGTGAGATCCATGCATGGCAGCACAAAAACATCAGACATCAAGCCGATTGGTCCAAGGTGTCTCTATACCCATCACCCAGTTTTCTCTCCAAGAACCAGCTGGCTAAGGAAGGTCCAGAGAGTATAGCCCCAGTGGTCGTACCAGCCCTGGCTCCTACTCTGGACAGATCCCTCAAGTCTGATAGGTCTCTTTGTCCAGTCAGAGCTTTGCGCTACTACTTGGACAGGACTTCAGATACTAGGCAGGACAAAGAATTGGTCTTTGTCTCTTTCAAGAAAGGTTTCGACAAGGACATTTCACCTGCCACAATCTCATCATGGATCAAACAGACTGTGATCCTATGCTACGAGCTCTCTGATCATCATGCCCACACCCTACATCAAGTTAAAGCTCATGATGTCAGGGCCTTTGCTGCCTCTAAGGCCTTCCAGTCGGGAGTCTCCTTGGAGCAGATCCTATCAGCCTGCCACTGGAAATCCCATAATACCTTCACTCAATTCTACTTGAAGGATGTGGCTTGGGCTGATTCAGTGCTCTTCCATCTTGGTCCAGTTGTGGCTGCCCAACAGATCCACCAACAGACTGGTACCTAGAGGAGATCAGAGCATATGTAAATAGTTGTACATATTGTATATATATGGCACATATATTTAAGCAACATAAAAAAAAAAAATAAATAAATAAAAATCTCACGTGCTTCCTCCGGGAGAATTAAAATTATGGGACTGAACTCATCCCTCTCTTCCCCTACCTCAGAGCAGGTATGATAGAAAAAAGGGAAGGGGGGGGGGACAAGGTCGACTCTGACGGTTCCATTCTGGTTTAAACCGGATGATGATATTCAACCATAGCCTTAAGGGTTTTGACTTCAATATCTACCCAGGCTTTAAGAAGGAATCTTCATTATCCCTAACATGAGTTCACGCAAATCCCTAGTAACTTACCCGCCGGCCAAGCGGTAGTTATTCAGCTATTGTCCATTGGATAGGATGTATTAACGCAATAAAATTGCAAATTTAATAAGTAAATTAAATTTTTATAAGTTAATACCCTATCCAATGGACACACAAGACCCTCCCACCGACCCCGCTCTCAATTTACTAGGGGCCTAATAGGTTTAGACAACAAAAAGGATGCTATGACGTCACTCTGTCTAGACAGGAAGGAAGTACGACACGCCATCTGGCGAGTGCACTGGTACTCCGGACCGACCTGCTAGTGGAGACACAGGACGTCTTTTTCTGACGTTTGGCGGGCCGGTCTGCGCCGACCGGATAAGCTATTGTCCATTGGATAGGGTATTAACTTATAAAAATTTAATTTACTTATTAAATTTGCAATTTTCCATAGATAAAATGCAATGAATGAAGGATATATGTCACCAATAGTATAGTTTGAATAGAAAAGAAAGGTCACATGACATAGAAAACCACTTTGGTTATTTGATAATCTTGGACTTAGCTAAGTCGCCCTTTGTGAATACGGTTTTAAGACAAAACTTAGCTGAGACAAAAGTCTTAACTTTGAGACTGGATTTAAGCCTAAGACCTGGCTAAGTCTAAGACCTTTTGTGAATACAGGCCCCGGGCTCATTGTTTATGGCTCCATGTGTAGAGTGCTTGTTAGTGTCTATTAAGTTTCATAAGTCAAAGTGAGTCAGATTCATATATAGGTAGAACACGTTTGCTATATCATGGGCAGCATTTCGAGAACATAGGCTAGGAGACTTACATGCTAGCTAAAATGTACACGCCAGAGGGATGGGGGGAGGCAGAAGGGATATATGGAGTGGCTTGATTTTTAAACATGCATGTAGTCAAGGTACGAGGCCTCTTGTCTGAGTCATGAGGGCAGGTTGGGATGCAGAATTTAAATACGTGTTGTTGCAACTGAACGGAACTGTGTGAACCGACCTTTACCAATCACTGTAGGAAGTTTCTCAGAAATTTTCCTTCATAAAATCTGTTATTTCTTTCATAGCTGTGGAAATCAATTTTACAATTCAGTGTGACTTCTGATAATCATAAATTTTTTTTTCTGTTTGAATTTTGCCACACATTTTTCTCGAAAAAAATATCTAAGTTGGCCAACTCACTCATTGTAAATCATTGGTTTGGCCTATTTGCTTTATATTGATTTCTCATCACTTTCATCAAGCATAGACAAGTGACATTTTTTTTTGGCTTCACATATTTTCCTTTTATTTCTTTTTGGAGATAGAATAAGAGTAAGGGGCAAAAGCAGGGGGGGGACACATGAATAATGAATGTTTGTGTCTTTAGGTTCCCTATTCCATCTACTTGTGTACCAGATTTCTAACATCAATCATCATTTCAATCTTTCATTCAGAAAGAGTGGAAAATTTTTGTACTATTATTTTCATTCCAGTTTTGTTTATATTCTTCTTTTTTTCTGTTTGACTAAATTTGATGGAGTTATTTTTTGTGTCATAATAGATGACAGTAGATTTGCCCCAAAAAAGTGAAGTAAGAATTGTAATTTAAATGTACCCCATTGTGAAATTTGCCACACTATGAAATGCGCCAGAATGTGTAAAATATGCCACAATGTATGAAGTTTGTCATTAAAAATTACCCTCCTCTATTTACTTGACTTATAAGGAGGGGAGGTTCTTTCTTTACACAGTGCAATTTTTGGGATTACATTAAAAATCTCATCTCTCCTGACACAAAAGTGACACAAATGTTGCTTTTTGTCACTTACTTTTTAAAGACACCCCCCCCCCCCCCCCCCCCCCCCCAGTTTTAAATTTCTCCGTAATCTCTTTACTTTAATCATGTGAGTGAAGTTTCTGGAAGTTATATTTTGAATACACATTTTCCTATTTGTGTTTCAAAAACTCTGGAGTTTTGAGCCTGTTGTTGCCAGGTCTTTCAGCCACTGTCAATGACAGAGAGAAGGACATTTTGTGTACTCAACTGTTTAGAATTTCTTGGTTATACACACTCACTATCTCATCAACTTCTGTTTTGAATTTATCTGAAGCAAGTAGGATAAGTTTTTGGCTGCGATGGTTGTTTGTCTATTTCCAAAATAAGTCAAAAGTTATGGATAGACTTACGTGAAAAGTTAAGGAAATGCTGACCGTGGCACAGGAAACAGATGATTCAATTTTTGTGGTTATCTCAATCATCATCTGAATTCAGGAATTTTTAAAGGATCTTTTATCACTATGAGATATGGCCATTTTTTTCAGAATATGTTTATATACCTCCATATATATTTGACAGATTGCTTGAAAAAAAAAACCCAGGATGTTCCACAATAGTGTATCTATAATATACCTTAGTTTAATCTGGTTCCTAGCAAAATTTCGGATACTGTGATCCAGAACAGAAAACAAATGGTGGAAATAAGCTTGTTGATAGAGATCTGCACTCGTCAAGTGCTTTTCTAGTTGTCATTATATTATGATTTATTCGTAACGTCACTTCTCATGTTTTAATTTATTTGCAGAGAGGAAGAAAGACTGGATGAAAATGAAAAACCTCTTAGAAATCTTAACAGATTCCAGTAAAAGGTGAGTGAATCATTACAATATTCAATGACGTAGGGGAAAATCTCAGATTTAAAAGTTAATGGAATTCAGATATCACAGTTTTAAACTGGTGTCCAGTAAGATGGATAAAAGTGGTAACTAGGAAGACAGAGAGTGAATAAGTAGTCAACCAGTAAATAAACAACCAGTCTCTTTTTAAAATAGTTGTCAGACCACAAAATTGGACAGACTTTTTCAGCCTCATTCTATTAATCAAACGCATACTTATTATCACTGTATGGTCAGGTAATAGAATTCAACTGTGGTATCAGACATAAGTGTAACTACAACCAAAGTAGGCCTTGTACAACATCCTTTCATTCCACCCATCATGCGTTACAGCATAATGATTTCTACAAGTACAATCTGTCTGAATCAATGTCTTGTGCACAAAAGTGTTTATTCAGTGTTTTTGTTGAGAGGGTAGCCATTATGTGCTCTTCCACACACTCTGACATCGTGTTTGAAACACTGAGACTTGTTGTAAGTCTGCTTCTGCAGATGCATGAATTTATTGGACAGATTTTTTCTCCACAATGTAGTTTTGTAGAATTTTACACCATATAATAATCCTCATTTTTAAGCTTATATTTTTAGCATACCAACAATTTACACTTTAGGTACAAATTTAAAATTCCTGCAGGTTTTACACCATGCTTTTTGTGGAGTTTTTTACCCCACAGCCCTTAAGGGCTGTCGGGGTATTGTTTTCACCCATGGTGTCCAGATGGGTGGGCGGGCAGCGGGAAAAAGTTTGTCCAGGCTGTATCTCAGAAACCGTAAGGTGTAGGAAGTTGATACTTGGTAGGGACATTGGTTAGGGGGATTAGGTATGCAACGTCATGATGTGACCTTGATTTGACCTTTGACCTTGCCGTAATAACCGTGACCTATAAAATCTTGTCTGGGCTATATCTCTGAAACTGTAAGGTGTAGGAACTTGATACTTGGTAGGGACATTGGTTAGGGGGTGTAGGTATGCAACGTCATGATGTGACCTTGATTTGACCTTTGACCTTGCCGTAGTGACCTTGACCTTAAAAATCGTGTCGGGGCTATTTCTCAGAAACCGTAAGGTGTAGGAAGTTACTACTTGGTAGGGACATTGGTTAGGGGGTGTATGTATGCAACGTCATGGTGTGACCTTGATTTGACCTTTGACCTTGCCGTAATAACCGTGACCTATAAAATCTTGTCTGGGCTATATCTCTGAAACTGTAAGGTGTAGGAACTTGATACTTGGTAGGGACATTGGTTAGGGGGTGTAGGTGTGCAACATCATGGTGTGACCTTGATTTGACCTTTGACCTTGCCGTAGTGACCTTGACCTTTAAAATTTTGTCCAAGCAATATCTCTGAAACCGTAAAGTGTAGGAAGTTGATAGTTGGTAGGGACATTGCTTTGGGGTTGCAGGTGTGCATCATAATTTTTAGTTTACTGATTAACGCTGCAATCTTGCTATTGAATTGTCTTGTTTTAATACTTTATCTTTACATACATGTTCTTTCTCTTAGATGTTATTTTCTCTACTTAAACATAATTTGGACCTTAATATAAGTGACACTGCTCTGAAAGTATCCCATCTTTGTACTGTTTCACTACTTCTATATCTCATGATGTTGAAAACTATTTCCCCAGGCTTTGGGGTATTGGCATCTCTGATGCTATTTTTGTCCCTTTTGTTTCAGTAAAAGTATATTTTTTTAGATTGCCAATAGAAACCTTGAGCAAATGTCAACAGGTGCTGGAGAAGTTGGACCTAGAAAATCAAAAGGTTTGCATTGATCATAATCGTTAGGTTGTAATAAGTAGCATGGTTAAATTTTGTACTTTTCGTGAAGTTAAGCAGATGAAAATTATGTAAAATAAGTTGTAAAGCAATTAAACAATTTGTGCTTGACACTTTGTTGCAAAGGTTGGGTATTATACACATTTGACATGTTTTGGGGGTTGGGTGACAATACAAACGTGCACTTTTGTGATGATTTCAGTAGTTTAGTTGAATTTCAAAAAGAACTCAAAAGGAACCGGTTCTGGAAACTTTAAATGACTAGCTCTACAATGGGATTTCAATGGGTGTAAAGTGGCTCTATGATTTTGTTTTAAGAGTATTACTACATGGCAGTACAGAGGTTAAGCACTCAAAAGGGATAATTAGATTACATGATATGCCATCTGACTACTTAAGTAACTGCTTGAATTCATGTTTCAGGAATTCCATTAACTGAGTAATCGGGGAGAATTGTGTCACTACTATAATCATAATATGAAGCAAATCTGTATGAAATTCACACAAACCTATGTCATATGGTGCAAAATTTTGCGCACCCCACCCCCACCATCCTTTTTTTGACCATCCAGTTGACCGTCAGCAATAGCCTCTATCAAACTGATGGACATTTGAATTGCAAAGCTTAAGAAGAATAGAGGTTACCTGATAATACCTAAGTGGTGTTTACTCTCTGTGTATCTCAGAGTTGATTTAAAGTGTACTCAGGTACCTTCTTTCTCTTTAGGTATGATATACTCACATGTACCCATTCTGAGAATACAAATTTTACAAGTTAAATCTTTTAAAGCATAATGAGGTAATGATTTTATAGCATCTTTGGTGAAACCCATTCTCACAATTGCTAGGGGTACCATATACTCTACTTATCATCGTCCTCCAGGAGATATGCCAGATATAGATGTCTTTGGTGGCCTAGTGGTTAGCAAGTTTAGCATTTAATCACAGGCTGTCATCTCTGTATGGGTTCAGTTGTCACAAATAACAATGCTGAGGGCCCGTCCCAATGTCGTCCTGGCTGGTGAAGGAGAGATAAAACTCATAACATTGACCAAATCCAAATACTACATGATGCTGTTATTTGTTTACCATTAAGTCAACACCCTCTGAAGTAAGTCTGCCAAAAGCCCACATGACCCTGTGTCAGAACCTACTGGACAAAGTGGCAGCTCACGCCAAGACTCCCATGTTCAACCACACCCTGAAGAGGACGTTTGGACCGGCTTTGGAGGCACTACATGGTGTGCCTATTAAGTAAGTAAAGAGATAAGGATACTTAAGTGACACATAAATTCACAAGCAATATAACAGTTCAATGTCTTTAAGGCTTAAAATGCTATTTTGATCATCAGTAAGAGATGGAGTTTTTATGTCTTGTCAGTCAGCTGACATTATGTCGCTACTCTGCGGCGTGGGCGTCCGCGTCCGCGTGAACAACTTTTTCTCCAAAACTACAAGGCCTAGAGACATGCTGTTTTTTTTAAAAGATACCTTATCTATCGAGGATGAAAAATTGTTCAAGGCATGCAAATCTGTCTTTTTATTGCGTTAATACATCCTATCCAATGGACAATATGCTAAACCGGTCGGCGCAGACCGGCCCGCCAAACGTCAGAAAAAGACGTCCTGTGTTTCCACCGGCCGGCCGGTCCTAACACTGCACTCGCCAGGTGGCGTGTCGTACTTCCTTGCTGTCTAGACAACCTGACGTCATGGCATCTTTTTCGTTTGGCGCATGCACTGCTTGAACGAATTTTAGAAAGTCTTGAATTTTACTTTATATGTGAGTTATTAGAAGTGCAGGACTTTATAAAGTTGTGTATCACTTCCTCACAGGTTATAGACCTTTTTTGTCAACTTTTTGAGACTTGGAACCTATTCGTGAGTTTAGAAGTGCGGTTTATATAACCTTCACGTATCACTTCCTCACTTTCGCTTATGTCATGGCTTCTCTCAGTCAGCGTCGAGGGGGCTGCGGCCATATGATGGCTGGGTTCGACCACCATTCTGTCTGCGCAAGGTGTAGAGATAAGAAGAAGGGCTCTGATCCCTGTACCAAAACTCCACCTGAAGATTGTCAACACTGCGACGCTTTAACGCCAGACCAGAGAGCCCAGATTGCAACTCCCTCTTATAAGTTAAAAAAGGAGAAGAAGGACGCCAAGTCAACTCCAGTGAAAGATTCAGACAATCCCACCCTTGTAGACCCGGCCTTGGTCTCTGTCTTAGGTGTAGTGCATAACCAAAGCACCTCAGGTGCTTCTACATCAAGTGAGCCGGTAGAGAAGAAGAAGAAAACTGAGCCTAAGCACTCCAGCAAGTCTACCAAGTCGGAGAAGTCAGTTAAACAATTATCCAACCGACCGGCTACCACTTCATCTGAATCTAAGCCCTCTAGCTCATCTACCGACACCAAACTGGTCGACATGGACAAGAAGTGGGCTGAGAGGTTTAACAGGCTGGAGGCCTTGTTTTTAGCCAAAACTGTTGATCCACCTAGGGACCCAGTATTCAGCACTGTTAAGGTGACGCCAGCACACGCTCCACCTGCCAACGTGGTCCGGACCGACCCTTTCATTAAACCTCAGGCTCAGACCTCTCAACCGACCGACCCTGCTGGAGACTCAGCCACTGACTCTTCCCTCCACAAGTCGGACGTTAAGGCTTCATCTGCTCAACCAGATCCTCCGGCTTCAGCTACTGTTAAGAGACACTTATCTTCTGCCTTCGACGTCTCCCGCAAGGAATCCTCTTCTAGTGATTCTGACTCCGACTCATCCTCAGATCAACCTCCACTGGATATTCTACCAGAAGAAGGAGAATTGTCGGACGAACTGGAGGCCAACTTCTCTGATCAGGAACAGTCTCTGTCAGAAGAGCAGTCCTACCAGGAGACGATGCAGGGAATTAGATCCTACATGGGGTGGGATCACATACCAGACATTGACTCAGGGACTACCACGTCGGAGGACAATCCCTTTGCAGGCCCCAAACCACATGCGCCTGGCAAAGTCTCTATCAACCTACCCACTGACGAGTGGCTGTGCTGGAAGATGGCCAAGTTAAACATCACTCTCACCCAGGGCTATCCTTCCAGAACTTCTGAAGCCGGAGGACTTCAGAGAGACCAGTTCGTCCGGCCACCAAAATCCCAGCAGAAGTGGTACGGGTTCCACCCCAACCCTAAGAAAGACACTGAACAGACTGTTTCATCCTGGCATACCAGGTCTTCGAAGCTTAATTGCTTCTTGTGTCATTCCATGGTCTTATGTAAATATTGTAAGAAATGCTCCCAATGTTGTCACAAATTTTCCTGTAGGGGCCAGACTTCAAAACTTTTGAGAAAAGTGGCTAGATCTGGGTGCCGGTCCGAAAGTAGTTCAAATCCTGAAGGAGGGTTACACCCTCCCCTTCCGGACCAGCCCAAAATTGTCGATAGTTCCCACAGTTGTAAGCTGTTATGGCAATCCTCACTATAACCTCAAGCTGTTCGAGGCATTACATCAGCTTACAACAAAAAATGCTATAGAACTGGTAAGCAAACAGACCTCACTAGGGTTCTTCAACCGACTATTCTTGGTGCCCAAACCCAACAACAAATGGAGGCCAATCCTAGATTTGAGCAATCTGAACTTTTTCCTCAAGACCGAAAAATTCAAAATGGAGACCCCGGAAACCATCAGAACCTCCCTCCAACGGGGAGAATGGGTAACCTCCATAGACTTCAAGGACGCTTATTTCCACATTCCAATACAGGAACAGTCCAGGAAATACCTAAGATTTCACGTCCAGGGGCAGACCTATCAATTCAAAGCTCTCCCCTTCGGCTTATCCACAGCTCCGATGGAATTCACTGTCATAGCCAAGGAGGTGAAATTGATGGCCACTCAAAGGGGTATAAGGATCCACCAGTACCTAGACGACTGGTTGGTGAGAGCCACATCCCACCAGGAATGTCTCCGACATACCCAAATCTTACTGGAGATGTGCCGGAGCCTAGGTTGGTTGGTGAACACAGAAAAGTCGGAGTTAGACCCAAAGCAAACCTTCAATTTCGTAGGTTACCAGTTCGACCTCCAGTCCGGTCGGGTCAGACCGACACCAGACAGATGGCAAAATTTACAAACCAAGATAGAGGAACTTCTTTCCATCCCAGTTTGTTCGGTGAGAGAGTTCATGTCTCTGATAGGCCTACTAACGGCCACCGAAAAACAAGTCCATTTGGGCAGGTTACACATGAGGCCCATTCAATGGCACCTCAAAAGCCACTGGAGAATTCCGGAATCATTAGAGAAGAAGATTCCTCTACCCAGATCTTTACACCCTCATCTACAATGGTGGCTAAAGGAAAGCAATGTCCTTACCGGCCAACCATTACACCCAATACAACACGCTCTTCAAGTCTTTACAGACGCGTCAAAAGAAGGCTGGGGCGCTCACTTAAACGAATTCACCGCCAGAGGCACTTGGTCCCTACCGGAAAGCAAGTTACACATAAACTATCTGGAGCTCAAGGCAGTCCTACTAGCCTTAAAGGAGTTTCAAGATTTGTGCGTGGGAAAAACTGGTTCTGATAGCAACCGACAATACCACAGTAGTAGCTTACATAAACAAAGAGGGAGGTATGAGGTCCGGCCCACTCTGTGCCCTCCTATGGAGGATATTAACCTGGTGTACCAGCAAGCAGGTTACACTCTGGGCACGACACATTCCAGGCAGGCTGAATGTGGTGGCCGACAAACTATCCAGACTGGGCCAAACCATTCAAACGGAGTGGTCCCTGTCTCCACAAGTTTTTCAAAGAATATGTCACATGTGGCACCGACCTCAAATAGACCTGTTCGCCACAAGGTTCAACAGCAAGCTTCCCCTCTTTGTCTCTCCAGTTCCGGACCCCAAGGCTACCGCAATAGATGCACTGACCCTTCCTTGGAGAGATCTGGATGCCTACGCCTTTCCACCGACGGCCATCTTGGGCAAAGTGGTGGAAAAGTTGCAGAACTGCCCTTGCAAGAGACTAATTCTCATTGCACCGGGTTGGCCCAACATGACCTGGTTCTGGGATTTGGTGGAGATGTCCAGCCAAATTCCCTTACTACTTCCTCAGATGCCCGATCTCTTGACTCAGCCGTTCAATCAGACCACCCACAGGAGTCTGTCAAACCTAAACCTTCATGCATGGCTCCTAGAGCCACACTCATTAAAAAACAAGGCTTCTCTCAGGCTGTGGCAGCAAGAATTGAGGCTCCTCAAAGGGGATCAACCAGAGCAGTCTTTGAGGCAAAGTGGACCGTTTTTAAGAAATGGTGCCTCGTTAGTCAGGTGGACTTCAGGTCACCACCTCTGAAATCCATAGCAGATTTCCTGCTATACCTTTTTCAGGACAGGAAATTACAGCCTGGTACCATTGAGGGTTACAGGTCTGCCATCGCTGATAAGCTGGGAAATTCTCCCACCAACATCAGTAAGGACGAAAATCTTACTCATCTCCTAGATAGTTTTCACAGGGATAGACCAAAGGGTAGAAGGGGAGTTCCCTCGTGGAACCTGTCACTGGTACTACACCAGCTTACGAAACCCCCCTTTGAGCCTCTAAGAGAGGCCTCCCTAAAACATCTGACATTCAAAACTGTTTTCCTTCTTGCCTTGGGGTCAGGCAAGAGAAGGAGTGAGATACACGCCTGGCAACATAAAAACATTAGGCACCAGTCAGACTGGTCAAAGGTATCTCTGTACCCTTCACCCAGCTTTTTATCCAAAAATCAGCTGGCCAAAGAAGGGCCAAACAGTGTGGCCCCAGTGGTCATTCCAGCCCTGGCTCCGACTCTGGATAAAACCCTCAAATCTGATAGATCTCTTTGTCCAATCAGAGCCTTATGCTACTATTTGGACAAAACCGCAGATCTCAGACAGGACAAGGAGTTAGTCTTTGTGTCCTTCAAGAAAGGTTTGGACAAAGACATCTCCCCCGCTACTATCTCCTCCTGGATCAAACAAACAGTGATCCTGTGTTACGAGCTCTATGATCAACAGGCCTTGACCCTACACCAGGTCAAAGCTCATGATGTACGGGCATTCGCTGCTTCTAAGGCCTTCCAGTCGGGAGTTTCCTTAGATCAAATACTCTCGGCCTGCCACTGGAAATCTCATAATACCTTCACACAGTTCTATCTGAAGGATGTGGCATGGGCCGACTCAGAGCTCTTTCATTTGGGACCTTGCTTCCTTCGGGAGGTTTTTAAATCCTCAGGGATTGAACTCATCCCTCTCCTTCCCTACCTCAGTGGAGGTCTGTCATTAGACAAAAGGGGGGGGGGAGGTAGGTCAGTTTTGGACCGGTCATCCAGTTTCTGTAGACCGACCACACGCCTTAAGGGTTTTTCCTGACCTTGAGGTCGACCCGGCGTAATGGTTTTGTTAGTTTTCTTCTGAGTTCATATAATCCCTAGTAACTTACCCGCCGACCAAGCGGCAGTTATTCAGCATATTGTCCATTGGATAGGATGTATTAACGCAATAAAATTGCAAATTTAATAAGTAAATTAAATTTTTATAAGTTAATACCCTATCCAATGGACACACAAGACCCTCCCACCAACCCCGCTCTCAGCTTACTAGGGGTCTATTTATTAAGTTTAGACTACGAAAAAGATGCCATGATGTCAGGTTGTCTAGACAGCAAGGAAGTACGACACGCCACCTGGCGAGTGCAGTGTTAGGACCGGCCGGCCGGTGGAAACACAGGACGTCTTTTTCTGACGTTTGGCGGGCCGGTCTGCGCCGATAGGTTTAGCATATTGTCCATTGGATAGGGTATTAACTTATAAAAATTTAATTTACTTATTAAATTTGCAAGTTCGTCTGTTTGCTAGAGACATTACAAGGGAGGTACCCCCACCAAAAGTGTGAAAAAATATCAACACTTTATCACAATTTTCTCAGTGACTATTGCAGGGATTTCTCTCATATCTTGCATATATGTACTAGGCCAGAGGTAGATTCTCTTGTGTGAGTATGAGACCTGGATCTGTCTTAGTTTTTTTTAATAAATTTTTTTAATAATTTTTAATGCATTAAAATTCATGAAATCATGCACTAAATCACTTATAACTTGAAAAGTGTTGCATTTAGAGCATTTTGTTAAAATATGTTATTCAGCTACTTTTTTCATAGCTACAACATGGTGAGTAACTTGGGTGTCTGTCTCAATAGCTAAGTGAGTAATAGCTACTTTTGGGCTTGTCAGTAACTACCATCTTGAGTAAAATCACTTGTAACTTGAAAACTATTGCATTTAGAGAATTTCGTATAAATATGTTATTCAGCTACTTTTGGGTCAACTATAACATAGTCAAATTTCAGACCTGTAGCTCATGGCATAGCTGAGTAATAGCTACTTTTAGGTTATCACTGTTGAGTAAATCACTGATAACTTGAAAACTATTGCATTTGGAGTATTTTGTTTCCTATGTTATTCACCTATTTTGGGGTCAGCTATAACATAGTAAAATTTCAGACCTGTAGCTCATGGCATAGCTGAGTAATAGCTACTTTGAGGTTATCACTGTTGAGTAAATCACTTATAACTTGAAAACTATTGCATTTACAGAAATTTGTGTAAACATGTTATTCAGCTACTTTTGGGTCAGCTATAACATAGTAAAATTACAGACCTGTAGCTCATGGCACAGCTGAGCAATAGCTATTTTCAGGTACTGTATGTTGAGTAAATCAGTTGTAAGTTGAAAAATATTGCATTTGGAGTATTTTCTTAAAATATGTTGTTCACCTACTTTTGGGTCAGCTATAACATAGTGAAATTACAGACCTATAGGTCATGGCGTGGCTGAGTAATGGCTACTTTTAGGTTATCACTGTTGAGTAAATCACTTATAACTTGAAAACTATTGCATTTAGAGTATTTTGTTTCAATATGCTATTCACCTATTTTGGGGTCAGCTATAACATAGTCAAATTTCAGACCTGTAGCTCATGGCATAGCTCAGTAATAGCTACTTCTAGGTTATCACTGTTGAGTACATCACTTATAACTTGAAAACTATTGCATTTGGAGTATTTTGTTTCAATATGTTATTCACCTATTTTGTGGTCAGCTATAACATAGTAAAATTTCAGACCGGTAGCTCATGGCATAGCTGAGTAATAGCTACTTTGAGGTTATCACTGTTCGAGTAAATCATTTATAACTTGAAAACTATTGCATTTACAGAAATTTGTGTAAATACGTTATTCAGCTACTTTTGGGTCAGCTATAACATAGTGAAATTACAGACCTGTAGCTCATGGCACAACTGAGCAATAGCTATTTTCAGGTACTGACTGTTGAGTAAATCAATTGTGACTTGAAAAATATTGCATTTACAGTATTTTGCTTAAATATGTTGTTCACCTACTTTTGGGTCAGCTATAACATCGTAAAATTTCAGACATGTAACTCATGGCATAGCTGAGTAATAGCTACTTTTAGGTTATCACTGTTGAGTAAATCACTTATAACTTGAAAACTATTGCATTTAGAGTATTTTGTTTCAATATGTTATTCACCTATTTTGGGGTCAGCTATAACATAGTAAAATTTCAGACCTGTAGCTCATGGCATAGCTCAGTAATAGCTACTTTTAGGTCATCACTGTTCAGTAAATGACTTATATCTTGAAAACTATTACATTTACAGAAATTTGTGTAAATACGTTATTCAGCTACTTTTGGGTCAGCTATAAGATAGTAAATTTTCAGACCTGTAGCTCATGGCATAGCTGAGTAATAGCTATTTTCAGGTTATCACTGTTGAGTAAATCATTTATAACTTGAAAACTATTGCATTTACAGAAATTTGTGTAAATATGTTATTCAGCTACTTTTGGGTTAGCTATAGCATAGTGAAATTACAGACCTGTAGTTCATGGCACAACTGAGCAATAGCTATTTTCAGGTACTGACTGTTGAGTAAATCAATTGTAACTTAAAAAATATTGCATTTACAGTATTTTGCTTAAATATGTTGTTCACCTACTTTTGGGTCAGCTATAACATCGTAAAATTTCAGACCTATAGCTCATGGCATAGCTGAGCAATAGCTATTTTCAGGTTCTCACTATTGAGTAAATCAGTTGTAACTTGAAAACTATTGCATTTACAGTATTTTGCTTAAATATTTTGTTCACCTACTTTTGGGTCAGCTATAATATAGTAAAAATTCAGACATGTAGCTCATTGCATAGCTGAGTAATAGCTACTTTGCTTATAACTCACTTATTATTGGTCCTACAGGTTTGGGATGGTAAACAGACATATAGGAAATCATGGGCTGGGAATCTGTTGATGTGGTCCGATTTGACCTTGGACCTCTTCTTCAAGGTCAAACGAGGATAGCCAAACTTAAAGGGGTTTTAACTCGCTTATTATTGGTCTTAGAGGTTTGGGATGGTAAAACAACATATAGGAAATCATGGGCAGGGATTCTTTTGGTGTGGTCAGATTTGACCTTGGACCCCTCCTTCAAGGTCAGTTGAGGATAGCCAAACTTAAAATTGCTTATAACTCACTTGTTATTGGCCCTACAGGTTTGGGATGGTAAACCAACCTACAGGAAATCATGGGCTGGGAATCATTTGGTGTGGTCGGATTTGACCTTGGACCCCTCCTTCAAGGTCAAACAAAGATAGCAAAACTTAAAAGTGCCTATAAATCGCTTATTATTGGTTCTAGAGGTTTGGGATGGTAAACCATCCTATAGGAAATCATGGGCTGGGAATCTTTTGGTGTGGTCAGATTTGACCTTTGGACCCCTCCTTCAAGGTCAAATAAGGACAGCCAAACTTAAAAGTGCTTATAACTGGCTTATTATTTGTCCTAGAGGTTTGGCATGGTAAACCAACCTATAGCAAATCATGGGCTGGGAATATTTTTGTGTGGTTGGATTTGACCGTGGACCCCTTCTTCAAGGTCATACGAGGATACTACATTTGCAGTATTTCTTTAAATATGTTTCAACCTACTCTTTACACTTAAACAGTTACCTTGTTACTTTCCTTCATAATACCATTTGCAGGGCACAACTTTTTTGTCCTTTTCTTCTGTCAGGTTCAGAATTTCTTTTGAACATGCTGTTCAATTACCATTTACTGTACTTCTGTACAGCACTTTCCCTGATCATTATGCTTTCCTCTCATTATTACCTTCACAAATCAAAAACAGTCAGCTGACACAGTGCCCGTTCACGGGCACTCTCCTCTTGTTTAGCATTATTTGACCCATCCTGACTGCACAAGTACAACTTGGGCTCTATTGGCCTGCATTTTCCCCCGTTAAAAAATTTAGTAAGAGATAGCCATCAGATAGCAAAACAATAGCTTCTTATCAACTCTTTCTATATGATCTCACTTTCTTAGACCACCCAGTCCACCATTGAAAAAGTCCCGGGCAGATTCGCCGACCAGAAGTGTGGTATCCCCAGTCCTGGAGGGAGAGATTGCCCGACTAAATCGCAGGTTCTTTGTGGATTTGGACCCACTCTACAATGTGGATTCCAAGAATGTGCATCTAGTCTGCAAACTAGGTAAGAACAACTTGGATCAACTTGATCATCTTCCCATGAGTAAGCAAGTTTAGAATCTAATCACTGAGCTGTTTCCTCTGTGTTGGTTCAAAACCTACTAGTGACAAATATTAAGGGCCTGTTACTGTATAGCCCTGGCTGTTGAATGGGATTTAAAAGCCTTAGAAATTTATCTCATGATCCAATCTTCTAATATTTGTGTTTAATTTTATGAACTCATTTCCATTTTTCAACATTTGACAAAAAGAAGGAAAATTCTTTCAGTTTCTCAAAAAGATTGAAGACTGAAAAGATCGAGATAAAGCATAAATAATTCCGGTAACAATTTTGGTGGTTTCAAAGTTTTCAAGATTTGGTACCTGTCAATAGGGCTCAGTCCTTTAAAATGAATATGAACTAAAATGGCTATGACCAATCCATGAATTTTGTGAACATAAACTGTATAAAATATGTTGAAAGTACTTGGATATTTAGTTATTGATAGAAGGGTAAGATCTATTAAATAATTGATCAGTAAAAATTGTCAGTAATGGCAAACTGTCAGTGCATCATCAGCCCACCACTAACTTTTTTGATCTTTGACAAAAAGAAATATTGTTGTGACAAAAAAAGGCTTATAACAGACGAAAATACAGCATAAAACAATAGGAGAGACTAACTTTGAACAGTTGTAACAATAGTTTATTTGCTTTTATCCAGAAGACAAAAACCTGCCTGCAGTGCCCCCTATCTCAGTGACTGTACCCAGTAACTACCCCTCTACTAGCCCCAGCTGTGATGCAGACCTTCCACTCTATGGTAAGTACTGGTAGTTGTCACCAGCGACAATATTGTTTATAATATAGGTTGTAGGTAAGTGAAAAAGCTCATAGCAACAACCAAAAAGTGAAGATAAGTCAAGTATTTAACTTACAAAAACTTACGTTCAGCCTTTTATAATTTTTATAGCTGTCATTAATTTATGTTTTTTTAACTATTATAAGCTATAAGTAATCACAGTCAAATAACTGTTTTCCAACTTTCTAGCATCAGAATAGTTGGTTTTATGGATGTATTATGTATACTAGCATACCTGTTGTATTTATTATTAGGTTATCAAAATGAAATCTCACTTTCCCAGTCTGTTCAGTTAGTAGAGGTAGTATTCTTATTGTTTTGTCAGCGTAAAAAAAGGTACCGAAAGTGATTCTCACTGAAAATACACAAGCATCAAAGATGCTCCGTGGATATGTTGGCTCTGAGTCGGCCCTGTTTACATTGTTACTGTATATGTTTATTCTTTCCTGTTTGCAGAAGGCACACCATTCTTACAAAAGGTGCAGAAGTCTTTGTCCTCCCATCTCGTGAACATGCCCAGTAGATACTCACTCACAGCGTTACTCAACTTGTGGGTAAGTGATGAGAGTAAACTAGTTAACCTCAGAGACTCAAGGTTAATACATTCTACCAGCAGATGACCTCTGGCCTCTCACCTCTGGTTGTTTGTTTGAATCTAGCATGTGATAACATGAAGAATAGTGCTTTAGCATCGTATCAATGTTCTTTACACCATCACTCAGTATACAAACCAGAGTGCCATTGCATAATTTATCATAACAAAGCCAAAAACAGGAGAAATTACACATTGATTGCGAATAAGACTTCTTTGTTGTGCTAAGACTGTTGTAACACACCAGTGTTTCCTGAGCCTTGTTTTTCTGGAGGTCAACTGACCCCCGCTTTTGAAAACCGGGGGTCAATGCAAATTTTTGAAGGTCAGTTAGGCTTGACCCCTTCTAGTTAAACTGCTGGGTAGAAAAATAATAGACAAATAATGCTGAAATACCTCGCAAAGCTGGTGTTCGCATTAGAGTTATGAAATGTGGGGTACCATGTATCCCATGGGGTACTTAAAATGGGGTACAAGTAATATTCTGCCACATTTTCCTCAATAAATAATGTTTAGATGTTTAGATATGCCCAGTTACTAAAAAGCAATAAATTTGTTTTGTTTATGACATTGACAAAAAAATACAGTACATTGTACATGACTGTATTTTCATAAAGATATCTGATCAGTTCACCTGTGTACACCAGGGTAAAGAAAATAGTCAAAATATAAACTTGACTAAAATTTTTTTATTTACCCTACAAATATAATATTTATACTGGTTGAAAGACAAATTATTGTAGTTTGTTTTGCTTTTTATTTGACAAAAATCCATTGAGTGGTTCCAGAGTTATAGTGTTTTTGCGAATATTTTCGAATTTCACAGCTAGTATTTTCCGGGGAGGTTTCCGGGGTAAAAATTCAAGAGTTTCCGAGATTTAGTAGAACGTGTCTCCCAATGCACAAGGTATTTGTCATCGTTCGGAGACGTTGTTTCCAATTGTTTCCTTGCAGAGATCACGTTTTCCTTCGATGTGTGACGTTTCGAATAAGATTTGCTAGGGTCCATTCTAACACTGGCCGTTTAAGATGGATTTCATATGCGTAGCTCTCGCCTTACAAGAAATTTTAAAATATACAGCTTACTTTCAGTGCTGTTTTATTGCATGTATATCTACGCTTTCAGTAAAAAATCTTGCGTCCTTTGGTGGATTTGGTAACTGAATAACCCGAATGCGCATGCGTGACCTCGCGAACTCTTCACCTCTTGACCTTTTGATAGCACGCATACGCAGTGACAAGTAAACAGCAGGAAATTGGCCATTTTTGTTTTGAAATTGGAATAAATAAAGAATTGCTTCATATATTGACGAAATATCGATATTTCTTTCTACAAATACTTCTGCGTCAGTCTGACCCCCTGGGAAATAATATGTGCGTAAATCGCTTGATTTCGGCGTAAATTTACGCACGTTTGTGCGTAAACGGAAACACTGCACACCTCTGTCTGAGAGCCAGTATGTAATATACAGTCAGCTTTGAATTTAAATGGTAACACTAAATGACACAATGACATTTTTCCAGTACTGGAATAGTGGTTATACTGTTGCACAAGAAAACTTAGTGGCCTGTAGAAGTTGATATGAGATGAACCTAGCCCTCTTTTTCCAGTCACCCTGTTGTCTGTAATTCCTGGTAACATAAAAGTGTCTTGTTCCTTCAGATTCCCCTTGACTAGAATCAGCTTTATATTGTATGGTTGTCATTCTCTGAAATAATAGATCAAAGAAATGCTTTCAGTGATTTATTAAAATATAGAACTTTTTTTTTTACCTCAGAGCCTTGATCTAAGCAATATTTTGACTGCAAAAGCAATGTAACTTTCTGCTTTAGCAGTGATAAGAAACTCAATCTTGGGCATATGGTCAACAATTAACAAAAAGAATTGACTTGAATGATTTCATCCATAAGTCTGACCATATATAGATCTTTATTTTATGCTCATGTTGATATTTTGCAGGAGATGAGTGTGAGGAGAGCCACCGTTGCCCCATCTGTTCCAGTCAAGGCTTGAACCCAGCACCCCGGATATGAAGAACAGCCACAGTATCGTGTGTTCTTGAAACTGTGAACTCACTTGGAGATATTATGTTTTCTAAATATTGCATTTAAACCTGTGGAAAAGGATAATTCCCAAAAAGGGACTATGTTTCCTCTTCACCACCATGTCGTTAACAACATCAAATCCTGATCTATATCAAAACTAAAAATACCTTGGACTTCAAGGAATTTCTCATGGTTAAATGACGTATATCTTCTGCTGTGTTCTCTGATAAGCCATAAATATTTAAATATTTTAAATTAATAAATGGTGACAAATATTTACCTATATTCCCAAATTGAAAAGAAACTTTAGATGTCCCACAGAAATCTTCTAAATGAGGGTAAAAAGAGATCAACATTTAAAAGTCAATCACAATTGTTAAATTTATTAACATCAATACCTACTTAAATTTCCGTCACCATGGACAGAGTGGTAAAAGTCTGGATAATAAGGATGCAGTTAGCCTGTATTACTGAAATATCCACATCAGATGACTGCCCTCTATTTATAATGTACACATGTATGAAACGTGTCCCCATCAGTTGGGAACAGTGCCAGGATATATCTACAGAACTACATCAAAGAAATCTTCATAACATCAAGGAGTATGAATTGATTACGGGACAGCATAATATAAATGGCTGTGTTGACAGACATCCTTGTGAAATGGTTAAAGGAAGTATCATTATAGACTGTTCACATATATTCCAGATCACTTCTTTAAGTTTAAAGAGGCACCCTTGTAATAGCAACATACAAGTATTTACATGACTCTGTGTCATGATGTATATTTTCTTTGTATATGTATTTTTTATAATAAAATTATTGATTAAAATTACCCGGTAGTTGTATTTTTTGTGAATACTTATAAGAAGGTAAGAAAACACAGTGCATTATCATTGCAGCATTTGAGATATCCAGGGTGAGATGTTTCATTGTATTTCATGAAAGTATAATTGCCATTTTCAAACCTCTATCCTAACTATGCATGCCCAAAGTGTTGTGTTAGATTCATACGGCTGTCTCAGTAGTTCAAAATCATAAGACCATTTCACTGAAATACAGTAACATCGGGTTACAGCTGACATCTTGATTGTCAGCACATATAATAGTGGGAAAACAACTCATAAATCTAAAAAAAAAATCTTTTATCCCACATTTTTGTAGAATTTATAGTACTTTTGTGTGAGTAGATCTGCCACATTCTGTTAGTGGGTCTATTTGCTTGGTGACTATACAATGTTTGGCTATCCCAGACTCACGGAAACATTTTTTGCTGAGGAGATACCAATGAAATATTTGCTAGCGACCCATCCCTATCAATTTAACATATCAACGCGAGTATGGTAAACTACACATTTTCTGTCGGCAAGACTTCTTTGTTGCAATTAAGCCTCGACTTGTAACTCTGGCCATAAATCCCTGTCAGAGAGCCACTGTGTAATTTATAGTTATTCTTTCTCAAGTGATCTTGCATTGAGGTGAAATATACAAGATATTGAAGTAAAATTACACTGCAGCACTTTGGCACACACATACAGATTGTACTGGAGAAACTGTACAATAGCTCTTCTTTAAGAAAATCGGTGTAAATCTGAAAAATTGGTAAATATTTTTGAGTGTTGATCTGGGCCTAATGCCCAAAAAGTAATGCTGAATTACACAACAGTTTAAAGGACGCTAAATGTATCGAACTATCCCAGACAATTCTGACTCGTTCTCTGGAGATGAAAGTCCAATGTCACAAGAAGAACATGTTACAATTGAAAAGGTGAAAATTTGGTTTTTACACTCCATGCAACAACTTTGGTCTTATTTGACTACCAATAGAATTAGATTTGAATGGACAAAGCATAGTTCGACTATTTCTGGTGTATTATAAAAGTAGTGCAATTTGTTATTACAGTTAATTATTTTCGAATACTTATTTTGCAATGTTTCCCCCTTCCAGGCACACACACACACACACACCCCAAAAGTTTTTCTAATGAATAAAACTCCTCCTTTTAGAAAATAAAGCTTTTGCAAATATTTAAACACCACAAACTGCAGAATTTTGACTATAAAAAAACATTCAGAACAAAATGGGGGGAGGGTGTCAACAAAATTTAATTCAAACAATAAACCTGTTAACTTTATTGAATGGAGACGTATGCAAGGACAAACTTTTATTGCGCTACAATAGCTTACCATGTGGAACTGAATTCTTTCTCGGCAGTCCGCACATTACTATTCTTACAACACACAAGCTTTACAAACAACAGAGACAAACATAAACATAGTTATGTTTTACAGTTTAAAGAGATTTATAAAATGGATGAAGTGGATATATAAGGAAATAGAAATGCATGAACACTATCAAGTATGAATGGAAGGGGATACTTATTAAATCGTACATTGTTACGATCTATCTGATATTTCTGGTCCTAATAACTTGATTTGAAAAAATACTGAAATTCCAAAATGTTTTTGCGGATGATTTATGCTAAAAGTTTGTTACATGTAAAAGATAATCAAGAAAAGGTGAAGAAAGCATACTTTTATATCAGTTATCCCAACTGGCTAAATGTTAAATTTATTGTTTTCATTATTTTTGTGCCAAGTAACAGCCTATGCCAAGAATCGACAAGAATTTAGGTCATGTTTTGCCAGCACAAACTTGTTGCTGAGCAACTACTCATCAAAAACTAGTATTTAAAAATTATTTAGCATTTGTTCTTTCTTTCCTCAGTTTACGCACTTAACTAATTTACTTATTCAGTTAAGCCAATAAACTAAATCCAGAAAAACTGAAAACGAAGTAAAGTGTAATGATATTTTCTAATATAGGACTTTTAGAAAAAAGATTGGGGTAATATACTTCCATACTACGAGGCAGAAGAAGTGGAGAATGACTATGTAAACTAATTCTACTGACTAACTCTTGTTCAAGTGCATCAAAATTCAAACAACCATATTAGTCCTTGTTTTACTTGGAAATTTTACTTAACTTGATCAAATCAAGAATTAAGCTTCATCGGGTTTTAAGAGGGACCAGTGTGGCACAGTGGTAACACTCATCTTCCGCCATAAAGATCAGAGTTTGAATCCTTGATCATAATGTCTTGGGGGGAAAAATGACAAACCTATATGCAATTTGCAACAGGCTCATTGAGCATTTCAATAGCAATAACCTATATGAACCCCTTCAATCTACCTATCACTTAGACAGCCCTTGTAAAGGTTCATATAGACATATTAATGAACCTGGACTCTATTAGAGGTGTTATTATTCTTCTGGATTTAAGTGCAGCATTTGCGATAATTGATCATTCTCTCATGACACAGAGACTTTAAAATCAAATTTTTGTGTTCATCAAGGCTCTATCCTTTGGACGGTTGAATATTCGATCCATACTTTTTCTGTGGGTGACATTATCAGAAAACATCATCTCCAGTATCATATGTATGTAAATGACCCACAGTTATATGTAGCCTTTGACCTTTCTATTGAAAATTCTCACACTTGTCATTGAAAAACTTATATGAAATTAGCCGTGTCTACTAACAATCTCAAACTTAATGAAAAAAACAACCAAGATCATTATTTTCATGACACCACATTTTAAGAGGAAACTGTCTACAGACAGGATTTCATGAAGTGATGCTTCTGTTAAGACATCACAAAGGGCCAGGAACATTGGAGTTCCCTTCAATGAAACCATATCCATGGCTGACCACATATCTGCAGTTTGCAAATCTGCAAACTTCCATCTCAGAAACACAGCTAAATTAGCTAAATTACCAAAGATGCTTGTAATATACTAATACATTCACTCGTTACTTCCAGACTAGATTATGCAAATGCTACACTTCTGGACTCATCAGTTGCCAGTTTTGATGTTACCTGTAACCATCACTGGTTACTAATCAAACAAAGAATCGATTTCAAAATTTACCACTAACTTTTAAAGCGTTAAATGACTGTGCTCCTAGTTACATAAAGTAGCTACTGAAACAGTATAACCCAACAAGAATACTGAAATCTTCTGATGGTTTGCTTATCACTGTTCCGAAATCAATCCTGGAACCACAGGCAACAGATCCTTTTCTTACAGCATACCTAAACTTTGGAACAATCTGCCAATCAAAATAAGATTTCATTGCGTTAATACATCTTACCTAACAGATGATAGCTATTGTCCGGCGCCAGCCGGTCCGGCCAAACGCCAGAAAAAGACGTCCTGAGTTTCACCTCCGGCCGGACCGGCACCCTACAATCCACACGCCAGGTGGCCTAGTTCCTGCTTTATTCGCCAGAGGGACGTGACGTCATAGCATCTTTTTCGTTTGACGCAAAGAGGAAGTGTTGTGTTTTTCACAAATATTTTGGATATTTCTTCAGTTCATTACAATTTTGAGTACTCCGGTTTTGTCTACGGATATTTTAACTATCATGGCATCACCTGGACAAAGAAAGGGAGCGTGCGGCCATATTATGGCCTCGTTTGACCAGCACTCAAGATGTGCCCGCTGTAGGGACAAGGGACATGGCGACGACGCATGCGTAAAGAAGTTGCCTTGCGAGTTGTGTGAATTATTAACACCCGAGCAGGTTGTTCAACTAGCGACCCCGACTTATAAACTGAGGAAGGATAAAAAACAAGAACGTGAATCCTTGGTAGATCCCAGTTCTGGTACCGTCTTATCTTCTGTGAACCAGGACAAGGTAGTAGGTGCTTCTTCTTCTGCTATTAAACCACCGGAAGATCTCTCCCTACCTCAGCCATCATTTAAACAAGAATTAAAAGATTTAGATGACAAGTGGTCACTTCGCATGGCTAGACTTGGGGCGTTGATTACTATGGGACAACGCCCTCAAAATGTTTCCTTCTCACCGGTCAAAGCACCGGTCACTCATGTTCCGCCTGTTGGTTCTACATCTCAAGCCCCCTTTATGTTGTCAGCAGTTCCTTCTGGCCAGGCCGGTCCGGCCTCCGGTCCGGATAGAACTAAGGCTACAGCTACTATTACCTCTCTGGGAATGTCTTCTCCTCTGGAAAACCTTTACCCGGAACAGGATGTAGACTCTACCGAACCGGTATTTTCACAGCCCGGTCCGGTATCTTATGGGGATCCTCTCTCTCATTCTCTTCCAGTATCCAGTGCTAATTTTTTGCCTCTGGACCCGGTCGAAGAAGGTGAACTGTCCGACCCGGAAGAGCAACCGGAAGTAGATCCCGGAGAGTCCGAAAAAGTGATTGGTGAGGAACAGAATTACAGAGAAACAGTCCGGGGTGTACGGGCTTTTATGGGATGGACTCACATTCCGGATTTGGAGTATTCCCCAGCGTCCAGAACTGACAACCCCTGGGTAGGACACCGGGCTCAGCTGGTAGACAAAGTGTCAGTGGATCTACCACCTGAAGATTGGCTCTGCCGCAAGTTGGAAACTTTAAATTTAGTATTACTGGAGGGTTATCCCTCCAAGTCAAGTGAACCCGGTGGAATGCATGTAGACCAGTTTCTGAGGCCACCTAAGTCACAGACGCGTTGGTATGGCATCCATCCCGCAGAACCAAAGGACCCACTTAGGCCCGGAAAATCAGTCAACTCCTGGCCCAATGATGCGGCCAAACTCAACAGTGCCTTTCCCAGGATCTGTAAGCCTGCTGTTGCTAACTCTCATCCACCAGGCCGTCCACTTACTCAAGACACCTTGCGTAAATGGGAAAAATCAGCCAAAGAAATGAGTTATGTGTGCAACCAGTCAGCTGGTTTTAATCGTTGCATCACGAAAATTCAGGACAGTGTACAAGAAAATTTGAAAACTTTGCAAACAGAGTTATCAAAAGGCAAGTCTTCTGGAAAGGCCCAAGCTGCTTTGGACGAACTTCATTATCTGGCGTCCTTCAACCAGAATGTTAGCTTCGCAATGGGCAAGTCACTCCAGCACTTATCTGATTATATTTTTGTACAGATGGCTAACCTTACTTATGCTTGCAGGGATGCGTATCTGGACAATCTTAAGGCAGGGGTAAAACCTGACACCTTTTCAGCCTTACGCAACTGCCCACTCAACGGATATGCCTTGTTTCCTGATGCTATTATAAGGAAAGCAGAAGATGAAATCACTCAATTTGAAAGCACCAAGCGTACTCCCCAACCCGGCTCGGGTCCCGGGGGGGTTCGCTGGTAGTTTTAAGAAACAACATCAACAGGGACGTTTTCAGCCATACACCACTAACTGGAAACAATCTCAGGACACTGCCCGTTCTGGTGGACAAGCTGGCAAGGATATGGCCTCTTGGAAATCCTTTGGCGACAGAGGTAGAGCTAGGGGTCGCGGCAGAGGTGGTCAACCAGGACGCGGCACCCGCCCGGCCAAAGAACATGCTCAGTATAAATGACAATTACTGTTTGCTAAACCCGGAGCAGATGGCCCAGCCAGTAAAGTGTGTGTCAAATGTTCAAAGACAGAACTTTCATGTATCTGTTCAACAACCTGTATTGTGTCCTGTTGTCAGTCCTGTACCTTTTGTCTTAAATGTGGGAGGGCAGTCACAAAAGAAAGACGGAAGTCCCTCATTAAAAACAGAAATAAATTTTGTGAAAAGTGTTTTTTCTGTAGATCATTGTGTTTTTGCCCCCACTGCTCCAAATGTCCACAATGTTGCAAATGTTCAGATAGTGGGAGGGCGTCTGCAGAAATTTTGGCAGAAGTGGTCCCTCCTAGGTGCAAATCCGAGAGTGGTGTCCATCCTGAAGGACGGCTACATTCTTCCATTCAAATACAGACCTCATCTGGTCAGAGATCCATTGATACTCAGTGGTTATGCAAACCCCCCCAGGAACCTCTACCTGAAGGAGGCTTTGCAAGCCTTACTGCAAAAGGAGGCAGTAGAGATGGTGAGGGTTTGAACATCTCTATCCTTCTTCAACCGACTGTTCATAGTTCCAAAACCAAACCAAAAGTGGCGACCGGTCTTGGACCTCAGTGCTCTAAACAAATTTTTGAGCGTAAAAACATTCAAAATGGAAACCCCAGAGACAATTCGGATTTCCTTACAACAAGGGGAATGGGTGACGTCGCTGGATTTCAGCGACGCCTATTTCCACATTCCTGTTCATATCAAGTCCCGGAAATATCTCAGGACACCACTTCCAAAATCAGTCCTATCAGTTCCGGGCCCTTTGCCAGGAGTTGGGTTGGGTAGTGAACCTACAAAAGTCAGAACTGGAACCCAAACAGATTTTCAAGTTCGTGGGTTACAGATACGATCTCTCTCAAGGACTGGTCTTACCGACTCAGAACCGTTGGGAGTCGATTCTCCAAAAGTTGGAAACCATCCTATCCAAACCAAGTTGCCGAGTCAGGAGATTTATGTCCCTGATAGGCCTGCTTACAGCAACGGAAAAACAGGTTCCCCTGGGGAGACTCCACATGAGACCCATCCAGTGGCACCTAATACGACATTGGAGAGTTCCAGATTCCCTGGAAAAGGAGATTCCTGTTCCAAAGTCCCTTCACCCACTCCTTCTATGGTGGACCAAGGAGACAAATGTCTTGACAGGACAGCATTTGCACCCTTTGATTCATGCCGTTCAAATCTTTACAGACGCCTCAAAAGAAGGCTGGGGTGCTCACTTAGGAGACTTCACAGCAAGAGGCGTTTGGTCAGTTCCAGAAAGTCATCTTCACATAAACTTCCTAGAACTAAAAGCGGTCTTACTGGCCTTGAAAAGGTTCCAGCACTTGGTGCAAGGCAAAGTAGTTCTCGTTGCCACAGACAACACCACAGTTGTGGCATACATCAACAAGGAGGGCGGTATGAGGTCAGGCTCACTTTGTGCCCTTCTATGGCGACTCCTGTGTTGGTGCAATCTGAGACAGGTAGTTCTAAAGGCCAGGCACATCCCTGGTCGTCTGAATGTGATTGCAGACAAATTGTCTCGTCAAGGCCAAGTCATTCAGACAGAATGGTCACTTCACCAGGAGGTCTTCGACCACCTGGTTCAGACCTGGCACCGTCCCCAAGTGGATATGTTTGCAACAAAGTACAATTGCAAACTAGCCCAGTATGTATCTCCAGTGCCGGACCCCAGTGCATGGGCAGTGGACGCCCTAACAGTCTCTTGGGAAAACCTGGACATGTATGTTTTTCCCCTAGTATCATTACTAGGCAAGGTGGTCAGCAAACTGGCGGACCATCTTTACAAGAGGGTGATCCTCATAGCCCCGGGTTGGCCCAACATGCCATGGTTCTGGGACCTGGTGGAACTGTCGTCTCAGATCCCTCTTTGCCTGCCCAGTCATCCCGACCTAGTGACACAGCCATTCAACAAGGCACGTCACAGGAATCTGACAAATCTAAACCTACACGCCTGGATCCTAGAGCCGAGGCTATCAAGGAGCAAGGGTTCTCTAGCCCAGTGGCGTCAAGAATTGAGGCTCCTCAAAGTTCAACCAGAACAGTCTATGAGGCAAAGTGGGCCGTTTTTGTCAGATGGTGTGAATCAAGTCAGGTGGACTTCAGGTCTCCATCTGTCAAACAGATAGCAGATTTTCTCCTACATCTATTCCAGGAGAAGAATCTCCAGCCCAGTACCATTGATGGTTACAGATCAGCCATTGCGGACAAATTAGGCAATTCTTCCTTGAATGTGAGCAAAGATGAAAACTTAACTCGCCTTTTGGACAGTTTTCACAGAGATAGACCAAAGGGTCGACGAGGAATTCCCTCGTGGAATCTCTCTCTGGTTTTGCATCAGCTCACCAAACCTCCATTTGAGCCTCTCAGAAAGGCCTCATTAAAACATCTGACCTTTAAAACGGTTTTCCTCCTCGCTCTGGGTTCTGGAAAGCGTAGGAGTGAAATACACACTTGGCTGAACAAAAATATTAGACACCAAGCTGACTGGTCAAAAGTGTCCCTTTACCCATCTCCAAGTTTCTTGGCTAAGAACCACTTAGCAAAAGAAGGTCCAGAGTGCGTGGCTCCAGTGGTTATACCAGCCCTTGCCCCTACTCTGGACAAGTCCTTGAAGGAGGACAGGTCACTCTGCCCAGTTAGAGCTCTGCGCTACTATCTGGACAGGACTCAGGAGCTCAGACAAGGAAAAGAGCTGGTATTTGTCTCCTTCAAAAGGGTTTCACAAAGGATATTTCTCCTGCTACAATCTCGTCGTGGATTAAACAGTTATCCTTTGCTATGATCTATCAGATCAGGAGTCTCTAACTCTTCACCAGGTGAAAGCACATGATGTTAGAGCCTTCGCGGCTTCTAAAACCTTTCAAGGTGGCATCTCGCTAGACCAGATCTTAGCTGCATGCCACTGGAAGTCCCACAACACCTTTACTCAATTCTACCTTAAGGATGTTGCGTGGGAAGATTCGGAGCTTTTTCACTTAGGTCCAGTGGTGGCTGCACAGCAGATCCACCAATAAACCTTCTAGGCTCCTATTTTGTAAATAGTGTACATAATAGTTTTTTAAATGGTTTTTACTGAGTTGCTTGAGGCACTGAGTATGAGACCATTATTCCACTCTTACAGGCTAAATGGAATCTCTAGGACTGAACTCTTCTCTCTTCCTCCTCTCAGAGCAGAAAAAAGAGGGGGGGGGGGAGTGGCACTGCTTGGTACCTTAAGGAGCAGTTTTGAGCTTCTTATCAGCCAGGCCAGAGATTACATGCCTATTTATAGAGTTCCTTCTAGTCCTGGATAAGCTGCCCTCCTTCCACTGGGTAGTTATTCTAGTTATCGTCTGTTAGGTAAGATGTATTAACGCAATGAAATTGCAAATTTTAATTAGTAAATTAAATTTTTATTAGTTAATACCTTACCTAACAGACGGAAGATTCCCACCCGGCCTTCCCTGCTGTTCAGCTTCAGTTAACCTAATTTGGGACGAAAAAGATGCTATGAGGTCACGTCCCTCTGGCGAATAAAGCAGGAACTAGGCCACCTGGCGAGTGGATTGTAGGGTGCCGGTCCGGCCGGAGGTGAAACTCAGGACGTCTTTTACTGGCGTTTGGCGGGACCGGCTGGCGCCGAACAATAGCTATCGTCTGTTAGGTAAGGTATTAACTAATAAAAATTTAATTTACTAATTAAAATTTGCAAATTTAAGAACTCTCCAGTTTTAAAAGTGCAGTACTAAAGGATTATTGTTCAGTGAAGCATAGAATCACCCTTTGTATATCCCTAAATGCCACTGAATATATTTTATAGATTTTGGCACTTTAAAAACCTATTTTATTGCATTATAGTATTGTATCCTGGCCTGACCTCATGCTGCTAGTTGCTTGCCATAAGTGAACAGTTTACAGTACAGAACCTTGACCAACTGTATGTACTAGTTTCTCCTACCCTTCACCTGTCACAATATAACTGATAAGGTACTAAACCTGACGTAAAACATTAAATAAATAAATCGTGAGGTTTTGAGATCCCAGATGACAGTACCTGGCATCAGATGTCATTCTGTGTCCTAAAACTTAAATATTGGTCCAGTTTAGATTCTTGTTTTGACCTTTTTGTTAGTACTGGACGTTTGCCTTTTTAAGCACTAGCATCATGGAGGCCATTCATATCAACTAGATGCTTTGCAAGTATGTCAGTTACCAACGCATATTCAAACTTGCTATCAAAGTAGAATGAACAGATACCTATATATACACGAAAAGAACAAGTAGCAGTCCCATATTGACAGTGTGTAGGCATTTGCATGGGAATACCATTTATTGGTACATCAGGAGACTAATTTTAATAGTATTTTTATAGTGCTTAATCTCCATCTAAAGACAGACTCTAGGCACACCAAACAGAAAAAGCAGAAAATTATAAGCATTAACCTGCAGGTATATAGCAGCGGTCAGTGTCACAGAGAGAAAACAGAAAAAGCAGAAATTAGGGTGGATATGCTTGTGCAAAGAGATAGGTTTTGAGCTTCTTTCTGAATCAGTGGAGAGAAGTGGCCGAATGTACATCATCAATGTAAACTATTTTCAGCCAATTACATTCGTCAGTGCATCTCTGCCAGTTTTCATACAATTCCCATGAAGCTAATTAGAAACTGCAATCTGTCGCTCACCTTATAATGTATTTGTAAAAAAACTAAATCAGGTTATATGAAAAATTGTTGCTGCAAGCACCAGAAACTGGAGATGTTCTACCTTTGGTTTATATGGATTATTTGCCAAAAGTAGTACATTTTAGTTTAATAAAAGAGTCAGGACAAACTAATATGGTTTACTGGGTCATTAGAATGTTTATAGAAATAAATTAACATGCTGATATATTACAGAACGATACAAAATACACTAAAATAATGAACATAAAAAGTTAAATCACAATATATATTCCTAAAATGCAACCTCTAACATCTTACCCCAGTTGAAAATTGGGTAAAGAACAAGATTAAAAATAACTGATACAACTTCAAAAATTCCCCCGAATGGTAAACATAAACTGCTAAACCTGCTCATCATGATATGGCCTTCTGGTATTCAACAAATGAACATCTATATGTACAACTATATTTGTAAAAAAAATGGATGCAACTTTCACCATTCTGTGTGTATAATACCTAAGTAGTACGTCTGTCCAGGTGAGTAACATACTAGGACTATAATGAATTGCAATAAATTAAAACTACTTTAATCATGTCGAACATCAAAAAGGGCAAATGTTTCTAGTCTTGTCAGCTGACACTGTGTAAAAATAGCCGTTGAATTTTATGTATCTTAGAATGATATAGTATAAAGATTAAGTGCCATAAACATTTGATTAGGTTAGATTCTACCAACTGTACTTGCATAAAACTATATACAGGTGTGGCTTTATGAAATCGTTTATTTGCACAGTACGTATATAATGTGGGTGTTCCACCACACGACTAAGGCTCCCGATTAAGGGTTTTTGAGGGTCGGTTTGAAATATTTGCTTAGTCCCAGACCTTCTGTAAGGGTCGGTTGTGGTTGGTTGGGGCCGTGTGAGAAATCAAACATGTTTGATATTTCACACGACCCCAACCGATTATTTTTTCCCGCCATAAACAAAATGTCCAGTCCCAGGCGTCCTCAGGCGTCCTCAGGCCTCCTCAGATCAAATTTACACAGTCCTATGTGGTCCCAGGCCGCCTGCGACCCTTAGTCGCCGACCCTTAGTCCCAGACCCTCTATACCTTAGTCCCAGGCCTCCTGCGACCCTTAGTCCCATTGCAAAACAAAAATCGGCTATCTCGGTCTGGGGACGCCTGGGGACGCCTCAGGACACCTTGTGGGGTCGGGACTTAATCCTGGGTTAGTCGGCTCTTAGTCCCAGGAGGCCTGAGGCGTCCTGGGACCCAGTCGGTTTGTCTACGACAGGATCGTGGTTCAAACCGACCACAAAAATGGCTTAGTCGGTTCTTAGTCCCAGACCAGTTAGGGACTGTCTGGGGCCTCCTGGGGCGTCCTGAGGCCGATCTGTAGTTAATCCCAGACCTTCATACCGATTCTGTCTTCCACCCCATTGGTCAATTTTTTTCCATTTTTTCCAAGACTACCCACGATTAAGGGTCGCCGACAGGATCGGGGCTTAATCCTTTGGTGGAACAAGGGCATAAGGTTATAGCTAAACATATAACGTTATTTAGTCAAGTGTAGAGTCTAGAAGAGTGGAAAAAATACCACCTATTTACAAATATTTCAACTTGGTTTATTTGCTCTGGAACATAATGTAATGTACCTCTTCATATTTACCTGGAATGACTTGTATAGTAGTTATACGGTGGTACCAGGAAGTAGTAAGGCTAACACATATAATGTGAAATCAAACTAATGTATCTTTAATATATCTCTCCGCATTGAAATCACTTCATATTTCATATACTGTAACGTAGTATGCTGAAGATTTGAAGAATTAAAATGAATGTTTTGGGCAGTTTACCTTTACTTTGTGTAACTCTGTTAACTGTGGATTATTTTGACAGAACTTGTGGGCAAGAAGTTTGTTTGTTTGGCTCTGATCCAGACTGTTACTTTCCATGTCACTGTGGAAATGATACACACCCAGAACCGTGTGATTCTGTGACAGGTAAGGACATTAGTAGGATAACTGTACAATCTCTAACCTCCATGTTAGATGAGAAAGAGCTAGGTTAGATAATACAAGATCTGTATAATAGAATGCGTAAAACAGCAGCAAGAAGAATTTCAGTTGGTTGGGGAATCGTTTTTTTTCTTCTGGCGAGGGGGGAGGAGTTAATATAATGCTTGACCACTTGGAATATCTTACTCGGTGGCAGCTATACTTGAATTTGTTTTGAGTATTCAGTTTAATATTAAGTTGGGTTATTGACACTAAAAAGAAGTTGGGTTATTTATCTGACGGGGAAAATAGTTTTTTAGTTTTTATGAGCTGTAAAACAGACACATAGGCATGTAGTTAAAACATATTTAATTTAGGGATATTATATAAAAATAACAGAAACATTAATATGTTTAAGATGCATTTGTTTTGACTTAGGTGTGAACTTAACAGGCAAAAATCCAGTCATTTCTTGCAAAGCCAGACAGTTCATGCATTTTTGCGAAATATCCAGACATTTCATATAACAATGAAAGTGAACGCTGGACATAACATGTAATGCCTGAACATTTCCCTTGAAATTTGTTTTTGTATTACCATTCATAAACTGACATAGCCCATTGCCACCTAACTTTCAGTGAAGAGATGTTTACTCATCCAGCTAGAATCTCTACGCCAATTCAATGAAAGTCTGAAGACACAAAAGTGGAAAAAAGTGATCTCTAGAAGCCTGAGCCTCACTAGAGAACATGCTTAAAGATTAGAAAATTGGCCAAGATATTTGCCATAAAATATTGAATTCTCATTCAGAGAATTAATGTCATTACACATCATGATCAGTGGTAAAATTGTTTGTGATTGTACCAAAAATCCTTATAGAAAAGCTAGGGGGGTCGGTGGTGTACCGGTTAGAGTGCTGGCCTCCAACCTCTGAGTCTGGCGGTTCGAATCTCGGGTCGGGCACTTCATGTTGGAAAGTTGGTAGTTATTTGCCGATGCCTGGTGGTTTACAATGCAGAATCTTGACCAACTAGTATGCACTGGTTCCTCCACCTGTAAACTACCCGTCCAATATGACCCTGGCTGTTGAACGCGACTTAAGACAACAAATAGATAAATCTTATAGAGAATCTCTCTTTAGATTTAATCATTTATATTTATGTATAAAAAATTATCCAAAGTTTAAATCACATTCTTTAAAAATAAAAAGAATACTTTTTGGGGAGTATTTTTACTGATTATTTTGATATCAAAACTTTCCTACAGGCTTTGTATTTTTTTAGATTCCTCAGGTTTAAAATTTACTTCGAAAATTTTTGTCATCTTGATAATGAAATATTAAGTGTACCATTTACTTACCAGTGTCTTTTTAAGATGATATGTCTTGTCCAAATATAGTGAGTTGGTCTCATTATATCATATACTTGCCATATGTCAAAACTACAACTACCTCTCATCTTGGGGATCTTTTGTGTAGAATATGCATATTACTCAAAAAAGCTCAGGCTCATTGATTGACTCACACAAGCAGATGAGAGCCTAAATTGCAGTCCAGCTTTTCCAGCAAAGAAGATAAACATCCGAATGTCCAGCATTTTGTCTCATACAATCAACTTTTAAAACAACAACAAAATATTTGAACATTGTGCCCATCTTAAAACTAAAATTAAAACCATTTATGAAATGTATCACAATTAAATTTGTCTTAGTGAAACTGCACCTTTGTTTACTTATCTATGCAAAAACTTGTGAGATATATAAAATACAGGACTTTTCATGTACAGTTGAAAACTACATCTTGTATGGCTTCTTTATGCAAGAAACCATCTTATTAATGAAATACTTGTTAAAATGATTACACAGATCGCCTAAAGTCTTAAATCTAAGTTTTCGGCATTTGTCTGATACAATAGAAGAAGCCCTCCCATAAGGAGACCAGAGGACAAACAATTTTGAAAAACAATTTAAATATTGTGCCCATCATACAGCTAAAATGAATACCAAAATATGAAATGTTTCACTATCAATGATCACATAACTGCTTTGTTAACTCATTTATTAATAAAACTATGAGATATATCAAAATAGACCTTTATTTATTGTCATGTAGTTAACATGCAATGTCCCTGATTTAACGATTACGATCTCTGATTTTGGCTTTCTGCGTCTTAGAGTCTATCATTAGATAGAGATTAAGCGCTATAAAAGTACTATTAGAATTAGAATAATTGTTATATTACGTGTTATTTTGTGAAAGTGAAATGTATACATATCACTATAATAAATAAATAATAAAATAATAATAAGTTAAAGCTGCATCTTGAATTTCTTCTATAAAGCAAGAGCTATATACACCATATCAATAGAATGCTTAAAAGATGATGACACAAACTGTCTGAAATCAAAAATGTTTTTGTTTAGGCAATCTGTGAATTTCAGTCATTACATAAATCCCGGAACTGGTTGTTTTTTTCACGAAGTGACTGCAAATATGTGGAATTGCATATATAATGCATATACATCATACAAAAATATGTAATTTGCTGAGTGGCTGCATTTCTGTTAATCACAAAATGATTAACACTGAAAACGACACACTGCAGGAATAATTTATTGTCCCAATTCTTAAATATTTTTGTGGATTACATTCATTGAAGCAGCTTGGGCAAAGAAAAAGTTCCTTTTCAATGACTACACATTTTAGATTACCTGCCGATCCATAAACAAGCAGCTTACACACAGTAGCCAATGATGTCACATTTTTTTCAGATTTTAGAGACATATTTCTAAATGTGGGTGCTTCAATTCATCTTATTTGAAATGTGTGAACAGAATATTCAATTTCAACTTTTTATCTTTCAGGTAGCTGCAGCTCAGGATCGTGTGGATACAGTGGAGATGTCCAGTGGTTTGGTCCAGGCTGTCAAGAAGGGAATGTTGCTTATGGAAAGACAGTCTATCTGGCTAATCATTTAAATGAATCTGGAGTTTATTCAGAGACAAAAAAATTCATTGCCGGAAGCAGCAATAGCATGTGTGAATATGTTGATGAAGAACTTTCAGGTCACAATGATGTGTCTTGGTTCATTGATCTTGGGAAATATTATCTCCTACAAACAGTTGCAATAAAATTAAACATGTCTGATAAAATATATTCTGATATTTATGATGTTTGTTATGATTATTTAGAAATTGTATTGTATGTCTATGGAGACAATTTTTTGGACAAGATATATTGTGATCGTATTTATTTTTGGTATTTTTTCTATCCATCCATTGCCACATTACACTGCAAAAGAATTGGACGTTTTATGCAACTTCAATCATATTGTCATTTTGAGGGCAATATCAATATGCCAATCTGTGACATTGTTGTACTGGGCAAACTAAATGTAAATATTAACTGCTCAAATTGTCTTCAGAATCCTGAATCACTCTCTTGTGGAAATGGGATATGGTGTGAACATTGCAAACCTGGTTGGCTACCACCAGACTGTCAAAAACCTTGTGAAGTAGGATATTATGGTGTTAACTGTTTACAGAAATGCAAATACCATTGCATGGATATATCTTGTGATGCTGCCATTGGGGTAATAGCTGATCCAAAATTATGTATGAGATGTGAGTTGTGGTACATTAACCCTCACAATCTCTGCACCGATTACATAGAGAAACTCGAACCATACACAAATGCCATCATTGAAGTAGATGTTGGCAGTAAAAACATGACGCTGTACATTTCACTTGACAGCAGAATTTCAAATAGAGTATCAAATTATTACAAATACTACATAGAATATTCATTGGACAACTTCAGTAGTTACACAACTTTTGGGTCTCAGTCACACATCCAAACTGCTGATCATTTTAATGTCACCATCACCGATGCTCATCCATCTGATGTTAAACTATGGGTTAGAACAAGACTGTTCAGGGAACAAAATGGAGTGAAAGACACTGGTGCTGATCCAGTTTCAGTTCTTATTCCTAGGATATGTTCTCCATCAATAAAATCTGACAGATGCCAAACATTGACATTTAGCTGCAATGATGACTGTGATGTTGATCATGACAATAATGATGATATGTCAATTATGTTCAAAATGTCTGAGGACACTACTTGGGTATCAGCACCTGTTAATTTAGATTCATGCCCTATGCATCTTACACTACATGATGGCGGGAGCTATGTGACTTTGCTAAGTTTAATAAGCCATCAAAATGGGGTCTTGGTTAAGGTGGCAAGTGACATGATGATAACTGATGTTGATAAATGTATGGAATCAACCAGTGGAACTTCACATCAGCACACTGTGATTATTGTTGTGGTATTTTTGATGTTGTTTGTCATAGTTACAACAATTCTGCTCATAGTTTTATGCAGAAAAGGTAAATACTACACGCAGGTTCAAAATTTATGCAAGAAAAAACAGCCTGACAATGCGCAAAGGGATCAACCTGGTCAGCAATATGAGAATGTATCATACACAGCAGAGTCAAAGAATGTGAAAATGCCAAAGAATGTTTCACGTCAAGACAATCATAATGCTTATGAATATACCAATAAAGCATTTGAAAGGTCCCAGTCACTTGATCCAAAGAACGTGAAAGTAGATGTAATAGATAACAGAATTTATGCCAATTCTGAAATTGAGCCAACTGGAACAAAAGATACAGAACAAGAAGAGAATGCTTACCTGCAATTATCAAATAATGATTCCCATCAACAAGCGCCTAGTTATTACGAACCTCTCTCAAGAAGATAGATAAATATTTTAGGAATGCATCAATTAAGATGTAATCAGGAATGTGGGAAACTAATGAAATCATTTGTTGATTTGAAACATTTCTTTGATTATCGTAAAATGGCATTGGGGCAATGTAAATAAAGGCTTAAATCCTTGATGGTATTATTTTCGATTTATTGCTTACTGAATGTCTTCATAAGCATTGTATATAACACAGCTAATCTTTATGTTTTTGATATTTAATTTTAATTTAATAGATAGAAAATGTGTTACATCTGTTTTTTGTGACTCCCAGTGATTGATGTAATAGTATCCTGTATAACTTCACTTCTGTAATAGCCACAGTTTTTACTCTATTAACTGTCATTACTGTAAATACTGACACAATCTTAAAGAGGCCAGTTTAGAAGACTTGCATTAAGTTTAACATTCAATCACTTTTATTTAATCTCAGATAAATGAATGACTGGCTGCCATTAAGTTTAACATGTAATCAATTTGGTTCTAACAATGAAATATATTTATCACTAAGTATATTTTGCCCTTCCACAAAAGGCCATATTGGTGAAGTATGCAATAGTTTACCGTTGCCAGTTAATAGACAATTAATCCAACATTTGTTTGCCCATTTCATTTAAGAAAATTGTTGTTTCCTGCCTAACTATATTTTGTTGCTTTATTGTTTCTATAAACAACAAGTAATACTTAATGGTCATGATACATTTTACTGCACTGATAATCTTATTGCCAGACCTGTAATGACTCAGCAAATTACACATTTATTCAAAACAATTCAAAAGATTCATATTGATAAAGTTGATTATTTTTATACTTTAGTGCCATGTCATTGTGTTTTCTTACTTGATCAACTCCACCCAAAGATAGTAAGCTCTGGGTTTTTTACATTTTAATAACTGAATTTTAATGAATTATGGTAAAATTTACCCAGTTTCAGATCTCTAATAAGCTTATGGTAATAATCAACAATCCGGAGTAATGAACATTTCTCAGTAGTCATAGCTATCCATCTACTATGAAAAAAAACTTCCTGTATGCATAAAAATAATGTGTTAATTCGTAGTAACCACCTTTTAGCAATATCTGATATCCATAAATATTGTTTTGTGTGTACTAAAGCTGTATTTCTCTCAATGGTAAAAATATTTTTCTTTTGTACATATTCTTACGTTAGAGTTTTAACTAAATATATTTGTAATATATATGTGATATATATTTACATACATTTATCCTTTATAAACTTGCATTTCTTTTTCGGTTCAGTTTGTATGGTTGGATTGCCTCATGAATCAGGTATGGGCTTGTTGTTGTTCTGCCTATGGGTAATACTTCTGTACTAAAGTTTTTACTCTATCCAGCAGCCGTAAGTATATGAATGTGTCATTGTAATGAAATGTTCTCTCCCAATTATATAGAGATTTTAATTAGTTGCCATTCATCAATTGCATTTATATAACTATCCACAAAGATATGTCATATTTGTTTTCTACTTCAACTGAGACTGAAAAAAATAGCATGTATTTACCTTTTGTTTACCTTTTCTTTTGAGATTCGCAGTCCTTTTATTTACATAATATACAACATCAAGGTTTTAAAGGTGTTGGAATAGTTTGTCTTCAGTTTTTCTTATCGAAACAATGATAATAATAGCAAAACAAGGGTGAAGTGTAATGTAAAAATATTTTTTGTTTTTACTTCCGGAATTCCTTGTGCAGGGTGAGGGTTTGCATTCATTAAAAATCACTCCCAATGCCCGGGTATCTGAGCACTAAGATTAATTAAAATAAGTTTCCTGCATTTTTTTGTGATCAATTGTAAAGAGATACTGAAACAACACATTTAAGGTCACTGTGAATCTTTAGCAGAACTGAACAGACAAATGTTTGTGGATTTGATTGTATGACTAGTTTTTTCATACATGCACAAATGCAATCAAAGAAATTTAACAAATTGGAATGTTGGCAACTCTGGAAACATATCCATGTAGAGATTTGTATCTGAATACATTTTTTTCTGAAAATTATTATTTCTCATAATTCTTCTCTTATGCTAACCTAGATGTACATAGCGGCCTTTTGATTTTCTGCTATATCAAATGGCCACCTGACTGTCATTTTTGAAGGTTGTGGGTTCAACTGCAGCACATGTAAAGATGTGGGAAAATACTTATGGTCTATGTTCATAGTTCCTGAGCTGTTAAAATAGTTGTAACACCCTAGTGTGATATTTGTACATGCATAATAATACCCCAGTAGTGCTTCAACCCAGATTGGTTGCAGCATTTCAAAATCATATACTAGTATATTTTTTCTCATTTTTATAATATTGTTAGATTTAATTTGTTAAACTTTGTAATGGAAAATAGTGCCAGACGTCATTAGTTTGAATACTTCAGCAACCATACGCTGTTTTATTTTTATGTGTTTTTGTGTGACTTTTGGGCTGTCATCTTCACATGTTAAATACCATAGAGTGCTTTTGCAGAATGTTTGTACTATGCAGAGCCTTGGGATTGGTGATCAAAAATGTTTAAAACGCCTATTTTTGGGGAATGTTTTGTAAGTTTCCGATGAGCGCATGTTGTTTGCAAGTTTGTTTTGAAATGCGTAGTGTATTGTGAAGATTCGGTTCTCAAATTCCTAGCTTTTTTTTCGAACCTTTTTTTATTTCTTGCTGCTACCTTTGATTTTGGACTTTAATGCCTTTTTCAGTAATATAGGTATTTTATCCTGAAAAGGTGTAAAAAAAAGAATATTTCATCTTCTGTCCAAAATATCAGAAACAGAGATTTTTTTTAAAACTTAATGTGCATGATTTCAGTGATGTTACAACTATGTTGAACATAAATTAAAAATGTCGTGAAAATTATTATAAGTAAACTCATTTGATAATAAATTAGATCTTATATGACTGTTGGGTACATGATTCCAGTTATAAAAATGTCAGTTTACATAGTACACAGTAGGTACCCTATTCCTGTATTCTTTGCACCTTAGAGTGCACTGGAGCAGATATTAAGTGTTGTAAATATCAAATTAGATTAGATTCTAACAACTGTACATGCATATAACTATGTTGAAGTATGTATTTAATGGTACGATTCCATTTGCACATTTATGCAAGGTCGAGGCCAAATTTTGGTAGTCTTATTTGCTTAGAAGCATGACAAAGAGGTCTGCAAATTTGGGAGAATAAGCATGCTTGGTATTTTTGGTAAAGTCTGCTTCCTGATCTCAGGGACTCAGGATATTAAACCTGGCTTGTCTTAATGCAATTGAGTCAAATTATAGAGGTCGGGAGGCACAACAGACAGATCTAATCCCCAATATGCCTAATTATATTGTTGTTCAGAAGAGTTGTATTAAAATTGTATAGGTTAGGGTGTTCAAAGCCCCAACACTGACCATGATATATTCTCAGATCATTCTGATAGTACCCAAACCAATCCTAACAGGGGTGTAAGAAGCAATTTTTGCTTGGGGGGCAAGAAACCAGATTGCACCGACTCAACTCAACACCAATAATTTTGGTTAATTTTACAGAATGTATTGCATGTAGGTAAAATACCAATTCAAATGGTCCAATTAAAATATTTTTAAGTTCCTTTATCAAAAGAAATTTTTGTGACGACAGTGTCACTGACAAGTTTTCCCGACCTTGTCTGGGTATAGAAATATATATAGTCACCTCTGGATTTGAAAGGTATTTCTAATATCTTGACTACATGTTTCCAGAACCTGTGACCTTTCCTTCAAGTGCCGAGCTGATACAAGATCTATTTTAGCAAGGTTAATCCACAAATTGAGGTGGGGGATGTATAATCATTGGACTGGTGAGGTTCAATAAACTTACAGTAAAGAAAGAAGAGTTTTCTGGGAAAAAATTTATCGGCTGACAAATTGCTGTGCTAAACTATCGACCTCTGTGAATGTGAAACTACATGTATAAGTTCTAATTAATTAGCAAAACGGTGAATAAAATGTAGAAGATTACTATATGTATGATTTTGTCTGCAATAGTGAAACATTTCACAGAATTCTACAAATCCAATGACAGGTTAACTGAAAATGTTGCCTTTACAAATCTTAAAAATAAATATTTTATAGTTCAAATATTAGCTTACACAATGGTACATGTGAGCTGTGAACAAGGTAAAAGTGTAATTTGACCACATATTATTAAGTTACTTGTATACGTTTACATAAACTTCAAAATTGGAGTTTAGTTCTATTGCAAAAAGTTGAGGGGACAGAAAGATATCCCCGCCCCTCCCAACTTTGTAATTGGGGGAGCGGCCGCCCCCACTGCCCCCCCAGTTCCTACGCCTATGTGTAAGAACTATGCAGCCCGGACACTAGACAGTTTTAAAGTCAAAGCTTTCATCTAGATAGTCCTTAATTTGTGGAAGCATACACTTAACTTCTACTGGAATTCAGTCAAATATTCAGTTTTACACAGAAGTGTCACAAAATGCATAAAGAAAATAAATGTATTTACCTGTATACAGGTATATCTTTACTGGGTCAGTCTACAGCTTGTGAAAGGTTTGTCTAAACATTTTTCACGACTGACTGTTTTATGGAGAGTGTCATAAACCCCACTTATCCACAAATGATTAAACCTCTTCTATTTATTCTGGTTTTTTTTCAGATGTACATGCTAACATGAAATAAGAGGAATACAAAGTATATTGTCATACAAGGAAGGTAAAATAGTAGCATAATAAGGTGTAACAAAACTTGTACATTTCTTTGTGATTGAAACGGTGGATATGACATACATCATATGGTCCTAAAGGTGAAAGATTTGAGGTGCTAAATATGCATAGTTTATGCAGCTTTGCTATTATTTGTGTCACTCTGCTAGTTGTGGATAAAATTAGTAATACTTGTGGGCAAGAGGTGTGTTTGTTTGGCTCTGATCCAGACTGTTACTTTCCATGTCACTGTGGAAATGACACACATCCAGAACCCTGTGATAATGTGACAGGTGAGGATTACTAAGCATATCAGTATTATCTCCAGTCTCCACACAGGATGAGAAACATTTTTCATAACAGAACATCTATATAATACACTGTACAAAATGGCAGCATGAATTAATTTAATAAAGTGGATATGGATTCATACAGCTGAATATTTTGGAGAAAATACAAAGTTCAGATAATACAGGCAATATTACTTTGTGTCGTTTTTTTGGTATGTCTATACACGATTCAGCTATCCAGAAACGTAATGATAGGGAAGTGAACTTTTATCCTTTACTAAACAATCAGCTATTAGTTGACCCCAAAATTATTTACTATCAACAAACATGGGGGCCATTTAAAATCAGTAGTGATTGCAAACACATGTTTATATTTTACCTACCATCCTGTGTTACATCCTATCCAATACAACGGGAATGCACCCCTTTTCACTTTAGAAGGTTACTCTTCTCTCTTTTCTCTCTCATTTGTTTAAGCAGCATATCCTTCCAGTTTTGACCCTTCTATGACAGGTCTTTCTAAATTGATGTAGCTCAACCTTATCAGAGTCCAGACTTCATACCCTGTTAGAATTGTTACATTCTGTTACACTTCACTTCGCCACTCAGTTCTGAATCCCCATCCCCCATGAGAATTCTACCTTTGGATTCATATAGCTCATTATCATGTGGTTTTCTGTGAGAGAGTTTGTTGTAAACTTTTCCATTTGTAATCTTGAGTCCGGACACTCGGGCAGTCTTTCTGCAGGAACTGATATGGATACTCTGGTTCAGGGATGAAACTTTAAAACTGGTCCAGGCTGACCCTGGTAACCCCACTGATCGTGACATCAATGACCCCAATTGACCATGATGTAATGTAATTAGAAGGCTGACTGATCAAAGTCATATTTACTTGACAAGCCAAGCTCAGACCACTGACCCTGATCCCAATTTTTTTTTCTGATAGAGCTTTAGAATTTTCCATACCTTCAAATATTACAATGCAAACTGGGGCCTATACACTTATTTTAATACTAACATGTAAGTAAAACATTCAGGCCTGTTATTCTTGTGTTATTCTTGTCCTGGGCACTTATGAAAACATTGCTCCAAAGCATTGTTTCTGATGTAGTTCTGATCCATTAGTTAAAAGTAAAATTTAAATATATAACCTTCACTGGACCAAAATCCATGACAGCAACACTCTATACTTGCACACCTTTAGTTTAAAAGACTTGTGGTTCCTTTCGTACTGATAGAAAGCATGCAGGTATGGGTCAAGTATTATATTAGATCTTTCTATATTTCATTTAGGTAACTGTATCTCTGGATCTTGTGGATATAATGGAGACATACAGTGGTCTGGTTCAGGATGTCAAGAGGGGGATGTTGCTTATGGAAAGAGAGTCCATCTGGCTAACCGTTTAAATGAATCTGGGGTCTATTCAGAGAGAGACAATTTTGTTGCTGGACATAGCAATGGTATATGTGATACTTATGATGAAGTCGTTTTTAATTCTTTTTCTTGGTTCATTGATCTGGGAAGAGAGTATTCGCTTGATAGATTTCAAATGAAGGCCAACATATCTGAGGATGCATTTAATGACATAGGTTACTTTTGCCGTTATCAGGGGATTCAGATATATTCCTATGGAGATGATTTTTATGCAAGAAAATATTGTGGCCAGGCATATTTCTTTCACCTATATCACTTATATGAAAACTCGATCAGCATTTCACATTGTTCTGAAGCTGGGCCGTTTCTGCAGCTTGAACTATATTGTTATCATGGGTATCACATACAATTACCACTCTGTGATGTTGCTGTACTGGGAAAACCTGATGTAAATATTAACTGCTCAAATTGCCTTCAGAATCCTGAATCACTCCCTTGTGGAAATGGGTTATGGTGTGAACATTGCAAACCTGGTTGGCTGCCACCAGACTGTCAACAACCTTGTGAAATAGGATATTATGGCATCAATTGCTTGTACAAATGTCAACATCACTGTACTAATGTACCTTGTGATAATGTCTCTGGTGTAATAACTGACACAAAGTTATGCATAATATGTGATATGTGGTATATAAACCCCCCAGAGTCTCTGCAGAGATTATATTGAGAAACTGGAACCATATAAAAATGCAATCATTGAAGTAGATGTAAATCTAAAGAATATAACAATGTACATTTCCTATGATAACAGAATTTCAAAGAAAGTATCAAATTATTACAAATATTACATAGAATATTCATTGGACAACTTCAGTAGTTACAAAACTGTGACTTCATATTCACACATTCAAACTGGTGATAATTTTACTGTCAGTTTCATCAATGATCATACATATAACGTTGAACTATGGGTTAGAGTAAGACTGTTCAGGGAGCAAAGTGGGGTGAAAGAAACTGGTACTGACCCAGCTTCAGTTCTTATTCCAAAAATCTGTTTTCCATCATTTAAATCTGACACATGCCAAACTTTAATGGTCAGCTGCAGTGAAAACTGTGTTGATAAATACAGTAATGAGGAAATGTCAGTTTTATACAAACTGTCTGAAGACACTTCCTGGGTATCAGTACCTGTTCATCCACATATGTGTCCCATAAATCTTCCACTACATGATGGTGGAATGTATAAAACTAAGCTCAGGCTTATAAGTTATGAAAATGGGGTATTAGTGAAGGTGGTAAGTGACCTAATGACTGTTGATGTTGTTAAATGTATGGAATCAACCAGTGGAACTTCAAATAAACACACACTAATCATTGTGGTAGTCTTTCTGGTGGTGTTTGTCCTAGCTACAGTAAGTCTCCTGACAGTTTTATGCAAGAAAGGTAAATATTACTCGCATGTTCAAAATATATGCAAGACAAAACAGTCCGACAATGTTCAAAGGGATTGCCCAGGCCAACAGTATGAGAATGTAACATACACAGCAGACTCAAATAAAGTGCATATGCCAAATAATGGTCAAAGTCAAGATAACGAAAATGCTTATGAATGCACCAACAAAGCCTTTGAAATGTCCCAGTCACTTGATCCAAAAGATTTAAAAGTAGATGTAATAGACAACAGAATGTATGCCAATTCAGAAATTGTGGCAGCAAAAACAAGAAATACAGAGCAAGAAGAGAATGCATACCTGGAATTGACAAATAATGATTCCCATCAACAAACACCTAGTTATTATGAGTCTCTCTCAAGAAGATAGATGAATATTTTCAAAATGATTTTGAGGTAATTAGATATGACTGATATTGAGGAAAGCACTTAGAATCCTTAGATAACATTGAGGCAATTTAAAAGCTGTCTAAAATAAATATGTTGGTACCATCATGCCTAAATTTCTTAATCACTTTTTTCCTGAATATTGAAATAATAACATTGTTTATCATTGTATGTTACTGTTCAAATTGTTTGTACCTTTTGTTTAATAGTTACTGAACTATGTGTTTATATGAATCATTGTAATTGATCTAATACCCCCCTGCACAACTTTGTTTTCCTGTAAAAGCCAAGTGTAGTAAAACACAATTGTAAAATGGGAAACAGTCTCCAATATGACTCGTATACCTGACTGGTGCATCAATTTTAAAATTGAATCACTTTTCATTCAGCACTATGGTTGTGTGTTCCAATCCAATTGATGACATGGAATTCATTGACACGCAGTCCAAATGGGACTTTGACCTTTAAACAAACTAGAAGTCGTGGTATAGTATTTCTCCAGTCATGATTTTGTTGAATTATTTACATATTTGGAAAAAAATACACAAAGGCAAAAGATGTATTTGTCTTTTTGGCAATACAAAAGTTTTTTTGCCGTTTTGAAACTATCGGACCACCAGTGTGCCAGGTTATCAGTGTGACTGACAAAAGCCATGAAATATTAAGTTTACCTTAAACTTTGTACTTTGTTCCCTTCAATGTACAATAATCTTTTATGTTAAGGCAGGTAAAATGATATTGCGTAAACATGATAATGTGTACATAATTCTGATGATAGATAAACTACTATTACCGTTATTAAAACTTTTATAATTATCGGTTTATTTAAATATAGGCATGAATAAGTCTATATTTAGAAGAATTGTAGTTGCTTGCTGTTGGTCGGCAGTTTACAGTACAGAACCCTGACGAACTGTATGTACTGGTTTCCTCTGCCCTTCCAACTACCTGTTGTGATATGACCTGTACAGTGTTGAAAGCGACGTAAAACCCCAAATAAATACAAATAAATTATTTAGAGTGTGAAATAACTATACACTCAATTAGGTAAAGTGTAGTAGTTTGTGTAGATTTCCCCAATATTCTACATCCACAAGAGTGGGACTACCACAACCTAGTATATCTTGGTTATCTGACTGTGAGCACTCTGACAAAATAAATAGTAAATAAAAGTGCAGTCACAGTGAATAATTCACTTGTTATATACTACAATGTTGGCCTTGCACTGTTGTATATAACTTTCTACGACTTTATTTTTGAAAGTATAACTGAACATTCCCATAAGAGGCTTAAGGGTCTAGTAGTCATTGCCTTGAAGTAACTTTGGGAAAATCCAATTGCACCTCTGCAAAAATATGACTAGGCAATACTTTTTACAAAGAGTGAACCAGATGGATCCTAGCATGAAAACAAATGGTGTTACATTTGTTTTTGTTTTAACATTCAAAAGTTCAACTGCCTTATGACCGAAAAGATGTGTGATATTTATTGATAATTATAACAACAATTGTGATTTTGGACTTCAACCATACAACCAATAAAATTTACCTTTGCAACTGCATAATTGGAGTGGCTGTAAGGCAGATTCATTTTAAGTGGAACAGAGTCTAAATGTAGCGAAGATTCAAATTCATATATAATTGATTTACTAACTGATATATTAATATATTAAGCAGTTGTTTAATACTTCTTCAATGGGATGTTGAATGGAATTTTCCTACATTATTTAATACGTCCTTTCATTTGAATATACCGTAAGGTTAGTGCCATAGTTTTGCAATTTATTCTGTCACTGTAACATTATCCTAACTTCAAAATGTTAGGCTTTTTCCCCATATAGTTTAAACCCACACAACACTACTAGCTGGAACTACAGTATAATGTACAAAGTACAAAATTTCAGTAATGCTTACTTAGAAATGCAATCTAATTAATGACCACCTCATGACTAGCTTTTACTTAAGAGGTCAGTTACACATGCAAGGATTCCCCACTGATGTATGCCATGGTTCCATATATGGTAACAAGGGCCATGGTGGCAGAGTGGTAACACTCTCGCCTCCCACCTCTGAGGCTATGGTTCAGTTCCCGGCACAGCCTTAAGTGGGAAAGCTGGTAGTTGCTTGCTGTTGGTCGGCAGTTTACAGTACAGAACCCTGACAAACTGTATGTATTGGTTTCATCTGCCCTTCCAACTACCATTCGTGATATAACCTGCACAGTGTTGAAAGCGATGTAAAACCCCAAATAAATAAATATATGGCAACTGACAAGGGACGAGGGTGGGACCACTAAGGGGCGACAAGGACAGGTTTAAGGATGAAAAAACTGCACAAACGATTGGTCTTCTGACTGTTTTTTTAATCCGCCAACCCTTTCCATGTCCATCCATAGGAGATCCAGTTAGATCCGGCAATGTTTTGGGGGATATTTGTTGGTGCGGAAGTGTCAAGGATAAAAGGGATGCCACACAGAAACCTTGTGCGATCTGGCAGGGCCTAAATGGAAGTGTAACTGGGTCTAAGAAATAAATAAATAAAGATTTAAAATTTCACTGTGAAATAATTTTTACTGTCAGTCCCACTTTATTTGCTAAAATAAGCTTACATGAAAAGCCAGTGAATATTTCCAATTCTGCATTTTATGTATTATTACAATGTTTCAAATTCATAATTTATCATTTGCTTATTAATATCTAGCTGTGAATTGTGTTTTCCTTTCATAGTAATACAGGAGCTGTTTGTTGAATATGTTTGTAACATTTTCTTGATATGTTTTCCCAGTTTTTTTCCTTCCAAAACATCACTAGCAGAAGCAATAGTCAAATGGATGTCTTACATTTTTATATGTAAATCAGTCTAAGGCACAGATTTTCAGCATTCAATGTTTGGACATGCATATCCTCTTGAGGATTTCAAAGGTTTTCTTAGTGGCATGTTAGACTATTGGAGATTCCTCTGGGCTTGTTTGCTTAATATTGGTGTTTTCAACATCACTCCATTGTGACTTCACACTGTATCATATCTGAATATACCACCATAACATTAATGTAGCAAAAAGGACGAGTTTTGAGTACTTTATCGGTGAATAAATCACAAACTTCCAGGTGGAATAATGGATAGGGCTGAGTCCATTATGGCTGGATGTGTGTGATTTATTCGCTGATACAGTACTCAAACCAAGTCATTCATGGCTATTATAAAGACCGGTATGATTTTAACTCAAAAACGTCTATTAATTTAGTTAATAAATGTAGTTATTGAGGAACTATATCTTTGCTGAATTACAGCCATTTGGACTACTTTTAAAATATCATATCCCTCGCATTATAATGTACGCTACCGATGATGCACAGTGACGAGTTTTCATTCACTGCTCATTTCCGGTCTTTATAATGTTGAAAATAAATTATTGCACTGAGATTAATATATCTTTAAAAAGGAGAAATAAAGTGAAAGTGATGAGTATAGATGCTCACTGCATCATACAAATGCCTATGCTGCCATATTTGTCTTATTTTCCAGGATGACACCAGACTTAAAACCATGAGACAGAGTTATGTGCACCCATGAGATCTAATATTAAAATTTTTCAACCAGCTGTTAGTGCACATTTTAATACAAGCAGCTCAGTAAAGTGATGCCACCTCCACCCTTAAATCTCCCACATGGACTTTTTGTTTCAACATTAGAAAGCTCTTAAGAGATTTTTAAAACATTTCTGCTATGACCTGGAAATGTAGTCTGTGCTATGTGTGCTTATGAAACCTTACCGATCCAGAAATACGCATAGCTTTTGAGGCTTGCAGGGAACTTGAGAATTGGGTGTTACATATTTCTGAAGTTTGATCCAGAATGTCTTGCTACAACACTTTGATAACCGAAGTCACTCATACTACTGGTTTAAAACTTTACTGGTCAGATAACACTTGCCATACCATAGACCAATATACTCTGGAACATGTTCATATGCTAGATACGTTAAGTTGTCTGTTCAAATTCAGGTTTGACATTTGGGGATGATTCAATATAGACTCATCTGAAGTCTATTGAAAAAACTGTGGTACAAGTACTAATGACCAAAATTGACTGACTTCCTGTTGCACCCCAGTCAGCCTAATTTACAACTTATATTGACATATTGATTTTGTAAGTTGTTATTCAATAACTAGAACAGATATTGTTAATTATTATTATCCTGTTCACCCGTGTAGTTATACTTCTGACTTTCTTTCTTTCGAGTTGCAGTCTTGGACCAAACCAAAGATTGTATGCATACTGTTGTTTTACAAAAATGGCATCTTGTTTCAATTGCTGAATTACAACGTCCCCTTCATTAAAACCTATTGTTATAAAACTCTGGTTGTAGACCTTCTCGAGTTCAAACTAGTTATATTGCTTTTCTGATGGAAAAAAGTTCCTTTTAATTTACAACCCACACATTTATTGTTTGTGAAATAGTTATCGTGGGTAAATCTGAACAACAAAGTTAATAGTTTTTAGTATGATGGAAATAACTCTTGTGGAAATGGAATTTCCTGGAAGACATATAATTGTGGCATGTTGCTATTTGACAGAAACCTTTTGAATTCTCGCCATTGTGGTACTAAAGGTTTGTCATGCCACCACATCTGCGATACTCAAGTTGTCATAGATTCTGAACTATGTGTAAGTTTTAATATGCTGTATATCAACACAAGCAAATTCTACAGAGATTATACTGAAACAGTACACCAATAGATGCAATCATTGCCAGGCCTCCCTATTTTTAACATGAATTAAAACTTTCGTGAGTGAGTATTTGTGTTAATATTGTGGCTAATGTTAATATTTCGGCTCTTCTGACTAATCTTGTACACTTTTTGTAAAAATTTAAAAAAAATCATCTTGTTACATTTAAAGATAAATAATGCAAGTTTTCCAATTGTTGTTCTCTGCTGCCAAGGGACATCAGGCTTTGGTGATAAGACCTAGTTTTATAAATTCTTCAAACAGCTAGAAGCAGATCTTATTATACATTTTTTTCACTCGATTTTTTCCTGTCCTGTTTCAACTGTGGCCTTCCTAGTTATAAAATGGGAATGTGTTACGACAATACTTCGTGTCTGAATTGGGTTATTATGAAATGATTTACTTCTGAGAGGTTTCTGAGTTGTTTCATTTATCCATGGAGAATAACTGGTTGGAAAATTTATACTATTTCATATAAATAAAAATACACAGGAATGGCTGTGATTCTGTATTATAACAAGTTCATTTTATCTTGACCTCCTTCAAACCTTTTCAAGAACATTTGCAACGTCCAGTCGTGGTTATAAATCATAGCCAATGAACTTCTTTAGATTTATTACCTGCAACTTATTGCCTACAACCAATTTTTTATGGGGGGGGGGGGGGGGTGAAGTAGTTTACTTGCTTGTCTGTGTGTCTGCCTTTCTGATGACTCTAAACCTAATGAACACATGTTTTTGAATTTTTTTTTATATGGGAAAAGCCTGACAAAGGGAAGAAGTGGTTAAACCTTGAGTACGAGCCAGATCATATATCAATACATGGCTGCCTCAGCGGAGGTCTTTGCTCTAGGAGTGCTCTCTAGTATTATTTCTGGAATGTTCATAATTTTGTTGGACTAATAGGCCTTTTGAAATATATACGTTACACAAGCCTGCAGAACTGCATTTCAATATTTTAAACTTTTGTGTCTGTCTTTTTCTGGATTTCTAGTTAAAACTTGTTAAAGCCGATAGACTGACTCAAAATTAACTTGGGGGAACATACATACGAATGTAATTATTAATGGCGAGTCCTTTGTGAAAGACCTTAAAGTAAAAACGTCAGATACGAACCCTATCCAAATGGAGGGAGGGAAAATTATGAATGGTATTGTTTTCAATGTCAGTGGCAATTGCACTGATTAACCACAGACTTCACTTCAAAACCGTCCAGCAGATGTAATCAATGGAAGTGGTGAAACTGATTTTTCATAGTCTTTTTATTCAGGACTCCCAATATAGCTTAAGCTTCAAAGAATACTTTACATATACCTTAAATACATTTCAATTGTCAAGGGCAGATATCTTGTGGTTCCACTATAGAATTCTCAGATCTACAAGGTTCAGTTCAATGGCTTGTCACTGACTTTGAAAAATCCTTCCACATATATCAGACCAGCTTCCAACCTTATCAATTGTCAGAAATATACTAAAGCCAAACCTTTCTCAAAATGTATTTCCTCCATGAATGAGAATTTTTACTGGTGTGGAGTAAAATTGTGGCCTAGCGGGTAGCACCCTTGTCTAGGAACTGAGAGGATGTGGGTTCAAACCCAGTACAGGCAGATAGATAGTTTCTTGGATGACCACTTAAGATGGCGATCCTCTGTCATTGGGTCCTATCCCCAGTGGCAGGTTAAAGAACCTCAAGGACTTTGATAAATGGTCATCCTGGAGCCTCTATCTTCCTGTTAGGGGAATGTCAGTTTCTTGAGAGCTTGGGCTGTACCTGTGCAGTCAGATGGGCTTAATAGCGCTTTGAGCCTTGCAGTATATGGAGATATTCGCCTGAGTATATAAATACACAATACAATACAATACTACGTGTTTCTGTCTCTTTCTTGACAGTAATACAATGTGCCCATATAGTATATTTACACCAAGGGTGTCAGAGGTAAGTTCTCTATGTTTCAGTAAGCCATGATGACAACTGAAGTAGGTTCCATCAGGTAAAGATAATTGCTACATTGTTAGAGTGACCTGCTTGATCCAGATGAACAGCATGCAATGGCACTGTATCACAGGTATCTATACCAGCCTAAGCAGCACTAACACTGGCAGTGACGCTGATGGCATCACAGTCCCCTAATATATGATAATAATTCACTTCCTTACAGGGACCAGATTCACTAAAGATGTCAAATCCTAACCAAACATGTGGTGGATAATAAATCCATACAATGTTTTTAATGTGGCTAATAATCAATCCACTGTGTCTGAAATATCATAACCTATTGTCAAGATTAGAATTGGCTGAATTGGACAGATATTTATCTGCCAGTGTGATCTAGTGGTACGCTGGCATAAGAATAAAGAGGAAATGTCTCCAATCCCAGATAGGGCTAGATGACTAATAAAACTGAGGTCTTGTGCCATTGGGACTTTTTGTTCATTAGGGAATGTCAGTTGCTAGAGAGTTCACGCCGTACTTGTGCTGCTATGGTGGGTTAATACGGGTTGATGTTGGAGTGGTCTCCTGGCTCATTTCTGGAGGCACTAGTGTTCCAACTTTAGCGTCAACCATAGCGTCATTTGTATAGAGGCTGCTGATTGGTCAGTTTTAGGCCTCCCTGAATATGCAGACCCACAGGTTACATTTAATCTTGTGGTCGACATTTCTTGATACTGCTGAGATTCAAATCGATTTTATTGGTTTTTAGTTTTTCTTGTTTTTTTTAAAAAATAACTTTGGCCTTTCAATTTTTGCGAAGTCATAAGCCACAGACAGAGGCAGTACAATCTGCATTATGGGAGAACTGAAATTGTCAAGCTAGCAGCCCAGCATCAAGAGGACTCCTCCACTTCAGAAGCAGGTACAACTAGCTGGTTGCAGTGACAGGTTTCTGTTTGTAGTTTTGGTCAATTGTTGGCTGAATCTGATTGTGATTCTCTTGGTAGCGCAAGCATAAATGTGCCCCACTTGAGGTAATGTTTTAGGATACGTAGTGCGTTATGATAGTATTAAAAGGTCATTCTACACAAGACTTGATTAACAAAGAAACTTGCACTAATGTCTAGTATTGGTGAATGGTGAGTGAAAACTGAAAGCAAAAAAAAAAACACATGTAAAATTTGCCTGGGTCTGGTAAAGAGAATGTCTTGTATAATAAACTGTTAGTAGTACAGTAGGTCGCTTGTTTCTGCTGCAGCATGTTAGAGGGCACCATCCTGCCTTCAGAGAACACATGCTTGACTACCTTATTGAGATCTTTCATGGCAGGCAAAAGGCAGACTAACTCTATGCAGAATTCAGTTAACAGAAGAACCCTAATTGATTTTAGCTGGCCTCATGTTTCTTCAGTCAGTTCTGATGTTTCAAAAATTCCATATCAAATGTAAGCTAGTGCCTCCTAGTACTTCTGCTGTATGCTTTGGCATACTAGTCTACATGATACCTAGAACTACATATGTCCCATCAGAAAAAATGAGCAAACTGTTGGAAGGACAAGAAAATAGAAAGTTTTACCAGTATCTGGTAGTGTTTCTGTAATGGCTACTTGTTCCCTGAACATGTGGTTAATCAGTTCATATTTCAGTACACATTTAGGTGTAGCACATTGGAAGTAAAGACGAGAATATTGCTGACTTGCTGTATGGACCAGTTGTCAGCATGATTATCAGCAGCTTAAAACTTTTATTTGTGATCCAGTCTGATTGTTAGCTCATTTTGATTTAACAAAGCTAAATTACAATATTTGGTTTCTATCCTTTTCCTGCATTTATTTTAGATATACCTCCAGATATTTAGCACTTGTCCAAGGCAAGGCACCTAGCCAGAGGAGACATAAGTCTTGGTGTTGACCAGGGTGCCCTACTGGTCAAGTAGAATAAAACCATTCAAAACAGAAAGAACATTTAGACTATATGTATACCAGTTCTTCCCCCGTTGCCCGTTAAGGGACTTCATATTATGTTTAGAAATGCTCCTGTTGGCAAATATTTTTCCATTGTTCTTGGTCCCTTCAAACTCTGATACATTCACAGCCTTGACAGATTCAATGGCAAGAAAGCATTTGAAGAACGTTTTTTTTTCTTGACCCAGGTATTCCCTCTACTTTGACTTCTCATGGATTGAAGAGGCTGGGTTGCATCTATGCTTTTTAACATGGTGTGCCTTTACAACGAATTATGACCAAGGGCATCATATTGTATTTGGCTTTATATATCCCTTCCCTACCTCTCTCACCTCAGCGAGACTTTTAACACTCACCATTTGTTTCACTATATGGCTGTTTGAGTGCTTAGTTATATTTCTTTTGCTTTATCATAAGATAATTTCCTAATTTTATTGCTTTGATTACTAGAAAATGAGTAATTCAAATGCGACATACTATACTACCATACGTTGCTACAAATGTCAGTTCAGACACATTTAGTATCTGTTGTAATTTCATAGACTCTTTCTTGATATTTTCTGATGCTATTAGCTTGTAGCTATTTGCATTTAACACCAACACTTTTAACTATAATCAGTAAGTAGAAATACTAAATGGATTGTACACTAAACTTTGTATTGAGTAGTGGCAATTTAGTCATTCGCAACTTTTATACCTTTAATGCCTGATCATGTTTTTTCCTTGTCATTCTAAATTATGTACAAAATCGTTGTGTTTTTTTTACTAAATTATGTTTACCCATATCCATGTAACTAACATAGATTTAGATTCCGTAGGGAATGGCTTCCGTGGGCATTGTGAAATGGTTACAAGTTTGTTCCCTCGAGCCTTGAGCCCTTTTTGGTAAACAAGTACCTCAACCATGTGGTCCAGCAATGTTTTTTTAATCTTTGGTTTGTTAGTTCTCTTTTCATAAGTTATCAAATCTGTAACCTCTGGCAGTTCATTTATGTTAAACTTGACCAGTTTGTAAATCAGTTTCAGTGGCACTTTTATCAGAGGTACTTGGACCAAAAAATTGTCACTAAATGTATTAAATTTTAACTAAAATTGTGGTGGATAAAAATCCATACAATGTTTTTAATATGGTTAATAACCCATCCACTGCCTTTTAAGTACCGTTAATGGTTCTAAACTGCTACGCTGGTTAATACATTGCTTTTCAGAGGCTCCCTGAGTTATTTTGGACCTAGTTTCTGTCTCAGCAGTTGCTCTTATAATGAAAGACGAGGAAACCCTGACCAGAAGTACTTGACAGGTTCACATTATCATTCATCTGCCCCGAATCGGAGAAAAATATTGTCTTTGTTACATTTACAATCTGGAATGATCTAGCTGATAAACATAATTTATTCTACCACTATTGCCTCCTCAAGAAATAATCTTGAAACTTACCTGTTTACGAAAACCTATCCACATTAGCAACCAAACGACCCTGTGTGTTTTGTACTTTGACAAGGCTATGTTAAGAGCTAACTCTTTGGAGGTTTTTAGAGACTGCATCATGCATTCTGTCAAAATGATGGAGATTAAGAGCTATGAAACTTCATATTAGATTAGATCAATTTCCCAGTAGTGCTTTAAATACCTTCCTTGAGTTTTAATGAATTGTGATGTAAACTACAGTTCATTCAGTAGCATTAAACATAAGTGCAAATGGTTGCAGCTCTCTCTTGGAAATGTCAGCTGTCACTGTGCCCAAATGGCACCCTGTTGTATTTTCAGTGCCATATGATCCAGTATAAAGATTGTGCTAGTGCTACATATATCTGATTAGAACTTAACATGTATATACCTATAGATAAGTATAGTTTTATTAAATATTTTGTTTGTCCAGTGCACATAAGGTTTTTGGCTAAATTTTTACCGTCATTTGGTCAAGTGTATAGATTGGATGTGAATGGGGGGGGGGGGGGGGGGGGGGGGGATTACCTATTCACAAATCATTTGACTTGTCCTGTATTTATTTGGAGTGGCTTGAGGAATAGTACTGTAATACAAGGAAGCTGTAGGAATAATGCAATAACATTTTAACTAAATGTACATAAAATACCTGCATTCAAAGCACGTCATATTTCACACACTGTATTAAAGAATTTAATAATTAAAAAAAGGAATGTTTCACGCAGTTTGTCTTTATTTTGTGTCTTTCTCTTCACTGTGGAATATTTCCACAAAGCATGTGGGCAACAAGTCTGTTTGTTTGGGTCTGATCCGGATTTCCACTTTTTATGTCACTGTGGAAATGATACACATCCAGAACCCTGTGATCCTGTGACAGGTGAGGATTATTAGTCTATTTGTATACCCTTTAATCCCCATGTTAGATGAGAAAGAGTTTTTTTATAAGATCCATATATTTTGAAACAAGAAACAGAAGCAACAACCAGAAATGCATTCGAGCAGACCTCCCTCAAAGCCAATATGTCAGCTTTCTGCCTTTTAATGCAATGATAAAAATCCTTTAAAAAATATCTGGATCCAGGCGCTGATCCAGATTGCAACAAAAATTTAATTATCTTTCCCTTGTGCCAAGTGCTGAGATATCCTGAAAATTTTTGTCAAAATCTGTTCCTAACTATACGAGTTGTTTTGCTAACAAGCAAAAAGACAAACAAACCCATGCAGTCCATTACATTAAGCCTCTTTGTATATTTGTTATCATTTGTAGATCTCAGCCCTTTTGCATTATTTGTTTAAATACCAACTTATTTCAGTTCTTATTCATAGAAATTGTAGGTAATAGTCAAATTCGGACTTCTGGGAACGACATCTTCAAATCTTTATTGCTATGAGCAATTTCTCTACACATTTATATCAAGCAAATTCTAGCCTCTGAGGAATACCCACTTCTGGATGTAAGGGTTCTTAGATGCTGTAGTTATGTGATGGAATATAATTCAATAAGTACATAATTTGATCATTTTGTCCTTTCTTTAACATTTCCACTTTAAGAGTACAGTAATTTTTTGGGGGCCAATTTGACTAGAGAGTTTCTTTCCTAGGGGGCGATTTGATGGGGTGGATATGGTAAAACACAAATTTGTCTATGGTTTTTTCGGATCACCTTAAATTTTAAATCAATTTAATCATTCTTTTATTCAAGTAACTGCATCTCTGGGTCATGAGATTACTCAGAGATGAACAGCTTTGTCGCTGGAAGCAGCAATGGCACATGTGGATCTGTTGATGAAGACCTTCCAAGTCTTCTCGAAATGTCTTGGTTCATCGATCTGGAGAAATATTATTCAGTAGAAACAGTTGAAATTAAAACAAACATATCTGATAAAATTTATTTGGATATTTATGATGTTTGTTATGATTTGCACCTCATCTTATATGCCTACAGAGAAACTTTTTTGTAACCGTACACATTGTGAGAGATTTCATCTATATCACTTATACCATACATCCATTGACTCTAAACACTGCTTTACAACCATAGTATAGATTTGGCTACCATGTAAACCTGCCAATCTATGATATTTCTGTACTGGGAAAACCTGAGTTATATATAAGCTGCTCAAATTGCCTTCAGAATTCTGAGTCATTTCCTAGTGGAAATGGGATATGGTGTGGACATTGTTCACCTGGTTGGTTGCCACCAGACTGTCAAAAACCTTGTGAAATAGGATACTATGGCATCAATTGCTTGCAAAAAATGTAAACATCATTGTAATGATGTTCCTTATGATGCTATCAGTGGGTTAATAACTGATCCAAAATTATGTATTGCATGTGACATGTGGTACATAAACCCTCAAGATCTCTGTACAGATTACATAGAAAAACTGGAACCATACACAAATGCAAGCAGGGAAGTAAATGTGAAGCTGAAGAATATAACAGTTTACTTTTCATATGACAAAAGAATTTCAAGCAATATATCAAATTATTACAAATATTACATAGAACATTCGATGGACAATTTCACAACTGTGGGTACACATTCACACATGCAAACTGCTCATTATTTTGCTATTAATTTCACCAATGATCATCCACCCAATGTTAAACTGTGGGTTAGAGCAAGACTGTTCAGGGAACAAAATGGGGTGAAAGACACTGGTGCTGACCCAATTTCAGTTGTTATTCCTAGGATCTGCTCTCCATTTTTCAAATCTGACACATACCATACATTAACATTCATTTGCAATAAAAACTGTGACATTGATTTTGACCACAATGATGAAATGTCAGTTTTATACAAACTGTCTGAAGATAATACTTAGGTATCGACACTTGTTCATCCAGGCTCAGGTCCTATACATCTTCCACTATATGGTGAAAGGTACGAGACTAAGGTAAGATTGATTAGGTATCAAAATAAAATCTTGGTAAAGGTGGAATGTGACATGACAATAACTGACACTGACATATTTCCAGAATCAGCCAGTAGAACTTCAAATACGGACACCATCATTATTGTGGTAGTCTTTCTAATGCTGTTTGTCACATTTACTGCAGTTCTGGTCATACTTTTATGCAAGAAAGGGTTATACTATTTACACTTTCAAAATATGTGCAAGAAGAAACAGCCTGACAATGTGCAAAGGCATCAACCAGGTCAGCAGTATGTATGTATGTATCATATATAGCAGAACCGAAGAATTTAAATATGTCAAGACAATGGCATTGAATACACCAATAAAGGCTTTGAAAGGCCCCAGTCACTTGATCAGAGACATGTAAGAATAGATGTTGAAGAGGACAGAACTTATGTTAATTCTGAAATTGAGACAACAGGAGCAAAAGAAACAGAACAAGAGGAGAATGTTTACCTAGAATTATCGCATGATCAAGAGGAGTATGTTTACTTGGAATTATCACATGATAATTCCCATCAACAAGCACCTAGTTATTATGAACCTCTATCAAAATGATAGTTGAATATTCACAGAATGCATTACTTTGGAGGAAATCAGAAATTTAAAAATGAATTCAGTTGTTGATTTGAAATATTTGTAAATTGCCTATAAACGGTATCAGGGCAATGTTGATGTAGACTAATATTAACCATGTTGATGCTACCATATCTTCCTTTCATAATTATCAAATGTCTTTATAAATATTGTAATGTCATTGCTAATCCCTCTATTATTGCAATTGTGTCTTTTCAATGTAACGGACAGTAACTGTATTAAATAGATCTTATTTGACTCAGAGTAACTGATGCAATGTTACCCAGTACAACTTTTTATTCCTGTTATAGCCATTGTTTTACTCTATTAGCAGTTGGTAATACTGATACAACTTTAAGTAAGACCTGGTCCCGATTGGAAGGGGCAAAATTTTAGCATTTAATCACTTAATTTAATAATTAAAATATTGTCATTTAGTAATAATAAATAATCATTTTGATTCCACCACTGAAATCTATATATCACTGAACAGATATTTGGCCCATTCACAAAACTGCTCCGATGAATAGGCAAACTTTGTGCATTAGGGAACTTACCTCTTTCATTTAGCAGACAATTTGCAAAGTATTTGCCAATGGGGAGTTGAGGTTAATGAAGGTTGCTTCCCAGTGCCCAAAGTTTGTAGTACTGTCATCCTAATATTATTTATGGTTAAAAACCCATGTCCAATCAGTGGCCATCTGCCTGTAAAATAGGATGACCTGGTACGGTTCCGCTGCCGAGTAAAACTTCTAACCATGGGACTTACCGCTTGTAGTGTGAATGGGGGATAACTAATTATATTTCAATTCGGTAATTTTCTGAACTACAGAAGGTATCAATTAACAGGCTGGCTAAGGCCAACTTTTGTATATTTGTACATCATTACAAGATATACAGTTGATTAATTTTAGTCATGACAATTTGATTATATTGGCTGTTTTATGTGGGTTGGTAATATTGTACGTTAGTTGGAATTGATTCCTTTAAGAATTTCAAGTATTTACAGTGATGCTTTGATAAATTAATGTAATATAAATAGATCTAAATAAACATACAGGGCAAGGTAATACTTTGAATTTTTGAATTGTCCTAAAATGGGGGACAACAATGCTCATAATTTGTTGTTATATTTATTTCACGTCCCCTGGTACATATGTTTACATCTGTGTGACAAAAGGTTGCTTTTTAGCATATGAATTTTAATAAAACTACCATTAACTGAACTGTACTTTTAATTGAATTCGTATTTCTGTCAACAAAGCTGTAGCATATTTTTTAATTTTAACTTAGACCGAAACACATCATTTTTATCTTTTAGTTTAATTTATCTTTTGAGATAACATAGTCTCAACATTTCTTAAATATATGCAAATATTTTGTTGACATACTATACAACAAGGCCTTAAAGATGTTCGTTTTCCCTCAAGTTTTCTCATTTCACTATTGATAATATAACAATTATGAAATGTATTTTAAAAATAGCTTTTTGTATACTTCCCTGAGAATTCTCTGCGTTTTCCATGAGGGTGTTTTCATAGAAATACCAGTGATTCAGAAACTGAGATCGATTCGAGCAAGTCGCATGCATTTTTGTGATAACTTTTTTCATAAACAATATTTTATTAAATAAAATAATAAGCTGGTAAAATATCCCTTTGAAGGTGAATACAAATCTGTACCAGAACCAAGCAGACAAGAACTCGTGTATTTGATTATATACTACATTTCACACATTCACAATACCAATGAAAAAATTGATGCAGTGAAATTTTTGGCAACAGTATGTCTCCATTTTGAGATATACATTTAAATACATATTTGGTTGAATAAATGCTTCTCTAAATCATAGTGTTACACTATTCTATTCATACAGATCTTGCTAAGAGTCTCACTGAATGTTTGGTTATGTGCTATACAAAATAGTTACTTGACTCTCACCATTGACGTAATGGGTCCAGATGCAGCTCATAATAAGATGTCGGATATGTTTTTGGCCTATCTTCATATTACCTTAGCTGTTAAAAGGAATGTAACACCCAACTGTAACCTTTGTTTATGTATAATAGCCCAGTAGTATTTAACCCAGTGTGAATAGAACTTGGGGTCTTTCTCATCTTAATCTTTTTTTTCGAAATTTCTGAAACTTAATTTTAAATGCAATTTATTTTTAGCTTTATAGTAGAAAATAGTGATAATCGCAAAAAGCAGAATATTGAAAACAACATAGGCAATAAAAACAATTTTACTTTTGTGTGTAAACCTGAATTTATATATGACTTGGCATTACTTCATTTTCATTTGGAAATTTAAAATGTTACAGTATTTTTTAAAATACTGGGCATATCGATGAAAAGAGAGAGTGATTTTGAGGTAAGTTTGTACTCTGCAGAGCCTTTAAGGGTGCTCGGAATGATTAATCATAATTCTAAAAATATTTGTCTAAAAATAAACAAATGTCTCACAAATGTTTACATCATTTCGACCCTTTTCTTCCTTATTGTTTATTATTTACTGGGGTTTTAATATTGCTTTCAACACTGTCAATCATATCACAATGGGTAGTTTTATGGGTAGAGGAAATCAATACATACAGTTGGCCAAGATTCTGTACTGTAAACTGCCGACTATCGGTAAGAAACTACCATCTTTTGCAGTAAAGTTTCCAGTAAAAAAATAGCACTGCCAAATAACTTTGAAATTTAAGTACTGGTATTTAACTTGATATTTAACTAGATAATCTTGTGAATATAAAGAGGAAGATTGGTATCCTAATGACAAAGGTTTTAAATTGTGATTTCAAAGTGCAAGATACTACAGCACCAAGTCAAATGAAGAAATCTAAAAATATACCCTTCCTAAATCATCTGTATCAGTTAAGATGTACACTTAATCAATTTTTGAAGTTATGTTTTTTGCCAATGAGTTTTAAGAGAACCAAGCATACTATCTAATCACTACTACAGCCCCAGCGTGACTTTGTTTTGAACCCAAACTATAGTTATGACAGTTTGCATTTTACATTTTCTTTATGTTTGTATCTTCCTATATTATTCATCATTATGTGTTACCAAGGTGCAATGCAGTTTTGTAAATGGTCAGGACCAACTTTGCAATTCCTTTCAGCAATATTAGCAAATTTGCCACCTTTCCACTGTTTTACTATAAGTACTTTCATAGTTTGGTGTATGTCAGAAAAAGAAATATACATTTGAATAAATCATATTCAATTTTTGTGAGTGCAAAATATCACACAGAATACAGCGTCCAGGAAAAAGCACAAGGTGTTAAAAAGAAAAACAAACGTCCATTTCATTACTCCAGAGCATCACAGAATGTTTACCAAAACCCAATAAAGACCACAGTAATAAAAGAACTGGAGACCAATTTCCCTATTATCAGTGGTATACAAATTGGCCTTAAGAGTAAGAGCAAAAAGATTAAAAAATGTTTTGGATACCATTATTTCAAAATGTCAAAATGGTTTTGTACTAGGTATACAAATAAGTGACAGTACCCAGCTAATATATGATATTATGTATAAAGCAGAAGTAAATAAACAATCAGCCCTATTAATTGTAATGGATTTTGAAAAAGCATTTCAATCTCTATCAAAATTCTTGAAATGTTTGGCATTGATAAAAAAATCATAAAATGAACAAAACTGTTTAACACAGATGTAAAAGCATTTTACGACAATGTGGTTTCTTTTCTGATAAAATTTCAATCAATAGAGGCTGTAGACAAGGTGACCCATTATAACCATACTTATTCCTGATAGGGGCAGAGGTTCTTTCAGTGCCTACTAATATGGATCCAGACATACCTTGCATTATAATAGGAAAAAACATAAACCTAACATAGATTGCCGATGATACCACTCTTATTCTAGATGGACCCCAGCACTCTCTAGAATCTGGACTTAACACTCTAGACATTTTTGGAGATTATTTTGGCCTGAAAACGAACATGGAGAAAACAAAGGTCATTTGGATAGGTCAAGAACCTTTTTATACGGTTATAAGACTACAAGAAAGCAAATTTTGGAACAAGGTATTCGATTATTGAAAAGAATTATGTCCAAAACAAAAGCCAACCTCAAATATAACATTTAAATTCCAGTCTTTGGTACAATTTTCAATTATCAAGCTATCCCCTCTTTGTGCGTACTGGGAACAACAGTGGAATTTGATGCATGAGAGATGTAGTAAACTCAGATGGATCGATCATCACTCCTACAGAAATGTGTAAAATGCATAACTTAGCAATAAATTTATTTGATTATCACAGAGTAGAACTTATGACCAAAAGCTTTCATGTAAGAACTATATTTCAGTCACCAAATGGCAATAAAAACTTTTACAGAATACTTGTACAGTATAACCTGATGAGCCTATATGTAAAGAAATATGATCCTAAAAATTGATTCTGATTTAAAAGATGAAATTTGGCAAAACATCTTTAAAACTTGTAGGAAAACAGTTATTGATAACGACCTAGTCTGGTTTCAATACAAAATCCTATTCAATATATTAAGATTATGATACACAATTCTGGCCCCTAAACATTATACTTATCATTGTTAAAAATAATATATTTTGTTGTGCCAAATATAACTTAAAACAAATGTATATCTTCTCCAAAAAATTTGGAAAACAAGTTTGAACAAACAAAAGACTTAAGCCGTTTAAAAACCAGACTGATACAAAATTCAATAAGAGATGGGAAGTGTAACAAAATCTATTTAAATAGCAATATGTTTCAGCAAAATATGCTCTTTTTGAACTATGACCCTGTAAAAACCGGTAGGTGAACCAATAAAAACGTGTAGATATGGAAATAATATTATTAAAAAAACAAACTAGGTTTCACTGAAATGTATAGAAAAATGTGTTATAGAGAATTATAGGTAATACATATGTATTACATAAAAAAAACATATGCTTTGAATATTGTGCCAGTGTTTTGAACCTTATTGTATATGTTTTCCTAAAGAAATAAAAAAATTTATATAAAAAGAAACTACCATCTTTCCCACATAAGGTTCGGAGTGGGAAGCGAATGTGTTACCACTATCATTATTAAAGGCACGTCAAGCTTGTTTGAGGTGGATTTGGTGTTTCAGTGATTTGACAATAAACTTTCATTTTTCTCAACTTTTCAATTCTTGGCGCTATCTTAGATTTTGGAATTTAATATTTAAAAAAAAAATAAAGCTGTTTCAGTCTGACAAAAATATTATATTGTTGTTTTTTTTTAAATTTTTTTCCAGACTTTTTCTTTAACAGTTTCTCTATGATTCTGGTTATTTTCATAATTTTTAAAAAAAATAAGGATGTCTTGAAAATGGTAAACATTAATTCTTGGTTATTTAAGGGTATGCAAATGGTGGTCTATGTAGGTGTATGATTCTAGCCCTTCTAGCTCTTCTGTGTAAAATGTGTCTTTAGTGGAAAAGTGTTCGGCATTTTACTAAGCTGACCAGTCAGTTTTAAAGTTGAGGCCCCTGTCCTAATAGTCTATAATTATAGCACCAGACCTCTTCTTTTACCATAATTCTGTGAAACTTACAGTTTACACATTTGTTGCACAGTATAAGTAATGAAAAATGCATATATGTGTAGAAGTGTGTTTTTCTTTGGACAATCTTCTATTGGTACAGTATAAAAAGATTCTGACAAAACTTTTACCATAACTCAGTCAACTGTAACATAGAATGTCATAAACACCACTTATCTACACATCATTGAACTTGTTCAATTTGCTTTTTCCTTCTGAAATGCACATGTTAACATAAGTAGAATACTAAGTATGCCTTCATAGGAGGAAGTTAAAAGCTGAACACAATAAGGTGTAACAAACCTTGCACATTTCTCTGTCATTAAAACATTAAATAATTCATTTACTATAAGGTGCTCAAGATGAAAGATTTGAAGTGCTAAAGATGAATATTTTATTCAGCTTCTCTTTTCTTTTTGTAACTCTCTCAGCTGTGGATGTTTTTCTCAAAACTTGTGCACAAGAAGTCTGTTTGTTTGGCTCTGATCCAGAATGTTACTTTCCATGTCACTGTGGAAATGACTCACATCCAGAACCTTGTGATCCTGTGACAGGTGAGAATAATTATTATTACAACAATATACTTTATAGTCTCCATCTTGGATACGAAAGATATTAAGTATAGAAATCTATGTCATATGAATGTACATAACGGCAGCAAGAATTATTTGGAGAAAGAGGACATGGATTCATAAAACTAAATATTTGAAAAGAAGTAGATGTAATACAAGGTTTACTACGAAGAGTCACTTACTGGGATCTAACAAATGTAGTCATAGTGAAAATAGAAATGGATTGCATATAATAGAAATGAAAAGTTAATGTTGAGACCAGACATTTCAGTCCTGAAGAATATCAATGTTATCTTTTAGTTGGTGGTTTTTCTGATGCTGATGGCACCATGTATTACATCTACTGATACCTGATTGACACTTCTTAAGGGAAATGTGTCTAATGTAGTTCTAACATGCTGTGTCAGTACAGACAATATAAAATGATCAAAATCTGCAATATGCTATTGTATGAAGGTTCTATATTAGCAGTTCAGTGGTAAGTAAGTAAAAATTTCAATATGTTATCCTCACTGGACCTAAACAACAACAAATGGCCACCCTTAAAATTTGTACCCCAATAGATTAAAAATCTGGCATGATTTTTCTTATGGATCCACAAACAAGTAAGCTACATTGCTTTAGCCAATGATAAGACATATTTTTAAATGTGGAAGCTGTCATCTTGATAAAAGTATGTGAATTGAGTATTCAGCTTAATTTTTCTTTGCATCAGGTAACTGCAGCTCTGGATCCTGTGGCTACAATGGAGATATGCAATGGTATGGTCCAGGCTGTCAAGAAGGGGATGTTTCTTATGGAAAAGAAGTCTATTTGGCTAACCATTTAAATGACTCTGGTGTCTACTCAGAAATAGACAATTTTGTTGCGGGACGTACCAATGGTACATGTGATTCTTATGATGAAATCATTTATAGTCCATTTGAAACATCTTGGTTCATTGACCTGGGAAAAGAGTATTTAGTTGATAGACTTCAAATTAAGATCAATGTATCTGAGAACGTATTTAATCATATAAGTGTCCTTTGCCGTATTCAGTTGATTCGATTATATGCCTATGGAGATAATTTTTCTGCCAGGAGACAATGTAGTTCTGCAGATTCCTATTACTTATATCGAGAATCCACAAGCATTTTAGACTGTCATGGAACTGGTCGGTTTCTGCAGCTTCAACTCTATTGTTATCGTGGGTATCACATACACTTGCCAGTCTGTGACATTGCTGTACTAGGCAAACCTGAGGTAAATATTAACTGCACAAACTGCATTCAGAATCCGGAATTGTTCCCTTGTGGAAATGGGATATGGTGTGAACATTGCTCACCTGGTTGGTTACCACCAGACTGTCAAAAACCTTGTGAAGTAGGATATTATGGTATCAATTGCTTGCACAAATGTCAACATCATTGTTCTGATGTACCTTGTAATGCTATCAGTGGGTTAATAGCTGATCCAAATTTATGTGTTGCATGTGACATGTGGTACATAAACCCTCAAAATCTCTGCACAGATTACATAGAAAAACTGGAACAATACACAAATGCAGTAACTGAAGTAGATGTATGCCTTACAAATATAACAGTGTTTGTTTCACATGACAACAGAATTTCGAACAAAGTATCAAATTATTACAAATATTATATAGAATATTCAGTGGACAATTTTACAAGTTACACAGCTGTGGATTCACATTCGCACACAGAAACTGCTGCTCATTTTGCTGTCAGCTTTACCAATATACATCCATCGGATGTTGAACTACGGGTTAGAGCTAGATTGTTTAGGGAACAAAATGGGGTGAAAGACACAGGTGCTGATCCAGTTTCAGTTGTTATTCCTAGAATCTGTTCTCCGTCATTCAAGTCTGATACATGCCAGACTTTAACATTTATCTGCAGTGAAGACTGTGATGTTGATTATGACAACAATGATGAACTGTCAATTCTATATATACCGTCTGAAGATACTACCTGGGTATTGACACCTGTTCATCCAGATACATGTTTTATAAATCTTAAACTACATGATGGTGGAATGCATGAGGCTAAGCTAAAGCTGGTAAGACATCAAAATGGGGTCTTGGTCAAGGTCGAAAGTAACACGATGATCATTGATGTTGATAAATGTATGGAATCAATCAATACAAGTTCAACTCAGGACACTGTGATTATTGTGGTGGTCTTTCTGGTGTTTTTTGTCATAGCTGCAGTAGTTCTGCTTATATTTTTATGCAAGAGAGGGAAGTATTACACAAATGTTCAAAATATGTGTAAAAAGAAACAACCTGATAATGTACAAAGGGATCAACCAGGTCAGCAGTATGAGAATGTATCATACACAGCAGAATCAAAGAATGTGAAAATGCCAAAGAATGTTTCACGCCAGGATAATGATAATGCTTTTGAATACACCAATAAAGCGTTTGAAAGGTCCCAATCACTTGATCCAAAAGATGTGAAAATAGATGAAATAGATAACAGAATCTACGCCAATTCAGAAATTGATGCAACAAAAGCAAGAGATGCAAAACAAGAAGAGGATGCTTATCTGGAGCTGTCAAGTGATAACTGCCATCAACAAACACTTTGTTATTATGAATCTCTCTCTAGACAATAGATGATATTTTCAGAATGCATTATTTTGGAGATAATCAGAAATGACTGATGTTGAGTAAAGCTATTTATGGTAATGGACACATATATTTATTAGGTTATTCTTAAAACATAAACATAATTTAAATTATGTATAAACTAAGTAGTCTGATAGTGTCTTACCTTAATTTCTGAAATACTTAATTTTTTATCTGAATATTGCAATAATAACATTGTTATTCTCTGTATATTGTTATTTAAATTATTTGTAGCATTTGTTTAATACTTACTGAATTATATATATTTTTATACAACTTATAACCTCCACCAGATGGTTGTGTTTTTGGTGTGCTTGTATGTCTGTCTGTTTATTTGTCTCTGATCATGATAACTCCAAAAGTAATGAACAAACCTTATAAAATTTTTATTTTGGGTAGGGCCTGACAAAAAGGAGAGGCTAAATTTTGAAAAAACATCCGGTTTATATTCTAACTACAAAATTCCGAATTTTTGGAAATGCCCACTGGTGGAGAACTGCACTTTACGAGTGCTTTTTACTTGTAAGGAAAAGGGTATAGGGTATAGGGACACCATCTATACAATTAGAGGAAAATTATTATGCAAACTGGTTGATGTCAATTGGGGTAATGGTAGGAACATCCCAAATAAAATTCAATTCTTTTGCTCTATGCCTGTTTTGAGTATCTGGGTTAATTTGAGCCCCCAACCATTCAATCACACTAAATCTCATGTGTTTGTGAGAATACTTTTCTGAGTGGAAATGTTTGGAGACTGGGGTGATTGGGCTTTTTTGCCTTTTCACACTTGCTGTATGTTCATATATCCTATTTCTATAGGGTCTACCGGTTTCTCCAATGTATTGTTTGCCACAGAAAGTGCACTCAATTAGGTAGATAATATTGCTAATTTCACAAGTTTGCAGTACGGGATTTGGTAAGTTAATGGATTTATGGGTTTTGCCTGTGTGGTGACTATGGAATTCTTCAATTTTGTATAGTAAAGACAGTATTTATATTTACCCAATCTTGTACAGATTTTAGGATTTATTACTTTCACTGGTGTGTGTATAGGTGGGTATGAGATTTTGTTACTTGTGAGTACATCTCTCAAGTTTGGTACATGTAACATCTGCAGCCCAAGAGGACACCACACTAGTGACCATCTCCAGTGACAATGAAAGCGATGACTCAGCAACTACTAGGCCTACTACTCCCAGCAATGTGGATGCTGGATTTAAGGAGCACTTAACAGAGTTATTTGGTGACATTTCACCCTGAGCAAAACTCTCTTCAGATATGTTCTAATATTGATTTATTAATTAAGCACATTATGTTTAATATTCAATACTATAATATAGGTATTTTGTGTCCCTACTTACACTCACATGTATATTGCTGTATATTGTATGTATTGTTGTTCACATATAACATAATAAAATACAATTGTTGTTTATTGAAACATTAATTCAATATTGTAGCTTAAGAAGTAAATTCTGTCTTAATTACTCTCATTTTAACACAATATGGTATAACATCTAAAAATGTGGTTAAAATGACATCTAACAATCACAAACTGATTGGTATGCTTTAACCATCTCCCAACCTCCTTAAGGCTCTAAGGAGGCGATGGTGATTCACCATTTTACTAATAAGAGTACCTAACCATCCTGAGGCGCACAATACTCCTGAAGCTTGCCAGAGCCGTTATAAGCACCTTAAGGGGTCAGATCACAATAAATCTTCAGCCTCTTGTGAGACCATACTCTAATCTAAGAGGGTCGAAGTAAATGTTTTGAAGTATCAGACATCGCCTATCCTGCTAGTACCAGGCTCCCTTCTAAGTTTTTTTTTACTTGTAGTTGATTTAATTCTACCATGTAAACTGTATTTGCCTGTAAAAACCAAGGGTTTTCCTTCACTGATATTTGAAAGTACCGACATAGGCTTTACAGCACAAATATGTCTTGGTGGCCGACTGGTATTACATTCAAAGGTGTACTTTATCCAATACTTTTACAAACTCTTTATTCACTAAATATGTTTTTTATAACATTATATATATTCCATTCTTATATATTTTATGAACTCACACATTGTTTTGATTTTGAATAAATTAAGATAAAGTACATATGCATGTGTTTGTATATAAGGGTTTGTTTTGAAACCACCTGCCACATAACCACAGAAAAAGTTTAATCGGACCAATTAGGGTAAGGCACTAGTTGGCTTTCATTCACAGTGATTTTTCACTATTTTACTGTTTTGTATTGTTGGAATAGAGCTCTGTCTCCTGAATGCTGATCACTGATGTCTGATTTCCGATCCCCATGGTTCCATATACAAGATAAATGATATCTGTATGTCAATAAAACGGTATTTTTAGTTTATTAGTTTATTACCTTCCCCAAGGAAGTTAATTATTCGGGTGTATTCGTTTGTCTTTAGTTAATCCAATCCAAAAGTAATAAATTCATGAAATGTTTGATGTGAGTTGGGCCTCATCAAAAAAGAACTGATTAAATTTTGAGAAAGATCAGGATCATATTCTTGATCCCCAAAAATCCTAGATTTTCAAAAATGCCCCTTGAGGGAGGTCAGTGCTCTATGAGTGATATTTATTCGGGTTGACTTTGTTTGGATCCATATATCCTTAATTTCTCTGATATTTTTGTAATTCTTTCACCATCTTCCATAGTACAATACACCAAACATGCTTATTTATAATGCTATACTTACAGATAGATATGACAACTATTGCTAAGCTTTACTGTCCAGCTCCTGTGCTGCCTGTCACTTTCAGAGAGAGAAAAAAAAGGAACAGTGTTAATAATCATCCATTGGCACTACCAAAGATTGAGTGCACAAAACAGCATACAGTAAAATCACATTAAGTATAAAATTGGTGGTCAGTGATTATTTATGTGAAATACCTACTTAGAGAATGCACTGTGTGATATCCCACTGAGTTACTCATAACAATCCCAGGCTTTCCAGCTCTTCATCTTAAATGCATCTCACCTAACTTACATTTGTAAAATTAAACTTATTTTACTTGAATAAAAATTTTTTTTGGTATAATTTATAGGATAAATGAATAAGAATATATATATGTATACATGTTTGCTTGAAAAACATTTTTTATTGAAATATTCAAAATAAGGGTAAGAAATTTATTAAATTAAGAGTGTCAAAATTTCACAGGACACATTTAAACCAATAAGATTATTGGACTGGAATTCGTGTCAGTGGAACATGTGTCTAAGAGAAATGAACTGCCAGATTCCTATCCATTTTGCTTTAGTGCTCCATTACCCAAGTCTTCTTCTATGGGTTCTTAAGTTGGCTGGAAATTCCCAATATCATAAAAATATGTCCATTCATTTTAATATGCTATACGTTATTGACTTACTTTGGTCGTATATCTATAACATCATCCTAAATTCTACATATTATAATTTAGCCCATAATTTAATCCCATAAACAGTGATCAGTTAACAATTCCACTGATACAGTATATTCATTTTTATTATTAAGATTTATGATTTTTAATTGACATTTCTAAATTGCATTTCTCTGTCAGTGGTCATACAGAATATTTGTGTATTGAATATGTGTATTCATTTGAATGTAATGATCATCCTATGAATGTGCAATTCACATTGAGTCAATTCACAGTCAAATCAAATGATGCTGTTGAGATTAACAAATCTTTGAAAAGAGAACTGAACTGTGCATTATATACTTGTCTATGTCCACATATTTTTCTTATTATCCAGGGTGATTCCAAACTTAAATATTATTAAATATGATTTTGAGTCTCTTGACTACAAATTTGTGAAACACTTCCCTTTCGCAAAAACATTTCATCACCAGAAAAACGTATACTATGAGCGTAATGTTTATGTGTATATGTTACACCCAATCCACGAAATTGCCCATTTCATGAAATAGGCAACTGACTTGCCTATTTTGTAAAATGGCCAATTTATTCAATTGTGGCTTGCCCATTCCATGAAATAGGCAATGCTATGCATGGAATTATAAATTTCACGCATAGATGAAGGAAAAACTTTGGTATCACCTTTAGAAATATGCTTTTGTATACTTTATTAACTGAAAGGTTACAGATATGTAAGAAATATTGAAATTATGTTACAGCAAAAAAAGTTTAAAGAAAGGTAAATATATTGTGTTTATCTCTTATAAATTGTTTCAAATATGTTATATCTTTGTTGCCACTTTAATAAATTAAAATATTTAGAAATCTAAGTAGTGCAATCAGAATATCTACTTTTTAGCAGTTGACTATTTTCAAGGTAAACATTTACATTATGTCATAAAAACATAAAATATTACATTGTACCCCCACCCCAGTGTGATGGACATAATATCTAAAATGAAAGGATATATGCTCAAATTTACATTAATTTATCTTAGATGTTCTAATTATAGAAAAGAGCAAATGTAAATTGAAATGGCCTCTTTTAGTAAAAGTAGCATTCATTTTTTTGTGGGGTTAAGGTGTAATTGTGTAGTGTTTAACAATCAGCCATTATGCCCTCTGAGGGCACTGAACCTGAGGTGCGATTGCAGCTGCAAAGGTTTAGGTGGTAATGTGATCATACTTGTGATCTATTTTCATAGAACCTGCAAAACAGAGTTTTACACAATAGTCACATTCACGACCCCTGCCATAAGTTACCTGAGTAGTCAAGGTGGGTTAAGGTACTTAATAAATCCTGTGGTAATACGTTTATATAACAAAGATAATATACATTGAATTGTGAATCATAAACACAGAAGATACTGTTCTAATACTGTTCATCGACAATAAAAATGTGTGTTATACTAATGTTATACTTGTGATCCTGGATACCTCCTTGTGTTTTCTGCTTGTGTGTTACTGTTAAACATTTGTATGTTTAGCACGATAATCACAAAATGATGTCGGACAGAAGAAGATGCAAAAAAAAAAAAAATATGTAGGTCAAATCAGATGAATGGATCCATTTCCAGAGCTCATGGATGATTGGGGGAGTTACTTAGAAAGACTTACTCATTTTTTAGGCCAATGATGTCATTGAAGAGAAGAAAGTGCTAGATTTACTTTCATTGATAGGTAGCAAAACCTACAAGCTCCCCATAAACCACATGAAAGGGATAACTTATTGAACAATTAAAGAAACATTTCTCATTCTCAAACTTTGTAGCAGCTCTCAAGCAGTTAACCATGTATTATTGATACAAAGGCAACACATTAAGTGAACATGTATGGGATAGATTCATTGTCAGACTGTCCAACAACTATTTCCAGAAGAAGTAAGGTAGTGGAAATTGCAACAGGTTTAGAACAGGCCCACAGAGAAACAGAAAAGCTCAATGCCATTGAAGTGGTTTATGCTATGAAAAGCAGTCATTGTCATCCCACAAAGTCAAAACCAAAATGGTGGGAAACAGGATCCCACCAAAAAATGCAGGAGATGTTATGACTCAAAACATGAGAGTAGCTTTTGTCGCTAGGCCAAGGTACCAGGCCGAGGATACAGAACAATCAGTCAAGGAAAGTCCACATGTTTGATGAGAAAGAAGAATGTAACAGTTCTTCTGACTATTTATATAGTATTTCAGAGATAAATAAAGTGCAGGAGAAGCATCATGATGAAATCTATGTCATTCCAATAATTAATTGAAAACAAGTCAAGATGCTGCTTGACAGTGGGAGTGCACGCAACATAATGCCACTGTCAGAGTTCAGTGAAAAATACCATGATTTGTGATTACAAAAGACTAGCATGATGTTAAAAACTTAAGAAAGGTACCATAATCGCAGGTCATAGAGATGGTGGTCTTGCAATGCCTGACATTTTCACTATTCATACAAAGGCAAAGGTAAGCTGGCTCAAAAGGTTAAATGTTGATGATGAAAGCAAGTGGTCAAAACTGATGTGGTATATGCTCAATATTGACAAACACCTAATCAATCATAAAGTACCTAAGTCATATGCAAATAATAGTTTAACTCCATTCCATGAGCAAATACTACATTGTTGGCACCAGGCAAAATGTACTTCACCAAATAGTGTAGATGAAATATACGAAGAGTACCTATTTGACAACATGTATATTTGCTCCAATGGAAAGCCATTAGACTTAAAACAGTTTAAGTTAAATAAAGCAAAAAATAAAGATTTGAAGGTCAAAAGTCTTTTTGACAGTAATGGAGGCCAAATAAACTTTTTAGGATTAAAACAGAACTTACATTGGAATATCAGTATATTTTCCTACAACCTGATTTATAGTGCAATTCCAAAAGCATGGAAAAGGAAGATTAGGGGTTTTAAACCACCAAAAAATGTACACAGTGAATTTTACTTGAGGATAAAAGGATCATTGACCAATTTAAATAGCATCAGTAATAAAGATTTGTATTCGGAAATCTTAACGTACAAAATCAAAGAACCTACGGCGATTAGCACATGGTTGGATATCTTTCCCTTCCTTGAGGTGGTATCTTGGAAAAATATATTTAAGAATACACATCAAGTTGCACCAGACACATATCTTCAAACTTTTCAGTTTAAAATAATGCATAGATTAACCAACTGTAACTACAATCTATTCAAATGGAATATTAAGGACACTCCATACTGTGATTATTGTAACATCCATATTGACACACTTGAACATCAATTTTACTTATGTGCCTATTGTAAATCCTTCTGGGAAAAAGTTGGGGACTACTTGACAAGGTCATTAAATCTAGATAAAGAGCCTAAATTGACAATTTGTGAAGTGATATTCGGAATAGAATGTGCCCATAACCCCAGGGCAGTTAATAGAGTAATAAATATGATAACTTTAATAGGGAAATGGTACATTAATAATAATAGAGCAAATGGAAAACTATTGTCAATCCATGAATTTATCTCCCTAGTCAAAAGTAAAATGTATATTTACAAGCTGATATATGAAAAAGCAGATGAAAGTATCAATAAGGAAATTTGCCAGCTGCTTAATAGTTTTAATCTTTGAAAAAAAAAAAACTGTTTATTGTAAATGCAAACTAACTTGTTGTAAATCTCTGTGTTATTTTTGTAATAATAAGGTAAGTGTAAGCTAGAAAATGGTTCAAATTGTTTTAAACCTTTATCATTGTGTGTTACTACTGAACTGTGTAATGTGTTGAGTATATCTATTGTGCAATTGTTTTGTGTCTTTGTCATGTATTATTGTGCAATTGTTTTGTTTCTTTGTCATGTAAAATATATGCAAATAAACATATTAAAAAAAAAATGTTAAAAACTTACACAGGACAAGTTGTGAAGCCAGTGGGAATGTTTACAACAAGTGGCAAAATGAATGGGCAACAGAGGAAGCTACGAATGTTCGGTGAGAATGGATCAAATAGGTTTGTTGCCAGAGACTGGTTAAGAAAAAATATAAGTCAGCTGGGCTGAGGTGAAAGCTCTGCATGTTGCTAATGCAATAAATCAACAAAATAAGTCACCGGTGCACTTAAATAGGAACAAGCTGAATGGGGGTGTACAGAGACTCATCAACAAACATAAAATGCTCTTTTCTCCTGAGGTTGGGAACTTAAGACACATCACTGCCAGGTTTACACTGAAACCAAATTTTGTAACAAAGTTTGTCAGGGGTAGAGCTGTACCTCTTTCTCTGAGAGAGGAAGCTAGTGATGGAAAAAGTGACAAATTAGACAGGTTAGAAAATCAAGGGATCATCTCAAAGGTTACTCACTCTGAATGGGAATCACCTTTGTTGTGTCCAAGAAAAATCGTGATGTAAGAATTTGTGCAGACTTCAAGTCAAGGAAAACACTCAATCCTCCCTTGATCCCAGAGTAATACCCATTGCCCAAAAATCACGATCTTTGGGCATCATTTAACGGTAAAAAATTTTCCTAGACATTACCAAGCCATATCATTGCATGAATGTAGATCCAGAGCACAGAAAGTATTTGTGGATTTCAACACATAAATCTCTTTATGTCTAAAACAAATTACAAATGGAAGTCACTGATGCCAATGCAAAGCTACTGGTGAAGGCAGAAGAGGAAATCTCACTTCAGGAAGAGAGACGTTCGACCAGTTGGTACCTCATAGAAGGAACCCGGTTGCTACCACCCCCTATGCTTCCTCTTCAAAGCCATCTCACGAATCTGACTTGAAGTCTGGTGTCCCGCCTGGAAAGAGATCAAACACTGACAACAGAGGGAAAGGCAACGCTAGCAAGTACTATAAATGACAATTACGATGGAATTTGTGTGGCCAGCAAAAAGGACTGTGTGCATGTTACCAGCCAAGTGAACAGTTTATGTGAAGTGCCAGAGATAGCAAGAGACAGGCCACTAATTATTTACCTGTAAACTCTTGTGTTGTAACTTACATTCCTTTTCCAGGAGGGTTGCCACAAAAGAAAAGCATAAATCCCAACATTGTTCATCACCCAGAAATAAAATATGTGAATGATGTTTCCCATGTAGATCACTTGAGCGCTGTTAAAAGTGTCACGAATGTCCCAACTGTTGCTCCAGATCTACCTGTAGGGGCCAGACTGCACCAGTTTGGGGAAAAATGGGCACCCCTGGGGGTCAGTCCAAAAGTTGTAACAGTCCTCAAGGAAGGGTACACTCTCCCCTTCCGTTCCCAGCCAAATTTGATCAGGTCACCCACCATTATAAGCTACTATGTAAATCCCCACAGGAACCTCTACTTGGTGGAGGCACTGCATCAGCTTTTGAACAAAAATGCTATAGAACCGTTAACAACTCAGAAATCTCAACGGTTTCACAACAGACTTTTTCTGGTTCCAAAACCAAGCAACCGGTGCTGACCTATCTTGGACCTCAGTACCCTGAACAAGTTTTTAAAGACAGAGAGATCCCACCAAACCTGTCTCCAGCATACACAGACACGGGTAGCTCTTTGTCAGGAGTTAGGTTGGTCGGTCAATTGGGAAAAATGAAAACTGGGACCCTAGCAAGTCTTCGACTTTGTAGGCTACCAGTTTGACCTGGAAAACGGCAAGGTCAGACCCACAATAGAGCATTGGCAGACCTTACAAGCCAAGATACAAGACCTTGTTAGTATTGGTCTTTTGCCTTTTAAGCACCAGCATCTTGGAGGCCATTCCTCCAGATGCTTTGCAAGTATTTCAGTTGTCAATGGACGTTCAAACTTGTTCAAAGCAGAATGAACAAATACTTTGTATGCAAGGAAAGAACAAGTAGCAGTCCTGTAATGACATGGTGTAGGTATTTGTGTAGGAATACCATTTATTGGTACATCATGAAACTATTAAAATTAATAAATTATTTAGAATTAATGAATGCTGATATATCGCAGAACAATACAAAATACACCACAATTGTGAACAGCAAAAGTTGAATCACAATATATATATCACCTAAATGAAGCCTGTAACAGCTTACCACAGTTAAAATTGGATACAGAACCAGATAAAAAGAATCTTTATTACAACTTCAAGCATTGTCCCAAATGGTGGACATAACAGCTGAACCTACCCATCACGATATGGCCAACTGGCATTCAACAAATGAACACCTGTATATACAACTATATTTGTAAGAAATGGTGCAACTTTCACCATTCTATGTGAAATTAAAGCTACAGTAATCATGTTCAACATAAAAAGTACAAATGGTTCTAGTCTTGTCAACTGACAGTGTTCAACTGAAATGTAACTGTTCATATTTATTTGGAGCGAGTTGAATAGTAGTGGTACAGTGATACAAGGAAGTAGTAAGACTAAGACATATAATGTGTAACCAAACTAATGTATCTATAATATATCTCTCTGCATTGAAAGCACCTCATTTTGATATGCTGTAGCATACTATTTAGAATTAAGATGAATGTTTTGTGCAGTTTCCCTTTACTTTGTGTAACTCTGTTAGTTCTGGATTTTTTAAATAAAACTTGTGGGCAAGAGGTTTGTTTGTTTGGCGTTGATCCAGAATGCCACTTTTCATGTCACTGTGGAAATGACACACACCCAGAACCCTGTGATCCTGTGACAGGTGAGGAAATTATTAGAATAACAGTATACTCTCTAATCCCCATGTAAGATGCAAAAGAGATAGGTTAGATATACAAGATCCGCATATTCGAATTAAAAAAAAAAAAGCAGAACAATTTCAGCTGGTGGTAAAAATTGGTTCATAAATCTGGGGTCGATTTCACAAAAGGACTTAGCCGAGATTTAGACTTAAAGTTATGACTTTGTCTTAAAATGAGGCTAAATCTGTGATCTTTGACTTGGAGGATTTCACAAAGCTGCTAAGTCTAGGCTTTGGCTAAGTCTACCCAAGAGTGGCCTTAACTTTTGTAAACAGAGACTTAAATATGGCCGCAATATTTTTCTCACTTCAAAATTTGAAATTCTTGGAAATAAAGAATAAATATATAGAACACCTCCCTAAATTAGTCTTTGGACATATCTATGTGATTATGAGGCTTCCCATTGAAAAACAGCATTTTGTCAAAGATAAAATGAGTTAAAGAAAGGATATATGTTACCACTAAAATAAGTTGACTAGAAATAAAGGGTCACATGACACAGAAAACCACTGTGGTTACATGATAGACTTGGACTTAGCTAAGTCACCCTTTGTGAAATTCATTTAAGTCCAGGACTTATCAAAGACAAAAGGCTCAGTTTTAAGTCCCTGACTTAGCCTAAGTCCAGGCTAAGTCTGAGACCCTTTGTGAAACCGGCCCCAGTACCTTAAAATAGTACAGCAATTAATTGCTGTAAATATCCAGTTTGATTCTAACAACTGTATATGCATATAACTATGTTAAAGTGTGTCAACAATGGCACATTCCTCCATTTGCATATCCATACAAGGTTGAAACAAAATTCTAGTCATCTTATGTGATGGGAACCAAAATGAAAGTCTGGGGAAACGGTTGGGGGAAACAACAAACATACTTGACATTTTTGTAAAAGTCTGTGACTTTGCTCCGTGATCTTAGGGGATTGGGACCTCCAACCTGATTTATCTTAATGCTGTTAAGTCAAATTAATGAGGTCAGGAGATACTCCCGACAGATCTGATCACCAATATGACTAACCATATTGTTGTTGTAACCAGTTGTATTAAAATTGTATAAATTAGTGAGTTTTTGACCCTGACTTGGGCCATAAAGAAACTAATCGGATCAGGGGGGGGCTTCCAGATTTCACAGATCAATCTGGTGATTCTAAAACTGACCCCAAACGTTTGGATGCACTTGCATTTTTCTGAATTATTGGGCATTTTTCAGCCTTTTACCCCAATAATAGCCAAATTTAATGTCAAGGCCTTTGTCCTGATAGTGTTTAATTAGAGGAGTATGCCTTTCACTTCCAACCGCAATTCAGTCAAACATACCAGTTTACAACAAAAGTGACTCAAAATACATGAACAAAATAAATGCATTTATGTGTATACAAGTGTGTCTTTATTGAGACAATCTTTTATTTCTACAGCTTAAGAAAAGGTTTTGTCAAAACATTTACCATAACTCAGTCGGCTGTTCAATATAAAGTGCCATAAACCCAAGTAATCTACACATCATTGAACTTGTTCTATTTGCTCCATGCTTGTTCAATAAACATATTATCATGGAATTGGCAGAATACTAATTATACAAGGAAGTTATGAGAATAAGGCATAACAAAATTTGCACATTTCTTCAGCAATAAAACACTTGGCATTTTATATGTTATAGATATAGAAGGTAAAAGATTGAGTACTAAAGATGAATATTTTAAGCAGTTTACCTTTACTTTGTGTAACCCTGTTAGCTGTGGATTATTTTGGCACAACTTGTGGACAAGAAGTCTGTTTGTTTGGGTCTGATCCAGAATGCCACTTTCCATGTCACTGTGGAAATGATACACATCCAGAACCCTGTGATCCTGTGACAGGTGAGGATTATTAGTACAACAGTATACTCTCTAAACTGTGTATTTGGTAAGGAAGGTTTTTGTAAGGACCTGTATATTAGATAGTATAAAACAACAACAGGATTATTTTTGGATAGAAGAAATGAGTTCATAAAACTGAATATTAGGAAAGAAGACTTTCAGATAATACAGACATTGCTATATGGAGTAACTTAGTTGGATGTCACAACATTTGAATTTTTTACAATTCGGCTCGATTAACATTCAGTTGGGTTAGAAAGCTGTTGGGGGGGGGGGGGGGTTAGATTTTAATGTGCATTCAAAATGAAAAGAGCATGTAGTAAAAATGATTATTTTATTTGAAAAATCTGTTAATCTGTTTTTTTAATGCTTTTATTTTCCAGTAGGTGTAAACATTTGTACCAAAGTATGTGAATGATTAACTAAGAAGTCACATTTGGATTAATGCACACCAAAACCATACTGCAAGTTGTATTTATTGTCCAAGTTTTTAAATATTTTATTTGTTAGATTCATTTAAACATGTTTTGCATAAAATAGGAATAAAGACTTAGGATCAGGCATGCTAGTGTTAAGAAAATCACTTTTTTTCTATTAGTTAATATTCTTTTTCATGGTACTGGTAACACAACTTTTGTATTTTATTATCCACCATGAGCTGTAGTTGTCCTAAATAGGGCCAAATACACTGGCGCCACTCACAATGCATAATTACCATTGCAAATTCGTTAATAGACATCTCCGAAGGTTCTATTCTAGGAATTCATAGCATGTAGCAAGGAAATTTCTCACAAGGCTGAGTAAGTATAAAAAGATCTTAAATCTAAATCTAATCTATTCTACTGCTTTGCAGGCGCAATATCTTCCCCACAAAGGGGAACTCAGTGCGCTAACTTAACAAAATTCATTATCATAAGGAGAATCGAGGGGAGTTCAAGGTCAGTAATCTGGAGTTTTGGGTGTGACCAAGAGGGAAGGAACCAAGTTGGGAAACTGGAATTAAAGAGGGGAGTTTTGAGGTGTTTCCTGAAAGATGATACAGAGGGGCTATTTCTTATATGGAAGGGGAAAGAATTCCAAAGAACCGGGGCATAGTGACTGAAAGATTTGGAAAAAGGTTTGACTGAATTATGAACCTTACGGTCGAAAGTGGGGGTGTTAAGAAACTTGAGTTTAGGGGTACTTCACCTTATATTCCTAAAGAGGTGTAGGGATGAATTAATTCTCTTAGGTAAACTGGTTGACCCTGGTTGAGAATTTTGTATGTAATGAGACCTATTTTGCTATGTTTGGTAGTGCTTGGTAGTGTACTTGTTACAGCTTTTCACCTCCAAGCTCTGGTGTTTGCTAGTCTGAACCTTGTCCCAGGAGGTGTTTATCAGATAAATATTTTAGTTACTTACCACAAACAGAAATAAAACGAGGAGACAGTTTTTTCTAAGACGTTTCCTCTCCCTTTTAGCATCTCCTAAGTTTCTGTTCTAGGCCCCTACTTTTCACATTCTATACTACTGCCCTTAGTCAAGTCATTTCAAGTTTTAATGTCACATCCATATATATTTAACAAAGGAATCTAGCAATTTTGACTCCAGTGTGGAGTTTCTTTTTTTTGTATCCAGGAGTAGTTGAATGGTGTAAAATTGAAACTTAACCCTGACAAGACTGAATTCATCATCATTGGTCATAAAGCCAGAGAGTCACTTATACCAAACTTTACTGTGTCATTCCTGCAAAGCTGTATTTCACCGGCAGATGAGAGGAAGTATTCGTAACTTCTTAACTGTAGATACTGCAGTTCTTGTGGCAAACACTAAGATCACCAGTCGACTAGACTACTATTATTCCTTACTATATAGGGTCAGCAGGGCCAGTGTTGTTAAACTTCAGAAAGTTCAAAATGCTCTCTGCTGCATTGTTCTCAGACTGGACAGAATTAGCCGTGTCACATCCTATCTAAAAACTCCCCTTGATTCTCATTTCATATTGTATAACCTTTTCAAATATAACCTCACTCTCACAACCTCTTTATTTGTCATCTCTGATCAAGTCTAGTAGTCTGACTTATGGAAATAGACTCTCAATTTCCCCAATCCATCCCAGAAAGGCCGTAGGCAGGCATGAGTTTTGCCCCAGCCACACCAGAGGAATGGAAAACACTTCCACCTGATTGCAGATCCCAACAGACTGGCGGATGCTTACTGGGTTGCGCCTTTTGTTCAGTTTTGGCCTTTCTCGTTTTGAATTCCAGAAGATTAGAGGATCCCCATAAATTTTGCAATATACAAATGTTTTGATTATTATTTTACTTCTTGATATCTGGAGGTTTTTAGTATTTTATTCTCTTGAACAAACAATGCGCACTCTTTAAACCACCATTGAAACTGTCAAAATATAATCAATACAAAAGTGCTTGTCGTAAAATAAACAACAAACAAAAAAGATCTTGTAATAACACTGACTCAGCCTTGTGAAAAATTCTGTTGCTATATGCTATGAATTCAAGAACGTGAAAGGCAAGCCCACCTTATACACTATGGGGTTTGATAACATTGTATCACAAAATAAATCAGTGATAGAAAACAAGTTGTTCTATAGAACAACTTATTTTTATCATTTACTTGTTTTGTATCATTCCAAATCTGGTACAAATTTTGTGCACTGTTTAGGAATATAATAAGTGGACTGTTTATAACAAGTAAGTCAGCCAAGTAATACAAAATACGGCAATTTTACTACAAAACAAGTCAGTGATACAAAATAAGTCAAAATTTGATACAAAATAAGTGGGATGATACAAACCAAGTTGTTGCAAGTATCTTAATTTAAATTTATTTGTGAATACAAACTTGATCCTTATCCATTTTATTTTTGCTCAACTTAAAAATCAACTCAAGATGAGCTAGATCCCTATTGTGAAAATGGCCCATGTGGTATATGTATTGAATAATGCCAAGAACTAGTGATAGGACCTTCATTACCTACAGTCATGAACAATATATTATTTGTATCTCACAGTACGAGTTCCAAGAATTAAATTTTTATCTAGATGGGTACAGAAGAGTAAAAGGGCCAAAACGAAATTTTTATTTTTAACTCAGTATCTTATGAAAATTAACAATGTAATTGTGTTGGGCACTTATATAATATTGTTATAGTGCTGTGGTTTAGGGTAGCATTTTAAAGTATATAAAGTATTCTATGAAAATAATAGATTGGTTTCATGACTTTGGATGAAGTGACATTAAAGAAACCTTGAATTATAAGGTAACATGTGACACAAAATTCAGGTTTTTCTTTAATTGAATGGGATGTAATACAACTCCAGATGTAAGCTTTAAAATGGTATAATGCTTGTCATAATTGATCAAGTAGTAACAATTTTTTATGAAATTTTAAAAATCATCACGTTGCTTCCCTTGTTTACCATAATATTCCAATATGGCAGCCGAATTCTTGTTTTGCAAAAGGCAGTTTTGTACCGATGTCCATTCTTGCCTATTTCATTCAGTAGTCTCTGCCACACACAGATTTAATTCTTGACCTTACCTGTATCAGTAGTTACCCAAGTTTGTTTCTTCCACTCAGTTCTTGGCATTCCATGCCTTGAGGTCTGACGTTTTAAGTTCAGTTCCAAAGTATTGTTCATGCTTGTTGCACTAAACCAAAAGTTTCTCTCCTGTATTTTTAAAAAGGTCAGCTTTGGTTGTTCAAACCTACATAGCAGGGTTCGTTTCATCACTTGATCTGATTTAGAATCATACAAATCTGAAAGTTTCAAATTTCTGGAAAGTTATTTCAAGACAGCTGCGTCATCTTGTAGGAGGATTTCCTGTCCTAGTTCTCTCCTTGAAATGCATGGCTATGGTGTACTGGTAGTATTGCTCCACTGAACTGAAGTTTCTGCCATCCAAGAAAAAGTGGACTGGATGAAAATTGCTTATGAGAGTATATCTGCCATAGGGCAGGATATTTCCATCACTCCCCCATACTGAGAGATGCTATGTGTTATGCACATTTTGGGCAGCGTATTCTCTTCCTTTGTATTTCAGCTTATCTCCCGGGATTGTGGCACACTCATACTGAGCCATATTAAATATGGGTTGTACCACCTTTTTTGATTGTTTCATGCATTCAGGGTAGTCATGGTTTATCCAGATTTTGTGCTCACCATTTGTAAGTAGATATCATAATGTAATGTTTATCTTCAATCAGCATACACTTGACTTAAATAGGTTATGATTTCTGGTGATCATTACTTGAAGTATTGGAGTAAGACCAAGACTTTTGTTTGGGCCCAACACAGTTTATCCTCAGAAATTTATTCTGCTTTTAGCATTTTGAATCTCCAGATTATTAACAGAAATATCATAAATTAATTCTGTACAGCTGTCATTTCCAGTCTCAGGAATTCCTTCAAAAATTATCTTAACCTGTCTTGAAAATTATTCCTGTTTGCTGTGCACATCCTCCTGTTTTTTTGCTATTTTCCACTTCAGTAAGTCATTTTCTATTGCTCCCTCCCAAGACTTCTGATGTTCAAGAATTTTTCATAAATACTTTCTACCTTAATATTTGTGTTTTCTACTTTTTGTTCCAACTCATCACGTTTTTCTGTATGATATGATACTTTGCTATTTAGGCTTTGAAGCTGATTGGTAAATTTTTTCTAAATTACTGCTAATTGTTTTATTTATTTTTCCAGGATTTCTGTTACATGATTTTACTGATATCCTATGGAATATCCTATATCCCCACTGTGGTTGATCCAGTCGCCATATTTGCTTGAACCCTATGTCATACAACTGAAACTTCAGATTGTTCTAATAATTGAAGTACTGACTTTGGTTTCTTGTATTCAGGACTTTCTTCATTGAAATATTTGCTACTAGTATCTCCACTCTTTTTCTTACTCTTATAGGGTTGCATAACAGTTATGTAATGTGGGTGTTCCACCACACGACTAAGCTTCCCGATTAAGGGTTTTTTGTAGTCGCTTTCAAATATTTGCTTAGTCCCAGGCATTCGGTATGGATCGGTAGTTGTCGCTTGGGTCTGTGAGAAATATCAAACATGTTTGATATTTCTCACGATCCAAACCGATTCTCATTTCCCACCGTCAACAAAATGTCCAGTCCCAGGCTTCCTCAAGCCTCCTCAGACCCAAATTTGCACAGTCCTATGTTGTCCCAGGCCTCCTGCGACCCTTAGTCCCAGGCGTCCGTAGCTTAGTCCCAGGAAGCCTGTTTGTCAGTCCCAGACTCATTACAGATCTTTGAAGTTTCATGCGTGTGAAAGGGAATCAGTTTCATTAGACCCTGGAAGCCTCAGACCGTCTCCGGTGTCCTGGGACTAAGAAATCTGGGTCTGGGACTAAACCCCGACTAAGAGAAGCCGATCCAAACCGATCCAAACCGGCCTCCTCAGGCCACCTGGGACCACTGCAATTTAGTCTGCGACAGTCTGAGGATGCCCCAGGAGGCCTGGAACTAAGTACCGATTAAGCACCGACTGTTTTCCGCGCGTCTAAAACCAAAAAGAGGCGGGGGGGGGGGTCTGGGACTATATAAGCGACCACGCACACGCTTTCTGTGTTTAGCCTGGTTGGCTACTGAGAGACGTGTGTCACTTACTGCTTAGGGGTTTTCAGTTTTTTTACATTTCACATTTTACATGAGCTTAGGGCAAATTTAACAGTTAGGAGACACATTTCAGTTTTTTTACTTTTTTTGTGATATTCACTGGAGTTATGAGGAGAGAGAAAGGAGGAAAGAGAGGAAAGAAGAAGATGGAGGAGAGGCATGAGGAGATGGAGAAGGAAGGTGGAGAGTTGGAGGAGATGACAGAAGAAAGGACAGAGGAGGGTACAGAAGAGAGAGAAGAGAGGATAGAGGAGAGAGAGGAAGGCTTAGAAGTTACTGAGGAAGCTTGCGAAGAAGATGAGAGATATGAGGAAGATTCAGAGTGCCACTCAGACCCTGGAAGCCTCAGACTGTCTCCGGTGTCCTGGGATTAAGAAATCTGGGACTAAACCCCGACTAAGAGAAGCCGATCCAAACCGGCCTCCTCAGGCCACCTGGGACCACTGCAATTTAGTCTGCGACAGTCTGAGGATGCCCCAGGAGGCCTGGAACTAAGTACCGATTAAGCACCCTTCTTTGACTACGTGGCATCAGAGGCTGAAAAGATGACCCAAGAGGAGTTTAAGGACCTCAAGGGCAGGATTTTTAGAGACATTGAAGAAGTAAAGAACACTCATAGACGTCAAGTTCTATCCAAGAGATCAGCCACTATTACCAGAGAGTCACAGAGGGTCGGGATACTGCCAACAACCACTCAACAGGAGTCTAGTTCCACCCAGGCTGCAGCAGGCAGCAGTTCCAGCAGTTATGTCTACTATACACCCAGCCCCATTGGCTTTGGAAACCCTCCATCAGTGCTGACATTACAGGACGAGGGCAGCAGACACAACTAAAGTGGAATACTTAGCCAGCTACCAGATCTAACAACACAGATGACAGAGAAGCCTCAGCAGCAGCAGCAGCTCTACACCATCACCACCACAGCACCGCCTCAACAGCAGCAGCCTCCTCAGTAGCCAGCCAGTCCGGATGGGTCTCGTACCCCCCATAGGCCCTTTTCAGGGCCGCCCAAATCTTTCAAAAACAATTATTTAGCTGCAAGTTGTTCAAATTTCCCTCCCAAAACATAACAGTTCAGTACAAATACTTATCACAAAACAAACAAAAAAAGCCCAACACCCACACCACCCCAAACATGAAACAAATAACCCATGGTAATAAACATAAAAAAGGAGGCCACATAGAAAAAAATAGATAAATGAACTCCCAATATGGCCAATAATCTGCCCATTTGTAGTTTAAAATCCATGGGATAGCTTTAATTCTATAATGAAACAGTCCAACACTGACACCATCCATAGAGGTAAAAAAATTATGTTATGACATGGCCACAAACCAACAAACAGACAAACCCAATAGCAAACATAACCTCCAACCAACAAACTGACAAACGAATTTGCAAACATAACTCCCCACAACAAACAGACAGATAAACCATACTGTAAACAGAACCACATGGGTGGTTATTTTTTGTAAATTTCCCTGAAGTAGAATAAAAAAATTTAATTTTGAGATTTGCAATAAAGGAAAAACTTTCAGTTTCAGTTATTTCTCCAGAATAAAAACCAAATGTGAAACTAGGGTGTAGATTTCCAAATATATGCAATATTTATTCAATTTACCAAGTTATGTTTGGCATGGGGTTGGTCTGTCTGTTTTTGTTTGTGAGAATTATGTTTTGCATTGGGTTTGTCTGTTTGTTCGTTTGGTGAATTATGTTTAGCATTGGGTTTGTCTGTTTGTTGGTTGGGTGAATTATGTTTTGCATTGGGTTTGTCTGTTGGTTGGATGAATTATGTTTTGCATTGGGTTTGTCTGTTGGGTGGGTGAATTATGTTGGGCATTGGGTTTGTCTGTTTGTTGGTTGGGTGAATTATGTTGGGCATTGGGTTTGTCTGTTTGTTGATTGGGTGAATTATGTTTGGTGATGATTGGGTTATTTGGAACAAGCACAACTGATTAATTGTTTTTGGAATATTTGGTAGTCCTGAAAAGGACTGGTTATTAGTCCTGAAAAGGACTGGTTACTGCAGTAGTAGTTATATTCTGCCATCTTGCCAGGCCACTGCTCCCTCATTATTGAAGTAATAATCCCTCAGTCTTTTGGCTTCTCTGGCAGGGTTTCTGTCGCGACCACCATCAGCAGCACCACCAATCAACCATCACCAGGCACATCATCATCATCATCACCACCAAGCTGTTGAGCACCATGTTGACCTTGATACTGACCCCTCAGTATGTTGTGCAGAACCACACAGGTCATGACCACATCCCTGACTGTTTCTGGGGGCTAGTTCAATAGTGGTCATCATGACTCTAAATCTTGAGACTAGGATGCCAAAAGCATTCTCAACAACTCTCCTGCCTCCTGTAGTTGGCAATCCTTTCCTCTCTGGTTAACATCCTTCTGCCATAGGGTTTCATTAGCCAGGTCTTCAGGGCAAACACATCATCTGCCAGGATGAAGTAGGGGACATCTCGACCACCCTGGGTTATAGGTGCTGGGTCAGGGAAGCCTATGCTGTCATCATCAATCTTCTTCTTCAGGTGACAGGTATTAAATATCTGGGCATCTGAGCAAGATCCAGCTGTACCCACATCCACCCTTCTGAACTTGTACTGTCCATCAACCAAGGCCAACATTACTATTGAAAAGAGTCCCTTATAGTTGTGGTACAGGGCTCCAGAGTTCGTGGGTTTCTTCAGGGTCACATGCTTGCCATCAAGGGCTCCCAGGGCATGTGGAACATTCCACCTGATCCTGAATTCTGTTTCCAGTTCTTTCCACTCATCTGTAGTAGTAGGACATCTGAGGTACTCTCTGGTGAACTCATCCTGGATGGCCCTGCAGACCTGTGGTAGAAACTTGTAAAAAAGCAAGGTGTCCTGAACTGACAGGATAATGATGTGTATGACTCTCCAGTGGCCAGATATCTGATGGTGAGGGCTAACTTTTCCCCAACATTGATTGGAGCTCCGTAGTTGGTGGCCTGCCTGGCTAGACGTGGTTCGTGTCTGTTCTTTATCATTTCAAAGAATACAGGGGTCATCCTCATGAAATTGGTGAATCCTGGAATGTCTGTGGCATACAGTTCAGCCATAATGTTGTGGTAGGCCCCCCTATCCTCTCTCTGCAGTAGCCATGGCCTGACCCACATGTTGTGTCTTCTTCTAGGTCTCTGTATGGCTGGTGGTGGTGGTGCTGCTTGTGGTGGTTGCTGTGGTCGACGTAGAAATAGCAAATACATCAGTATATGCTACTGAATAAAAAATAAAAAAAACCTAATTTGTTGCTGAAGATGTCTTCCATTGAATGCTGGCATCCTGCTGTGTTCATAGACAAGTAATGATAATTACTTCCCAGAATTTACATTATATACCCAGAAAATTCAGTTTTTTTGCAAAACAAGAATCGGCCATCGTGGTCTGTGGAAGACTGAGGAGTCCTCAGGACTCCCGAGGAAGCCGGGACTTAATCGGGGGTTAGTCAGGACTTAGTCCCAGGAGGCCTGAGGCATCCTGGGACCCAGTCGGTATGTGTATGACAAGATCGTGGTTCAAACCGACCAGAAAAATGGCTTAATCGGTTCTTAGTCCCAGAACAGTCGGGGACTGCCTGGGGCCTCCTCACGCTTCCTGAGGCCGATCTGAACTTAATCCCAGGCTTTGATACCGATTCAGTTTTCCCGCCCATTTTACCATTTTACAGACTGTCCACGATTAATGGTCGCAGACAGGATCGGGGCTTAGTCCTTTGGTGGAACAGGGGCATTACAAATAGACTTAAAGTGTTTTAGCATTTTCAATTTTATCATACACTTTTCTTATGAGTGATAACGTTTAATGTAATTGTTTGCATTTTAATACACTTTTCTTCAAAAGATAACGTTAAATATAGTTATTTTTAATTTTTATACACTTTTCTTTAGTGGGAAAAATAAATGTAGTTACTTGCATAACCTTCAATTAACAGCATAATTCTAATAATTCTCTAAATCATCCTGTTTCAACACAAATTTTTCAATATCCAGCACTGATATTTCTCTAATTTTCCATATAATAGATTATAATATGTCCTTTTGTGATAGAATAAAATGAAACATATTTACATGTACAATATATCGTTCTATTTGACCTGATTCAGCTATACTCTTTTCAATATGCTGTTCAATACTGCTGTAAACACATGCATGCTGAGTGGATAATAATACTGAATACCTTCATCAAAGTTCAAATGTTGAATTCAAGTAAATAGCACTATATATAATTCTACTTTTCAGTGGATATTATTCCACGTATTAAGAACCACATCATAAACAACACACAGTGGCTTTTTCACATATTTGTGCCAGCCTTTCCTCAGAATATAATATTCATGCAAGTACAATATTCTCATCACCATCAGTGATATATTTTCTTGTATTTGTTTTATTATTTACATATGCCCAATTGACATTTCTACAGATTATTGTGTCTGGTGTAATTCTAACCTACTTTATTTCGATAGATGATATCTGCAGGTGAAAATCTGCAATAAATTATTGTCTTATAACATTGCATGTAGGTTAAGTTTTGACAGACACATAGATTAGTATAACAGATCCCTAAATTACCCGTAAAATTTATATATATACCCCTCACTTGACCTGTGACACACAACCTTGCTTTACACTCCTCCCTCCATTGTTTTTGCTAGTTGATATGATCAACTATGTGCCAGACTCTTAGACTTTAATGACACATTTCAAAATGTGGGTACTTCAGGTCATGCTATCAATTAGATCTTTCTATATTTCAGGTAACTGCATCTCTGGATCCTGCGGTTACAGTGGGAACATACAATGGTCTGGTCCAGGCTGTCAAGAAGGGGATGTTGCTTATGGGAAGAAAGTCTTTTTGGCTAACCATTTAAATGAATCAGGAGTCTACTTAGAGACAGACAATTTTGTTGCTGGGCATAGTAATGGCATATGTGATTTCTATGATAAAATCCATTTAAGTCCATTTGAAACATCTTGGTTCATTGATCTGGAAAAGGAGTATTTAGTTGATAAACTTCAAATTAAGATCAACATATCTGAGGGAGTATTTCACGAGATACATTTGTCTTTTTGTAATGAGGAGATTCAAATATTTGCCTATGGACATAATTTTTCTAATAAGAAAAATTGTGGTTTTGTAGATTTCTATAACTTATATCAAAGATCCATTAGTACTGTACACTGTTATGAAACTGGTCGATTTCTGCAGATTCAATTATATTGTCGTTGGAAACATGTACATTTGCCAAATTGCGATATTTCTGTACTCGGAAAACCTGAGATAAATATTAACTGCTCAAATTGTCTTCACAGTCCTGAATCATCATTCCATTGTGGTAATGGGATATGGTGTGAACATTGCACACCAGGCTGGTTACCACCAGACTGTCAAAGACCTTGTGAAAGTGGATATTATGGTGTCAATTGTTTACAGAAATGTGAATATCATTGTGCTGACCTAACTTGTGATGCTACTAGTGGTGTAATAGCTCAACCAGATTTATGTGTTGTGTGTGATATGTGGTATATAAACCCTCAAAATCTCTGCACAGATTACATAGAGAAATTCGAACCATACACAAATGTGATCAATGAAATAGATGTAATGCACAAGATTATAACAGTGTTCATTTCACATGACAACAGAATTTCGAACAAAGTATCATATTATTACAAATATTACATAGAATACTCGACAGACAACTTCAATAATTATACAAGTGTGAGTTCACATTCACACATAAAAACTGTTGATCATTTGGAAGTCAGTTTCATCAATGTTCACCCACCTGATGTTCAAATATGGGTTAGGGTAAGACTTTTCAGGGAAGACAATGGGGTGAAAGACATTGGTGCTGACCCAGTTTCAGTCATGATTCCTGGAATTTGTTCTCCATTATTCAATTCTGACACATGCCAGACATTAACATTCAGCTGCAGTAAAGACTGTGATGTTGGTAATTACAGCAATGATGAAATGTCAATTTTGTACAAACTGTCTGAAGACATTACCTGGGTATCAATACCTGTTCATCCACATACATGTCCCATAAATCTTCCACTATATGATGGTGGAAGGTATGAGTCTAAGCTGAGACTGATAAGCTATCAAAATGGGGTCTTGGTCAATGCGGAAAGTGACATGATTATAAATAATGTGGATAAATGTACAGAATCAACCAGTGGATCTTTAAATCAGCACACAGTGATTATTGTGGTAGTCTTTCTGATTCTGTTTGTTATAGCTACAACAATTCTACTCATAGTTTTATGCAAAAGGGAAAAATGCTACCTATATGTTCAAAATATATGCAAGAAGAAACAGTCTGGCAATGTGCAAAGGGATCGCCCAGGTGAACAGTATGAGAATGTATCATACGTTGCAGAATCAAATAAAGTGCAAATGCCACAAAATGTTTCCAGTCAAAAAAATGATACTACCTATCAATACACCAATGATGCCTTGTCACTTGATCCAAAGGATTTAAAAGTAGATGTAATAGACAGCAGAATATATGCCAATTCTGAAATTGATGCAAGAAGAGCAAGACATAAAGATCAAGAAGAGCATGCTTACCTGGGTTTATCAAATAATGATTCCAATCAACAAACACCTAGTTATTATGAGCATCTCTCAAGAAGATAGATGAATATTTTCAAACTGATTTTGAGGTCATCTGATGTGACTGATATTGAGGAAACAATTTTTTCAGTACATATAATCCTTAGATAACATCGAGACAATTGAAATATTGTTAGCACCATACCTTAATTTCTTATTTACTTACTTTTTTTAATATTTCTATAATTACATTGTTAATCGTCATATGTTAGATATGGTACAAGATACAAATGTCAATATATGGCACAGGTTACCACCGGCCAGAAAAAAATGTTCCTGGATGTTAATCAATTATACCCATTTGTTCATAAATCGAAAAAACTTTGTCCATAGCTTTAGTTTTGATGCTTCTACAGTTTCCACTGAAGTCTTTTCTCTTCCAAAAGGCTTTCCAACCATTTGTGTATAAACTACTAGGCGTCTATGCCATATTGACCTGGCTATCTCTATGAAATAATGATTATTGAATTATGATTATAGAATGTTACTTTGCAAATTGTTTGTACCTTTTGTTTCACAGTTACTGAATTCACTGATAAATGAGTGTTCTATTGTTAGCAGAAGTATTAACTATGTATTGAGCAAGTATCAATTAAGAAAAGATGAAATAGAACCAGTACCTATTGGTGTTTTTATGTCTAAAGTTAGAGAAATTGTAATAGAGAAACTAAATACCGATGATCAGATAAATATTGAAAACATAAAATGTCTAATAGATATGAGAGACAGTCTGTGCAACGTTTTTAGTGAAAGATCAGAGAGATTTTTCACTGTTGGTGATCTTAATGTGTTACTAGAGTATTTCTGTGTGAAGTTATGATGATACTGTTGCTTTAGTTCATGTAAATAGATCGGTTTAAACATATGTATAATATTTTACTGTTCTTTTTTATCTCTGTATTTTTTTCTGTTTGTAACTTCCTTGTATACCTTGTGTATGAGCAAATAAATAAATAAAAAATAAAAATGTAAAATGTGACCCGGCCTTCAACATAACGCATATACCATAATAGTGAAATTGCATCGTCTTGCTTTTTTCATTATTTTTGTGTGTTCCTATCCAATTGATGACAACATGTAAAATTCATGGAGGCCCAGTCCTGATGTGACCCTAGCTGTAAAGAAACACTTCTGAGGATCAATGCCCCTATTGTCCTCAAACCAATAAAAATTTCCAATGTTTGCAACCGTAGACATCCTGAAGGCCTATGTAAATGATACAGGAGCATTCTGGGTGAATCTGGAAGATTCTGATTATTTTGGGTGACACTTAATTTCTGGGACCAGTCCAGTGTAGCACCAGATAATGTATCCATATTTTGTATCTACTAGTTCTAGTGGGGACCACGGTGGCAGAGTGGTAACACTCTTGCCTCCCACCTCTGAGGCCGGGGTTCAATTCCCGGCACGGCCTCAAGTGGGAAAGCTGGTAGTTGCTTGCCGTTGGTCGGCAGTTTACAGTACAGAACCCTAACGAACTGTATGTATTGGTTTCCTCTGCCCTTTGAACTACCAGTCGTGATATGACCTGTACAGTGTTGAAAGCAACGTAAAACCCCAAATAAATATATAAATACTAGTTCTAGTGAGCTAATCAGTTGATTTTTTATTGATACATTATGGTTTTTCAGTAGGTGACACAGTTTATGGAATACAAAGAAACTTTGGGGTTTTCAAAATCCTTTTTAACCAAACACATTGTCATATCTTGGCACTAAATATGGACTGTACAACTATAATTCGTATTAATCACTAATATTTGCTTTTTATGAATGAAATGGGATCAATTGGGATTTTAAAATGATGTTCCCAGTGAGGACAAACCTTAGCCGTCCAAAGTGACTACTTAGATAATCCCATGCAGCACCCTTTAATGTGTAAGATTATATAGACCAAACAAGGTTCAAACCTTGGCTTTGAATGGGCTGACTTGAGATAATTTTAGGCATGGGTTTGAACCTTACAGGGCAATGCTTGGGGTTAGAGCCCTGCTCTGCTATAAAAAAGGAGTAAGGACCAACTACTGCGTAAATGTATACCTTCTAACCAGTAAACTAACCCTGGATGCGGGGGGAGTTGTTACATCAAACCTGGACCCAGGGGATACACACACTCATCTAGGAGCCAGACAAACCCCAGAGAATCTATGATGGCCAGGAACGGCCTGGTACATGTCTTGATTCTGGAGCAATCCCCGTCTTTTTGGGAGACGAGAGCAATTTTGAAGGTAGTTGCCCCCATGTAGGCCATACTGGGACACATTCAAAAATTCGGCTACATTCAGGTATATCAAAGACATCCGTGAGTATGCTTGATGAGTAAACTTCCATATTGGTAGCATTTATATGCATTATCCAGCAGCAGTCCTACTTATAAAGTATTGTAACAGAATATAGATGTATGTGGCAACACTGAAAACAGATCGCAAAGGGTTGAAGATGACAAAATTCTGTAGATTCGGGAGCAAGGCTCTTAGACCACAAGAATTGCACTTCCCCCAGTTTGTTCCCACTCAATTCCCTGACCATCCGCATAAGTGGAACTGCTACATAAAACCTCAACTTTGATCTTTAAACAAAAAGGAAAATGCGATATATGTATAATATTTGTCCATCATGTTTTTGGTGAAACATTTACATTTCTGAAAATTACACGCAATAATGCATTTTGTCTTTTGAACAATACAGAAGTCATTTGACATTTTGAAACCATTGGTCATTTCGAAACATGAACTATTAACATTCTCAATTATCAGTGTGATCGACACAAGGCCTTTAAATATTAAGGTTACCATAATGTGTACAGTATCTCTCCTTAATGTACACTAACCTTTATTTTAAGGCTTCTAAAATGATATTGTGTAAACATGATGATTTGTACGTAATTCTAAGAATACATTAATAACTATTGCGAGTATTGATACTGCAAGTATTAATAAAAATACACATATGAATAAATATTATATAAATATATACTGTATCATGCTTATTGTAATATGTATATATTCTAGTACATTTATTGTAACATATATTCAGGTATATATATTAAATAAACTAATAAGTATGTGTACAGTGGGCTTACAATACATGTTCTATGGCTTTGTCTTAAGATAGTGAATTAAAAATGGAATAAATTCTGAGCCTGGAAGAATTGGAAACTGCACTCTCACTCAAATAAAGTTTTTCATGCCTGTTGGATGGATTGATTGATTTGTTTCTATGATCAGATTTAGCTGGTTTGTATTTTATGGAAATTTCATTCCATAATAGAGCATTGTGTGTCCACTGTCTGTGAAATGTTTAAATATTGTTGTGACTCTATTTTTCCCTTCCCTAATCTGTGCTCATACCTTCTTTTGTTACATATATGGGCACTATATAAGTGCATTGTTTAATCTAAGCTTTATGTCTATATATTGCCATATACGGTAATTGTGTTATTGATTCTTTTTATGTGTTATGCAGTACTAATCTATTTATAGACTGGGGAAATTCATCTAATAACCTCATTGATTATATTAGTAGATTTGGGGAAACCCAATTACCAGTAGTCTCTAGAACTTCCTTGGTGAATCTGGTGACAGGTCTTAAATTCAAGTTAGTTCTGTAAGTGTCTGGAAGTTTCCATGCTTGTATATAATCACTATACACCTGACCACAGATGAACATAGTATTCGCTGGCTATAAGGAAGGGTATTTGTGTTTTAAAAGTACTTCTGTTGTTGTGAACTTTTGCTGTAGTGAACTTTCTACAGTGTCTGAATAGATTTGTTGTACTTTGGATATAACTTACTTATTACATACAGTGTATGATTCTACCAGAGAGTTGGATTTACGTTGTCCATATCTTGAAGCAGACAGTACAGTTGTGCAGACTCTCTGAATATTTCTATACAGACATTTTGTGTGATTGTATATCAAAGGGATAACAGGATAAGAACATTTTGTGTTATCAAACATTGAACAGATCACAGATCACAGGATACAGATATCTGTGTTAGTGGACATTGAATAGATCACAGGAGAGATCACAGGACAGATGGTTGGATACAGTGGACAAACTTAACTGTCGGTTACATTGGTCAGATCAGATTGTTTTCATTATTGTATCATTGTATGTACTATCGAGAGCATACCACTTGACTGTAATTATTATTTTACTTGTTAAATAAATTGGTTAAGTTAAACTTTTTGTCTTTTGCTGTTGCAACTTAAAGACAACTGGTAACTGCTACCACGCTTGCCCGTGACCGTAACACTTTTACTGAATGCCCAACCAGTCTCTTCCATATAAAATGTCTCACATATCTCACTTGTTATTACCTTTGCAAAGGCACTTATGTTTTTGGCAGTGTGTGTTTGTCTATTCGTTTGCTAGCAAAATACCACAAAATGTTACAAAGGAATCTTAATGAAATTTGAGGAAATTTTGAGAAGTGCACAAGTAATAAAGGATTTGAGGAAATTTTTGAAAGATAATAGTTGGATCTCATTCACCATACAAGTATAACACTTCACTATATCAAAGTTCAAACCCAAGTGCTGTTGTACGCCAGACCACACAACCAAGAAGCAGCCAAGCTAAGTAACAAAACATCAAGAGTTACATGTGCAAGGTCTAATTTATCCAGCATCGAAGCACAGTCTAACGCTGTACAAAAGGCAAAGATTCTAATTATGACACTGTAGATTAGAGTAGATAATGAAGATAATGAGATGGCAGCTACCCATCAGCCACCAATAATTTAGCAATACATGAATGTGACTGAGTCACCTACAGCAGGGAACAGAACATTGTCCAGTAGATGGGATGAAGCACTGTCAGGTACATGGAACACAACAACAATATTCAATGCTAGAGTTCCTTATTGAGAGTTCCTCAATGAGTTCCTTATTATGGATACATGTCATGACTGATTTTTTTATTAATTTTTGGTATATTTGGTTTGGTTTTGCTTATTACCCAAAGAAAGCCGTGGGTAGTAAATGTAAAATAACTAATGGGAATAAAAAAGTCTATAACCAGAAAATGACAAATACAGACCATTCCAGACCAAAGAAAAGACAATTGTGTGTGTGTGTGTTTCTTTTGAGGTAATTTTTCGCCCGTGGTAGTCTGGGTGGTTGCACATACGGATTGCGTGGTGAGTGAGTAACATTTTCCTATGTGCAATCCTTTCTGAAAACTGCAGACGAAATATCTATTACTAGTCAAATGTGTTTAAAACTAATGTCAGGCAGTACTGGGTTGTTATCAAACTAATACACCACTATCATTTTGGTATTGAAATCCATGTACGTGGCTCAGAAGTGGCTTTTAATAGACTACAATGTCTTTCTTGTGGTTTAAGCCTTAAAAGATACTCTGGTTAGGTAACAACAAAGCTTCAAATGCAACACTTGAGAACATATTTTCATAAAGTTAAACCATCTGTATGGAAAATCATTGTACTGAAAACTTGATCATTTATTTGTTTAACTTGTTAAAGTATGTCCTTTTTTCAGGAGAAAAATATATAAGTTCTCAGTGGTTTAGTGGTTACAAAGTTTGGCCTCTAATCAGACTGTCACCTCTGTGTGGGCTTGACTCCCAGAAGTGGCGATGCTGCGACCACTTTTCCAACATGATTGTTGAACAGAATGTTAAACCCTTGACCTTCAAGAAGAAATTATTTTGTAATTATCCACCATGTCAATAACTATGTAATTTTAAAACAAGTTTCATATACATCATTAGAAAGTATATCGATTAATCTGTCTCTCAGCCAATATTTAAAAGATGGATGTATTGACGAGAGACAGATGGCATAAGTATGCAAAAAACATAAACGTCCTGAAGGGCAACAAATGGCACACATCCTGACATTACACATGTACTAGGCTACCACCTTGAGTATCAAGGATGTGCCCCGCATTAAAAGAAATAAACTTTTTGCACAGTTAATGGATATATTTACCAAAATTTATTTCACTTGCAAAATTTCATCATTGTTTATACAAACAGGAAGTGCAGAAAAAAGTGTAAATTACTGCAAACACAGAAAATTGTGTTCCTGCATCTAAATGCTTTATACTGTTAATACATTTAAGTGGATATTTTAAAGTTTAAAGTGACAGTAATTTTTAGATATTGAAGTTTTTTTGTGGCGAGGAACGGTCTATTAGAAAGAGATATATCTGTGCTGCTTTGGTTCGTTTTTTGTTATATTTTTAAACATTTTAGATCCATGCAGAAATGGCGAAAATAATCTAGAATTTTAATTAAATTTGTATTCACTGTTTTTTCCTTACTATAGCTATATATCATTGCGATTTTTTCTATTCTAACTGTAAATATTAGACATTTTTTTTGTATGGTGTTGTAGACAATGAGTACGTTTCATAACCGTTCGAATTTACAGTGGAAGTATCCTTCTGAAATGAAATGTACTCATGGAATCATAGTATACTAAGGAAGGACCTTGGCACTAGGTCTGGGTAAATATGCTCTCATATCACTCACTATTCAATGGTAGAGTTCCTTGCAAGGGTCTTTTAGCGACAGTGAATGAGTGCATTTCACAACAGTCTGGCTTTTACACTCTTACTGGAAGTATTTAACCATAATATGTAATAAAGAATTGAGAATCTCAGAGAATCATAGTGCACTAATGAAGGACCATTCACTAGACCTATCAAAATGGTGGATAATAAATGTAAAAGTAAAATATATTTGTAAAATTGTGAAAGGACTATAAATTAAAATAAAAACTAAAAATATCCATTGACTTAGATTTACACCATTGTTCTTTCAGTTACATTTAATAGAGACTGACAAAGTTTTACAATTCTTTATTACATATTATGGTTATCAAAGAGAAACGTTGTAAAGTTTATATTTAGGTATAAGAAAATGACTGAAAATATCATCTCATTTACAATGTTAAAACTATATACAAATATAGTGTAAAAACTGTACAGGTAAATATGTTCTGTGAATATTTTGTTTGAACATTTTCAAAAACTGCAGACATATACCTCAAATGTGGTCTGTGTTGTAGTCACATCAGAGGTGAAAGTATAGTGTTGATGGCAAAATCCTTATCCATGATATAGGTATGACAGAGGAAGAAGTTCTCTGTTTACACTGCATCATGTCTTCTTGTTACAGCAGTGCCCAAAGCTCTATTTGACCTATCCCAATGGCACCAGCACAACTCAAGCTATAGCAACTGACATTGACCTACCTGATAGAAGGAGGCTTAGGGATGACCATTTATGAATGCCGATGAGGTCCTTTAGTCTCCTACTGGGGATAGACCCATTGTCACGGGCCCACAATTTTAAATAGATTTCTAAGCCATTTCTGTCTGAACTTGGGATACAAGCACCCTGACGTACCCTGACAGCTTTAAATGGTCAAGTAAAATCTTTATTTATTTGTTCGTTTCATGAAAGTCATATATTTTATGAAGCCCAAATACATACTTGAAATGTTATTTAAAAGTAAATACGTTGAATAAGTAATATACATGGCTGTAACTTGCATTGCATATCTAGAACTTGTTTAAAATACTACCTGGACAAACCAATATATACTTGAAACACGCACTTTTAATGTTTTGTAAGAGAACTCTAACTTTATCAAACCGATGGAAGATAATGTCAGGTCAAAAAAATGGCATCAGAGGTGCCTGCACCCCACAGTCTGGGGAAATAATTTTCAACACCATGACATATAGAAGTAGTGAACAGTACAAAGATCGGGATACTTTCAGAGCAGTGTCAGTTATATAAAGGTCCAAATAATGCTTAAATAGAGAAAATAATGCCCAAGAGAAAGAAAATGCAAGTAAAGATAGAACTATTAAAACAAGATACATGTAATTCAACAGCAAGATGACAGCATTAATCAGTAAACTAAAAATTATGACGCTGTAAAATTTATTAACTGGAGATGTCATGGAAGTAGCACAATTTTGTAAAAGTACATGCAATAATCAGTTGCACCAATCCATAACTTTGCCATAAGAGAAACATGTCTTAAATATGGTAAGTGAACACCATGATGCACAACTACAAATCCTAACCAATGTCCCTACAAAGTGTCAACCTTCTACACCTTGAAGAGTTCAAGAGCCTAGACAAGATTTTAAAAGTCATGGTAACAAGGTCAACCGTTAAATCAAGATCACACAATGATGTAGCACATCTACAACCCCTAAATAATGTCCCTACCAAGTATCAACTTGCTACACCTTATGGTTTCCGAGATATTGCCCAGACAAGATTTTATAGGTCATGGTCACTATGGCAAGGTCAAAGATCAAATCAAGGTCACGCTATGACGTTGCACACCTGCAAACTCCAGCCAATATCCCCAACAAGTATAAACTTCTTACACCATATGGTTTCCGAGATATAGCCTGGACAAGATTTTAGAGGTCAAGGTCACTATGGCAAGGTCAAAGGTCAAATCAGGGTCACACCATGACATTGCACACCTATACCCCTCAACAATGTCTCTACCAAGTATCAACTTCTCATACCTTACGGTTTCTGAGATATAGCCCGGACAAGATTTTATAGGTCAGGCTCACTGCTGCAAAGTCAAAGGTCAAATCAAGGTCGCGCCATGATGTTGTACATTTACACCCCCTAACCAATGTCCCTACCAAGTATCAACTTCTTACATCATATGGTTTCCAAGATATTGCACGGACAATATTTTTAAACTGAAGATAACTACAGCAAGGTCAAAGGTCAAATAAAGGTCACACCATAAGGTTTCACATCTACACCCTGACCAATGTCCTTATCTAATATCAACTTTATACACCTTACAGCTTCTGAGATACAGGCCAGAAAAACTTTTTCTGGGGTGTAAGGTGTAAGGGGTTTTGCTTGGTCTTTCTTGAAGATATCACCCCACTATGCAGACCGAGTTTCTGTCCTGTCCCCAATTGCTCTTGATATTTCTGACGATACGCAATGGCGAGGGACAGAGCTCATATGAGCCCTATATCACATTTTCCAAGACACACCTGTCTTGATCTCCCTATTTTATCGACTTTTTTTAGTTTCACAGAGGACCTGGTTCTAAAAATCATTGCACATTCTCCAAGCAAAGCATGCTTGCTTGACCCCTGGCCTACTGCTCTTGTCTTACATTATCTGGATATTTTTATTACTCCTATCGCTTCAATACTAAATGCATCACTTTGTATTAGAAAATAAAACTATATCAAATTACTCATTGGCTGAAACAGGCAAAATTTAATCACCACAAAGACATCTTCAACAATCAATATGCTATTTCCAATTCTGACTTTGACATGTGAAAATGGCTCAGTAGATTCTTCAGCTCACATAGGTATAGCAGGATATAGGCTGTAATCATACATTAACACCAAGTTTGTTATATTGCAATATGTTTATGGGTGTCGTTGCAGTTGTATTGAAGATTTAAACTAAGAACAACATCTCCTTTACTGAAAGACTCAAAGTATTATTTAACACATCCAGACTGCACTAGTATAGCCCTGTGCCTTACATTCTCCAACTAAAAGAGTCTTTAGGTGGTCATCAGAGTCACTATGTATTTGCATGTACATGGGATCAAACCTAGGTCCTCTGTATTCCTAGACGAGTGTGTTACCTACTAGCTATAGGCCATAATAGCAGATTTACCAACTGTTCCCAGTACAGGTTTCTGCCAATGCATTAGTTAAATACAAATCTAATGCAGGCAATAAGAGGTTTTTCATAAATCATATGCAAAATCTGACTAATGCTTAATACACAGATTAATGAAGTGAGGGTTTGTTATCTAAAATATATTTTACATAACAATCATTTTAATTGTACAATACTCTCATAAGTGTATCTCCAGGGGTGCATAAGGCTAGGCGGGTGAGGACAATTTCAATTTCAGTTTGATTGGAAGATTTAGTGGGATTAGGTTTGTTTCAATCACTTTCCCATAGGACAGTTACATTTAAACATACGATACATCATTTGCAACAAAGCAGTTCCACTCTAGAAGTAGATTCACACATACAGTAAATACATGTTATGGCTGTTTTGTATATTTTGTGGGTAGTTTACCTGACATCTCTTCTGATAGCGAATATTTTTTGCAACACCTTTGGACAGCAAGTTTGTTTGTTCAGTTCTGATTCACAGTGTCATTTCTCATATCACTGCGGCAATAACACACATCCAGAACCCTGTGATGCTGTGACAGGTAAGATGATTTTAAATGTGAGAAATAGTTTAGTGTCATAGGCCGACATCATGTGTATTTTTTTTCAAAAGAAACAGCAGTAAATCTATAATACTTTGACATTTCGCAAGTTTGGCATCTACTCAGAGGCTGTCACCACTGTCTGGGTTCGATTCCCAAATGTAGCAATGCTTTGCAACTGGCCCAATATAGCATTGGCTGTTGAACATGACATAAAACACCACCTTTAAACATGTTTTGTTGAAGTAAGATTTTTGATTGGTAATTGGAATTTGACATCACTGTAAATACTTTCTATTGGTTAAATCAAAGCATTGACTTGAGGGATTGGAAGAAAGAATTACAAATTAGACAGGAACAATCCTCTAAGACACTGATGTCGAAATTTGCAGTTCAGGTTACATCACCAGCATCAAAGAACAAATATCATTTATTCACCTTAAGGTTCAAACCGAGACTTCAACTTAACACCTGTTGAGGTGTGAGGTAGGTTTGTTGCCCAAGTAAGACTAGACAGATGAGTAAAAAATTCCATTTACAGTGGGATCAAATACCAATAGACTTTAATAACACAATTACTTTGATATCGATATTTTCCAGTTTCTTACTGGCATTTTAAGTAAGTGCGAATTTCAACTTGTTGGCATATTAAAGTATATAACTTTAAGGTAATGACTACCAAATAGATTTGATTAATAATAATTTCTTCAAAGTTTGAAAATAAGTTCTTAGTGATATTTGATATCGACAACAGTGAACAAGAGTGAGACATTTTATTGATGCAAGAACTCTGCCCGTAACTGCAATATTTGTAATATCATCTTTCACATCAAACTTAATGAATAAATAACAAAATGTAGAAAAATAAATGTCAATACAGTTACAGATCAATGAAGATAATGCAAAGCTGATTTTATAGACAAAGATCTGAATTTATGTTTTACATCCTGTTTAACAGCATGGGTCATACTAGGGCAGGAAAGGTGTATATACGAAAGATATCCTCTATCAGGACATTTGTATCCTCGTCACAATTTCAAAAGTTTCTCCAATGGTGACAGGTAGAAGGTTAGAGAGTCCTGTAGATTTGTATACTTCCTAGTGGGTTTTCCAATCTCACTACTTTGTAGAACTTCCTTTCTGAAAACATTATAATAACGTTTTATGTAACATACAATGGTGACACTGGGGTTCCGTTTAGGTAATCTTTCAAAATTTCTAGTTAATATGAAAATTTATATAATTAGTCAAGAGTATCAAGTAATTAACCAAAATGCATAGAGGTAGTTACAATATCAAAAATTATACAATTATAAATGATTTTGATTTCAACTGACTCTTTATTACTGATAAATATTTAATAATAAAAATATGAAATGTGTATTATCTGGTTAGACATATACACTGAATTATACACATGTTTCATACACATGCATCACTGAATTGCTAATGCATAATGATTTCAGACTGACACATTTCGGAATTTTGATTTTTCACAAAATGTTCACACAAGAACCACTTACATGGGTGGTCAATTTTCTGCTGATGTCATACTTGACTAACCATTTGTTTAAAAAAATCAAACTTGACAGTCTTTGTTTTAAATTCAGGAGTCTGCAGCCCTTGGACAGTGTGGATATACTGGAGATATTCAGTGGTCTGGTCCAGGCTGTCAAGTTGAGGATATCGCATTTGGAAAAACGATTACCTGGCTAATGAAGTGAATACCTCTGGAGTTTATTCAAAAATAGACAGCTTCATTTCTGGAAGCATCAATGGCCAATGTGGAGTTCCTGCTGATATTGAGACAAGTGACCTTGAAATTTCATGGTATATTGATCTTGGAAGTCGCTATTCAGTTGAAACAGCCGTAATCAATTATAATTATTCCGGTGACTCATATTATGACAATTATGGTTATCAGTCTTGTTTTTATTTTTATTTGTATATTTATGAGGACCAATAGAGTTAGGAATTTTGTGATTTAATTGATATCGTATCCAATGATGAAATTTCATGCTTTGAGTCACTGTGTTACAATTCCCCCTCATATGAATTCCATTGTTATGAAAATCTGATTACACGCTTTCTCGAGATCAAACTTAATTACTTCTTGGGTGAATTTCAGGTTTATCAATATATTCCTATTTGTGATATAACCATTATGGGTACAGCTGAGCTTCAAGTAAACTGCACAAACTGTCTACAGAATGATGCCTACCCTTGTGGAAATGGAATATGGTGTGAGATGTGTAATCCTGGCTGGCTGCCACCTGACTGCCAGAAACCTTGTGAATTTCCACATCATGGTAGTAATTGTTTGTCATGTCCCCATCACTGCAAAAATGTATTGTGTGATGCATTCGATAAAGTTCTTAAAGACCCTGATCTATGTGTTAGCTGTGATATGTGGTATATTAATCCAAGCAAGTTTTGCAGTGATTACATAGAGAAGCTTGAACCACCATCCATTAATGCAATCAAAGAAGTAGATGTCAGTTTCAGTGAAATAACAGTGCATATTTCATATGACAGGAGGGTAGCAAGTGAGGCTTCAGGTTACTACAAATATGGTATGGAGTATTCAGTGGACAACTTCACCAGACACATTACTGGGAGCCCCCAGCCACTTTGATAATTCAAATTATTTTGTTGCAACTATACCTACAGAACTTTCATCTGATGTTCAATTATGGATAAGGACAAGGCTGTTTAGAGAACAAGATGGTATCAGAGAAATTGGTGGTGACCCAAGTTCAGTTCTTATTTCAAAGATTTGTTCTGCATCCTTTACATCAAGCCAGTGTCAGTCATTAATGTGCACATGTGCTGGTGATTGCAAGTTTGAAGAATTTGATGACATATTTTTCATGTTCAGAAAGTCTGGCTCAGCTACCTGATTTAAAAGTCCTGTTCAGCATCATTTTTCGTGTCACATTATTATGACACTTAAAGATGGTGGGAAGTTTGAGGCTCTCCTGAGACAAAGAAGGTATGAAAATGGTCTTCAGATAAATGTTGAGAGCAACATTAATGTTATTGATATTGATAACTGCCAACATATAACTGTTGTGATTATCATAGCTGCTTTGCTTGTGTTTTTTGTACTGACTACACTATGTCTCCTAATATTGGTCTGCAGATTGGGAAACTATTGTGCACATATTCAGGATCATGGCAAGAAGAAAGACACTCCCCAATTAAAAGATATTGAAAGTAATTGTCTTAAAATCCTTGAATCTGTTGATACAAAGGATTTAAATGAATGTGCAGTTAATACTAAAGATATGAATACAAGAGCAGCTGATGGTGTAAAAATGTGATTGCAGGGGCAGACAGTTAGACCCTTAGCTGAATTCAAAATCTAGTGAAACACAGGCAAATCAAGCAATGAAAATTTGTGATGTGATAGACACCTCATCATAACCAACAGGCTTTTTGGGGGGAGCTACATAACATCATGGCAATAATTTAGATTATCTGCTACACTTTTACCATATCAACTGTTAGATTCAATTGGTCTGTATCCAGAGCTTAACTGATAATGCAAACAACCAATCAATGTACAGGTAACAAAACATTTTTTTTTTTTTTGGAATCAGCAATCTTGATTTTTTAAATTTTGTGTATGTTATGATATTCCTCCTTGTGTCAAACACATTTTAATTTTAAACTCTTAACTCTGACATCTTTAGTCCAGTCCAAAGTAACTCGTGGTATATTCTAGGGGCCTGTCCTGGTAAGTCTTAAACCTACCTTGTTGTTTTAATTCAATTAAATTCTAGCATACAATTGCAAGGTATGGAGAAGTCACATCTAAATATGGGGATTTTATTGGCTTGGAGTTTCAGACTTTCACAGTTATTAATACAGGCTATCTCCTGTTATGAGGCAGTTCAAGCTGGTTGGAACAGAAGGCTTGTTTTATAATATCATTTCTCCATGACCATTTTCTAAACCTAGACACATTATAAATGATTTAAAAGTACAGAATCAGACCTTTTAATTACAAAAGACATTCAAAGTTGACCCAGATAAAAATATTTCACTTTAAGAGTTTTCAACATAGTTATTTCAATTCAATGGGCGTGTGTATAAATGCGAGTATTTGATTGGCTAGCGGTATCATGTGGCTAGATGAATGGACAGACTTTCACATTTATTAATATGCTGTATGAGTATTCTGTTTGACAGCAAACATGAATATGGAATTATGTGTAGTAAAAAACATAACATCAGTGCTGTTGACAATCACAATCCATATATAAGGCCAATTTTAAATTGTAGTTGTATATAGTTTTAATAATTTTAATGTGCATGTTATTTAAGTTTGGAATATCCCTGTGAATAGAATCACTTTTTCCAACTGGCCTAAATTTCCCATTTTTTACAATGTTCAGTGTGACATTTTCTGTAATCCACAGTTAACTAGAAAACATCAATAAAAATCAGAATCTTTTTAAAATCACATTTGGCAAAGTCATACCAACATAAAAATTACTTTAGGAGTTGTCACAAACACAAAGATATGCAAACCAACTGAAAGGCATCATTTGGATTAAATTAATTGTAATATAATCCAAATGATGCCTTTCAGAGGGATACTTGACTGCCTTGACAGAGGTCTACACTTTACATTTGCTTTCATATCTTAAATATTTTTTAAATGTTGGTTTACACTTTATGTTGAAAGTTACCTAAGATATGATAGTAACTTTGGGCTTGTAATTATTGAAGGTTTTAAGCGTTTCTTTTGCATCAGATTTATGTCGCATTATTTTTGTTTTCATTTTTCTTTTGTTAAAACCCTCAAACATTCTATTTGCCTAGATATTATTACACTTTTGCTTTGTTGCCAATTTTAGCTCCTGACCAAAAAATAATAGTAAACAAATAGCATAATTTGCAAATAAAATGAGCATAAGGAAATCCACTCCATGTCTTTATTTTAGTCTAGATGTTGCTGCTGCAAGTTGGGGTCAATGTTCTGTTTTGATGAAACACCAGTAGCCTGCATGTTAGGAGCTATGAGCTGACCAAATAATTTCCCTCTTACGGTATGCTTACATAAAAATAGGCATTTATAAAAGTATATTATGCAAACTATTGCTTCGTTATTAATATTTTTAAATTACAAAGAACCTTAAACAAGGCTCTCAATATTATATTCTACAATACACTACTACACACTCGCTGTAAAGGTTATGATTGATGAATGCCTTAACTACTAAACTGAAACTTGTATAGTTTCACTCGTGCCACTCTGTTTGGGTTTTTAGTGATTCAGCAGTTCTATATTTAGTCACTTGACTCTCACCTCTGTTGGTATGGGTCCGAATCAAGCTCAACAAGTGAGATTCAAAACAACAGAGTTGTGCAGATATACTGAATATCAGAATATAAAAAAAATTTGCTGGTAAACAATGGATAGATTATCGGACAGGTTACCAGAGACAGGGTTGGAAAACTGGATTTAACTGTTACTCAGGTAGATAAAATATTGTGGTCATGTCAGGCTGACTTCAATACTGCAATTTATAGTGTAACTGTTATTTCTAGTGTTTGATAAAATTAAGTAAAACTTTCTGCCTTGTTCCTTTTACAACTTGAATGCAACAGATAATTGCGACAACACTTAAACCATCAACCATAAACAAGATTTAAGCACTTTCTTCAATATGCAATTTGCAAATTAAAATCACACATTAAAGGAAGTAATACATATATGGATTGGACAGTAGTCAGCTAAATAAAAAGTACATTTTCATATATGATCTGATTCAATGCTGTTTGAAGTTGTACCCCTGGCCCCACACAAACACACAAAGGTAAACATCAGAGGCATTATCTTATGCTATACCTAGTGCAAAGGCTAGGGACAACCATGCTTACCTGTTTGCAGAAGCCCATTCACCTTAGCTGTCCCACTACCTGTTTCTTCTCTAACATGACCTGGCTATGTTAAATGGACCAAATATTCAATATGTTTATGTACAGCTGCCCTTTAGGGTGCCATTTGATGGAAATCAAGCACAATAAAAATTCTTAGATAGATTAGAACCTTCACAAATAGATAAAAAAGAGAATAAGATATTGTCATATTCCTGTCCACATTGTTTTCACTGCTGACGATTTTGCGAAGAAATGGTAAATACAAGATACAAAAACCCAGTTCCTGCTTGAATTTCAATGACGAGATTTGGACTAGAAACAGGGTTTAGACCCAATACGGCTGCATTCTTTTGAATATCGTGAGCTGGTGTTAAATACCCGTGAAACAGTTCTTTGCATTTGTAACCGCATTTTTACGGGATATGAACTGGTATGTACCAGTGCTGAATAGATGAAAGAATGCATCATTAATATCCATCACGTATAAGGAAATCTCGATCGTGATTTAACTCTTTATATCAATTTTTTATGCAATAAAATTATATTCTTGCCATATATTACGAAAAACTTATCACATCAAATATTGCTTATTAAACATAAAAATAATTTGAGATGACAATAATCTTTAAAAGCAAATACGTGTTTTGGGGCAATAGTAGAAGATATACAACACTTCAACTTATGCATATTTATAAATTACAGATGTTGTTTAATTATTTTGCAATATCATTATGTTGCAAAAGGGGCATATAATGTCAAAATGTGTACCAAATGATTTAACGAGATATACATTATATTTATTTTTTTTGCCTTTATTGTTGCTAGGTGTAGCAACGATTGCCAATTGTTCAAAATGCTTGGCAATACCTGACTCTTTTTGCAGAGTAAAACAGTCAAGGTCAACCAGACTATGATTAGATCATGATTGCACTTGAAACTGTGTACAGCTTGTAGTCATAATGTGCCTCTTGGTTCAACATTTTGGAGAAAAAATTCAAATTTAAGTTTTTTGTTGTGATTTGCACAAAGAGCCATGGGAACACAAATTTACAAATAAGTAACACAGCAACTTGTTCATGTGTATATGTGGGAAATATGAGGGCCTTCTACATTAAAACGAATACGTTGTACAGTACTTTACAGTCTGGAAATGTTTATTTTATTTGATCTTTACGGATATATACCTTCAGAAGTTAGATTATCGGCAAAAAGAAATGAAAAGCAAATTTAATGGCAAAACTGTGCTTTATACTGGGGCACCAGTAAATATAAAAATATTGTATTTAACTCATGATTTTTCCTATGATCTATGTATGTGACGAAGATATTCAGAAAAAAAGTTCAACTATCTCCTGATTTGCACTCAAAATTCCCCAAATTTGGAGGGGGCTTTGTGTGCTCCAGAAAGTATTTGCTCATCAAATTTGAACCCGATTAAGTGCTGTAGTTTTGGAGGTAGAAGATCAAGAAGGTGTACAGACAGACTGGCTGAAGGACACAAAGACAGTAAAGATGTAACAAAACTAATAACAATAACGCTCCCCTGTCAGAGAGCATTAATAATAATAACAATAATAATAGTTAAAATGAAAAAACCCTTGTGAATTCCTTGGTTTTTAACCTAGGTTAGCAGATTGCCTCTGATTGCGCCTGCATTTCCACAATGGAGATGTTGTTTTGGTTTAAGTTTTCATAAAGAAAAACAAATAAATTCTGTCATTTAATTTTCCCCCTTTCATCATATGGAAAAGATTTCAAAATAGAAATGAAAAGTAAAAATATATGCAGATTTTTTTAAAAGTTGTTCTGGGTGAGAGGTAAACTTAGTACCTTAATAGGGATTACAAGTACCACACTCATCGCTCAGAGCTATAGCTGCAGATGATTAGATCACATAAGATGGGGAAGAAATTGGAGAAAAGGGAAAAGTTGATGGAAGAATGAAAAGAAAACAAAAGAAAAAAAAAGTGGTAGAGAAAATAAGAAGAAAGGAAAAAAATAAGTAAAAGTTACCCAAATTACATAAAAGTTTCTCAGATTTTCCTGCTGTGTCAGTTTAAGAAAACAAAAAAAAAATTGTTATTTTCTCTAGAGTCATGGTGGTTCCATGTACCCTGGGTAATTTTGCAGAATTTTTATTTTGTTCCTTGAATTGCATTTGATTGTGTTATGCTCATAAATGTGGACTAAAATTAGGTCTGACAACATGAACAATGTGTCAAAGTTTATAAAAGTGTAAAACAAGTAATGCCCAGGTCTCACAGTGGCGAATTTTAATGGTGCATATCGGCGAATAGCAAATTCTCCACTATTCTTGGTGGATTCCTCATAATTCTTCATTTGTCTTCAGTTATCTTTTTTTTCTCTTTTTTGTATAAAATTTTAAGTAAACAATTTATTAAATACAGCCCAACTTTTACTAAATTTTTCTACAGTCTGGTTGTAAGTTGACAGTAACCTTTGTCCCTCAAATACTTTTTTATTTTTCGATGAAGATGTACATTATCAAATGATTTTTGTTGTCTTGAATTAGAGAATATATGACTCTTTACGACCATTATTATTGTATTGACAGGAAGGAAATGTTGGTCTCTCATTGTATATCCTAGCAAAATTTCTTGAGGACAGAGTTCAAACTGAAACCAGTTTTTGATGCAATCCACAGCCTCATTCCAGATTTGGTGAGATACAGAACAATCATAGAAAAGATGTTTTAATGTTTCAGTATCAGACTGACACATCAAACATAATTCCGATTGAACTATTCCCATTTTACACAGTAACCTCTGTGTACCTAAAATCCTATGAATAAGCCTATATTGAAACCAAATTAATTTGTTTTCCTGTACCGTTTTCACACAAACAGTAAAAAATTGTTTCCATGTATATTTTTCAGTAAATTCGCCAGATGTTCTTCCTTGTTCTCAACTGGTTCTTCTATAGGTGTAGAAGATTTTTCAAAGATCGTATTCATTCTCCCCTACCTGTAGCTAATTTGTGGGTAATTGTAGTGGAATCGCCAGATATCTTCACCAGTTCGTAGGGTATTCTCAGTACATTCTTGCTTTGTCTAGGGTTAATCTCAGGATGGTTGAAATGAATTGTAGAACATTGACGAATTGTCATAGAAGTACGAAGATCTTTTATCACATGATCGCACTTGCCCTCCTTAAGCCCTGAGATCATTGTAGCAACCTCTCGACTATGGGACCTGGGCATAAGTTTATAACAATAGATGCATTTCAAAGTGTTTTTTTTCATGGAGTCTCATTTTTCTGTGGATTTTATTTATGAATGAATGTGTTTAGAAAGAATAATGTTCAGAAAAACAGTTTACCAAAGCATGTTCCATAAAACAATGACATTCCAGAAAAACACATATATGGTTCCTTTTCTGCTTTATTTCACACCTGGATTTGTTATTGGTTATAATTAACTGAAAACCAAAGGTAATGTTTGTGTACTGAAAGATAAAAGGTTTGTGGGATTGTTGTTGCAAGTATTTTCATCCATCAGTAACTCATCGACACATTCTGTTAATTTCAATTGCAAGTCTAACAGTTGCAGGAGTTTACTGTTCACGTGGTACGCCTGCACCTTTCTTGCTCCGAAACCTGTAATGACCAGTATTACAATTTGTCCATTTGTATGCTAAATATGAATCTTCTTTGTTAATTTTTCTGAAACTAAAGAAGTTGGTGATACTACTTGTACAAGTAAAGGCAATTGCTATGTAATTACAAAGTCCTGCTTTAGTTCAGTTGAAATTTATTAAATCTCACTATGTAACTGGTATCCAGATTTGCCGATCCAGCACTAACGTGGGCAAAGAAGCTGATGATGTCACAAGTGGCACCCTCTGGTGCATGATAATATTTCACTTAAAATTCAGGGAAGTGATGTGTTAGTGGCTACAACTCTTAACTAAAAGTGACTTATTTTCGCAGCTGTCTTTTTGTTGTATATGTATTTTGTATATATATATATAGTGAGAGAGCTATTAGACCTGTTACATATATTGGTGTTACATATATTGGACACTATATTAGTACATTGTATATTACATATATTAGGCACTATATTAGTGCATTGTTTAATTTAAGCTTTATGTTTATACATTGTCATAGAAGATAATTGTGTTGTTGGTTCTTTAAAGTAAGGGAGTTATTGACTTTTGTGTTTTAGTGTTTATTGATCTGTTCACAGACTGGGGGGAAATCCCCCCCCCCCCTCAGTGGTTATGTTAGATTTGGGGAAACCCAATTTCCAGTAGTTTCTAGAACTTCCTCCTTTGGCCTAGATGGCTCAAGCTTTTTTGAGTTGGTTCTGTACAATTCCAGAGAAATCTGTGAATGTATATAAGGAATGTACATCTGACCACAAGTGAACTTTGTATTCGCTGGCTATAAGGAGAGCTATTGTGTTTTGGAATATAATATAACTTGTGTTGCTGTGAACTTTTACTGGAGTGAACTAGATACATTGTCTGGACAGATTTATTGCACTTTGGATATTTTTGGATATTGTACAGTTATATAACAGAGAGTGGATTTACTGCATCTTGGACATTGTCCATATCTTGGAGCAGACAGTACAATTGTGTTAACTCTCTAAAAATCTCCAGACAGACCTTCTGTGTGACTGGATATATAAAGGATAGCAGGACAAGCACCTTTTGTGTTGTTGAGTGTGGGACGGGTCACAGGATATAGATATCTGTGTGCGAGTGAACGCTGGACAGATCACGGGACAGACCACAGGATATTGGACAGATCACAGAATATACCACAGGACGGATTACAGAACAGATTGCGGGATACGGCGGATAAACTTATTCTTAATCTCAGTGGTCAGGTTAGCAAGATCTTGTTATTGTATTAGTGTGCTTAGTTAAGGGCATACCAGTTGACTGTAATCATTATTGTTAATCGCTAAATAAATTTGTTAAGTTAAGCTTTTTGCTTTTTTTTCTGTTACAATTTAAAGACAAACGGTAATTGCTACCATGCTTGCCCGTGACCGTAACAGGAAAATTTGGGGGCTCGTCCGGGATCCAACCATTTGATTACAACTATTTGATCAACCGTTCAATTAACATTTTGAAAATCCATTTGATTTAGTAATTGATTACAGTCAACAGTGCTCAAAATGGCTAGTGCTAAAGAGTTTGTACAGTCACCATCTATAGAAGTTCTAGAAACTTTTAAAAAAGATATGTTAATGCAAATAGCACAAGAATTACAGTTACAGGTGAAAAGGTCAACACGTAAACATGAACTTAAAAGGCTTATTGTTGAACAGTTGGTTGATGAAGATGTTTTACCTGATAGTTGTTTAGAAGTGTATAAGCCTCTACCAATGGAACCTTCTGGGCAATATGAGATCAGGCGATTAGAAATTGAAAGAGAGTTAAGACTTAAAGAGCTTGAAACTCAAGCTCTAGCTCAACAATGAAAAGAAGAGCTTGAAGCTCAACAACAAAAAGAAGAGCTTGAAGCTCAGCAGCGAAAAGAAGAGCTTGAAGCTCAAGCTCAAAAGGAAGAGCGAGCGCTTAAACATGAAAGAGAAATGAGAGCTTTAGAACTCAATGCCCGTAGAATTGCCCATGAAGAGTCCATTGCTACCAAATTTGATTTGGGTAAAAATGTGCGACTGGTACCACCTTTTAATGAGTTGGAGGTCGATAAGTACTTTCAACACTTTGAAAGAGTAGCTCAGAATTTGAAATGGCCTACAGACCAGTGGCCTTTATTGCTGCAAAGTGTTTTGAGGGGAAAGGCCCAGGAGGCATACACAGCTTTGCCAATTTCTGAATGTGTGGACTATAACTCTGTCAAAAATGCTATTTTGAAAGCATATGAGTTGGTACCAGAAGCATATCGTCAAAAATTCAGAAATTATCGTAAACAAGAAAGTCAAACTCATGTTGAATTTGCCCATGAGAAAGAAGTGTATTTTGACAGATGGTGTAATTCTAGGGAAGTAGGTACAGACTTTGAAAAACTTAGGCAAGTTATTTTGATTGAAGAGTTCAAAAGGTGTGTTCGTGATGACATTAAGACCTATCTAGATGAACAGAAAGTTGAAAATTTGGCAAAAGCAGCAGCTTATGCTGATGATTATGCGCTAACTCACAAGTCCACTTTCAACAAGAATAAGTCCTTTGGTCCTGCTAAAAGGTCGTATCCAGAAATAGGAAAGAAATCTGAAAATGTAGCTCCAGAAAAGAGTTCAGATAAGGGTCAAACTTCAAATCAGACTATGAGTAAGGATAGGAAGCCCAGATCCTTTGCTCCTGTGTGCCATTATTGTAAGAAACCTGGGCATGTTATGTCTGACTGTTGGCTCTTAAAGAAGAGAAGAGAAAAGGAAGCAACGCCCAACGCCTTTGTGTCTAGCAAATCTAACTGGCGTTCAAATGCCAATAGAGCAGAGTCTAGTATTGGTTTAGACAAGTCTGAGATTATTAGGGAAGAGTTCAAACCTTTTGTGTCTGAGGGTTTTGTATCCTTGGAAAGTAGTTCCAGTCAGGTCCCCATTAAGATATTAAGAGACACTGGAGCTACTCAGTCCTTACTTTTAGAAGGTGTATTGCCATTGAGTGTAAGCACATCTACTGGTGAGAGTGTCATTGCTCAAGGTATTGAAGGAGGCTGTGTGAACGTTCCCTTGCATAAGGTCAAGTTAGTATCAGACTTAGTTACTGGTTCTGTTGTTGTGGGTACCAGGCCCACTTTACCCATTAAAGGGGTATCTTTGTTGTTGGGAAATGATCTGGCAGGTGGAAAGGTAGTTGCTGATCCTAAGGTTACTTCTAAGCCGATCACTTTGGTTAGCACTGAGAAATTAGAAGAGGTTATTCCTGGTATTTTTCCCTCCTGTGCTGTGACTCGAGCTATGGTCAAAAAGGCCCAAGAAGAACCAAAAGATTGTAAACAGTCTACAGATGTCTTAGTTGATTTGTCAGATACATTCTAAAACAACTATGACCATGATGTGCAGAATACTAGTGATACTAATCCCAAGGCTAGGATAGATTCTGAAAAACAAGACTCAATTGACTGTCAAGATGTATCACTTTCAAAATCAAAATTGATTTCAGAGCAGGAAAATGATCCTGAATTAGCTCCTTTATTCAAGTTGGTTTTACCACCAGTAGAGCTAGATAAGATCCCTGTAGGCTATTATGCCAGAAATGGTGTGCTTATGCGGAAGTGGAGGCCACCAAATGTCCCTGCATCTGAAGAATGGTCAGTAGTACAGCAGATTGTTGTACCAAAAATGTACCGAAGTGAGATACTGAAATTGGCCCATGAGTCTCCAATGGGTGGCCATTTAGGCATCAACAAAACTTACAACAAGATAACCAAACATTTCTATTGGCCTCAAATTCGGCACTGTGTGGCAGAATTTTGCAAGACTTGTCACATTTGTCAAATGGTAGGAAAGCCAAACCAAAAAATTCCTGTAGCTCCTCTCAAACCCATTCCAGCGTTTGAGGAACCATTTAGCAAAGTGATAATTGACTGTGTAGGTCCCTTACCAAAAACTAAATCCAGAAACCAATATCTTTTGACAATTATGTGTGCTTCAACCAGATTTCCCGAAGCCATACCTTTGACCAACATAACAGCTCCCAAAATCTCAAAAGCTCTGGTTAATTTCTTTACTCTAGTTGGCTTACCAAAAGAGATCCAGTCAGATCAAGGGTCAAATTTTATGTCAGGACTATTTCAACAGGTTGTATTTCAATTGGGTGCCAAACAGATCAAACCTAGTGCATATCACCCAGAATCACAAGGTGCACTTGAAAGGTTCCATTCCTCTTTGAAGAATATGATTAGGACATATTGTTTAGACAATGAAAAAGACTGGGATGAAGGCATCAGCTTATTATTGTTTGCAGTTAGAGAGTCTGTTCAAGAGTCTTTAGGCTTTAGTCCCTTCGAGTTGGTCTTTGGCCATTCAGTCCGTGGTCCTCTCAAGTTGTTGAAGGAAAATTGGTTATCTGAGAACACTGAGAGCCTAAATCTGTTAGATTATGTCTCGAAGTTCAGAGATAAGTTGAAGAAGGCTTGTGAGCTGGCGCAACAAAACTTGAAAACTTCTCAGTCAAAAATGAAGATGCTTTATGATAGGAAGTCACAAAACCGTATTTTCAAACCAGGTTACAAGGTTTTAGTGTTACTACCTGTCCAGGGAAACACGTTACAGGCCAGATATCACGGGCCATACAAAGTGTTAAAGAGAGTAGGTGACCTGGACTATATCATTGAAACCCCGGACAGAAGAAAGTCAACCCAACTATGTCATGTATATATGGTAAAACAATACTTTGAAAGGGGTGTGAAAAAGCCTGTTATGGTCACTGACTGTAATATAGAAAGTAACAGTAATCAGGAGCACGAAATATGGGACGACACTCCTGATCTTGATGTTGAATGTAAAATTAGGTTGAGTAATTCTGAGATCCTTGATGATTTGGAAACCAAACTGAGTCATGTACCACCAGATAAGAGGGTTCCACTTATTGAATTGCTCTTAAAGTATAAGTCAGTGTTCCCAAATGCCCCTAATAGGACAAATATACTCATGCATGATGTCGATGTCGGCGATGCCCGTCCGATCAAACAGCATCCGTATCGGGTAAATCCTATGAAACTCGAAAAATTAAGGCAGGAAGTGCAATACATGCTAGAAAAAGATATAATTGAACCAAGTCAAAGTAGTTGGGCATCCCCTTGTGTTTTGGTCCCGAAACCAGACGGTTCAATCAGATATTGCACTGACTACAGAAAAGTCAATGTTTTGAGTAAAACGGATTCCTTCCCTATCCCAAGGATGGAAGACTGTATTGATCGGATTGGCAATGCCAAATACATCACAAAGTGTGATTTACTGAAAGGATATTGGTGTGTACCTCTTACTGAGTGGGCCAAAGAAATATCAGCCTTCGTGACCCCTGATGGTCTATATCAGTACAAGGTGATGCCATTTGGCATGAAGAACTCCCAGGCCACATTTCAAAGACTAATGAATATATGTTTAAAAGACTTAGAAGGTGTTGAAGTGTATGTGGATGATATTGTCATCTTTAGTGATACTTGGGAAGAACATTTAAAAAGGCTTGAACAAGTCTTGTTTCGGCTCAAAGAGGCAAACCTCACTGTAAATTTGTCAAAGAGTGACCTTGTAAAAGCCAAAGTTATTTACTTAGGGCATGTAGTAGGTCATGGAGTTGTGACACCAATCAAAGCCAAAGTCAAAAGCATCATTGACTACCCCGTTCCTGAAAATAAGAAAAGCTTAATGAGGTTCCTTGGAATGGCAGGATATTATAGAAAATTTTGCAAAAATTTTTCAGAGGTCACTGCTCCACTGACTGAGCTACTGAAAAAGAATGTAAAATATCACTGGTCAGAGACTTGTCAAAAATCATTTGACAAAGTAAAGAACCTTCTCTGTTTAAAGCCCGTACTAACTGCTCCGGACTTCAGTAAACCTTTCCGGCTGGCTGTAGACGCCAGTGATGTGGGTGCAGGTGCAGTTTTACTGCAATGTGATAATGAAGATATTGAACATCCCATCTGCTATTTTTCAAAAAAATTTAATGTTCATCAAAAGAACTACTCTACAACAGAAAAAGAATGTTTAGCACTCATTTTGGCCATCCAGCATTTTGACATATACATATCTTCATCATCAAAACCCACCATTGTATACACAGATCACAATCCACTAGTCTTCTTGCACAAAATGAAAAACAAAAATAGAAGATTATTGAACTGGAGTTTAATGTTGCAAGAACACAATCTTCAAATAGAACATGTTAAAGGAAAGGATAATATCTGTGCGGACGCCCTGTCCAGAAGCTGTATTTAAAGTGTAATTTATATACCTGTAATTAGTAAGTTTATAAAGGTTATACATGGTACTAATTTTACTTTTGTATTTTGACAAAAATGTTTTGTAAAAGTTATTACCTGTGTTTGTATACATCATGAAAATCTCTTGTAAAATTTTGTAATCCCTTGGTTTCCAAAATTTTTCTTTAAGGGGGGAGGTGTTACATATATTGGACACTATATTAGTACATTGTATATTACATATATTAGGCACTATATTAGTGCATTGTTTAATTTAAGCTTTATGTTTATACATTGTCATAAAAGATAATTGTGTTGTTGGTTCTTTTTGTGTGTTGACATTTAAAGTAAGGGAGTTATTGACTTTTGTGTTTTAGTGTTTATTGATCTGTTCACAGACTGGGGGGAAATCCCCCCCTCAGTGGTTATGTTAGATTTGGGGAAACCCAATTACCAGTAGTTTCTAGAACTTCCTCCTTTGGCCTAGATGGCTCAAGCTTTTTTGAGTTGGTTCTGTACAATTCCAGAGAAATCTGTGAATGTATATAAGGAATGTACATCTGACCACAAGTGAACTTTATATTCGCTGGCTATAAGGAGAGCTATTGTGTTTTGGAATATAATATAACTTGTGTTGCTGTGAACTTTTACTGGAGTGAACTAGATACATTGTCTGGACAGATTTATTGCACTTTGGATATTTTTGGATATTGTACAGTTATATAACAGAGAGTGGATTTACTGCATCTTGGCCATTGTCCATATCTTGGAGCAGACAGTACAATTGTGTTAACTCTCTAAAAATCTCCAGACAGACCTTCTGTGTGACTGGATATATAAAGGATAGCAGGACAAGCACCTTTTGTGTTGTTGAGTGTGGGACGGGTCACAGGATATAGATATCTGTGTGCGAGTGAACGCTGGACAGATCACGGGACAGACCACAGGATATTGGACAGATCACAGAATATACCACAGGACGGATTACAGAACAGATTGCGGGATACGGCGGATAAACTTATTCTTAATCTCAGTGGTCAGGTCAGCTAGATCTTGTTATTGTATTAGTGTGCTTAGTTAAGGGCATACCAGTTGACTGTAATCATTATTGTTAATCGCTAAATAAATTTGTTAAGTTAAGCTTTTTGCTTTTTTTTCTGTTACAACTTAAAGACAACCGGTAATTGCTACCGTGCTTGCCCATGACCGTAACAGACCCATCCCTACTGGACAAGTACAACCCAAGTCTCAAGTTACTGACATCCCCCTAACTGGAATACAGAAGCTCAAGGTTGACCATTTGTCAACGTCCTTGAGGTTCTTTAACCTTGCACTGGGGATAGGGCCCAGTCATCCCAACCACTGTGTATCTGCTTGTAACAGTGTTTGAACCCACATCCTATGTGTTCCTAGGCACGTGTGTTACCCACTGGCCACAGAGGCAGATATTGACTATATTGATATTGACACAATATTGACACTCTCATTATACCCATTTCACACTACAAGTAGAAAAACCAGTGGTTATTATGGGTGTTAGACAAGGCGTCCCTGTCCTTCAGCTACCGTGCGATGTCTGCACGCAAGCTTGTCGCACAGTGGCCAATGATCCAATTCCTTGGGCATCCTATAGAAATTTTTAAAAGTTTAAAACTCTTTTTAAAAAGTTTCAAATTTCTGCCTCTGAGGCCTTGTCCATCATTAGCACCCAGTCACTGTCTCTTTTGTGCCCTATCACTGTCCCTTTATATGTGTGTCTCCGTCCCCTGCCCATCCATTTCTGTAACCTGCCATAGATAAATTTTTCCATGGCCCACGGTTTATATAAGTTTGTGACTTGTTCTCATTTTGGTAGCACATGTTTTTAGCGTGTCTACCTAAGGTGAGTTGGGGTTAAAGGATGTTTCCTCTCGTTGACCAGTACTTGTACTACTGTTGTCCTACTATTACTGATGGTTACACACTGTGTCCCATCACCCCTTGTAGTGTGAAATGGGTGTTAGAAATCTGAGATAAAACATAAAATACCAAAAGAATATAAAGCCAAGTCTAAATTTCCTAGTATTTTATATAAAGTATTACATATGGTGGATAATAAAACATTTGAAATATGATCATTAACCAATCTATCGGCTGTGGCTCTAATATTATAACCTATTGTCAGAATTATAAATAAGTTTAATTGGACAAAAACGATATAGATTTTTATACAGCCCCCCCCCTTCCCCCAGTGACCCTAAGACAGTAAAAGACATTGCTGGGTTTTAAAATTATATTCTGAATTCTAATTTTCTTTTTTATGAGCACATATACTGGTTAGTAAAATAACATGTCTATGGTTATATGCAAACTGACCACATTACTATTGTTTATTGAGGTTTCAGGGGTTGAACCAGCTCGGGTCAAAGCGAAAGGGGTGAGGTCAGAATGACGAGTCTGAGGTCAAGCAATTTGAATGACCTTGCTCAAAGGTTAAAGGTCAAACTGACCGGAACATGGGATACGCCCAAAAGTGCCGAAGCACAGACCTGGAGGTGGTTCAAGCCCAGAACTAACACCAGAAGTACTGACTTTTATAGGCATACAATGGCGGGTCCCAAGTAGTTCAAAGGTGTATAAGTGGAGGAGTGTGATGATACACAAAAGTAAACCAGGTTTAATAAATTTTTTGGTGTAAAAGGGGAATAATAATGTATTTGAAAGGTGATATTTACATTTACCAGAAAATGTAGCCACCCAAACCCCAGTAGGATCAGTAGTGTAGAGCTGCTTGGAATGCTAAGGAGACAGGAGAGGATGTAGAAGGAGCAGAGGATAAGTATGTCCAGATTGCATCGGATTTCCACGTTCTGTGTCTCATAATGTGTTCCAATGGAACACCATGATTGAAGGCCCATGAAGCCCCAGCCCTCCTGAATGTATCGGCTGCCATTTCGATAACCGAAAGCGACCGATAAATCGATGAAATAGTCATCTTGGAATTTGAAACCCAGCAGATCAATGTCTCCAGGGTCAACTTTGATCTGCCGAAAAGCTCTGCTGATGTCTATCTTGTAAATCATTGCAGCTGGGCCTAATTTTCTAAGGGTAGCGGTAATCTGATCAACAGAAGGATATTTAAGTGCGAATTCAGTACCTAAATGCATGTCTTTAGCTACACCATGATTTACTGAGAAGCTCAAGGGCCAACTAAGGTCCATTATAGTCCTATTGGTGTCACTATCTTGCTTATCCCTAACCATGAGAGGAGATGTATGCAAGGCTATCGGTTTATTCTGAAAGGGGACTATCGCTTCATAGTTGGATTCGTCTTGTATATATTTTGCAATATGAGCTTCATGACGTATGGCTGACGTATGGCTGACGTATGGTTCTGTTCTGTTGATACTAATGGCGAGTTTCTATCGAAGTCGAGGGGAAAGCCATACTTGAGTAGGTCAAGGAGTTGCTTATCCCAATACTCAGCCAAGTAGGTGTCCCAGGTATGACATTTCAGATTGGATTTAACAGGGATCCTACAACCTAGAAAGTTTGGGCTTCCGCTGTTTTTGACCATGATGTGAGCTTGAATGATATCTGGAATAAAGTCCCAAGATTTGGGATCGCCATTGTAAATCTTTAGAGGACCCTTTGGTAGGAAGCCAAAGCATTGCTGTTTAGCATTGCCATATTCTGTATCTTGTGAAGTTACCTGTGGCTGCTAAATGGCAGCATTACTATTAAGGCTATAGTTTCCGTCTAACTCTTGGTACTGAAGAGCAGTGCCCATAATATGACTGTCATCACTGCAATTCTCAAAGATTTTTTCACAATTATTCTTTGCAATATTATTGGTACTTTTAACTACCCCATCGAAATGCCCAATTCCGTTTTTATTGCCCAAGAAAGAGATTTTTGAATCAGCCAACTGGGGCTGTAAGTGCGTGCCAATATTTGCTTCGAGTCTGTTTGAATTATGTTCTTGTTGGCAAGAATTTATCTCACAATACAGGACATTGTCGGATAGTTGTATCCGACTCCCTGAATCTGATGAAACCTTACATAAGGGACCATCAGAAGGGAACTCGGTATGATTAAGATTCCCCATGAAACACCCATTTCCATTTTTATTGCCCAGTGAAAGACAATTTTCCTGATCAGCCAACAGGGGCTGTATAACACCGAGTGTGGAGGGATAGTTGCACTCTTGTGAGTGCTGAGAAGAACACTTGCTTGCTTCCAGAGGTTGTAAATAATCCATCGAACACACAGTAGAAGTACAACGAGGTTTATTGTCTTCTACAGTAGCATTGTTTTGATCAGAGTGATCCGTCAATACTTGAAATCTATTGTGTAGAGGGACGGGTACATTCTTTGTGTTATGCAATACTCGTGTTTTTACCAAGGTATTTAATTTTGTGTGATGACGAGTTCACACTGTCCTGCATAGGACTTGATATTCTGTGTATGACATTTGAATCGTAGTTCTTTACAATGGAAGCAGACATGGTTTTATAACCCTCATTTACAGTGTGAGATTTTTTTTCACTGTTTGTCCTGAGTGCCTGAGCATATGTTTTCTCAGGGTTAATGCATTTGAAAGCAGACCATTTCCTGAACCAGTGGACGGCCTTTTGTTTGTTGGCATGAAATTCTGCTATAGAATTTTTACCTGAATTGTAAAGTATTCCAGAAGAATGAGTGTGAGTGCTCACAGGCTGAGCACCCAAACTTATTCGTTTTTTTGAATTTTTCTTCAGTTTATTTTTGCATTCAACCTCCGCATGGTTGAAGGTCTTGCCATTGGTAAAACATGCAGCACAGATATGTTGTATGTTACACCTTTAGTTTCATGAGTCCTGAATTGGTTACAAGTACCTTGATTGTAAAAAATGCATGGCATTGATTTACCAGGTTTGTGAGGAAGTTTCTTTGTATTTTGTGAGTTTGCAGTAGGATAAGTGTGCCTTTGTGCATTTGCCCTCCTGACTCTGTCAATTTTTTCTACTTCAGAATAACTCTTAATTTCTCCCTGTTCCATCCTACATAATAAGACGGCGTGGCTGGCCTTGGCCGCATCCCAGGAAAAATCATTAGCATCATCAAATAATGATATGAGATAGTCTAACATAGAATCTTTGATATTTGAATTTTGTTCTTCTCTCATGATGCGGCCAAAGCCAGCCACCCATTGAGTGACTGATAATTGGTCATAGGAGATTCTTTCCTTAGAGTGTCCTGAGAGAATGTATTCGTGGGGCCACTTAACTCTATTTGGGACCAAGACTTCTACAGGACACCCCCCCCCCCCCCCCCCTTAGAGATTTTAACTTGGTACCTGCTTTGTTCAGTGAGGCAAGCTCCTGTAAACGTTTTTCCACTTGGACTTGCAAGTTCTCATCTTGTCTCATGTTTATCAAGCTACTGTGTGTACCAAGTTGGTGAGCAGGGGGAGGTGCGACCGTTGTCTGAGTTTTAACTTTAGGTTTGGTGCCTTTGTTTTTTATTTTTGACGTGTCAGTACTTTTTTTACAAGATTTCTTCTCCATGGCATCAAGCCTGGAACCTAATGACTGCAATTGAGCTAAGATTTGCATATTAATAGCTTGTTGGGACGTGCTATTGGCATCCGACGTTGTCGGATCCGGATTTCTCAACACTGTTTCATGACTATGATTTTCAACATTTGAATCATGCTTGTCATCCGAAGTGGCAATCAGAGCCTCACAGTCGGAATCGTTAATGGAGGAATCATTATCTGACACTTGCCCGAGTTGTGGATTTCTCTGGGAAGCCAGGAGGTCTTGCATGAAGGTAGCGTCCTCTGCCAAGTGTAGCTCCACAGGTAACTGTACGGTATCTTGTCCTTGTGAATGCAAATTATACTGACGAGTGGATACAGTAGCCATGTCGTCAGATTAACATAAACATAAAAACTAAAACTCCTAAAATCAATGTAAAAGTTCATAAAATAAGATGTAAAAAGCTTCAGTGTTGAATTCAATGTCACCGCTGTCACCTCTAGATTTGAAATGGCCGATTGAATGGTCAAGCCCCAAGGTGACCAAACACTGACCAATAGAAAACTAGGACATGTTACATGCTAATCTTCTAGGGACCGAAATATAGGGTCCCAAGGGCTAAACTACCCGGCACCCAGATGCCGGGACGTAGTCACTGATTTTTATCTGACACTGTGGCCTAGTGGAAAGCAAACGCTAATATGAACGCAAAGGACCTGATTCAAATCCCAGATTCAGACAGACACAGAGTGGCTGGGATGATGACCTAAACTGGGGTCCACTGTCATTCTGACTTTTTTCATTTTCGTTATAACCGGAGAGCTTAGGCTGTACTTTTGCTGTTAATGTGGGTTAAATATCGTTGTGAGTCTTATAGTAAAGGAGATATTCCCTTGAGTATAATTATATGATTTTTAGTAGATAAATCTAGTTGAAACTACATTTAAGGGGATACTTGTAACACGCCTAAAAATAACCAAATTTCACTCAAAATCTGCTCAACGATAGCTTTCAAAAATGTTCTTGTTCTACGTATGAATACATGTAAAGTGGGACGTGTACAATGAGCCATAGATACAAAAAGTTTCTGAGAGAGATCATTTTTGCTTTATTGGCTACAAATGTTTACATAAATATGTTGTCCACCCCTTGATGGCAGACTTATCCATATTTACACCTAGCCTCGGAAAGGCTGGTATTATTAGCTCTGCCAAACAGGTTGTGAAAATGGTTGCATGTGTTTGTCTGTTTGTTTATAAAAAGTAATGGACAGTTTGTGATGAAACATTGAGGAGAAAGTATGAAGCTTCAAATGCAAAACAGGTGAACAAGTTTTTATATCCTTTAATCCATCTGTATGGAAACTCAGTTCATTCAATACTCTAATATTTCACTGTTTAACTTGTTGAAACCAAATGTCTTTTTATTTGGCAAGTATAGGTCCTACTGGCCTAAAGGTTAACAAGATTGGTATCTAATCACAGACTGTCACTTCTGTGTGGGTTTGTCTCCCACAAGTGGCAAATGTCAAGGACCTGTCCCAATATCACCCTGGCTGTTGAACAGGATGTACAACCCATGACCTTTTGTAATTACTTCACCACATCAACAACTATATGTAAGTTACAAATAAGTTTTATATATTCATCGATAAAAGGTATCTATTCATTGCTATTCTTCCATTTTACTATTAAAATTCAATAGCTTGCAAAAAGGACATAATAGGGAGGTTTTGCATTACATTCTCCATTCTCTCTTGTGTAGCTTTGTGACGTCATGAAAAATACCTACACTCCTAACTACCTATATAATGCTGTGTAAAAGATATTGATAACTTATACATTTAATAAAATACAAATATCTGCACACAGATGAACAGATAAACCAGTGGAAGAGTGAGTAAAATTGCAGAGAATACAAAAAAAAACACACAATAAAAAAGTCAAAATGAATCTCGCCACATTCACATCCTTGGTGGAGTTTGACAAAATTTAATAGAAGGCTCTGTGATCATTATATCTTTTGTTAATTACTATAATTATTGTATCTTCTTATACCTGGGATATAAACCAGCCCCTCTTTATTTGTGAGCTAATATGCTATTCACTGCGCCACAGTGACTTATTTAAAAGACTCTTCAATGTGTAAGCGGTCTCTCAATGCACCAGTTAAAAATATAGCTCAAGTCAAAAGTTGAAGAGGTTTTATATGCAAAATCTGACTGAATACTTAGTTTAAGGAAGAGAAATCTTTTTCATTACATAAAGTCCTTGTAACGTTACAGTGCCATTTTAAGTACGTCTCCAGTGGGGTAACATGCAAGGTAGGGACATAACACATTGAAGTTGTCTTTTGTTAATTACTATAATTATTGAATCTTCTTATACCTGGGATCAAACCCAGCCCCTCTTTATTTGTGAGCTAATATGCTATTCACTGCGCCAGAGTGACTTATTTAAAAGACTCTTCAATGTGTAAGCGGTCTCTCAATGCACCAGTTAAAAATACAGGTCAAGCCAAAAGTTGAAGAGGTTTTATATGCAAAATCTGACTGAATACTTAGTTTAAGGAAGAGAAATCTTTTTCATTACATAAAGTCCTTGTAACATTACAGTGCCATTTTAAGTATGTCTCCAGTGGGGTAACATGCAAGGTAGGGACATAACACATTGAAGTTGTTTTTTTGCTTGCAAAAATAATGTCTATAGAGAAGATTAGCGGAGGGAATTTTATAGAGAGGTACTAATTTCATTTCAAAAGCTTTCCCACACAACAAACGACACATCACTTTTCAATAAAGAAGTTCTACTGGAGAAGTGCATTCATATACAGTAATTACATGTTGAATCCGCTATGTCTGTTCTGTATAAAGTCTGGGTAGTTTACCTGACATCTATTCTGGTAGGGGATAATTTTCATGGTATCTTTGGACAGAAAGTTTGTTTGTTCGGCTCTGATCCAGAGTGCCACTTTCCATGTCACTGCGGTAATGACACACATCCTGAACCCTGTGATCCTGTGACAGGTAAGATGAATTCAAATATGACAATATTTCAGTTTCATACATGGTATGTCTTTAATACAATCAACAGTAGCAAAATATTAATACCTTTGCATAACATTGAGAGTTGACATGCTCAACATGTCATCACAAGCTGCCCCTCTGTATGGGTTTGATCCCCCATAAGTGGTAATGTTGTGGGTCTGCCACAAGATATTCCCTTTCTGTTGAACCAGATGTAAGTTTAACCAACTCTGAATGTTACATGATATATGTCACACAGGTTTTTCTGAAATTTTGGATTTATTTATTTATTTTTTGAAAAATAGGATTGATTTATTTGATTTAAACGTCACTCTAGACACTATTTGTTGGTTAAATCAAGATGTTGACTTGAGGGATTTGAAAAAACACTGCAACTTAGTTGTTTTGTGCTGTAAGTTACAATATAATATAATATAATAATGTAATTTAAACATTTGTTTAGTGCTGAGTAAATGTAGCCAACTCCTTAAGCCAAAAAGGCTGTGTCAAAAGTTCAGGCCAAAGTCATCATCAGAGAAGGGAGCATTAAACAGGGGATGACTATGATTGGGGATATGCTAGCCTGACAGCTGTACTACAAAGATAACTGAGCAGCAATATATCACAAAGATAAAGCAACCATGGGCTTTGAAGGCCTTAATTTCCCATCAGTCACAAAACATAATAAACATAACTACATAAAGAAAAATATAATATACATTTAAAAAGCTTGTATTTAATGTTGCAACATCGTATTGCTTGTGTGTATAAAATTTAGATATTCAACATTCCATCATGTCTAAGGACATATATGTCCTCTTGGTCATTAAAGGTTTCTTCATGGTGACATATTTGAGAGACCTCTGGCTTGTGTGCATCCTATTTGGATTTTCAAGTTCACTGTGTGACCTATTATTTGAATAAAAATAATAAAACTGATGCTGTATGTTCCATTAAATGGTCATTCTGAAAGTTTTCTTCTGTTAAATTTCACAAATTGAAGTTAAAATTTCAAGTTTTATTTAAATTTTTTTTTGTTAAGGTGCCAATGGTATGGCATGATTATTCAATTCAACTTATAATTTCTCAAAGGTAGTCACAAAAACATTAATTTCAAAATGGATATGAAGAATGAAATATGTATTCTCTGGTTCTATGGCATTATATATTTTTTTCCAATTATCCATAGTGATATCAGATTTACATATTTCTGAATTTTAAATTTGACTACAGAGTCATAAATATTTTTAATTTGACTTAATGTCCCTGCTACACAAACATCTAATGATTAACAAAACATTTCATCACCAGCTGTATTCATACAATTTTTGGTCTATTTACAGGTCACATGTTACTTTCCTAACTATTACATTTAGCAAAATCAAACTTGACATGTTCTTTTAACTCAGGAGTCTGCAGCACTGGACAATGTGGATATGCTGGTGACATTCAGTGGTCCGGTCCTGGCTGTCAAGTTGGGGATATTGCATTTGGAAAAATGGTTCACCTGGCCAATAAAGTCAATACCTCTGGAGTTTATTCCGAAATAGACAATTTTACTTCTGGAAGTACCAATGACCAATGTGGAGTACTTGCTGGTCTGAAGACAAGTGACTTTGAAACTTCATGGTTTGTTGATCTTGGAAGTCGGTATTCAGTTGAAACAGTCATGATTAATTATAATTATTCTGGTGATTCATGTGATGACTTTTATAGTTGTCAGTTTTGTTATTTTGATTTGTTTCTCTATGAAGACCAACAGAACAAGGAATTTTGTGACTTTCTAGATCTCTTATCATATGAGGAGGCTTTCTGGTTTCAATCATTGAATGATATTTTCCTCTTTAATCAATTTTACTGTTATGAATATCAGATTGCACGCTTTTTGGAGCTCAAACTTTATTGCTACCCTGATGATTTATATCAATATATTCCTATGTGTGATATGGTTGTCGTGGGTAAACTAGACCTTCAAATCAACTGTACAAACTGTCTACAGAATGATGCATACCCTTGTGGAAATGGAATATGGTGTGAGATGTGTAAGCCTGGCTGGCTACCACCTGACTGCAAGAAACCGTGCGAATTTCCTAATTATGGTATTAATTGTTTGTCATGTCACCATCACTGCAAAAATATATTTTGTGATGCTTTTCATGAAGTTCTTACAGACCCTGAGCTGTGTGTCAGCTGTGATATGTGGTATATAAATCCAGGTAAGTTTTGCAGAGATTATTTAGAGAAGCTCGACCCACCATTCATTAATGCAATCAAAGAAGTGGATGTCAGTTTCAGTGAAATAACAGTACACATTTCATATGACAAGAGAATTGCTAGTGAGGCCTCAAGTTACTACATGTATGACACCGAGTATTCAGTGGACAACTTCACCAGTTACATTACTGGCAGTTCTAAGCCACACTTGGATGATTCAGATTTTTTGACTGCAAGTATTTCCCCTGAACTTTCATTCGATGTTCAATTTTGGATAAGGACAAGGCTTTTCAGAGAACAACATGGTATCAGAGAAACTGGAGATGACCCAAGTTCAGTTCTTATCCCAAGTATTTGTTCTGTTACGTTTACATCAAACAAATGTGAGACATTAATGTCCACATGTGATGGCACCTGTGAGTTTGGAGAATTAGATGACATATTTTTCATGTTCAGAAAGTCTGGCTCAGCTACCTGGTCAGAAAGTCCTGTTCAGCGTGGTTCATGTCACATTATTATGACAGTTCAAGATGGTGGGAAGTATGAGGCTATACTGAGACAAAGAAGGTATGAAAGTGGTGTTATGATAAATATCCAAGGAAATATAAATCTTATTGATGTTGAGAACTGCCAAGAAATAACTGTTGTGATTATTTTAGCTGTTTTTTTAGTGGTTTTTATACTGACTACACTATGTCTTGCAGTACTGGTCTGCAGAAAGGGAAAATATTGCAAGCATATTCAAGAGCCCAGCAAGAAGGAAGACACTTCACAGTTGAAAGATATTGAAAGCAATTATCTCCAAATCATTGAATCTGTTGCTGCAAAAGAATTAAAAGCAGGTACAGTAAGTGCCATAAATCTAAATGCAGGTGCAGTTGATGATGGACAAGATGTGAATGTAGACCCAGATAATAACAATGAATATGTTACTCCTGTATCAGAGATCACATCCAAATCAGATATAGACGATGATCAGTATTCATATTTGGATCCAACTTGTTTGAATACACAAATACATTCACTGCAGATCAGGAAATGAAAACTTTGTCAAAGACACATAATGAATTTACCATAGCTAACAGGACTTTTGTGGTGTGTGTGGCTGCTGGGGTGTGCTTAATAACAGCATTACATTAACTTGGATTTTTCTGCAGAATTTGTCTATACCACATTAAGTTTTTAATCTAAAGGGTCTCTGTGCAAAGGTAATCTGATAATGCTAACACCACAAACCACCTTACCCTGCATTGCTGGTGCCAATGAGTGATCACTGACTTTAACATACTATTTTGCCATTAGATAGAATGGTGGTACTTTCAGCAAGTAAACTCTTTCTGTTTAACTGATATTAAATCTTTTTTAAGCGTGAGCTCTAGTGAGGCTTGCACTTCTAGAGATCTTTTTTTTTTGTTATTTTTTGTCTCTGGACTTGAACTGTGGTTTAGCCAAAATGAGTGTCTGTCTTTTACAGAAGTTAAGCGGTGATAGGCTTCATTAGTACTGAGACGGGTGACCACTTTTGTGAACTACTTGTCTCTGTGATGGGTTTGTGGCTCACACCGGTAGTTGAAAACCCCTTTTGGCCTTGTTAAATTGTAAAAATCTTCTGCAACTGAACAGCAAAAATTAACTCTAACATTATGCCACATAAATCTTTGGACAACATTTTATGCATCATGACATGTATCTTTTTATAAGCATGTGAGTTAACTTTATGATGTTTCAGCAAAACCATCCTATGCATGTTAAGGTGTCAGAGATATTGTTGACCTGTTACAGTGGTTATTCAGTTCAGTTTGCCCTACTTTCTAGTGCAGGAACATTTTCTGTGTCATATTCTGGCCTAGTAGACTATCCACTGACCTTAAATAGACAGTGTTTGCATGATCAAAATTATTACCCTTCTGGTAAATGGAATCCGCAGTTTAAAATTGTGTAAAGAGTTTCTAAATTTTTGAAATTATCTTGTACAGCTGAGATTGGCTTATTTTTGTGAGATAGTAAACATTTTGTTCATTGTGCAAGTAATTTATTTCATAACTTGTTTTACATCAGTAGTTTTAATAGGATAATGATTCCTGGCTACTAATAGTGGACACATATGTGAAAATAATGATTTATAAATGAAAGTAAACTTCACTTACAATAAAACCAGCTTTAAGCCATTCTAACCTGAATGCCTAGAAGACTTTCTACTTTAGAATCAGCATAAGTTTTTGTATATTCCTGCCATTCTTGTTCAGTAGCTTAAAGCTGGAAGGTGGTCTAAATGTGAGAATTTGATTGGCTAGGGTTTCGGGAGGTAAGATGGACAAACTTAAACATTCATTAATACAATGTATGAATATTTAATTGCACAGGAAGCATGGGGAAATAATGATATATAACACATAGAATATAATGTTAATGCTGTTAACAATGACCGTTATTGAAAATATTTGTATCTAACACCAAATTGGACTCCTGCAGCACTGTAAATTATAGACTATTTTAACATATGTGTAATGTACATGTTATTTTGTTATAGGAATAACGCCTGACAAACCATGGTATATGCAGAATTTTACCTGAGGGGTTTATTGCCTCAAACCATGGTAAAATTCTGAATATACCATGGTTTGGAGGCCGTTATTCCTATTCTAACATGACAAAACAATTAAAATACTTGTAATTTCCTTATATTTTGCAAAAAATCATGCCCATTTCACAAACGTTGGAAACAAATCAGGCTGTTCTACCAATTGTACATTGTGGAGGTAGCATTTTCTCACTACATACGCTGAAAATGAAGAGTTTTTTTTAATTTTTTAGGTTCTATATATTTTCTTTTCATTATCAGAATTATATTCAATTAAAAGTGCTTTTATGAATAATAATGAGTTCGGTTTCTTAACTGTCAAAAACCGGAAGCATGTACTTGGTTATTGTTACTTGCGATGGGATGACAATGGAACAGCCAACATGTATATCGAGGTTTTACCATAGCTCTCGACCAATCAGAATCGCGGACACAGCCGTGTCATGTTAGAATTTGTAATATATCTGTGAATGGAATCTCCTTTCCTTAAAACTTGTCTGCATTTCGTATATGTTTTCCACTGTTCAATATGCCATACATATTCTGTAATCCATATTTCACTAAAAACTAACTAATTTTTTTAAGGATTTTTTATCCAAATAATGATACATATGGTATGACTTTTGTAAATTATCTATATTAAATTTATCAAAAAAGAAAAACCTTCTTTGAATCTAAGTAAACTACCTTGTAATTTTAGTGTTCAACAAATATAATATACTGTATGTTCTATTATGTGTGTTTATTTGAAATATGTTGCATTGTTAATGTAAGGCTTATTGTACAATGTAATTCTGTATTTCTAGCACTTTAATTTAATGTGTGGCATTTAAAAGTTTTTTTTGTTTTCTTTTTTATTATTATTGTTTCCCATAACAACAGTGTATATACAAAAACGATAATTTTTACAGAAGTATTTAAAGTTACACATTAAATACATGAAATAATTGATATAATTCATTAAACTCCTAGCACTTATGACATTCTTTCAGTTTTCACATGTTGCACTTTTTAACATTATGAAAAAGTGTTGAAAACGTATCTGGTGATAGTGCTTGGATAGAGGGAACTATGTTTCAACCAGAGGAAGCCATTTTTGCCAAGTTTTCTTAAATTTTGCCTCTTGTTCGCTAAATTTTGAAACAAATGATTGCTCAGTGTATATATCTGAGAATTTGTGCCTGAAAGCCATTATATGCAATCGACTTTTTGATGTAACAGAATCAAATATATACTTTTTTGCAGCAATTATTAATGTATTCAACGGAATATTATTTTGATCTATAGATAGATAGCCATGTATTATGTTGGAATCATTGAATTTAATTCTAAATTTTATCTTTTTATAAATAAGGTTTTCCAATGAAATCCAAAAATTCCTTGATTCATTACACTGAGACAATAGATGTAAAATACTTTCGGATGTAGTATTACATCTAGAACAAAGTGGGCTATCTGACAACCCTATTTTATGCAAATATTGATTAGTGCCCAAGATTCTATAAAGGATTTTTAGCTGAAACCATATCAAAGAATTGTTTTGCAGTGTTTTAAAACACACCCTGAAAATAAGATTCCATTGTCCTTCATTTACAAATGTATTAAGATCTTTATTCCAGCTTTGCTTCATAATATGATTATTTTTCTGGTCAGCTTGTAGTGATTCATAAAAGTCATGAGCCCCTTTCTTGGATTTAAAGATTACATTAATATGATGAGGGATAAAAGGGCGAGCTAGAGTTTCAGTATCATCTATTTTACATTCCTTGAGAAATTTCTGGACACTTTGTTTGACTCTTAGATAAGACAGAAAGTCTATATTGTCAAAATTATACTTAATTCGGAGCTGTTCACGGCTCATAAAGGAGCCAGTGTCATCTAATAAGTCAGAAATTATAGTGATTGCTTTCGCATACCAACTTGGAAGATATAGTACTTCACTTGAAATTTTGCTATTATACCATAACGGTGTTCTGTGAGAGTGTTCAGAAGTTACAATTTTTTGGACACTCAGAACATGATGCCAAGCATCAAAAGTATGTAACCAAAATTTATTGGCAGTCTTTCGCTTTAAGGATAGGATATATTCAGGTCCAAGACTACAATTTTTTTCAATTTCAAAATTTATTGTACACTGAAATAATGTTCTCCAAGGAGTGTTTTCTTCTTGGACTATTTTTCGAAGCCAGTTTGTTTTGAGGGACCTTTGAAATAGTTCCAGATTAATCATATTCAGCCCTCCAGAACGATTCTTCAGAGTTATAGTTTTCCTATTTATCTTGTCTGGCTTATTAGACCAGATAAATTTATGAAAAAGGTCATTCAGTTCACCAATGAATGCTTTACCTGGGTTTGGTAAAGTGAGGAACAGATGGTTCAATTTAGCCAATAAAAAGGTTTTGATAACAGTTATTTTCCCCAATGGTGTCAGATATCTCTTATTCCATATTTTTATAAGCTATTTGATTTCAAGTATTTTTGCTTTGAAGTTTAAATCTATCATTTCGGAAAGGTTCACTGAAAGGTTAATCCTAAAAGATCGAATTGTGTACAGCCCCACTGGAACCCACTTTTCTTCAATTTATCTTTACAATGTTTCTTCTTTCCTATCCACACCAACTTAGTTTTATCTTTATTGACATTTAAACCAGAAATAGAGCCGAAAATTTCCAATATATTAAGTGCAGCGTCAAAGGAAGAACATGAACCATCTAAGAATAGAGTGGTGTCATCAGCGTATTGGATAATTTTAAATTCTTGTCCTTTTATATTGATTCCTTTTATCTCATGACATTGTGAAATTAAGATAGATTGTACCTGACCTGCTAGAATATACAAATAAGGAGAAATGGGGTCACCCTGTCTACAACCTCATTCTATGTTAATTGCATCAGACATGAAACCACATTGGAGTACTCTGGCTGTTATGTCCTGATTAAATAGTTGAACCCACCTCACCAGATTGTTTCCGAATCCAAAAAATTTTAGGGTTTTGTAGATAAAGTTCCAAGAAATCGAATCGAAAGCTTTCTCAAAGTCGATTAACATGAGTTGTCCTGAGATATCATGTCTTTCCGTAAAGTCCATGATGTCATAGACTAATCTTGTACTCTCCCCAATATATCTCCCTGATACAAAGCCAGTTTGTGTTTCACTTATCAGTTTAGTCAAATATGGTTTAATCCTATTTGCAATAGCAGCTGCAGCTATCTTATACAAGACCGAAATCATTGATAAAGGGCGCCAGTTTTTTATAAATTGTCTTTGTTTTCCTTTCTTTGGAAGGCATACTACTAAACATTGTCGTAAAGATGTTGACAAAGTTCCCTTTTCAAAACTATTATTTAATGCTTTTAAGATCAGCATACCAAGCTGTTTCCAAAAGACTTTAAAAAATTCTGCAGGGAACCCATCAATGCCTGGTGTTTTATAATTTTTCATTTGTTTTAATGCCATATGTATCTCTGTATAAGTTAATGGTCCATCAATGCTTTCAGATTGTAAATTATCTAACTTCTTAACATGATAGGCATAGAGTAATTTATTTAAGTCAAAATTCTCTAACTGAAGATCCTGTGACTTGAACAAGTTCGAATAATAACTTTTTAACTCATTTAAAATATGCTTTTGGTCTGACACCTCTGTTCTGTCCTTTTTAATAACTTTCTTAACAGTTTTTTCTGTATAATTATGATGTTTTAATGAACAGAAATATTTTGTTGGTTTCTCACCTTGGCTTAGCCACTGAGTACGTGACCTTATAAGATGACCTTTCATAGATTTTTCCCTTAGTTTTTCTAATTCGCTTTTTGTAATAGTCAAAAGCTCCATATTTGGTGGATTGGCCTGTTCTAATGTTTGAATTTTCGATATCAAGATTTTTTCGTTCTCAGACATTTTCTTTTTTATATAACTAGCATATTTTATAGTTTCCCCTCGAATTCGAAGTAGTAACATTTCCATAAAAATATCAAAGTCTACAGTTAAATGAATTTCAGAATCATCAATAGTTTCTAAGTTGTGAAGGTTATAGACAGGGACCGCATATTTCCTTTTTTCATCCATTATACATTCCTTAACAAGTTTCAAGTAAGATTCATCTTTCAGAAGCTCTGTGTTAAATTTCCACACACGCTTTCCTCTTTCAAATTTATTTATAAGAATTGACATGTATAGAATTGAGTGGTCAGATTTATAGCCTGCTCTTATCCCAATGTTTGAGATTAAATCTGTGAGAGGAGATGAAATCAGAAAATAGTCAAGTCTGGACTGTTTTAAGGGATTACGTCTGCGCCAGGTGAAGCGTTTACTGATGGGGTGAAAATATCGGTAGGCATCAGCCAGATTAAGTCTGTTTATAATATCTAACAGAATAGTTCGTGATCTAGGGTTATTAATTGTTACATAATTATAAGAATCAAGTTTAGGATTTAGTGTCAAGATGAAGTCTCCACACCAGATAATGTAGCTCTGGTCATGTTTGCTGAAATATTTTTCCATCTCTACAAAAAAATTGGGATCATCAGTATTTGGACCATAAATGTTTAGAAGTCTAATCTTTATATTGCACACAGTTATATCTAACAACAGCATGTTACCAACAGCATCCATTTCAGTATGTGTTATTTTATATTCAAGCGAATTACTAATGAGAATTACCACACCTCTGGCATTTGTTTTTGATCCATTTAAGTAAATATTACCATTCCAGTCATTTTTGAGGGTAGCCATGTCTGTCTGAATAAGATGTGTATCTTGTAAACAGATAATTTTTGCACCAGTATTTTGTAAATAGTTGATAACATCGTATCTTTTACCCTTATTGCGTATTCCTTGACAGTTAAATGAAATTATTGATATTGATTCCCCAATTTTTAAACTCATATTTGTTTTAATATGTCAAATATTACACAAAGGCGGTGGCTTCTTCGTGTGTGCATCAAAGAAAATGATGCTTTAAATGTTGTTTTCATTTTAATGAACTTGATTTAATTTTCCTTCCATCCCAAGCAGTATCACCATGACAGAATTATAGTTATAGTGACAAAATACTTCTGAATATGTAGTTTTCAAAATAAACAGTATACAGTCAATGGGAAAAATAACAAGAAATATAAAAGTGCACATATTGGGTAATAAAAAGAAAAGAAAGAGTGAAAACATGAAACAAAAAAAAACAAAAAGATTGAGAATATGATCTCAAAAGAAAAATAAAAAAAATTCAAGATAGGGACAATTAAAACTAATAAAAAAAATTTTTTAAAAAGGCATTTAAAAGATTTGCTTATAGTGCCTCACAAGCCCTAGTAATAAGGATTGGCTGCTTGTTACTTTGTTGTATGTTATTAATATTAATTAATGCTACAGCAGCTAGCACTTAAATAAAAAATATCTCTCTGTTATATCTTTCATGAAATGACCACTTTCTGTGGCCGGGCCCTACTGACATACAGAATTTTGTGAAGATTCTTTCATTATGTTAGAATAATGTCAACCAGAAAGCCAAATGAGACCTGTGAATAATTACGATTTCTTTCTATGAAGAATATGATCAATTGTTTCCCCATATTGTAGTTACATTTGCCAGTTGCCAAGCCATACCAATACAGACATGCATTAAGCTCTGCTCAATCCTTTTTAAAATGGTCACAAGCACAGACAAACAAACAGACAGACAAACTAATTAAAAAGTAGCATTTGAGTTAAATTACAATTACCATGGTAATTACAGCAATGTTTAAGCTGAGCTTTGCTTCCTTTGCTGAAGTTTTCAAATCTCTGTGTAAAGTTGTTTGCCGAAAGTTATAAAAGTGTGATTTTTGCTTACACATGTAACCCAAAGTAGAGGAGTAATTTTGTTGTTTTTTATTAGTGAATGAATAAAATGTTTCTTTTACATTGGCTTTATGTCCGCTTTGTTTCAGTCTCTGTCGTATCTTGGTTGTTCACTACAGTTGAGATAAACACAAATGCACGTTTGGAGATTTATTATTTACATATCACATCTATTGTTAGTAGCACACTTTAAGTTAACCCTAACTTAAGTTTTAACTTTTCTTATTTCTCGTTAAGGTCACCTCAAATTGTACTGGCTATGTTATTCTACGTTTTACACAAATTAAGGTTAGTTTCTAGCTATGTTAGTTTACACTCTACAATCTATGTATATACACGATCCATCTGTGCATGTTTAAGTATGATAGTCTGTAAACCACTAAAAAGAATGCTTGAACTGTGTGCTACGAATGTACATCACACTTGGTGTTGCAACACCGATTAAAAAATAAAAAGCCTCGTTAAGGCTGTTACATCAAGAAATCCCGCTGTGGGGTGGGTGGAGGCAACAAACTCCTGCTTAAAACACTGTTTTCCTGCTGACTTAAAATTTAAAACTGAAGGTCTGGTTCTAATTGGCCGACCTCAGAATGAGGCCCCTAGTGGGGTGTACTAGAATTATATTTAAGGTACCTTACAACAATTCTCGCATAGACTGAGGGGTGGTGCTAGTAACCTTCTCACCATGACACAGTCTCTGTCGTATCTTGGTTGTTCACTACAGTTGAGATAAACACAAATGCACGTTTGGAGATTTATTATTTACATATCACATCTATTGTTAGTAGCACACTTTAAGTTAACCCTAACTTAAGTTTTAACTTTTCTTATTTCTCGTTAAGGTGACCTCAAATTGTACTGGTTATGTTATTCTACGTTTTACACAAATTAAGGTTAGTTTCTAGCTATGTCAGTTTACACTCTACAATCTATGTATATACACGATCCATCTGTACATGTTTAAGTATGATAGTCTGTAAACCACCAAACGTACACAGTAGGGGTAGGGAGTTCATTTAACAGCTGCCTGGAAGCATCTGGCCACTGTTCCTGCTGCTGATGGCGTTCTTTGCAGATAAGCCCACACAGCATCTGAGTTCCAACCCCCGTGGGTTTTGATATGCTGCAGACTTATGTTATTCTCATAAGCCCAGGTCGCCCCCGACCTGCGGAAAGCGTGGAAACCGTATTCCTTGGCAGGAAGCCCCAGCTTTTGTATGACCTGTCTCAAGATCGCTCTTACTCTGTGGGCTGTGAGAATGGTTGTCTTACCAGCTTCTGATATGGTAAATACTGGAAGGTCTTTGTGCTCAGGATTACTTGAAACTATACGTCGTAGAGCTGTGACGGGGCATATTTCTTTGTCTGGGAGCAGAGGGAGCTGAACCACCCGAACTTGTCCAGACACTTGCATATTCTTTGCACTCTTTGTGATGACGTGAACCCCAGGAGGACCCCATATAATGTCTCCGTGGGTAGTATATCTAGCAGGTGAGAATGAAGACTTATTATGAGGCACCAAGGTAGCTAGTCGGTAGAATCCGAAGAACCCCATAAGGCAGATAGCCGTGATTTCTTTACTGTGTGGGTACTCTTTGAGGGCTCTTGTTAGCAACTTCAGCTGTGCAATCGACCAAACGCCTTTGATTTTAAAGGATAGGGGGACGTTGTAAGCTACAGCCCGAATGGCGAGTTTAATCAGCTTGTTGTCCAGGACGGCTGCGTTCATGTTGTAAAGCACGAAGAAGTGACCTAGGACAGTGATATAATTGGCTATAGTCTGTGCGCGCAGTTTCTGTTGAGCCAAGTATTTAACGAAGGTAGACATGGCTTGGAACGAGTCGGGGGGCTGAATGTCAGCCACCACCAGGAAAGCTATGTACGACCTGAATTTGCTCTTGTACGCTGCCAACGTCCTAGGTCTGAAGCCTCTGTCTGCCCTGGATTTGAAGTCTGCTGATAACTTGGTTGCGAGTTGACTACCTACAATTACACAGAGAAATCTGGCTGAAAGTCATGTGAATTAACCTCGAACCACTGGCATCCTTTAAGATGTTTTACAATATGATTATTAATGTTTTGGAAGTGCTGCCACCTTGAAAGTATATCTGCGTACTTATTATCTGTGCCTGCAATGAATCTGACTGTAACCTTAATGTTATATTTAGCTTTAAGCAGCCACAACGTCCTTGCACAAGCTGCCAGGAAAACGTCCCTACTGGCTCCTGTGTTGAGGATATGTACGACAGCACTGTTGTCGCAAAATACTTGTACCCATTTATCTTCCCATAAATGCCCCCAAGTTCTGAATGCAATAATAACGTTAACCATTTCATAGTGGACTATGGATAATACACTTTTGTAACAGATAGGAATATTCTTGTTGTACACTTTGCCGTGACTATAAGCCCCCACAGCCAGCAGACATGCGTCGACATACAGGTCGACATCAGGCTCCCATTGTGTATGTATCTTGGAAACCCCATTGTAACTCTCCATGAACTTACAAAACCAGGCTATATCCCTGTAGAATGCCTCATCCAGGTTTATTCTTCCCGACGTGGGCACGTTCCTGAGGGTCGTCAGTACCCTGTTTACGAACAGACGCGCAGGCGTTATGCATTTATGTAAGTAGATTAGATGACCTACCAAGCTCTGCAACTATTTCTTGGTGGCTGAATTCTTTGTCATCCAGTGTTCACAAGTACTCTTAATTTGCAATAACTTCTGTGTAGGGATGTGTAGCATTCCTGTCCCCACGTCGATGTCTATACCTAAGCATGTCAGGCGGCTGACAGGGGCAGAAACTTTGTCTTGATTTATAGGGAGGCCTAGAGACGTGATTAAGTTCGTGAGTGCCAAGAACGCGTTGTTAGCAGACTTAGCTGGAGCTACCCCAATTACGTCATCCAGGTACGAACACGTCCAGTGACCTGCGCTTGCCAGAAGATGTGTGACGCAATCGGTCACGGATTGACACGCGGAAGCACCCGATTTCAGGCCGAAAGGAACGCTGACGTCAACGTACTTGTATTTGCCCCACTGTAGTCCCAACACTGAAAGATCCCGGGGGTCTGTCCTTAAATTTCTATAGGCTCTTTGAAGATCTACTTTGAAAAGGCGAGCGTCCTTGCCTGTGTCCACAATTGCCTGTATTATATTGTCTATTGTTGGGTATTTCAGAGCACAGGGGTGTGAGTCGAATTCGTTGTCTGCTATCCTACTGTTAACTCCCTCACCTTTGGGCCAAGACAAGTCTACGATTATGTGCCGACTGCCATCTGGTTTGGGTCATCATTGGTGACACGTGTAAGTGTTTGAAGGGAGCAGATTCGAAAGGGCCTACTATCGCCCTATGGCCAATCTCTGTCTCTAGATAGGTAGCAACAGCCTTAGGATATTGTATAGCCGACTTGTGATTTGCTGTATCTTCTATGTAAGTGAAGTTTATGTAGTCAAGAGCGAGGGGGAACCCGAACTCCACGTAGTCAATGACTCTACTGATGTTGTAGTTTTGAAGAAGATGTCTAAATTGTTTAACATTAAGGCTGGATGTTACTTTAATTCTTGCTCCTCTGTAATTTGGAACGCTATGTTTATTTGCTTTCCTGTATGCTATTTGAACCCATGACGCCATGTCAGGCTGATCAATTGTTTTACAGTGGACGTCACTTACTGCCAATAACCTCTCATTGAATATAAGCCCCCATTGTTGATGTAAGGCATTGTTATTGTTGAGATTGGAGTTTTCGCCCCCTTCCTTCAAATGCCTATTGGATGCCCCCTTATTAGAACAATGGCTATAATTGCTTGTGGTTTGACACTTACTGAGCAAACTGCCACAATGCACCTCACTTAAATTAGATTGTCCATGATAGTGGTTAACCACCTTTTGTGTCTCTGGCTGGCTGTCAGGGGCTAGTAGGCTATTAGCGAGTTGGCTTGTTGATTCATTAACACTATTGTTCCCGTTTGCTGCCTCATCATTGTTAGGCGCGTTTGCTTTGTTAGACGTGTTGACCTCCCCTTCCAGGCCATTGTCTTCATCTGCTAGGTCAAACTCATTGTGTAACCCATAAAAGCTTTCACACACATTGCTTTGTGAACTAAAACTGTCTACAATGCTTTTGTTTCTAAAAATTACATCATTTGCTAACTTATGCACATTATATGACTGAGGAATGTTACCATTTTGTTTCCTGTTCACTTCTGTCCCACTAAAGCCTATGTCCAACTTACACCATTGACACGAACAAAATAATACATGTCTACTATTATAAAACACACTGTCTTTAATACACCATTCGCAGAGGCAATTGCTTAGGTGTTTGCCATAATATGCAATATTTTCAAAATAAGTAAATGTGGGACAGAAAGACTCGTAGCTAAACCCGTGCCTTGTCTACTGATTGGCTGTTATGGCGTTTGGCCCTGTTGCATTTAGTTTCCGGGTGTGGGTAGTGGCGTTTAACTGCCTTGAAGCAAGTATAACAAGAGTGCTTGTAGAGGGTTTTTCCGTCTGTGTGATCTTTTGCCTGTGTGCACACGTCTTCATTGTAGCGTTTGCATACTCGGGTTTGCTCCTCCACAGCACTAGGCACCTCCGCTTTAAGTACCCTTTGGGTGAATCGTTGTCGGATCCGGTCTATGCCTATCTGATCCCTCCAAGTGACTTGCCCTCTCTCTACCTCAGTGAGTACAGCTGCGTGTGCGCGTTTAGCAGTTGGCCAGCTTAATTCCAGGGCGTCCTACATTAAGTTGCTCTGGTATTGCAACATGAAAGTACGAATGTTCGGATCTTTTTCTTCTAGAATGCATCTACTAAACCCTTGTACCCATTGGAAAATATTGATGTCCTCGTACGTAGGCATTTTCAAGTTTTCCCCCACCGAGCAGAACTCATGTGGCCAGTTAACATGATGTTTTACAGCCTGATCACCTAGTCGATATCTGCCGGATTTGACTTTACGCAACGTACCTTTGCTGTCTTCTCTGTCCAAGTTCTCGTACTGACGCATTCTTCTGTCTACCCTTGCTTGCACCTCGCTGTCTTGGCGCAGTGAATCCATGGAGGGTAGGTGGACTGACGAGTCGTGTGCTGCCGAGTGCGAACGCTGCTTTACTGAACTTTTGGGGGAGCTATGGGCGGATGGCTGTGAGAGGAGTGATAATCTGCTTTGCTGTTCCTGTAAGTCAAGGCGTTTCTCTATGTCAGCAAACTTCTCCATGAACTGTGTCAGCTTATTCATTACCTCTGATGTTGAAGGTTGTTTTCGCTTGTTTTCGCCTCTTTTCTGTGGAGCAGTCGTTTCTGACTCCTGTGTTATCTGAGGTTGTTGAGATGTACCCGCCGAACTCGTTCCTGCCACCACAGGTTCTGTGTTAGTCACGTTCGTCCTTGCTGCCTTAGCCTTTGTCCTGCCTTTGGAAGCTGTTATCCTAGAACACGAAACTCCGACCGGTGGTTTGTGTCTTTGTTTACACTTGTAGCAAGCTACCCTATTCCTGGTATTATAACCTCCACTTGTGGACATAATGATATCCCAGAGAACTTAAAATAAACGAACTTAATTTCAAACAACAAACTCCTGCTTAAAACACTGTTTTCCTGCTGACTTCAAATTTAAAACTGAAGGTCTGGTTCTAATTGGCCGACCTCAGAATGAGGCCCCTAGTGGGGTGTACTAGAATTATATTTAAGGTACCTTACAACAATTCTCGCATAGACTGAGGGGTGGTGCTAGTAACCTTCTCACCATGACACACTTTCCCTTCCGTCAAGTTAAGACCTCACAATTTCTACAAAATCATACATGTTACTCACATTTCAAAACTGTGGAGTGTTTGCTTTACCTCTGCACCAAAGAGCTTATATTCCCCCCTGATCCAAAATGAAAGGCTTAACATTTTGAAAATGAAATAAACCTAAGTAAATATTTTCCTCTCTCTTTCAGATTTTCATCATATTTTCAAGTTTTAGACTTAAAACCTAAGAAGATTTTTATCAGTAAGAAGGTAAAAAAATAGAGACAAACAAGTCCTGTTAATAATAATGCATTTAGTATATTTTTAGGTAACAGCACCACATCGTTGATAGAAATGCTTATTTATGGCACAAGAATTACATAGATACACATTTGCATTCTAAGGTTTTATTACGCAAGATTCCCATATACGCATTAGTACCCTTGCCTAAAGCCCCAGTTTCTCATTGCAAAGACAAATTGCCAGTAAATTTAGTGTAGTCTTACATCTGTTAGCTTGATGTTAGATCAATATATTAATAATAAATTCACAACCACCTACAGTAACAAAATTCTACTTTGGGGGAACAACATGTGTCCCATCTGCAGAGCTAGTATTAAACTTGCTGCAAGTCTTTGCATCCAACAATATACTCATATGAACATCCAACTTACTTCAGTTTAAATCAGAAAATTACAGCAAGTTCACTATGACACAAGAATTCCAGAGGAAGAGTGGTTAGTTTCTGGAAATATACACAGTGCACCCACACTGCCATCCACAATACAATAGCACATTCTCAAACAGAAAATCCTCAGATGTGTTTGTGTGCAATTTGGAGGATTTCTAATTGTGTAAAGCCTACAGTTGTGTGTTCGTTACTTACTGCCAATAAGATATTAATTTCATGAGCATTTGTCTGTCTGTTAACAGGATTTGAGAAAATACTACTGGTTCGATCTTCATGAAAAAACGTACAATATGGGTCTTAGTCTGAGATCTCATTAACTTTTGAGAGTGATCCGGTTCCCTGCCTGGATACAAAAAATATCAAAGATCTGTATTTTACCATATACTTATTTTTGAGTGGTTTTTAAAAATTCATGCATACAATGGTAGAGATATGCATTCTCTGAGTGCTCGAGTTATTTATGTTTTTTACAGAATAAGAAGACTTTTTTCATTTGTTTTTGTCATCCATCCAACAATATCATGGTCTTGCTATGACCTGTTCCAATTTAAAACCGGGAGGAGGGAAAGGGAGGGGCGCTAATATGACTGCTTCTATAGAAGATGGGAAATATTGGCAAACATGGAGTGAAGAAATAAGTCCTCTGTTGAAACAGATAGAGAGGATGAGGGTGAGGTTATCTCCTGCAACTAATCTTCTCTGGGAAAAGGTCACTCGTGACGTTTTTCTACAAAAGACTAAACAAGATGACTCCCAGGAGCAACTGGATAAGTCTTCACATCATAAAGATAAGTCGTAACATGCCAAAGATTGGTCATAACTGTCTTCCATCAAAAATAATTGTTTGTGGGTACTCATTTTAAAACACGTTTTTAAATATAAGTTGGAGGCGCACAGGGGATACAATACCTGCCATATTCACATTGCAGCGTCCCTTGGTTACAAAAACTATTGAAAGTTGATATTAGCTCTGTATATAAGAAGTGCCTCAAAAGTGAAATAAAACCATCAAACCTTTTTTCTATCCTATAATATCTATTTTGCCTGGTAATCTAATAAGTGCTCTAATTACCAGTGCAAAATGCACATCTGCAGCATTTGATGTTATCTATATAAAATTTTGTTGTTTCTTCTTCATACTAAACTAAATCCCAACAAGAACAACTTTCAAAAGGACATGTTGGAGGAAAAATACCAAGATCATATTATATGAGAAAGGGAATCATATCTGAAATATTTTGGGGATATTTGATTGATATTTAATTGTATGGTCACACTTTTCCTTACAATTATATCTGTATGTGTTTGCCTGAACCTGAACGACCTTTTCCTAAGGGCTCAGCAAGGAGACCCTCATTTGTCAGTGGTACTGGCTGTCTAAGAAATGTACTACATTAAATATACATCTACTTTGTGTCTCCAACATGTGTATTTCTATACATCTCCTGAGTGGTCCAAGGAAATACTTCAAAAGAGGAATCCCTAGTGCAAAATGTTTACAGATGAGTGTCGAATCAGAATGAGGATGTCCTACCCAAAAGACAGATCCCAATGGAAGCATTCTACCAAAATACAAAGCCTGACTGAGCCTGGGGCCAGTAAATGGAAGCCTATTAGTCGATTGGCTTGTCTCTGCACTGGGGATATAAGCTACTAAACACTTACTAATTAATATGTACATATGTGAAATATAAAGTGTTTTGACATTCCTTAATATTTGCTCAAATTACCGTATTCTATACCAGTACACATCTGTATATCACCCTAGTAAAATCACTTACAAATAATAGTATTAAAAGATATCCAACTCTCTTTTAGGGCTTATATCTTACTTGAAATAAGTATAAACATCACAGTGAAAATTAACATCAGTTTAGCATCAGATGATTCATTTGGAATAGGATTTTTAAAAGAATATGTAGGCTTTGATGCAGGTTTACATACATCTAAAGTCGATTCTGTTTGTTTGGAGCCAGTCAAATTTATTCCGTATTGTATTATCAGAGTTTGATATTGTATAAAATACAGAAGAGAGAAGGTATATATTTTTAGGAAATAAATTACTTTTCGTTAGCCAAAAAATTGCTATTAGCAGAAACGTCCATATAAAGTTTAATAAATATCTAATTATTTGGAAGTTGATTTTGGTTTAAAAAATGACATAAACTAATGCAGTCATCCCATTTATTGATCAGATTCTATCCAATTTATCATATAAACTGACAAAAAGACGGATAAGTACCCAATTATGATGAGTTAGATTCATGGCTTTCTAAATGTCGGTTATGTACTGGTTTCCTCTGCCCTTCCAACTATCCGTTGTGATATGACTTGTACAGTGTTGAAAGCGACGCGAAACCCCAAATAAATTCTAACTGTTGGTAATGGTAATAGAGTTTGATATTGAAGCTTCCCTTCCTATAGAGGATGTCTGTGCCGTCCTACTATTTTGGAATATGGTAGCAGTTATGCATAGATAACATTTCAAAATAACGCCAAATCAGCATTTGTCATATATTAGTTGATAATTTTTGTGCTTAATAGACTGTATTATTGGACAGATGTCACTAAAATAGTTCAGAGTCCTTGATATTCTAGATATTCTATATTATCAATGAACTCTGAAGGAACTTTGAGATATCTATATCTATCTCATAGAGATATATGTCAGTATATGTGAGAGAGATATATGTCAGCATATCTCAGATATACAAGATATGGTTGATCAAAGTGCCAATCATTTTTGATCAATTTCTGATCAGTTTGTATCCTCCTCACTCATCTAGTACTACTCTTGTATACCTAACTACTTCCAGACAGAAGTGGGTGTTAATAGTAAACAAATTACATTAGAGGATTAAGTTGGTACAGTCACAACTTGAGACAGAAGCCACCATTGGAGTTATTGATTAACCAATCAGAAGCCATGTGGTCACTGGCCATTACTGGACATAAGAGGATTAAGCTGGGGCAGCCACAACTTAAGATGGCGCGCATATCTCGAGATGTTTCCTGCAAGTAGCCCCTGCTAGTTGGCACAAGGAACAACTTTAGTTGTTCCCAGTCATGAGTTAGCGCCTAACATATGTACTCTCTGATACTTCCTTTAAACATTTGGTATTGTAGTATACTGACATTCATTTTAAGAAACTGCTTTCACAGTCACATCAGATGTAAAGTGTTCCTATCAGAATCCTTACTTGTGGCATAATCTTGATTGAGGAAAAAATTCTTTTCATACAGAGAGTGTTCACTGTTTTAGTAAGTTAAGAAAACACAGCATAGTGCAGAAGCAAGTCCCATTTTGAAATATAAGACTCACAGGCGTTTATAATTTCGCTCTATCAGTATCAGGAAGTTTAAATCAGGCAATAGTACAAATGTTGAGACTTGTATGTTGAGTTCAAGTAAAAACTTGGCTGAGATGAATCCTGTCGAACCTCAATAGGACAAAACACAAAGGTTTATTTGTTGAGATCTAGACACTCTATGAAAAAGACTAACACCTAAATCACACTGTTCTATGGTGGCCTTATGAGTTACATACCTGTGCAGTAATATATTTACTTCATTAGAGCTCATTTGTGCTTCAACACTTTCCACTGTTTCGGAGGATCCACTCCTTGCAATATTTCGGGATTTGTATTTTGGTAGGACATAGCCGAGACAACACTTTATAAAACATAAAACCTCCTGTGGGCTCACATATGCCAGAGTAAGATGTACACACAAGAGGTGGAAGGAGCCAGGTCACTTTACACAGTGGCTTGTTATTTTTACCATGCACCAACCGCAGACTAGGTCCATTTACAGAGGGAGAAGGAAAAAGTCATGAGTGGAAGTACCAAAAATTGTACATACAATGGAACAGTGTTAACAGGGCTCTCCTGTTAAGTATACATCATTAGGAACATTAAAAGGAGCATTTTGATTCCAACCTGACCATGCCAAGTCAAGTGAATAACATTGTATTCAAACAGCATTCAAAATAGAAAATATTTTAGACTATATTCAGTAGAAACACTTATTCATACCTCTATAAGCTCACAACTAGACTTCAGTAATTGTTAATTCTAATTCTATTAGACTTTTACAGTGCTTAATCTCCACTTAAATGGGGACTTTAAGGCTCAACAACACAAGTTAGTCAACCAACTTCAGTATCCGGGGACAGAAAAGAGGTCAAGCACCACAGGGAACACCAGGGGCGGATTTCATGAAAGGTCTTAGCCCAGTCTCAGACTCAAACTTGAGATTTTTGTCTCAAATTATTGGAATATTTTACTTGAACCCATGGGCTCAGCCTTAATGGATTTCACAAAAGGTCTCAGTCTCAGTTTTGGCTGAGCCACTGGCTCAAATGTTGAGACTGGTAGAAAGTGGGCTTAAGTTTTGTAAACAGAGGCTCAAATATGGCTGCCATAATTCTTTCTTCACTTCAAAATTTGAAATGGCTGCAAATAGGGTACAAGTATATAAAACAACCCCCTGAAGCAGTCTTTGGGTGTTTTTACATGTTTACAAGGTTTCCCATTGCAAAATGGTATTTGACCACAGATATTATGTGTCAAACAAGGAACATATATGTCATCAGTAGAATATTTTGCCAAAAAAAATTGGTACATGACACAGAAAACCACTGTGGTTATTTGATAAGCTTGGTCTCAACTGAGACCCTTTCTGTGAAAACCATTTAAGACAAAGACTTAGCTGAGCCAAAAGGCTCAGATTTGAGCCAGTGGTTCAGCCTGAGACTGGGCTAAGTCTGAGACCTTTCATGAAATCCGCCCCTGGAGATGATTAAGACTAAGGCGGATATGCCTTGATGTACAGGTAGGTTTTAAGCTACTTTCTGAAAGAGGCTTTGGTGGGGAATGTTGTTAAGTATTAAGGCTCAGATTTGAGCCAGTGGCTCAGCCTGAGACTGGGCTAAGTCTGAGACCTTTCATGAAATCCGCCCCTGGGGATGATTAAGACTAAGGCGGATATGCCTTGATGTACAGGTAGGTTTTAAGCTACTTTCTGAAAGAGGCTTTGGTGGGAAATGTTGTTAAGTATTAAGTGTATTAAAACTTTTAAAAGACTTCAGAATGTAAAATATGTACCCAGCTGTGTTGTTGTATCCTTAACTTCACCAATATTAACATGTCTCCATTGGCTGCGAGTGAAACAGAGAATTGAATTCATAATTTCTTTAAAAATACTCCATGCGTTAGTAGCAGTCTCTTTAATATCATTAAAAATGCCAGTCAGATTACTGCTGCATGATAAAAGTCTTTTGCTAGTAAAATTTAGTGACACATAATTTTCTGCTGTAGTTCCAAGGCTATGAACCTGACTGTCAAAAGACCCAAGAACTGTTTAAACTGTTGCCTGTTTCCAAAAATCATTCAAAACATTTTAATTCAAAGAACCTTTGTTGAAACTGAGAAATATTTAAAATGAAATAGCACCTTTGAAGATAGTGTGTAAAAGGCACCTTATAAACTGTCTGTTACATTACATATTACATTATATTACAGAATTATATTATAGCCTCTTCTTGAGGGAGCTTTTATATGCATTATTACACATACATCACAACGGATATACATGGAGACATAACCTTATGCCCCTGTTCCACCAAAGGACTAAGGCCTGATCCTGTCGGTGACCCTTAATCGTGGACAAATCGGCCTCAGGAAGCCTGAGGAGGACCCAGGCGGCCCCAGAAGTCCCCGACTGTTCTGCGACTAAGAACCGATTAAGCCAGTTTTCTGGTCGGTTTCAACCACGATCTTGTCGTACACATACCGACTGGGTCCCAGGACGCCTCAGGCCTCCTGGGAGTAAGCCCTGACTAACCCCCAATTAAGTCTCGGCGTTCTCAGGCATCCTCAGTCTTCCCCAGACCAATGTGGCCGATTCTTGTTTTGCAGAAAAGCTGGATTTTCTAGGTATATATATAAATTCCCTGATCTAATTATCATTACTTTTCTAGGAACACAGCAGGATGCCACCTTTTAATGGAAGACAGCTTCAGCAACAACTTAGGGCTTTTTAGTTTTTATTCAGTTACATATAATGATGTATTTGCTATTTCTATGTCGACCACAGCAACCACCACCACCACCAGCCGTACAGAGACCTAGAAGAAGGCACAACATGTGGGTCAGGCCATGGCTACTGCAGAGAGAAGGGAGGGGGCGTACCACAACATTATGACTGAACTGTATGCCACAGACATTCCAGGATTCACCAACTACATGAGGATGACCCAGAATTCTTTGAAATGATAAAGACCAGACTGGAACCACGTCTAGCCAGGCAGGCCACCAACTACAGAGCTCCAATCAGTGTTGGGGAAAAGTTAGCCCTCACCATCAGATATCTGGCCACTGGAGAGTCATACACATCATTATCCTGTCAGTTCAGGGTTGGCAGATCCACCATTTCCAAGTTTCTGCCAGAGGTCTGCAAGGCCATCCAGGATGAGTTCTGAGTACCTCAGATGTCCTACTACTCTAGATGAGTGGAAAGAACTGGAAAGGGAATTCAGGATCAGGTGGAATGTTCCACATGCCCTCGGTGCCCTTGATGGCAAGCATGTGGCCCTGAAGAAACCCAAGAACTCTGGAGCCCTGTACCACAACTACAAGTGGTTCTTTTCCATAGTAATATTGGCCTTGGTAGAAGGTCAGTACAAATTCAGATGGGTGGATGCTGGTACAGCTGGATCTTGCTCAGATGCCCAGATATTTAATGCCTGTCAGCTGAAGATAACCCAGGGTGGTAGAGATGTCCCCTACTTCATTCTGGCAGATGATGCGTTTGCCCTGAAGACCTGGCTCATGAAACCCTATGGCAGAAGGATGTTAACCAGAGATGAAAGGATTGCCAACTACAGAATATCAAGGGGCAGGAGAGTTGTTGAGAATGCTTTTGGCATCCTGGTCTCAAGATTCGGAGTGATGTTGACTACTATTGAATTACCCCCAGAAACAGTCAGGGATGTGGTCATGACCTGTGTGGTTCTGCACAACATACTGAGAAGCCAGTATCAAGGTCAACATGGGGGTCAAGAGCCTGGAGATGATGAAGATGATGATGTACCTGGTGATTGTCGACTGATTGGTGGTGCTGCTTGTGGTGGTCCAGACAGAAACCCTGCTAGAGAAGCCAAAAGACAGAGAGATTACCTCAAGGACTACTTCAATAATGAGGGAGCAGTGGCCTGGCAAGATGGCAGAATATAACTCCTGCTGCAGTAACCAGTCCGTTTCAGGACTAATAACCAGTCCTTTTTAGGACTACCAAATATTCCAAAAACAATTAATCAGCTATGCTTGTTCCAAATAACCCAAACATTACCAAACATAAGTCACGCCACCAACAAACAGACAAACCCAATGCCCAACATAATTCACCCACCCAACAAAGAAACAAACCCAATGCCCGACAGAAGTCATGCAACCAACAAACAGACAAACCCAATGCCCAACATAAGTCCCCCCCAACAAACAGACAGAAATAAATTCCTTACAGAAGTCACCCAACTAACAAACAGACCAACCCAATGCCCAACATAAGTCACCCACCCAACAAACAGACAGAAATAAATGCCTTACAGAAGTCCCCTAACTAACAAACAGACAAACCCAGTGCTAAACATAATTCTCAAAAGAAACACACAAAGCCAAACATAACTTCCTAAATGGAATAAATATTGCATATATTTTGAAAGCTACATCCTAATTTTACTTACATTTGTTTTTTTTTTTTTGGGGGGGGGAAATATTTGAAACAGAAATGTTTTCCTGGAAATCTTAAAATTAAAATCTTTTACTCCACTTCACAAATATTTAGGAAATAACCACCAAACTGGTTTTCTTTACAATGATGGGGGGTTATGTTTGCAAAATAGTTTGTTAGTTCTTTGGTGTGGGTTCTGTTTGCTATTGGGCTTGTCTGTTTCTTGGTTGGTGGTTATATTTGGTATTTGGTTTGTGTGTTTGTGGTATGTGATAATGCCTTTTAACTCTAGGGATGATGTAAGTGTTGGACTTTTTATTAAAGATTTTAACCAATCCCATGGATTTTAAGCTAAAAATGGGCTGATTATTGGCCATAATGGTAGTTTATTTATTTTAATTTTTTTTCTATGTGGCCTTTTTTTGGTTATGTGTGGTACCATGGGTTATTTGTTTCATGTTTGGGGTGGTGTAGGTGTTGGATTTTTTGTGATAAGTATTTGTACTGAACTGTTACGTTTTGGGAGGGGAATTGGAATAACTTGCAGCTGAATAATTGTTTTTGGAATATTTGGGTGGTCCTGAAAAGGGCCTGGCAGGTCAAAGACCTGCCCTGACTGGATGGCTACTGAGGAGGCTGCAGCTGTTGAGGCTTTGCTGTAGTGGTGATAGTGAAGAGTTGCGGCTGCTGCTGCTGAGGCTGCTCAATGATCTGTGTAGATGTCAGATCTGGTAGCTCGCTTAGTATTCCACTTAAGTTATGTCTACTGCCCTCGTCCTGTACTGTTAGAACTGATGGAGGGTTGCCAAAGCCAAGTGGGATTGGTGTGTAGTAGACGTAACTGCTGCTAGCTGCTGCTTGGGTGGAAGTAGACACCTGTTGAGTGGTTGTTGGCAGTATCCCGACCCTCTGGGACTCTGTGGTAATAGTGGCTGATCTTCTGGGTAGTGCTTGACGTCTACGGTTGCTTTTAATGGTTTCAATATCTGTAAAAATTCTGCCCTTGAGGTCCTCAAATTCCTCTTGGGTCATCTTTTCAGGGTCTGATGCCACGTAGTCAAAGAAGGGCTGCCTGTCTGACTTCTGCTGCAGGAAACCTGAGATCAATGTCCTCATCTGGTCAAAGTGCTCGAGCATCTTGGAGTCTGTTGAACTGGTGTAGATGTGAGCATAGGTTAACTCCTACTCTCCTTGAGGACACTGGACTCAAGGTGTTCTGTATCAGTAGTAGATCCACGAGATTCGTTCTGCTTGCTGGTGTTTGGACAGGCCTCGAACCCTGAACTTCTGCTGGCCCCCTTTCGTCTGATGTGGGTCTTAAGGAAACCCATCTGCTGGTAGACCCAGGACTGTCTCTTGGTCATCTCCCTTGGGACTTGGCCAGATTGTAGTTTTGACAGCTTGCCATAATGCGTTCACTGGGATTCGAACCATCTTCTGACATCAAACGGCTGGAGCTTCAGTTCTGCAGAGATTTCTGCCCAGAGAGCCTCCTTCTTCTGTCTGTCATGGAAACGTGCATGATCCTTGTCGTAGAGCTCTGGATGCTCCTTCACAAACTCCACAATTGCAGTTTCTTGGCTGTCAGTGAAAGTTGAACAGACCCTGGCTCTCTTTGCTGCCGAGTGACTCTCTGAATCCTCCTCACACCTCTCTTCTTCTTCGCAAGCTTCCTCAGTAAGTTCCAATCGCTCCTCAGTCTCTTGTGTACCCCCCTCTGTACCCTCCTCCGTCCTTTCCTCCATCCTTTCCTCCACCTCTCCACTTTTCTTCTCCCTCTCCTCTTGCCTCTCATCTATCTTCTTCTTTCCTCTCTTCCCTCCTTTCTCTTTCCTCATTACTCCAGCCAATAGCAAAAAAAAAGTAAAAAACTAAAATGTGTCTCCTAACTGTAAAATGTGCCTTAAGCTCAAGTATTATATGATATTTAAAAAAATAAAAACCCCTACAAAACAGAGACACACGTCTCTCAGTAGCCAACCAGTCAGTAACAACGAGAATGTGTGTGCGGTCGCTTATCTAGTGCAAGACCCCCTCATTGCCTCGTTTTAATTTCCGACGCGCAGAAAACAGTCGGCTCTTAATCGGTTCTTAGGCCCAGGCCACCTGGGGCATCCTCAGACCGCCGCAGACTAAATTTGTGTTGTCCCAGGTGGCCTGAGGATGCCGGCTTGGATCAGTTAGGTTCGGATTCTCTTTGTCGGGGCTTAGTCCCAGACCCAGATTTCTTAGTCCCAGGACACCTGAGATGGTCTGAGGCTTCCCGGGACTAATGAAACCGATTCACTTTCACCGCATGAAACTTCAAAGATCTGTTACGAGTCGGGGACTGCCAAACAGGCCTCCTGGGACTAAGCTACGCAGGCCTGGGACTAAGGGTCTCAGGACGCCTGGAACAACATAGGACTGTGTAAATTTGGGTCTGAGGAGGCCTGAGGAAGCCTGGGACTGGACATTTTGTTGACAGCGGGAAATGAGAATTGGTTTGGGTTGTGAGAAATATCAAACATGTTTGATTTCTTTCACGGCCACAACCGACAACTACCGACCCTTACAGGATGTCTGGGACTAAGCAAATATTTGAAACCGACTCCCAAAAACTCTTAATGGGGGAGCTTAGTCGTGTGGTGGAACACCCACATATGACTTTTGCAAAGTTACATCATTACATACTACAGTTTATGAATAAACCTCCGGAACAGTGGTGGCATGATTTGAAAATACATAACATGAGAAGGAGCCTTATATTTCTGAGCTACCACATTTCTTTTAAATGATATAATTTAGTCATGATTTTATCATAGGAATAACCCCCGACCAAGCCATGGTATAAGCAGAATTTTATCATGGTTTATTGCCTTGAACCATGCCTCAAACCAAATCAGACATTAATTTATTTACAGATACATTTTTTTCAAATTGAAAATAACAAATTGAAGTAACAGTTTGCTTGCTGTTTTGTGGTTAGTAAGGAGTGGCTGCCACTACAAAAACCATATCAACTGATTATTTAAGGCTTAAAATATTAAAACACAGTATTTGAATTGCACTTATTATTAAACTAATTCATTATTTGTAATTAACACAATGGAAACAATTACAAAACTTTTCCAGTCATACGATAAGTTTCTTGTTAACTGTAAAGGAAAATGTAGTCATGTCTATATTAAAAGTTTTCAGCTTCAATTTTCCCTTTAATGATTATTCTCAGTGGTTAGTGCCTGTTGTTTTAATACATTGATTTGCTGACGGCTAGTCGACAACAATAAGTCTAATCAATGGATTATATATACCTTAGAATATAAGCCAGTGTGAAATTAATGACCATTCTGATACTTTGATATTAATTTGTCAACCACTATCTAAGGAACCGTTTGGTGAGATTTCCCTCTATTGTTAGGAAGCTACAGAAAGCACTTTTGCTCCTTTGAAGTTGGTAATTGTTTAAATACAGTGCACAAAGACTGGTCTATGACTAGTCAATAGGAGGAGTTAAATGCAATCAACATCAACACCAAAATAAGCAATCCACAAAAAAGAATAGTTTCCCGGTCGGAGTGTGTTATTAAAAGTGTGGAAAGTCAATTTTTTATGTTGATTTGTCAATTACTTTAATTATTAGTAATCAGTTGCTTATACTTTCCTTATGTAAGGGAATCAGAGGAAAGACATTTAATGAAAACAAAGAACACTTCAGATAGCTAAATATACATAACAAGCATGAAAGGGTTAAATGGCAGAGAACTGGTGTCTGTCGTTTTAAATGGCTCAGCCATTTAGAACCCTTATTTTAAAATATTGGATGTAAATGGCGGGATCTGCCATTTAAAACCGCAGACCCTGCCATTTTAAATGACTTGGGGGTCAAAACGGCAGTGAACATATATATACCTACAACGCTAAATACCATCATAACGAAGTACACAAGATATTGGTAAGTTACCCCTTTAATGAAATACAAGCAGTTTTTTTCACTTATGTGCACAGACCGACAGACAAACTCAGTGGACCAGAATAAAAATAAAAATAATACAAAACAAAGAGAAAAATAGCAATGAAGAAAGCCAAAATTAATCTCGACACATATACATTCTTTCAAGAGCTGTCTGAAACTTAAAAAGGAGCAATGTGACCATCATCTTCTGTTCACTATATGTATTATCATTGTTTTTTATCATGAATTGAAAGAGACAGACAAAGGAACACACCCAAAAGCCTAAGCCCCTGTGCAGGTTATTGAACATTGGCTATCCAATAGGGAATTAGGTAAAATACTATTAGAATATTCTGATCTAACCCACATATGTGAAAAGAGAAGAACACAATAGTTTTGACTTACTCTTTCACCTTTCCTTACTGCACAAAATCTAGTGCCTCACATTCCCTCACCTAAATGACAGAGTCTCAGGTATAGCCATTTATCATTGTCCCTACGGTTTCCTTAATCTGCCACGGGGATAGGACCCAATGACAAAGGCAGGGCATTTCAAGTAGTTACCCAAGCTATAATGTATCTTCTTATACCAGGGATCAAACCCAGCTTCTCTCTATTCGTGGGCTAATATGCTACCCACTAGGCCACAGTGACAGATTTACTGACTGTTCCCTATTAAGCTTTCGCTCAATGCATCAGTTAAATTTAAGTCTAGGTAAAAGTTGAAGAGGTTTTATATGCAAAATCTGACTGACTACTTAGTTCAAGGAAGAGAGGTCTCATATGCATTACATAAAATCCTTTTAATGTTACAGTATGACTCCAGTAGGGTATCATGCAAGGTAGGGGCATAACACATTGAAGGCATTTACTTGCTTGCAAAAATAACTTTTACAGAGAAGATTTGAGAGCGGATTTTTTATAAAAAGGACTATGTTCATTTTAAAAGCTTTCTCACGCAACTTAACAAATGACACATCATTCACAATAAGGAAGTTCTACTGGAGGAGTGCATTCACACACAGAAATATATGTTGAATCAGCCATGTCTGTTCTGTGTAAAATCTGGGTAGTTTACCTGACATCTCTTCTGGTAGCGGATAATTTTCTTGGCACCTTTGAACAGCAATTTTGTTTGTTCGGCTCTGATCCAGAGTGCCACTTTCCATGTCACTGTGGCAATGAAACTCATTCTGAACCCTGTGATCCTGTAACAGGTAAGATGAATTCAAATATAACAATATTTCATTTCATACACGCAATGTGTTTAACACGAGCAACAGTAGTGAAATATAAATACCTTTGCATGACATTTAGAGTTAACAAGCTCAACATGTAATCACAGGCTGCCACTTTGGTATGGGTTTGATCCCCATAAGTGGTAATGCTATGGGTTGACCACAAGATAATCTCTTTCTGTTGAACCAGATGTAAGAATAGCCAACTCTGAATATTATATGACATATGTCACACACTTTTGTTTAAATTAGATTTTGGATTGATTTTTGACTTAAACATAACTGTAGACACTTTCTGTGGGTTAAATCAAGATATTGACTTAAGGAATTTAAGGAAACACTGAAAATTAGTTGTCATGGGATAAAAGTCACAATTTAATGATATAATTAAAACATTTGTTAAGTGCTGAATTTATGTAACCAACTCCCTGGGTAACTGATGTCCAAAAAGACAGTGTCAAAACTGGGGGCCAAAGTCATCATCAGAAAAGGGAGCATCAACCAGGGAATGACTATGATTGAGAATATGCTAACATGACCACTGAACTAAGATAAACGAGCATCCAATATATCACAAAGATAAAGCTGCCATTGGCTTTTGAAGGCCTCAATTTCCCATCAGTCACAAAACACAATGAACATAACTACATAAACAAAAAAATATGTCTCAATGTATTGTACATTTAAAAAGCTTGAATGTAATGTTGTAACATCATATTACTTGTTTGTATAAAATTTCACTGGAAGTTCACTGCTTGTGTGACTTATTATTTGAATAAAAAATAATAAAACTGATGCTGTATGTTTTATTTAATGATGAGGAGGAAATTTTTCTTATGGTGTATTTCACAATAGAAATTTAAGCTAAAATTTCAAGGTTATATAAACAAAACAAAAAAAAATTTTCCAACGTGCCAACAGTTTATAATTGCTCAAAGGTAATCACAATAACAAATATTAAGAAATGACACCCTTGGTTTGAGTTAAACAGGCTCAAAATTTATCAATAAATCTTGAATATGAAGAATGACATATGTATTCTCTGGTTAAACATGTTCTATATCATTCTATTTTTTCTAATTATCCATTGTGATCTCAGATTTACATATTTCTAAATTTTGTCGCAGATTGTCTTGACTACAGAGTTGTAAATATTTTAAATTTGACTATTGTCCGTGCTACACAAACATCTACTGATTAACAAAACTTTCATCACCAGATGTGTTCATACAATAGTTGATGAATTTATGGGTCACATGATACTTTCTAAATATTACTTATAGCAAAATTAAACTTGACATGTTCTTTTAACTCAGGAACCTGCAGCTCTGGACACTGTGGATATACTGGAGACATGCAGTGGTCTGGTCCTGGCTGTCAAGTTGGGGATATCGCATTTGGAAAAATGGTTCACCTGGCCAATGAAGTGAATGCTTCTGGAATTTATTCTGAAATAGACAATTTTATTTCTGGAAGCACCATGAACCAGTGTAGAGTTTCTGCTGGTCTTAAGACAAATGATTTTGAAATTTCATGGTTTATTGATCTTGGAAGTCGGTACTCAGTTGAAACAGGCATAATTAACTATAATTATGATGGTGACTCATGTGATGACATTGATGTTTGTGATTTATGTCTTTTTGAGTTGTTTACCTATGAAAAGCAGAACAAGAAAACATGTGATTTTCAATTTTTAATTTCTAATGCTAATTTTTCTTATACCATCTATGATGATAACAATTCCTCTAATGACTATTTTCCTTTTTATGAATTCCGTTGTAATGCAGATCAGATCGGTCAATTTATACAGCTTAAACTTGATTGCTACTTTGCTGATTCCCTTTACCAATATGTTTCAATTTGTGATATAGCTATTGTGGGTAAACCTGACATTCAAATTAACTGTACAAACTGTCTACAGAATGATGCATACCCTTGTGGAAATGGAATATGGTGTGAGATGTGTAAGCCTGGCTGGCTACCACCTGACTGCAAGAAACCGTGTGAATTTCCTAATTATGGTATTAATTGTTTGTCATGTCACCATCACTGCAAAAATGTATCATGTGATGCTTTTCATGAAGTTCTTACAGACCCTGAGCTGTGTGTCAGCTGTGATATGTGGTATATAAATCCAGGCAAGTTTTGCAGAGATTATTTAGAGAAGCTCGACCCACCATTTATTAATGCAATCAAAGGAGTAGATGTCAGTTTCAACGAAATAACAGTACACATTTCATATGACAAGAGAATTGCAAGTGAGGCCTCAAGTTACTACATGTATGACACTGAGTATTCAGTGGACAACTTCACCAGTTACATCACTGGCAGTTCAAAGCCACACTTGGATAATTCAGATTATCTGGTTGCAAAGATACTCATGGAACTTTCATCTGATGTTCAATTTTGGATAAGGACAAGGCTGTACAGAGAACAAGATGGTATCAGAGAAACTGGAGATGACCCGAGTTCAGTTCTTATTCGAAGAATTTGTTCTGCAACTTTTACATCAAACAAATGTGACACATTAGTGTCCAGTTGTGATGGTAACTGTGAGCTTGAAGAATCAGATGACATATATTTTATGTTCAGAAAGTCTGGCTCAGCTACCTGGTCAGAAAGCCCTGTTCAGCATGGTTCATGTCACATTATTATGACAGTTCAAAATGGTGGGAAGTATGAGGCTATGCTAATACAAAGAAGGTATGAAAGTGGTGTCATGATAAATGTTCAAGGCAGCTTAAATCTTATTGATATTGAGAACTGTCAAGAAATAACAGTCGTGATTATTTTAGCAGTTTTTCTAGGTTTCTTTGTACTGACTACACTATGCCTTGCAGTACTGATCTGTGGAAAGGGAAAATATTTCAAACATATTCAAGATCACAGCAAGAAGGAAGACGCTCCGCAGTTGAAAGATATTGAAAGCAGTTATCTCAATATCACTGAATCTGTTGATGCAAAAGAAATAATTGCAGGTAAAGTTAATGTAGAAAATCTGAATGCAGGTGTAGTTGATGATGCAAAATATGTGAATGCAGGTGCAAAGAATGAAAATGACTATCTCACTCCAGTATCAGATGTTACATCCAAATCAGACATAGAAGATGATCATTATGCATATTTGGAACCAACTTGTCTGAACACACAAATACAGTGATCCATTCACTGTAGATCAGGAAATGAAAACTTTGTCAAAGAAACTTGATGAACTTACCATAACTAGCAGGACTTTTGTGGTGTGTGTGACTGTTGGTGTGTGTGAATGTGTGGTGTGGGTTATGCTTAATAACAGCGTAATATTCATCGGGATTTTTCTGCACCATATCAAGATTTAAATCTAAAGGGCCTCTGTGTGTAATATGATAATTCTAACCCCACAAGCCACCTTAAACTGACTTAATGACCTTAATAGCTGTCACACCACCACAATGTGTGGTCACTGACATTAACATACCATTTTGACATCACCCAGAATAGTTGTCCTTTCAGTAAGTGAACTATTTTGTTTAACTGATATTAAATCTTTGTTTACGTTTGTAAAACCTTCTAAAACACTGGATTTTTTTCTGAACAGAAGAAATTAACTCCAACTTTATGCCACATAAATAGATATTTGGAATTATCTTACATAGCAGCAATTGGCTTATTTTTTGTCACATAGTAAACATTTTGTTCATTGTGCGAATCAATCATTTCGTTACTTGTTTTGTATATACATAGTTTTAATACTGTAAAGATTCTTTTTACTAATACTGCATAAATACTTAACAAATTTTATAAATTAAATTGAACTTCAATTTCAATAATAACAGTTTTATGCCATTCTAGCCTTCAGGTTCAGACGACTATTAACTGCCAAATCAGCACAAGTGTATGTATATTGCATACCGGTATGTGTATAATTTGTGTTTCATTAAAATACACATTGACAAAGGACAACTTATAAACTGACTTGTCTTGATAAGACTTTAACTTATGGATATTTTATTGTATAGGAAACATGAGTATATAATTATGCATAATATACAGAATATAACGTTAATGCTTTAAACAATGACCAATATTGCTAATATATGTATATAACACCAAATTGAACTCCTGTAGCAATGTAAGTTATAGATAATTTCATCATGTGTGAAATGTTCATGTTATTCAAGAATTCCAGTGAATAGAATCCCTTCTCCTACAAACTCGTCTGTATTTCCTATATGTTCAGTTTGCCATGCATATTCTGTAATTCATATTTAGCTAAAATGATCCATGGAGTGCAAACCTCTACCAGGGGCATTTCAAAAATTTTCAAGATGTTTTATCTAGAAAATGATCCAGATTTTTCCCAAAATATAATCACTTCTTCCTGTGGCCCGGCCCACCTAGATGCAGAATATCACGAAGATTTGTTCAATATATAGTAGTAATGTCAACCAGAAAGCCAAATGAGATCAGGAGTTATTTCTGTGCAGAATATAATCTACTTTTTATCATGATGTAGCCACATTTTCCTTTGTCCAGGCCATACCAATATAAAAAAAAATCATAAGGCTGCATCTCTTACTTTTTGAAGGATCACGAGCACATGCAAACAAACAGACAGACAGACTAATTAAAAAGCAGCATTGGGGTTAAATTACAATTACAGTAGGGACACTCGGTTGCCTTGGCGGAGGTTGGCACTCTAGGAGTACCTTTTACTTATAGTCATGTTTAAGATGAATTTTGCTTTCGTTTCTGAAGTACGGAAATGTCCTTTTACTCTTATTTGTTGAAAGTTATAAAAGTGTCATTTTTCTTTACACATGTTACCCAGAGTGAAGTAGTAATTTTGCTTTTGTTATTAATGAATGTATTAACTGTTTCTTTTATATTGGATTCACATCACTTTCATTTCACTTTCACTTCTGCAATGTTAAGACCTCACACATTTTATATATTCCTGCATGTTACAAGGCATTTACATTGCTGAAGATTTCAACTCACATTTCATGAACGTTGAGTGTTTGTTTTTATTAGATTCCACCTATTCATCAAAATTTATGCTTATACTTCCTCCTTATCCAAAACGAAAGGGCACACAAAAGTGCAACCTTTTCAAATGAAATAAACATAAGGAAATAGTTCCCCCTCTTTTTCAGATTTTGTCATATTTGTCAGTTTTAGACTTAACCTAAATGTAAGGCTGGTATGACGAGTTTGTACAAAAACACGTTAAAGATGTTCTTATATGATATCTATATTGTTATGTTTTAGTTTTGCTTGAAAATCCACATTTGTAAGATTATTCTTGAAGATAATAGTGTTATTTGCTAAGTATGACACAACAGACATGGTTAAGTATAAAGACAGGGTACATCTGAACTTGAAGCCAGGTTAAACATAGATGGAATATGAGATATAATATGGCATGAATTAAGCGAGATGAGAGAATGAGATAGAATGACAATTAAGGAAGTAAGTTTTACTCTAACTTGGTCTCAGTCACAAAAAGTAGAAAGTTATAAAAGTGTCATTTTTCTTTACACATGTTACCCAGAGTGAAGTAGTAATTTTGCTTTTGTTATTAATGAATGTATTAACTGTTTTGTTTAACTGGTTCCATTGTGAAAGACAGGTTTGTACATAGGTAAGGTAAGTGCACCTTTTGTAAAATTTTTAACTTTTGGTCTCTGTTGGTCTGGCAATGCACTTCTCGTTCAACTAATCCACAAAGTAGATTTGTCATCATTTCATATTTTTGCTTTAGTTATACATTTTTTTTTTTTCCATACATATATTTCCTAAAATATTCTCCAAAATGCACCTCCTGCATTTTGCTGTTTACCTCATATTGACTGGCATCAGAGTCTGTGACTCATTTGAACCCACCATGCACTCAGGTCATCCTGTGATCATTGAGTCGGGATTTCACCCATGTGTAGATAGCATCAATTACGCCTATCTGGCTTTCCAGGGTCACTGTCGAAGGGTGACGCATAGTTTCCGGAATGTCAGTCTCTGGACATCATTGCTCCTAGCTCTTTCGGGTGATATTAGTCTCAATCTGGGCCCTGCTTCTAGATCTCTTAATGGTTGTCTTTCTCAACATTAGATCTATCAGAAATAAATCAGCTTCCGTTCTGGAGTTCGTCAAAGATAACAATGCTGATATCATAGCTGTTACTGAGACATGGCTTAGGCCAGAGGATACTGAAGGTTTTATTTCTAGTATCACCCCCTCCTGGTTATAAGTTCACTCATGTACCTCGAGATGTCAAGAAAGGGGGCGGAGTTGGCTTTTCATCAAGGAGGACCTGAGTTTTGAGAAAGTTTCAAAAAACAATTGTCAGACTTTTGAGAGTACCTCGATTCAGATTAGCACTGAGGGTGATAAAGATGTTATATTTCATGTGCTCTACAGACCCCCAAACCTTTCAAAGTCACAATTCCTAGGCGAATTTGTTATGTTCCTCGAAGGTGCTGCTTTCTCAGGCTGTGAAAACATTCTCCTTGGTGATCTTAATTTTCATCTGGATCAACACGACACCTGGACACTGAAATTTTATGACCTCCTTGAGCAATTTAGTTTTACACAACTTGTTAATACACCCACACATATTCAGGGTCACATTTTGGATGCTCTATGTGTGAGGGATTCTTTCTCCTGGGCCATTAGCCCCAAAGTTATTGGAGGACTATCAGACCACCAGGCAATCATGTTTAGCCTTATTTTTCCTGTCAGAGAGTCCTGTAAGTTTCAACGTGTTTCCATCCATAAAATTCACAAGATAAATATTCTAGACTTCAGAGCAGATATCCTGAAATCTGACCTCATTAGATGTCCCTATAAAACTGCCAGTCTTCTGAGTCATCAATACTTTAATACCTTGAGAAGCCTCCTTAACAAACACGCCCCAATGAAGAAGAAAAATATTCCGAGACATGCCGAGACTGGTTTCATGAATTGTGACATCCTCAAGGCAAAACGACTCAAGAGGAAATATGAAAGGGCATGGCATCGTGAAAACTCAGCCAGTAATCGTAGTCGATACCGGGCTACGATCAATCACTATAACTTCCTGCTTGAGAAGTCAAAATGTAACCATTATTTCAACATTGTGGCTGAAAATCAAGAAAATCCTAAGGCTTTGTGGAACTGTTTCAAAAAGATTTTACACAGGTCCTCTGTTGCTGTTCTACCAGACTGTACAAATAAAACCGACCTTGCGAACACCTTTTGAAAGTTTTTCTCTGATAAAATTCGTAAAATAAGATCCACACTCCAGTCATCAACACCATCTTCAGTCACTAGACCCAACTCCACTAAAAATACACTGTCCTCTTTCACACCTGTGTCCGAGGAAAGCCTACTCAAAATTCTATAGTCCTCACCATCCAAATCTTGTGGCCTAGACCCAATCCCAACGTCACTGGTCAAGAAGTGTGCTGATATTCTCATCACTCCCATCACTAAAATTGTAAACTATTCAATCAAAGAAGGCAGTTTTCCCAACTGTTTTAAGATGGCACATGTCACCCCTCTCCATAAGAAGCCCAGCCTTGATAGAAATAGCCTCAAAAACTATAGGCCAGTGTCAAACCTTAGTTTTATATCAAAGCTTATTCAGAAAGTTGTGGCAAACCAGCTAAATGAATTCATTTTACACGAGGGTCTCTTAAATGTCAACCAGTCTTATAAAAGTTCCCACTCCACTGAAACCGCATTGTTGAAGATTCAAAACGATATAGCTTTCTCAGTGGACTCAGGAAAGGCAGTGGCCCTAACATTATTAGACCTGTCAGCGGCGTTTGACACTATTGATCATTCCCTTTTATATGACTGCTTGCATGACTGGTTTCGTCTAGATGGTACTGTCTTCTTGTGGATCAAATCGTACCTTTCAAACCAAAAACAAAAAATTAAAATAGGTGATAGTTTCTCTGAGGCGGTAATTCCCCTGTTCGGAGTCCCCCAAGGCTCCGTATTGGGTCCTCTCCTTTTTACCCTTTACACTTGTCCCCTCAGTCAAGTTATTTCTAAATTCAATGTTACTCATCACCTATATGCTGATGACACCCAGATCTACTTAGCAGTTGCCTCCAGGAACTTTGATTCTAGCATAGAAGAGCTGACCGAGTGTCTCAAGTCAGTACAGGAGTAGATGGTTGGTGTTAAGCTAAAACTAAACCCAGAAAAAAACGAATTTATCATTATAGGTCAAAAAGCCATCAGACAGTCGCTTGCACCAAATTTCCCTGTCCCACTCCTCCAAAACAATATCTCTCCATCGGTGGAAGTAAAGAATCTGGGTGTTATCTTTGACTCAGACAATTCCTTTGACAATCATGTTACCAAGATTTTCCTGGCATGTTACTATCATCTTCGCGATTTGCGACGAATTCGCAAATTCCTTAGTGATGAAACTGCAATACTTCTGGCTAATGCTATGGTCAGTAGTCGTCTGGACTACTGTAACTCTTTACTTTATGGGGTAAGCAAGTCCAACATAGCTAAACTACAGAGAGTCCAGAATGCTCTTTGCCGCATCATCTTCAGACTTGACAAAATGAGTCATGTTACACCTTTTTTGAAAAAACTCCACTGGTTTCCAATTCAACATCGTATCCTTTTTAAGTATAATCTTCTCATATTCAAGGCTATCAATCTGTCACAGCCCCCATATCTCTCAGCTTTAATAAGATCAAGCAGTCTCACTCGCGGCAACAGGCTATCTGTCTCCTCAACCCGCCCTAAGAAGCACATAGGCAGGCGAGGCTTTGCAGTAGCTGCACCAGCTGAATGGAACAAGCTGCCAGAAACTGTCAGATCTGAGCAAACAATATATTGTTTCAGAAGCCAGCTAAAGACACACTTGTTTAGGTTGGCATACCCCCCACCTTAGTTATACCCTGGCGGGCGCTTTTTAGATGCCAACCCATGCCTGTCCCTGGACTCTCCCTTCTTGGACCTAAGCGCATTAGAGGATTTGTATCAATTTTGCGCTATATAAATCCTACTATTATTACTATTATTATTATTATTTTATATTGGATTCACATCACTTTCATTTCACTTTCACTTCTGCAATGTTAAGACCTCACACATTTTATATATTCCTGCATGTTACTAGGCATTTACATTGTTGAAGATTTCAACTCACATTTAATGAATGTTGAGTGTTTGTTTAATTAGATTCCCCCTATTCATCAAAATTTATGCTTATACTTCCTCCTTATCCGAAACAAAAGGGCACACAAAAGTGCAACCTTTTCAAATGAAATAAACATAAGGAAATAGTTCCCCCTCTTTTTCAGATTTTCGTCATATTTGTCTTATTCGTCATATTTGTTTTAGACTTAACCTAAATGTAAGGCTGGTATGACGAGTTTGTACAAAAACATGTTAAAGATGTTCTTATATGATATCTATATTGTTATGTTTTAGTTTTGCTTGAAAATCCACATTTGTAAGATTATTCTTGAGGATAATAGTGTTATTTGCTAAGTACGACACAACAGACACGGTTAAGTATAAAGACTGGGTACATCTGAACTTTAAGCCAGGTTAAACATAGATGGAATATGAGATATAACATGACATGAATTAAGCGAGATGAGAGAATGAGATAGAATGACAATTAAGGAAGTAAGTTTTACTCTAACTTGGTCTCAGTCACAAAAAGTAGAGATTGTAATTTAAGAACTCAAGGGACTACTCGACTTGTTGCCTGTCATGATTCAGTGCACTACAAAGATCAGCTTTGCTTAAATCATATATTTTTAATATGTATACCAATGTTTGGTATTCATAAAGTACTCATACATGTTAGGAGATATAAACTCACCAGACAGTCTCCTACCAGTATGCTGACGTAAAAATAGGTACATATAAGAGTATATTAAGCAAACTGAAATTTTATTTCGTATATTTGCCCACATTACAATGACATTTAAGCCTTAAGCAAGGTTAAACAAGGATGTCTCTCTACATCATGTTCTACAATACATTACTACATTCTCACACACTCATTGCAAAGGGTATCGGAAGATGCTCTTAATCAAAGATACATTAACATATGAGAAAGCAAAATTGTTTATTGTAGCTGTTTAATATCCAAGCACAATGATTAGTTAATTATAGAGAATGTAATAAAATATCACATGCGGAAGTGTGGTACCCGCCAAATACTAGAAAAATGGCAGCATTTTTGTACTAAACTGAAATATATTTCCTTTCATTTACACCACACCCTTTTAGGCCTCAGTAACCTAGTGGTTTCGTGATTTGGTAATTAATTAATTGGCTCTCACTTCTCTTGTTGAGGGCTCTAATCCATCTGGTCACACAACAAGTGAGATTCAATGAGGGCCTGTCCCTGTCATGATCTTTATTCCTGGGAAAACCTCAACACAGCCTGTGATCAGGTACCAAGCTGGAAAAAAAATGGCAGGGCTATGCAGAATATGAACACTACATTACACAACAACAATTACACAAAATTAGGTACTGGCATCATAGAGTTTGGAATTGGACTGACCTTCCTACACGTAAATATCGATTTGTCACCATGAACTGTTTTTGATATAATTACTGGGACTTTTGACTAGGTCATATTTTTTGGTATTCCCAAGACCTCTTATTGTGGATTATCAGCATTACAAATACATGAACAAGTGCTAATTTCTTGTATTGTTTTTTTACTATTGTGTAGGTTCAGCACGTTTTTTTTTGGTTGCATTAAAATCTATGTAGACATGTTGGGGTAATCTCAAGTTAAAAACTAAAGGTTTAGAGACATGTTGACACAGTTCTATGCTGTTGTGAGAACTGGTAGTTGAACATTTGTCCACAAACTTGTCTGTATGACACTGAAAAGACACATTATGTCTTGTTACTACAGAATTAATCACCTTTTCGCCATATAGGCGGTATACCACATGGTTAGAAGTTTTACTTGGCAGTGGAACAGCCAGCCAGGATAACTTATATCTTCCGAGATTTGGTGTAAGGTATCATGCCCATGGCCAGTGATGGGCAATTGTATGTAACTATCAATAATAGTAGGACAACAGTAGTACACACATCGGTCAATGAGAGCAACCTCAATTTACCTTCGGTAGCTGTCAGAGGGACACGCGTACTAAATCACAGCCTGATATAAACCACAGACCATGCTTTCTGTCACCATATGAAAAATTTATCTCCAGAAATTCACCCTGACAAATTCATTTTAAAATTCCTGTAGGACGCTCAAGGAATTGAATAGTTTGCCACTGTGTCACAAGTTGGCATATGGATGTCAGACGGTAGTTGAAGGACTGGGCATTTCACCCAATGCCTACTACAGGGGGTGAACCGCCTGTTGTGTGAAAGGTGTATAAAGAGTTCAATTTTTTTGCCTTGCTGCTTGTGAGGCCAGAATAGAACTATGTAATCTAGCTATAAAGTACATTCACTGGTACTCCTGCATATATCACAGTCGTTTTGTACTTTGCATTTGAGTATGGACTTATTTCTATACAAAATGTTTATAAAATAAAAATATATGCACCAGTTGGGTGATTTTTCTTCTTGTTGTCAGAGTTATAAACATATTTTTAGCCAGAGATATATTGTACAAGTTTGAAACCACTTTAAAGGACATGTTTGATTGGTTGATTGACTGATTAATTAGGCTCAACTGCATTTCTACTGAAGGGATGGTGGATGGCTGTAACAACTCTTATTTTAGCTGTTTATATCCCTTTCAATCTTGCAGCATGGGCATTTAAGTTTAGCACGTCAGAGCTTGTCAAGGTTTTTTCAAACCAAATGAGTTTAATATTTGGCACTTGTATGTAGCTCATTAGACCAGCACATTAACTGTGTGAACTAGGTGTAACCTGATTTTGTAAAAGCCTATCCGCCTGGACCACCCTAACTCCTTGTGACTCCTCTGGTATGCCCTGGATATGTTTAATTGACTAACTCTTATTCATCAATGTTTTTCTACAGTTGCACCTTAGGATGGGGATTAAGATCTAGAGTCCTTATTCTATTAGATTGTACAGATTAGAACTTCCACAATATCCATACACAATTAAAGGCCTGGAGATCAGAAAAAAAGAATCTCGTCTAGTGATATTGTTTTCACTGGTGATGTTTTTGTTATGAAATTGTACATGTGATATATAAATTCCCAGTTCCAGCTTGAACTTAAACGAGTACATTATGACTTCACTAAAAATGTGAATAAAGTTGGAGCCATTATGCGCTCATGTACACAGGATCAAAACAACATTTCTCAGGATTTTGTTAAACATATATGTATGTTTTACATTTAAAATCATTAACTATCCATACCATACCTCAAATTTAGCCGTAAAACAGTTATTGTCAATTGTTAGTAAACATAGTGTAGTCTTACATCTGCTAGCTTGTTGTTAGATCAATATATTAATACTAAATTCCCAACCATGGGGGAACCTGTGTCCCATCTGCAAGTCTTTGCATCAGTCAATAAACTTGAATGAACATTCCATTTATTTCAGTTTAAATCAGAAACTTACAGGAGTTCACTATGACACAAGAATTAAAGAGGAAGAGTGGATTGTTTCTGGAAATACAGTCATACAGTGGCCACACTGCCACCAGCAATACAATAGCACGTTCTCAAACAGAAAACCTTCAGATCCTTTTATGTGCAATTAGGTATTTTTCTAATTGTATATGCCTACAGAAATGTGTTTATTACTTCCTCCAAGGTGGTATTAATTTTATGACCGTTTATCTGGCTGCTTGTTAATTGCGCAAATACTACTGGTTGGATGAAAAATATTACAAGATGGGTTTGGGTCCAAATGAGATCTCATTAAATTTGAGAGTAATCCGGATCCCTGCCTGGATACAAAAAAAAAATATCAAAGATCTGGATTTTCCAATATGCTTATTATTGAGCCATTTAAAAAAAATCATGCAGGCTATCGCAGAGACATGTGCTCTCCGAGTACTCTTGCTATTTACGGTGTTTTACAATAAGGTAGACATTTTTTTAATTTGTTTTTGTCATCCAGCCAAGACTACCACTGTCTCACTATGACTTGTTCCAATTTTAAACGGGAAGGAGGGAAATATTGGCAAACAATGAGTGAAAAAATAAGTCATATGACAAGTCGTATGAGAGGGAGAGGGTGGGGTTTTCTCCTGATCCAACTAATCTTCTCTTGGAAAAGGTCAATCATCATTTTTTTCTCTACAAAAGAGTGAACAAGATAACTCTCAGGAGCAACAGGATAAGTCTTAACACCATAAAGATAAGTCATAACATGCCAAAGATTTGTCTAAACTGTCTTCCATCCAAGATAATTGTTTGTAAGTACCCCTTTGAAAAAAGTTTTTAATATAATTTGAAGGGCAGCCACAACTGCTGCAATTGGGTGCCTGAGCACCAGTGAAAACAAAATTGGGAGGCACACAATGGAACAAACGTATAATACCTGCCATATGTACAGTGCATCGTCACTTGGTAACAAAAACTGTTGAAAAGTAGATCTGTATCTAAGAAGTGCCTCAAAAGTGAAATAAAACCATCCAATGCTTATTTGTTTTCTCTCCTATGATATCTGTTTTACCTGGTAATCTAATAAGTGCACTAATTACCAGGCCAAAATGCATATCTGCAGCATTTTTACATTACACTTGTGTGGTTTCTTCTCCATGCTAAGCTAAATCCAAACAAGAACAACTTTTAAAAAAACATGTTTGAGGAAAAATGTCAAGATCATGGTATTACAGAAAGGGGTTCATATTTTGGGGATATTTAATTGATATTGAAGGGTATGGTCATACCTTTCCATATGGTGGTATCTGTACATGTTTGCTTTTCCCTTGATGACCTTTTCCTAATGGCTTCTGCAAAGAGACCCTCCTCTCTGATTTATTTATTTATTTAAAAGTAATAAGAGTTCATGTGTAGTGACTATTAGTTACTATTAGTATGAACACTACAACAGTGTTCAAAAGTTCCATTCAGAAAAATCCACTCCAGTCTCTAGACACTTCACACAGAAAAACCACTCAGTGAGGAACATGGAGCTTAGCGTCTTTCATTGGATGGGGGATCCAAAAAGCCCAAATGCCTCCACTAAGTGCAAAAGCCAGGAATTATATTATATTTGGGTATTCCCTACACTCCACCCAACAGGCATCAATATGTTTGTATGAAGATATGCCCTCTCATGGTACCCCCTACCCAGATGCCCCCCTACCCCCTTTTCATTTTTTTTTAATTTTTATTTGGGATTTTAAGTAGCTTTCAACACTGCAAATCATATCACAACAGGTAGTTTTGTGGACAGAGGAAACCAGAACATACAGTTGGTCAAGGTTCTGTACTGTAAACTGCCGACCATCGGTAATCAACTACCAACTTTCCCACACAAGGTCCAGGGTTTGAACCGCTAACCTCAGAGTTGGGAGGCAAGTGTGTTACCACTGCGTCACCATGTCCCCACATATCTGAGTGGTATACACTGTCCAAAAAGTGTACCACATTGAATATACACCCCTTTTATGCCTATACAGCTCCTGAGTGGTCAAAGGAAATATTTTTAAAAAGCAATCCCTAGCACAAAATGTTTACAGAGTGTGTCGAATAAAAGTGAGGATCTCCTACCCAAAATACAGATCCTAATGAAAGCTTTCTACCAAAATACAAAGCCCCACTGAGCCTGGGGCTTGTAAATGGAAGAATTTGTGAAATAGTGAACTAACTTATACTTTATGATGATACAACAACACTTTGACTAAAGAATCTAGGGAGTAAATAGAAGCATTCTATGAGTAGCTGTTACACTGTCAATAGTAGTGACATTGTTGTTCCTCCAGATCATAGATATTAAGTGAAATGTCTCGATCACTTTAAAATTTAAGTACATTACACATCACCTTAATGTAAAAAAACTTTAATAACTCTTTTGCACAATAATTGTAACTTTATGTTTATTTTGATGTAAAAACTGAGGGTTTACATAATTAACAGTTAATGACAGGGTCTGAGTTATCTTTAAATTTGAGGGTTTTAAAAAAAAATAACCAACAGCAAACTAAAGTTCTGATTTACACAAGCGTTAACTGAGAGCTAACAAATTTGTTAAAATTTGTTGGATCCCAGGGATTGAGAAGTAGCACATGGTTCGGCTCACCCATCTATGTAGCCATAATATTAACCTTTCGTCACCCACTCCAAGCACCACTGAACCTCCTTAGGGAGATCTGAACATGCTGATGTCATTATGGGTCGGTTAGAGAACAGGAGTGGACCATGTTTCTAGTTTTATGGGCCACTGGGTTGTGATGATTGCCTCCCCATTGCTTCACTGGTCTTTTGTGTGTGATTGGGGTATTAAATGCTTTTAGGGAAGATGCCGCTGATGGAAAAAGAGTGACTGTACTTTTGACACAATAATAAAGTAATCTTCGTAGAAATAAAATTAATTCATAATAATCATGAACTGATTGCCATCATTTGGTGGCAGACTATTAGATTGGTCACAATATGTGGTACCATCACCACTCATTGAAAACCTTTTCTTAATTTAATATTTTTCAGCAAAACAAAACAAAATTTTGCTTTATCCCTCATACCACATAGAACTTGAAACCCATTTGGTAGAGCAGGTATGGTGGTACACAGAATATTAACATCTCAGGTTCTTGGATTAAAGACCTTATTATCCAAAGTAGGAAAGTTAGCGGCTGCTTACTGATGCCAGATAGTTTTCAATACAAACTTTCAACCAACTCACATACACTCTTTTTACTCTATCTCCTCAGCAACTCTTTACAATAGAATCTATACAAAGCAGACTTGGAGTAAACAAAGTGGTTACTTCATTTTAGCCGAAGTTCCCAATATGGTTGGGAAGGGGGCTCGGTGGTGTAGCGGTTAGAGTGCTTGCCTCCAACCTCTGAGGCCGCCAGTTCGAATCTCGGGCCGGGCGCTTCTTGTTGGAATGTTGGTAGTTACTTGCTGATGCCCGGTGGTTTACAGTGGAGAATCTTGACCAACTAGTATGCACTGGTTCCTACACCCATAAACTATCCGTCGCAATATAACCCTGGTTGTTGAATGCCAAAACCACAAATAAATCTAAATCCAATATGGTTGGTACGCCATACATAACATACTGATACCTGATTATGTGTTTTTGAGTCAAATTCTTCATGTTGTTGGCCTCCTAACCAAAAACCAGAACAATTACCGCTTGAACAAATTCGAGTGTACTACACCCCCACACATCATACAAAGGCTATACAATGATAATTCTGAGATATCAGATAGAAGCAGTACACACTGTGACCTAGTGGGTAACTCACTTGCCTAGAAACAGGGAGGGCCTGGGTTCGATCTCAAGTACAAAGAGATATATAGTGGCTCAAAATGGCTGTCTTTTCTCACTTGATCTGAGTGGCAGGCTAAAGAACCTGAGAGACGTTGACAAAATATTAACACTTTTACGTGCACTAGGTGCAGTAGATGTCTAATGTGAATGAGAAACCAACCCTTGTAAATAACCTCTTAAAGACTCTATAGTTCAATATGACACTTGATTTGTCAGACAACTAACCTTAAGATCTAAAATATTATTTATGTATCTATGATCCTAATTGATTATTTAACACTTCGTGATTGTGCCATTTTAGGGCATTTGCCAAGTTTCCATATTATGGGCAGTGATCTATAGGTGTAATTGTTGACTTTTCATGAAGGTCATTGTATCTCACCCTATGTGGAAAAAAATTATCAATTGCTTGCGTGTATCCTGCGTTTTGAATGATAAAATAATGGATTATCAATGAACTCTGTCCAATAAGACGTACAAAAAGTGACAAATGTAACATTCATCTGATTTAAACTTACATTCCCACTTGCAGACTCAATAATCTTCAATTTTTGCACCAATGAAGCAACTACAGCCATAGACCACGCAGACACATGTATTCATGCACACACACACACAAATATTCCTCTCCTTGACAGCACGCACTGGATCCTTGTCCAATACACAGATGTGTGATTGTTGGCTACTGGAACCGTTTAAAGCACCCCACTACCCAAGACAATGTGCTTAACCCGTGTCCCCTGGGGGTGATTGGAGATCTGGGATAATCACACGCTCCAAGCAGAGCCCAATTTGATTGTGGTAATTGAAAGAGAGAAGGAGAGAGGGGCCTCAAGCCCCCAGCACACTGGGCTTTCTTGTCTGCCATATAGATTTGGTGTTTTTTACATTTTTCGTGGTTTAAAACAGAGTATTGTATTTATTACAGTGACACGAAAATATTACAATTCTGAAAATATTCTGCCCAGTTCCATTGGATTTGCTTGTCACTTTTGCAATGAAAGAGTACAAATGACATCTGTTTATAAATTCACAATACTTTAGATGTTGTGTTTATATGTGAAATCTTGTCTGGCAGGCACATTGCGGTTATATGCAAATGAAGTGATCCCCTCCGGCTGTTATATGGTGGTTATATGTAAATAAGGCTATCTTTACCGACGTACAGCTATATTTTTCATCACACTTCATAAGCCAATGAGGTATTGCTCAATGACTGTTATGCTGTGGTTATATGCAAATTAGAAACATTACATTTGTGGTAAAACCAAGAAAAGACATCTGCCATTAACTGTTTACTGTCACCACCAACCAAGAGGGAATTTGGGGTCCAAGTTAATCACCAAGTTCTAAACAGTGGTTCAACGATAGGTGCCTTGTCACCTAGCGGCCTTCACATTGTCAAATATATTAAACAGAGTCTTGGAAGAATAAACAAATAAAGACTCATCAAATCGGTACATACTGAGGTAAATGAAAAGAGATAAAAACAGGGGTAGAAGAATAAGGAAATAATGTCATCTCAATTTGAAAATTAAAAAGTACCTGTGCAAATTTTAAGTTGGGCACAAAAAAATCTTAACTAACATTTCACAATCACAGACAGTTTAATTGCAATTCCAGTACTTGAATAAACTGACTGGGCTATGCCCTTTGACTTGAAAATATTTCTAAAGTGGGCAATTTGTGAAGTGAGCAACTATACTGAAACTGTGATCTTCAATTGGACCCTTTGACTTGAAACGATTTCCTGAGCAAGCAATCATCAGTTGAAAGTTTTTGTAATCAACACATGTCTCAAGTAAACTGATGTGAAATTGTTCTGAAATGGCCAACAGGTTAGTTTATCCATTTTGAAATGACCAAGCCATTTTAAAGTAGCAATTGGTTTCCAAACAGCAAGAATCATACACATGCAATGACTATGTCATATAATTAAGCTTATGAAAGTTTCTGAAATGACATTGTTATGAATAGGATTATGAACATGAGTATTTTTGTGAGGGCTTTGTCATGCGTAAGCTTATAAATATATTTATATTCCAAAACTCGTCAATGCTAAAAAAGTGACTTCTAACCATGACTTTGTCACGTGTAAGCATACCCTAAAGTGTCCATTGCTGTTTTATGGACAGAAGCACGTCCTTATGTCAAAACATGGGCTGGATTTTACACAGGGGTTTTTATTGGGAAGTGGGGTGTGAACTTGTATTGGAAGGGTCTGTTTCTTTTGTGGAAATAATGGAAAAGTTACACAAGGAAGATTAAGCAGAACAAAAAGAGATGTTTTGAAGTAATTGTATCAGTGCAATTCAGCGGGTATCTTAAGTGAACTTAGAATAGGTCATAAAAACGAAAAAAAATGTTTTTCCATTCAGCAAATGCTGCATAAACCCCTTGCAGTTTTGCTCTAAAGTAATATTACTTCAGCTTTGGTAGAGTTCCATGGGTATCCATCTAACATGACAATATATGATATCTATGATATTTACCAAGAAAGCTTATAAAGTGAAAGAAAACCTTCATCCATTTTTAGAGCTGCTTAATGGATTAAAACATCTGAATGTTTGGTTGCATTTAAAATGTTAATGAGAAAATACAGACAACACTGGAGAAAGTTAGGGGTTTGTTTAGTAATCTTACTTTGCTAAAATTGGGATTTTTGTTTGTGTCATTCTATGGCTTGTGCCAAATTATCTCAAGCAAACTACAGGTGTCAAATAAAAAGTAACTATCTCTAAGACCGGGTTGTTTTTTATACCTTTCAATTGTATTTGTTATTTTTAACAGAAAATTATACGTGATATCAAGAACAATAATTTCTATAAAACTTTCCAAGTGGAATAAATTTCATATGTTTGGTATGGATGATCTCCTGTGTAACACTGGGTCACACCTTTTCATGATGGCACTGGCTACAACCGAACGGCCTTGTATACCTTCTGATGTAGATTGTTGTAGTATGGTCTGCTCAGTGTCTTGATAGGATGTCTTCAGTATATAAAGGTGGGCTTCACATTTGGACAGGACATGTTCGACACTGGTCGGATGGAGATTTATGTTCAGGAAAGCCTTTTTAAAAATATTTGAAAACCTGTAACATCTTCTCACAAGCTTTATAAAAACTTTACATGCTGCAGGGATTGAGAGAGTCTGGCCTTCCAGGCTGTCTGAACCACAATGCAAACATGAAATATTTTTGCCATAATGCACACTGTATCAAAGGCCTTTCTAATCTGGGAGTTCTCCTCAGCTAGCTAAGCTAAATAAATATATGAGAACATTGTGAAATATAATAATAAAGCAATCAAACAGCTGGGTCTATACTATTTGTCTCTGGCAAAGCTGGGATGGAGGGTCAGGATGGTAATATGTGATGGCTCTTCTTCTACAATGAGTACTACCAAGTCTTTGTTGGGAGCCATAAGCATGATATTATGAAGTGGAAATCAAATATATACAGAAAATACTGCATAGAAAGGAGTGACCTAGGCATTAAGCTATGATAATATCATGTCATTTTACATCGGTTAAGTCCCAAATAACAGTTATCACCACTATTACCAAATAACCTTAGAATGAGTTTTAGGGAGTTAGACTAAATTTGTGACAACTGTTTGCATGTAGTTGTTCATTTGTTGAACATCACTGCAAAAACAAAATGACGACACATAACTTTCAAGTATATTTCCAGTATTCTCCTTGGCTTTCATAAGTCAATCCTTATGGATCTTTGTCATCATAAGGTATCCCTTACTAATTCTATCAGGAGAGGCACAGTTGAAGTTGGGGTTTTAAATCCCATTCAACAGCCAGGGTCATATTGGTCCAGGTCTACAGGATTGCCACATGTGGAAGTCCAACCCACACAGGGGTGACAGCCTGTGATTAGATGCCAAACCTGCTAACTACAAGGTCACTGAGGGACACACTGTCTATCACGAGAAATTCATCCTTTAATAATTCCGAACCACATGTAAGAGCTCCCAAATGTCATCGGATCACTTTTTACAGAATCAGTTCCCACTTTATTCCTTACCATATCCGACCATGGATACATCCCTTTTATAATCAGGAAATCTTCTTTCCTGTAGCATGCCAGGAGTGTCTCACAGGATTCTGCACATTCTGTTATTGTAAACCATGGTTAACCATTGCACATCCACTTGATCCCAATGCCTTGATGCCGGTTGACCAACTTACCACTAGAACCTAATAAGTCTTTCTAACATCACATTAACAAATTGTCCATTTCTGTTAATCATCAGCCCATATGGATGAAAAGACAGAAGTAGGCACCAAGCTCATGTTTCGTTTGAGTGGAATAATTTATTAGCTATGATTTGATACAACACAAGCATCCTCTATTCTAGGAGGGAAATCAAGGCCAGTTCCCATTTCCTATGTATTCAGACTCACTTTCCAAATTTGAATCTTAAAAATAATCATAATAATAATCAGCAGCAGAGTAAATATCAAGGCTAGGGGAGTGTATTCAAACATTGAAACACAAAACACCAGTGCCGAAACTGAAGTGTATTGACCAGTGCACCCTTCCCGAAGCCAACGACAGAGCTGCAATAAACTGAATGACTGTAAAACTGTGCAGTATACCTTTGTGGCAGATCACAATGGCTGTTATGACAGACTGATCCCCCCATATGCCCCATCTATTTCCCGGGCAACCAGTCAAAAATTCTTGCCATCAATATGTAGGATGATATTTGGAAGTCCATAGTCTATTCTATGGCCATGGATCAATATTTATCAAACAGATTTTCTTCTTGGACAAAATTGCGGTGAACATGCGTTATGTTGTTTTTTTTTGGCTTTGTTTTCTTTTTAACCTCAAAAGTCACCATGGTGTTATGCGGTGAAAAAACTTCAACAAACATGATAGCCTTGGTCAAGAAACAGCTCTGTTCAGTTGGAGAAAGGCTTTTCAGTGGAGTTAATTATTTTATTTAGTTCTCTGCCAGATAGGTTTATTAATTCCAATGAAATAAGCCTTAAATATATGCTAAAGGCGAAATTTAATAGCCTAATGATTTTCGGCCCAGAACAAACACGTCCTAATTCAAGTTCAGTGGGGATTGAAACACATGACCTCAGTGGTAGGAAGCTGGTGTGTTATCTACCTCACCCTTGTGTCTTTAGCAATACACATACAACAAACAGTGCCAGAGAATGCAGAAACCCTCACCTGCAGATATGGCAGCAAATTTCCAAACACAATTTAGGATGTGCAATCTGCATCTAGTCCCAAGCCATATTTGAGGGGGATTGGATTGTGTCTAGAAACCCATCTTGTTTCACTATAAGACCCAGATCTGATTTACAGTCTTTGAGTTATGTGCATGGACAGACAAACAAACAGACCCAAATGTCATACCCTGGTCCTCCCATCAAAACCAATTGACTGTAAACTCAGAGAAAGGCTAGGGTTCCACTCTGAAATAAGGTCCAAAGGGGGAGAACCAAACATTGACAGGCGGCCAATAAAATATGGATAAATTATACAGCTACTAATAGTGATTATTAGAGAAGGGTTTTGCTCTCTATTTCAAGCACTAGTCTTTATTGGCCATTTCCGTCTGGAGAAGGAGTGAATAATGACCATTTGGGAGCATTGGTTGGGTGTGTCCAAGGAGGTCATTATACGGAGTGCCCGAGGTAGCCTTTCCTTTGCCTTACATTACCTGTGAAATTGATTTAACTTGACTTTTGTTGAACCATGCTCTCTTGAAAACATGTCTAATTTACTCCCATCTTTTTTTACTTAAATGTTCAACTGACATTAGGCTTAGGTTAAAAGAAAAACTAGTAAACTTAAACATTTCAAACATTTGCTCTGAACTTATAATAAAATTGTTAAGTTTGGAATTTCAACTCTATTTCTTATTCAGAGACGAAGTGCAGCCTCCGTCAAGGCCATCAATCACTTGAAGAAACCCTCTGATAAACCAGCTGTTTTATGCCATTCTTACAAGTTCCTCAAGAGGGTATCACAACATTATGGACTTCCCTAGCCTGTCCAGTTTTAGGACACATGTTTTGGCAGTTAAAAAGCAAGGGAGAGCTTTATCTCACTTTGAACGCCTAAAATCCGGTCATCAGTATACTAGTATCTCATAGTTTTTTTAACTGGATTGAAACCAAGAAGCAAGGAGGTGAGAGTTGAATGGTTAAAAGCTATACTTGTAAATTGCTTGGTTGGAGGGGAGCGGGGGGCACAAGTGGAGTGGAGTGGTAACATACTTGCTTCCCACCTCTGAAATAAGAGTTCAAATCCCCAGCAAAACCTCAAGCTTGAAGATTTGTAGTTGTTTACCATCTGCCGACAGGTTGCAGTACAGAACCTTGAGTAATTGTATGTTTTCTTTGGTCAATCAGACAACCCAACACAAAAAAATCATAGAACTAAGTATTGGCATAAACCACACACAAGAAAAAAATCAAACTACTTGAAATCCTAACCACTTGTCCTCTGTGAGTAATGTAGCATTTAATTTGGCTGCATTCTGTGTATTGTTTGGTACTATTGACCATGACATCTGCCAGAATCATTGCTATAAATATACTCAAGCTTAGAGAGGTTGATACCATTTGACATCCCTGTCAACGTTAATGTCTATATTGAAAAGTTAAAAGGCTTATCTGTACTTTAAACAAAAATCTTAAAATATAATAAATAGTTAACTGTAAGAATCCAAAATGTAATAACTATTTAAGCATTCAAAAGTTTTCCACTTATCATTGGCAAATTATGAGACTCCGACGTCTCCCTGAAACCATAGATACATCATAAATAAAACATTGGGTGTACAATGCCCTAATACATGTTTCATACGACTACTTGGCCATAGTGTCCTCGTGTATGTCTCAAAGGCTTTTAGTAGATTTGTAGAATTGTGTATAATTCATTAGGTGATGTTGCCGAACAATGGCCAATCAGTTACAAGTCCTAAGCAATCCTCCTGTAATACCTTGCATTCAACTTATTATAAAAATTTGTTAACATAGTTAAACCTGTTAGGTGTTGTTAAATATGCTTCTACCGTTGAGTTTCTTACCATTTCAAATTTTCTTCCGATCAGGAAATTTGATCAGTATTATGTGATGTTTTTTTCATATGCTTTGTATATACATGTATCACCTATCACATCTTGATTGGATTCGATTTATACTTGGGTTTAATGTCTCTTTTAAATTACAGCTAAATATGTTCTCACTTAAACTGTACACAGAATTACATTTCCACAGTGATGTAATTAATATTTTTTTATGAAAATGACTTTTGTTTGTTTTTCTACCCATTTCTTTTTCACATTTTCAAACTATAGTCCCTTCATTTGATAAGATCACTCACTAAATGAATTCAGCATTTGCTGGCTTAAATACAGCATTCAAAACCAGTTAAATAAACAAATATTTGTGTGGTTATGTTTTACCTTAAGTCTGCTATGTTAGGACTCTGTTCACTGTCTCAAGACCCTATCGCTTAAAACCCACCCTACATATACAAATTAACAGCATTTATTATGAACCATATTAATAGCCAGTGGTAAATGATTGCTAGAGTAGGGCCTTGAAAGGGCTAGAATTCAGATCAAAGCACTTAATGCCACAACTCTTGCTCCTCCGTGTCTGTGACCCCGTGTAAAATGTCGTCTGCTGCCTGGAAATTTGGGCGGCAAACTTCTTTTTTTCCGATTTTGCATGATTGACTAAAAGACTTAGGAAAGTTATATTTTTTATGCCTAAAATGGTGTTCATAAAAGGGTTGGGCATTAGTAAAGGGTTACTGAAGTCTAGAAAGTACTCACACAAAAACATCTTCCCCATTAAACTGTCTGAACACTCAAACTACATATCTGACTGTCAAAATGGCATCTCCAAAGTACCTCACACTCTCGAGATTTGAAAGCCGCATAAAATACTGATAATTGCAGAAATATATTTAAAGGATAAAAAAACCCTCTGAAAACTTGACATCAGATTTGAAAAATTGCTCTTCTTAAAACCTCTGCATGACACACCACAATTATACGGCTAATTAATATGCACCAAATATTCAAAAATCTGACACCGCCATTTAGCAGGCGAAAGCTACAATTATCCCGATAACTTTTTTAACCCCTTGAATGCCCTTTTTATGTGTTTTATGTGCCATCAATATGGAAAATGTCTGCCACTAACCCAAACATATCCCCCCCTCTACCCCATCCTTGTTTTGTCTTAGTTTTTTTAAAACTTTGGTAGAAACGACGAAGAAAGGTGGGGGGTGGCGAGAGGGCCAAATACTGATCTGTGGATATCCCCAGAGTCCCTTTTTGCTTAAGTTGTAGTCACAAGTTTCATAAACAGTATTTTATTGAAGCAATCGGGCAAATTCAATAAAGCTTATAATAAGCCTTCTAGCAGGAAGAACTATTTACAAAAGAATATGAACAGATGATCACGGTGATGATGAAGGTGTGGCTAATATAAAACTATGAAAACCACCCTGGTTCCTTTAAAAATTCTTGTGCTGCTTCAAAAACTACCTTGTTTTGTCAAGTTATAATCTCCATATAAGACAAAAACGGTGGTTATCGCTGGTAAATCTTGTTACTTTTTGAATATATAGTCTACATTCTTAAAGAAAATGAGAATTGTTTTCCACTGAAAGGCCATAGTCACAAGTTAAATATTGTACAGTCACAGGTTGATTAACTATTATGTTTAAAACTTTTTGAATATTTGATTCAATAACATGAATCTACCTAAAAATAACGGCAGACATTTTGTCCTCCCTTGCAATTTCGGCAATGTGTTTTTCCACTGGAATTTTGTCCATCAGCAATTTGTCCTGGATTCAATAATCCAGCAAATTGTATTTTACTCATAGTTTTGTGGTTATCAAATACTGCTACATCAATTATACAGGTACAAAGAATGCTATAAAAATATGTCGTCTTAAATGTTCATTTTAACCAAAAACATAAGTTGTACACAAATGGCTGATAGAGGATTCACAGATTGTTATACATTTCAGAATAATGACAATAATTAGTAAATACAGTCTGGTAGAGATTAAGTGCTATAAAAGTCCAGGAGAGACTAGAATACATTTCCTCAACTTATCAGTCAGTAAGTTGTCGAAGACTCAAGAAAAGAACTGGTAGTTCAGAGCTTCTATCAGTCGATTTTTTATGATAGGAAAATAACATGACCCATAAACCAGCATTTCAAGTGAGAGGTAGTAGCTAATTAGAATTTAATTTCCATAGATCAAAATCAGAAGTCGCGTGCTGGAGTTGACTATCTGACACAGATTTCTTGGTGAAGTCACGTCAAGAATGTTTGGGGACACACAATTTGCAAATGGATTGGGGGAGTCTCCTCACACGCCTTCATATTAGTGCCACTTTACGATTTAACTTAAACTCAATATTGCGTGATATTACAGTTGTATTTGTTTTCAAAAATCAATACCCTTTCCAGGTGTTTTGGATGCAAATTAACAAAACTCATTTTAGTATATATAAATGTATTTTGTGCACATAAGAGTGACTATCTTTATGGACTTAAGGTTAGGTTACTGCTGGACTTAAACTGTCGTTGTTTATAACCATACTGTGCGTGTCCATATTTCTTGTCCCTACTATCTTGAATCTGTCAATGTTCCAAACTAAAACCTAGCCTCCTGAAGGCGTAGGTCTGATTCATCAAAAGCTGAGAATATTTTGTCCCTACCAACCAGCAAGAGTCACAGTAGGAAAGGCAAGACGTGTTCATGTTGTCAAAAGTAGATTTTGAACTAAAAACCACAGGGATGAGATCTAAGCAATTATTTAGGTAAATACTTAAACACAGAATTTCCTAATTATTGTTAAAAATTATCTTTAAAGCTATATTGTTTATTTATATAAATATGTAAGCATATATTATGTACATTTACTACGTGGATTCTCAAATTTACTTGCATTTTTAAGCTGTCATATATTTTTATGATTGATATAGACATTGGCATTTCAAAAGACTATTCAGTATCATCTTATGTACTACGCCTCCAGAAAGGCTGAGATTTGTGTAGCTTTTTCCCCCTTTGTGGGGCATATGTGTTTATTGAGTAAGCAAATTTAAATAGTAAACATGTTTTAAATGTCATAACTGGCAGATTCTGCCGACAGTGTCCCGATCTTGGGAAGTCTGCCTAATTTACAGTTACAACTTGACATAACTATAATACACCTTGTTACTCTTGTTTGAGTAATCCCAAGTGAAATTCTATTGGTATAAATATCGATTGACAGAAGTTCGTCTAATTAGTTTACAAACATTTAAGATTAAATGAGGATGGAATAGATTGCTTTGCGAATGTTAAGACAGGTTTCTATGGAATCAGCGAACTGGCACTTGGCTGGTTCAAATCATACCAGTCGCAAATGACACACCTGGTAAAGGTAGGTAGCACTCTATCTCATCCTGCTGACCTCCTGTTTGGGGTCCCCCAGGGTTCTGTTCTTGGTCCCTGAAATTTTCCCTCTGCACAAACCCAATCAGCTGGATCATTCACTCATACAGTAGTATTAAGTACCATTTCTACGCCAATGATACCCAATTATATATAATACATTCTCCAGCTAATTTTTCTCAATATATACAAATACTTAGGAATTGCCTCAATGACATTTTGAAATTTCATGTTCACTAACAAGTTAAACCTAAGCCCTGATAAAACTGAATTTATCTTGATGGGATCCAAAAACAATCGTAGACAATCGTAAACAACTACTTCTGCACTTTTCAATCAATATCCTGGGTAATCAGGTCTTACCAGCACAAAATGTCCAGAAGCTAATTTATCTCTCTCTCACCATGAGTAACAGGTCATAAATGCACCAGAGTCCATGCTAGAGACCTTTACAGACCTCAAAACATCAGTCCTTCAGGCAAATGCTTTGGTGAGCAGTAAATTGGACTACTACTATTCCCTGATGTATCAATCACTGATATTGAGTTAAGAAGATTGCAGCTCATCCGAAACTAACTCTGCAGGGTTGTCACTCACTCTGCTTAAGTTTTTTCACATCACCACTCAATTGAAACAACTTCATTGGCTCCCAGTCAAGTAGAAGGTACAATTTAATATAGGCCTTATCACATTTTAAAACATGGCAGCCAGCTTACCTAAGTGAATTAATTCACCCTTACACCTCTCCTAGAAATAAAAGACAAAGTAGCCCTAAACTTAAGTTCTGTCACACCCTCACCTTTGACCGTAGAGTTCACAAATCACAGAAACATTTTTCCTCTTTGGAAATCTCTACCCTTTCAAAAAAGAAGCAGCCTCTCTGTCACTTCCTTCAGGAAACCTATGAAAACTCACCTCTTTAACTCTAGTTTTCCCACTTAGTCTCCTTCCCTTCGGTTACACCCACAACTCTGGATAACCAACCTTGAGTGCCCCTCAACTATCCTATTGATCAATATTTTTGTTTACTTAGCGCACTGAGTTCCCCACTGTGGGGAAGATTTTGGGCCTGCAAAGCAGTAGATTAGATTAGATTACATTACATTTAACGTCACTTTAAGATAAAAAAGATGACTTTGCAAATGAAACTGTAAGTTAAAGATGGATTTGCAATGGATTCTCGAATGCAGGATCTGATAAGAATCTGGAACAGTTTCCGATAAATTCAAACAGTTTGAATTTATTTCAAAGTGACACGATCACTTCCTGATTGACTCACAAACTCACCCAATCAGAAACCAATGGGGAAGTTACTGGAACTTCCATGCACAATCATCCTGACTTTGGTTTGCAATGGCTTTAAGGTCGTTCCAAATGAAAATATCAACTCCCAGAACGACAATAATGGGGGGTAGTATTTCAATTGGGGACACAATCGTCATAGTGGAACAGCCCTGTAAGGCTTTCTGAAAGCGGTCAGTTGTTTGACACAGGATATCTTAGCAGAGAATGAAAAAAGAAAGAATGCAACAAATCTATCAACAGCGTAGAGAAAGGCTACACGATCCAGTAGCTCACTTAATTAATTCAGTGGATTGCCCTTAACACGACCATTGTCAAATGATGTGTCAAAGAGCTTACAAAGCCAAGACATGATGTTTGATCATTTGCTTGTCAGACACAGAAATCCGGGGGAAAGGCCCTCAATGTGTTCACTGTATGGTGACCCGAAGTGGCTGATACATGGCATAGTTAAACAGTCAAGTGAGTTTTAACACTTCCGGTTCATTTTCATTAACCCTTTTATCACTTCCTCCTTAATGTTGACTTCATTCAGATGTACTGTCCTTATTGAGTGGTCAAAGATAGCCTTTCCAGTCTCATATTTATTTGTTAATTTATAATTTGATTTATTTTTATATTGCTCCCAGCCCTAATTTGACACAATTAGAACACATTTTTTTGTTCTTGTTTTGTGAAAGTTGAAAAACATAAAGCATAAGCACTTCTTCAACACCTCACGCTGAAAAGGAATGCCAAATTTGTCAAGGTTTAGATTTTTAAAAGGGCTGTAATGCAGTTTTGGAATTGACTCCTTTGATTGGCCAATCAAAACATAGCTTACATTGCCTTTATGTTGTGTCTGCTAACTAGGCTGGCAATGGAATGAATTTCCTTGTCATTTTTTATTACCTCCGCCAAGGAGGTTATGTTGTCGCCTGGGTTTGTTTGTGGATTTGTGAGTTTGTTTGTGAACCAGATAACTCAACAACGTATGGACAGATGAAATTTTCAGGATATGTCTGAAAAGGTAAAAGGAAGAAATGATTCAATTTTGGGAGTGATCTGGATCACTATCTGGATCTTCTGGATCCATGAAATGTAATTTTTAAAGACAGATAACTCAAAAAGTTATGGACGGATTTTGATGAATTTTTCAGAATATGTGCTCCCTTGGCGCAGGTCTGCGCTCTCTGGGTGCTCTTGTTTCATTTGTATTGCCAATTTTGGCATGCACCAAACCAAAGTTGTATGAACTTACCGTGAGCGTTATGGGTCATATTATGTAACAGTCAGGCAGTTGGTAATGTTGTCGTTTGTTTTGCTTTAGAATCATTGTCGAAACAAGAGCACTCGGAGAGCACATGACTTTGCCAAGCCCTAACACCTCCTATATTACTTATGAGCGCAATGATAAAAAATCCCTTAAAAATAAATTCCCAACTTTGACTTTGTCTTATGAGGAATTTTGTATTTTTATTATGTGTGGCTTCATTTCCATAATAAGCAAAGTATATCCATATTTACCAAGAGAATGTTAAAAAATTACCTGTGAAACATATCAATAGTTACATACACCATTAAATACAATAGTTTCTATTTCTGACTTGCGGCTGAGAAATTTCTGTAATCTTACTGGGGTTTGGGTGCTTTCTGTCTCCGACCTGTACATCTTGCTTATACATGATTGCCAAACAATTCTAACACGAATAGTAATTCTTAAATGTTTTCATTCAGATTCCATTTGGATCAGGACTTTAGAATACACTGACTTTATATACTGGCCATCATCCCTGCCACGTTTGTCAGCTTGGACTTTGACCTCTGTTTGACCTTGGAGGTCTTTGCTGTTGACCTTGTATAACCTTGGTTGTCTTCACACGATTGCTGCTTGATTGGCTGGCAGCTTGGACAGTTGACAGATATAGAGCTAAAGGACTTTAGAAATATGATTAATTGATTACTGCCCAAGCTGCTTGCCTCTCTGTGACCTTGTCATGTTCTGATCTTGACCTTCATAAAGTCGAAGGTCAGGCTTTCACCTTGGAGCTGACCTCAGTTAAGCGTCAAATGCATATTTTATCGGGCTGGGTAGGTTACGTCACCAGCTAAGGAAATACAACAATCATAATATGACATGGTGTGAGGCTGTGGTGGGTATTGCTTTTCAACGATCCGTAAATCAAAAACTCAAGAATCTTGCTACTTGCTGGTCTTGTAGTTCCATTTTGCCGTTTTTAGTTCATACATACCACCATAACAATTAACTTATTTAAAATATTGGTTAAATCTGCTTCATATCTCCAGTATTGTTGAAATACCCCATTATTGCCCACATTCCCCGTTATTGTGGTAGTATTTATTCAACCCCTTGCTGATGTGATTGACATCCGCCATTATTACTTGATATGTCCCAGTGATTATTTTATGGTTTTCTTCATGTCCCAGTGTCTATTCTATGTTTTTTAATGTTTTCCATTTATTTTTTGGCTCCCTGTTGTGGTGCGTAAATATTACTACCTCGGCAACTCAAAACAGGTTCCTCCACAACTGAAACTAAAAAACCTACTCCTACTCCTCTTGTTGTGTGGCAATGTTGCTGCAAACCTTGGCTCAATCAATTTTGGATTCGTCAACTGCAGATCCATCCACAATAAAGCCCCTCTCTTGCATGACCTTATACAACGCAGGGACTTGGATATCCTGGGCCTGGTTGAGATTCACATCAGACCAACCGACACTGATGGTCTCCTAAACTCCCTCACACCATTAAATTATAACTTAGTCCAAAAACCTAGCTGTACTGGATTGGGTATTGGTGTTGGCTTTCTGTGCAGAAAATCCTTTTCTCCCAGTATTGTCTCTTCACTGGTTTTAGATAATTCAAAATCATTATACTATCTTTCAGGTCCAACTACAATAGCTTTGTTGCTGCTTGTGTGTATCGTCCCCCCCGGGTTTTGTACTACTCAATTTCTGGAAGATTTTCTGGCTCTTTCTGGCTTTCTGTCTTCAATTGGTTCCAATTTCATCATTTGTGGTGACATAAATGTTCATCTGGATGTTGAGTGTGGTGATAGGTCTAGGTTTAACGACATCCTTCAGTGCTGTAGTTTGAGTCAATGTGTCAGTGGCCGGCCGACTCACATACTGGGTCACACTCTGGACGTTTTGATATCTCTTTGTGACTCTGATTTTGTCCATAATGTTAATGTTGGAGACTTTATCTCAGACCAAGCTGCTATACGATGCCAACTCGACTTTTCCCACCCAACAACTTGCATTGAAAAATGGTCTCTTATCGTAGATATAATAAAATTGATATCAACCAGTTCCGCAATGACCTTAGTAATATACCATTTGTACTGTCCCCTGGAGGAACTGCGGCAGAACTGTATGATCAGTATATGGTTGGTGTTACCCAGGTACTTGACAAGCATGCTCCTATCATCTTACACATAACAAAACGGCAGTCCAATGAGTGGCTGTCTGATTCATATCCCATGGTTCGTTCTCTAAGGCGGCAGTTTGAACGAATGTGGAGAAAACATAAGACACAGTTGAACAGGCAAAGGCTCTGCAAGCAAATTGCCTGGTGCAATTGACTGGCCAATAAAGTCAAGGGTTCCTACTATACCAATCTTATAACAATAAAATAAGCAAAATCAGGGACACGTTTCCTACTTCTGGTTCGTTCAATGATGCACCTGATTCGGTGCCCCCTGCTTTCAATGCCTTTAAGCCTGTAACTGAAGACGAGGTCAGTAAGTGCATCAATGAGTCTCCTACTAAATCGTGCCCATTGGACCCCATACCAACATTCCTCCTTAAGGATTGTCTTGATATAATCCTTCCGTCTATTACCAAGTTGGCAAATTACTCTCTTATTGATGGCTCTTTCCCAAGTGCTTTCAAAAGAGTGGTTGTCACCCCCCTCATTACAAAAGCTTCTCTGCCCAGAAACGACCCTCTCTAGCATGCGGTGAACCTACAGCTCTAGTTTTTCTTGATTTATCAGCCACGTTTGACACCATAGATCATAATATGCTCCTCGGTTACCTTAAATCCTGGTTTGGTCTTGGTGGAACTGTTTTAAAGTGGTTTGCTTCCTACTTGAGTGATTGTTGCCAGACCATCAAGATAGGCTCCACACTATCTGAATTAAGCAAGCTCATCTATGGCATTCCCCAAGGTTCTGTTCTGGGTCCATTGCTGTTTTCACTTTATACTACACCACTTAGCAAAATCATCCGCCTTCATCCGCATACTAAATTCCACTTCTATGTGGACAACACACAGTTATACATCCATCTCTCCCATAAGAATGTCTCTGCTTCTCTTGCTAAGCTAAATGCCTGCCTTCATGATGTGCAACGATGGATGTATCATTGGCCATTTCGAATGGGCCAAATAAATCTGATGGCCATTTCAAAACCTCCTTGGCCGTTTTGTAACCACCTCACTGGTTTTTAGCAACCAGTATTTTACAATAATTATTTTACTATATATAATGTCAATTCTTACAAATTTATTACAAATATATAATAACTAGTATTCTTTTTATGATCTTTATAATGCATTTTTATGTGCAGCTTTATAAATCTATGCTATTGAAGATGTGTTAAAACAGTCTTAATCCTACCCAGTTTGTACTTTATTATAATCAAAGGACTTTGCTTTGATTCCTTATGCTCCATTCACACAAAAGGCGGTACGTCAAATGGTGGCCGGTGATCCCAGGTGGCAGAACCGTCTCCCAGGTCACCGCATCTTTCCGACAGTATTTTTTCCCACAGTCCTTATACTGACATGTCATGGTGGTTGCCACAGTCTATTCATGGTGACACCAGTTTTTGACAAGGTTTCTTACTGTTTTTGATGGTCCTTGATGGTGAGGCACTGTCGTCCTACTGATGTCAAATGGTTTTGTACATTCTGCATTAGATTTATGAAAAATGTTGCAGTTCACCTTCCTTTTGTCCGTCCTCGAGGACGTAGGCATCCCAGACAGTGTTGGGTTGGAAACTGGATCCCGGAGAGGCCACTGTTTGGCCAGTATAAAGTTCTGATGGACCAGCTACTGAATTCTGACATATATGACTACAGAAATTTTGTCAGATTGTCTCCAGAATTCCTCACAGAGCTGGTGGGCAGAGTGGGCCCAGTGATTCAGAAGGAGAAGACAAGATTTTGCGAGCCACTGTCACCCGGGTTGAAGATAGCCATCACACTCAGATACCTGACCACAGGGGACTCCTAAAAGATCCGTATGTATGGCTTCAGGGTGACTTTCAACACCATATCCCTGTTTGTGCCAGAGGTGTGTTAGGCAATCTACAAGATTTACAAGAACGAGTAGCTGAAGTGTCCAAGTACCCCACCAGAATGGCATGAGAAGGCAGAACACTTTGGTCAGAGATGGAACTTTCACCATACTGTGGGAGCCCTAGATGGGAAACATTTGGCCATAAGACATCCCAGGCGGTCAGGGTCCAGATATTACAACGGGTTCTACTCAGTGGTGTTGTTAGCTCTTAAGGATGCTGGCTACAGGTTTGTGTGGGCAGATGTGGGAAGTAATGGGTGCTGTTCAGATGCCCAGATTTTTTCCCAACGATTGCCAGCTGAGGCAGGTGAGGACAACAACTACAGGCAGGTGCCAGCTGCCTGGAGGCAAGGTCAAGTTCTGCCTTATCTTGGGGTAAAACAGCGAGAGAACCATGCTACAGTCCAAGGGCATTTATGAACTTTATAACTTGACTCATGTTGATTGTTACTGCATTGACTTTCATTGTTATAAGTATTAAGTGCTATAGAGTAATTTGTTAAATGTTAACAAAAGTTTATTTTTCTGATTACATTGTACAATGGACAGTTACCAATAAAGTTTTGGGTTAAAGGTCAACAAGTTTCAATAAAGACTTAAAGGTCGACATTCGCTGGATTTGTCAAGGTCACACTGGAGATCATATTAAGGCATTGCTCCTATGTATTAATTTCAATCCGTCTGCTTCACCATGGGAATAGTAGATGTCATAAGGCAGGACAAATAATTAGTCAATTTATACATGTATTACATCTATTTATTTAACAAACAAAAAAGAAACAATGTACAGAAACATAACATGAAAAAGCTTTGAAAAAATGACCAAGTTCATTTACTAAAAGACAAATCATAATAATAGTGAAACCATGAAAAAGTAATTTAACTTAATAATGCACAATAATATAACCAAAGTATCACAACTGATGATATGAACTGCTAATAGAAATTTTACAAAGAAATCTTGAACCTACATAAATCAGCCAAGGAGGAAGCTAACCAAAAGTACAACTAAAGTAAACTAAAAAAACCTAACATTTACAATTTCGAAAAGAAGTTTAACAGAAGTACAAATTTACAAGAGTGACACTGAGAAATACAGCAATAAAAAGAAACATGGAACAAATAGTCGAGGGCAATTCGGGTGGCCATCAGTTGTGGGGAACTTTGGAGCAGGAACTTACAGTACCTCAAAGTTTTTCCAAAATGTACAAATCAATAACAAATTAGGGCTGAGATGGATATGACTGGTAAGTGACATGTAAGCAGTACACCCTGAGTATAAAGTTACAATTCAGAAAAAAAGGTATACCTTAAGGGCGTTTAAAGTAACCGTGTAACTCATTACAAGCCAACAACTACATAGCCAGCTCATAGCTTATACTGTAAAGATACATGGGGTTTGTAAAGAACTGTGAAAACCCACTAATGTTCCAACTCAAAAGCAAACCACACAAAGGCCCACAGTACTACTGAGAGCTGACCATACAAGAGATAATAAAAGTGAAAATCAAGTTTAAAAAGCCAACAGTAAAAACCATTAGCAACTAATGACCAAGTGTGAAACTTAAAAAGGCATACACCCTAGGCCAACACCACCAGCTGTAACAAAGTAACATGAAAAGCTAAAAGTTACAGTTACATTCATAGGAACATGACAGGTAATAAGTAATTATAATATACATAGGCCAAAATAAAACAATTACATTTAGACCAGTTTAAAAAAGTAAAAACGATAGTAAACAACAGACATTAAAGATCCATAACACTGTGCATTGTGGTTACAAGATTAGAGTAATTCATACCAAATAAAAATCTGCACCAAATACAATGAAAGCAAAGTGAACACAAGAGGCATTTGAAACAAATAAATGTACTTAGAGGTCTTAAGGCTTAAATTTTACACCAGAATAAAAATGCCACTTTTCAGTGACACCTTCATTCAGGTGTAGGTGCTAGGTTCAAAATATCTCTAAATATATTCAATGACCTTTTGAGTTTACTTTGTTTCTATTAGATTTGGTGAAAGATATGTGGTGGAAATGATGCGAGGTGTTGACAGAGAATGTAAAAGTAAAAGTTTTGTAAACCATATGAACCAGAAAAACTAAGTGCAAAAGTTCCCACAATTTAGAATCAAATGTATGCATCTTTCAGTGTCATCTCAGACCCTGAGGCAGCAGACAGTGCAGGGGATGACACCCTGGGAACAGTTGGCACCTGTGAGGCCTGAGACATGGCAGCACCTGTCATACGTTTCACAAGATGTACTGCGGATCCGCCTGTCCAGTAACACTCTGCTTGATAGCAGCAGACTGATCAACATACTGGGTGATTAACTGGTATGACTGGTCCTAGAAGGACCTCCACAAAGACAGGTCAACCTCCTTTACATTTGCCTCCATCCAAAGACACCAGGACTTCTTCATGTCGAGACTGGAAGCAGAGAAAGTACTGTCAATCTGTTCCAAGGTCTTTTTCAATGTTTATTGCGCACCTTCAGGAAATTGAAAATCTCATCAGTGTTCCCGGCTATCCTTACTGGATGTATTTGTGGTCAATGGGGTGACCTGGTCAACCACCCCACTACACCTCTTCCTCACCATCCTCGCTGTAGATACAGGCTACTGAAAATACAAGAAAAATAAACAGAATCAGTAGCATGTTGCCCGAGATGCAGGACATGGACATGGCTGCAGCACTTCCATCTGCCTGCACCTAAAAAAGGTATTAGGGATAAAACGTACAACACACACACATATATATATAGCAACACAGCAAAAAGTACATAGAATTTATTAACCAAAATTTAACATTAACACATTTACATAGCATTTAAGAGATTGACATATTGAAATTTACATTTACACATTGCACAGCTGCTAATGTATTGGCAGGTCTGATGATGTATAAATTTGATACTTACAGAACAAGTCTGCCGACTAGGCATGCAGGCTATGTGCCTCTCCAGGAACTGTAACTTCTCAAGGATATACTTGTCACGGTACGTCAATTCACGAGCACCATCCCCTGAATGATGCCCTGTCAACTTGCCAAATCTTGTGTGCACACATTTCCACCAGACCTGGAGGTCTTGAAACTGTTACAGCAAAAACAACGGCAAACATTTAGTACTGTTATACTTTCAGTAACCTTATTTATACATTCTACGTCACATGAAGTACACATTAGCACACACATTGCAGATTTATTTATTATTATTTATTTATTTAAATAATACAGGGAGCAGGGTCCTCACTGCTAGGACAAGTCAAAATCTCTCCAACCCTTCTTTTACAAACAAGGGGTCTCCCTAATCCAAATCTATCACTGCATTTTCTGTTTCAGCAGACATGACAGTCTAAGCATGCCTCTTTTTCTTTTCAACAGTTTCTTGGGATAACACATCCTCAGACTCTGGCTGTTCAGCAGTTGCCAGGCTATCTACTGTATCACTGCCACTATTGTCATTATCAGTCAAAACAGGCATAGGTTTGCAAGCGCATATAGATTTCTTCTTGGATCTTACGTAATCCTTATGAGAGTTATATCATGAAAAAAGTCCAAATAAGTAAGAAAAAATAATTTAGAGTTCTTGCTCCAAGGTTCCTTCCACAGCTTTCAAAATGGCTACCCGAATGAAGATACGTCTATCAGTAAGCATACCCTATTCTCAAAAAAGGTTGTCGTGTTTCAGTATTTCACTTTCTGAAAATCTTCAACAACTGAATCATGACAGGTGCAGAGCCTTCAACTCACCCTCAGATACCTTGTGTAGAACTTGTGTAACAGTAGCAAATCATAAGCTTGACAATAAATCACCTTCCCACACCGTTGAGACCTTGCGTCCATGTATCCCATCAGTGGGTCACTGAATTGCACCTTATTTGAACTTTTGTCACTGTGTGAAAAATAGTGTACATGGTTTGCTACTGACAGCGACTGACAGGCATGTTGATGTGTACGGTGTTAGTTGGGATGGGGTTTGAAAGTAACTGATGGGGAACTTACCAGAGGCGGTAAATTTTAAAATTTTGAAACATCTGAGAGGCACGAAAGGATTGGAATGGTCAGCCATTAACTCCCAAGGTCTTAAATGGACCTCAGGCGGTGATCCAAGGACAGGGATATTTCACCAAATGTGAGTCACTGTGGGGGATACTGCCTGTAATGTGAATGGGGTATAGTAACAGGGGAAATCCAATAAAGTGATTACTTAGGCAGTAATTAACAGATCACCATCAAAGAAATAACTAACACAGGGTAAGTAAAAAGCCATTCCTTTCACATGGATTGTTTTTAGGTGCAAAGGCACTTAATTTATGTTGTCAGGTCATAGACCGAACTAATCAGTATATTAAAACAACAGGCACAATTGAAGTTCATACCTTACTATAGCTTCTGAAGTCACAAATTACCTGCATATGTAATCCTTTCAAATCAAAGGCCCTATTGAAGATCATAGCCTAAGTAACGCTAATCAGTTAGGTTTGAAATGGCCAAGCTGTTTTGAACCCAAGTAAGGTTTTAAAACGGCCAAAGAAATAGTTTGACCATTTTGAAATGGACATTCGCCAAGGTTGTGAAACAGCCAGGAATATGTACAATAGGTGGGGGAGAAAGAGAGCATTTCATTTATATGCCACCTGTACACAATTAAGAAACAATACAGTACTCATTCCCCTGGAGACCATGACAAGAAAAGATAGCAATGGGATTAATATATATTAGTATTTATTCCACTAAATTATTTTGTAAAATTTAACACTGTTAACATGTTATAATACATAATGAAATTCACAAATAGTACTCTCATTGATATTTGACCTTGACCCGGTGACCTGTATAACCCAGGGTCATGTAAGGACTACAAAGGTTGAAGTTAAGGGGTGATATATGAGGTAAGCAGATTACAGTGTAAGGTGAAAGGTCCACCCCTGCATAGAAATGAAATGCTCAAGAAAAAAAGTTGCCACAATCCGTGGCCAGATGAAATATCCCTGTAGGGGTTCTGTAGAACTAATAGCGACTAGCGTTACAACTCAGCTGAGAGAGAGCGCAGAACAAAATGAAATGTGATTGGAATTTTATGAAAATAGCTCATGCAAGATTACCACCAACCATAGGTAAACCTAGTAAAATTAAATTGAGATACAATGAAAAGAAATTATGTGAGATTAAGACCAAAAAGTAACATGACATCCAACAACCTGCCAGAGCAGGCAGACGACGAGACCCAACAATGGTTCTGCAAAATCTAGCAGCCTCACAAACTTTATGAATCAGCTGATAGAGAAGGCAGAAGAAATTGAGTTTGATTGGAATTTTGGATAAAATATGCCAAAGGCAATGGTATATTTCAAAGAACCTACCAACATAGGCGGACGACACATGTCGACAGACAATCTGGACAGTCTGACAACCAGTTCCTTAAGGTGGCGGGGTTGTACTGCAACTTCAGTGGCAAAATAGATAATAAAGATCTATCTTGTGAGAGATTAAGACAAAAAGTAACATCACATCTAACGACTTGCCAAAGCAGGCAGATGATGAGCCCCATAGGGAGTTCTGCAAAATCTAGTAGCCTCACAAACTTTATAACTAAGTTGATAGAGAAGGCAGAACAAAGTGAGGTTGATTGGAATTTATTTAAAATAAGCCATGTGCAAAGGTATAGTTCAAATGACCTGGCAACGCAGGCAGACAAAACTTCCCAGAATGGAGCTTCATGCCTAGATGTTCGAGTCTATTCTAACGTCGCCAGGATTTGCAACAGGAGACGTGATAAAGAGTTATGAAATCTGTATGGGTGAGGTTAAATTAAATATGTCCATGTTGGCCAAAATCTGGCACGAGTTCAGCTCATAAAATTAAGGTATATAATTCAACCGCCAACATGGATTAAAAACTGATAAATGCCAAAACCAAGAGAATTGGTGTAATTCTGGTCACTGAAACAAAACCAACAACAAGTCCTTTATGGACAAATGCATAATGTCATCATATAAATAATAAAACGTCATAATTGTAACATAATTACCCTGCTGCTAAGAAAAATTGACTAGAATATATGCAAATGTTCATGATAAAGTTAATGTTCATATGCAGTGTAGAGTAAAAGATTAAATAACGCTTGTAAAAATGATAAGCATTCAAAAAAAATTACATAGCAGATAAGCATTACATGCAAGACAAGAGGTGGAGCATGGCAATCATAACTTTACTATTGTGTCTCTTTCATGGCATGGCCAAGGTTCTTAACAAAGAAGCCAGGCAGTCTGTAAGCTGATCCTAGGCTCCAGGAAGCAAAACCAGAAGTATCTGAAACTACACAACTGATTAAACCCCTTGTCACATTAGGGTGGGACATATATGCAGTGGGAAAATAACTTTGATTTTTCCGATGTTACCCCTTCCAAGTCTTGAATGCAAATGGAAGAGTGTTTGTATTTTTTTTTTGGCCTTAAATTGGAGAGAACCAATGAAATCAAAGTTTACAAATGGCATGGGCTACATACTAAGGCCCAAAGACCAAAAATATTAAGGTCCCCCAAAGGAATGACCCCGCATGCACCTTGGGTGCATGCCAGTAAAGTGGACATACAACAGCCAGCCCTAAACATCAAGGCTTATAAGGCACTGTTAATACATATATGACATTGTAACAGAAGCTACTTGATGTCTTAAAATAGATTTAAATTAACAAAATGTTCATCAATGTGAAAAATTGGATTTATGTTTAGCTAAAATGTTTGACAGGAAGTTTGTAAAAATCAGAATATTTTCCTTTTACAAGGGAATGAATCTATCCCAATTACTCGTGGGGTTTATCCTCCAAGTAATAATGATATTCTAATCCGTGGTGAAATCTGTAAACTCCATAATTATCACAGAGTTGTTGTGTTTGTTTTGTTTTTTTTGTTTTTAGAAAACATCTAAAAAAATTGACTATGTTTTTGAAGGTTTCTGGGTTAACATTTCATGCTTTTAGAAGAGGGGGAACCACCTGGGCTTTTGAACATGGAGTTAATGCACAGTTTATACAACAACATGGCACCTGGAAATCTGATTGTTACCAAAGATATATAAAATCTATTTCAACAACTCCTTCACCAGTTTCTTCTACTTTTCGCCATCACCTACTACTTTGATACTTGGTGTTTGGTGCACATTTTCAACACTCCTACTGTGATTTGCAATCTACATTAAAATATATTATCCTCAGAGTGTGTATATGCATTGCATATCTTAATTTGACCTTCACATATGACCTTTTGCTTCTTGGTCAAACTCAACAAATTCAACCCTAGCCTGCCAGTTTTTATACCCCTGTTGGGTACATTTCTTTCTTTGGCACTAATTGGGATTTACAGATATTGGGGAATAAAATTTTTAAATTGTATCTGGCAGGTGTCATCATGGGTTTTCCAGGTCTTATGACCTAGTACTTACATAAACCCTCATTTTAATTGGAGGGTTCTTGCTTCGGTATATTGCCTCCGCCCCCGCTATGGTCGCGGAATTCATTATTTGGCACATTTGGGATTAACCTTTTTGTAATTGGGGTTATGAAGTTAGTTGTTCAAAATTCTCCTCAATTGTAAAAAATCACTATCTATTTCCTTGCATCTGCAGGGGACACATGTCAGAGAATGTTGGCGAAATACCTGAAGCTTGCAGTAGGAGCAAACTGATTCAATAAATTATTAAATATTTTATACATATCTTGTCAATAAAGTTTTAGATACAGATATAGATTTATGTACACGTTATTGATAAAATCTAATTTTAGTAAATAAATATTAAACCCAATTCGCTGGTTTCTTTGGCTTCCAGGGTGATGTTGTTTTTTTTGTTTTTTTTTTGAAAAAAAAATTATGTGAAATGAGGCGTACATTCTGCAGGGAAGACAAAGCTATTCTAGAAATGCAGATATTAACGTTTTTCTTAAAAGTAGTGGATTTTTATGCCCCTGTGAATTTAAGGGGTAGGGGTTTTTATGGGTTTGCCCAAAATAGTGGGTTTTTATGGTAGTTTTCCATGGGTTTTCAGTGGGGTTTTTTTCTGGGCATTTGAGCCAGTGGATCAACCAAAGCTGAGACTATCTTTTGTGAAATCCATAAAGGCAAAGCCAATTGGCCTAAGAAAAATGTTCCAATAATTTCAGACAAATGTCTCAAGTTTGAGCCTGAGACCGGGCTAAGGCCTTTCATGAAATCCGCCCCTGGTTTCGTGACCTAATAGGGGTAAAAGGTTTACAGGACATGACAAAAGAAAATGGGGGTGATGGGGTTATAAGACCTGAGAGGAAGAGGCAAGAAAGACAGAGTTGAAGCTTGGGCCAGGACTGAAATGGTTAAGAGTCACGGAAGTCAGGGCTCGTAAGAACAAATGGATACAATCTCAAGTCATTTTCACCATTAACTCCCCTCTCCCACACTCTTATCCACCCATTCACCAACCACACACCCTTCAAGAAATTGAAGATGAAAAAAAAAACAGATAGATACAAGAAACACACGAACAGAGGAGTCTCACACACAGAGATATTGGTCTTGACAATGGATGCTGACACTGATTTAATTGCAGCAGACGACATTTGAGGTTCTGGGCGGGAAAAGTGTTACACACCACTGCAATATGGCTGCTAATGTGCAACTTTTTCCAAATAAATGCAACAAGGACAATTACAGAATAATCAAAATTTAAGTTTAGTACTGAATATTGAACAGTGGGAAAACTTAGTATTTGTGATTAGTTAATGTTTTATTGTGTTCTTGTTTTCCCTATAAAATCGATAGAATTTGATTATTTTCAGGGACCCTTTTGCGTGTTACGTCTTATTCGAGTGTAGATTTATTTCGTTTATTTAGAATTTCAATTTTTCTCACTTTGAGACTTTCCAGTACAATCTAATTTCAGTATATTCCTTAACTAAGTTATCATACAACATATTGGTATATATGTACCATCGTGAAAATATTTAATTATACCCTTGCCATTTCCTTAGAACAAATAGCATACACCTTACACCAATCTAATCTAATGTGGACTTTTATAGAGCTTAATACCCATCAATTGCCACACCCTAAGGCGCAACTGAACATAAAACAAGGAGATTATCGTTAATCCTATGACATAGCCATGAGAACAGGCTAAAACTTTTCACCAAACCTTTATGATAAAAGCCTAACTATAAATATATTTTTTCCAAAGCCAATAATCATGAACATGTAAGTTCTTTAAAGAAAACAAAATCATACTGGAGTTCAAATATATTGCATACATTCATAGACTGTTAATAAACCCAAGTCCCCCCCCCCCCTCCCAAATTGATGAATAAATTGAAAGGAAGAAGTATGCAAAATCAAATAGCCTTAGGCCAGACTACATTCATATAGTCTTCGGCTCATTTAAAGAAGCTTAAACAAACACGTTTTGTGATCTACCTCCATTTTTGTGTGTGTGTCTAATGGACATATAAATGTACTTCTGTGTTTTTGGCCATTTTCACATTAAAAAAGGAACTATCCTATAATTCTTGGCTTGAGTCCCAGCACGCGAGTAGCTTTTGAGCACACAACAATGGTGGCGTGTGTCCGTCAAAAGACAAGCAGACGACATTTTCTGCATTTCTTCCCGCCATATGGTTGAAGAGCATTTCATTTGGGGTTATTTTTGACACGAACTCAACACTTGTGTTTTTCCACTATTGGAAAGTGAACCTCCATTTTGGACTATAGAATGGAATTTGAGTTTTATAGTATATGCAATGTAGTCATATACTTAAAAGAGGGACATGGAAAACAATTTTCAATACTAACAATATTGATAAATAATATATTTTTTTCAGTTTCTTCCATTTCAATGCTTTTGGTGGGTTTCTATTAAAGCTTTAGATTAAATCAGCTAAGTTGGACTTAAGTTGCACTTTAAGGTTAGGTTTTAGATTAAGTCAAGAAATACATTTAGCTACCAGTATTGAGTTATTTCCATCCAGTTCATGTCATTTTTTTTCTTATTTTATACAATGCACATTCAACTTTGAACTGGCAGGTTTGGAGAAATTTAATGGTTTATAGACAGTGAACAAATGACGTGGGGATCAGAAGTCAGGTGACTAGCATGTTGCAGGCTCAACCTTTAGTTTACTCCTTGACAAGGTCAAAATTGTGGTTTGCCCCCTCTTTTTATGGCTAAAGTGTGATAGAAATACATGATAAAAAATACAATTTTATACAAGGATTCGGAGTTGTTGGGTTATATATAAATGTATAGTATATAAATGTTTATTATATTTTACATTAGTAATAATAATAATAAGAATAAGTTTTCACCCTTATAAAGATATACAAGAAATGCCATAGAAAATCTTTAAAATTTCACAATGACAGGAAAAGTCTTCAATATTATTATTCAAAACTTTTCTTAATTTTCATAAGTTCAAAAAGTCGTCTGCTTCAATATGATTCATGTATAAAAACTTGAGTGTGAAAGAAAAACAGCTACTTGACATTGTTTGTGTAAATCATATCCCTTTTGTCGGCTGTAAATTTATCTCCACTGATGGGCGATAATTTGGCGACTAGAAAACCATGACAAATTTGCCAGTCATGATCAAAGTGCAAGTGTTTCCTCTTGCATTTCACACCCAGGAATTTCATCAGTTGATATGATAATTACTGGAAGAATTATGAGAAAAATACCAAAAGTGCCTCTATCAGTGCAGATAGAAATCAAAATGGCGCTGGAAAGTGGATAGTGTAATTAAAAGCCGTTTGATTACCTTCCTTGTCAACGTAGAGGGTATTTGATAAATCATAATAAATAAGCGGTGTGTGTTTATGATCGACGATTTATGTGGCTTCCAACATAGTTTTCTATAACTCACATGATCAAGACTGAAGACATTTTCCTGGGCCGATATTCATAAAACTTGCTGAGACCAAATTTTGTCTCAAGTCTCAAGTTTTGGTCTCAAATCTGAGACTGTTTTTGGTCTCAGACTTGTCAGCTATTCACAAAATAGTTGAGATCAAATTTAGTCTCAGATTTAGTCTCAAACATAAGACTGGTATATAGTTGTCTCAAATATTTTGGTAAAAGTCTCAAGCATTATTTCATCTTAATTGAGATTCATGTTTTTTTTACTTGTTATGGCTTAATGTAAAGTAGAAATAATTTACAACATATATAATACTTGGCCTAAACTTTTGTAACAACGGATAGCCCAAACTTTGGTTTCAAAAGTACCTTACTTTGAGACACTTTTCAACAGTGTTTTGTGACTGCATAAAGAAGTAGATCATGTGACATGAAAAATAAAATAAAAAAGTTGACACAATTTTCTATTTATTTCTTATTTTAATAGACAGTATAATTTTTGTTAAGAATTAAAGCACACAAAAAACTATTGATCTTTTAAAAAATGTTGGATATATTTGCAAGTTTATGGTTTGTTTACATAGGAAAGACTTGAGACTGGTCTCAGCTTGGTCTCAGCTCAGAACCTATTTGTGAATACAAAGTTGAGACTTGGTCTCAGCTGAGACCAAAATTTCAAAGCTGAGACTATTTTTTTTGTCTCAGACTTAAGATCTCTTTATGAATATGGCTGCAGTAACTTATAATGTCCCATTTACACTACAGGTAGTATGTCCCACTTGAAGAGGTTTTACTCAGCGGTGGAACAGCTTCCAGGCAAGCCACATACCTTCCGAGATTTGGTGCAGGGGGGGGGGGGGGGGGGGACAGCAATTCGCGGGGGACAGCAATTCGCCGATTTTTATTGTACCTCAATTAAAACTTACATCTGTGTTGATACTGAAGGTGCCTTATAGCATAGAAAAGTGTGCAACATGTCTTGATACTTTTCTAAGATTTTAGAACTGACAGCATGCAGGATTATAAAGATGAACAAAAAAGTTTATATGTTAGTGAAAAAATATGTCTAACAAACTGCATCTGACTGATGCAAAGGGCTGTATGTTCTGTAAACTGTGTCTGGAGTCAATATAAATACAATTTATAACTTCATTAAGTGCTAGAATACAATAAGAAGAATTGATCTTTAGCTTTAATTATTGTTTGCAAAGTGTTTAACAGTCTTTGTAACTTTTTTGGGAACAGCATAAAATAATTGGTAAAATGCTGTCCACTTTCCAACAGCCCTAATCTTATTGCCATGGGACAAGTTCTATGGGTGTATTTGTACTTATCACAAAATATATTTTATGATACTACTATCATTTTACAGTTTGAGGAACCTCTTTTCATTTTGATAACTTTTATAAAACGACACTGCATATTTGTTCCCAAGAAACTGCATTTTGCTGTTTTTATGGGCGAATCGCTGTCCCCCCCCCCTGTATCATTCACAGTACAGGCGGTATAACCCATGGTTATAGGCGTTGGTTGAAATGCCTGTGTCCTTCAACTACCATCCAAGGTTTGTATGCGACCTTGTGACACAGTGACAAACGTCCATGTACCTCCACTTGCCTTATGCCACAGTGTTACACTGAAAGATAACTGAGTCACAACTTCATATACACCGTGGACTACACCCTTCCGTTACCGCAGCAAGAAAAATTCATTTCTGCACATGCCCACGGTATGAAATTCAGAGGTGGAAAGTTTGAACATTTTGAAACTTCTGTAGGACGTGTAAGTCAATGGACGTTTAGACACTGGGTCACAATGTCGCATACGAATCTCAGGCAGTAGTCGACGGACAGAGGCATTTTGCCCAAACACCTATAACTGTGGGATGTACCCACCTGTATGTGTGAAGGGGGTATCAGCCATATAAGCAATACGCCATCTGATATTTTTTATTGTATTGTATATTTGTTTTCTTTTTTTTTTCACTTGCAAGATTCAAAGCACTATTTGACCCATTTGGACTGCACATGTACAGCCTAAGCTCTCTAGTTACTTAATTCCTCCAACTGAAACACAGAGTCTCGGGGATAACAATTTATCAACCTCCCTGAGGTTCTTTAACCTGCCATTGGGAATAGGACCCAATGGCAGAGGGCCGCCATTTTAAGTGATCATCCTCGATACTTTAGATCTGCTTGTACCTTTGATCAAACCCACGTTCTCTGTGTTCCTAGTCGAGTGTGTGTAACCCACTTGGCGAAAGTGGAAGATGTAGCAATTTTAACGATACTTTCTATTACAGGTATCAGTCACTCTATAATGAAAACATTTGGTAACTACATATATTTAATACTTACGGAGAGCATTACTTAAATACTTATGTGTAACTCTCCTTCTTCTATAACATCCTAAAAGCATGATTGAGTATCAGTTTTTGTATTTAATAGACAGACGCTTTTTGATCGAAAACAAGAGGACACAAGTAATCCCAAAAGTTTAGTCTACAAATGTCATAACAAAATCAACCAGTTGATCTGAAATCTATTGTGTAAACTTGAGTGATTTTTTTATTTTCTATTCACTAAAGTGATGTGTCTTTAAAGTGGCAGCCCAATTAAAACAGTTGACAAGACATGAATGTACATTTATCTGGAACTAAGCCGAGAAAACCAGTGTGTACATAGAATATAATAGTTAGTTGATTTATTCAAAACAAAAAGCAATTTAATTAACCTACTTGGATTGTGTAGTGGACTATAAGCTACTCAAGGAATCTCTGGAACAATTGACAAAACATACCTTTCATAAACAACATCAAAAGAATCAAATCAACTCGTGTCAAATAGGTTCTTAATCTTTTGTAGGAGGCGCAAAAGCTTGTCAACTGTTTTGAAAGTAACTCCCACAAAACATTATTTGCTTTATTTTCCCATCAAGATCTTTAATTACCTCTGTCAGGGAGTGATTATTTTCACGACCGTTTGTCTGTTTGTTCACAGGATTGTACAAATACTATGTACTACAGGTTGGATCTTCCTAAAACATCTTGGATGGGTCATGGTCTAAGTTAGATTCCATTAAATTTTGTAGACTTGTCTGGATCACCGTCTGGATACCAAAAAAAATTAATCAGGATTTTCCCATTTACTTATTATTATGTACCTTGGCGGAGGTAGGCAGTCTCCAAGGGCTCGATTTTATTTCATTTTTTAATTTAATATAGTGATATATACACAATGTTACAAACAACACAGAGAGATTTAAGTATTTTCAGTCCTTAATGGGCTAGTAATTTAAACCAATATAAACAAAATGTACACAAAAGGGAAGACGAGAATAATAAAACATGCGAGCATGTCTTCGTCTCTCTATAAATCTCAAGCAAAGTGCAGCACTTTGTTACCTTTGAATAGTTTCAAGCATACTACATTCTGTAACTAAATATCGCCAAATATCCTTAAAATTTGTTTACTTTATTATTTATCTTACTAAATACAGATTAAACTATCCCTTATTAAACTTAATCTTTTTGCTATCCTTACGTCAAAAACTAAACATATATATACATATGTGTTCTACAACTTGTAATATGACACAAGAATGTTCAGATAAAAGGTTGGTGGAGGCTCCTTAATACCTACCCATCTGTACACAAATCGAAAAAAAAACACACTTCAGCCACAGTTTTGCTTTTGATGCTCCCACAGTATGGAATGATTTACCTGGTGATGTTCCTTCTGCCCTAACTCTTGCCTGTTTCAGAAAAAAACTAAAATCGTATCTCTTAAAAAAGGCTCACCCACCTTAGCATATAAACTATCTGGCGTTCCCATGGTATCAACCTAACTATGTCTATGGAGTGATGATAACTGAATTGGACATGGTGTTGCCCCTTGAAGTTTGCCTTGGCAGAGAATAAGCACTATAAAAGTAGATGAAAGAAAAGAGGAGAACTTTATATTGTAGGGACTGGTATCACCATGTTCTATTTTATTGGAGAGCAGTGTAACAATCTTAAAAAAGTCACTATGTGACACAAGATACCTGACCCTATGCCCCTCCCCCATATCTATCTCTTCCCCCCACTCAGCACACCAAGGAGTGGGCCACCCTCTACCTTTCAACGCCACAATCATAGCCCACTTTGTTCTTTGTAACGTCCCTTAAACAAACTGTTAATCTATTATGAGATTAAGCACCATCATTACACAAAGTAATTGAATCTCATTCAATCCACAAAAGGGTAGAAATCTACAGAAACAAATGCCAGGTTGAACATTGGGATCTCTTGTATAAATAACACCTCTTTAATTGGTGACAATTTATGTTTTTTGGCTAAAGTACAACCCCCATTATATCTGTTCCACGTTTACATTATGTTGTCTTACTACAATGTGACTCTTTCAAATCATTATCTTCTATTGTGTCCAAATAAGTAATATACCCCTATTCAACACCCTCCCCTTCTCTCTGTTCCCTTAAACAGTTCCCACCAACCCAAGAAGGAAAAAAACCTTTGGGAAAACACCCATACACTCAAATGACTCCCATTTATTTCAATAGCCTCTCATTTACACTGAACTAATTACTTAATTTGGCTATTTGGTCCAAAACAGAAGATTCACCCCACAACTTGGGCTTACGTGCGTTTCTTCTTTTTTTCCTTTTTCTTTTGGCAGGGACATGGCATTACACAAGATTCTACCCAACATGCATACAATTTGGTTCTTTTTTTTTCTCAGATAGCCTTTGAACAACTACCCCCATCTTATATAATTCCCTTTCCCCTTGATCTTTTTGGAACCCTCTAAAACCGCACACACATCTCTCTCAATTAAATCACATTACAAGATTAAGAACTGGAAATTTGAAAAATAGAATTCTCAATTGGGAGCCTACGGGAAAAGGGGCCATGGTATTGTTTCAAGGATAAGGTAGCCTTTACAAGGGTCTGATGTTACAGTTAATCATCCTGTTGTTGTTTTTATAATTTGTAGTGATTCAGTGTACAACATATTTGTAAGATTTGTTTTCGGGAAGGAAGAGAGGGGGACATAATTTTTAAAAAAATTTCAGAAAAAAATTAAAGGAAATTGTGGCCTTCAGAAAACTCCTATCCCAAATCAGCTTTTGAAAACTGGTAAATATGGGAGGTGGTCAGTTTTCCTGGTGAGCGTTGTTCAGGTATGCAAGTTACCTATACCTGTACACATACTTTCAATAGCCCGTCATTAATAATAGCCCAACAAGTGTTCGGTGCCAACTCATGGCAGAGAACAACTCGAGTTGTACCTTTCGCCAATTCGCAGGGGCAAGTTGTGGCAAACATCTCGAGATGTGCGCGCCATCTTAAGTTGTGGCTGCATCAACTTAATCCCCTAATGTCTAGTACTGGTCAGTGACCACATGACTTGTGATTGATCAGTTATTGGTCTTAAATGTGGCTTCTATATTAAGAGGATTAAGCTCTATGAAAGTATGATTACGTTGAATTATTGGATAAAGTTTGTGCAGCACCCACTCAAGATGTGGCAGTACATCCCCGCGAGTTGGCGCAAGGGACAACTCGAGTTGTTCCCTGCAGCAAGTTGGGGCCCATAGTACCAAGTTTAAGCTGGATTAATTCAACCACCTCCTTAAAGTTCTTTGTACAGATTTGTGTAGATTAACACATGCCCCTTTCAACTACATAATATAATTCTACAAATCTTTTCCATTTCTTCCCTAAACTTCATACTGACCATTCATGGATGTTTTATAATCATAGTTCTTCTTCATACTTATATATTATACCATCGAAGTCGCTGTGGTCGGGAGGTTAGAGTGATGGACTTAAGAGCAGAAGATCCGTGGCTCAATCTTGTACTTTACAAATACATGTCCCTCTTCACCCTGGAGTACAAATGGTTACTGACACTAGTTTGGGAGATAAACCTGCAACAGGCGGTGATCCTCTTTTGGGGAGTATCAATCCTCTGAGTCACTTCATCCTAAAGAAATCCGAAAATAATCACCAACCATAAGGACCACTAGGCCCAAAGAATGACTTACCTTCACTCTTTATGGTGTATGGAAGAATGCTCATAATGACAAATGCCCATCAGGAACTTTACCCATCATCATTCTTTAATAAATGGGATTTTGCCCATCAACTTTCTGACCCATGATTTGATTTTATTTTACTCATATTCTACTATTATCACTTTATCACGGTATTAAATTGTATTTTTTTTTGTATTCTTGAATACAAATTGAAGTTATAAATGAATAAATAAAATGAAATGAACTTTGGTTGGTTATTTACATATTTAGATCTCTGATTTTAATTTGTAAACTATATTGTCACCCTCAGATATGTGAAATATCAGTCGGCTTTTTCACTGTACAACATATTTATAAGTTCAGTATTTTTACGAACGCCTAGTCATATCCACAAAGTCCACTCTGATACACATAAACAGGCCACAAATGAACAAGTTGTGTTCACAGGGTGAGACAGTGCAAAGTCAAATGGCATACGCCTCGTACCAGGCTATTACCTAAATATTGCTTTTCTTCCACAGTACAATAACATTTGTTGGGATGGACTTGTATATAACAACTAAAGCTTTTGCAAGTGTCTGTTTCAGTGGGGTTGAATAAGAGGGGTGGTTTAAAATTTCTCTCTGTGTGTGTTGTGTGGGTTTTTATTATTAATTGACAGGGGTGGGGTGATCAATTGTGTAGGTCCAGTAAATTTGTGTCCTCGCTGAAAGATCCAGACGTTTTTGGTCAGTAATTCCTGATTGATTCCCTGTGTTATTTCTTGATCCTGATTAAAAATTCAAGACCTTCTTGGCATTCATTTGAAAAAATTCTCCCTCTATGTTGGAAGAAGTCCATGTTTCGATGCATACGACTTGCGATGTGTTATATATTTATACTCAGCGCAATATCTCCTTGTACAGCAATACTTAAAGTACTTTTGACAAAACCCGACTGCTCAAGTACAGCCCACGCTCTCAAGTGACTGGCATTCCCCTAACTGAAACACAGAGGCTCAAGGATGACCCTTTATCATTGTCCTCCTGAGGTGGTTTAGCCGACCACTAGGTATAGGACCCAGTAACAGAGGACCACTATTTTAAGTGGTCATCCAAGTAATCTAACCCACTATGTATCTTTGTACACTTAGTTTCAAACCCATGTGCTCTGTGTTCCTAGGCAAGTGTGTTACCCATTGATGCGATGTAAGCCGACATAAAACCAAATTTATTTTTGAAGAATTGTAAAGCTTTGATTGGATCAGTAGGAAGAGTCAAGATTGACTATAGAGATCTAGTTCAAATGACTCCAATTTCTGTGTTGTTGTTTTTTTTTTCTGGACTGGTTTAAACATCTCTTTTTATCATTCTGTCTAGTTTAAAGAGCAATGACATCGGAGAGAATCATTTGTGATTGTTTCAGACCAACTGAGTGTAAATGTTGGGGGCAAAGTACCGATTCGCGCCATCCCGAGATGGTACTTGTGCGAGCTCGTCATCAAAAGATCGCGCGATCATCTTGAGAGTGCTCAAACAAATACAGCCAATGACATCAAGATGATGTGATAGAAATCATTGTTAGTTGGAGCAGCTTCATCTCGAGATTTTTTTTAGCAATCTCGAGATGGGCGCTCGATCTCTTGATGATGAGATCGCGCAAGTACCATATCGAGATAACGCGGATCAATATGAGTAATGCAAGGAAGAGAGTGTCCCTAAAAAACAGTAGATTAAATCAGACAGAAACGTGAAAATAAATCTCTGTTACAAATTAGGGCGCACACATGGCAACAAAGATACTAGAAAGAGAGTCGAGAGGGTAGCCTTGCTCTAGGCTAACATTTACACCAATAGGGGCATGATATTCACAAGGGACGGGTGCATTTTACGAGATATTAGCTCACAAGATAGAGCTTTACAGCATCTTGATGTAGAATACAGTATATGTAGGAATATATGCAAATTGATATTTTTCCACATAAAAAGAAACTGGACCCTTAAGCAAGGCTAGAATTGGGGACTTGATAAGTGGTTGAACAGTGGGTAGTTGTTGAGGACCACCCCAGGCACATGTTCTGCTTCATACGTTAAAACTTTAAAGCATTAAACCGAAATGAAAATTTAATTGATCCGTCTAGCCGCTGATTTGGTTCGTGTTATTTTTCTAACTATGTAAATGAATGTATATGAGAAGTAAAGAAAATTATGACAATACTAGTCTTGATACATCCAAGAGACCATATTGAAATATAATTACCTCCCCATCTCTCCCTTAGAACTAAACTTTTCACCCAGAATATTTGCAAAGTTGTGCCCTCTCAGACTCTCAGTCCAGATAACCGATTCTAAATAAAAAAGAAGGAAAAAAAATTTCTTTTTTTTTGTTGTTTAGGTGTGTATGAACTAGGTCACAGCCACCAGTGGTTTGAGACTCAGGATTAATGTTACAGTGCTGTTTTAACAACTTGTCACCGTTTACACAGAGAGATTCCTATAATGATTGATTGATTGATTGATTGATTGATTGATTGATTGATTGATTGATTGATTGATTGGTTGATTGATTGATTGATTGATTGTGGTTTATCATCCCTTCCACACAATGTATAGATAGTACCGTAATGGGTAGGTGAGGGGTGGAGGAAACCATTGCATACTAGTTGGTCACCACTACACTAAAAACCATCAGGCACCCAGAGAACTGCTGTTAGTTGTGCAACTAGATCCTGTTCAATCAGGCTAAGAATGAAAGCAACTGACAATTTATGAAATTTCCACATTTCACAGACATCCATCACCATTTTTGAAAGATGTGTAAAAATAGTTGCTAATTAGCATTTCCCTCTTGTGTTGGATTTGGTCGGTAGTAACTGAGTTAATATATCCTTTGGATATTATGACTTATCTTACCCAATCTCACCCAGAAGTGCTAGCTCAGACCCATTCTTTACATGGATAATCGATTATAAATAAAAAGGAGAAAAGAAGTATGTAGGCATGCATGAATTAAGTCACAGCCACCAGCTGTTTGAGACTTAGGATTAATGTCAAAGTGTTGTTTTAACAACTTGTTACCGTTAACATGGAGAGACTTCTATAATTATTGCTAAAACTGATTGATTGATTGATTGATTGATTGGGGTTTAACATCCCTTCCACATGATGTATAGGTAATACTATAATTGGTAGGTGAGGAGTGGAAGAAAGCAGTGCATACTAAATGGTCACCACTACACTAAAATCCATCAGGTATCCAGAGAATTACTGTTAGTTGTGCAACTAGATCCTGTTCAGTTAGGCTAGGAATGGAAGCAACTGACAAATTTTAAAATTTCCATATTTCACAGACATTCATGACTCTTTTTGAAAGTTATCTAAGAATTGTTGCTAATTAGCATTCCCCTCTTGTGTTGGATTTTGTCTGTTATAACTGAGTTACTAGTATCTCCTTTGGATATTATGACTTATCTTATCCAATCCTATCATATCCACTTATCTTATTGAGTAAAACATCAAGAAAGAAAGCATGAGAAAATCTCTAAACTTCTAGCGTCCCTAAACTTCCAGAGTCCCTAAACTTTTAGCGGCTCGATCCAGATATAGGTTATGATCATATTTGAGGTAGACTGGGCCATGCATAGACCACAGCTTGTGTAAAATATGACCCCAAACTGACGTATAGGTTTTGAGTTATGCTTGCAAACAACCAAACAGACAGATAGACAAACACGTAGACACAATGTCAGGGGATGAGGGCAATAAGAATTCCACGGTGTCAGATCATTCTACAGGCCTTACCTTCAAGGTTTAAATGTTCGAAAGTGTATGACACTGCTTGGAAAATGTTTATTTGGAGTTTATTTACTCGTAATGTTACAGACAACAGTTGTATATCACTTGCCTCTTTTTGTGTAAGTAAAATCTGGTTGTATAAAAATATGACTGCACACAGCCACAGTTATCTTTTTGTTCTTGGGAGTTTAAAAATATCTGAAATCTTAATAATATTCACCTTAGATTTCAGGACCAAACAACAGAATGAACAATTTCTTACAAATGATTTTTTCGAACATAAATCACACAAAAAGACTACCCTTGGAGGGTTTCTACAAACCATATTGAACATTCCCCAAAGCCACTTAATTAGGAAGGCCAAGTAAACGGTAAAAATAAAGTCATTCTTCATATATTTTCTCCTCAGAATAATCTGGGTTCTTTAGATAATCCGCGGATTAACTCTTTACGCTTGCACAAATCCAATAAATCATAACTGGAATGAATGCCATTGGCTTAGAATTCTCCGTAATAATAATTCCTTCCAGGGACTGTCAAAGTGGGCGTGGTTTAATGTGGCAGCAGTTTCAGTCCGTAAGCCAATCAGGGGCGGCTTTGGATTGACATGTCCTTATTAGGAAACACTGAACAGGGAATTTCTCTAGAAATGCCAAAAAGTGCCTAACTTTAAATGGCTTGCCCACTTGGCAATAGGGATCAGTTCTTGTTTCTTGGGATTTAAGGAAAAAACTCCTCCCTCTGGGATAGATTTTGAACAGGATATAATGTGAGGATAGAACTGTAGATGTTTAAAAGTGGCTGTTGTATTTGAACTTGTATTTGTACATGAATATATATTTGTTGAAATGAGAGAAAAATAACAAGTTTCTAATGGATGATTTTGTGTGAATTGTTTGTTGGAAATATGTAAAAAAATATTGGCTACAAAATAAGAAACTAAAACTGCAGGGTCAAAAAAAATAGTCATCAATCATGTTATTATGTAATTTGTACATCAAAAGAAAATTTCTGTTCAGACTAAAAATCTTAAGTTGAAGGGGATTGAAAGTTCCAGAATACATGCGGGTTAAGATAGTAGAGCTGATTAAAGTTTATTCAAAGAATTTGTTTACAAGTTAAATAAACATTGGTATACATTTATACCAAGACAATACACAGTTCCCCGACTTACGATTTATTTCAGTGAAGATCAAAGAACGTGAATAACAGAGAACAAAGGCTAAACATGGACGCAATAAAGCAGAGCATGCGCAACGCATACGCTTTAAACGCGCATGCGCAAGGAGGAATGAACGTCAGTCCAAACCTTCCTAGTGTGTTACCACTTCCGGGGACCATGGCTAATATGCAGCTTATGAAAGGGTAGGTACGGACGTCTATTGATTTAAAAAGAGACAATGATTTTCTGATACATTGCTAATGTAAAATTCGTCATAACATGTGTGGAATTGGTCCATGTCAACCTTTCCTAATTAAAATAAATAATTCCAATCAAAATTATTGTAGATAAGTAGATTAGTATTTGTTCAAATATATATAACTATAAACTACTCAATTTAACTAAGCAACTGGTATATATAAAATGGTATGTCTAATAAATATTCCATTTGAAAGATAACTATCAACTTGCAACATACATGTTGACTGAAAATATGATATATATAATAGTCAGTTCTCTTAGGTTTAAACTAAGGTTCCCACCAGTTGACGGAATTTCACATTTGTGTGTTATGAGTTTTACATTATACCTGAGTCATCTAGCATGAATGTACTGTATGTGCCCACATGATTTGTGGTTAAAGATTGAGGGTAAAAGGGACGTTTAAAAATCACAAAGGTTTTGTAAGTTAAATGCAATCTTGGATGAATTAGGCAAGGTTTCCTGTTACAGCTAGCTACAGTTTATGTTTGTACATATTTGGCTATTTCAGCAACCTATTTGAACATGTGAACGGAGTTAACAAATTTGAGTTATAAGGTTTGCAAATGATTTACTCAGTAGGCAATTGGTGAAGTGAGTAACTATAAACTACTCAATTCAACTAAGCAACTGGTATATATAAAATGGTATGTCTAATAAATATTCCATTTGAAAGATAACTATCAACGTGCAACATACAGGTTGACTGAAAAACAAGTGATATTGATTTTGATATGACCAACAGATTCATTTAGCTCTCTTAAAATGGGAAAACTAGTTCTAAATCTCGCCTAGGTTTTGATAACACTTGACAAAATCATGTTGCACTTAATTTAATTAAATCTCTTCAACATGTGACCATCTGTAAGTCTGTCACTGGAAAGTAGATCTAGATAGTTTGAGGGTGGGAAGAAGGCTATAAATTATAAACAATCGATTTATGTAACTGATTTGTTGTGTGCAAAAAGTATTCAGATGTATGTTTTATGCGATTGGTTGAATCATATAACATACTCCAACAACCCAGCTACATATCTTTAAATTAGAAGAAAAAAAGTAAAAATTCTCATCAATTATCGGCCTCCCATAAGTTGGGTTCCTTATGGTTGTTTAATTCAACTCTCTGTTTATCAAATATTGTTCCTCTCTTAAATCTTTTTCTTTTTTTTTCAAAATTTTTAATAATTCTGTATGTTATAATTACATACATAACTTAATTACAGCCACTCTCTTCAACTAAATGTATATAGTTAAAAGAATTTCAGTTTCATAATTAATCACTTATGCTAGCATTTTTTATTTATAAATTTACTGATAAAAAGGAATGAGAAAATGTAAACAAGCAATGTCAATTTATGACTGTACAACTCTGTACATATTTGCTCGTGTATAATGTACAGATATGAAAACACAGAATAAGAGGTTACCATTTGATATCCACAGATGTAGCCTTTAGGTCTGAAAGGTGAATAATTACAGGGGGATATTAATTATATAGAGCCTTAATGTATCAACACTCGCAGACTTCTACTCAGAATTGGCCCCACTTGGGTCATAACTGGCGTGAAATTAGCTACAATGGGGGTGTCAAATAAACATTAAATCACAGTTCCCACGTGTAGGGGAGGGTACTTTCATGTTTGAGGGAGGGATGTTATAGGTGTGTGATGACAAATCTTTAGGGAATTTATACTGTAGTAATGCAACTCAGCCCTTTTTGCCCCACAGAAAAAATGACCATATTTTCTGTAATGTGTGTTTAAGGAAAATGAGAATGAAGTGGTTACTACTCCCCCCCAAGTAATTTGACACAACTTGACCACCAAAATACATAATTTTTGTTTGTTTTAAGTATGGTCAAAGGAATTTCTTCTGGTTAAAATATATATATTGAGACAAGTGCAATTTATAAATGTATTTTAATAAGGTAAATGACAAATTTATAAATCGGCAGCCAATCTTTATAATCTCTGTCCCAAACTAGCAGTATTTGATCCCTGTCAAACCAAATTGTTTAATTTTCTGTCTGTTTTAACCCTTTTTCTGAAACATATAAGAGAGGAAGCACTGCAGATATTCAATGGAAGTTCATTCCAGAGACAAGCTATAGGGGCATAGTATGAGAAGCTGTTGTTGAATTATTTTGGGATTGAAGAATCAACACCTGGGCAATCAAGAAGGCCGTATACATGAAGTCTATTAGGTCTGGTGTCAAATTTAATTTTGTAAATAGTTAAGTCCCAGTCACAATACAGTCTGTATTGGCTAGTTTTATGGGTGTTTTGTAGAGTGTCACATCTCTCTATGTGCTGTCTGATTTGTACCCTCAGTTAAGTGTTTCTGTTGAGCACCAACTCGCGGTAGGGAACAACTCGAGTTGTTACTTGCGCCAACTTGCGGGGGCGAGTTGTGGTAAACATCTCGAGATGTGTGCGCCATCTTAAGTTGTGGCTGCAGGTTAACAGGAAGTATAGCACTGTGCCTCTTTTTACCTTGCCGCTATACTTGCCGAAAATCCTGCCTGTACCCTAAGCCATTTGGTAACGAGAAAAAAATGAATGTTTCATGTTAAAAAATCAAAGTTAGACTATTGACACAGCTCATGGCTTTGAAAAACTTTTTCTTGAGTCATATACACCAACTAAGTCCTATTTATTGGTGACAAAATTTCATGTTTATGAAGAATATGTCCCACTGCGGGTCAGGCTTGGAAGTGAACCAAGGACCTCAGAGGCTGGAGGCGACTTTTGTTAGTCTTTTTTATGTTGGCTCCCCCCATCAAATATGTAAAATGTGATCTTTAATCCAAGTTCTTGATTTGATTTTCTACTTTTTTTCTTTGTGTAAAATACCATGGATTTTTTTTTTCAAGTCGCCCCAACCCTGAACACTGATCAAGTGTAATTAGCATTCCTACCAATATATTTCAATTACAGTTTACTGCAGTGAACGCAAGTGCACGAAGCACTCCCCTCACACACCCCCCCCCCCCCCCCCCCACACACACACACACAAACACACACTCACCCGACCTCTGAATTGGTGAGCTTATTGTTGTGGCATTAACTAAACTTCTGCTGTTTTCGCTCATTTTGCTCAAAGTAAGACATCACTCTGCTGTAGTGGTTGTAAATGTATCTAAACTTGTCTGTCATGCTTAAATAATGTTTTGTGTAGCAGTCGCTCTGTTGGTGTGATCAGGAAGGAAAAAAACATACCGTTTTGAAAATTACAAAATGTTGACCCCCAGAAAGTACTAAACTCCGGAAATCTCATACTGGGGCAGATATTCCGCTCTTGCCACATTGTGCACGCCGAAACCACACAGAGGGGACTATCTATGATTAGATGCCAAATTTGTTACCACTGGCCTACGGAGGATCTCTAAATGAGCTTTGTCTGGACACTAAAGCCGTTAGAGCAGTTCGGTTGTTACTGCATGGTATAATGGTATATGGTTAATTCATATACAACTTGCAAATCATTACTTTTACAAAGCTTACCTCATTGACTAGAGCTTGAATTCATAATTTACCAGATTATTGTGCTCTGTTTTAGACAGTTAATAAGTTTACGAAGCCACGCAACATTAAATTAAAACATATAATTTGCAATATTTTAACAACAGATAAATGCATTGCACAGAAACAAACACTTGTATCATGTTCCTGTCAGTTTATTGTTCTAGCAGAGTCCAATCAAATAAATATTTAAACACTTACAATAATGTTCTTGCTTCATTAGAAAATCTTAGAAATGAACAAAGCATAAAACATAATGATGCATAATAATTTATAGAAGGACATTACTTTGCCAGTAGCTCTTTCCCCCCAAAAAAAACTGAAAACTTTGCAGAGATTAGAACTCCTCAATCTAACTCACCCAGAAGTCGTCATTTGCCTTGTATTACTCCTCTGCTTGGGGACCTACATCTTTCCTCTGAGGGACATGTATTACTCCGCGGGTGATGGAGGGGTGATTGGACCTGTCTTTGTGCCAGGAAGGGGGCTTTCTAATGGGGCCAGACGACATTTGTCATGGTGCCTGATTCGGGTCATGCTTCCTTGCCATTTAATGTGGAGTCCTTTTGTTCCCTCCGCCTCATCAACTACCACTCTGGGAATTGATGCCTACACAGGTTGACGAGCACACACAAACCAAGCATTTGGGGGAGGAAAATACTCTATCAATGGAAAAAATCATTCTATAGGTATCAGCTAAAACTATTTTACATAATCAAATGCGATTGTCATTTTCACTTTGGAATAAAACTTGGATTATATTATATTTATTTGATGCAGTGACGGACTTACAAAGAGATGGGGCCACGGTGGCAGAGTGGTAACACTCTCACCTCCCACCTCTGAGGCTGGGGTTCGGTTCCCGGCACGACCTCAAGTGGGAAAGCTGGTAGTTGCTTGCCGTTGGTCGGCAGTTTACAGTACAGAACCCTGACAAACTGTATGTACTTGTTTCCTCTACCCTTCCAACTACCCGTCGTGATATGACCTGTACGGCGTTGAAAGCGATGTAAAATCCCAAAATAAAATAAAAAAGACTTACAAAGAAAAATACAATCTTGGAAATTTCTTTAAATTTGCCAGAAAGTATTTGAGTTGGTAAAACTTTGGCACACCTGGAAATGGTAGAGAAATAAGGTGTACAATTAAATCACCTCTGGTCATTCAGTATAGCCGAACTACGTCATGACTGTGTGAAACTTGTTTGTTACATACTTCTGTTTCCTAGTGACTCAAAGAAATTAAGTAAGAGTCTCCTCGGCCATTAAAATTGCCCTTTTAAGCCACCTAGTTGTGTTGCATGTGACTTTGTGGTGAGTGAGTGGGACTTATGAGAGGAAGGTCCAGGGTTCAATCATCGATCTGGTCATAAACCCCGTTCACACTACTATAGGCGGTATCACCCGTGGTAACTCATATTTGGTGAAATGTCCCTGTCCTTGGATCACCGTCTGACGTCCATAGATGACCTTGAGAGTCAGTGGTGAACCGTCCATTACCTTGCGAGTCCTACCAAAGTTTTAGAATATTTGACTTTTTATGCCTCTGATTTCGGTACTGTGAGCATGCACAAACGATTTTGCGCATGCACATAAAAATGTTTTACTACGGTAACCAAAGGTGTGGTCCGCAGTGTACATAAGGTTGTAATTCGGTCATCCTTTGGTGTAATATGGTGACATAAGGTGAGTTAAGGTATTGGTTGTTTCGCCACATGTTCGTCCAACAGCTACCAAAGGTGAGTTGATGTTAATGGAGGTTGTCTCTTGGTGACCAACATTCTTAGTACTGTCATCTGACTGTTATTGATGGTTAAAAAACGGTGTCCAATCAGTGGTCGTCTGCCTGGAGTGTGAACAATTCGGATGAAATGGGCCAACCTGGGGGCGGTTACGCTGCCGAGAAAAACTTCTAACTGCGGGAGGAAGTGAATGGGGCAATAGAGACTTTACCCTGAGACAAGGTACTTTACACATACGTGTCCCTCTTCACTCAGGAGTACAAACAGGTACTGACACTAGGTGGGGAGTTAAACCTACACCATTTCACTACCCAGCTCATGTCAGTAGACACACCCTGGATGACGTGATGACAGAAACAGAAAATAAACACAGACCATATGAACCACTGATTTTACCATTTAAGCCATAGAGTTACAGTTTTAAAAAAAATTATAAGATGTTTGTGATAAAAAGTAATCCAATTTTATAATTTGAGACAGTATTACTTGATGATATATTGATTGTCTAACCTTAAGTTCTGAAATTAGTTTGATTTTCAGACAATATAACCCATCATCGTGTTGGCTTAAGGTTAAAAAATTGGTATTTAATCCCTAGACTGTTATATCTGTGCTTGTGGGTTCGAATCCATTTCATAACAACATGTGACATTCACCAATGACATGTCACTGATATGTGAGCTGAGCTGTTCAAAGCAACGTCAAGTTCCAACTTTGACTCCGGATTGAACTTCACTCATTTGTGAAATGCCATTTTCATGGTACACATCTGATAAATTGGTTGTCTGCATTGCTGGATCTCAGCTCAATTACAGCAACAAAAAATTACTTTATATGTCTGTATACTGTAAAGCTTTTCTTGCAAGTCACTGGTCATTACGACATAGTTGACATTGTATGGATTTTTTTTTTCCTTAATACTGCCGTTTAATGACCAAGTCAAATGACTTCTAAAAATAGACCTTCTGTATTTGCATTTAAATCACTCACTAATCACTCAGTGAGATTTGATGTAACATTTTGCAATTTATCATTCAAAAGAAAAAAACTATATCTCTCTGAAAAGCTAGAGTTTCTATGACACATTCATCTGCTTACTATGTATTTTTTTTCAATAAGAAAACTACCTCTCTTTGGATTCATAGAGTCTCAATCATTTGTGTGCCTTTACGTTGACCTTTCAAGTGTGGCCCTTCGTCTTACACGGGACTTGGTGTCCTTTCTATGGCACATTTATACTTAGCACAATATCTTATTTTACAACAAGACTCAAAGTGCTGTTTGACTCATCCCAACTGCACAAGTACGGCTCTAGTTCTCTGATGACTGTCATGTGGTCATATTTGTGAATTCAGCTCAGGAAATCAGATAGAATGTAAGGATGGCCTGTGTTTAACAGCATCCCCAGCCATTTTAACAGAAATTTAAAAAAAACTAAGTTGAATTTTAAAGGTGGAGCATACAAAACATCCATTCACCAAGGATTTACTTCCATTCCAACAAACTTTGTCGCACACTTTGTCTAATGACAGTAAAACTAGAATGAATGGAGAACACTTAATATGGACAAGCAATACTGAGACTAGCATGTTTTCTATCCCAGTTCTTGCTTATTTCTGATTTCATTCCTTGTGTCAATGGTTTTTCTGACACAATCAGATAAAGCAGGAGCCAGCTTTGAAGCTCCGCCCATAATCATTGGTCTGTGGCACAAGTCACGCCCACAAAAATAGCCTTCAGTATTTGTGTTCTGGTAGGACTTGCTTCTATGGATAAAGAAAGAATGAACTACTGGAAATCATTACCAATAGGATATGGATTTGAGGAGGGAAATGTGTAGATTTCTGAAAAAATTCTTTCTTCAGTTTGATCACAAAGGAGAGTCTGTATCTAAATATGGACGTGGCCCTTTTAAAAACAAATTATGCCAACTGAAACTGATCTGGCTGTTAAGTTGCTGTATTAAATTACTATCAAAACAATGATAAGAAAAACTAAAGATAATTATTATAAATTCAAATGTGTTGAGCTGCCAAAATTTATTTTTGGGGTTGTATTTTATTTTTGTAGTGGCCATGTCTACTGAATCTTATTCTGTATTCTGTTTGATCTTACCTCACATAGATCCAACGTGGGTATGTGTAGAACCTCATTTTAGTGGAATACTCCAGTTTGACTTCATAGTTTAGTCTCTTGACCTGTTAGCCTCTGCTGACCTTTAGGGATTTGTTGATGGAATCTGACCTTGGCTTGTATGGACCTCTGACCTGCTCACTGATCTGACAGCTTCATCCTGGGGTTGGCGCCTTTTATCTTTCAATGTGGGAGTTTCCATATCAGTGTTACTTACAAGGCGGGATGTTATATAATATTATACAAATCTGAAAGTTTATCATAGTAACATTTTAGTGATCATGTTTAATGAAATTTATAATCCCACATTGTCTGGCAATGTCTTTGGGTTGGGGTCCAGGGAATGAGAATCTGTTTCTAATTTGTGTTTGTGTCAATGTGTATTTAATCAATAGAAATGTACAGTATTATACATGAAGGAAGCAAGCATTAGTTTTTTTTTGTTGCCAAGTTGTGCCAAGTTGTGGCGGTGGCAGTTTCCAAAACAGCCCAGGAATAGAATAGAACACTTGGAATATACTGGTACAGGTGTAGCATCAGATTTTGCATCCCTCAAAAAGTGTATGGGGATGCAAAATATGACCTAGGGAGCTGTCAAATTCTGTATCCCCTGTCAAATTCTGTTTCCCCCTTGTCATATTTTGTACCCCCTAAGTTAATGCTTTTACTACAGATATACATTTGTATGCAGATGCATTTTTCTTTTTTTTATCAAGTTAACACATATCTTTTGTCTGCACGAATTCAACATCAGAAGCATTGTAATGAAACCTCAACATTATGTGAAGTATTATATATATATATATATATTTTTAAGCTTTTAATAGCTTTGTAAAAGGATTTGCAAATGGCATGTAATTATATCTAATATATTGATGTATACATTTAACATATAGTTAAATAATATATTATATTGATAATTAAATCTAGTTTACTTAAATTCAGCTGACCATGTTACATTTGAGTGTGGCCACAGTTCAGTGGCACTCCAAGTGACAATCACATATCCTCTCAATCCTTACACAATCAGTGTTATGAATTCCCTGGTAATGCCAATGCAAGGTGCATATTATGGTAATAGCGCACCATTTTATCAACCACAACAGTGCCAGCAGTCCTTTCCTCAGCGGCAGATGAACCAATTTCATTATCCTGGTTACTATCAGCCACACTAGCTTTATCAAATTATATACAAACGTTTTAACCACTTAATGAGGAGATATTCTTTTGATTATGTAGGCCTTTTATATCTTATCTCACTTTACTCAAAGCCCCCTTCAGAGGGATACAGTTTTTGGTGGGGATGCAATATTTGACAATCAGAAAAATGCATCCCCTTAATCCCCCTATTGTTAGAGGTGCAACATATGATGCAGCCCCTAAAAGATCAAAGGGTGGATGCAGAATTTGATGGGGATGCAAAATCTGATGTTACACCGGAAACTCCATATCACCGTTGATGTAACTCTATTAAGGCCTCATGCAACATTCTAAATATAAGTAACTGATTGGACAGGCGGTTTAAGATGTATGTACAGACCGCCAGAAACTCTGTCACATTAAGTTTATGTTAATATAGATATATTTTGGTTATATATGTCTATATATTGTTATAATATGTTACAGTACACTTACTTTTAAAATATATGCAGGTAAGAACCGGTCACAGACACTAAAAGCTTCTGACAGAAATAATTTTCTTCAAAAGGCTGTTTCATCAATAATTAAAGCATAGATGAATGATTTCTATAGCCATATTGAGTTAATTATATCCGTTTCTTCTCTTTGTAGTCTCAGTTTCGGAGTATGTGAATTACTAACTATTCCCACAGGTTTTACAAGATTTCTTTCTGTTTTGGGTCTTTTTACAGCCTCAGTTCGGAGCATTTTAAGTCCCCGTTCACACCCCACAGACAGCAAGTGGTGCCTCCTCACCCAGCCTTCCTTCCAGCCATGTTACCATTCCCTTCTCCTCAGGGCCTACTCCGGGGGATGTCTACTCCGGACTTCCGGCATTACCCAGCCTCCCAACATTACCCCACCTTCATGTTCAACCAGGAGGAGATTGACATGGTCCTCTACGGATATGCCAGGAATCATGGGAACTCTGACCAGATGCCAGGACACGCCTTGTCAGGATTACGGATCAGTGAGCTCAGCTATGGTGAGTCTGGTTGTTAATGAATAAAATACTTGAAGATATAAAACACATTTATTGAGAGATGTAATTGGAGGACAAAATTTCACACAAATCTGTAATTGCCTGGCTTCGTGGAGATTAGAGAAGCCATGAAAATGTCAGAGTTAATATTTTACGTTTTTTCAATAGGCCAAGATCATATTTGGACAGGTCCTCACCATTGCCACTTTGGGGGGGTGGGGGTGGGGGTGGGGGGTCAAACTCACACAGAGTTGACAGCCTAGCCTATCTTTAGATACCCAACACTCAGGCAGCAAAGGCTAATGAGGTGCAATTTGCTCATTAAGATTATTTGCATTTCAAAATATATGTTGCAGTGATGGTAATATCGTCAGGATCAGATAATTGTTCAATCTTCTTGTTTTCATTACTGTTACGTGAATATGCTATTGATTTGATAGACATATCATGCAAATGGGAAGCCCTGTCTTGACAAATGTGGAAAAGTGGAACTGTGTTCCCTTTATCGATAATCATACTATCGGATCTTGCACATATTTTTAATTTTTTTTTTTCATCTGGGCAGAACTTGAGTTTTGGGCATTTCTGTTGATGGGCAGTATTCAATGTATTTCTCTTGTTCATATCTGTGTGGCGTAAATCCCATTAGTGGCCAATAAAAGCAGTCTCTTTTTCGGAGAAGACCACTTCAGAGCTGCCTTGTTTCATGGAATATGTATGACATTGATAACATCAATAAATCTATAAACATCCCATCAACATATTTCCTTTTATATTTATATTACTGCAAATAATTGATGTCCAAATGACACAATAACTATCCATTACATACACTGACAACAATACATTTTAGCTGCGTGGGATATAGCTGGCTTATTGTCACTTTAGCAAATCTAAAGGCACAGCTTATAAAGATAAGAAGAAATAAATGGTTATTTCCATAATTAGCTATCACATGCATCATTCACATTCCTTATAGAATACAATAGCAAATATGTTCTTCTTAGAAGACATTCCAGAACTGTAAAATTAATAATTAACTACTATTTTCTCAATAAGGTTGACATTCTGAACATTTTTTCTTTGATATATATTCAAATGTAAATATTATACAGCTAATTCAATTTATCTTCAATTTATGGAGAAGTATGTTTAATACATATAGAGAAATACATCACACTCAATAAACCATTGCATTTCCCGCCTCAGATTTGTCACACAATGGTGTTAATTAGTAACCTTTAGGATTACACCTTCAAAAGCTTTTAAACTGAAAACATAATCCACTCCCACTAAAGAAACCCATTATTTTGCATCTGTAAACTTGTGCATAGATAATTTATATGGAGTAATTAGGAAACATATTTCAGTCATAAATGATGGAATGTATTTCAGGTAAATTGTGATCTTCAAATCCAATCAAAATAACCCCAGGGCATTGTGGGATATTACAAACCGCTTGCAGTAGAAAGAAATCTTCCTTGCAGACGACATTTTTCACTTTTTTGGCGGGAAATTAGTTGGCATTTTTGATACAACATGCACTGTAGTTTACAAAGCATATTATACAAAAGGTGTAAAATATTTTGGAAAATTTACTGATTTTTTTTTAATTTGAACTCTATGTTAGTGTTATATAAATATACTTTTAAATTTTATTTTTAAAAATCCGTACCTTAAGTGAAGCTACAATTTTTTAGTCCCTCTAGATTGAACAATAGACCAATCATGATATACAAGTCTAGTCCTAGATTCCAATAATATTGTGAATCTCGGGAACAATCAAAGACAACAAACAGCCCTAAGCCGATGTATTCTGTCCGAATTTAGTCTTTACATTATGACTTCAAAAACCACACGCCATCAAAAGTATCACTTACTAAGTAGAGGCCAATCAATCCTGGCAAGTTTTTGTCTGTTTTATGCCAAACAAAAACAACCTTTTTTGTCGCAGAGGAGAGTATGGCAAGGTGGAAGTCTATATATATTTGTTCTGTTTACACAACCAAACAATAATAATGCACACATAATTAGTTGGGACCCATTTGCCTCTATGGTTGTTTGGAGGGTTTTATGTGTTACAGAAATGGTTTGTAAACCCATTTTTTGTGAGAAGATATAAAGAGTGGCAATCACAATTAACTGATGTTATCATTCCAGTATATCTGCACTTAAAAGATGGGTCCCTGCACATTTGCCAAGGGTGTTGCCTCGTCAGTTGATGTAAAAGTGTTATAACTTTGAGGATTGCGATGAAACTGATTCATATATATTAAATGTAAACTAAGATAATGGTCTCCCGCTAGATTCCCTCGCCCCATTTTCTAGATTCTAACCACCCCTCTTACACACTCTAGGGGGACTCGGTGGTGTAGCGTTTAGAGTGCTCATCTTCAACCTTTGAGGTCACCAGTTCGAATCTCGACCTGGGCACTTCAAGAGTTCTGGGAACAATTAACACTCAGAGTATTTATTCGTCGTCCAACAATAAAACAACATAAAATCACTCTTCTTATTGTGGCCCATTCATAAACATGCCACATTTTACAAATGCATATGGCCAATTCATTAAAAGTAGTTTGTACATATCATTAAGTGACACAAATGAAATGTGTTGCACTTATCTTAATTCAAGCATTAGTTTGAAAATTTACACATATGTGCTGTTCTTTTTCTATTTTGTTAATGACAGGTTTACACCCTTCCAGTCTATAGTCTGACCCAGTCTAACAGAGACAGGTTAGATCAGGGATGGGGGATTACTTAAAATTATAATAGAATTACTATTGTGAATGGTGGTGTCTAAATAGTTCTAATTTGGTAGAAATTAAGATGGTTATTATTATGGTTTTAATATGAAAGAATCTAACAGAAGAACAAAAAAATAATAATTTGATACCTGTAACCATAATGGGTCCTTAAAGTAACAGAGAAGTTGTTTAACCAAAAGTTTTTTTAAAAAACAATCAGTATGTCAAGCGGGTGTTAAAAAATCACTCCAACTACCTCGTTATTATACATAACCTTAATATAACTAAATAAATGGATGTTCTACCACTATAAGTAATTTATAAGTGCAAACCCAATAAGGCAAGTCATCAGTACATCATCCACTGAATCCTGTACATCAGATCCATGGACAACATATATTTTTAGGGATATATTATTGACTCTATCTTATAAGACTTTTGTAGACTCTTTTTCAGTACTGAGCTTCTTCATCTTGCTCCTGGATTTTGAAATTTGAATTTATTCTTTTTTGTTGTAACTTTGTGGCTGCTTTTTTCAGTAGAGATTAAGTGCTATAAATGTTTGATTAGAATTATAACTAGAATTGCAAAGATTCCTCATCAAGCCATATCATTATGATACATATATCTGAAAATTTCAGGCAAAAAATTAAGAAATATTCTTTGATATCTTTTGTCAACAAAACACAATTCATGCTCATTGACATTCCATTAAAATATACCTTTTTTCTGAAAACTTTTGAAGAAACTATATTGCAACACATAAGAACAATATTTTGGCAAGAGATAAGAAACTGATATCTTTTCAATCTGTTTTCTGAATAAGTTATTGTATAAATCTCTTTTGATCAAAATCTATTAAAAGATCTCTAACTACATATTTACGAGTTTTTTTGGCTCACAGGTATGGTTAAAATATGCCCAAGTTCATCAGGTACACATAATTTTCTGTAGAAAACCTTTGATTATCAAAGTAAAAATCCATTGAACTATACTATTAGAATTTAAAGGTACCTTTATTTGTATAGTATTGGAGTTGAGTTCAAACGTTCGTTATGGAAAAATTAGATAGATCACTTTTTGAAATACTAAAACGTATTCCACACGACGCTGAACACTTGTACATACATTAACAGCTCGCGGTTTCAAGTCAACGGCAAAAGCTATCTCCACCAATAAATAAGGCCATTTACTTTAAGCAATTTAAAGTATTAATCCCACATCCATTGTTTTTAAAATTTTAGTGCATGCATCAGTTGATAGGTTAATGATTCTTCATAAAAATAATAGATGGCTTTTTAAGGGAAAGTTTGTGAGAAAAAAAGCACTTTCTCACTTACCCGTACAGGCTCTCTCATAGCCACCAGCTTCGGAATACAACACAAATATATGATTGTGTCACCAAACATAGCATAAACTCTGCCCATGTGGTTGATTTGGATCCAATGTGGTTGCTTCAAATCAGGGAAAACTATTATAGTGCAAAAACTATTCACTCTGGAGTGAATCAAAAGTTGGTCAGAAAGAGACAACTGACTTGCTTGACTGAGAACAATCAACCCAAACAATGGCAACTTAATCCTCTGCAGCTCTGTTTGCTATTTATATCCTCCACCCACCCATTACACCTCCTAACTGAGGGGATACAGAATATGATTAGGATACAAAATGTGGCTGCCATATTTTGTATCCCCTTAATCCCCCAAAATATAGCAGCCACATTATGTATCCCCTAAAAGATCAAAGGGGAGATACAGAATATGGCAAGCATACAGAATATGGCGTTACAGCGGAAGTGGGGAGGCTTTTCGTCCAGCACGAGTAATTTTTTATCAGTTAACTAATGCCAGAGGGTCTCGTTGCTGGGTTTAAATCTCTTACAGTGATCGACTGATGAGATCTTGTTGGCCAAGGACTGCCCTTTACATCATACGGTTTGAACCTCGTGTGTGTCCTATAACGACTGTAAATACAACGTGATATGTCAGAATTGTGTACACCACAACTAAATTTCACAACAAATGCAAAGCATGATCATCGACAACTTGTCACATTCATGCACATATTAGTGCTCCTTGTTTAGCCTGAGACATTCTATGGGTGGATCTGTTTATCTGGGGTATTGTGAAAGCCCTTTTACTAAAGGGCAAGTGGCTTTCAAAAGAAGTATTTGGATGATATTATTGAGGTTAATTTGTGAAAATATTATGTTTATAGTCTTTGGTCCAAAAATAACATAACACTCTTAGATGGAGATACGATGTTAATAGCTTGTACAAATTAAATGAATTGGAGAAAGGTAAAAAAATGTGACAATGACAAACATGGAGGAAAGGGAAGTAAATAACATTCACATTTAAGTGAGAACCATTAAACAGGTATGTATAATAATTGAGAAGATATTATAGCTTATTATTAGACTAGACACTATGGCTAGACAACCATTATGGAAAAATATATATAAATATATTGTGTATATATAGAAATACCTTATCTGTGATTGTTAGTGTCATAAATGGCACATATACAAAAATTAATTAGCATGTAATTTCAATAATATTCAACCTATTCCGACTATGAATGTCTTCACTTTTCCGATAATGGATTGACATAACTGACTGGCAAATTGTTAAAGCTGCGTGCATAGACATCTCTATTATTAGTATTATATTCTAACTATTTCAAAGCTCCTTTACATGCTCTAAACTCCACGCCCTACATTATTTCTGGCTTCCCCTTTTCACCATGATTAAATGGACAGTCATTCAAACTGTCTACTTCCGGTTAACTAGTGTAGAAAGACCCAATAAAAAGACAGCATTCCGAAGGGCCCAGTTACACATAGCCGGATGCACCATGGATTATAGCCCACGGTTCCATACATGGTAAGTGATAGGGATGCACAAGGGATGGGGGTGGTAATGTAAAAGATTTACGGAACTGCCACGGATCGTCCATGGCTCTGCTATGGACCACTATGGACCGGTACGGACAGGTATGGACCAAGGATTGGTCTTATGACTGTTTTTAATCCGCAAACTCTGTCCGTGTCAGTCCATAGCAGATCCAGTTAGATCCAGCAATGTTTGATGGATATTTTTTGCCGCGGAAGCGTCAAGGATGAAAGGAATGCCACAAGGACATCCAGGATGGGTATACGGACAATAAGGACACTGACAGATGAGCTACGGATGAGATACGGAAGAGCTACAGATATCAATTACAGATAAGATCCGCAAAGCCTTTACAGAAAAATCAGGTGGTTTGATTTTTTCGTAGTGTCCCCACGGACACATGACATCTGTGGTGGAAGCCACAAGGACATTATGGATGGCTGTACGAATGGAAAAGATGATCCGTAAATCACTCAACATTTTCCATATAAGAAATCTTGCTACGATCCGGCTGTAGATACGGCCATAACTGGGGTATGGGGTATGTATTAGATATGTGTAACTGGGGTCTAAGGGGCCAGTTGCACTTCCACGGATACCCACAGATATAGGCCACAGTTCCATATATGGTAACTGACAGAGATGCACAAGGGCTGAGTAAAAGATTTACGGAACTGGCACGGATCTTCCACGGATCTGCTACGGACCACCACGGACAGGTTTGCGGACGCAAAAACTGCACAAAGGATTGGTCTTATGACGTTTTTATTAATCCACAAACCTTTTCTGTGTCAGTCCGTAGCAGATCCGGTTAGATCCAGCAATGTTTTTTACAGATATTTAGTCCCGCGAAAGCGTCAAGGATGAAAGGGATGTCAGAAGGACATCCAGGATGGTCTTAGAAACAATAAGGACACTCACACATGAGCTATGGATGAAATACAGAAGAGCTACGGATACTAACGTCTGTACAGACTTCCCAGAAAAATAAAAAAGTATTGCCCTAGGGATGTTATCTGATCCTTGGTATGCCACTACAGATTGCAGCATGCCACTACGGATCTCCTAAGGACATTACGGATGACCTTACAGACAGAAAAGATGATCTGTAAATCACTCGCAATTTTCCATATTAGGAATCCTGCGGAGCATCCATGTATGTGGAGTATTGCTTACCAATGGTAACTTCTAAACCTAATTTGGATGTCCTAACCGGGAAATCTTTCCATGTAGATAATTCATTCAAGAATCAATTTTTAATAACTCTCATCATATCAATGGTAAGCCCCAACTCGCAATAGGGAACCTCTCGAGATTGTCCTTGCACAAACTCAGGATCTTGAGTTGAGGCAAACATCTCGAGATTGTGCAGAACATCTCGAGTTTGGGCTGCACAAGGTTAAGATCATTTTGATATAATATTCTGTATGCAATATCTTGAATTTCAATTAGGTATAATGCCCCATATCATTATACTGAGTTGTCCTTAGTTATATTAACTGTTTGTGCTCAACGTCAACACACAGTTTACATAATACATGTAGTGTCTGTCCATAGATGTTGGTGTTACATGGGGCCAGTCTTTATACTACTGGTCATGTCCATAATTACAGAAAACACAGTTCAACGTTTGGAGCATTTATTATAAACTTTCACCATATATTAAAGCACATATATTAACAACAACCGCCTAAGGTGACCTTAACTTAAACTGAAGAATTTGTTAAATGACTTGATAATTCAAGGTAAGGTGACCCTAAGTGAATGTGACCTATGTTAAAACTACTTCTACACTACTTCCTATGTACATATATTAAGTAGATTAAGCTAAGGTAAGCTGCCTGCTTAAAGAGGTGTATGTTTGATAAAATAACATTCACATCGCGCAGGGTCACGCAGGACCCGATAAAAATTAAAAAGCCTCGTGAAGGCTGTTACAAATAGTTGAGAGGGGAGGGATGGAGGCAAATTAAAATCTACGTGTTTACTCCCCAGAAACAAAATTCAAACTGATTTAAAAATGGCCTCTGCACACCAGAGTGAGGCTGAGGTCGTGGATAGGAAGTACCAGTAAAATTAAGGTCGTACATACATTCTCACCATTAGTTTACAGACTGAGACTTGTTGCTACTGACGATACTCAACCGAACACAGTCTTTATACTACTGGTCATGTCCATAATTACAGAAAACACAGTTCAACGTTTGGAGCATTTATTATAAACTTTCACCATATATTAAAGCACATATATTAACAACAACCGCCTAAGGTGACCTTAACTTAAACTGAAGAATTTGTTAAATGACTTGATAATTCAAGGTAAGGTGACCCTAAGTGAATGTGACCTATGTTAAAACTACTTCTACACTACTTCCTATGTACATATATTAAGTAGATTAAGCTAAGGTAAGCTGCCAAACGTCAAACGTATGGGGTTGTAGCAAAGTAAGACAGGGTTGAAGTGAGAGTTAGTTTAAGATGGACTGAAAGGTCTTGGCCACTGCACTGGCTGCTGCTGGAGTCTTGACAAGATACCTCCAGATGGCGTCCGACTTCCATCCCCCGTGTGTCTTTATATAGTCAAGGTCAATGTTGTGGTCAAAGGCCCAACAGGCCCCAGAACGACGAAAGGCATGGAATCCGAATTCACTTGGATGGAGTCCTAGTTTTGACACTGCTTGTCGAAGAATCAGCCTCACCTTGGTGGCTGTCAAGATCTGTGTGGAGTCCCCTTGAGAGATGGTAAAGAGGGGAAGGTCCCTATGGTGGGGACGCACTGACACGAGGCCCCTCAGGGCCGCCACCGGGCAAATGAGCTCTTCTCTAGGGGCAGGCAACTGCACAATTTGGGAGTGCCCAGAAGTTTGCATACTCTTGGTACATTTAGTGACAATATGAGCGCCGGGGGCCCCCCAGATCACATCACCATGTGTGGGGAATCTTGAGGGGGAGAAGGCAGCTTTGGAGGGAGGGACCAGTGAAGACAGACGATAGAACCCAAAGAAACCCATTAACATCACTGCTTTGTAGATGCGTTCGTTTGGGATCCCACTCAAAGCACGCATGAGTTGTCGTAGCTGGTTGACTGAGAAAATACCTTTGACCCGAAACGTCAGGGGTGCGTTGTGAGCTACTGAGCGAACGGCTAGTTTGAGAAGCCTGTTGTCGAGTACGCTGCCATCCCATTGGTAAACTAGAAAAAAGTGCTTCAGTACTGTTAGGTAGTTAGTGAGGGTCTCCGCCCTTAAGCCTTGCTGTGCAAGATATTCCATGAAGAGTGAGATGGCAGGGAACGAGTCCACTGGCCCTGGGTTGACCTTCACCACGAAAGCCAGATAAAACCTGAACTTGTTGGTGTATGCTTGTAGAGTTCGAGGCCTGAGGGCTTGTGAGATGCGTTTGTTGAAGCCAGCAGCCAAGGAGGACACGAGGCAGCTACCTGAAATTAGATAGAAAAATCCAGTTGAAGGTCATGGTCGTCAACTGTATGCCAGGTACAAGAGTTGAGGTAATGCACAACAGGTGAACCATTATATTTCATATTAGGCCATCTTGACAGTATATCCGCATAGACATTATCTTTACCTCTGATGTGAGAAATTGTGACCAGAATGTTGAATTTAGCTTTGAGTAACCATAAGGTACGGGCACAGGCAGCGAGGAAAGGGTCACGACTGCTGCCACTGTTGAGCACACTGACCACGGCTGCGTTGTCACAGTGAACTTCGACTCTGCTATTCGCCCAGGCCTGAGCCCACAAACGAAACGCGACCATGACATTCATCATTTCGAAATGGACTATTGATAGCGCCATTCGATAGCATTGTGGTATTGTTTGAAAGTAGACGTGAGTATTGGTGTAACCTCCTATGCCTGTAAGGCATGCGTCCACATAAACGTGGATAGGTTCCGTACTTCTGTCGTGTATCTTGGTGGTGCCATTAAACGTCACCATGAACTCACGAAACCAGCTAATGTCTTTGTGGAAATCTTCACCTAAGGGGATTTTGCCTTTGTTTGGGGTGCTTCTGAGAGCTTGGAGTATCCTGTTGACAAAGAGCCGGGCAGGCCGAACGCATTTGTTAATGTATATGAGATGCCCCACTAGCTTTTGGAGTGACTTTCTGGTCGCGTATTTTCTGGTGGCCCAGTCATCACACAGCCGTCGCACTCCCTCGATTTTGTCTGCTGGGATGGTAAGGGTGCCTGTCTTCACGTCAATGTTAATCCCCAAGCATGTGAGGTTGTGTACTGGTTCGGATACCTTGTCGTCGTTGATGGGAAGTCCCAGGGATGTAATAAGGTTGTTCAATGATAAGAACGCGCTTGAGGCGTTGCTGGGAGGGCTCACCCCCACTATATCGTCCAGATAGGCACATGTCCAGTATCCAGAGTTATTCATGAGATGGGTGATGCTATCTGTGACCATCTGACAGGCCGAGGCACCCGTCTTTAGTCCGAAGGGCACGCTCACGTCCACGTAGCACTTGCCCTGCCAGTTCAATCCCAGCACTGAAAAGTCCCGAGGGTCTGACCTCAGATTTCTGTAAGCCCGCTTGAGGTCGACTTTATATATGAGCGCGTTCTTGCCAATCTTGGAGATGGCCTCCACGATGGTATCTAATGTAGGGTATTTCAGTTTGCACTCTCTCCCATTGAATGTGTCATCAGGGATGGCGCTGTTCACACTTGCCCCGTGAGGCCAGGATAAGTCCACAATGAGCCTCCTGCTACCATCCGGTTTCGAACGCGTCATCATTGGTGAAGTGTGAAGTCTGCTGAAGGGAGATCTTTCAAATGGACCCGCGATTGCCTTGAAGCTTTGCTCTGTTTGTAAATATGTGTCCACGTGTGAGGGGAAATTCGTCGCGGACGAGTGATTAACAACTTGGTTATTGTACTGAAACACGTCGTAGTCAAGGGACAAAGGGAAACCGAATTCAATATAATCTGTCACCCTGCTGTATTTATAATCCTTGAGGAGTGTTCTCCATTGTTGAATATTCAGCTGTGAAACCACTCGAACTCTCGCCCCTGCATAATTAGGGACATTTAGGGCTACAGCCTTTTCATGTGCTAATTTAACCCATTGTTCCATGTTTGAATGGTCCAATATTGTAGCATTGGTGTAAGGCAAAGCTGGCAGGGGGGTACCGAGTAATAATCCCCATTGTGTGTGTAGACCGCTTGTACTGCACGGGTTGCGTTCTTTTGAGTCGACTTGGACGCGGGCTCTGCTTCTGGAGGTTGCCCCCTTAATTAATTGAAGGCTATAATTGCCAAAGCTACCCTTATAAGGGCTGCTTTGCAAACTACCTGAAATTGAAACAATAAGCTCGTCCCTGGAGTCCTGGCTGTTTGCCTTTGCCATTGACCCTTGATTGCTTGTAGAGTTAATTGGAAGACTTCTCAAGACGTCGGCCCCACTCTGGCATGTGTACAATGTGCTGTGTGTAACGTTTGTGGAGTGAGGGTCAAAGCAAACGCCCTCAAGCATGTGAGAGATTGTGGACGTGTCCTGGGTATCTTCCGAGACACCTGTGTAGTCCTTGTTTGTACATGAATTAAGAAATTGATTATTTACATTTGGTTCACCAGCCCTGTTTGTCACTGAATCCCTAGCGCACCATTGACAGCTACATTGTCCAATGTGTGCACTGTTGATAAATATATTACCCCATAAACACCATTTACAGGTACAAATTCCAATATGTTTTGCAAATAAAGTCTTGTGACAAATAATTGTAGGGCGGGCTACCTGGCAGTTAAACTCTCTGTTTGTCCCCTGACTGGCTGGCTATTCTCTTTGCCCTATTACATTTAATCTCCGGATGTGTATAATGCCTTTTAACTGCCTTGAAGCAAGCAAAGCAGGCGTGTTTGTATGTGATCTTCCCGTCCGTATGATCCTTGGCCTGGGTGCATGTGTCCTCATTGAAACGCTTGCATATTTTTGTCTGCTCTTCTGCTTGTCCGTTCTGCGATTTGAGTGCGCGTTGAGTAAAACGCTGCCTGATCCTGTCCACTGATGCCTGGTCCCCCCAACGCGCATGCCCTCTTTCGATTTCTGTGAGGACGGCGGCGTGGGCGCGTTTGGCTGTGGTCCAGTTAAGTTCCTGTGCATCCTGCATCAGATGACTTTGATACTCCAGCATGTAGGTCCGAGTACGGGGGTCATTTTCCTCTAGTATGCAGTGCGCAAAACCTTGTACCCACTGGTAGATGTTTATATCTTCATATGCAGGCATTTTAAAATTTTCATTCACTGTGCAGAATTCATGTGGCCAGTGTACCATGTGCCGTACCCTCTGGTCGCCTAAACGATATCTTCCTGACTTAAATTTACTAGACGTACCTGCTGGTTCCTCGCGGCTAACGTTCTGGTATTGTCTAAGCCTCTTGTCGACCTCTGCCTGTATCCGGCTGTCTTCTCGTAGGTAATCCATGGATGGAAGTTCGCCCGAATCGTGGGAAGAACGTGAATGCCTCCCTACCCTGGGTTCTTTTCGCTTTGGGGAGCTGTGTGCGGATGGGTGTGAAAGCACTGACAAGCTACTGTTACGTTTCTCCTGGTTGTCCAACCTCTTCTCAATGTCTTCAAAACGGTTCAGCACAGTGTCCAGTTTCTCCATCACTTCAGAAGTGGAAGGTTGTTTTCTCTTGGTAGTACTGGGGCGCACCCCTGTGTCGGTTTCTGCCCTGGCCCCACCCCCTGGGTTATCCTTTGTCACTGGGCCCAGTAGGTTCTGGCTTGAGGGGATGTGTGCTGTTGGTGCTTTCCGAGATCTGGTCGCCTTCACCCGAGTGCATGACGCTCCCACTGGGGGTTTATGGCGTTGCTTACACTTTACACAGGCAACTCTGCCTCTGGTATTATATCCACTGGCAGACATAATGTTGTTATTGTGTATCGCTTTGCTATCCTGTGGTGGTTATGATAGAAACTCTGAAGGTAACACAAATAAAATTCAAATTAAAATCTACGTGTTTACTCCCCAGAAACAAAATTCAAACTGATTTAAAAATGGCCTCTGCACACCAGAGTGAGGCTGAGGTCGTGGATAGGAAGTACCAGTAAAATTAAGGTCGTACATACATTCTCACCATTAGTTTACAGACTGAGACTTGTTGCTACTGACGATACTCAACCGAACAGAGATAAGAAGTTGTAGTTCAATGCAGAATGAGGTGTTTATTGTTAACCAAGGAGGTCCTGATCTGTTTATCTCCCTGTGTTCGCGAAAACTCCATAATTAATGAACACATCTTTATGAAAGATTTGAGTGTAAGACTAATAAAGCAGTATTTGGGTACAATTACAACATGGGGTCATTCACAATCACACGCAGAAGTATACATGCTGAATATGGCGCCAAGAACACATAAAGTCTCAGGATTTTAGGCCATTGTAGCTGGTGTAACACTAGAGAAGCAACAAATTGAAGTAATTTGAACCAAGAACCTTACATTAGCACAGTTTTTTCATCTATATCTTGTGTAATAATATCAGTTGTACAAGAGAATACATGAGCCTTACAATCTGCTGTCAACTGCTGCGATTCATAAAGATTGCAGAACTTGTATGATTAACCATACCTTGGGAACGTTGGGAATCATTTTTACAGAAGAGTAAACAAGACAGGTCGCAGCAGTCCAAAAATTAGTCTTATTGCTATAAAGAATAGTTGTAGGAACCAAAAAGAGAGAAATGCTTACTTGAAAAGCTTTTAAAACAGCAGGGACCTAATCCGTAAAACCCCAGTCACACTAAAGGTGGTATAGCCAATGGTTATAGGCATTGGGCGAAACGCCCCTGTCTTTCGTTTCAACTACCTTAAACTACCATTCAAGGTTCATATGCAACCTTGTGACAGAGTTGTGAAACGTACATTACCTTGCACGTTCTAAGGAAGTTTTAAAATGTTTAAAATTTCCGCCTCTGAATGTAGTACCACTGGCCATACACAGATGAATTTCTTGCTATTGTAACTGAAGGTGTAATCCATGATGTCTATGACGTTGTCACTTGCTCGTCTTTTGGTGTAACACGGCAACATAAGGCGAGTGGAATTGAATGAATGTTTAGCTACTGTGGCACAACTTCACATACAAACCTCACACGGTAGTTGAAGAACAGGGGTATTTCGCCCAACGCCTGTAAACGCTACTTATAAAGCCCGTAGTCTGATGGAAACACAAATTCTCGGAAGATATGAGACATCCTCAGACACAGTTCTGCTACCGAGTAAAACCTCTAGCCGCAGGATGTACCACCTGTAAGTGTGACTTGGGTATAAGATTATGCTCAGGTATGTATAATCAGGGAAAATCAGGTGGTAACTTTCGACATTGAAACAGGGGTAAAAGGGGAGAAAATGTAATATGTGATGGGTAAAGTATGAAAAGGTGTGCCTTACTGGGAAAATAATGCACTCTTTTACTCGACCCCTTTGGGGTCTCGTAAAGTGTGCATTATTTTCCCAGTGAGGCACACTTTTGAATACTTAACTGAACTTAAAGCTCACACACATTTGGAGATATCCCCCTGTAATACTACACTTTTATGGAATTATTTTAAAAACTCTTGATAAACCAATTAACCTAAATCTCAATGTACTTGATTGCTAGTTATTTATATATTGGCTTTTGTGTATTGACCCATGTGTTAATATTGCTGTCTGGTATATCTTCTGTTCTGTAGAATTTCTACTCTAAAATGGATAGTAGGAATAAAAGTGACAAATAATTTGTTTAGAACACGTTTTGGGCAAATGAACTGGATAATTCAATTGATATACTAGAATTAAAACACAAGTGCTATGTTATCCTATTGAAGTATTCATATATTTCAGATTTTGTTTTCAATTTACAGCATTGATCTCATTGTTCTGGCAAAAACCATTTGACTGTTTCAGGTGTCTGTAAATTAGAACAAAAAAGTGTGCATTACCTAAAAATAATGCACACTTTTAACAATAGAATGACATCACAAGTGTGATTTAACTGCTCGAAATCAACACACGACCAATTAATTTACTGCTTATAAAATATACTTTTTGTGTTAGCAATCCCGATTAGCTAGTGTGGCATTTATTGTTCACTTTGTACTTTTATTTGTGTAAGGTGTGTGCTAAATGAGTTTCTAAGTTGTTCCCAATCTGTCCCAGTCTCTTGGAACAATAAGGTTAACATCACAATATACTTCTTTAATTGTGTAGTGTTGTATTTGGTTATAGCAATACCTAAAATATTAAACCTGGAGACATGTAAAAACCATTTGTAAATCTATACATTTATGTATATGCACATTTTGCCTCTTTGTTCTTACATAAAAGTAGAGGGGCCACCGTGGCAGAGTGGTAACACTCTTGCCTCCCACCTCTGAGGCCGGGGTTCGATCCCGGTCATGGCCTCAAGTGGGAAAGCTGGTAGTTCCTTGCCATTGGTCGGCGGTTTACAGTACAGATCCCTGACGAACTGTATGTACTGGTTTCCTCTGCCCTTCCAACTACCTGTCGTGATATGACCTGTACAGTGTTGAAAGCGACGTAAAACCCCAAATAAATAAATACATAAAAGTAGATATTACAAAAAATAACAAATACAGCACAAGATATCTACAAACTTTATCCATTTGTCCTTATACTGTATAGGCAGAAATTTTAGCTTGAAGAAAATAGCTATTTTTCTTGTGGAGACATTTATAAAGATTGAAAATCTCACTATCTCACTAGGAATTAATTCTTACTGTCAAAGTTCATCGCCTAGAGAAAATTTCAACTTATGCAGGATTATTTTCCATTTTGTTTCAATACACAGCACCACAGAAGTCCCTTAATAAATATATCTTCCTTAGAAAGACATTATTCTATCTTAAACTCCCTTCTGCTTCATCGTTTTTTTTTAAATGTAGAATCCCCATTCATTGTTATTAATTTGTACAGTTGTCCTGTTTCCTAAATACCCCCAGGCTTTTTATCACAATTAGCCACTTTCACATCACAACACCACCAAAGCCCCGACCAAGGATTACTATGTCTTCCTATTTCTTTAACTCTATCTTTCCATAACATCCCCCCCCCCCCAGTATCACCCCCTTCACTCACTTCTGTATTTGGCTATTCCATCCACGCTCTATCCAGGGGTAATAGATAGCTCTATAATCCCCCACCCCAGCCTCTCCGAATGATATTCGTGCCTCGTTTAATACCCTCTTAGTTCTGATAGCATATCACAAGCTGTTAGTTTATAAGCACTTTGGGATTTGATCCATCTTGAGCAGGGCTTAAGACATCTCTATGGGCCACGGGAGAAAATACTTAAAAAGCACCACCCCACCCCCAGATAGATGGCTGCAAAGATCTTGTGCGGACTCTCTTTACCATTCGACCAGGGATGATAAAGATGCTATCTTTTTTCACTTTTTGTCTGATAACCTTTCCCTAGGCTAAGCATGGTCATTTTGATGGGAGTTTTACTTCACTTTTTAAGTGCTTAAACACGAGCTCTAACGAGGCTTGTACTTCTAGAGATCTTTTTTTTTTCTTTTTTTCTTTCTTTCTTTTTTTTTTTTTTTTTTTTTGTCTCTGGACTTTCATGAATGGTGGCATTCCCAGAATGACTCTCTCTCTTCTACAGAAGTTGTGTTGGGCCACAATCACTGTCTATATTTTACAGAAGTTACGCAGCGATGGGCTACAATTAGTACTGGGATGGGTGACCGCTTCATTGCACTACTCGTGTCTCTGATGGCTTTGTGCTCGTGCTAGAAGACCGAAACCCCTTACGGCCTTATTATGGATAAAATCTTATTTCGACAGCTCATCATTGTATGTCATGTGTTGCCATAAGCTGGAATTGAACCCAACACCACGAGGGTCCCAGCCAATAAATATTTGGAAAATTATGTAACTGGGCAACCGGGTTCTCTTAATGAACTTAGACATGCAATAACTGGATTATTTGTTTGTGATTTCAAAACTGTTGACAGCGTCAGTGCATAACTGTCAAAGCTACTGTTGAAATGTGAAAATTGAGCTGTAAATATCAATCAAATTACTTCATGTTTTAGCAAGAAGTCACATAATTGTTATCAGAGCTTTAATTACATAGACGACAGTGGTCGAGTTGTCTGGCATTTTATCACTGGGTTCTCACTTGTGTAGCCACGGGTTCAAGTCCATTAGATGATGAACTATGGGCATTCACTGAGGTGGCCATTGAAAGTGACATATAACCCCAACTTTGACCTTTGATTTTAGCATTTTACAAGGACTTGAAACAGTGTGAGAAAGGCTATATTTGTCTATCAATATTTTAGTTCTCTCACTATACACAAATTGAAGAGAGAGAAGAAACAAAAACTCTGTACATGGAGTCTCCTATCATAAACTGGCTTATCTAACAGGGGTAATTGAATACACAGATGAAGAAAATACAGTTCACTCTGTCAAAAAAAAAACTTATTCTATATTTGTTATATTGTAAATGTCTTGACAGTAAAGAATGGTAATGTTGGAGTATATAACATTTTATTAAACATTTACTAATTCACTTTTATTTGGGTATTTGATGAATTAAACATCTAACTAAAGGAAATAAAACTACAATTGTAAAAAAGCAACTTTAACTTCAACAGTAATATTCTTCTTAATTTGAGGTCAACTAGAATTGTGTCTGATCTTTGGCTTAATAGAGATAAGAACTGCAGAGAAAATCTACAGCAAATTGCCCCCAATCGTAAAAACAGTACCCTCCCCACCCATCAAATAAAGAGAGGGGACATTTTGGCATCAGGTTAAGCAACCTTGCTATGATGGAGTGTTTCTAGATGCTAGTTGATAAAACGGGCAAATTAATGACCTCAGATTGCCAGAGGATTAACAAGGGGGAACCGACTGATCGATTAGACAGAGAAGTTTTTGTTTTGAATATAGAAACGTAGAGAATATCGTTTTGATTAATTATGCGCGCGCAAAGGGAGAGGGACAAGCCCCCTCTTTCCGGTGACTTGGGCGGGAAAAGTAGTGTGTATTCTCTAGGGTAAAATGTTAAGCCAGCTATAATCTAATCCAATAATCAAACTGGTTTGTAAATGGGACGAGCATTGAATTAAAGATGCTATTAGGGTTTCTCCGTGTCAAGGAAATGTCACATTTCAAAGTGTTCTCACATTTGAGTGGTTTTAAGTCTCATAATTAACTATTTAAACTTATTATATTAATCAAGTCTTCTCATATGAATCACCCTTCCCTGTTTGTTTTACAAAAGACAAAGTATTTAGAAATTTAAACCATTAAATGATCTAAAAGACTAAATGTAATTTAATGTAATTCACGCTTTTATGCAAAAGAACAGCCATACCTTGTTGAATTATCATTCACATAAAATAATGTAAATCTTACTTTAATAATAGTATGGCTGCTTTGAATTGCATTCTCTATGTTTGTCAATGACACAAATATAAATAAATAAAACTTCTATGTTTCCAGGTATTGACAGGATCCTTGCTGGGTGTTCTCCTATGTCCAAACACAGCTTCCCGCCTGGACCAGTGGATCCATCTACTCTGGATATACCTGAAGGTAAGGACAGTAAATGGGGGGGAAATGTTACATCCCAGTATTGCTTTGTGATATATCATGGTGCATACCTCATCTTGGCGCAAACAGAAACATTAAATATTTATATTAACACGTCGTTGGTAATAAGGAAGTCAAAATGACAACAAAAATAAATTAAGTATCCTAGGTGATTTCCATATGCAAATTATTCCAAGTTGGGGTGCTGATTTCAGGTATAAGTTATATTATCGCCCCTTAAAAAGCCTTCTGACATGTTTATAGTTTTTACTTTGTGTTATAAAATACATTTATAACTTGTGCCGATACAGGTTTTATTTAACAGAAATCTATGGTAATTCACACATAACAACTACAAATAAGTGTCCAAGTTGTGTCATGGAACAGTAGCCCTTTGTGTCTTTACAACTGAGAGTTCTCAATGGTCAAGTGTGTAAAACGTTTGGCATTTATAATCACTTGATTTACATTTTATGGTCTTGGGTTTGAGTCCAGATCATGGTCTCTCCTGATTTAACCTGAACTGTTGCTAAAACATTTCTTTTTAAACACATATAATGTGTTATACTTACGAAAAAGAAACTTAGTTTGTAAAGGGGTGTGCGTATGTCAGCTATACCTTCCTGGTATAGAAATTCAAGGGAAATGTACAGGATTGAGGGACCTTTGCATTTATGAACTAAAAGCTGTACTGGACATTTCAAGGTTCGTGGTAGAGAAACTAGTAAACTGCATATTATATAAATATATTTAATGGTCTAATGATCGACTACAACATACATAAGTTTCCTGACTTTGATAAAGTGACCTTTTCAAGATTAACCACAAATAATATGTACTGTAAAACCGAGTGTGATTGCAGCATCCTACATATGAATGCAATGACACATAATGTTTAATGCAAAAACATGCCCCCCCAAAAAAAAAAAAAAAAAAAAAAAATTAGCCTAAAAACATAATCTGATATAATGCAAACCATAGGTTTCTCCAAAACAATTGTATCAGTCGTTTTGTGCTGATGTGTCTCTAATGTCTTGCCTTGAAGCCAATATGTCCACCATTGTGTGGGACAAGTCTACTTGACATTAGTGATCTGATTAACTGTGGCTGAACCCAATAACAATTACATTGTACTGCAAAACTGTCCACAATGAGGGATTTTAGGGTGTCTTACACCCATAAAACAGCACACTACTTGAGCATAAAGCTAACAACATTGGACATAGGCTAGCACATAGTGCTACAGAGTGTGAAAACAGTAGAGGAAATGTATAGGGCACAGACATAAAACTCCTTGGTTTCCTATCGATGTGAACAGGTTATGGTTGTAGCCTGTATATATTTGCTACGGTCCCACATTCACGATCAATCTGAGACCTAGTTGATTTTAAACTTATGTCTCTGGTAGAAATGACCTCGGCTACAAAGATGTGATATTTGCGGCCTTTTTGTTCGAACAAGTGTTTGCCTTTGGAGAAAATAATTTTTACAACCGAAAAGAAAGGTCCTACCACCAGCTGCCAGAGTTCAAAGAGATAACACCAATAACATCGAGTCACAATCAGTCTTAAATGTAGAGAAGATTAATCGGGAGAATTATTAAGACTTTGTGCAGAACGTTGAGCTGGCTCCTGTGGAGGGTTCAAATATTGTTGCAACAAATATTGGAACCATTAACAACATGTTGTTTGTGAAAATAAAATAAAATGATATGAAGAAAAATGGTCATGAAAGAAACTTTGAAGTCTTTCTGCAGTATAGATTGCAAAGTCACTGGAACAGTGATTATGTTGGAGCCCAACCTCGGAGTCAGCCCATCTTAACATTGGCTATAGCCCAACTTAGGATCCTAAGTTGGGTAGCCTATCTTAAGATGGGCTAGAACATATCAGCCCAACTGAAGATAATAACATTCAATTCAATTTCATGATTAAAACCACCAATGGAGTGTGACATAATAAATTAATATTAAAGTAGCTGGTTCATATTAAATTTTAGCTTTAAAATCATTCTTGAGTTTACGTATCCTAAGTTGGGCTAGTATGTTGTAGCCCATCTTAAGATGAGCTCAGCCCATCTTAACATAGGCTACCCAACTAGGATCCTAAATTGGGCTATAGCCCATCTTATGATGGGCTGACTCCTAAGTTGGGCCCCAACAATTATATGTGATAACAGTTTTCTCCTAGACCGTAATTTAGATTTTTATGAATTGCAAACGGTTGAAAAGTAGACAATAAGACCTTTCCACACGCATGTATTACCTAACCATAGTACATACACAGATCAATATTTTTAATTTTAAGAATTCGACCAAAAGATATATCAGTTCAATGATTATGCATTAGTCTATATGCAAGGGCTGGATTGGCTACGAGTTTCAGAATGATGGACAGACTTTCATATTGATTAATACTGTGTATTTTGTTGCTTTCTCAAGCTCCAGAGGGTGATTCAACGTTGTTTTGGTGTTTTTATTGACAATATACTGGGATGTTAATTAGATATGCGTCTTTCAAGTATTTGCTGTATTTTCGCCCAGGGTTAGAACTCTACCAGACGACATTTGCGGGCACAGTGCATTATGGGATTTTCTGCAAGAAGTCTGTGATTCCTAAAGGCACCAGATTTGGTCCATTTCAAGGCAAGCAGGTCAACACGAGTGAGATTAAGACCAATGACGACAACAGTTTCATGTGGGAGGTGAGGTGTATGTAACACATGGATAATAGTTATTGTGTACCTTTGACATAAAGTCAAAATTCAGTTGGTCTTTTAAGTACTCTAAATAACCTTCTGAGTGTCTTTTTCTTGAAGAATCTTTGGTCCAAAAGTTCTTCCAATGTTTTATAAATGGCGGTACTCTGTACATCCAAAAACATCAAAGGTCTTTATATACTATGAATCTTTGCACAAAATCTTTGTCAAGCGGTAACAGAATTCTGACTATACACATATTGTGAGGTTCTCATATAAACTAACTAAAGCAAACAAATCTTTGTATATATGCTTATTTCAAGCAAGCACAGTTTTGTATATGCTTATTTCTTACAAAAATTATGTTTCACACATATAGATTAGAAACATTGCCATACAGTTGTGTGAAAAAAACAATAAGATCTCGATTCCACACTAGTTACAATTCATTATGACCGATTTTGACAACCACAGTAAAAAAGGCAGATTATTCATGTTTTTAAAATTCATTTACCGGGTACTTAGTAATACTTAATGTTTCATTTTACACCTAGTACCTTTTGTATTACTGACACCTCACTGAGTAGTTGGAAGGCAGGAAGAAACCAGTACATACAGTTTGTTAAGATTCTGGCACAGTTGCTCAGTATTGAGGGTATAACATTTTTGTAGTGTACATTGGAAAATATGTGCTAAACATTATTGTAACACCATTTCATCCATAGATCTTCAAAGAAGGCAAACTTAGCCATTTCATCGATGGCCGAGGTACTTCGGGGAATTGGATGGCTTATGTGATGTGTGCCAGATATGCACAGGAACAGAATCTGCTGGCTATACAGGTAAACATGGTGTTTTCTTGCAATTTACTAAAATATGGTGAATGATTGGTTATTGCTAATAATGTATCATTTGTAATGTGTTATGCAGTGTCTGCGATATACCACTACAACAAAATACTACTCCAGAGAGTGAACGTATTCGTGACATTATATCAAACAGGAGTGCTATTTGTGATGTTACAGTTACACTAATACCTTTTTAAGTGAGAGCTCTAGTGAAGCTCATGCTTCAAGAGATCACTGTTTTCTTGTTTTTTTCTTTTTTTTTTTTTTTTTTTTTTTGGGGGGGGGGTCGCTTTATTATTTTTTTTTGTCTCCAGACTTTCATGAATTGTGGTATAGCATGAAGAGTATCTGTCTCTTCACTGAAGTTAAACAGCAGTGGGCTACGTTAGTACTGGGGTGTGTGACCACTTCAGTGCACTACTGGAGTCTCTGGTGGCTTTGCAGCCCATGCTAGCAGACCGAAACCCCTTTCAGATTTGTTGTGATATAACATCTACTGATAAGATTACTCCATACACAATGTCTCTTTTCATCATTCCATCAGTTTCTCATTGGACACCTTTAGGATTCTGGGTTCAGTTCACAGCCCAACCCGGTTTGGAATGTTGATATTTGCTTGCCTCTGCCCCATTGATTTCATTTCAGAATGCTGACCATCTAGTAGGCACCGCTTCACTTTCCTCCATCCTGACAACTGTCTGTCATGATATGACCATGTATAATGTGTGACATTAAACTCAAATCAATCAGTCAATCAATCAATCAATTCATTGGTTTATGGCCAATGATTCCAGACACATCAGCCTTCACATTGGCATGAAGCACACAGTTGAAGTGCAACTTCTTGTAACATTTTCATAATGTATACCTCTTTATTTACAGGAAGAAGGTAACATCTTCTATGAGGTGTGTAAGGACATCACACAAGGCACTGAGCTACTGGTGTGGTACGGAGACAGCTACCTCCAGTTTATGGGCATCCCTGTGGCACTCAAAGACATGGGTGAAGTCAGTTCTCCAGAAAATGAAAGTATGGAATCTTCCACATTTATTTCAACAATTGTATTAATTAAACCTTTTTGCAATGTGTTGTTACTCTGACCTCAAGTTATTTGTAAATAGTCTTTCATGACAGAAATTGATTTGCCCATTTCAGGGTAATAGTTCTCTTTCCATATCTAAACTTACTGCAGATACCTGTTTAAAATGACCTTTTTCTGACAAAAATTGTGAGAGTTAGTACAAAAAAATCATTTTAAAAAATTATTTGAAAAAGGTGTTTTCAAGAAGATACTTCAAACCACCATCATATATTTATGTTTAAAAACAGTTAAATAAATAAGATGCACTTGTATAAACCTCAGTAGTTTGCCAATATTTTCATTGAAAACTTTGAAATTATGAAATTTTAAATTATTTTTCAAGATTTTTCACCGATAGGGAAAGACTCCAGTTCAATGTAAAAGCTGAATTAGTAATTAACTGTTTTTTGCCTGATATAGTGTTCTTACAAAATGTAAATCGTACATCATACATTCATAATTTTGTGAATTTCAAAATGCTTTGAATAGGCATGACATTCTAATCCATTTCAGATAGTGAGGGGTACACCTGTGAGCGGTGTGGTAAGGTGTTTGCCTATAAATACTACAGAGACAAACACCTGAAGTACACACGGTGTGTGGACCAAGGAGACAGGAAGTTCCCCTGCAACATGTGTACCAGGTGAGGTTATCTGACATAAGTAAGACACCTTATTATCTACCACACAATGTATATTATCCTGAATACTTGGACATACAGCCCGGGCAATATTTTGTTCTTATTCCCAGTGCCCCTTACCATAGATAATTGGAATTACAAATGTGTGATTAAGTACATGTACTGAGTTTTTGTAAATATTTCACTTCACGATGTAAGCTAGAACTGTGTTACATATACATTTTTGGAAAAGTTATTTTGACGGACCTTCTGCTTGTTTTAGTTGTTACATTAAAATCCTATGCAGAAATGGTGGGAAAAATATATTATATATTTGTCTCGCTCAACAAATTGGCCTGTATTTGCATTTGGTTCTTTTAGCTAAAGCTTCTCTTACATCGCATCGTATGTGTGTACACATGTAAGTGTGATACTAATATCACTGAAAAATATGAGAGTAGCCTGGTAGTGGGGTGGTAGAGATTTGTACGTGCAAACAAGGTGTATTCTCCCAACAAGCGTGTCACTACTTGAATATCAAAGAACAGTCTCTGACTAGCTATAGGCCGGACAGTGGATTAATATACATGTATGGTACATATGAGTGTATTATATGGCACATGCAAACAATGTACATAAATGGAGAAAATCTACAACACTAGCAAGGAGAATACACGTGCACAAGTCTCCGGTAAGTTACCCTCAAGATATGGATGCGTTTGTTGCCATGCTGTTTCTGCATGCCAATTTTCATTGCGGGGTCTGTGCATGTATCCATGAGGTACGTGCACATACAATGGGATGTAAGAGAGGCTTTAGATAATACCCAGATCTGTGAATAATGGACAAAACACTGATTAAAAAATACGCCATAAATGTTTTCAAGTCTCAACTTTTGAATCTGATTGTCAACACTGATATTATAGAGTTGTGACATTGTTTGTTAACAGATCCTTTGAGAAACGGGACAGACTACGAATTCACATCCTCCATGTCCATGAAAAGCACAGACCTCACAGGTGTAACGTGTGTGGCAAGAGCTTCAGCCAGTCATCAAGTCTCAACAAACACATGCGGGTAAGACCTGAAACTTGCTTTCCACCTCTGATGTCAGTGGTTCAAACCCTGGACCCTGTGTGGGAAAAATGGTAACTTCTTAATAATGGTTGGCAGTTTACTGTATGAACCTTGACCAGCTGCATGTACTGGTTTCCTCTGCCCATAAAACTGCCAGTCGTAGTATAACCCATCCAAGTACCAACCAAGCCCAGTGCTTCATAACTTTAGTGTTCAAGCTATATCATACAGGCAGCTGAAAATGGCAAAGCCTCAAACTTTTTGTCAAGATGCTGTGGCATATTGTCTAATACAGTCTATTTATATGACCAGAGTTCAAAACGGATTTCAGAACAAAAAAAATGATGTTTATATACAATGTCAAATAATTACATGACCCTTTCACAATTATAGAGAAACGGGGCCACGGTGGCAGAGTGGTAACACTCTCGCCTCCCACCTCTGAGGCCGGGGTTCGGTTCATGGCACGGCCTCAAGTGGGAAAGCTGGTAGTTGCTTGCCGTTGGTCAGCAGTTTACAGTACAGAACCCTAATGAACTGTATGTACTGGTTTCCTCTGCCCTTCCAACTACCCCTCGTGATATGACCTGTACAGTGTTGAAAGCGACGTAAAACCCCAAATAAATAAATAAATAAACTTTCACAATTATATGAACCCAACCTGGATCCTTGAGTGAAAAAAAGAGTATTGAAACCTTGAAAAAGTTATGCCAACATTTTGTACATTCCTCTTTTAGATACTGTTTGGGTGAGGTCGTCCAATGTCTTATCTGTGAGACAACCACAGTAACCAGCTTAAACTTTGCACAACAACTCATAAAAGTGTTTAGCTTTAAGCAGACTCTGTGTTTCCTTGTTGTAGGTTCACAGTGGGGAGAGACCATATAAATGTGTGTACTGCAGTAAAGCTTTCACAGCATCCAGCATACTCAGAACTCACATCAGGCAGCACAGTGGTGAAAAACCTTTCAAGGTATCTTCATTTACTTCAAAATTGTTGAAGTTGTGGTTAATACAATTACATCATCATTGCTTATAGATTTGAATACCTTTTCTATGGTCTTAAATGGCCACGTATGTTTAAAAAAGGTGATGTTCCAATCTTTTTCAAAGATAAAACAAATCATTGTTCATCTGTGTTAATTGAAATAAACTGAATTTTGATATAGCATTTGATGTAATGAGGGTTATGTTTATTCTGTTTATGTTAAGCTGTTTTGGTGAACGGTGAACAAATTGCTCATAGTTTCAGTACAGGGTTTTTTACCAACTAGTAGGCATACCTTTTTTCTGTTCCCTTAACTGGTTTGCAAACACAGTACAAACTAGTGACGTAGATACTAAACTACTGAAACATTGAAAAATACCATGGGAAAAGACTGATAATTAGTCTTGTGTGGCAATGTTTTACCTTTTTACCTTCAGCTGGGTACATTTATATGTTGGTTTGTCTGTTCTTGTAATAACTGCAAAGGTAATGAATGGATCTTTTGGAAACTGTAAAATGTGGATATATTGCCTGATCAGAGGAAGAAGTGATTCAATTTTGCCAAAGAACTCTATCATATTCTTGATATAAAAATACCATTTTCCCAATTTTGGGTGCAATTTTGCCAAAGAACTCTATCATATTCTTGATATAAAAATACCATTTTCCCAATTTTGGGTGCATGATAAATCTTGGAGCTGGGGTTGGATCTTTACTCAGAGCTGCACCTCTCACCGCACCATTTCACTGAACCTCATCTCTGATTGGTTGAACATTTTACAAACAGAATATTAAATACTGTGTAGTACTTGTATACTCACAAACACGAGGCTACGATGGGGGTTTCCAGTCATATTTTATAAATAAAAGATGAAATATTCCATAGTACTTACTAGTGTATCGACTAACCCGATTAATATTATTGAAGAAATATGAGGTCAGGATGTGTTTTCTTGCAACACTTTACAAATATATTTACCCCACCATCACACCCACTGCACCCCTCCAACAGCACCTCCGGAGCTCTTAGCACCCCGATTTTAATGTATGCCAAAGGCAGAACGTAAAAGATCCATATTCTGGATACAACAAATCCTAAATTTTTGAAAACAAGCCTGGTAGAGGTCTGTTTCTAATAGTGCTTGTTACAGATATTTGGCATTTTTATTTTTAATAAATCTGTTTACATCAACCACCCTAGTTGCTTTAGTGTTATTTCTGGTTTGTAAATACTTGATCACACCTGTACTACTTTCGAGTAAAATTTAACAAGTAAAGTTAATTAACTGAATTCATATTTATTTCATTTTGTTTCTCAGTGCAAGCATTGCGGGAAGGCCTTTGCCTCTCATGCAGCACACGACAGTCACGTGAGGCGCACCCACACAAGGTCATCAAGTACAGTTTGCACCATCTGCGGCAAGGTGTTCAGTCAGAGCTATGAACTCAAGTTCCACATGAAGACCCACCAAGTTACTGGAGCCATGGACGGCTGTACAACCGTGATGGCTGATGAGTTAATAGATGTGGCTTAGTGTGCAGATAATGTTTTGTAAACTAATCCTTAATACCACTATTCCACTGTCACAACTAACTGTAAGCCATCACCTATTTTAGACTTAATCTCTTAAGGCTTCAGAGTATCAAATTTCCTCCTTGGGAGGCAAAAATAAAACATCCATTGCTTGTACTGGAAGACAGTTTATTTCAAATATTCCAAAGGCTGTAAATGGCCAGAACTCAGACAATTTCCTATTGTAGTCTGTTGATTTGTAATAATGAAGTTCTGGGGTGTCGATGTGTATTTTGGCCTCATTGCCAACAATGCTTAGGGTGCTGCAACAATTGGTCCTGTCAAAAATGGAGGTGGAAAAACTGAAAAAAAAAATCAAAATGCTTTCTCCCAAGTGAAAAGATTGGTTATATGAACACAAAATTCAGACTTATGGCCTGCTTCTGATCACTGGTATTCAGATCAGTTGTAACATGAAATCCCTACTATTTTTTTCAGTAATTGGTAGACTCCTGACAAGATTATCCAACTACATTTTGACAGAAGAGTGTACAAGATAGGTCACAGTAGACAAGAGATGAATAGTAACAGATAAAGCATATCTGTGTGTACTCAGACCAGAAATCTGCACTCATAAAGATTTTCAATATAATGGGACTTTACGATGGCCCCGATTACACTTATAACATTTAAAACTGAAAAGAAAACTTGATTGTCCACTAATATTGCACTGGAGACTACATTATAGGGGTAATCAAGAGACCGATTTACAAGAGTGGAACAGGGGTATTACACTGTTGCTATTGTGTTTTAGTAAGCAGGATTTGTTAGTGCTGGCAACCAGAATGTTGGGTTATGTAAAAGTGTTGTTTTTTTTAAAGATTTATACAGAGCAAATATGAGCCCAGTAACAGTTATTCCCAAAATACCAATATGAGTCCAATAACATTGATTCCCAAAATATTTATACACAATTGAGCTTGTTTTAAATGTCAAAGGCATTTAAATGCCTTGTTCAATGGTAACCATTCACATTTTAGCTCACTGAGAGGGACTTATACCTTCTAAATTTCATCACCAGAAATGCATCTCTTCACTGCCATTGTGTAATTTATTTTATTTTGCTTATGTCCTAAATCACTGAAATTCAACAATTCAAGCACCAGTTACCGACTGTGTAAAGAATAGAATACTAGTGAGATTTAGGAAAATACAAGCTGGTGGAATCCAGTGCTGTAAAACTATTACTAAAAATAAGACATGCATAAGAGACAAAAGTGGTATATATATTCTGCTTGAATGAAGGGTTAAGCAAGTTTGATGTCTGGGGACTGGCTTAGTTTATAAGAAGTGTGTATAGCAGATAATGTGTATAGCAGAGGGTATTGACACAGTCAAAATGGGGTTTTTAATGTCCTTTTCAACAACCAAGGTCAGACCAGGACAAGTCTTCAGTGAATTACACATGTAGCCGTGTGCTGGTTCCACAGAGGTGATGGTTCCACAGAGGTGAGAGATGAGTTACTCAATGCAAAACCTGTTAATCTCTATGCCACTGAGGTATCTGAAGGGTACCGGCTGATGGATCTTCAGAAAATGTAGGGTAACACAAGTGTGAGAAAAGACTTAGTGTATGTATAGGGAGTATTGCAGATTTTAAAGAGAACATTACAGAATAACACATCCTGGTAAGGTGGAGGGTCAAGCCAATTTGATGTCTCGGGACTGGCTGTGTGTTTAGGTGGTGTGTATTGCAGATAAAGAGGAGACTATGGAGTACTTGCAGGGGCATCCTGGGAAAAAAGAGTGTTAGATTTGTTTGGACAGGCTTTAGGACAGGCTGCCGGTAGTGTGGACAAAATATTTTAACATAGAATGGTAATGACTTGTTTAGGGACTGAAACACAGGTCTTTTTTCTGCAAAAAAAAATGTAAGCCAAGACACTGAAGCATTCATTTAAAAAGTGACCCCACAGTCGTGGTGGTTAAGTTACACTGGTAAAGGATAAACTCTTAGGCAGAGAAAGTTCGAAAAGTTTGATAAATGTATTAAAATCTATGACTATTAAGCAATGATTTTTGCAGGTTTCAAAATAAAAGAATTTACAGTACACTTTATACTTTAACAGATTTGTACTGGACTACAGAGACTTCAGTGGTAGAGTTGTTTAAACAAGTTTGACATTCAATCTTACTTCTACTCTGATAGTTTATAATCCAACTTGTGTGGGATTCCTTGAGAACTGGTCTTGATGTGACCATTAATCATGTGACAAAGTTTGACCTGTTGTTAATGATTAATATATGACTTAATATACAGTAAACAAGTAGATGTAAGATAGGATACATATATGTTATGTTACATTTGACAAAAAAATTTGACAATCTACCTTCTTCACAGGATATACCATATTTATCCATATAAACACCCCGAGGGCGATGAATTTTTCAAAAAAGGGGGGGGGGGGCGATTATTACATATAAAAAAATCAACTCTCGAGTCCAGTGGCAATGGGCGATAATGGACACTTACAGCCTTGACCTCGGTTGCCAGCATGTATAATGGCGAGAGAGCTTAAAATATTGGAAACAAACCTTAAATTTGAAGAAATTATAAAGTTTATCTCGTATTTTTGCAGATTTCATTGCGTTTGTGATCATAATTGCTTTGTTTTGTTGTGACTTTATTTATTTTTCTCGTAAGCGGTATTCGATTGGGGAAGTACAAAAAGGCATCTTTTTTTGGAATCGCAAAGGTGCTGGCTGTTGAGAGGGATGTAAAACCCCAAAATATGAACTTTGCAAAGGTAGACAGGAGGGGGAGTGACTAATAGGGAGGGGCGTTAACACGGATAAATACGGTATGTGACAAAAAAAGAATTTTGTGCTGAGTTACCACAAGAATGGAAAAGTTAGATGCCACAGTGAAAACATTCCTGTTGTATATTCCTAATATGTTATTTATTATGTATTTAAGTACATTAAAAGACAAAGCAGAATGTGATATACAGAGATATAAATATTTATGTATGTATATATATTTAAATATTCATGCGTAACATCACTATTGTCATTGTTATTTTTATGTGTTTCTACTAATCCATGTGATGTACAAACCACAATGTTACTGAGTGTTCCACAAACTCATGTTGTTATACTGGTATAAATGTTATCATGTATTCTACTTAATATACTGAAATAAAAGGATTTCCAAAATTGTGTTTATCTCTACAAATATAATTGCACATCTTAAGTAATTCAAAATTAACTTTAAATGAATTTGAAACAGATTATAATATCTTTATATAATTTCTTTCACACACGTTGATTAAACGTCCTCTCCTGGATAGTTCAGTTTTGCAGCAACTACCAAAGGGTTCTCAGCGGCCTAGTGGGTTAGTTTGGCATCTGATCACAAGCTGTCTCCTCTCTGTGGATATGAACCCCACAAGTGGCAATGCTTAAGACCTGTTCATATATGCTCCTGGCTGTTGAACAGGATGTAACTCCTTAACTATAATATTTGCAAATGTGAAAATTGTTTTACAATGTTTTTCAACAATCAGGGCTTTGATCTTTGCAGGAATCAAGGATATATTTGTATGCTTAGTATTTACCCCCACAGTCCTTAATTTGGCTTGTTGTATGTTTGTAGTGATGATTCCTTTTCATAGAAATATGCTTTATATAAATGGTCTTTGCATAAATAAATCAATGCAAAGTAACCTATATTGGGATACTTTTTAAAAGTGGAAGTGCAAATTTTACTTAAAATCAGCTCCACTGTTGGCATATCACCAATAAACATGGGGCTTCTAGATCACATTTTTACCCCACAGCCCTTAAGGGCTGTCGGGGTATTGTTTTGACCCATGGTGTCTGGATGGGCGGGAAGGCGGCGGGAAAATGTTTGTCCAGGCTATATCTCAGAAACCGTAAGGTGTAGGAAGTTGATACTTGGTAGGGATATTGGTTACGGGGTGTAGGTGTGCAACGTCATGGTCTGACCTTGATTTGACCTTGCCGTAGTGACCTTGACCTATAAAATCTTGTCTGGGCTATATCTCGGAAACTGTAAGGTGTAGGAAGTTGATACTTGGTAGGGACACTTGTTAGGGGGTGTAGGTGTGCAACGTCATGGCGTTAGCTTGATTTAACTTTTGACCTTGCCATAATGACCTTGACCTATAAAATCTTGTCCGGGCTATATCTCGGAAACCGTAAGGTGTAGGAAGTTGATACTTGGTAGGGACATTTGTTAGGGGGTGTAGGTGTGCAACGTCATGGCATTACCTTGATTTGACCTTGTCATAGTGACCTTGACCTATAAAATCTTGTCCGGGCTATATCTTGAAAACCGTAAGGTGTAGGAAGTTGATACTTGGTAGGGACATTGGTTAGGGGGTGTAGGTGTGCAACGTCATGGCGTCACCTTGATTTGACCTTTGACCTTGCCATAGTGACCTTGACCTATAAAATCTTGTCCGGGCTATATCTCGGAAACCGCAAGGTGTAGGAAGTTGATACTTGGTAGGGATATTGGTTATGGGGTGTAGGTGTGCAACGTCATGGTGTGACCTTGATTTGACCTTGCTGTCGTGACTTTGACCTATAAAATCTTGTCCTGACTATATCTTGGAAACTGTAAGGTGTAGGAAGTTGATACTTGGTAGGGAGATTGGTTATGGGGTGTACGTGTGCAACGTCATGGCGTGACCTTGATTTGACCTTGCCGTAGTGACCTTGACCTATAAAATCTTGTCCGGGGTATATCTCGGAAACCGTAAGGCGTAGGAAGTTGATACTGGCCATTGGCTAGGGTGTGTAGATGTAAAACATCATGGTGTGGCCTTGATTTGACCTTTGACCTTGCCGTAGTGACCTTGACCTATAATGCCTTGTCTGGGCTATATTTTGGAAGGTTGATAAGTTGATATTTGGTAGGGACATTGGTCAAGGGTTATATGTGTGTAACGTCATGGTGTGACCTGGATTTGACCTTTGGTCTTGCATATCTGATGCTATTTTATGTCTCTACGAGGATATCTGATACTATTTATCTCTCATATCTTTTTACTTGAATCTTGGTTGTTGCACCTTTGGGTGTCTTTTGGTGTAGATTAAGCACTGTTAAAGTCATATTAGAATTCATTAACCATTTTACTTTTGCAACTTCCCATTGTAACAGATGGTACTGTATCAAGTGAGCCACAGGTTTTGCCCCAATTCCACATAAAAACATGTATTGTTACATCTGTATGTATGGGTAATATTCAAAAATCCAAACCATAATTCGACCATACAAATGAAAATCAAAATGGGAGAAGTCTTAAAGCTTCATAAATTTTAGCTTACTGAGTTGTCTTGTTTAAATACTTAATCTTTACATGCAATTTCTTTCTCTTACATGTTATTTTCTTTATGTAAACATTATTTGGACACTGACACTGCTCTGAAAGTATCCCAATCTGTGTACTGTTTCACTACTTCTATATCTCATGGTGTTGAAAACTATTTTCCAAGGCTGTGGGGTACGGGCATCTCTGATGCTATTTTTCTATAAATATGTTCTTGATTGGCCAGAGTTTATAAATATAAATAAATTGCTTCACCTTCATGCCAAGTTACCAAGCCAGATATTACAAGAGTTAAACTCAACACACCAAAAATGAAATAAAAGCAGAACAAAGACTTAAAACCGTGTGTTTACACAATATTTAGATATTGTTTACTGCCCATCTTCATGCAAATATGACTTTGCTAGAAAACACACCCCCACAGAAACTGCTGGGATTGCTGGGAATTTACCAAGATCTTCATTTTGTAGTTGTTGAATTAATAATGTTCATTTTGATACATAAATTGTTCCATACATTTAACAATATCGGAAAATACCTGGAAGTTATAGTATAAAATAAAATGAGTAGGCTTCTGAGAAGGGATAGTTTCGGACTTAAAGAATATCTCGTGACAGAATGTCTACTGCAACACTTGAATACTGCACTCTTGACCACATGGACACATACCTTTTCATTTGTGGTGGGAAGGCAGATCTCTTAATCATCAGGATGTGAGATAAATAACTGAAACTAGAAGAAGTAGAAGTTCAAGGTTTTGACTTGTAATGTTCCTTGCAAATAGTGCACTTTGAATATCTTTACCTATTCTCCTTAAAATCCAGTTGTATCCTATCCTTTTTGATTTATTGTTCGAAATTTTATTCAAATTATATTACATTAAATTAAAGGGCAGAACTGTAACCCGTTATTTTTACAACATGAAAATAAAGTTAACATAGAAGTTGGCACTAGATCTGATATTACTGTGCATTCAACAACCAAATGAGGGTAAACACTTAAAGATTCTTCTCAGTCTGAAAAAAATCCAGATATCACAAGAAAATGTTACAGGAGAAATTTGTTTTTCTTCATGCAATATTCCTTACACATAAATGTTTCCAGCAATACACATTGCCAACTGACATCAGCACTTAGCGTTTGCAACTACAAGTAAGAAATACAGCATATACAATGCATCAATGTCTCTAGGCACGCCACAAGGTAGTCTGATCAAGAACTATGAAAAATTGAGAAAAGTGTGAGAATCTACTTTCACTTTCACAGGACAAAGAATGATGGATGTAACCACAATCCTTTCACACCTTAGTCAAGGCCAACTCAGGTTGGTAACCCAATTTTAGGGCATATTGGTGCTATAAACAGTATATAGACTTGCGCCTCACCTGTGAGTCATAGGTTTGAATATAAGCTTAGAACTAATTGAGGTGTTCCACTGGAGCTGACCTATCAGTAACTAGGTATTTTTGGAGGGTCGGGAGTAATGTTTAAGTCAGTCTGTCTAAGTCAGTTAGGGTCGGTTGTAGTGACTATGGCTTGTTGGGGGTTGCTACCACTTGTCTGTTAGGGGTTATGGCTTGTCCTGGTAGTTTCCCATCTTGTCATAAAGAAAATAATCCCAATCCCAAGTCAGGTCGAGATGTTGATCAAGACAAGCCGGTATGGTGTACATCCTGTTGGGAAGATATAACCAACCCATCATTTTCACACACTTTTTATGTTTTTAAGTCATCCCCATTCCACGACTTTTGCAACCGACCCTAGAGTCGTAGAATCGGTTAATGGGACAGTTCAAGTGGAACAGCCTCATAAAGTTGAAGAGTTGGCCTGTGTATCCAAATGCCAGATGGCTTAAATGTATAACTTTGACCAACTGCTATACACTGTTATCTTCCATCCCATCAAGTTACCATCATTGCAATCTGACCTATACAATGTGTTCAAAACAGGCATTAAACCCAAATCAAACAATAAGCAAGAGATCAGAGAGTGCACCTCTACATCAAGGGCCAATGCTTCCACTACTGCTTATGTGCGCAATGATGATAAATCTTTTTTAAAATCTGGCATTCGGAACAAGTAGCAGATTATTTCCAAAATTATATCCGTTCTAGGCTAGACTGAGAGCTACTTACTGTGAAAATTTGATGTAAATCCATGAAATAATTTTTTTCGTAATACAAACAAACCAACAGACAGAATCCAATGAACATGTAACCCCATTAGTGAAGGTAATAAATTTAAATGTACATAGGCGTGAGTTTAAGGTTTATAGTCACCACATGATTTTTCCAGAATGATAGGATAAGTACTACCAAGAAAACGTCAATTTGAGGCCCTGAAGGAAGTTGCAGGGGTGTTGGGAAGTTTTTCTTTGGTCAATTGTGTGTTATAATATCTTAACATTTATTTCGGGGACAGATTAGGGTATTGTCAATATTTTGTGAGTGTGAATGCAATAATTTCTTTGGTGACGTCCAGTATTACTTTTGGAGTTTGGGGAAATTTGGTGAGCAATATCTTAATAGTTCTTGCAACAATAGGGTAGTCCTTAAGGAGTGATACATGTCAGCTCATTCTGTCGTCAAGGTAATAATAATAATAAATAATAATAATAATAGAAACATACAGCACAAAATTGATTAAGATCCCCAAAATACTAGAATACAAAAGGAGACATTTCTTATATAAGCAAAGTAACAACCCATTGAGCGCTTGCTGGGGAGGATGTCTATGGTGGTGGGTAAGCTAGTCTAAATGGGTAGGTCTTGAGTTGGATTCTAAAGCCTGAAGTCGTCTGTTGTGATGTGACACTAAATGGGAGCCAGTTCCATTCTACTGGTGCTGCAGATGATAGTAACAGTGATAGTAACAGGCATGGCAGACCTTACCTGTATGATTGTCAAAAATGTTTTCTGAGTCGCAAGTGACACCTAGTACAATAGAATTTTGAAGGAATATAACAGAAAATATTGGTATCAGCGAATCTCTGTTATGTTTATCACCAGTGATGTTGAATTCAGTCTTGTCAGTATTAAGTTTCAATTTCACCTTGTTCATCTAATCCTAAAGATCAAATTTATCTGGGAGTCATGTTTGAGCTTAAAACTTGAAATGACTTGACTGATCGAACTAATATAAGGAATAAAAACTGGGGATCTAGAACCGAACCTTGGGTGCACCAAAAGAGAGATAAAAAGACTCAGAAAACCTGTATGCTAGTTTTATTTTCTTTTTTACGATTGGTAAGGTAAGAATCCACCTATGTGAACACGGTACCATCAACACCAAATCAGTCTTTTTGGCAATCATGTAAATCATGGAGTGATTTATTGTGTCATAAGTGGCAGAAAGGTCTAACAATGTTAGAACAACTGCTTCCCTGAATCCACAGATATAGATGTATTGTTTTGGATTTTGAGCAGTGCTGTCTCAGTTGAATTTAAACTCCTGTATGCTGACTGACATTAGAGCCCCCCTCTTTGCTAAGGAAGAGAGGCAACACAATAGTCTACTGCTGTATCGTTTAAACTAGCCATGACGTCAAGGCAGGTACTGTTCCTATGTTCAAATGCTCCTAATTGTGTGTCCTTTTTCATCTGCATATCACAGTGCAAATGAAAATATTCAGATCAATTAACGAAGAAGGGCCCTAATCTTCTGTAGGAAGTGAGTTTGATATACAGGTGGCATCTTTTCAATGATAGTGATAATAAATGATAACAGCAGCAACTAGGATATTATCTAGTGGTTCTTGTAACTTGACTAGAGATCCTGACTGCAAAAATTGATCAGTCCCGTCATCAATCAATCAATCAGTTGTCCAAGTGCTTAATCTCCGTATCTGCGGATTCTAAGGCACATCATCCAGTTCGTAAGGCATAAATCATGAAGACATTAGACATTTGGCCGTCATGGAGTCTGGACGCTGTTCCAGTCAAATAAGGCTGCCACTACAGCTTATCAAGTCCAGCTTTAATATGCCTGTTTGCCTCTAAATAGTCTGACTCCAAGACATGTTGCCTCTAAATAGTCCGACTCCAACACATGTTGGGAGGTAGATCCAGACTAGCCAGAATGCACTACGCCCTGTCTTGAAGGTCCAACTGTCCTTTCATTTTCCCCTGCTAATAATGTCCACTCATTCCCCGGCTCCCATCTCTAAAGTTGGTTGGAATCAGTGATGGTCATATTCAGTGGGATACCCTCATTACTAACAAAAAGATAATTCTAACGACCTGATCCCAATGGTTAAGTTTCATCTAGACCATTTTAATAATACCGCTAGTGCAGAACTCATACCACTTATCTTTTCTTTGGACATTTAGAGCACAAAAAAACCTTATATATTGCCCCTAGAAAGTTCATTAGTGAACATCCTGACCCCTGAAAAGGGGGGACGATGATACTCTGTTTGGAAAACCCCCAAAGGCAGTCTAGATCCAGATCTAATATCCATATTTTTTCTTATTTTTCGGCAATATTCCCATACATAAATAAATAACTATTAATCAGATTAGGGTTATACAATTTGAAACAAATTGGTCTATACCCAAGCCTTGGTCCTCTACAAAGTTGATCCCAAAACGGATCAATCCAAATTTGGATCTAAATGAGAAAAGAAAAACCAGAAATTTTTTTGCATTGTCCATTGGCGAGGGCTTGTGCATTCACGGACACATCTTGTTTTTGTCGTACTTTTCTGTCAAGTTAAGTATATTTTATAGATTATCATTGTGGCAATAAGTATTTGAACCAAAACAAATTCACAATAACAAACAAAATTACTAGCAAGGATTTCATAAGGATTCTGCGGTCCAGTTTCGCTAATATTACTGCAGAAAGCATTTAGGTGATACTAACACATCTGTATACGTGCTTTTCCAGTTCTTGCAGAAGAACACATTAAAACCAAACATTTGGCCATTTAGCCTCTAGTTAAAACTCAAAAACAAACAAAAAAAAGAAATCTCCAATGAAATCCCATGCCACGAGACTGTTCCCCAATCTGTTTCCCCTGAGCTCTATTTTACAGTCACACTTCACACCCCATTGATCAATCACAGTATTAGCTGCTTATGCATTATTAACCCCAGCAAGGTTATTAAACAGCTCCTACTCAACACCCCTCACTGGCAAGATGTGAGAGGGTCCATTACAGGGCTTTACCCTTAAGACCCAAGCAGCGACAGCTGTCTCCTTGGTGAAAATTGGAGAATGTATACTGCCTTGAAAGATCACTCTTTTTCAAAATGCATTTTGCTCAATGCCTGATGTTGAATAACAGAGGGTGAATTCCATGGCTGTATGTTGTACTTTTGTTGTGAAATTCCAAATAAATTAAACAAAGCTTTTGTGCATGAGTGTATAGATGTAAAGGTAGGAATTTTATGTGGGGTGGATAGGTGTTTAAGGTAGAGATTGCTTGCATATCAGTGTGATAAACTCATTACAATTACCATAACAAGTCAATCTATTTTATGATGTTTTTTGTCGTTTTTCTATCTCGTTATAGTGATGTAATGCTGTTATTCCAGACACACTGGCATGATATATTTCCCTGACTGATAGGTTGGACCAGATACAACCATGACACCGTAGTTTGACTGGTGGACGCAATGCCTGACATAGCCTCATGGTTTGGTTAAGAATGTCCAATTTTACTTATATACGGTAAATACAGGGCCCATAGATTGTCCAAAGCTTAGGAAATTTGAACCAATCAATGATGCTTAACTCCTGCACATTCCAACTGAATAAAACTAAAGCCTTGATCCATGTCTAAAACAAAAGTAAATATTCAATCATTGATTAATCAGAATTCCTTGTCTAATCACAGAAAGTAGACATTTAAATGTTTTGGCAAGAGTTAAATATGTACACATACGTAAAATCTATTCCCATCAAAAAGATTCCCAAGTCTCTGTAAAGATGAAAACAACTAATGGTATAAACAAACTGATGGCCAATCGAATTTTAATGTAAAATCCTCGATACAATACTAATAACAGCACTTGGAGAGTGTCGACCTTCGACAAGGTAATAATATTTAGTGAAGTGAAAAATATAGATTTTTTTTTGGTATCCAGATGGTGATCCACCTCATTCTCCACATTTAATGGGATCTAAGTTGCACCAAGATCCATCTTCTGATTTTTTTCATGAAGTTTTAACCAGTAGTATTTGCATAATCCTGTTAACAAACAAACGGACAAATAAAGAGTCATGACAGCGATTCATCCTTGGCGGAGGCATTTACAAACGGCAGGCTTAATCAGTAACCAAGGGGACAACTTTTGTACTTTACGCTGACTTTAAATTAAGGATTTTTCTAAATTGATGTTGGTGATTACCAACAGAACTTACATCACACTAACTGTTCAGAACCTAAAGTAACCATATCAACTTTGTACTTTGCATTATCTCAACATTTTGACACCACAAAAATAACATCCATAGTCGTCAAAACATTGCCACTCCTATCTTAATGACCTTCCAAAGAGAGAGAGAGAGAAAAAGGACACAGTACAAAAAGGAAGATTGCACAAGATTAAGAAACATGGCAGAAAAGAGACAACACTCATTTTCAAGGTGGGTGTGTGCATGGGAGGGGGGTGGTTGGGGGTAAAACGGGAGGGTAAAGGGGACTGAAGAAGCAAAGGGACAAGGAAAAAGTGAGTGGACACAGCTTGCTAAAACAGGTCATCCATTTTCATTACCAAGTCACATGATGGCAGCCATTTTTCTTCTGCCCAGGCCTCATTCTGGTGACAGGGTTAATTGAAGGATGCCGGGACGATCAAGGGTGGGTAATCTTTATGGCGGGTTCTCTAGCCGGAAAGGACTTAAAGATTCACCTTTTATGGAAACGGATTAGTGAAGAGATGAAGAGGGAACACTGTTATAAGCACGACTTATTGCGACAATAGTAAATGATTGCCACCACTTGAACCCACCCACTGACATCATCAAATGATCCACTAAACTCCAACTTACATTGCAATGAACCTCCCTCCAATTTGTCAGTGGTAATTTCACACAAGAGTTTTTAACTTGTGTTTGTGGGGTATAGGCTTTAAAAAGGGGAGGATCTTTTGGTCTTTTTGTGGCAACAGTAGATGCTCATAAATTATATATATAAAGTTATAAAACGTTGCAACAAGTGATAAATAGATCTCATTATCACACAAAGTCTTCAGTGGAGCCAAACTCGAGATCTCTCCTATATTAAGATCAACACTAACCCAATTTAAGACCCTTAGTTTTGCAACCGATCTTAAGATGGGCTGGCCATTTATATTGAATTCACTCAAATACTGTATATTCATTGCATGTACAAACAACAATATAATTAAAAGACTCACTATCAGCTTCTCCAATGGATTTTATTGATTCCCAACACCTAGGAATGATTGAAAATTTAAATTTAAAGTGCTGGTTTTAATGTTCTATCATAGGATTGGGCAGCCCATCTTAACATTGGTGGCCAAATATTAAATCCTAAGCTGCACTAGAGCTGATCTTAAGATTGGCTTCAAACATCTTCACTGGCTTTCTGAGAAGGGAGTTATTTTTGTTTGTGAAGTTTTCTGTGATAAGTTTAAATTAAATACACATGGGTAAATATATGAATTACTTTTGATCAATATTGGAGACACAGGCAAATTATATTCAGGCAAATAAGTAAATATAAATTAAGACATAAAAACAATAATTTTTAAAATTAAAAATAGTCAGTTTGATCAAAGAGACTGTTCTGAAATTTAAGGTCATACTGCGACCTGGTTTTTGAATCAGATCACTGACATAATGTGAAGTTACAGCTTTGGCTTATTTCATGGCTTGCTTTTTACAGCCAGTGAGTCTAAATCATTAACTATTACTGGAAATTCATACACGGTTTCATTGTTGAAACCCCCATTCCATTGCATTAATATGGGTTTTTGGTAACAAATTTAAAGTGTCTCCTGCAGTTAGACTTGTCTGGTTTACCACCTTAACAATAGGAATTTACTGTCAGTGTAATTTTAATAATGTGACATGTACTTGTGTTGGTAATTGCCATTTTGTTAGTTACAACATAAATCAGGTGGGGCACATCTGATAACTTTTTTGATCCTTATAAAGAAGACAAATTCGTGACTACATTTTACTTATTTCATACTTCAGAACAGAAGCAATTTAATAGCATTCACATGTCTAGCAGCACATAACTTGTAACATTTGTAATTATCACCATAGCTTGAAACCCTTATCAAGCCTCGCTGTCCATGTATCCCCACCTCCCCCCGGCCAGAGCCAATAAAATTCGAAATGAATTTAATCTCTATGTAAATCTACAAAATCTACATTTTACATAAATCCCCAAGCATCATCATACCTGAAAACATCACTCTCACTGATTTAGCCAATGCCTTTGGACATATTTTCAGTGACAAAATTATGAAAATCAGAGTAGCACTACAGTCATCAGTGCCTGTCACTGCTACAAGACCAAGGAGCAACAGCAGCTCCCTATACTTCTTCATGCCAGTATCTGAAGATGACATCCTCAAAATGCTAAATTCTTTCACTACCAAATCCTGTGATCTGCACCCGATACCAACTTCACTCGTTAAAGAGTGTGCAGACATTTTAGTCACTCCAATTTCCAATATCATAAAAAAACTCCTTAAATCCAAAATGATATCGCTGCTTCAGTGGAATTGGGTAAGGCTGTTGTGCTCACATTGCTGGACCTGTCAGCAGCATTCAACACTATCGACCATAGCATCCTTTTCAACTGCATGAAGGACTGGTTCGGGGTTGATGGCACTGTACTGAGGTGGATCAAATCATATCTTACAAACCGCAAACAGAAGGTTAAACATGTTTTTATCATATTGAGACTCTTGTAACACCCTGTGGCCAACCAAATAATGACCACCGGTGCATCTCAGGATTTTTGAAGCGGTAACCAGTCTTAAAGTTGGGTGACCAATGCCTTAAACCAGCATATATTTATTAACTTAGGACGACGTGTGTTTTTGTTGTTTTTTAATAATATTGTATAAACCATGCACCTTGTTTACAAATAAACTGTATATTATATACTATATCATATGTTTTAAAATGAGATGACAGTACTTTGCTTGTGAAAAACTTAAAACTAAATACATTTTATGGATCAAGTACATACTTTAGTAATTATATATGGTGGATATGCTACAGTGAGTATGTGTAATTATTTGTATTCCCTAAAAAAGTTTAAGGGATTACCAGTATTCATTCAGGCCACATTCATAAACAACATTAAGTACATTGCTAATCTAGATTAGAAGTATTACTTTGATTACAAGTGAAAAAAAAGCATTTTTACAGTTATTGTGAATTTCATTTCAAAGGAAGCCATGTACATGGCAAGTAAAATGCCTTTGTTTCAGCAATATGCATATAATGTGCACTTAAAAGTTTATTCATTTCCTGGCTTCTTTCAGAGTGAAAGCATTAAAGAACAAAGGGATTAATACAGTCAAATCACAGGACCAGTACCCCAATTGACTGAGAATGCATCCAAGGGAAACAGGCACTGACCAGATTGTTGCACTGGATTCCCTTTTGACGATTTCGATTTCATGAAAACGAGGGCAGCCAAATTTAAAGATGCTTGTAGCTCACTTATTATTGATCCCAGAAGTTTGGGACGTGAAACCACTGTATAAGAAAATCATAGGCTGGGAGTCTTTTGATGTGATCAGATTTGACCATGGATCCCACCTTCAAGGTCAAATGAGGGTAGCCAAACTAAAAAATGCTGCAACTCTGTTGTTATTGGTCCATGGGGTTTGGGATGTAAACAAACCTGCAGGGAATCATGGAATAGTTTCACCTGGTCACATTTGACCTTTTTCCCCCCTGAGTAAAGTTCTCTAAAATAGGATAATTATGTACATTCTAATATTTTTATATTTCCCAATCTCTATTTTTCCTTCTGTTATTTTTTCCGGTTTATAGCACTTGTTTTTCACCTAACATCCAGTTCTACATGACTTTATTTTGTATTTGCATGTTTAATAGATGTGTAACTTAAAGAATAAATGTATGCATTCACATCTTTAAATAACGAGGCGTCCATGCCTTGGCTTGCAAAAGCTAGGGGTTCAGGGGGCATATACCCCATCTCTTAGGAAAAACTTGTAATATATTTTTACATTTAGTAGTGTTTCCATATATTTAACACTAGTCTCAAAAATATTATAATCTGGCTTTGTTGACATACAATTAATTTCAGAGCTATTTTCACATAAAGTTTTGTTTCTGGAAATTTAAGTAGGTTTTAAGCCTGATTTGACATCGGCTACATAGATGATAATAGAAGGCTGTGAAATTGTAAATTTATTATTATAATTCTGGATGCACTAGCTACTGGATCCACTAGCGCTGCATATATTCATATTTATGCTGACACATTTCTTGGTATATGTCATGGAGGCATATAAGCCTTTTAGATGGGGGTTGGAGACACAATTATTGGTTGCACGAAATGTATTTGCAATAATAATTTTATAATTATATCTTGATTATGTATGAAAATAAATCTGGCACTATAGTTCTCTTACTGATTGTACTAAGTGTTTGTGTTTACGTTGTTCTGGAATTATTTTGATTTCTTTTCAAAGTGTCTGTATTCTATGATAACTTAAAAATACTATCTAGCACTGTACATTTTAGCACACAGCACTATAACGTCCTCAGTTAAGAACATTTAAAAAAGTGGGACAGACATTTTCAACAAAAAAAAAAAGAGATTCCCATGGAGTATCGCAGATAACATCCTGCCTTTGGGCCAATGTTGGACCAATGTCAGCACATCTGTTGATCTGACAATAGCAGCTATTGTAGGCATCATGGCTTTTGGGCTGACAGACACTAACATCTTCTGATGGTGATAAGCCACTGTTAAGGAAAGCGCAAAATGATTATTTAAATGGATTTACTTAGGCCCATTGTTGCTGGCCCCCATTTGGATTCAATAGACAGCCATGCCTCTTATGCTGATTTATTCCCTGTCTTAACAGGTTAAGTTAATCACATTTAATCTATATTGGCATCTTGTCAGTCAATATTTGACAGAAGAATATAGGGGTAAGATGATTAAATAATTCCATCAAAGTTGTAATCATACAATCTTCTAACATCAATACTAGATCTTACAAATATTTAGTTTGGTATTGCTTTTGTGCATAGGCATTCAATAGCTCTTTTCCTGTAGTGTGCTAATCCTACCAATCGAAGTATTGGTATAGACAAATTTCTGGTTAAAAAGTACAATCACCTAAGTCAGTAAATTGTGAATAAACCACCCAAAATTGTAACAAAAAGATGTCTAAAGTTTGATTTAATATGGATTAGTATTTTATACATACAACTATAAACTTACTGTAACACAAATCTGTCTAAAGACACTAATACAGTTTAGAAATCCATCCTGAGTTAGAACAGCTCCATCTCGAGATTGTTTGTGCAGTCTCAAGATTGACCAGGACATAACTTTAAATTGCCCTCTGCATCAACAAGGTTAAAACGAAGGTCTCTTTAAATAAATGCATCCTGAACGGACATATCAATAACAAGGACTACATTAAAGGGTGAAAGTTTCACTTGTTTTCTTGTCTTTAAAGGTGTCAGTAAAGGATGTGTCTGCATGGATCATGCTAAAATGCTATGGCCATTAATTATGAAGAATCTACAGATACACTTGCAATTAGTAGATCATGATATATTTCCAGTCAAGCTGATAGTTTTTTTTTTTGTAATTATAAATAGAACTGCGTGATATAACCAGTTGAAGTTTCTTCCCATTTAGTGAATCAGAAATAATTATTTTATTTAACATTTTCAATTATTTAATCATGGCCACTATCTTTTGATGTTAAGCTTATTAAACATGTATAACTATCTGTTAGAGCTTACCAGAAAAAAAAAACCAGAATGATATGGATTTGCATTTACAATGTTAATAAATTCTTGTTTACGAGTCAACAAAGATATGTAGCCAACACAGTTTTAGTTAACTATACCCAAACAAATCCATACAGTTTAAAGTTATTCATTTATTTTAATGTTGGAAAAGCACATATTTGACATGGTGTTAAAGTACGTAATGTGCAATAGATATACTAGCATATTTCTTTGCTTAAACTTGGTTTGATATTATATGCAGGGTGTTTTAACTCTGAGTGTTTTGATTATTCTACAAATTTCTCCACCACACATTAACTGTCCCACAACTGGCTGTCAAATCCCCCCCCCCCCTTTGCTTGTGCAACAATAGCCTTTTAACAAACTAAAGTAAATAAATAATTTCAAATCTTTCGTATTATCTTCAGTTCAATAATTATTGTTGTTAATTTAAGTTTATGTAACATTCCTAACCTTGCCCTAGGCTCTACATTTAAATACTTTATGTTGAAGTTAATACTGATGTTCATCCTTGAAAAACATAACTATTGCTACTTCATGTGTGTACCCTGGGATCTTATGCTATTAAATTTAAGTGTTTCAGAAATTATATGTCAAGACTTGACAAGTAAGTAGTCATCTAACTAACATTAATAACCAGTTACTCCTTCAAAATTAAACCTATTTTGCTTTGGCTCTATGTAATTATTTCTATATTATAATTTGAAGACTCAATAATTTCACAATGCTTTGATTTTTATGTCTGGTGCTATATTCTGTTTTGTTTTCTATGTTGTTACATAAGTTGCTGTTATTATGTGTACCCTCTTTAATTCATGTTTCAATGTCATGTCTGTTTTAATTGCTAAGATGATTTTACAGGTGCTTATGTCTCACCTTTTGGAATTTGTTATTATTAAAACAATTATCATTCCCCCACTTTATCGTTTAAATAGTTAATTGTAGTCTCTCTTTTATTAAACACTTCATTGTTGATGTTTTGTACAGTAACCTTTCCAAAGTGTCTTGTAAATTTTAATTGTTTGGTTTCTGGATCTTAACTAAATTTAGCCTTTCTTAGTCTCTCAATATCTCAATATTTTCTAATAAATCCTTACCTTGGTATATGTATACACTTGAGTTCTTCCTTCGTAAATTAAAACATGTATGTCCTTTTCAACATTAAACTACCTGTTAACTCTAGTCTTTTTCTTTCTTCAATACCCTGTTTACATGCACATTTTACCTTGTTATTATTTGTTGTCCATATAAATCATAAATTTAAATACTTGTGTTTTTACTTTGTTTACTTTAAGCCAACTTGTATTAGGGTCTGAACTTTGACTTCACATTTTGAAATTTGGCGTTATTGACCTTGTCTTGTGAGGCTTTGACAATGCCAACAGGAACTTGACTGGTAACTAACCTGGATTGGACCTCACACTCTTATGATTATAATGTGCCTTACTGATGATAAATGATCATATCAGAATGACAGAGTCATATCAAAAAATGGATGGTCATATCCAGGACAGTTATAAAGCACCTGGTTGATATTTGCAGACTTCAAGACACTGTGATCCACACCTTCAACCAAGAAATGACATCTTTGGGTTTTTGCCATCTTATACACTGTTCACACTACAATCTCTGTTGACAAGGATTGAGCGTTGAAGCAGATTGAATCAGATTAATCAATCCAGGTTGAGTGTCCACACTACAAAATTTAATCTGGATTGAAAAATCTCAAAGTCTGAGTACAGTAAAACCTTCGAATTTAACTTAATGTAATGTATGTAAATTGTTTAAATTACATTATTTTTCCACATTGCTACAACTATAAAATATTCCAATGTTATATTAAATATCATACTGATAAATAGCTTATTAGGTTATTGTAATTAATTAAAGAGAATGTTATATTTTAAGATTTTACCACTTTTTCAGCAACAGACCAATTGCCACCCTTTCAAATAGCTCTGCTTATTAAATCATCCTACTACAATTACAAATATTAATACATTTTATACCAAATCACAATCATACAGGAATCAAACAACAATCCTGCCTGGTGGTCTATGTGTTAATGAAGTTCCTGCTTTCTAAGGATTAAACTATATATAAATATTAAGTTAAGCAATTGTTTCAAGGCAGTAAATCCATTGATTACAGTAACAACACAGTCAATCCTTGTCAACCCGGATTAAAAGGGTTTAAAGGGGTTGAACTAATGTACTTCAATCTGCTTCAATCCGCCTCTTGAGTAGGGTTGAGATTTACCCTAGTCAGTCCGGATTGTGAGCATTCATACTTAAATCCCAATCTGATTCAGTCTGTGTCAACTCGAGTTGAATCACTAGTCTGAATGCCCAGATAGTTAAATAAAAATCCTAGTGCTTTCACGTTGAAAGGGGTAACATCTTGGGATTCTTGGTCCCTAGAGCTCACAGACCACAATAAGTCAGCTTATTTCACCTTCTCCTACTCTACAGTTTAGGTCACATTACCAAGGATTTAGTTTTGGAGAAATATAATATAGGTCAACCTCAAAATGACCTGGTGGCAGCTAAAGTATATTCCATAGGTTGTTCAACCTGAATAATGACCAGGTGGCAACATAAGTAAATTGGAATTTTGGTTGGATTCTACAAATTTAAGTTTAGTTAATTGGTAAAACAAAACAATTTTGACAGGTTTACCAGAGTTTTTTCAGGGTTCAGGGATAACCCAAGACGCATTTTCTTTTCCTCGCAGGATTAAGCTAGTGAGATTCGGGGCCTTTTTTTATTTATTTGGGGTTTTACGTTGCTTTCAAAACTGTACAGGTCATATCACGATGGGCAGTTAGAAGGGCAGAGGAAACCAGTACATACAGTTCGTCAGGGTTCTGTACTGTGAACTGCCGACCAACGGCAAGCAACTACCAGCTTTCCCCCTTGAGGCCGTGCCGGGAACCGAACCCCAGCCTCAGAGGTGGGAGGCGAGAGTGTTACCACTCTACCACCGTGGCCCCTTTTTTGGTGAACAAACCAAGGGTTACAGGTTCAAATCTGTATGTTGGTGGGTGAGTGGGGAGATCAGTACACTATATACGTGGAGGAGCACCTATGAGCCACGCGGGGGTGGGGCGCATCTGGTCTGTAGAGTGCCGGGGAGCTGTCGGCCTCCTTGCCTGATGGGTATTGTATTCTCTGGTTGCGGGATGTGTCAACCTAGTGATTCTGGGGTGGGTAATAAGTGGCAAAACCCCTCCCTCCATGAAGGGTAGTGGTGGCAACAGTGGGTCCAGGTCCATAAGGCACCCTTACAATAAGGCCCCCTATCCACAAGGTGCCCATTTAAGGGGAATCTCAGACTTTCATGGGATCCCTGTCCATAAGGCGGATCTCTGGGTCCATGAGGAACTGGTGATAGGACCAGGGGCTAGACCCTCTATCCCAGCAGGCACACGCCTTGAAATGTCGTTGATTTAGAGTTGAAAACAGGTCCTGACGTTGAACTGCACATTATCAACTACTAAATCTAAGTTAGTTTTCTGACATGAAAAAGTAGTGATATTTTGACCAGAAATCATGGTGATTTTTGGTTGAAAAATTGACACGGACACAATTTCAACACTATTTCAAAGCTGGATTTCTGACTGGAAAAAGTGGTGATACTTCATAAAAAAATCACCACTAAATCAAGTTAGGTTTTTCAACATGAAATCTTAGTCATGTTATTGAATAGAAAACAGGTTGAATATTGGGAAATGAATGACTAGTAATCGTTGATTGAAAATTCTTTTTCTAGAGGGTGATATAATGATCAAGTCTATCTTTTTAAAAGAACTATTATTGCAATAGTTTTTGAATTTGTAGGTACTTGTAAAGCAAAGACTAATTTTTAAAGATGATAAAGATTATGTGTGCATGTACTTGTAGCTTTTATCCATTCTCCTTATTAATTTATAGCAACAACAAAACTAATTAATTTATAGCAACAACAAAACTGATGCACCCAAATATAATTTTTATTTTATAATACCAAGTGATAAACTCCCAGTGTTTGCAGCTGTAAATCTGGCCAGACTGCCTCCCTTTGATCTAGAGTGTTTTGATCTATCCACACTTTCTCAGCAAGTGAAAGAAATTCGCAAAGGCATTGCCTCTGAAACAATGCTCAGTGATGTGATGACAGAGATCCCAATCTTAAAGGAGCAAATCAAAGAACTTCTCACGTTAAAACAGGACCTTGACTCTGTTAAAACCCAGGTGCTACAGTTAACTGCAAGCAACGAGGCTATGAAGCCTGCAGGCTGCCTACAAACTCTAGATGGACATTCCTATCCTGATACCTCTAAACCAAATCCACAGACTGTTAAACAGAGGTATACCTACAGCCAAGCTGCTAAAGCAAGTGTGCCAGACTCTCACAGTGCTGATACAGTTTTACCCAAAGGTAATTTGACAATGATTAAATCAAGTACTGTGCCAACAGACCATGACATTACTAAATCTATATCTAGTGATATGGCGGATGGCTTCACAGTTGTCCAGAATAAGAAAAAAAGACGTCCTCCAGTGATTGGAAAAAAGCCTGATCATGCTCTAAAAGTCCTTAAAGGAAAGCGTAGCAGCATTTTTATCTCCAGACTATCACCAGATTCCACTGTGAGGGATATAGAAAGCTTTGTACACAAATCATTCAATGTTAGCCAATTGTCATGTGAAAAGTTGAAAACACGCCATGACGCCTATGCATCTTTTAGACTTGATATCACCTTGACAGATTGTGACGACATCTTTGCACCGGTGAACTGGCCTGAGGGGATCCTGATTCGAAAATACTTCCATCCAAAACAAAATAAAAATGGATAATCTCAAGATATGTACATTCAATTGCAAAGGTTTCCATAGTGCAAAATATGAAATAACAGAATTGTGTAGTTACCATGATATTATATGTCTCCAGGAAATATGGCTTGATCAGGATGAACTTGAAATCTTAATATGTTAAGTCAGAACTTTAATAATTGTTCAAATGAAGTTAAGCAGGTTTTATTTAGAAGCTATATGTACAATATATATTGTTGCTCTTTATGGAGTGTATTCTCTCAAGATGTTTACAAAAAGTTAATTAGCTCTTATAACAACTGCTTTAGAATTCTGTTCAAATATCCCAAATTCTGTAGTGCCTCTCAAATGTTTGTTGAGAATCGTGTTCGCTCCTTCAAGGAAGTCATGCGAATAAGTTGTGGTAGCCTACTGAACCAAATATTACTGACAACAAATAGGTTCCTAAATAAATATTACTTTTGCTATCTTTCCAGGCAATCTAAACCTCTTACCCTGTGGAAAGAATATCTGTACATAGTTTAAATCTTTACTTTTGTGGTATGTTCAAAATAATGTAATATTTGTATCAGTTATTATATATGGACCATATAGTGTCTGAAATAAAGTTCTATCTATCTATCTCCCCATCTATCTCCCCCATCTATCTATCTATCTATCTATCTATCTATAATTATATTTTGATTAATGCAATTCCTGATAATTAAAAAAAAACATTTTGAAGTCAAACTTATCTTAAATAAAAAAAAAGATAAATTCAAACTTATTCATCAAAACTTAGTAATTTGAATTTGTTTCTCACATTCTCCCATACACAAATAACTAGTTTTCAGTTTGCAAGTTTACACTGAAAACTTCTCTATACAGAACCTAAGCTACATTTTATCACACAACAGTGAGGTTGGGGGGGGGGGGGTTCCTGGATTTTCTTATCTGTAGCCTGCTACACAGAACATTAGACCTGTGACTAAAAGTAATTACATAACACAGCAGGGGTGGAGGTGGGGGTTTACCCTTGCTCACTTCTTTAGCTCTGTTTTTGTGGTCAGAACTGACAACTAATTAAGGTAGGGAGTAATGGGTGGAGTTCTAGAAATGTGGCTTTTCTTGTGTTTTTTTTCAGTTTATATGACAAAATTGTATGAGACGGAAGCATCTGAACTGAGCATTGTGGCTTTGCTACATGATTATAGCTTCTTTATAATTACAATATAATTATAGCCAACTTAATAAAACATTTAAAAGAAACTGATTGGATAAAATACTGAAGATATAAATAATGTCACAATTGTTTGTTATTTACAAAGAAAAAAAATTATTTTAAAATTTCACAAAAAGAATTTCAATTGAAGGCACTGAATAATACTGGTTCTATTAATAACATAAAAATGGGTAGCTAGTTGGAAAATATGGATTTACATATCTTGAGCAATTATACCGGTATTTGAAAGCTGATGCAAAATTATGTGTTATTACAATATCATCAGAAACAGAATATTGAATATGCAATGATTCATGAAAACATGTCATCTTCAAAAGAATTAATCACTTTGAAGATGTATTAAAATTGTAAAATATGCATATGGATAGTTATTGTATAATATTATTAAGAAGCTACAATTATGACACACAAGCTACAATGATTCAAATAAAGAAGACAGTGTAAACAACCTGATTTCACCCATTGAATTCAACCCTATTTCATACATTGGATTCAACCAAAAACAGTTTGCAAAATCGTACTTCAAAAACATACTTCAACCAGATTTCACCCATTGAATTCAACCTGATTTCACCAATTGAATTCAACCTGATTTCACTGGTTGAATCCAACCAAAAACGGTTTGCAAAATCTACACGTATTTCAACCAGATTTCACCCACTGAATTCAACCAGATTTCACCCACTGAATTCAACCTGATTTCAACGTTGGTTTCAACAAGATTTCACCGGTTGGATCCAACTAAAAACGGTTTGCAAAATCTACACGTATTTCAACCAGATTTCTATGTTGGATTCAACCAGATTTCAAGGTTGCGTGCCTGCTGGGATGGGGCTTACAGGGGATAGTGGGATAGGTTATCCCACCACAGACTATATGACTCATTAGACATTTTACAATTTTTTATTGAGATTTATTCATAGTATTTGTGGTTTTGATGATCTTGTGGACTTGTAGTTAAAATGCGTTTTTTTGCATAACACTAACTGACATAATGTAACCTTGATTTGTTGGTTTTAGCAAAATTTATCGCTATAAGCCTTCAGCCTTTTAAAGTTGAAACACCCAGTCTTTCATCAAAGCTTACCCGAAATTTAATTATTTTCTGTTTATTACATGTTCACTTAAAATCCCCCAGTGCACAAATTTAAAGTCAAGAGAATAAATACTGGTCATAGTCATTTTCGTACGATACACGATTTAGATAAAAATCTGTTTTAGTAAGTCCCGGATAAGTTTTCACCAAAACAGGTGAACAAGGCGGTAGTTGGGTGAGGGATTTCTACAACGGGTGCAATCAGGCGGATGTTGTCACCGGAACTTTGGCCTACTCTGCCCTCCCGGAAGCTGTAGTACTGCACAAAATGGCGGAAGAATGCCTGGTTGATAAAGGAGACTTTGAAATCAATGAATATCCTTGGCACTCTATTTTTGAATGGTGCCAAACGCCATATTATGGTTTGGTTTATGATATGGACGATGCATCAGACCTAATACAGGAATTTTCATACCAAACATCAACAACTTACAATGTAACACGAACCAGCAAGGATTTTGGTTCATTCAATTTTGCAGAAACTGGTTAGTATCCTATATTATTGTGATTATGCAACTCGGACCCATCTCTGCAAACTCGTCCTGTTCTCTACTGAGTAGTAAGGAATTTAATTTGACATAAATGGTTAGTCATAGCACTAGAAGGATTTTAATAATCTCGTTATCATTAACTGTACTGCTCAGCCAGGAAATATCCAGTATCTTATTCTGTGCGTTGTCATATTGGCATTACAACAGGTGGAATCAGAAATATCCACTATCTTATTCTGTGCATTGTCATTTTGCCACTACAACAGGTGGAATCAGAAATATCCAATATCTTATTCTGTGCATTGTCATTTTGCCATTACAACGGGTGCAATCAGAAATATCGAATATCTTATTCTGTGCGTTGTCATTTTGCCATTACAACGGGTGGAATCAGAAATATCCAGTATCTTATTCTGTGCGTTGTCATATTGGCATTACAACGGGTGGAATCAGAAATATCCAATATCTTATTTTGTGCGTTGTCATTTTGCCATTACAACGGGTGGAATCAGAAATATCCAGTATCTTATTCTGTGCGTTGTCATATTGGCATTACAACGGGTGGAATCAGAAATATCCAGTATCTTATTCTGTGCGTTGTCATTTTGCCATTACAACGGGTGGAATCAGAAATATCCAATATCTTATTCTGTGCGTTGTCATTTTGCCACTACAACAGGTGGAATTAGAAATATCCAATATCTTATTCTGTGCATTGTCATTTTGCGGTTACAATGGGTGGAATCAGAAATATCCAATATCCTATTCTGTGCATTGTCATTTTGCAATTACAACCGGTGTAATCAGAAATATCCAATATCTTATTGTGGGCGTTGTCATTTTGCCATTACAACGTGTGGAATCAGAAATATCCAATATCTTATTCTGTGCATTGTCATTTTGCCACTACAACAGGTGGAATCAGAAATATCCAACATCTTATTCTGTGCATTGTCATTTTGCCATTACAACGGGTGGAATCAGAAATATCCAATATCTTATTCTGTGCATTGTCATTTTGCCATTACAATGGGTGGAATCAGAAATATCAAGTATCTTATTCTGTGCGTTGTCATATTGGCATTACAACGGGTGGAATCAGAAATATCCAGTATCTTACTCTGTGTGTTGTCATTTTGCCACTACAACGGGTGGAATCAGAAATATCCAGTATCTTATTCTGTGCATTGTCATATTGGCATTACAACAGGTGGAATCAGAAATATCCAATATCTTATTCTGTGCGTTGTCATATTGGCATTACAACGGGTGGAATCAGAAATATCCAGTATCTTACTCTGTGTGTTGTCATTTTGCCACTACAACGGGTGGAATCAGAAATATCCAGTATCTTATTCTGTGTGTTGTCATATTGGCATTACAACGGGTGGAATCAGAAATATCCAGTATCTTATTCTGTGCATTGTCATATTGGCATTACAACAGGTGGAATCAGAAATATCCAATATCTGATTCTGTGCGTTGTCATTTTGCCATAACAACGGGTGGAATCAGAAATATCCAGTATCTTATTCTGTGCGTTGTCATATTGGCATTACAACGGGTGGAATCAGAAATATCCAATATCTTATTTTGTGCGTTGTCATTTTGCCATTACAACGGGTGGAATCAGAAATATCCAGTATCTTATTCTGTGCGTTGTCATATTGGCATTACAACGGGTGGAATCAGAAATATCCACTATCTTATTCTGTGCGTTGTCATTTTGCCATTACAATGGGTGGAATCAGAAATATCCAATATCTTATTCTGTGCATTGTCATTTTGCCACTACAACAGGTGGAATCAGAAATATCCAATATCTTATTCTGTGCGTTGTCATTTTGCCATTGCAACGGGTGGAATCAGAAATATCCAATATCCTATTCTGTGCATTGTCATTTTGCAATTACAACCGGTGTAATCAGAAATATCCAACATCTTATTCTGTGCGTTGTCATTTTGCCATTACAATGGGTGGAATCAGAAATATCCAATATCTTATTCTGTGCGTTGTCTTATTTGCATTACAACAGGTGGAATCAGAAATATCCAGTATCTTATTCTGTGTGTTGTCATATTGGCATTACAACGGGTGGAATCAGAAATATCCAGTATCTTATTCTGTGCATTGTCATATTGGCATTACAACAGGTGGAATCAGAAATATCCAATATCTTATTCTGTGCATTGTCATTTTGCCATTACAACGGGTGGAATCAGAAATATCCAGTATCTTATTCTGTGCGTTGTCATATTGGCATTACAACAGGTGGAATCAGAAATATCCAATATCTTATTCTGTGCATTGTCATTTTGCCATTACAACGGGTGGAATCAGAAATATCCAGTATCTTATTCTGTGCGTTGTCATATTGGCATTACAACGGGTGGAATCAGAAATATCCAATATCTTATTCTGTGCATTGTCATTTTGCCATTACAATGGGTGGAATCAGAAATATCCAGTATCTTATTCTGTGCGTTGTCATATTGGCATTACAACGGGTGGAATCAGAAATATCCAATATCTTATTCTGTGCGTTGTCATTTTGCCATTGCAACGGGTGGAATCAGAAATATCCAGTATCTTATTCTGTGCGTTGTCATATTGGTATTACAACGGGTGGAATCAGAAATATCCAGTATCTTATTCTGTGTGTTGTCATTTTGCCATTACAACGGGTGGAATCAGAAATATCCAATATCTTATTCTGGGCGTTGTCATTTTGCCACTACAACAGGTGGAATCAGAAATATCCAGTATCTCTTATTCTGGGCGTTGTCATTTTGCCATTACAACGTGTGGAATCAGAAATATCCAATATCTTATTCTGTGCATTGTCATTTTGCCACTACAACAGGTGGAATCAGAAATATCCAACATCTTATTCTGTGCATTGTCATTTTGCCATAACAACGGGTGGAATCAGAAATATCCAGTATCTTATTCTGTGCGTTGTCATTTTGCCACTACAACAGGTGGAATCAGAAATATCCAATATCTTATTCTGTGCGTTGTCATTTTGCCATTACAACGGGTGGAATCAGAAATATCCAATATCTTATTCTGTGCGTTGTCATATTGGCATTACAACGTGTGGAATCAGAAATATCCAATATCTTATTCTGTGCATTGTCATTTTGCCACTACAACAGGTGGAATCAGAAATATCCAGTATCTTATTCTGTGCATTATCATTTTGCCATTACAACGGGTGGAATCAGAAATATCCAGTATCTTATTCTGTGCGTTGTCATATTGGCATTACAACGGGTGGAATCAGAAATATCCAATATCTTATTTTGTGCGTTGTCATTTTGCCATTGCAACGGGTGGAATCAGAAATATCCAGTATCTTATTCTGTGCGTTGTCATATTGGCATTACAACGGGTGGAATCAGAAATATCCACCATCTTATGCTGTGCGTTGTCATTTTGCCATTACAATGGGTGGAATCAGAAATATCCAACATCTTATTCTGTGCGTTGTCATATTGGCATTACAACAGGTGCAATCAGAAATATCCAATATCTTATTCTGTGCATTGTCATTTTGCCATTACAATGGGTGGAATCAGAAATATCCAGTATCTTATTCTGTGCGTTGTCATATTGGCATTACAACGGGTGGAATCAGAAATATCCAGTATCTTATTCTGTGCGTTGTCATTTTGCCATTGCAACGGGTGGAATCAGAAATATCCAATATCTTATTCTGTGCGTTGTCATTTTGCCACTACAACAGGTGGAATCAGAAATATCCAGTATCTTATTCTGTGCGTTGTCATTTTGCCATTACAATGGGTGGAATCAGAAATATCCAATATCTTATTCTGTGCGTTATTTTGCCATTGCAACGGGTGGTTACGGGGTGTAGGTGTGCAACGTCATGGTGTGACCTTGATTTGACATTTGACCTTGTCATAGTGACTTTGACTTATAAAATCTTGTCCGGGCTATATCTCGGAAACCGTAAGGTATAAGAAGTTGATACTTGGTAGGGACATTGGTTAGGGGATTTTGGTGTGCAACGTCATGCTCTGACTTTGATTTGACCTTATACCTTGCCGTAGTGACCTTCACCTTAAATATCTTGTTGCACTTTTGTGTCTGTCTTTTGATGCAGATTAAGCACTGTTAAAGTCACATTTAAATTCATTAAGAATTTAACTTTTGCAACTTCCTATTGTAACAGATCAAGTTTCATGAAGTGAGCCACAGTCTTTGCTCCAACAGCACACATTAGCATTCATTGAATATATTGCCACTTCTGTATACATGGTAATATTCAAAACATCCAAACCATAATTCGGCCATGCCAGATGTAGATAAAGAGTGATTAGTGCTGTCGTCCTGTTATTGAATTGTCTTGTTTTAATACTACATCTTTACATACATTATCTTTCTCTTAGACATTATTTTCACTATTTAAACATTATTTGGACCTTTATACAACTGACAGTGCTCTGAAAGTATCCTGAACTTTGTACTGATACACTACTTCTATATCTCGTGTATATTTCTCTAGGCTGTGGGGTACGGGCATCTCTGATGCTATTTTCTGGTTTGCTATTGCAATGGTTGGAACTTTGACTATCTTAATCTTTGCTTTCTTCAGACAATGCATAGTATTTCATTGGTCGCATATGTTATAATGTTAATTTGTTTTGGTTTTTCATAACAGGTGAGAAGAAGCATGTCATCAGATTTCATGATGACCGCAAAATTAAACATGGTTCTCCCATTTCATTGGATGGAATGCCTTTTATGGTTGTCGGTCATCGCTTGATGGAATGTCATCAGGGTCCACAGCATCGAAAAGGCTCCACAGATGAGGTGATTTCTAAGCCACATGAAGTTTTGTAAACTCTATTATCATCTTCAATTCAACTAATATCATTAAATTGGCCTAGAATTTTGCAAGAGACACCATATTTTGAATTAATTCTATCCATCGGTGGATAATATGGATTTCGTTTCGCTATGCCGCCACCACAGTGTGTAGAGAGATTTCACCGTTATGCTCTAACAAGAAAAATATTATAGCTAGCCTTCTCAAATTTGCAGGATATATTAATAACCATAAAATCTTGCCTGGGAATATTTTTGGCCTCATTTTGAAAAACAAGATGTCCGCCAGGGACGTTTATTCGACTTTAAGCAAGAACTTTTGTTGGCCCTCTAGAGCAAAGGGTATTATAGGTAGAGATCTCAAATTCGCAGGATTATAAAATCTTGACTGGGAATATTTTTGGCCTCATTTTGAAAAACAAGATAGTCACCACGGGTGTTTCTTTGTCAATCATGAAAAGTGCTTATATCACTTTTATTAGTGGTCCTAGAGCTTTGGGATGGTAAACCAACCTATAGGAAATCATGGGCTGGAAATTTTTTGGTGTGGTCAGATTTGACCTTGGACCCCTCCAAGGTCAGACGAGGATAGCCCAACTTAAAAGTGCTTATAACTCACTTATTATTGGTCCCAGAGGTTTGGGATGGTAAACCAACTCATAGGAAATCATGGGCTGGCAATCTTTTGGTGTGGTCAGATTTGACCTTGGACCCCTCCAACTTAAAAGTGCTTATAACTTGCTTATTATTGGTCCTAGAGGTTTGGGGTAGTGAAACAACCTATAGGAAATCATGGGCTGGAAATCTTTTGGTACGGTCAGATTTGACCTTGGACCCCTCCTTCAAGGTCAAACGAGGATAGGCAAACATAGAAGTGCTTATAACTCAATATTGGTCCTAGAGGTTCGGGATGGTAACCAACCTATAGGAGATCATGGGCTTGGAATCTTTTGGTGTGGTTGGATTTGACCTTGGACCCCTCCTTCAAGGTCAAACAAGGATAGCCAAACTTAAAACTGCTTATAACTCGCTTATTATTGGTCTTAGAGGTTTGCAATGTTAAACCAACCTATAGGAAATAATCATGGGATAGGAATCTTTTGATGTGATCCAATTAGACCTTTTGCCCCTCTTTCAAGGTCAAATGAGGATAGCCAAAATTAACAGTGCTTATATCTCACTTATTGGTGTTCCTAGAGGTTTGCAATGTCACACAAACCTATAGGAAATCATGGGCTAAGAATCTTTTGACATGGTCAGATTTCACCTTGGGCTCACCTTAAGTGATGTTTGAATGGCTGTGGTGAGTTTTCTTTCTGGTGGATACAATTTGCATCGGTTCTCCGATGCGTAGGTGTAGTTTAAAATGGTTATTGTTTCTAACCTTTCCAATATTATTGAACACTGGGAAACATAATTTTACAGAAATTATTCCTTGACCGAAACATGTTTAAAGAAATTGTATATCCAGTAAAATTTTGGACCAAACCCAAGTTCTACTTTATAGCAGAGGGGATTTAACTATTTTCTCCATTCCTTTTGAGAAGAGATCCTCAAGCATGGTGACTGTTTCCATGTTAACTCCTGTGTTTTTTCAAAGCATGTCAAATTTGTCATTGTTTGACAAGTGAGCTCTCTGTCAGAGTGGCCTTTTTGACTAAAATACTTTGTTTTACTGCACATTCAGGTTGATGGAGATCATCCATACCAGCTAGCAGCACACAAAAAAAAGGTTACTGGGTCCAAGAAAAGAGGCTGTCCTGCTGCCATATATCTTCGAGAAGTGGTTGCTTTCCCAACTTACCAGGTAACTTTAAAAGTTCAGATAAAATATTGCTTGCCATTTATGTATCGATGTAATTTGCTATTTGTTTACAAATTTTTTACTTTACACTACACTTTTTCTCCTCTTTCTTTGTAGGTAATGGAATGTTCTGTCATGTTTATGTCATAGGTACTAATGAAGCGGCCCTCAGGGGCGCTTATTTGGTTTCGCCTAAGTTCGACTGATCGCCGCCGCAGGATTATGGTCTCCCTTGAATAATTTCTAGGGCTTTCAAATTTATTTATCTATCTTCAAAACATTGGATTATTAGAGTTCTAGCCTCCAACCTCTGAGGTCGCCGGTTCGAATCTCGGGCCGGGCGCTTCATGTTGGAAATTTGGTAGTTACTTGCTGATGCCCGGTGGTTTACAGTGCGGTGTGCACTTGTTTCCTCCACCTGTAAACTACCCGTCGCAATATGACCCTGGCTGTTGAACGCGACGTAAAACCACAAATAAATGAGAAAAAAAACATTGGATTAACTATTTTTAATTTATATATCTTCAGATACATAGGGTTCACAACAGGTGTTGCTTGGGAAAAACAGTTTGCAGTTTTGAGAAAATGTAATGGCATTTTCATCTAGATAGATCATGAGCATAATTTTGATATCCTTTCTAAACTAATTGGGATATTGCACATTTAACTTTGTAGATTTATATTCATTGTTCAAACCTTATTTCATAATGACTTTTTTAATTCAGCGTTAAGCAAATTATCATTTCCACAAAGAATGCGGGTACCAAGGCATGTTGATCATAAACTTACTTTTATACTTCACCTTGATTTGAGAGTAAAACATTTAAATACTGCATGTCTTAGTGCTAGTAGTTAAACTAAATACAATCTTTTTCATACAGATTCCCCAAAACACAGCTTATCACAGAGCTCAAAAGTCTGCACAACTTAGAAGAGACATGGCTTCTCCTGATTTCGATGCAACAGTAATGAGGGTCATTTTCATTGATCTGCCCCCAACTGATAAACACAATTTTCACATTATGGGAGATGTAAGTATGGCAAAGCATTTTTTTATTGCGTTAATACATCCTATCCAATGGACAATTGCTTTACTGGTCAGTAGTGTGCATTCGCTAGGTGGCGCATCATACTTGCCTCCTGTCTAGACAGAGTGACGTCAGTTCATCTTTTTCGTTGTCTAAACAGATTTAGACCCCTAGTAAGCTGGTAGTGGGGTTGGTTGGGAGGGCCTTGCCTGTCCATTGGATAGGGTATGAACTTGAAAAATTTAATTTACTTATTAAATTTGCAATTTTATTGTGTTAATACATCCTATCCAATGGACAATTGCTGAATAACTACCGCTTGGTCGGAGGGTAAGTTACTAGGGACTTAGGTGAACTCATAAATGATAAGAAAATTCCCTCTGGCCTAGGTTAACTTTCAGTCAGGAACCTGTAGGCCCTTGGTCGGATACCAGTGCCTGGTTGCCGGGGGTATACCGACGTTGCCCCCCCCTTTTAACAGACCTGCTCTGAGGTAGGGGAAGAGAGGGATGAGTTCAGTCCCAGAAGGCAATAACCTCCCAAAGGCAGGAGTGTAGTTAGCTCCAAGAACTATCAACACTACATATATACAAATCTCAATATAAGGGCTAATTGTGGATCTGCTGAGCAGTAAGAAGCTTGTCTAGCACTACGTCTGGCTTTTAGTAAGGTCCCGGATGTCCTAGAAACTATTGTGTTTGCTATTGTGATGGCCTACTCGAACAAGTTTTTTTTAACGGTTTCGTCTGCTGGTTTCTAGACGTGAAAGCAAAATTAAAGTATATATATTTATTCGTCTGCTGGTTTATCACGCAGTCACTGTTAATGTAAAATCGTTGTCTGCACATCTACGTGACTTCATTCATCGAAGCTTGACAGTTAATTTTAAAAGTATTTCTGAACCAATCACATTGCTTGACAGATATTTCTGTAGCCTCAGCCTTACTCATTTGATCTGGCAGAGACAATGAAAATATGCACAACTCCGTAGTTCTACATTCAACCACTCGAAGGCGCTTTGGGTTTCCATTTTCTAGAAGTTATCACGTGATTTCATTTTTTCTGTCAATCCGTTTCTTATTTTGGAAGAAGTTGTCTTCCAAATTGTTTCACAGTCTATTTACAAAATAAGCCAGTTCGCTACTGTAATCTTATTTTATTCTACATTCTAACATGACACGGATGTGTCCTCGATTCTGATTGGCTAAACGACGAAATACTTCATCGGGTATTAATACAGCATATGTATTTTACTGGGGAAGTATTTCGTCGTTTAGCCAATCAGAATCGAGGACACATCCGTGTTATGTTATAGTGGCATGTTATAATACAGCATAACCTCTGATTCCCTATTATCGCTCATTATGGCTATCGTAATATTGTAGAAAAACACACGAATATTTTATTTAAATACTTACAATTTGCTTCTGTAAAATATCCATATACTAACACTTTAATTATGTCTTCCAAATTGTTTTATATTTACAAAATAAACCAGTTCGCTACTGTAATCTTATGCTATTTTATTATATCAATGCTTCAAAATTAAAACATGTCTTCTCACTTCAGAATCATATTTCAAACTGCGCATCTACGGTACAGACCCTTTATATTTATATCCCCAGACGAAAGTCGGGGATATATTGGATTCAGGTCCGTCGCGCCGCCGCCGTCGCCGCCGCCGCCGTAGAAATTTCCTTGTGGACGCGATAACTCAAAAACAAATTAATATTTTTTTTTCAAACTTGGTACACATGTTAAGGGTGCCCAAAGGAAGATCCCTATTTTAAGGTGACCTTAAACTCCCAGTAAAAAAGAACTTATGGCCACCTTAAGGTCAGAAATTGCACTTTTGGCCACTTAGAGCCCTGTAGGTCACAAACTATGATGCTCAGCTGGCTGAAATTTTACCTGACAACACATTAATATGTTCTTAGTACATGTGCCGAAAATCATGACTTTAAGTTGAGGAGAAAATTGTGTTTGAGGCCCATAAATACCCCCAATTTTTTGCTATACTTTACACATATTTTGCCCTATAATTTGGAAGTGATAATTCTGATGAGTCTCAAACTGCGCTAGGTATAACTTTGATATGTAATCCTTGTCTGTAGAAAATTTTAGGGCTGTAGGTTTACCCAAAGGGGTCGACTTAAGGTCTCAAAAGTGCCCACAGAGACCCAATTTATGCACTTTTTGCCACTTTCAAGCACTGTAGCTTTCAAACTATGTCTCTCATCTAAGTTAAATATCATCTGGGAATATATCTATGTGTTTTCTTATATGTGCCCCAACATTTAGGCCTTTAATAGACAGTTAACCTGTGTATCAGGACCATAAACACCCACCCGAGTGACCCTTATAAGACATTTTTCACATCTTTTTCCCTGTAACTTGGAAATGGTAAGTCTGAGAAGTTTCAAACTGTATTAGATATATATTCTGTGTGTAATCTTAGTATGTAACAGATTTTAAGTCTGAAGCTTTAATTTTGAAGGTCAAATTGAGGTCTCTAAAAGGCTCCCAAAGACCCAATATTTGGACTTTTTGCTACTTTTAAGCCCTGTGACTGTCAAACTATGTGACTGATAGAGCTCAAATCCTATCTGAGAAGATATTAGTATGTTATTTTTATATGTGCCAAAAATTAAGGCTTTAAGAAGACATTTAACCTGTGTATGAGGACCATAAATCCCCACCCGAGTGACCATTTTTAGACATTTTTCACATATTTTTCCCTGTAACTTGGAAATGGTAAGTCTAAGAAGTTTCAAACTGTATTAGATGCATATTCTATGTGTAATCTTAGTATGTGACAAATTTTAAGTCTGAAGCTTTAATTTGAAGGCCACATTTAGGTCTCTAGAAGGCCCCATAAAGACCCAGTATTTGGACTTTTTGCCAATTTTAAGGCCTGTCACTGTTAAACTATGTGACTGATAGAGCTGAAATCTCATCTGGGAATACATTATTATGTTCTTTTTACATGTGCCAAAAATCAAGGCTTCAAGTAGACATTTAACCTGTGTATGAGGACCTTTAACACCCACCTGAGTGACCCTTTTAAGACATTTTTCACATATTTTGCTCTGTAACTTGGAAATGGTAAGTCTGAGAAGTTTCAAACTTTATTAGATACATATTCTATGTGTAATCTTAGTATGTAACAAATTTTAAGTCTGAAGCTTTAATTTGAAAGCCACATCGAGATCTCTAAAAGGCCCACAATGACCCAATATTTGGACTTTTTACCACCTTTAAGCCCTGTAACTGTTAAACTATGTGATTGATGGAGCTGAAATCCCATCTGGGAATGCATTATTATGTCCTTTTTACATATACCGAAAATCAAGGTTTTTAGTAGACATTTAACCTGTGTATGAGGGCCATAGACACTCGCCCAAGTGCCTTTTTTGACATTTTTTCCGTATTTTGCCCTGTTATTTGGAAATGCTTAGTGTGACAAGTCTTAAACTGTATCATATATGATTTTTGTTTGTTATGTATGTCCCCCCAAAAAGTTTCAGATCTGTAGTTTAATTGCTAAGGTCTCTTTAACAATTGTAAAATGCTCACAGAAACCCAATTTATGGATATTATGCCACTTTAAAGCCCAGTAACTGTCAAACTATGTGGGTTATAGAGCTGAAATCTTTGAATTTTTAAAAGGAAATGCCTGTCTATTTAAATTTTGAATATTAATAATGTTATGGCTATCTTAGTCTTTTAAGAACTTATTTTTGTGTGTTATACCTCTGCTTGCTGAGTTTTTCACTTTTTAAAATGAAACTGGTGAAACATATTGAAGTAGACAAAATGGACACTTTAAGTGAGCTTTAAGTCCCAATATTAATGAAATTATATCCTTATGTAGTAAAACTAGGGGATTTTTAACCCTCAACTAGCCCAGTTTTATTCAACTTGCCTCAGTTAATTTTGGCACAGCTCCTACAGTTATGAACTCATTTCAGTTGATAATCACATACTTAAAATTCTCAATTCTTTTTGTATTTGAGTACCCCTTTTATATAGATTGTTTGTTTACCATTTATGCTCAACCCACATCCCCCCACCCGGATTCCCCCCACCCACCTCTGGGACCTCCAGCTATATTGAGTGACACTAAATAAACAAAGGTATTTAATGATATCAGATGAGAAACAAAGAACTCAATGGGGTTGCAGATCTTGTGTAATAGTGAGAGAGGTGTGGAAAAGGGGAGAGGGGTGGGGGTGGGAGGTGGTGGGCTTCATTACATATAACACAAAGGGGAGTCAGAACTGAGATTGTGTCACATATTTAGGTTGCATATATATGGACCACATATATAGGTATAGAGGAAATGAATAACTGAAAACAATTTGCAAATTCTAAAAATAATATAATAAAATAATAATATAAATAATTTTTTTTAAAATAATATTTTATTTGTGAATATAGAAACAGATATGCGCTTTTGGGATTATGAATTTTAGAATGGACATTGAATCATCAATCATTTAAATACTTTGAAGGAAGATTGAAAAATATGATGAGTTGAGTTAAAAATAATATTTTATTTGTCAACAAATATAGAAACAGATATGCTCTTTTGGGATTATTATTTTAGAATGGACATTCAATCATCAATCATTTAAATACTTTGAAAATAGGTTTAGAGTTATCATTGCAGGAAGATTGAAAATATAATTTGAGTTATGTATTCGGCGTCTGGGGATACACCATCTTCCTTGGGGAGATATAAACAGAGCAGATTGATGTGCTGAAGTTCATATAATAATGGGTAATTATGTTTTAAAAAATTCCCGATCAAAACCTGTGGCGTGAGTGATGACCTGTCTGGGGATATGTTGGCGCCGAGTTGGCCCAATCTAGTTGTAAACCTTTCACATCACGCCACTACAAATACCCATCTCGCCACACAAATCTGAAACCTTCTCTGAAAGCGGTTTCCAAATGCGGGCGATAATACCGAGTTTACAGATTTCAACACCCAGTGCTGTGCTGATATTCGACTCTGTGGTTGGCAGAAAGCCAGCCACTGCACCCTTGTTTTATGTTGCAGAAATGTATTTTAGGTGCATTAATAGTATGTTTTCATAATTTCTTTAATTAATTTGTGCAAGTTTTCAATTTAATTGTATTATCGCCCACAGCTTATGTTAACTGTCCCGACATTGAAATATTCATCAAATCACTGCTCGAAATTTTTGTTCGATATCGATTGACAAAATGGCATGCCATCCCCACACTAGTGTAGCCTGAAAATCCTAATTTGTGAGTATCTTGTTCTGTTAGTCTTCAATTTGTGTCCCTTTCCTTTCATACTACAGGCAGCAAACCTCAAACTTCCAGTTGATGCACGTGTGGTCTCTCATGTGAATACTTTGGTTGAGGATGGTGTGTTTAGTATCCATGAGATGAAACGCCATGTGAAAATATTTGTTAAGAATCTTTTTGGAAATGATCCACTTCCGAAACAAATCAACCGCAGATTTTACCCCAGCAGAAGTGATTTGCGAAAAATGATATACAGGCAGAGGTGCAGACTTCAAAAGGGTCTCTTGGACCAAGAGAATCTGTCTACTAAGCTGGATCAGTGGAAAATGGAACGACCATCAGATGATTTTTTTTTCCGTGCCTCCTCCTCTGTCCAATAGCCAACCATTGAAGATGCAGAAGACTGTGGGAGCGTCATTACAGATGCAGATCAAACACTGTTGTTTATATACCAGACTTCCTGGCAGAAGAAATTACTTTTGAGGTATGGTCAGGACACAGTGTTTTTGGATGCCACATACAGAACCACCAAGTATGCACTGCCCCTTTTCTTCCTCTGTGTCCACACTAACAGTGGTTACATTGTTGTGGCCACTCTCATTATGGAGACAGAGGATTCTACATCATTATCTGAGGCACTGAGTCATTTGAAGAAAATGAACCCTTTGTGGAATCCTGTCAACTTCATGATCGATGCCTCAGATTTGGAAGAAAAGGCCATCACTGAAGTTTTTCCAGGTAATATTTAAACATTGTGATATACTAGTACAGCCTATTTCTTCCTAGTGTTTAACAGTACTTACTTTTGCTGGATCCAACAAACATAGTGCTTTTTCTTTATCATCTCTTAAAAGGGGCCACGGTGGCAGAGTGGTAACACTCGCGCCTCCCACTTCTGAGGCCGGGGTTTGATCCCTGTCATGGCCTCAAGTGGGAAAGCTTGTAGTTGCTTGCCGTTGGTCGGCATTTTACAGTACAGAACCCTAACGAACTGTATGTACTGGTTTCCTCTGCCCTTCCAACTACCCGTCATGATATGACCTAAATTAGTTTAAATCAAAATTTGAAGCTAATCTTTTAATGGGGTAATTACTTGGAATTTTATTTTTAACATTTTTTTTTCAAATTTATATTGTACTTAATTTCTGTGTTTCACTTTTTAAGGAAGAAATATCTGCATTTGTGACTTCCATATGAAGCAGGCATGGCGCCGTTGGACATCCAGCTTGAAAAATAATGTTTCTCATTGTCAGGATGAAATTCTAAAGTTGCTTCATGTAAGATTCTGCTTTAACTTGGAGCAAAATGTCATGTTCACCATATTATGCTTTCATTTCAGTTAAATTTTAGTGTCAGAAAGCTACAGGAACTTGATACTTAGTAGAGACATTGCTGTGGGGGATATGGACATGACTCTGCAGTGTCTGACCTTTCATTGGACATTTTTCTTTGTTATAATTAACTTTACCTTTAATATAATTTTTGGGCTATATCTATAAAACTGTAATTAAGCGTCCCTGAAAGGGCGCTTATTTGTTTTCGCCTCAGTTTCCTCGCCGCCGCCGCCTCATTATGGTCTCCCTTGAATATCTCTCTTATTATTAGAAGGTTTCAAACCATATTTGGCACTTATATACCTTAGGCGTGTGAAAATTTTTCTGCATGCTTACATTGGACCTTTGACCTTTATGAAGTTAACATGATCAAAAACAATTTTTTTAAGCAGTCATCGCAGTTCAGGAAAAACTACTTGCTACACAGCCTTATAATTTGACACACCTGTTCATACTATCAAAAACGCGAGCTGATTAGATTTTGGGAGCAATCCCTTGAAAAATGTCACATTTATGGGTGATTTCCTCACACCTTCCAATCTGAGAGCCTTAAATTTAGGTCAACCCCCCTATTATCTTCGTAAGTATTGCATGTAGAGCCATAAAATGTATTGGGAGGTAATAGGAAACCATATGTGGAGAGTCTAAATAGCCGGTCAGTTTTACCCCACGGCCCCCCTTATGGGTCAAACTGGGGTCATAAAATAGCTGAATTTGAGTTTTTGCCTTAAATCTCCTTTATTGTTGCTTTTATAGCTTCAGAATGTATTAAGAGGTATTGGGAAAGCATATGTGGAGAGTCTAAATAGCTGGTCAGTTTTACTCCACGGCCCCCCCTTATGGGTCAAACGGGGGTCATAAAATAGCTGATTTTGAGTTTTTGCCTTAAATCTCCTTTATTATTGCTTTTATAGCTTCAGAATGTATTAAGAGGTATTGGGAAAGCATATGTGGAGAGTCTAAATAGCTGGTCAGTTTTACCCCACGCCCCCCCCCCCCTTATGGGTCAAACTGGGGTCATAAAATAGCTGATTTTGAGTTTTGCCTTAAATCTCCTTTATTGTTGCTTTTATAGCTTCAGAATGTATTAAGAGGTATTGGGAAAGCATATGTGGAGAGTCTAAATAGCTGGTCAGTTTTACCCCACGGCCCCCCTTATGGGTCAAACTGGGGTCATAAAATAGCTGATTTTGAGTTTTTGCCTTATATATCCTTTATTGTTGCTTTTATAGCTTCAGAATGTATTAAGAGGTATTGGGAAAGCATATGTGGAGAGTCTAAATAGCCAGTCAGTTTTACCCCCCGATCCCCCCTTATAGGCTAAACTGGGGTCATAAATAGCTGCTTTGGAGTTTTTGCCTTATATCTCCTTTATCGTTGCTTTTATAGCTTCAGAATGTATTAAGAGGTATTGGAAAAGCATATGTGGAGAATCTAAATAGCTGATCACTTTTATCCCCTGACCCCCCCCCCCCACCACCCCCACCCCATGGGTCAAACTGGGGTCATAAAATAGCTGATTTCGAGTTTTTGTCTGATATCTCCTTTGATGTTGCTTTTATAGATTGAGAATGTATTAAGAAGTATTGGGAAAGCATATGTGGACAGTCTAAATAGCCGGTTAGTTTTACCTCCTGACCCCCATGTATGGGTCAAACTGGGGTCATGAAATAGCTTTTGCCTTTATTGTTGCTTTTATGCTTTCACAATGTATTAAAACCTATTGCCAAACCCTGTGGACAATCTAAATAGCAATACATACTTGCACACATGATTATATATGAAGTTATCAATACTCGTTACTGAAATGCTTTGTAGCATTTACACAAAGTTTACTAAAGTTGCATCCAATGCTGTACATCCAATGTATAACACTTTCTCCAGCTTGTCTATGTCTACAACGCTTGTTTATGTTAATTAAAGAAGACCTTTGTAGGATTTTCCCTGTCATGATATCACTAAGGGGGTTGGTTTATGTAAGAGTACGGTACAGCTTTGTGCATTCTTAGCTTTACAGCATGCTTATTAAAACCACAAGGCATTTTAAACTCTCAGGGACGCTTCGCTTTTGTTAGCAAAAGCATTCATCTAGTTTGTGTTGATACTTAACAAGAACACTGATTGGAGGGTATTGACATGTAATTTGATGGTATGATCTTGGATGTCACACAATATATTCAAGTGCCACTTTTGACAGATTTCTCCTATCAGAAAAATAGATGGATTTGCACAACTGATGGTTAGATGTAGTTTAACTAATTTTGCTATCTTTCTAAAATCTGACGTGATCCCACCCAGAGGTAAAACTCTCGTGCTGTCAAATTAGTTGATTCCAAATGTAGGGAACTGATAATGTGATATCAAAAGTGCACAAATGTTTGTGTGACACGCAATACATTAAAAAACACATTTAAAAACACCACAACCAAAAATAAGACCTTAGTATGATGACTGCACTTCACCTTGAAACAGGATAAAGGGTCAGATTCACGACTTGGAAACGATTTGCAGACTGACTTTTTCACATTCCAAACTCTTAGCCAAAGTCATAATTGCAGTTTTATGTTCCATTCAACAACTATGCTCATATTGGGAGTATACCTCAACACTGCAACCTGTAACAAATGAACTCACACAAAAGTGAATGCCTGTGACTAGATACCAAACTTGCCAGCTGTTAAACCTTCTGTTAAAGTCTTTTGTATGTGATGACCTGCATTTGACCTTAAAAGATGTGAAATGGGCTGCTATTTCACTATTTCCTTTTGAAGATGAATCTAGATTACGCTCTTGTAACATTTCATATCCATATACATGTTGTGCACATCCGATAAAGTTATTTGGTAAAACATGTATTAACATTGTTTCTTTCTAAATTTGTGGAAATTATCTTCCTAAATGAATGAAATTGGAGATTTGTGTAAAAACATAATGCATGGACTGATGCATACATATATATGTAAGGTCATTTTAATCTCTGAAGCATTAGCTGAAGGGATCTTTATATCCAAGGTACCCCAACTTTTTCAGCAACTAGCTGAATCACTGACGGAACAAGAATATGATCAAAACCTACAAAACTTGAAGAAAAGTGATGTGTGGACAAAAAACCCAAGGTTTCAGAGGTACCTAGAGAACGAATGGCTAAAGAATGATAGGCATAAGGTTTGTTTTTCTGTATGTAGATATTATAAATAATATATGATTGGTAAAAGATTGAGTGCAATTCTTTGTGAACATATATATGTTACAGTGAATTTGTGTAATCACGAATTCCCTGAATGCTTTTAGGGAATTCGCGAAATCCCTAAATGTTACAGTGAATTTGTGTAATCACGAATTCCCTGAATGCTTTTAGGGAATTCGCGAAATCCCTAAATGGACCAGGGAATTCGTGAATTCACTAAAATGTCTAGGGAATTTGTGAAATCCCTGAAAGTTTAGCTAGGGATTTCATGAAATCCCTGAATATATTTTAATTTGCTAACATTTATTAAATAGAAAAAATTAATGCACATAATTCATTATTATGTTTCTGTAGGACCATAGGTATAACACCATTAAATAATATGATAGGAGTAAGGTTTGTTTACAGATAAAAACTTACATTAAAGATGAAAGTTAATTATTTTTGGATAGAAGATTACTAAAATTGCTAACATTTATTGAATGACTATTACTCATTGTATCTTTAAAGGTCTGAACAAAACCTTTAATCTATCTAAACCTTAAACTACTTGGGATTACATGCCCTTCCATTGGTGCTTTTGATCTCCAATACCAAAACCTTGAAGGGGTTAAATATTTACTAATACACAGTAGGCCATGTAACTTATTCCTTGTAATACTTGTGTTTCATTTTTGGCTACGTATATAAAAAATTCTGCATTCTTTGATGATGGACTTGAAAATTGATGCCACTTATGCCTAATTTCGACTTACACTGGTTCTAGTTTTACTGACTCCACTGTAATCCAATTATCTTTTACAAGTTTGTCTTGCATGGTATGGTAGCATAACATTGAATCTCTGATATTGTAAATATGGAAATCTCAAATCTTACTCTCAAAAAAAACCCAATTGTATCTCAATTTTGAAAACTTCACAATGAAAATTTTTTTATAAAAAGATTCATTAATTAAAATTCTTGGGAAAGTGTGTTCCAGTTGAGACTTAACTTGAAAAATGTACTTGATTGTAATGTGTAAATAATGCAGAAAAAAGTTTGTCAATAATTATTATATAATATGTTCTTTAACAGAAATGGGTCTGGGCTTTCAGAAGTCAGTCAATGATGTTTGTGGTTACTACCAACAATGGAATTGAATCCCAGAACAATGTGTTCAAGCACGAATATCTTGCCCCTTTTAGAGTGAAGTCCCTAACAGGACTTGTTTCATGCCTTGTGGATGATTTTTTTGTAGATTCATATCGTAGGTAGGTAACAATGAACAAAAATTGTTATAAGAGGATTGAGCTTAATTTTCAATGTTGTATGAAGTATTGCATAATGTTAATTTTAAACACCTGTTGACTTTGTGCTAACTAAACTCGGGTTCTGTTTTCCTGTCAAATAGAAAGTTGCTTTATTTTTATTCATCACCTGGGGCCGTATTCATAAAGAGATCTTAAGTCTGAGACAAAAAATAGTCTCAGCTTTGAGATTAGGTCTCAGCTGAGACCAAGTCTCAACTTTGTATTCACAAACAGGTTCTCAGCTGAGACCAAGCTGAGACCAGTCTCAAGTTTTTCTAATGTAAACAAACTATAAAGTTGCAAATATATCCAATATTTTTAAAAGATCAATAGTTTTTGTGTGTTTTAATTCTTAACAAAAATCATACTGTCTATTAAAACAAAAAAATAAATTGAAAATTGTGTCAACTGTTGTTTATTTTTCATGTCACATGATCTACTTCTTTGTTGCTATGCAGTCAGAGAACTCTGATGAAAAGTGTCTCAAATTAAGGCACTTTTGAAACCAAAGTTTGGGCTATCAGTTGTTACAAAAGTTTATTCTAAGTATTATGTATGTTGTAAATTATTTCTACTATACATTAAGCCATACAAAGTAAAAACATGAATCTCAGTTAAGATGAAATAATGCTTGAGACTTTTACCACAATATTTGAGACAACTATGTACCAGTCTTAAGTTTGAGACCAAATCTGAGACTAAAATTGGTCTCAACTATTTTGTGAATAGCAACAAATTTGAGACCAAAAACAGTCTCAGATTTGAGATCAAAACCTAAGACTTGAGACAAAATTTGGTCTCAGCAAGTTTTATGAATACCGGCCCAGAAGTATTATCATATTCTGGCATCATATCTGACTGCATTGTCAAATTATGAAACTTGTAGGTCTTAGTGCAATATTAAAACTTAATCATTTCAGCATTTTTGTTTTATATGAGAAATATGTACTAATTCATTAGCCCACACCCAAATCATTCTCTTCGTTTTTTGTTATTGGCCAAAGGTAAGAGTCACTGTAATCAGATATTTACAGTGGCCTTCTGGATTAGCAGTTTTCATGTAATAATAGGCTATCAGCTCTATGCAGTTTTGACTCCCATAACTGAAAAATGCCGCGAGCCTGTACATTAGAAAGGTATTCGGGCTGTTGTTAAAGCCATGAAGTGTAGTTGGCCAGAGGTAGCATTATGCTTGTTACCTGATGTAATTATCTTGCTTTGTTTTTATGGTAGCTATTTAGAATCAAATGTGACAATGTCTGCTGGATGGAGGGAAGCCCTTCCACATATCCCAGATTTTCTTCATCACAGGCCCCTTAATATGGTGCGACACATAAGGACAGTCTCAGCAAAGGCGGCAGACATTTCAAGTGACATGGTGCAAAGCATGGCAGATGGAACATTTGAAGTAGATTCAAAGGGTCCAAACACATATATAGTCAGCCTTGGCTCAGATGGAGAACTTGTGATGCCATCATGTCAGTGCCGGGAATTTCAGAAGAGCCATCTTATATGTAAACACTTTTGTGCTGTCTTTCAACACTGTGATGTGAATTGGAACTCCCTTCCTGAATTCTACAGGAACAATCCACTCTTTGTTGTTGATTCCGACTGTGTATGTCATACTGCTGAGGGTGTAGCTATCATGAGAGACAGTTCAGTTTCCTTGGACGGTGCTTCTTCAACTTGTAACCCCAGCACAACAGCTCAAATTCAGTCAGAAAGAAGCGATTGTGACCCAATTCCAGATACTTCTTCCTCAGAAAAGATTAACCTGGTTTCTGAATCAGGCACTGATGATTTTGTACTTTCTGCTTCACATCCAGCTGGTCAGTCAGAAGTAAATCTTGGTGCCAAAAGAATTAGACAAGCAACTAGCAGAATAAACAGCCTTTCATACTTATGCACATCCACAGCTGTCCTCCGTAAAGCGAAGGAAAGTTTGGATCAAATCATTAAAGATTTGTTGAATGCCTGTCCAAAAGAAGGCGGAATTCTTCTGGTTCCACAAGAAACCAAACAAAGCATTAAACAAAAGAAGCCCTGCAAAGTAAAATCCTTGCCCCTCCGGAAGAAGCGAAGGAAACTGACCAAAAGTTCATTCAATAAAGGTTTGATTTCTTCATTCTTTATCTTTTTTTTCAAACTAATGTGAGACAATGTAATGATTTAGCCTATTCAGTGCTTGGTTTGCTTTATTTTCAAGAACCTACCAAAACTGTCGCATATGAGGTTGTAGAATTGTGACAAAGTTTCATATGTCGCTTTGTTTTTGTTAGCAAAAAAATTTTCAGTCCAGTGTATGATCTCATTTTTGATGTCTACAGTTTCAGTTGGTAGTAGTGAAGAACAAAATCTGCCAAGTGTACCATTGAATGACAGAAACAGGCTTCTGGGAAGCTTGGAATTGAACCAAGATGATGTGCTGAAGCATAATTCTATTATGGAAGGTAATTTTTTTAAATACATACCTTTGAGATATTCTTTTTTCCCAATAAAATATTCTGTTCAGAACTTTTGCGTTTGACCCCACAGCCCTGAAGGGCTATCGGGGTATTGTTTTCACCCATGGTGTCTGGATGGGCGGGCAGGTGGCGGGAAATAAATTGTCCGGGAAGTATCTCAGAAACCGTAAGGTGTAGGAAATTGATACTTGGTAGAGAGATTGGTTAGGGAGTGTAGGTGTGAATCGTCATGGTGTGACCTTGATGTGAACTTTGACCTTGCCTGTAGTGACCTTGACCAATAAAATCTTGTCAGGGGTATATCTCGGGAAAACGTAAGGTGTAGGAATTTGATACTTGGTAGGGACATTAGTTAGGGGGTGTAGGTGTGCAGCGTCATGGTGTGACCTTGATTTGACCTTTGACCTTGCTGTAGTGACCGTGAGATAGAAAATCTTGTCCAGGCTATATCTCAGAAACCGTAAGGTGTAGGAAGTTGATATTTCCCCAGGCTGTGGGATACAGGCATCTCCGATGCTATCTTTTTTACTTTGTTTTAGGATTTAGTATGCCTCTTGATCTATGCATATTTCTGCATACTTGTATTACACCTAGTACTATTAAAACGTATATTAGGTATATAGTTTTATTTTCATAAGATTAACCATGTTATTTACATTGTTAATATTAACCTGCATTGTACAATATAACTGTAGGTGTTCATTTAGTTCGTTTTGCCAATGAGGGAAACAGCTGTTGGTTTAATTCCACTATCCAGGCAGTTTTTCACACACTTCTTTCTTCAGGTAAGAATTTTCTTAACGAGTAAAACACAAAAACTGCTTGTATCTCCTTAACTGTGTGAGATAGAGGGATTTCGTCAAAATTTTCGACCAACAGGGTATCTAAACAAAATAGTCTCTCCAATTTTCCAAAAATTTCCTCCTCCCCCAAAATGGAGGTCATATTCAATTTTTGACAAAAAATGCAATACACAAAATTGTAAGTATGGGCTCATATATGAGACATTTAGTGCTGTATACAAAATGCAAACATATGTGTGAATTTTAGAAATTCTTTATATAAGTGATATGCCTTATAATTACTGCTGAATATCACCTTGAACATTGTACTTTCTATAGTCTTTTAGATAGCAAGATGTTTTATCATGATATTTATAGTAACCAAGCCAAATTATATATTTCTAATTTTAATGCACATGAAAAATTAAATCAGGGACAACCAAATTGAAATTTAAAATACAATAGTAATAACAAATAATAAAAATTTGTTACATATAGATGTTCTGCTTTTAACTCTAAATTTTGCTCCTCATAGATAGTGCAAGACCAAAGAGAAATGACTCTTTCAATGTGATAGATGCTGTTTTGTCATTGTACAAAGTTTGTGCAGCCCAGCCTGATCTTGCGACTGTGGCAACTTCAAGTCATTTAGTGAGTAAATGCTTTTATCTATATTTGTTGTATCCATACTGTTTCTGTTATTGAATTTCATACCTTTATATATTACAGTAAATATGTGAAATCAGTAAATACGTGTATTTACTGATTTGGTCAGTAAACTTTTCAGTAAATACGCGTATTTACTGATTTATGACCTGTATTATTTCACAAGTTTACTGGTTTGACTTTCAGTAAATATGTGAAATGAAACTTTGATGTTTACTGGTTGTAACTATATAATATTAAGTGGGAAACCAAACTCTGAATTATATTGGAACCTTTTACTCTATTATGATCTCAGAATTTGCTAAGCATACTTCATTTTACAGTACATTACATGCAAATATGTTAACAAATATCACTGGGCTTTTAAATATTTATCTTTAAAAACTTTATATATGTGCTTTCTGTAGATATTTCATTTAAGCTTATATTATTTTCAATCCCACAGCTACAAAGGACCTATATGTCATCCCTACAAATGATTAAAGATCATGGAACTTTTCACTATTTTTTGTGACTGATACATAAAAAGTGTTTTTATTGAAAATAAATAAAAGTTTAAAAAAAAGAAATTAATTTAAATTTCTAAATTTTCACATATTTTAACTGTACTTTCATTCAGCAGAAATTTTACCTTATCATTTAAGACAGCATGATTTACACCCAAACAAGTCTGCATGTATTCTCAATCTGTTGTTAAACAGAGATTATCAGTAAGTTTTTTCTTTCTTTTATTTCAATCAAGGCTTAATATTTTGCCATTTTCTGGTAGACTTATGACTTTAGTGTAGGTAAAAGAATTGTTAGAAATAATGGCAAGTCCAGCTAGCCCCTAATTGGATTTCATCATAGTCTTTCAGAGGGAATTAATCTCTTTTAAGGCATATATGGTTGTGGTGTAGCTTCCTCTATTGAAGGGACAACATCAAAGGGAAGTTTTATCTAACCCTAATTATAGATAGTGCAGTAACAACGCGGCTCAACTTGGTCATAGTCGGTCGTGAGTGTTAAAATTACGATGCGTCAGTTCATATATTATAAAGATCGATTTTTCATCGAAACCTTTATAGTAGGGATGGGTCGGTAGGTCCGGTATCTCGGTATCGAAAGCATTTTAGTGAAATACCGTGACAAGATTTTAAAACCGCCACTTCACTAGCCAACACATACAATGGAAGGAAAAGTTAAAATATCAGAAACATACTCCAAATCTAAAGAAATTATAAGCTTTTATCACATATTTTCGTCCATTTGCAGACTTTTATAAGCGAAACGTTGAGCAGAACTGCCATGTTTTGGTTACGACACTTTATAACCTCAATTTCGTTTGTCAACTCGTATAAATGAAGGAAAACTTAAAATATTGGACAGAAACCAGAAATATGAAGATATTATACATTTTTAATTGCACAGTTTGTGCATTTATGAGCTTTTATTGCGACGTCGTTGAGGAAACGTCCATGTTTGTTTGGGGTGTACTAAAATGCGGAGTCCCGAATTCGGTACGGTTTTGCATTGGTGACCTCCTGATGTACATATTTTTCATACCGACCCATCCCTACTTTATAGTACACATAAAATCTTATGATGATTTGCATTTTTAAAGAAAGCAATAACATTTTTAAGTTGTGACGGATTTCAAGTGGAAACAACAATGGCTGCTTCCCTCAATTTTTTAACCGCAAATATAAATTCTCGCGAGATTCAGTACTTTATTGCTTAGGGTCAAAGATCAAACTTCAGAAATTCGTTTTTTATTTAAAACCGGCTCATTAATAAAGTAAATTTCTTCTGAAGTCCTGTATCAACACTACTATGTCTTTCGTCGGTTCAGTATTTCTTCACGACTTACACCACTAATTCTACATCTAAATTTTATTGGTGACCTTTGGAAAAGAAATACATGTACATTGTTAAAAATATATTGTTAAAAGTACAGTGAAATGCAGTTCTTGAACAAGAAATATATCCTGAACTTTGTACTGATACAGTATTTCTATTTCTCATGGTGTTAAAAGTCTTTCCCCAAGCTGTAGGGTACTGGCATCTCTGATGCTATTTTTGAAACTCCTACTTTACTGTCATACTGCTAATGTAGTAATAAATCCTGATTGTGAGGGCGTTTGTTAAAGGATATATGATCAAAACAGCACTTCCGTTTTTCAGTGAGCCGTTATCGTCTGTTTTACCCCTGCTGATTCTATACGCACAGACGAGTTTTCGTTCACTGTGCACTTCCGGTCTTTATAATGGATGATCTTGTTTAATACTCTACCTTTACATACATTTTCTTTCTCTTATATGTTATTTTCTCTACTTAACATTATTTGGACCTTAATATAAGTGACACTGCTCTGAAAGTCTCCCGATCTTTGTTCTGTTTCACTGCTTCTGTATCTCATGGTGTTAAAAACTGTTCCCCCAGGCTGGAGGGTACGGGCGTCTCTGATGATAATTTATGCATTTTAGGCTTCCATCAATGAGACTTGCAAGTTCATACCAAATACACAACAAGATGCTGGAGAATTCCTGGCATTTCTTCTGTCAGAGATGATAGAACTAGGAATATTTCAACCAGTGAAGACCTCATGGGCCACCAGAATGTTGGACTGCAAACATGTATTTATTCAAGCATAATTTGTAATTTTATATCATTTTCTATGTTCTAGTGATGTTAACATTCTTCCTGATTTAATATTTTTTTCCTATTCATCAGGCAGTCTATCTTGCCATACTGTAGCCTTGTATGATTTATTAAATGCCCTTGTTAAGTTTATCAGCAATTCTGATGTTCAGAAGCCCTTGCCAAATTTAGACACAAAATGAATTCATTTGTTCACATATACTACTTAACTTGTTAATATTACACTGATCTGTATAATTTTTAAAGGTATCTGTGCAGGAAACATTGGCCTCTGTACTTCATCTCTCCCTGGCAGTTCCTTTAGAAGATGGAACAGACATTCAGCTGCATTCTATTGAGGAATGTCTGTATTCCTATTTCAACATAGAGGAAGAAATTGCAATGTAAGATTTTTTTTTCATAAACGCTTGCCTACTTAACTTGAAATGAATACTTGCAACAAATTGATTGTTGTTGTGTGGCCAAGTTCCTGTCGTGGTCAAATACTTTTTGTCTGTTTGACACTTGGATAGTATATGTTTAATGCAACAGTCAATGCAAGTTTTGGAACCTATGTCTTAAATGGCCATATCGTTTCCCAAAGTGATCTGACGTCTACACGTTGAAGCTGGGCTAGTATTACTATACAGGTAGGTACAAGACTTGTACTACCAAGATACAAAGTCTGTCTTTTTGAGCCTTAAGTACAACTTTATAATCAGAAAATCAATCCTGTGTTGTTCATTATTTTGTCATAAATTTTTATAATTTGTAGGAAGTGTTCCAGAGATGCTTGTGGAAAAGAGGGCAGAGCATTGAAGAAACAATCTCTTCTGCAATGTGGGAAATATCTGCTGGTATCACTGATGAGGTTTAAACAAAGTCACAGTGGAGCTAAGAAAATGAATGTCCCTGTGAAGATCAATCGGTAGGCATGGTCCTTGTTAAACATCCCACAAGGGACGCTTGTTTGTATTTAGGGGAGAGGGGAGAGAGAGTGAGTCTGCAGGTTCCTGTATTTTCTGTTGCTCAAAGCTCGGCAAGCACTGGGAGCATTCTCTTCAAATTTAGCACACATATGCAGTAGCCCTGGGAAAAATGTTTGAATATGGTGTCATGACATTTCAGACCAATAGGAGAAGTCGCATAACCAAAAACATGTTTTTCAAAGGGGTAAGCTTGTCTGGATGATAGCTGAAAATTCGCTTCACCAATTCACATGAAATTTGGCAAGTAGATTTCTTATATAGATGTCTTGACATCATTAACTTTTGGCAATGATTCAATACAAAATGGAAGACTTATTAACAGCTAAACGCCACATTTTTATTTCATAAAAATGTAATATACTCTACCATATGAAAACACTTGGGTAAGACGTGACTTGGCGTCCAGTGACCGCCACGTACACCGTACATAGAATTTAAAATATGAGGGGAGACCCTCTTTAAACCTATATACTTTCTACCTTTGACCCCTGGTAACCTAATTCACTCTGCCATGCGCAGTAATACAGAAATAGTTCATTCTTTTTGTGGCAGTTGAACTACCAACAGGCGTTTTGCTAGCTCATTAAGACCTGCATTTACACGTTTTTAATGCTCTGCTAGTAGTTCTTTGCTGTTTTATTCACTCCTCCATTTTATTTACCTTTTATTTCGATTTCTGGTGAATTTACTGTATACTTTGGGCAATATTTTTACGTATTTCTTCAAAATTTGTATTATCGCTCATGGGGTCACGTGGTGTCAGAATGTTGGATTTCCTTTGGAAATATTCATTTCCTCGGTGAATTATTTTCTTTATGCACTTCTACAGGTATAAATAAAAAACATATTAAACACAGGAAGATAGTCATTTCTACAAAATCATTAATACTCATTGGGATGCTTTTTGTTTGCTTTTGTGTTTTCTTTTTCTCTTGCGAAGCAATGCTCTAGTTTGATTTTATGTTCAATGAAAAATTAACATTGATCTGATGGCTCAAACTGCTGAAGTTCCTGTTAACTTTATTCTTTAAACTAAAATTATGACTACAGTAATCAGAATTACATTAATGTTATAAAGTATCATACTGGTTAGTGCTGCAAAATATGCTACTTCTTTACATTTTACAGAATGATCCACCTCAACAAGAAACCGTATGTTTTGCAGGCTTTGCAAGTGAGTATGCTAAGTATATGCATATATAAACTTATCTATGCTTCATAATATCATTCCATATGGAGCAAAAGAAGTTTAACTGTTTTCAGCAATTACAAGAGCAATTCCTGTTAGTACGGTGAAGCGTCCCACAAGAGACGCTTATTTGTATTTAGGTGAGAGGGGAGAGAGAGTGGGTCTGTCAGCTCCCACATTTTCTATTGCTTATAGCTCTGCAACCACTGGGTGGATTCTCTCCAAATTTAGCTCATGTATACAGTATCTGTGGGAAAATTTTTGAATATGGTGTCATGACATTTCAACCAATCTGAGAGACCAAAAACATGTTTTTCAAAGTGGTGTGCTTGTCCAGATGATAATTTAAAAAACACTTCATCTATTCACATTAAATTTTGGAAGTAGCTTCGTTATATAGATGTCTAGAAGTCATTATTTTATTGCGTTAATACATCCTATCCAATGGACAATTGCTAAACCAGTCGGCGCAGACCGGCCCGCCAAACGCCAGAAAAAGACGTCCTGTGTTTCCACCGGCTGGCCGGTCCCAGTACTGTGCATTCGCAAGGTGGCGCATGGTATTTACTTCCTGTCTAGACAACATCACGTCATAGCATCTTTTTCGTTTGGCGCGTGTACTGTGCAGACGTGTTTTCAACATCTACAGTTTTTTAAAGGAAAAGTGTGCTTTATGACGGATTTTCAACCTTATATGTGGATATTTTTAGTGTAGAAGTTTTGTCTACTGTTCAAGCACGGATATACATTTAAAATCTGCTGGAAACGCTCCCTAGCTGACTCAATTTAGTGTTGATGATAGGGCAGTACGTAATCGGCGGGAAATATGAAGGCAGCCATTTTGCTAGTTTCCTCCCATTCAACCATTGTGTTGTTAGGGGCAGATCGATTTTATTGAGGAATTATGGATATTCTACTTACAGGTATTTTTATCCGTGTCCTTTGTTTTGAATGTACCATCTATAACCTTCCACCTACAGTCGCCATAGAAACGTCTTAGAAATCACGGAAACCTCAGTCTACGTAGTTTTGAGCACTGTTAACCAAAGGGGATTCCTCATGGAAGGTGCATTCTTCATCAGAGCGCACTGGTACAGACTTCTCTGCTGTAAGGCATCAGTCACACCAGCCAGCTCGAGTATATAGTGTTTTTTCATCAGAAGCATGAGATGAATTCTTCAGATTTCTTCAGAGCGCACTGGTACCGACGTCTCTGCTGTAAAGCATCAGTCACACCAGCCTAGCTCCAGTATTATTTCATCAGAAGCAAGAGATGAACTCTGCAGATTTCTTCAGAACACTCTCAGTCCCACCCTTATGGACCCGGCACTTGTGTCGGTAGTAAGGGCAGTGGATGGCCAGGAAACTGGTTTGAGTGTACAGCCGGCTGAGAAGATGAACCGACTTCAGACCGGCCAGGAATATCATCTTCAGAGTGCACTGGCCCAGGCTTCTCTGTTTTTAAAGCAACAGCCGGCCGGCCAGCTAAAAGAACGCGACCTCTGACGTCATATCCAGTCAGCCAATCGCGTGTCTTCACGAAACTGGTCACGTGTTTTCACTGACCAGTCACGAAGTTTATCACGGAATTCACCGAACAATAAGGTCGGTAGTACGTTCTTTGCACTCACGTCTACTGTGATTCCAGTTTTAGTTCCTGTAATCCACCTCCAGCGTACTGGTACAGACTTCTCTGCTACAGACATCAGTAGACCAGTAAGCTTACGTTTACTATGATATAAGGAAAGAATACCTCTAGTGAGGGCGTATCCCCGAAGTTGGTCACGTGATTTTCCGACCAGTTCACGAAGCTGATCGTCATCTCCAACCAGCCAATCACGTTGTCCCTCCGACCAGCAAGCTGGTCACGTGACACACCGACCAACATTTGTTTCTAAATACAGCTCACAAGGGCTTTCCCAGCAACTGTCAAAATCTACAAATAAGACGTGCGTTCAAAGATAGTTGTAAAATTTTCAATTTTCAACAACTGGTTACAGAGTGTATCGTCCAGTACCGGCTATACAGCCTTGTACACTTGTTTTCAACAACTGGTTACAGAGTGTACCGGCTATACAGCCTTGTACACTTACTTCAACAACCGGTTACAGAGGAATTAATGGAGGAAACTGAATTCAACACAAGATAGTTGTAACTTCATTCAGCAACTGGTTACAGGGTGTACCTACTGGCTACACAGCCTTGTACACTTACTTTAACAACTGGTTACAGAGTGTACCGACTGACTACCGGCTAAACAGCCTTGTACAGTTACTTCAATAACTGGTTACAGTATGTACCGACCGGCTACCGGCTTCACAGCCTTATACAGTAGCCGGCTAAATATAGACCAGTAGCTGTCGAAATTCGTTGGTGACCCCAACCTGCCAGTTTTTGCCGGTTACAAGAATTACTGGTTACAGTAAAGTACCGGGTACGGAGTCCGGGTACCGGACAGAGTTGCCTAAGGTTAATTGGGTTACAGAGAATTCTTAAACTGGTCAGTGATCTTGATGATAGGACAGTTTCCCAAGCTACTGCCAGGCAACCTTCCCTTATCACACCTCTCAACAACCTGTTATCGGTGCTGGACTTGACTGCAGAGATAATAATCAATTTTGTCATCAGGTCCGGCCAGGGGACTGACATCTCACATATTACAATTGCTCTGTAAATGCTGCACCTTGCAGGCTGCTGGCCTGGGGCAAAGAGTTTATTAATATGAAAATAAGACCACAATAAAAACAGAGAGACTGTTAACCTGGATCATTGTCACCAGACCGGACCAGTGTCCGGAGGGACAGAAAATATTGTCAGAATACCAAATGTCCCAAATGTGGCACACAATCTGCCTATAAGGTCCAGACTAAGCCCTTTTTTGGGAAGTTAGGAAGCCTTGGGGACTGGACTTTAGGTAGTACAACTGTTGAAGGAGGGATACCTACGTCCATATACCTATACAAGAACAATCCAGGAAATGCCTGAGATTTCACATCCAAGGTCGGGCATACCAACTCAAGGCCCTGCCATTCGGGTTGTCCACAGCACCTTTTGAGTTCACCGTGATACCAAAGCAGGTGAAGTTGATGGCCATACACAAGGATTTAAGAAGCCACCAGTACCTAGACGGCTGGTTGGTGAGAGCCAGATCCCACCAGGCTTGTCTCCAAAATACACAGGAACTAGTAAATAATGTGTCAGCAACTGGGTTGGCGAATGAACTTAGAGAAATCAGAGCTGGAGCCCAATCAAGACTTTGATTTTGTAGGCTACCAGTTTCGACTTCAGGTCTGATCGGTTCCGACCGACCCTGGACTGGGTACAGAACCTTCAAGAGACTGTTAAAACTGCTATCCCTACCGGCTTGCCCGGTCCGGGAATTCATGTCCTTGATAGGTTACTAACATCTACAGAAAAGCATGTTAATCTAGGCAGACTTCATATGAGACCCATACAGTGGCATTTCAAAAACAGCTGGAGGGTACCAGAATCACTGGAAAAGGTGATCCAAGTCCCCAGGTCCCTGCACCCCCTTTTACAATGGTGGCTGAAGGAAGACAATGCACTTACAGGCCAACCATTACACCCAATAAAACATGCTCTGCAAATATTTACAGACGCATCAATAGAAGGGTGGGGCGCTCACTTAGATGAGCACTTGGCAGGAGCAACCCGGTCCCCTCCGGGAAGCAAGTTGTATATATAAACTATCTAGAACTTTAAGCAGTTTTTCTGACTTTAAAGAGTTCTAAGACCTTTACTTAAACAAGATAGTACTTGTAGCAACTGACAACACCACAGTAGTGTCATACATAAAGGAAGGAGGAATGAGGTCGGGCCCACTTTGTGCCCTACTATGGAGAATCTTGACCTGGTGTACCAGGAAACAAGTGACTCTAAGCACGACACATTCCAAGCCGGCCTAATGTGGTAGCAGACAGGCTGTCCAGGCTAGGCCAGACCATCCAAACAGTGGTTTCTCCTTCCAGAGGTCTTCTACCCTATGCAGTAGGTGGCACCGGCCCAAATAAACTTATTTGCCACGAGGCTCAACAACAAGTCGCCTCTGTTTTGTGTCACCGGTACCGGATCCCCTGGCCACAGCAGTGGATGTGCTCAGTCGGCCATGGTAGGATCTAAAAGCATACACCTCACCATCAGCCATATTGGGCAAAGTGGTGAAGTTGCAAGACTCCCCATGTAAGAGAATCATTCTGATTGCTCCGGGGTGGCCCAACATGCCTTGGTTTTGGGATCTAGTGGCCATGTCCAGCCACATCCCGCTGAGCCTGCCCAATCTGTCCAGCCTGTTCACAGCCATTCGATCAGATCCCTCACAGAAATCTGACAAATCTTAATCTCCATGCAGGGCTCCTAGAGCCTCAGCAATCGAGGAGCAGGACTTGTTTGAGGCAGTGGCAGCAAGAATTGAGGCTCCTCAAAAGGGGGGTCAATCAGATCAGTCTATGAGGCAAATGGGTCATTTTTACCAAGTGATGTATCATTCATCAGGTGGACTTCGGGCACCACCTGTAAAGTCAGTTGTTTACTTCCTTAGGTACCTGTTTCAGGACAGGAAGTTGCAGCCCAGTACCATTGATGGTTACAGGTCAGCCATTGCTGATGGTCTAGAAATTTGCCCATCAATTTTAGTAAGGATGAAAATCTCACTCGTCTCCTGGATAGCTTCCACTGAGACAGACCCAAAGGCCGGAGGGTAACCTCTTCCTGGAACCTCTCCCTGGTTTTTGCACCAGCTGACAAGGTTCATTTTGAACCAATTAAAGGCCTCCTTGAAGCATTTGACCTTCAAGTCAGTTTTCCTCTTGGCCCTGGGTTCAGGCAAGCGTAGAAGTGAGATACATGCTTGGCAAACAGCCCAACACCATTGATGGTTATAGGTCACTCATTGTTGATAAACTGGAAATTCACCCTTTAACATCAGTAAGGACGAAAATCTCGCTCGTCTCCTGGATAGTTTCCTGAGAGACAGACCCAGAGGTAGGAGTGGCATACCCTCCTGGAACTTCTCACTGGCCGTGCACCAGCTGAGACTCCTTTTGATCCAATCAAGGAGGCCCCCTTGAAGCATTTGACCTTCAAGACGGTATTCCTCTTGGCCCTTGGGTCGGGCAAGTGCAAAAGTGAGATTCATGCCTGGCAAAACTGATATATTGGACACCAATCCGATTGGTCAAAGGTGTCCCTGTATCCATCACCCAGCTTTCTATCCTAGAATCAGCTGGCCATAGAGTGTCCAGTGTGGCCCCTGGGGTTATAACAGCCCTGGCCTCGACTCTGGATAGATCCCTCAAGTCTGACAGGTCCCTCTGTCCGGTCAGAGCATTATGCTACTATTTGGACAGGACCTCAGACATCAGGCAGAATAAGGAGGTGGTTTTTGTCTCATTTAAGAAAGGTTTCAGCAAAGACATCTCACCTGCCACTATCTCCTCTTGGATCAAGCAGACTGTGATCCTATGTTATGAGCTCTCTGACCAGGAGGCCCACATTTAACATCAGGTTAAAGCCCATGATGTCAGGGCCTTTGCTGCTTCTAAGGCCTTCCAGTCGGGAGTCTCCTTAGATCCAATCTTGTCAGCCTGCCACTGAAGTCACAATACCTTCACACAGTTCTATATGAAGGGCGGGGCTTGGGCTGATTCAGAGCTTTACCAATTGGGCTCGGTAGTGGCTGCTCAGCAGATCCACAAGTGGCCCTTAGATTGAGGAGATTTGTATAGATGTATAAACAGTTTCTTCATGTACATAAGAATTAAGTGTGGCGTGCTTCCTTTGGGAGGTTTATTTGCATTCTGGGACTGAACTCATCCCTCTCTTCCCCTACCTCAGAGCAGGTCTGCAAAAGGGGGGGGGGGGGGCGACGGCAGTATAGCCCCGGGTAACCGGCTGCTGGCAACCGACCATGGCCTTGCAGGGTTTCCTGACCTTAAAGTCAACCCAGGCCTGGACATATAGGTCTCCTGACGAAGTCAGCCTAGACCGTAGGTTAAAATTTGCTATTACTTGTGAGTTCACATAAGTCCCTAGTAACTTACCCGCCGACCAAGCGGTAGTTATTCAGCAATTGTCCATTGGATAGGATGTATTAACGCAATAAAATTGCAAATTTAATAAGTAAATTAAATTTTTATAAGTTAATACCCTATCCAATGGACACACAAGACCCTCCCACCGACCCCGCTATCAGCTTACTAGGGGTCTAATAGTTTTAGACAACGAAAAAGATGCTATGACGTCATGTTGTCTAGACAGGAAGTAAATACCATGCGCCACCTTGCGAATGCACAGTACTGGGACCGGCCAGCCGGTGGAAACACAGGACGTCTTTTTCTGGCGTTTGGCGGGCCGGTCTGCGCCGACCGGTTTAGCAATTGTCCATTGGATAGGGTATTAACTTATAAAAATTTAATTTACTTATTAAATTTGCAAAATTGTGCAAGTGATCCAATACAAAATGGCCGACTTATTAACAATTAACTAATTGGCACAATTTTTCTTAACGCTGAAAATAAAAATATTTAGTATCTCAGAAACAGTGCGAGATAGAGCGATTTTGACAAAATGTTTGATCCACAGGGTATCAGCAGTCTACTGGTGACTTTTCCCAAAAATAGTTGTCTTGTGCCATTTTTTGGCGGCCATCTTAAATTTCTGCGTAAAACGCAAAAAAAGAATACAATATTCTCCAATAGGCTTTCATTTGAATTTGTTCTTAGCTTTTCCCAAATCTCAATATTTTAGCTGATTAAGTTGTATATGTTATAGTGAATGTGTATTCTCTGGTTTTTACCCCACATGTCGGGGTATTGTTTTCACCCATGGTGTCCGGATGGGCGGGCAGTCGGAAGAAGTTTGTCCGGCTTGTATCTCAGAAACTGTAATATGTAGGAAGTTGATACTTGGTAGGGACATTGTCTAGGGGTTATATGTGTGCAACATCATGGTATGACCTGGATTTGATCTTGCATATCTGATGCTACTGGTATTTTATGTCTCTACGAGGATATTTGATAGTATTTTATCTCTCTTATTTCTCTCTTATATCTTCTTAGGGGGCTCGGTAGTGTAGTGGTTAGAGTTCTCGCCTCCAACCTCTGAGACCGCCGGTTCTAATCTCGGGCCGGGGGTTTCATGTTGGAAAGTTGGTAGTTACTTGCCAATGCCCGGTGGTTTATAGTGCTGTATGCATTGGTTTCCTCCACCTGTAAACTACCCGTTGCAATATGACCCTGGCTGTTGAACGCGACGTAAAACTACAAATAAATCTTATATTTTCTTACTTGAATCTTGGTTGTTGCACCTTTGGGTGTCTTGATGTAGATTAAGGACTGTTAAAGTAATATTAGAATTCATTCACCATTTTACTTTTGCAAATTCCCATTTTAACAGATGGTATTGCATCAAGTGAGCCACAGGTTTTGCCCCAAGTCCACATAAAAGCATGTATTGCCACATCTGTATATATGGGTAATATTCAAAACATCCAAACCATAATTCCACCATCCAAATGAAAATCAAAATGGGAGAAGTCTTCAAACTTCATAATTTTTATTTTACTGAATTGTCTTGGTTTAATACTTAATCTTTACATGCATTTTCTTTCTCTTAGATGTTATTTTCCCTAATTAAACATTATTTGGACACTGACACTGCTCTGAAAATATCCCAATCTATGTACTGTTTCAATACTTTTATACCTCATGGTGTTGAAAACTATTTCCCCAGGCTGTGAGGTACGGGCGTCTCTGGTGCTATTTTTGATGTTTTGTACTAGAAAATGTTGAGAAAGCAGCTTTGTGTTCTTGTGAAATAGCATTACTGTGTTCAGGTACTAGATCCAATATAATCTCCCAACATGATTTTACAATGTAGCTTTCGCTGTACCATAATAAAAACATAAAAATATCACTTTGGCAAAAGGTAGTTTTCACGTCAACTGGCTTTGAAACTCTTCATCCCTTTGGACTAAAATTCATGTTATTTTTTTGTTGTATTTATCGAAGGTTTTCTTTTAATCTATTTTCAGTTAATATATCCATTGGTAAAGATTTAGTAAATTAAAACTTTAGTAAGTTGAAACAACCTAGTATTTTAGTCTTAAAAGCAACTAAATGAAATTTAATTTCAAATTTGAATATATTTTTGGAAAACTAACATAAAAGCTGACTATTTGGTATACTACATAATTTATTTGACAAACAGTATACATGTATATATTTTATTAGGTATAAGCTTGTCACAAGATGGGCTGTGGTTCCTGCCTACCAAGGCAGGCTATTTCTCTTGTTTGTTTTGGAAATTGAATGCACAAGTCATGTAGGTTTACCCATTAAAATGTGGAGTCCCTCAAGACCTGATCATCAACCTTAACAATGTTGAAAATAATTTCAGTGTCATCATGGAGTTCATTTAAATGCAGGACATTGTAAGTTCTTGGAGCAACTACGTAAATACATCCAAGTGTTTACCATGAAGTTGCAGCATGTGTCTTTTCAGTTGTTCAACCACTTAGTTGTAAACCAAATCCAGTGAAGATTTGTATCAGGTTGCTGCATGTTTGTTAGGTGAATTAAATTCAGTTGGTTGTCAGTAGTTTAATTGTTTTTAATATGTGATAACATCAAGTCTTCTTTGACATTGTGACCGAATTCTTGGAAGTTCTCCCAAAGTCTCCAAAATCCCTATGATTGTGAGAATGCTTGTCGAAGTAATATTTAACTGTTACTTTAACTAACAAGTGTAGTTGAGTACAAATTTAGTTTAGACAAACACTGGAGGGTATTATATCCCCAGACAAAAGTCAGGGATATACTGGATTCAGGTCTTTCGCGCTTTCCTTGTGTACCTGCATTAAAATGCATTAAAAAATTTTTTAAAATTTGGTATGCCTGTTGAGGAAGGCCGAAGGAATATCAAAATATCCCATTTTAAGGGGACCTTAAACTACTTGTACTAAAGTACTTATGGCCACCTTAAGTCTAAAAGGAACCTATGGCTACTTAAAACCCTCTAGGTCACAAAGTATGAGGCTCATCTGGATAAAATTTTATCTCTTTCATGTGCCGAAAATAAAGACTTTAAGTTGAGGATAAAATCGTGTTTGAAGCCCATGAAGACCCACTTACGAATTTTTGGCTACATTTTTTACACATTATGCTCTGTAATCTGGAAGTGGTAATTCCAATGAGTCTAAAATTGTACTAGATGTTATTTTCATACGTAATATTGGTCTATGAAAAATTTGAGGCCTGTAGCTGTAATTAAAGGGCAACCTTAAGGTCTCAAAATTGCCAACAGAGACCAAATTTATGGACTCTTTGCCACTCGTAACCTCTGTAACTTTTAAACTTTATCTTTCATCTAGTCGAAAGACCAGCAAGATATCTACACCAGAGATATCTTCTCCAAATTTGGATAGAATGTTTATGGCTGTGAAAACTTGTCTGAAAAATTTTGTCCTCATTTTTAAAAACAATAAGGCTGCCATAGCCAATTGTTTGAAAATCAGTATATGTTCTAAAAGTGAAAGTATTACAGCTAGCTTCATCAGAGAGTAATTTTGGCCCTCTTTGAACACATAATTGCAGCCATATCATATCTTTAATGTCAAATAGGGGGTCATCACCCAACATCAGCTCCATGAAGGTTTTTACATCTGATAACATATCATGGGTTTTGTATATTTATTACAACTAAAGTTGTTCAAAAGATTTTCCAAAATCTTAATGTTTTTGCCCATTTAGTTGTTCCTGCTGAGGCTGGCCATTTTTTTAAAAGGCTGGAGATGTTACCATGGCTTAGTCCATACACATGGTGTGCATTGAAATTGGAACCATGAATCCAGATTTTGGGGGAGTACCTGCATGCATGACTAGAGCTGTAATCAACAGTGATTTCTGTAGATCGATGCTCGCTTGTTAGATGCGAGTTGAACTCGAGTTGAACTCGAGTAAATGACACAAATATAAATAAAATAATAATGTCCAAATATTGTCATCAAGGGATCCGCCATTGACATATTTAGTACCATTCTATTGCAAGGAAATATATTCTGTTGCCGGTTAAATTGTACAGGTATGTATGAGCACATTATGAAACATCCACGTAAATAAGGAAATAAAAAAACGGCCATTGCTCATTGAATTTATTGTCTTTATGGTTAGATAAATTGTAAAAGTGCTGGTTTTATAACAAGACTGGTATATCATAATTTATTTCTTAAAAACTCGAGTTTAAATTACGTAAATCGATGTGGTCCCAAATATCGCCCACCGAGTTACGACTCGAGTTTCGGTCAACTCGTTACAGCACTATGCATGACCCAAAGTTATTTCTTGTCGCATGATTTTGTTTTCACACTAGATTTGGTCCATGTCATGGTTGATCATGATCTCATCAAATCTGTCTGGAAAATCAGAATTTTGTTTCTCTTTCAGCACTACTCGGGGTCAAGGATTAGTGCCTTCTTGAGATATTGCTTGATTAGTCTGTAACCAGGACAAAGAAGCATCCAAGACATAATTGTTAAATATTATTTTTAATATTTTATTACCTGGTGTCATTTGGATGAAAATTGGCATTTTGAATCCCACAACACAGGCAAAAATAAGAATATAAAAAAATTAAACCTGGAGAGCTATACTTACAATATGATAATACTTACAAATGTAAACATTTTAAAAACAGGAATGTAAGAAAGGAAATTAGAAGTAGATCTTTCAGTGTAAAACAAGTATGGTGGGAGAGGAAATTTTTATTGCGTTAATACAGATTACCTAGTGGACAGATGCATTTGTCCGGCGCCCTGCCAGTCTTGCCAAACGTTAGAAAAAACATCCTGAGCTGGGCTCTCCCTGGGACCGCTAGTGTCCTGTTCATTTACCAGGTGGCTGTGTAGTCTTCCTGCCAGTGTACTGTACTTGTGCACGCATGTGCACTTCCTCTTTTTGTTTGGCAAAAAGCAGATTAAACACAATTTCATAGATTTGCTAGTCGATTTTATAGTCGTCCCCTGCACCGTCCGGGCATCGGCGGCGGGGGGTATAAAGCTTGTGGGTGTTCCTCATCCTAAACAACTGCACGAATTTTCTCCAAATTTTGAGGGTATGTTTACCCCAAGAGGATCTAGAGCTGACTAGGTTTTGGGGGGTATCTGGTAACAACTGTTGACATGGTAACACTTAAGATTTTTTGGTCTTAAACTTTGTGGGTGTTCCACAAACTAAACCCCAGCACAGATTTTCACCAAATTTTCAGGGTATGTTTACTCCAGGAGGATCTAGAGTTGATTAGGTTTTGTTGGGTACCCAGTAATATATGTTGCCATGGCAACACTTTTAAAATTTTGGGGTCTTAAAGTTTGTTCTAAAATCTTTAATGTTTTCTGTAACATAAAATATTGCAGCTAGCTTCATCAGATTTGCAGAAAATGCAAATGGATAGGAAAGCTTGCCTGAGAGTAATTGTGTCCTTGTTTTGCAAACAAAATGGCCACCAGATTAATCTTTAATGGCAAATAGGAGGGTCATCATATCAAAAAGGCCTTATATCTCCCTTATGATTGTTTCTTTGGTGTCAAAATATGAAAACTACTTGTAACAAATCATGGCCTTTGAATCTTTTGTAGAACATATTGTGGGTTCTCTACATTTCTTACAGCAGAAGTTGTTCCTAAGATTTTCCCAAATTTCAATGTTGTTGACCATTTATTTAGCTGTACCTGCGGGCTGGGGTTCTTGCCTGCCGAGGCTGGCTATTTTTATTTATGTCAAAACCAAGTTCTTTAAAGTGGAAAAGGAGTATTATGTACATTAATATATATAGAAGCGCTTCATGTCTTCATATTAGGCAGTAATTTTTTATATCGGAGGGAAAGGAATTGTTTTTATGACAATAACATGATATATTTTGGGTTCTTTCAAGTAAAAATAAAACTACTTCATTTTTTTTTCGTACTCTGTTTTCAGACACTACCGTCTTGTTCAAAGACGAAGTGGCTTTTTTGTGTGATGATGACCATATCTACAAACAGAAAACTGTTGATGTTCTGAATGAAATCAAGATCCAGGTATAACACCTTTTACTGTGCGTTTGCTTAATTTTTTTCCCATTTTGATATAAAATCTTGTGCCATGTCAGAATGACCTAAATGTCAATGTATACAGTGCAACCTCTATTGCTTCATTCAGGAAAGGAAACTCCAAACTTAATTATTTGCAGAAGCCTATATGATGATATTTTTCTTATCAGGCAGTACAAGTACTTATATGAAGTGTTTAATCAAATTTCTTCACTGATGGATCTTTGACCGAATGTATTCACAAACTGCATATAGTTATTTAGTTTAGATATTTGTAAAATATTTGAGATGTATCTTTATATTTTGAACAGCGAGAGTGCTACATCTTGTGGTATACAGAAGTTGGAGCACCAACCAAAAAATCAAAAGATTGCAGTGTAGGGGAGCAATCCATAACATACAGGTTAAGAGATCCCAAGATAAAGGTACTTAACAGAAACTGGTAGTTCATTTCACTGATCCAATTAACAGCTTCCAATTTGAAATTGTACAATAATTTTAATGAAAGATTTGAATAATATAAAAGAGAACCTGTAGACTTAATCCATAACTATTCAGTATTTTTAAGTGACAGAAATACAACAAAATTAGCTGTTTTATTGCATTTACATTTTTCACCTAATCGCCATATGCCACTAGTTTGCAATGTGCCTGTTAAGTAAGATATATTTATGCAGTGAAGCAGAAAAGTTTAATTGTAAATTAAATTTTTATAAGTGAATATCTTACCTAAGAGAGACGGGCGTCCTACCCTACCATCCCCATGATCAGGCTACAATAAAAGAAGCTGACATCACAGACTGGTTACACTCATTTTGTCAGTGAAGCAGGCATTAGCCACCTAACAAGGGGAGGGTATACTGCCAGTTCATCTAGAGCATACCTTGGGATATCTTTGTCTGACACTTCTTGGGAGCGGCTGGTAAAAGGTTTATGTCTGGTAGATAGAAAGTTATAAATATGTAAATAGCTTGTTTATTTACAATGGATTTAATGAAATGGATGTAATTTCTAGAAAAAGAAGAGAGAGAGTTGGCATTATCCAGAAGTATTTCCTAAATCATCAAAGGATGGGAAATCAAAGGTAATTTTTCACTGTATATAGCAATACTGCATGAACCATGGAAATAAGAATATATTGAAGTTAGTGTAATTCTGCTATACAGAGCAAAATTCAGATTTTGATCCAACAAATAGGCTTTAAGTGCTTGCCAATACAAAATTTTTTAAAATAACTTTTGTGTACATTGTATTGAAAAACAATTAATGCAATTTAAGTTTACACTGTATCCCATCAGTACTTCAAACTCAGATAAATTACAACCATGCATATTTATTAAGCGTCCATGAAATTCCACTTATTTGTTTTCACTTATTTCCTCGCCACCACTGCTGCTGCATTATGGTCTCCCTTGAATATCTCCCTTATTAATGGCAGCTTTCTAACCATATTTGGCAGTTCTATACCTTAGGCATACCAGCACAAAAAAAAACATTTTTAAGTTTATTTATTTTGGTTTTAATGTCGCTTTCAGCACATTGTATGGGTCATATCATGACAGGTAGTTTTATTGGCAGAGGAAACCAGTAATACAGTTGGTCAAGGTTCTATACTGTAATCTGGCGACCAATGGCAAGAAACTACCAGCTTTCCCACTAGAGGTCGGGCTGGGAACCGAACCCCGATCACAGAGGTGGGAGGCAAGAGTGTTACCACATATTTAGGCCTGTTTAAACTGTTACGTGTGATGAATTTAAGACCCACTTAAATTTGGCTTCACAAGCTTGCCCTTATTGCTCCATGAAGGGAGATCATATGTTTAAAAATGAGGCACCCTTCGACACGTGTGAATGGTAAAACAATACACCTCCTTTTGTTATAGAGTTGGTGGTGTGCATGCGCCTGCCAAATATATATTGTCATCGATTTGTGCAAGGCTTTCTGTGTGAATATTAGCTTTTCGAGTGGTCAGTAATTGCCGTTTTCTGTAGGTTTTGAAAAATCTTTCAGTTTCTTTGCCATTCTTCTGTCACTTTAATAGAAATTTGTGGACAAGTTTCTTTTATATGTCAGCTGACTTGACAATAATTTTTTTTTTTTCAATTGGTCACTGATTGCTTGTTTAGAAAATTGGCAAGCATGTGAAATATAGGTTCTGTTTGGGTTTGAAAGCCCTGAAATCCAGTTTTTGAATTGGGCTGACCATTATCTACATGTACACTTCAATAAAGCTCATATGAGGATGTAACAAATATTTCAAACATTATTAAAAGGCACTCCTGCCCCAAAAATCCTATTCATTTTATGTGAAATGTATCCTGCCCAAAATGTGAATCATGACAATGGATGCTACTAAAGCACAAAAATCTTTAAGCAAGAAACAAGCCCAGAGGAGTTAAATATTTTATTTTTGTGTGTAGAGGGGTCTGCAAGGAAAGCATGGATCAGAGTGATCAGCATACAAAGCATCCCTTGAGAAGGACACTTTTTTCAGCGTGTTTTTCTTGGTGCCTCTCTTTAATGTCTCCTTTACAGTCACAAATGTGGGTAACAATATTCTTTAATTTCATATGATTTCAGAAAGTTTACTGTTACTGCAGAAAACCAGCAGGTAAAGGGTAAGTTGTTGATTATGTCCCTGTTATTGGGAGACTTTGCTGTGAATTTTAGGTTTAATTTATCACATTGTGCAGTTAATTGACTATACGTAATCTGAACGTGTTTTTGTAACATTGTTTCATTGACTGGATAAACTGAAATCAATGACCAAAATAGATTTCTGCTCTTGATTACTTGTATTTATTTCATGTGTATTAGTGCTGGGACGAATTGACGGAAACTCGAGTTGAAACTCGATGGGCGATAATTGGGGTCTCATCGATCTGCGCTAGTGAAACTCGAGTTTTTGAAAACGTCAATATTTTCACCGTCTAAGGCTGACACTTCATCAAAACAATAGAAATATCTGAAATTTTCAAAAATATATTGTATTTTTACTTTATTCTGGCTTAAATCAATGAAGATTTAACTTAAATTCCTATCGCGAAAACCCATTTCCAGGTCAAAGTTTTGCCTCATGTACGGTCATGTAAAATATTTTCGCCATATTAATGGCTAACAAACGAAATACTTTATTCCGAAAATTACTCGAGTTTAACTCGAGTTCAACTCACTTCTAACATATGATGCTCGATCTGCCATTTAACCTGCCGATCCCACCACTAATGTGTATGTGCTTGCAATTAATGCTTTATTAAGATGTGGTCTAGGGTGTAAAACCTATATAAATTGCAATATTCTTTCTTGTGTGTGAATTGTAAAGAATATACATTTTAAAGAATAACTGGAGCTGTCACACAATATTATATTGATTGTAGCCCAATGATTGCCTGCGATAACTGCAATGAATGGTATCATCTGAGATGTGTGTCAATGAAAAAGTCAGAATGTGATTCTTTGGTGAAATGGTACTGTCCCTCTTGCAACAAGCAGCCAGCATTAGAAATGAATGTAAGTACGTGACAGTCCACGAAAGAAAAAGTAAACAAGTAGGAAGAAAGACAATGAAACAGAGCTTCTAGTCTCTTTATTGTCCGTCACTTTGGTGGAAATGGGCACAGTAATCTTGTTTGTCCTGCCCATCACAAAAACTTTAACCTGACCCATAACTTCCAAAAATCTTCATTGGTTTTTCACCAAATTTGGTGGAATGGTGTATCTGAAAAGATATATGCTTCAGGTTTTCAACCAGATACAGTGAAATTTCAATTAAAATTTTTATGCTTTGTTATATTTTTTGTCCTGTAGACTGAACTTAGGCCATATTTTTATCAAATTTGGTGCAAAACTGTACCTTAAACAGATCTTTATTATTGGTCCTACAGGTTTGGGATATGAAGACAGCTTACAGGAAATCATGTGCCCTGAATCTTTTGGTGGGTCTGATTTGAAATTTTACCCTTCCTTTAAGGTAATACAGGTTCATTGATACTTTCAGTATCCTGCATTTCCTTTGTTTGTGGTCTTGCAGATTTGGGATGTCAAAACAACTACGATATCATAGCCCCAATTTTTTTTGGTGCATTCAAATTTTATATCATACATGCCAGGTAAACATTAAGTATTTAACTGGTTTTATCTTAAATAGGTGATAAAAGGGACTAGACCGTCCTTGAGGTCCATGCCAAATCTAAAGATGTGATTGATTCAACATTGGCCACATGTAAGTAATTGTTGTTTTTTTAATTTACAATGTGCAGGTAAACGACCTTCCCTCTGAGATTCTTGATAAAATTCTCTTTGGTGCCATGGAGAGTGAAGAAGATCCCTTTGCTCTAACTGCAACACTTGTTTGTAGAAGGTGGAGGGACATTATGATGCCTAGACTGAAGAAACAAAAGACCAAGCAGAAGACAGAGCACCAAGGTATTTGGATATTTCTTGGCTCTACAAGTTTTAATATAAATATGGTAATAAGTAAGTTAATCAAGTGAAAGCAACAGTTTTTCGAAAATAAGGAGCGTTATATGTCCAGTCATGCAAAAATAAATAACTGCCTGCAATATGTGACCTTTTTACTTATGCATATGCATATTATCTAACCATTGTTTGTCAGAATCAAAATTCAGCCTTAGGTAATAACAGTGACAAATAAGGCAATTGATTAGGGCAGATTTTTTCTTATCAGAAAAAATTCAGTCACAAGAAAAGCTGCCCATTCTTGTAGAGCTGTGAAATGCATAGTTTCTTGTATCGTTACATTATGACAGAGTGCAGTATTGCCAAGGTAAGGGACAAGTCTTCTTACTCTGAGATGTGCTATTTAGAAATCCAAACAATGATGGTTTAGTGTACATGTTACAGTAAATATGCGAAATCATTGTTTTTTTGGTCTGTAAATACACGTATTTACTAAAATCATTATGAAGACTTTATATCTTTAAAGGCTGGGTGTTATCTGCTATGTGTTCATATTAACAGTTATTTCTGACTTTAAATGGCTTTGTCATATTCAAAGTTTGATCGTTGTTTACAATCCAGCACCGGGATAACTATTTTACATCAGTTAATAATTTCAAAAGCATTTGCATGTGATAAAAACTTGTAATATTTTTTCTTCATGCAAAATAAATTGTAATATAAATAGACAGGTTTATAAATTTAAATGTCCAAATATTTATCGAATTATGATGTATGGCACAAGCAACATAATAAGATTAAGATATATTTCTCGTTCAAGAACTGAATTTCACTGTAGTTTTAACAATGTATTTCGTATTTACTGATTTCACATATTCACTGTAACATACATATGCTTCATAAGGTGTACTATCTTATGTCGTGAATGCCCAAAAGGCCATTGAAAGTGATGTTAAGTTGAAATGAATTATGTATGATTGATACCGAAAAAAGTAATCTTTTGATGCTTAATTTAGATTTACTGGAGTGTTTGGAGGCCTTTGCTGATCCCTATAAATCAGGAAATGTGAGAAACAGCCTGAAGGGATTCAAGTTTAAGCCTCCAGTTCTACTTCAAGAAGATGAATTAAGAGACTGTTTGGCTCCAGAATATAGGTCATCAGAGGAGCCTTGCTATGTAAGTCACTGAATATTAAGTATTAAAAATTTGAAGTCATGACAATTGTATTGTGTTAATACATCCTGTGATTCCTATCCAGTGGACAATTGCTAATCTGGTCGGCGCAGACCGGCCAGCCAAATGACAGAAAAAGTGGCCTTATTTGCGTCCATTATGAACACCCAAGCTGGCCGGTCCCCTTGTGCACTCGCCAGGTGGCGCATCATACTTCCTTCCTGTCTAGACAGCGTGACTTCATAGCATCCTTTTCGTTTGGTACGTGCCTTGTGCAAACGGAAATTTTGAGTGAAGTTTTAAAATCGAAGTATTCTCTGTAATATTTCATAAATTGAACTTTATTTTATATTTCATAAATTGAACTTTATATCAGAGTGAATTTTAGAAATTATAGGACGTTGTCTTCTCCAGGTCAAAAAAGGGGGGCATGTGGCCACTTGATGGCTGGATTTGATAAACACGTATTGCGTGAGATGCAGGGACAAACTCAAAGGTACTGATCCTTGTGTGAATAAAGAAGATTGCCCCCACTGTAGCGTTCTAACAGCAGAACAGAATCTTCAACTGCCCGCGCCTTATCAATTGTGTTCTGTAAAATTTGCACTAAATGTCCCAGTTGTTGTACAAAATCTGCCTGTAGGGGCCAGACTAAACCAGTTTTTGGAAACTTGGGAAACCTTGGGGGCCGGACCCAAAGTAGTACAAATGTTAAAAGAAGGGTATATTCTACCTTTCCAAACCAGACCAAACTTAACCAGAGAACCCACAATTGTCAGCTGCTATGTAAATCCCCACAGGAACCTGTACCTGTTGGAGGCATTGTATCAGCTGCCAAAGAAACAAGGTTCAACAAGTTAGTAGAGTTTGTGTCACCAGTGCCAGACCCCCAGGCCTGGGCGGTCTCTGCACTCGCCCTGCCCTGGGAGGATTTGGACCCATATGCATTCCCACCAGCAGCCATCTTGGGAAAAGTGGTGTATAAACTACAAACTGTCCATGCAGGAGAATCGTCATTGCCCCGGTGTGGTCAAACATGCCCTGGTTTTGGGATCTAGTGGCCATGTCCAGTCAGATTCCACTGAGCCTACCCAACCTGCTCACGAAACCATTCAGTTAGACTCCACACAGGAATCTGTCAAACCTAAATCGACATGCGTGGTTCCTAGAGCCTCAGCAATGAAGGAGCAGGGCTTCTCTGAAGCAGTGGCAGCACGAATTGAGCCTCCTCAGAGATCAACCAGGTCAGTCTGAAGCAAAGTGGACCATTTTTACAAAGTGATGCCTCAGTAATCAGGTGGACGCCAGGGCACCCCTACGAAGTAAGTACCTTTTCCAGGACAGGTAGTTACAACCCAGAACCTTTGATGGGTAGAGGTCAGCAGTTGCTGATAAATTGGGAAATTCACCCCTTAAGGTCAGCAAAGATGAAAATCTCTCGTCTCCTGGATAGCTTCCACAGAGACAGACCCAAAGGAAGAATGGGGATCCCTTCTTGGAACCTCTCCTTTTGAACCAATCAAGGAGGTCTCTTTTAAACATTTGAGTTACAATACGGTTTTCCTTTTGGCCGTAGGGTCGGGCAAACGTAGAAGTGAAATATATGCTTGGCAAAAACATCAGACACCAGTCAGATTGGTCTAAGGTGTCCCTGTACCCATCTCCCAGCTTTCTGTCAAAGAATCAACTGGCCAAAGAGGGTCCAGACTGTGTGGCTCCAGTGGTTATACCAGCCATGGCCCCAACTCTGGATAGCTCCATCAAGTATGATAGGTCCTTATGTGCAGACAGAGCATTGCATTACTATTTGGACAGGACCTCAGACATTAGGTAGAACATAGGAGTTGGTCTTTGTCTCCTTCAAGAAAGGTTTTGACAAGGAAATCTTGCCTGCCACTATCTCCTCGTGGATCAAACAAACTGTGATCCTATGCTATGACCTCTCTGATCAGGCGACCCTCACCTTACATCAGGTTAAAGCCCATGATGTCAGGGCCTTTGCTGCTTCCAAGGCCTTCCAGTCGGGAGTCTCTTTGGAACAGATCCTATCAGTCTGCCACTGTAGGTCACATAACACCTTAACACAATTTTGTGTGAAGGATGTGGCTTGGGCTGATTCAGAGCTTTTCCATTTGGGCCCGTTAGTGGCTGCCCAGCAGATCCACAAGTAGCCCTAATATTGAGGAGATCTGTATATATGTACATGTTAGTTAAGTCATTAGTGTACATACAATATTCAACAAAAAAAGTCTCCCCAAAAAAAAGCCAATCTTGGGTCTTCCAATGGACAGACAAGGCCCTCCCAACCAGCCCCACTGTCAGCTTATTAGGGGTCTTAATAGGTTTAGACAAGGAAAAAGATGCTATGATGTCTCGCTGTCTAGACATGAAGGAAGTACGATGTGCCACCTGGCGAGTGCACAAGGGGACCGGCCAGCTTGTGTTCATAATGGACACATATAAGGCGACTTTTTCTGTTGTTTGGCAGGCTGGTCTGCGCGGACTGGATTAGCAATTGTCTACTGCATAGGGTATTAACTTACAAAAATTTAATTTACTTATTTAAATTTACAATTTTCTTTCCTTGACATGTCAAAGTATAGATGGATCTCCCACCATTTCAGTGTGTTCAATTTTTTTCAGCATGGATACATAGCAGAGGAAACTTGGTGTTGGCAAATTTTTGGTTTTTATTGCGTTAATACATCCTATCCAATGGACAATTGCTAATCCGGTCGGCGCAGACCGGCCCGCCAAACGACAGAAAAAGTCGCCTTATATGAGTGCATAATGCCCCCACAAGCGTTCCGGTCCCTGTGTGTGCTCGCAAGGTGGCGTGTCGTACTTCCTTCCTGTCTAGACAGCGTGACGTCATAGCATCTTTTTTCGTTTGGCGCACGTGTGTGTGGACGTGTTTTTTCACAGCTCTCGCAAGTTATTATATTGGTGTGTGTTAATTTAATCAAGGAACCTTATTTTACTTGAAAAGAATTTTGCTTCATTGTGGATATAATGGCATCTCCTGGTCAGCGTAGGGGAGTTTGTGGACACGCCATGGCTGGCTTTGACCAGCACGCGCATTGTGCTCGTTGCAGGGACAAAAAGAAAGGGTCTGACCCTTGTGTTAAAGGAAATATCTGTCCTTCATGCAATATTCTTACTGAAGAACAAAAACTACGCTTAGCCACCCCAGTTTATCAAAATAAAAAGGAAAAGAAGGAAACCAAAGCGGCTATAGAAGAGTGTACGTTAGTCGACCCTGCCCTAGTTTCTGTGCTGGGTGTATCTACAGATACCGGGATTAAGAGCTCAGAAGAGGCGAGTAGCAACATGGAAGTTGTGAAAGCTAAGAAGCACATGCAGAGCTCAGAAGAGGCGAGTAGCGTTTCATCTAACGTGAAAGCCAAGAAGATTAAATCCCCTACAACCTCCAAAGAAAAACCGGAAAAGGGCAAGAAACGCCAGTCTTCTCCCAAGCCGTCTAAAGCGTCTACAGAGAGTAAACTGGAGGCAATGGATATTAAATGGTTAGACCGGTTTAACAGACTGGAAGCTATGTTGTTATCTAAAAGTCTTTCCCAACCGGAACCGACCTTTCAACCAGTGAAACTCTCACCGGTCAGGCCATCCCCTGCTGGCATCTCTGAAACTGTTAACCCCCTTTTTGCTCCGACTTCCAAAGTGCCTTCATCTCATGAGCAAGGGGTAAAATCTCTATCTACTGACCACCCTTCTGATATGCCAGTTCTCAAGCCGGTGGCCGGCTCATCAGGATTATTAAGTTCTCAAGCCCATTCTGAACCGGAAATGGACGTCGACAGTGCATCAGAATCTGCTTCTATGCCAGATTTGTCGGTTAAAGGTGAAGAAGGTGAACTCTCAGATCTTGATCCGGATAATTCACTCTCTGATGTTGACCAGGCCCCGTCTGAGGAACAGACATATAGAGAAACAATGCGAGGTATCAGAGCTTATATGAACTGGAATCACATTCCAGATTTGGATACAACTCTAGCCAGTGCTGAAGACAACCCCTTTGCCGCCCCTAAGATCCAACCGGCAGGGAAGATCAGTGTACAACTACCTACGGATGATTGGCTATGCCGTAAGATGGATAGACTAAATCTCACATTAACGCAAGGATACCCTTCTAAAGGGTCTGAACCCGGTGGACTGCAAAGGGACCAATTCATTAAACCTACCAAGTCGCAAGGAAGATGGTATGGTTTACATCCCAGTCAAGACAAACCGGCTGGTTCTGTCTCCTTCTGGCACAGTGACAATGCAAAAATTAACAGTACTTTCAGCAGAATTGCCAGATATTCTGCTCTCTCATCACCAGCTCCTGCTTCGCGCTTTATTGCTCAGGACACTCTTCGCAAGTGGGAGAAAAGTGCACGTGAGGCCTCCTACATGTGTAATCAAGCGGCGGGTTTAAGCAGATGCTTAAATAAGGTTCAACAGGAAATGTCCGGCCACTTAAAGGTCCTTCAAGGTGAACATAGTAAAGGCAAGTCTGCCAGTAGAGCCAGTAGTGCCACGGACGAGCTACAGCATCTCATGCATTTTAACTCTTCCATTTTTCAATGTATGGCGAAGACGATGGAACATCTATCAGATTTCGCATTTGTGAGCATGTACAACTTCACCTTGGCCAGACGAGATTCTTACCTCGCACTGGTCAAACCGGGCATCAAACAGGATACACTGGCTTCTCTCCGACAGGCCCCTATGCAATTGGATACTTTATTCCCTGATCTTGTGTTGAAAAAAGCAGAGGAGGATATCTCCAAATTCGAGGATAGAGGCCGTTCTCACCCTGGTTCCACTGGCCGGAAGGACTCACGTTTCCACCCTTATAAGAAACCCGAACAATCCTATCAAGAAAACAAACAGACTAGGCCTGCCTGGAAGAATATTGGCAGATTTCAAAAGAAAAAGGCTAAATTCCAGGGGCAGAAGTACTCCTCGCGACAGGCCCGGGGATACAATTCATTTAAATGACAATAAAAGTACAGACCTTCAGTTGAAGGTCCAGGGCAAAAGGCAGGAACTTTGCAGTGGAGTACCGGATCAGCAGACCGGACCGGACTCAAAACAGACTTTAATTCATGTGGCAAGAAATTTAAACTCTGTAAATTCATTTGTTGTTTCTCCTGCACCTTTTGCAACCGGGCAGCCGCAAAAGAAAGGCATAAGTCCAGTGTCTGTAAACTTAAACAAAGTTCAGCCATTAAAATATGTGAACAATGCTTTGTTTGTAGATCACTTGTGTTCTGTAAAACCTGTAGCAAATGTCCCAAATGTTGCTCCCAATCTTCCTGTAGGGACCAGACTTCAAAACTATTGGACAAAATGGTTGGATCTGGGTGCAAACCCAATAGTAGTTCAAATCCTAAGGGAGGGCTACCACCTTCCCTTTCGGATCCGACCCAGGTTAACAAGAAATCCCACGGTCATAAGCTGTTATGTAAATCCCCACAGGAACAGCTACCTGGTAGAGGCATTGCATCAGCTTATAGCCAAAAATGCAATAGAAATCGTACAAAACCCCAAATCTCTAGGCTTCTTCAACCGACTATTTCTAGTTCCAAAGCCAGAAAAAAAGTGGAGACCTATACTGGATCTGAGCAAACTCAATCTTTTCCTCAAGGTGGAGAAATTCAAAATGGAAACCCCGGAAACCATCCGGACTTCCCTTCAACAGGGGGAATGGGTCACCTCAATAGATTTCAAGGACGCCTACTTTCACATACCCATCCACCGGAGGTCTCGAAAATATCTCAGATTTCATGTCCAGGGCCAGACCTACCAGTTCAAAGCACTTCCCTTTGGCCTCTCAACAGCTCCTATGGAGTTCACGGTAATAGCCAAGGAAGTGAAGCTGATGGCTATAAGCAAGGGTATAAGAATCCACCAGTACCTAGACGACTGGTTGGTGAGAGCCAGCTCCCACCCCCTTTGCCTTCAATATACCCAAAAGCTGGTCCAGATTTGTCAGGAACTGGGCTGGTTGGTGAATGTAGAAAAATCAGAACTCGAACCCAAGCAGGTCTTCGAATTTGTAGGCTATCAATTCGACCTCCAGTCCGGACGGGTCCGACCTACTCCGGACCGGTGGAGAGCCCTTCAAGGGAAGATACAGACTCTCCTGTCACTTCCGGCCTGTCCGGTCCGGCAGTTCATGTCCTTGATAGGCCTGTTAACAGCCACAGAAAAGCAAGTCCATTTAGGTCGACTACATATGAGGCCCATACAGTGGCACCTCAAAAACAATTGGAGGGTACCAGAATCTCTGGAGAAAGTTATTCCGTTGCCCAGATCACTGCACCCCCACTTAAGGTGGTGGCTGGAGGAAGGCAATGTGCTACAAGGTCAACCATTACACCCCTTAAAGCATGCTCTGCAAATTTTTACAGACGCATCAAAAGAAGGTTGGGGCGCTCATTTAAACGAACGCACTGCAAGAGGCCACTGGTCACTGCCGGAAAGCAGGTTACACATAAATTATCTAGAACTAAAAGCAGTGTTCCTAGCCTTAAGAGAATTCCAGGACCTCTGTGTAAACAATATAGTACTAGTGGCCACCGACAATACAACAGTGGTGGCCTACATAAACAAAGAGGGAGGCATGAGGTCGGGCCCACTCTGTGCCTTACTATGGAGAATCCTGACCTGGTGTACCAGGAAACACGTTACACTGAAAGCCCGACACATTCCGGGTCGGCTGAACGTGGTGGCAGACAAGCTGTCCAGATTAGGACAGACCATTCAAACAGAGTGGTCCCTCCTTCCGCAGGTATTCGAAGCAATATGTTACAGGTGGCACCGACCTCAAATAGACCTCTTTGCCACCAGATTCAACAACAAACTACCTCTCTTTGTGTCACCCTTTCCGGATCCCATGGCCTCAGCAGTGGATGCACTCAGCCTACCATGGGAGGATCTGGACCCTTATGCCTTTCCCCCAACAGCCATATTGGGCAAGGTAGTGGAGAAGTTGCAGGACTCCCAGTGCAGCAGAATCATTCTGATCGCCCCAGGGTGGCCAAACATGCCCTGGTTTTGGGACCTGGTAGCCATGTCCAGTCAAATCCCACTGAGTTTGCCCAAGCTGCCCAACCTGTTGACTCAGCCCTTCAGCCAGACCCCTCACAGGAATCTGACAAATCTAAATCTCCATGCTTGGCTCCTAGAGCCTCAGCAATCAAGGAGCACGGTTTCTCTGAGGAGGTGGCAACAAGAATTGAAGCTCCTCAAAGAAAATCAACCAGATCAGTCTATGAAGCAAAATGGGCCATTTTTACAAAGTGGTGCCTCTCTAATAAGGTGGACTTCAGAGCACCCCCTGTGAAGGCAGTAGCTGATTTTCTTATGTACCTTTTTCAAGACAAAAAGTTACAGCCCAGTACCATTGATGGTTATAGGTCTGCCATTGCTGATAAATTGGGTAATTTCCCCATCAATATCAGCAAAGATGACAATCTCACTCGTCTTCTGGATAGCTTCCACAGGGACAGACCCAGGGGCAGGAGGGGAATCCCTTCCTGGAACCTCTCCCTGGTTCTACATCAATTGTCAAAACCACCCTTTGAGCCAATTGGGGAAGCCTCTTTGAAGCATTTAACCTTCAAAACAGTCTTTTTGCTAGCCTTAGGGTCAGGCAAACGTAGAAGTGAGATTCATGCTTGGCAAAACAAGAACATCAGACACCAATCTGATTGGTCAAGGGTGTCCCTGTACCCCTCACCCAGCTTTCTCTCAAAGAATCAGCTGGCCAAGGAGGGCCCAGAAAGTGTGGCCCCAGTGGTTATACCAGCCCTGGCCCCTACTCTGGATAAGTCCCTCAAGTCTGACAGGTCCCTCTGTCCAGTCAGAGCTTTGCGCTACTATTTGGACAGGACCTCAGCTCTCAGGCAGAATAAGGAGTTGGTTTTCGTCTCCTTTAAGAAAGGGTTTGACAAAGACATCTCCCCTGCCACTATCTCCTCATGGATCAAGCAGACTGTGATCCTATGTTATGAGCTCTCGGACCATGATTCCCACACTCTACATCAGGTCAAGGCCCATGATGTCAGAGCCTTTGCTGCTTCTAAGGCCTTCCAATCGGGAGTCTCCTTAGAACAAATCCTGTCAGCTTGTCATTGGAAGTCACATAACACCTTTACACAATTTTATTTAAAGGATGTGGCTTGGGCTGACTCAGAGCTTTACCATCTGGGCCCTGCAGTGGCTGCACAGCAGATCCACCAGCAGTCCAACACATAGAGGAGATCTGTACATATGTAGATATCTGTACGTCTGTATATATTGCACATATAATTAAAAAAAAAAAAAAAAAAAAAAAAAAAAAAAAAAAAAGTCTTCTCATTTGCTTCCTTGTGGGAGGTTTTTAGGTTTTATGGGACTGAACTCAGCCCTCTCCTCCCCTAGATCAGAGCAGGTCTCTAGGCGACAAAAGGGGGGGGGGGAGGGGCGGTCGGTTCTGACGGTTCAAACCCGAATAACGGTTAACCGAATGATGATATCCGACCAGAGCCTTTAAGGTTCTTGACTCCAAGAACTACTTAGACTTGGAAAGGGATGTTTTTTACTTCTGTTTATGAGTTCACTGCTAGTCCCTAGTAGCTTACCCGCCAACCAAGCGGTAGTTATTCAGCAATTGTCCATTGGATAGGATGTATTAACGCAATAAAATTGCAAATTTAATAAGTAAATTAAATTTTTATAAGTTAATACCCTATCCAATGGACACGCAAGACCCTCCCATCCGACCCCGCTATCAGCTTACTAGGGGTCTAATAGGTTTAGACAACGAAAAAGATGCTATGACGTCACGCTGTCTAGACAGGAAGGAAGTACGACACGCCACCTTGCGAGCACACACAGGGACCGGAACGCTTGTGGGGGCATTATGCACTCATATAAGGCGACTTTTTCTGTCGTTTGGCGGGCCGGTCTGCGCCGACCGGATTAGCAATTGTCCATTGGATAGGGTATTAACTTATAAAAATTTAATTTACTTATTAAATTTGCAATTTAGTATTGTGGAAACATTTTAGGGACAACTTTTGAAGTATATTTAACGTCCTTCATTGTTATGATATAGAAATTCCATGTCTATTGTCCATGCACTGATATTGGTACTGTCAAAGAAAGTGCATAATGAAGTTATCTCTCCCCCCACCCCCTTTACATACCATGTACATCTCTGTAATTCATCCCTATACAGGGTAGTTAAATGTGTGCTTTCTATTATTGTTTTTCGTGGGTTTTATTTCACAGTTGGGGATATTAAGTAGAAAACTTTTAAATGTCTGTTACATTATTAAAGTATACACCAAGTGATAATTAAGTGTCCCTGAAAAGGGCGCTTGTTTTCGCGTCAGTTTCTTTGCCGCCGCATTATGGTCTCCCTTGAATATCTCCCTTATTATTGGAAGCTTTTTAACCATATTTGGCAGTTATATACCTTAGGTGTGGGAAAATATTTCCACATACTTAAATTTGGCCTTTGATCTTTATCAAGGTCACATGATCAAAAATAAGTTTTTAGGTACACCCGCCCGTCATCGCCGCTCAGCAAAATCTACTTACCACAGACGCTTGTAATGATACACACATGTTCATACCATCAAAAATGCGAGCTGGTTAGATTTTGGGAACGATCCGATGAATAATGACTGATTTAGGAGTGATTTTCTCACAGGTACTAACCAGAAAGCTTAAAATTCCTGTGAACCCCCCTATTATCTTATGTATTGCATTTAGAGCCATAAAATGTATTAGGAAACCATATGTGGAGAGTCTAGAAAGCAAGTCAAATTCCCTTGGGGTCGTAAATTAGCCAATTTTTATATTGTCCCTTATATCTCCTTTATTCATGCTTTTACAGCTTTAGAATGTATTAAGAGGTATTGGGAAACCATATTTTTATTGCGTTAATACATCATATCCAATGGACAGTATGCTAAACCGGTCGGCGCAGACCGGCCCGCCAAACGTCAGAAAAAGACGTCCTGCGTTTCCACTGGCCGGCTGGTCCTCACACTGCACTCGCCAGGTGGCGCATCGTACTTCCTTGCTGTATAGACAACCTGACGTCATGGCATCTTTTTCGTTTGGCGCATGCACTGCTTGAACGAATATTTGGAAATTGTTTGAATTTTAAGTTTTATGTGAGTTTGTAGAAGTGCTGGACTTTTAGACTTTGCGAATCACTTCCTCACATGTTATAGATCATTGTTATATATATATTGGATTTGGAACTTTGTTGGTGAGTTTTAGAAGTGCGGTTTTATATACCTTACAGATCACTTCCTCACTTTGCTTGCTACTGTCATGTGTTCTCCTAGTCAGCGTAGGGGGGGTTGCGGCCATATGATGGCTGGTTTTGACCACCACGCTGTATGTGCAAGGTGTCGCGACAAGAAGAAAGGCTCTGACCCTTGTATCAAGACTCCACCAGAACCTTGTGGTCATTGTGATATTTTGACACCGGAACAGAAGACCCAGCTCTCAACCCCCTCCTACAAGATCAAGAAAGAGAAGAAAGAAGCCAAGTCATTAACACCTGTAAAGGACTCAGACACTCTCAGTCCCACCCTTGTGGACCCGGCACTTGTGTCGGTGGTGGGGGTTGTGGATGGCCAGAGCACCCCCGGTGCTTCTGGTTTGAGTGGACCGGTGGAAAAGAAGGCTAAGAAGGCAGAGACAAAACATTCATCTTCATCTAAATCTACCAAGTCGGTCAAGTCTACCACCAGCCGACCTCCGACCTCTTCAGCCGACCAGAACAAGCCTTCCACCTCCACTACCGACACCAAGATTGCCGACCTGGACAAGAAGTGGTCGGACAGATTTAACAGGCTGGAAGCCTTACTTTTGGCCAAGACGCTGGATCCTCCATGGGACCCTGTCTTTAGTACAGTGAAGGTGGCTCCAGCTCATGCTCCACCGACTAACGTGGCCCGGACCGACCCCTTTTTGAAGCCAGCCTCTCAGTCTGTTCCACCGACTGACACAGCTATAGATTCACCGGCCACCGACTCTTGTCATCACAAGTCGGATCTTAAGGCTTCAACTTCTACTCAGCCAGACCCACCGGCCTCAGCCAAGGTTCAGAGACAGTTATCCTCTGCTTTTGATGTGTCACGCAAGGACTCTCCCTCCTCTAGTGACTCCGACTCAGAATCTTTATCTTCTGACCGACCTCCCCTGGATATTCTTCCCGAAGAAGGTGAACTGTCGGACGATCAGGAACTTAACATCTCTGATCATGAACAATCTTTGTCCGAAGAGCAGTCATACCGGGAAACCATGCGCGGAATCAGATCATATATGGGTTGGAGTCACATACCAGACACTGATTCTGCTGCTACTACATCAGAAGACAACTCCTTTGCCGGCCCGAAGCTTCACAAACCGGGCAAGACTTCTGTTAACCTACCCACCGCCGAATGGTTGTGTAAGAAAATGGCAAAGCTGAACATTACACTAGTCCAGGGTTATCCTACACATACTTTGAGGCAGCAGGACTTTTAAAGGATCAGTTTGTCCGCCCTCCAAAGTCTCAGCAGAAGTGGTACGGGTTCCATCCCAACTGAAAGAAGGACTCTGACCAGGCTGTTTCTTCTTGGCATACTGGAGCTTCAAGACTCAACAGTACATATCTCAGGATAGCTCGACAGGCCGGTATTGCTAGCTCTCCTCCCATGTCACGCCCCATATCTCAGGAAAGTCTGCGCAAGTGGGAGAGGTCTGCACGCGAATCCACAGTCATTTGCAATCATGCAGCCAGTTTCAACCGGTGTCTGTTGAAAATCCAGGAAAATATGAACTCTCAACTTAAAGCTATCAGAGTCGAATCCAAGGGCAAGACAGCAAATAAAGTGTCTTCAGCAGTAGACGAACTTCAGTTTCTTCTAGATTTTAACTCTAGTGTTTGCCAGGCCATGGCGAAATCCATGGAGCACCTTACTGAATTTGTGTTTGTCAATATGGCCAATACCACCCTGCTGAGACGTGACTCTTACCTGATTTATCTCAAGGCCGGTGTGAAGGCGGACACTCTTCATGCCTTACGAACAGCCCCACTTCAGCTAGATACACTGTTCCCGGACAATGTTGTTAAAAAGGCAGAGGAGGATATCTCAAATTTTGACAAGGGTCGGTCCGGTACTGTCTACAAGAGCAGAAGATACCACCCCTATGAAAGACAGGACTCCAGGACAGATAGTCGTCAGGATAGGCCGGCTAGGAAGAACATGTCCCGCACTCAACGTAGAAAGCAGAAGGCTAGACACCAGTACTCATCCCGACCGGCCAAAGGTCAGCAGCAGCGTAAATGACAATCAATGTGTAACTTAGTTGAAACCTCTGCTGCTGACCGGGAGCCCGACAACAGAGACAATAGACACTTTTTTAAATGCAAAGCTAAATGTTGTTCATTCTGCTCATACTGCTCCCGGGCGTTCTCAAAAGAACGAAGTAAGTCCTGGGGCAGCAGTTTGTCACTCAGAGCAAAATACATTAAAATCTGTGAAAAGTGTTTCTTGTGTCATTCCATTGTCATATGTAAACAATGTAACAAATGCTCCCAATGTTGTCAGAAACTTACCTGTAGGGGCCAGACTACAAAGGTTTTGGAAAAAGTGATTGGATCTGGGTGCCGCTCCGAAGGTTGTTCAAATCCTGAAAGAGGGCTACACCCTCCTCTTCCGGACCCGGCCAAAATTATCAAAAGTTCCCACAGTCGTAAGCTGTTATGGCAATCCTCACAGAAACCTGAAACTGTTAGAGGCATTACATCAGCTTATAGACAAAAAGGCCATAGAACTAGTACAAAAGCAGACTTCACTAGGGTTTTTCAACTGACTATTTCTAGTCCCCAAGTCCAAAAACAAATGGCGACCAATCCTAGACCTGAGCAATCTGAATTTTTTCCTCAAGACCAAAAAATTCAAGATGGAGACCCCGGAAACCATCAGAACATCTCTCCAACAGGGAGAATGGGTAACCTCCGTAGACTTCACGGATGCTTATTTCTACATTCCAATACAGGAACAGTCCAGGAAGTACTTAAGATTTCACGTTCAAGGTCAGACCTTTCAGTTCAAAGCTCTTCCCTTTGGCCTTTCTACATCTCCCATGGAGTTCACTATCATAGCAAAGGAGGTAAAGCTGATGGCCACTCAAAAGGGTATAAGGATCCACCAATACCTAGACGACTGGTTGGTGAGAGCCACATCCCAACGGTAATGTCTCCTACATACACAATTTTTAGTGAAAATGTGCCAGGATCTGGGCTGGATGGTCAACACAGAAAAGTCGGAATAGAACCCAAACAAATCTTCAATTTTGTCAGTTACCAGTTCGACCTTCAGTCTGGTCGGGTCCGACTAACACTGGACCGGTGGCAGAACTTACAAGAGAAGATAAGGGAACTACTCTCCCTCCGGACGTGTTCGGTGAGGGAGTTCATGTCTCTGATAGGTCTCTTAACAGCCACAGAGAAACAAGTTCACTTAGGCAGGTTACACATGACACCCATTCAGTGGCATCTCAAGAACAATTGGAGAATTCTGGAATCCCTAGAGAAGAGGATTCCCCTACCCAGATCTTTACACCCCCATCTACAATGGTGGCTAAACGAGAACAATGTCCTCACCGGCCAACCATTACACCCATTGCAGCATGCTCTTCAAGTCTTTACAGACGCATCAAAAGAAGGGTGGGGCGCTCACTTAAACGAGTTCACTGCCAGAGGAACTTGGTCCCTTCCAGAAAGCAAGCTGCACATAAACTATCTAGAACTCAAGTCAGTTCTGCTAGCCTTATAAGAGTTTCAAAATCTATGCATGGGCAAAATGGTTCTTGTAGCAACCGACAACACCACAGTAGTAGCTTACATAAACAAAGAGGGAGGTATGAGGTCCGGCCCACTTTGTGCCCTACTATGGAGAATCTTGACCTGGTGTACCAGCAAGCAAGTCACTCTACGGGCACGACACATTCCGGGTCGTTTGAATGTATTGGCCGACAAGCTGTCCAGACTGAGGCAGACCATCCAGACAGAATGGTCCCTTCTCCCACAAGTTTTTCAAAGGATATGCCAAAGGTGGCACCGACCTCAAATAGATCTCTTTGCAACAAGATTCAACAGCAAGCTACCCCTCTTTGTATCAACAGTTCCGGACCCCCAGGCCACTGTAATAGATGCACTCAGCCTTCCTTGGGGGGATCTGGATACCTATGCCTTTCCACCGACAGCTATCTTGGGCAAAGTGGTGGAAAAATTGCAAGACTGCCCTTGTAAGAGGGTAATCCTCATTGCTCCGGGGTGGCCAAACATGACTTGGTTCTGGGACCTGGTGGAGATGTCCAGCCAGATTCCCCTACTATTGCCTCAAATGCCCGACCTTCTAACTCAGCCCTTCAATCAGACCACTCACAGAAGTCTGTCAAACCTGAATCTCCATGCATGGCTCCTAGAGCCACACTTATCAGGAAACAAGGGTTCTCTCAGGCTGTGGCAGCGAGAATTGAGGCTCCTCAGAGAGAATCAACCAGATCAGTCTATGAGGCAAAGTGGACCATTTTTCAAAAGTGGTGCCTCTCTAATCAGGTGGACTTCAGGTCACCACCTGTGAAATCCATTGCAGACTTCCTCTTGGACCTCTTTCACGACAGGAAGCTGCAACCTGGTACCATTGATGATTACAGATCTGCCATTGCTGACAAAATGGGAAATTCCCCCACTAACATCGGCAAAGACGAAAATCTTACTCGTCTCCTGGACAGTTTCCAGAGAGACAGGCCCAAAGGTAGAAGGGGAGTTCCTTCTTAGAACCTTTCTCTGGTATTACACCAGCTTACTAAGCCTCCTTTCGAGCCCCTAGGAGAGGCATCTCTGAAGCATTTAACACTCAAAACTGTTTTCCTCGTAGCCCTGGATTCTGGCAAAAGGAGGAGTGAGATACACGCCTGGCAGCACAAGAACATTAGGCACCAGTCCAACTGGTCTAAGGTGTCGCTGTATCCATCACCCAGCTTTCTATCCAAGAATCAGCTGGCCAAGGAGGGTCCAAACAGTGTGGCCCCAGTGGTTATCCCAGCCCTGGCCCCAACTTTGGATAAATCCCTCAAGTCTGACAGATCCCTTTGTCCAGTTAGAGAGGGGCCACGGTGGCAGAGTGGTAACACTCTCGCCTCCCACCTCTGAGACCGGGGTTCTATCCACACACGGGCTCAAGTAGGAAAGCTGGTAGTTGCTTGCTGTTGGTCGGCAGTTTACAGTACACAACCCTAGCGAACTCTATGTACTGGTTTCCTCTGCCCTTCCAAATACCCGTCGTGATATGACCTGTACAGTGTTGAAAGCGACGTTAAACCCCAAATAAATAAAATATAAATAAAATTGTCCAGTTAGAGCTTTACGCTAGTATTTGGACAGGACCTCGGACCTTAGGCAGAACAAGGAATTAGTCTTTATCTCCTTCAAGAAAGGCTTTGATAAAGATATCTCCCCTGCCACTGTCTCCTCATGGATTAAACAAACTGTGATCCAGTGCTACGAACTCTCTGATCAGCAGGCCCTGACCTTACACCAGGTTAAAGCCAGTGATGTAAGGGCCTTTGCTGCATCTAAGGCCTTCCAGTCGGGAGTTTCCTTATATCAGATTCTGTCGGCCTGCCACTGGAAATCTCACAACACCTTCACACAATTTTATCTGAAGGATGTGGCTTGGGCCGACTCAGAGCTCTTCCATCTGGGACCAGTAGTGGCTGCCCAACAGATCCACCACTGACCAGGGCACAGAGGAGACTTGTACATATGTAAATAGTGCACATTTGTATATATTGTACATATAGTTAAGAAGCAACTTTAAACAAAAAACAAAAAAAAAACTCTGACGTGCTTCCTTCGGGAGGTTTTTAACTTCTCAGGGACTGAACTCATCCCTCCCCTTCCCTACCTCAGAGGAGGTCTGTTCAAAAAGGGGGGGTAGGTCGGTCTGGACCGGTCATCCGGCCTCTGTTGACCGACCACACGCCTTATGGGTTTCCTGACCTTTGGAGTCGACCCAGCATAGTGGATTCCTTTGTTAGTTTTCTTCTGAGTTCATATAGTCCCTAGTAACTTACCCGCCAACCAAGTGGTAGTTATTCAGCATATTGTCCATTGGATAGGATGTATTAACGCAATAAAATTGCAAATTTAATAAGTAAATTAAATTTTGATAAGTTAATACCCTATCCAATGGACACACAAGACCCTCCCACCGACCCCGCTATCAGCTTACCAGGGGTCTATTAGTTTTAGACAGTGAAAAAGATGCCATGACGTCAGGTTGTCTAGACAGCAAGGAAGTACGATGCGCCACCTGGTGAGTGCAGTGTGAGGACCGGAGGGCCGGTGGAAACACAGGACATCTTTTTCTGACTTTTGGCGGGCCGGTCTGCGCCGACCGGTTTAGCATATTGTCCATTGGATAGGGTATTAACTTATAAAAATTTAATTTACTTATTAAATTTGCAAGTTAAGAATACAGATAGCCGGTCAGATTTACCCCCTGACCCCCCCCCCCCCCCTTTATGGGTCAAACTTTGGTCATGAAATAGCTGATTCAGTGTTTTTGCCTTATATCTCCTTTATTCTTGCTTTTAGAGCTTTAGAATGTATTAATAGGTATTGGGAAACCATATGTGAAGAGCCTAGATAGTCCGTCACATTTACCCCCTGACCCCCCCTTATGGGTCAAACTGGAGTCATCATATAGCCGATTTTGTGTTTTTGTCTTATATCTCCTTTATTCTTGCTTTTACAGCTTTAGAACCTATGTGAGGAGTTAAGATAGTCTATCACGTTTACCGCCTGACCCCACCCACCCCCCACCCCTTATGGGTCAAACTGGGGTCATAAAATAGGGGTCATATGTCCTTTGGATTTTTGCTTTTACAGCTTTAGAATGTATTAACAGGTAGCTGGAATTCGAGAGTCTAGGTAGCTGGTCAAATTAGTCCTCTGACCCCTCTTACGAGTCAGACTGAGGTCATAAAATATCAATTTTTCGGTTTGTTGCCTCATATCTTTATTATTGCTTTTACAGTTTTACATTATTTTAAGAGGTAGTAGGAAACCATATGTGGAAAGTCTTAATAGCTCGTAATATTTCAATATTAATGATGTCATTATCTTAATGTTATTTTCATATCTTAGTACAAAGGGTGTAACTTTTTGAAATTGCACTCATGACTTATACATACTATTAAAGCAGGCAAAATACATTTCTATTTTGTCATTATCTAAAATTAAGATATGCATTAAATTATGCTTGTTTTGTTGTAAAAAAACTGGGTCCAAATATTTACAAGCTTATTTCAGTGCAGCAGTTTGATAATGACACATTTATAAATTCCCATTTTCAGCTAATTATCACTTCTTCTGACTTCCATTCTTCTGCAGTAAACTAATAATTCAGCAATGCAAACATATTCTTTAGTGGATTCCCTCTTTACTATGTCCCTTATTTATACATAAATCTACATATCACTGACATTTTCAACAGAGCATAGATAAAGATAACATCTTACTCCCTATATGAGCATTTCTTCATGAATATACTAAAACAGGGAGATTGGGGGAGACACATTAACTATTGATTTTATCCCTTATCAGCATATACCCAGTGGACTAATTCTCTGGGGACTGTCAAAGACTGGCAGTTATATCTAAATAGAAATGAGCATTATTCATAAGATATAAAGAGGCTTATGGGAACATTGACCTTTTATGTACTCATTTGGACAGATGTGTTCAGAGCATTGTGTTATAAACTTCTTGCCTTTCTAAAGGCTCAAATTTTACTGCGCCTTTTTTCTGAAATGTAAATAAATATATGGCATTTATAAAGTACTGTTACTCTTTAATTAAGTAGTTTTATGGTGTAACTTTCAACTTATTATAAGTATTGATGCTTTATGCATTCTTAGCCTCAGCATTTTTACAATTAACTTTTCGCAATTTATGACCATAGAAAACAAAACAAAGCTTAAATTTTTGTTTCATGTTAATGCATAAACTTCCACACTGTCTGCTTAACTTTCACTTCTTCTCTCAGCACTGCATGTTTTTATTTTCAAAAACCTTTTTCTAGTATATATTATATTGCATTTAATCTTTTTGGGACGCTTAGTTTTTGTTAGCAAAAACATTTTTCTAGTTGTTAGTACTTTTACTGTTAATGTGTTGCAGGATATGAAGAGCAATCCATTGCACAGGGCCCTACACTTAGATGAATCAACTGGACTGTTTTTGTATGGGCTATACTTGAATGGTGTACGAGTGAAAGTTGATTCAAGTCAATCATTTCTGCTTCTGACTGAGGAACAGTTTAATGTTTTTGATCAGTGGAAAGAACATAGACAAGGTTGCCAACACATCCCAGAAACTGCTCATTTTCTCACCCGTGTTTTGTATTCTTGGTTGATTCACAACAAAGTCAGATACACAAGAAGCAGTTTCATAGTCAATGTCAATATAGAAGATTATGAAAAGTTTCTTTCTTCCAGTTGATTATCCTGTCAGAAAAATATTTTAATTTCAATTTAGTGGAGATTTTATGTCCACTAAAAGCCTACTTATTGGATGCTTATTGGAATTGGCTCTGTTTTCGGACAGCCTACACCACAACATTATTTCTTACTTCATTACCTCCTTAATATAAGACATGAAAATGGTTGGTTGGTGGGGTTTTGTTTTTTTTTGTTTTTTTGGTTGTTGGTTTTTGTATCCACCGGAAGCATCAGTTGGATACTTTGGTTTTGCGTTCGCTATGCTGCCGCCACCGTGCTTAGAGAGATTTTCAGCGTTAACGCTCCAAGAGGAAAACAAAAGCAGCTAGGTTCACCAAATTTGCAGGATATCTTTATTGGGGGGTAAGCTTCTCTTGGAAGGAAAATAGCTTCATTCTGAAAAACAAGATGGCCGCCACGGGTATTTCTTTGAAAATAATATACATTTTGCTATTGGCTGTTTAGGTAGAAGGTTGAATCTCTTCATAGGTGATATGTATAACAGATATAGATGTCCTCTACAAGCTTGCACAAGTTTGACCTTGAAGCTCTTAACTCCAGGTCATCCACGGAGTGCCAGAGTACCCCACATAGCGGACTTTAAAAGTGCCTATATCTCCCAACCTATAGAAAATCATGTGCTGGGAATCTTCTGATGTTGTCAGATTTGACCTTGGACCCCTCCTTCAAGGTCAAACGAGGATAGCCAAACTTAAAAGTGCTTATAACTCGCTTATTATCGATCCTAGAGGTTTGGGATGGTAAACCAAAATATAGGAAATCATGTGGTCACCTTTGACCTTGGGCTTCTCCTTCAAGATCAAATGAGAGTACCCAAACTTAAAGGTGCTTATAGATCCCTTATTGCTCATACATTTTTCGAGTGTGAAACCAACCAAAAGGATATCATGGCCTGGGATCTTCTCATGGTCTAATTTGGCCTCCTTCCAAGTAGGCAATACTTGCTCGGCTTTGGTGCATTGTCTTTATGGTGGATACAATTTACATTGGTTCTCCGATATGCTAAGTCTAGTTTTTTTTTTTGGCCGGGTTTAATGAATAGGCAAGGAAAAGATTTAGACAAGTAATGATTTTGGTGTTTATGATCATTTAAAAAAAACTCTTTGGTTTTTGTTTTAGGTTAGTTTCTTGGAAAGTACATGTTATAAATTATAACCACATAATTTGACCCTTTCAGGCACTTGTTGTTTGGGGGTGTAAACTATGGGGTGTGACTGAACTCATCCCTCTCTTCCCCTACCTGAGAGCAGTACCTTCCATAATGAGTAAAATCACTTGTAACTTGAAAACTGTTGCATTTACAGAAGTTTGTATATTATTTTATGTTATTCAGCTGCTTTTTGGTTCAGCTATAACATAGTGAAATAGCAGACCTGTAGGTCATTGCATAGCTGAGAAATAGCTAGTTCCAGGTTTATACTATTAAGAAAATCAATTGAAACTTGAAAACTCTTGCATTTACAGTATTTGGTTTAAATATGCTGTTCATCTACTTTGCAGTCACCTATAACATAATGCAATTGTATATCTCTTACAGTAAATATGTGAAATCAGTAAATACGCGTATTCCCTAAAATTTTCAGTAAATATGCGTATTTGCTGATTTATGACCTGTGTTATTTCACAAGTTTACTGGTTTGACTTGCAGTAAATATGTTAAATGAAACTTTGATATTCACTGGTTGTAACTATATTAAATGATGAACCAAAATGTACATTATATTGGGAACATTTTACTCTGTTTAATATTAAATGGTAAACCAAACTGTGAATTATATTGGAACATCTTACTCTATTATGACGACTATTACAATATACTAAGCATACTTCATTTTACAGTACATTACAATATGTTAACAAAATAGCACTAGGCTTTTAAATGTTTATTTTTAAAAACTTTATATCTGTGCTTTCTGTAGAGATTTCATTTAAGCTTATATTATTTTCAATCCCACAGCTGCTACAATCCCTACAAATGATTAAAGATCATTTAACTTTTTTGTGACTGATACATAAAAAGTGTTTTTATTGAAAATAAATAAAAGTTTAAGAAACTAACTTAAAGAAACTAATTTAAATTTCTAAATTTTAATATATTTGACTACTTTCATTCAGCAGAAATTTACCTTATCATTTAAGACAACATGATTCACGCCCAAACAAGTTTGCATGTATTCTCAAAGAATCTATTGTTAAGTACGCATATTTACTGATTTCACATATTTCCTTTAACATATATATAGCTCATAGCATATTTTGAGTAAATGAGTTGTAACTTGAAAATATAACATTTACAGTAGTTAGTTTAAATGTGTTCTTCACCTATTTTGGGGTCAGCTGTAACATGGTAAAATTGCAGTACCTCCGCTCATTGCATAGATGAGCAATGGCTACTTTTAGGTTTTCACTGTTCATTATATCATTTGCAAATGAAAAAATATTGGACATTTAACTTATTAAAATTTAAAAGTTTATGTAATATTTAAAAAAATCCAAACTTGTGGTCACATTATAAACTTTTTTATGCCTTCATCCTGACATGACTCTGGCTTACATGGAGTCGGAGTCAATTTTATAAATAAGATCTTATTCAACAGCTAGTCTGGTATTGGTGCAGGGCCTCTGCATTGCTACTTTTTTCATGTCAAATAAAATGTAAATTAACAAGTCTATAAATTTAAATATCAAAATATATGTCAAGTTATGATACTTGATGTAGAAGGAACAAGCAGCAAAGTAATAAGATTAAAATATTGAACAGTGTAAAAACCTTTACTCTTGAATGATAAACTACCAAATTGATGTATTGATATTGATAACTTAATAACTTTTTAATATCTGGCAAAATTGTCAAGGTTTTTATGTAAATTCAGTTACTTTTCATGGAGAAATTCTACATATGTTATACTCGGGCATTAATTTGGATATTTATATATGTTACAGGCAATCTGTGTAACTAGGCATTATGCGTAATGGCTAAATATTTCAGTCATTTCATGAAATGCTTAAACAGTTTAGACATTTCATGAAATGCCTGAACTGTTTAGGCAGTCATTACGTTTAATGCCTCGTTACACAGATTGCCTGTAACATATACATATAATAAGGTATATTTTCAATAAAATTGTTAATTTTAACCAAAATTCTTTGTAAATCCAACTTGTACAAGAGTATTGTACAAGTTGGGTTTATTTAATGTACAGCCAATCTTGTATGAGTTGCAACTTCTACAAAACTGCTTCTACGAGTTGCAACTTGTACAGGCTTTTCGTACAAGTTGCAACTTGTACAAAATCTCAAATTGTACATAACATATATCTAGAGTCCCTACTGACAGAGTTGCCTTTTATAAGGAAGATAATTTTAATCACATTTACAGGGTTAATTTGTTTTTGTGAGCGCACTGTGCGCTAATTTCTTTGAATACGGTAATTCCTGTATTTGGAATCATTAATTTTTTTAACTTAAAATTTATTGTTAGAAATATTCACAAACTTGTTTATGTGAAAAGTAATCTGCATTGCCTATGTTTTGCCAGCCTTAAATTGTATGAAATAAATTTCATTTCTTGTAATAAAGTTGAATAAATTTCTTGAAAACTGAATCTTTCTTTGTTGATGATCGCCTGAATCCTGTTTGAAAATTTAAACGGTTTTGGTTTGAATGAGAGAGGAGGCAGACTTTGGACCCTCCCCTATATGACTTCTACTTTCAAACTTTTTGGGGATTTGGATGAGAGAGGTGAAGCAGGGGTTAAACCCTAGCCCATATGACTTCAATTTTTGTAGGTTTGGACGAGAGGTGAGGCAGGGTTTGAAACCTCCCTTGTATGACTTTAAAATTTTGGGGGTTTGGATGACAGATGAGGCAGGATTTGAACCCTCCCCAATCTAAATTTAACTTGAAACTTTTTTGGGGTAGGTTAGGTTCTGTGACCTACAATTTTGATGATAGTTGATGCAGGCAGGGTTTGAACCCCTGGCGCTGCCCTTTTTTCGTGTGGGAATATATTCAGACATTTTTACCCCACAAACGTTCCGGGCAGTGCAAGTATTGTTTTTATCCAGATGTGGGAGATGATGGTACAAACTTAGTATGACCTTGCCGTAGTGACCTCAGTTGAAAATCTTGTTCAGTCCTATCTCATAAAGTGTATGATGTAGGATATTGATACTTGACAAGGACATTGGTTGGTGGGTTTAGGTGTGCAATGTCATAATGTGACCTAAATTTGAACTTGCTGTAGTGACCTTGATCTTTAAACATTTTTTCAGGCTGTATCTCTGTAAGGTGTAGGAAGTTGAAATATAGTAGGGATATTGGTTGCAGGGTGTAGGTGTGCAACACAATATGTGACCTTGATTTAAGCTTTGACCTTGCTGTAGTGATCTTCTGTAAAATTATGTCTGGGCTATATCCCAGGAAAGGTAAAGAGTAGGAAGTTTATTCTTGTATGGGTGGCTTTGAAGTGATAGTTTTAATCAAATCCCCAAAAGAAAGCAATCTTGAACCTATCACAAAACTATCTTAATACTATCATAATCTTTTTTATCATTAACCCCTTTCTTTTGGATTGGGAAGGCTTCTTTTGACATTGTATTACTTTCATAGAGAGAATTAAATTCATGATTTTCAAATCTTTTTATATGTCACCGACAATGGGAAAAGGTTTGCAATCGAAAAGTTCCCAGTAGGTTTGTAACCAAAACAATTGGCTTAAAGTCTAAATACAAGCCAAAAGATGGACTTAAATGATGTAAATGATATCTTTGTGATAAGGTTTACAAAAGCAAACTGAATGTTGTGATCCAGGTTTATGATGGAAAAGATGAACAAGATTGATATTTTGGGATCCGTAATCAATCGGAGAGGAAAATCTCAATAGTGGTACAGCCCTCTTAGTCTTATTCATTATGTATTAAAAATATTTATGCGGTGAACTAAAAAAGAAATGAACAAAATAAATAAACTAAATATGAACAGAAGAAATTAGATCACAGAAAGGACATTTCAGCCCAAATAGGAGCAGTCCCATACCAAGAAGGAGTAAACCCCTAAAATATAACAAGAAACCAGTGACTCACTGATGACTAAGAGGTGACTCGGATCGACTCTGGAACAAATACCAAATCATTCTGGGTCACATTCATGATGATTACTAAAAGAAAAAGACATGTTTTAGTCATTCCATGGGAGTGGTCTCAGCTTATATCCCAGGCATTCAGTGACTCACTGATGACTGAGAGGTGACTCAGGTCGACTCAGAAACACATCCCCAATCAGTCTGGGTCACATTCATGATGAAAACATGCTGAAAAGCCCAGAAAAAATATATGACCAATTCCATGGGGGTGATTAGTGGTTTGTAATTTTGGCATCTATTCAAAGGCAGTCACCTCTATATGGGTTTGACCACCACAAGTGACAATGCTTAGAACCTGTCCCAATATGACCCTGGCTGTTGACTGGGACATATGTTTAATCTTTGACCTAGGCATTCCATTCCCCAGTGGCTCACTCATGACTAAGAGGTGACTCAGATCGAGTCAGGAACAAATACCCAATCAGTCTGGGTCACATTTAAGATGATTACATGCTCACAAGACATGAAAAAAGACATGTTTCAGCCATTCCATGGGGATGGCCTCAGCTTACACCTCAGGGATTATGTTCTTCAGTGACTCACTGATGACTGAGAGGTGACTCAGATCGACTCAGGAACATATACCGTATCATTCTGGGTCACATTCATGATGGAAACATGCTGAAAAGTCCTGAAAAAAGACATGTGTGACCAATTCCATGGGGGTGATTAGTGGTTAGTAATTTTGGCATCTAATCAAAGGCAATCACCTCTGTATGGGTTCGACTGCCACAAGTGACAATGCGGAGGACCTGTCCCAATATGACCCTGGCTGTTGACTGGGATGTATGTTTAATCTTTGACCCAGGCAGTCCTTTCCCCAGTGGCTCAGTCATGACTAAGAGGTGACTCAGATCGACTCGGGAACAAATACCCAATCAGTCTGGGTCACATTCATGATGATTACATGCTCACAAGACCAGAAAAAAGACCTTTTTATTGTGTTAATACATCCTATCCAATGGACAATTGCTTTACCAGTCGGCGCGACCGGTCCCGCCAAACGTCACCAAAAGACGTCCTGTATATAATACCGGCAGGACCAGTCAAGAGAGCGCATTCGCCAGGTGTCGCCTCATACTTCCTTGCTGTCTAGACAACGTGACGTCATAGCATCTTTTTCGTTTGGCGCGTGGAGAGTGAAGATGTGTTTTCAACGACAAGGATTTTTTGGTGTTTTACCAAACCCAACTGCTTTATTTCATCTTTGAAGAAGTTAGAAGTATTATCAACAACTATGTCATCTCCAAGAATAGAGAAGTGCAGCCTCTGACAGTGAAGCTGATCAGCTCAGTACTACCGGTTCCCTGGATGGTGACATCCACAGGGACCGGTCAGCAGACAGAGATGCCTCCAGAGATGACCCTGACTCTGAACCAAATGAGGAGGCCAAATACAGAGAGACCATGAGGGGTGTGAGAAGTTTTATGAACTGGCACAGGGTTCCTGAGTTCGAAACTGTGTCCACCACTGCTGATGACAATCCCTTTGATGGTGCACGTGCTCAGCCAAACGGGAAATTCAGTGTTAAACTACCGGTGGACGAGTGGCTTTGCAGAAAGATGTCCAGCCTCAACCTCACCATCAGAGAGGGCTACCCCACCAGAAACACTGACAACACTGGCCTCCTCAGGGATCAATTCATCAAAACCCCTAGACCTTCCAGATGGTATGGTATGCATGCTGAGAAGGACAATGAGAGTTCAACAGTATGCACCTGGTCACCGGACCCGGCCAAACTCAACCATTCCTTCAGCAGGGTTGCAAGAAGAAACATGCCTACTGCCCCACCCTCCCGGGCCTTCAAGTCAAGATCTGCTCAGGCATTGGGAGAGAGCAGCACGGGAACAGACAGTAATGTGCAACCAGGCTGCTGGTTTGTCAAGGTGCTTGACCAGGGTTCAGGACTCCATGAACACTCAGCTAAAAACCCTGCGTCTGGATAGTAAAGGAAAGTCATCAGAGAAGATGAGGCAAGCTGTTAGTGACCTGGAGTATTTGACCACTTTCAACCGGTCAATATCTCAAGCAATGGCCAGGACTATGCAAGATCTATCAGAAGCAGTTTTCATCAACATGGCCAACTTCATCCTTGCTCGCAGGGATAGTTACCTGGACAATTTGCATGCTGGGGTGAAACAAGACACTGTGAATGCCTTAAGAATGTCTCCGGTACATCTCAACGCACTGTTCCCGGATCCGCTTATTGCTAAGGCTGAAGAGGAAATCAGCAAGAGTGAGGAGAGGCGTTCGTCCGGTACTTCACACCGACATCAGGGTCGCTTCCACCCATATGCTGCAAGTGATAGGTCTACTAGTCATCACAGCGACAAGAAGAACGTCCCTGCTTGGAAACAGATCAAGGACAAACAACAAGCCAGGATAGGTTGAGGCAAGGCCTCCACTTTCTCCCAGAAGCCTGCCAAGGGGTCCAAGCCTCATAAATGACAATTACTGTGTAAATTTTGTGACCGGTCAGAAGAACTCTGTTTGTGTTTCCGGTGAGGGAGGCTTGGACCCAGCACCAGTGGTAGCAGAGAACAGCAAAGTGACATTAAATTTGACTGTAAACTTGTGTGTTGCAAATGCTCATATTGTCACCGGGTGGCCACAAAGGAAAGGCATAAATCCCAATGCATGTCAAATGTACACAGAAATAAAATATGTGAAATATGTTTTATCTGTAGGTCACTTGTCTTCTGTAAATCTTGTCACCAATGCCCAAGATGCTGTTTTAGATCCTCCTGTAGGGGCGAGGTTAAACCAGTATTGGGAGAAATGGGAAGCCCTGGGTTCAAGTGCAAAAGTAGTCACCACTCTGAGGGAGGGTTATACTCTCCCGTTCCGGTTCAGACCCCACTTGACAAGGTCACCGACTGTAATAAGCAACTACCACAAATCAGACAAGCAGTCCTTCCTTTTAGAGGCACTGTTTCAGATGATATACAAGAATGCAGTCGAACCGGTAGAAAATCAAAACTCACTGGGTTTTTACACGCGGCTATTTTTGGTACCCAAAACCAACAACCGGTGGAGACAGCCCCCATGGAGTTCACAGTGGTGGCCAAAGAGGTCAAACTCATGGCACTTCAGAAGGGTAAAAGGATCCACCAGTACCTAGATGACTGGCTGGTGAGAGCCTCTACCCACGACACCTGTCTCCAGCATACTCAAAACCTGGTCACACTGTGTCAGGATCTAGGGTGGGTGGTGAACAGGGAAAAGTCAGAACTGGTCCCCAAACAGGTCTTCAAGTGCATAGGTTACCAGTTCGACCTGAAAGAGGGCAGGGTCAGACCATCAGAAGATCGTTGGCAGACCTTGACAGACAAGATCAGATCCAGAAGCAATTGTCCATTGGATAGGGTATTGTTACATATATTGGACACTATATTAGTACATTGTATATTACATATATTAGGCACTATATTAGTGCATTGTTTAATTTAAGCTTTATGTTTATACATTGTCATAAAAGATAATTGTGTTGTTGGTTCTTTTTGTGTGTTGACATTTAAAGTAAGGGAGTTATTGACTTTTGTGTTTTAGTGTTTATTGATCTGTTCACAGACTGGGGGAAATCCCACCTCAGTGGTTATGTTAGATTTGGGGAAACCCAATTACCAGTAGTTTCTAGAACTTCCTCCTTTGGCCTAGATGGCTCAAGCTTTTCTGAGTTGGTTCTGTACAATTCCAGAGAAATCTGTGAAGGTATATAAGGAATGTACATCTGACCACAAGTGAACTTTGTATTCGCTGGCTATAAGGAGAGCTATTGTGTTTTGGAATATAATATAACTTGTGTTGCTGTGAACTTTTACTGGAGTGAACTAGATACATTGTCTGGACAGATTTATTGCACTTTGGATATTTTTGGATATTGTACAGTTATATAACAGAGAGTGGATTTACTGCATCTTGGACATTGTCCATATCTTGGAGCAGACAGTACAATTGTGTTAACTCTCTAAAAATCTCCAGACAGACCATCTGTGTGACTGGATATATAAAGGCTAGCAGGACAAGCACCTTTTGTGTTGTTGAGTGTGGGACAGGGCACAGAATATAGACATCTGTGTGCGAGTGAACGCTGGACAGATCACGGGACAGACCACAGGACATTGGACAGACCACAGAATATACTACAGGACGGATTACGGAACAGATTGCTGGATACGGCGGATAAATTTAACTCATAATCTCTGTGGTCAGGTCAGCTAAATCTTATTATTGTATTAGTGTGTTTAGTTAAGAGCATACCAGTTGACTGTAATCATTATTGTTGACTATTAAATAAATTTGTTAAGTTCAACTTTTTGCTTTTTCTGTTACAACTTAAAGACAACCGGTAATTGCTACCGTGCTTGCCCGTGACCGTAACAGTATTAAGTTAAAAAATAATTTAATTTACTTATTACATTTGCAAGTTTCAGTCATTCCATGGGGGTGGAGTCAGCTTACATCCCAGGGATTATGTTCTTCAATGACTGAGAGGTGACTCAGGTCGACCAGGAACACATCCCAATCAGTCTGGGTCACATTCATGATGAAAGCATGCTGAAAAGCCCAGAAAAAATATATGTATGACCAATTCCATGGGGGTGATTAGTGGTTAGTAATTTTGGCATACAATCAAAGGCAGTCACCTCTATATGGGTTTGACTGCCACAAGTGACAATGCTTAGGACCTGTCCCAATATGACCCTAGCTGTTAACAGGGACATATATTTAATCTTTGACCTAGGCATTCCATTCCCCAGTGGCTCACTCATGACTAAGAGGTGACTCAGATAGACTCCAGAACAAATACCCAATCAGTCTGGGTCACATTCATGATGATTACATGCTCACAAGACCAGAAAAAAGACCTGTTTCAGTCATTCCATGGGGGTGGACTCAGCTTACATCTCAGGGATTATGTTCTTCAGTCACATTCATGATGAAAGCATGTTGAAAAGCCCAGAAAAAATATATGTATGACCAATTCCATGGGGGTGATTAGTGGTTAGTAATTTTGGCATCTAATCAAAGGCAGTCACCTCTATATGGGTTTGACCGCCACAAGTGACAATGCTTAGGACCTGTCCCAATATGACCCTGGCTGTTGACTGGGACATATGTTTAATCTTTGACCTAGGCATTCCATTCCCCAGTGGCTCACTCATGACAAAGAGGTGACTCAGATCGACTCAGGAACAAATACCAAATCAGTCTGGGTCACATTTAAGATGATTACTTGCTCACATGACTGAAAAAGGACATGTTTCAGCCATTCCATGGGGATGGCCTCACCTTACATCTCAGGGATTATGTTCTTCAGTGACTCACTGACGACTGAGAGGTGACTCAGATCGACTCAGGAACATATACCGTATCATTCTGGGTCACATTCATGATGGAAACATGCTGAAAAGACCAGGAAAAAGACATGTGTGACCAGTTCCATGGGGGTGATTAGTGGTTAGTAATTTTGGCATCTAATCAAAGGCAATCACCTCTGTATGGGTTCGACTGCCACAAGTGAAAATGCGGAGGACCTGTCCCAATATGACCCTGGCTGTTGACTGGGATGTATGTTGAATCTTTGACCTAGGAATTCCATTCCCCAGTGGCTCACTCATGACTAAGAGGTGACTCAGATCGACTCAGGAACAAATACCCAATCAGTCTGGCTCACATTCATGATGATTACATGCCCACAAGACCAGAAAAAAGACATGTAGGAGCCATTCCATGGGGGTGGCCTCAGCTTACATCCCAGGGCCAGGATTCACAAAAGGTCTTAAGCAAAAAATTGTCATAACTTTAAGAGAAAAGTCTTAACTGTGCAAGAATTTTGTCATAAAGTTAAGACTTTTTTTGCTTAGACAAAATGGGATTCACAAAAGGTCTCAGACAAAAATTTGTCTTAGATTTTGTCATAAGTTTAAGACCACTGCAGGGCAGACTTAAGACAATTTTAAAATATTCCATTGCATGTATTTACATTTTACCCTTTGTTATGCCAAAAAAATATATACTATGGGGATCTATACTTCCTATAAAAGTAACTTCTGTGAATTGTAATAAAAATTTACATTATTTAATTACCTATAAATTTCCACATTTTACCTTTTTGTGGTAAAAATATTGTCATAAAAATGGCTGACTCAGAATAAAACACAAAAACTACTATTTTTACCTAATTTTACAAAGAAAAAGTAACAAATCTGTTTATAATTTTAAAGAGCATGTTTGGTGTATTTATTGATGAAAAATAATTTTGTTTTACTAAGATTAGTTAATTTGAATTCAAAATAGTTAAGACTTTTTGCACAAATTTTGTCTCAGCTAAGATTTTGCTAAGCACTTTTTGTGAATCCCAATTTAAGAGAAATCTTAGCTAAGACAAAAGTCATAACTTTAAAATTTATCTAAGCAAAAAAATTGCCTAAACTTAAGACCTTTTGTGAATCCCAGCCCAGGCATTCCGTTCCCAGTGAATCACTGATGATCGAGAGTTGGCACAGATCGAATCAGGAACATGATGATAACATGCTCAAGAGCTGTATGAATGGGCATTTCCCGGGGGTACTAACTATCGAATAAGCTACTCCATAGTTTGAGGTTTAGTACCAAACATCATTTGCGCAAGCGCAAATAGAAGAAAATAGAAGAAAAATAGAACGAAACGGTGTTTGTAAACAAAGTCGAGGAAATACAACAAACGTAGAAACCGGAGGGCAAAAAGACTTCCTGTTTTGATTGGTAGTCTATATTTAGCGCGAAATTTAAATTAATGTAAACAATTGCCGATTTTTAAATGCCAATATTTCTGTAAATATGTAACCTACAGATATGTATTATACATCAATGGAAAGCTATTTTTACACAGAATATGCTGGTGTTTATTGCATTAAAATTCATGCAGAAATTACTGAGTAATCACAAGGTAAACTTTTGAAGTGGACAAGAATAACTGAACCAGGAAGTGAATTTTCAATAAATATATTATTTTGTACATGGTTTTCTACCTGTATGTTTATTGTTTACTTTAGAAATGGAAGTGTCTGATAAAATAAAGTGTTTAGAAACTCAAGATCTTGAAAGATATATTAAGAAATTGACTGTGACAGTGGACAACAAATCTATTGTTGTGATGGATCCTTACCTTCTGAAAACTGGGTGGATATCTGATCCCACACAAATTCCACCAACACAGTATGCCTGCATATACAACTACCTGATAAATGCACCAGGACCCTTTGATGGTGCAGCGTTACAAGCTTACAAGTCCTTGGAGGCATACAATTATTTTGTATCTGGCCACGTAAAAGAGGTAATTTTACATTGCATATATATATATATATATATTTTTTTTTTTTTTTTGAGGTCAGTATTGATTCAATATGAATTACTGCTATTCTATATTGTAATTATTGGTCATTTGAACCCTATTTAAAGTAACAGCTATAATCCCAAGTGGTCTATTGGTTAACAATTTGGGGATCTAATAAGTTGTGTGTAGGTTTGACTCCCCAGTAGCGATGTGTCTCTAGCAATAAGATCATGGCTGTTGACCACATCTGCACACACAATTAAAAAGTAATTTTTGAAATGCATGTAGTGCAGGAAATATATAAATTACTTGTGAAATGTATGCATCCCATGTCAGGGGCCACGGTGGCAGAGTGGTAACACTCGCCTCCCACCTCTGAGACCAGGGTTCGATCCCCGTCACGGCCTCAAGTGGGAAAGCTGGTAGTTGGTTGCAGTCGGTCAGTAGTTTACAGTACAGAACCCTAACGAACTCTATGTACTGGTTTCCTCTGCCCTTCCAAGTACCCGTCGTGATAAGACCTGTAGTGTTGAAAGCGACGTAAAACCCCAAATAAATAAATATACATCCCATATCTTGTTTATAAAAGGTGGTGGTGGATCATGCCTAAAATCATGAACTAGATGTATAGAGATTATAATCGTAAGGTCACAGGACATACATAAAAAAGGAGTAATAAAGCAGTGTACCCCAACTTTCATCTGGGGATATAATTATATTCACATGGAAAGAAACAACAAATGTTTAATGACAAGAAGTTTATTATATTCCTTCAGTATAAAGTCAATATAAAATCCAGTGGCATCACTTTATACTCCACGTTTTTCAACAGAAGTTAATGGCAGAAACAACAGATTTTATTTGTGACAGCAGTAATACACATTCAATGACTTCAATTCTATTTTTTTTACCTTGTACACATTGTAACTTCAATATGTTACCTAACAGCAATTGCAATGGGTACAATTAACTTTATTATTGCTTTAACATTGACACATTGCTGTTCCACTATGAAAAAGTAGTCGGGCTTCATTACTTTTTCTAATAACTTGAAATCCACATCATCAAATGCTTTAATCACCTGAAAGTAGAATATGGCTAAGGGATGCCGAAATGTTATACATATACACAACAGTTGCATACAGTTTCCGAGATATATCCCAAGGTCAAAGGTCATGCTGTACATCACACCATGACATTGACTACCCACACCCTCCACAGCTCTGGGGAACATACAAAAAGATCTGGACAATTTTTCATCCTGAATATTTTTTTAAACATCTCTGGGCCTTGTACTTTTGGAGAAGCACACAAGCACTCGTACATAAGAGGCATTCTATAATCTCCCAGCAAGAGATTAAACAATTTTTTAAATTTTTTTTCAGGTTAGACAACACAACATCACTGACACATGTCCAGTGACATTCATAAAAGGACTGGTTGACCCTAGTCAAAAATCAAATGAGAAGCCTCATAACCCTTGGGTATGCATTGATAAGAAAAAAGGCTACATTGTTAGTGCCCATTGCACTTGTTTAGCAGGACAAAATGTGACTGTCATGGAACTTCTGTTGTTGAAATAAAATGTCCATATAAATACAGAAATTCAGAAATAACAGATCCAGTTACATTATCTGACAAAACCCATTTCCTTGACAATAACTTGTGTCTCAAAAGCAATCACAAATACTACAGCCAAATACAGACACAAATGTTGGTTTGTGGTGTCAACCAATGTGACTTGGTAGTGTGGACAACCAAGGATCTAGTAATATCTCAGGTTGTTAAGAATGAAACTTTTTGCAACAGTTTAGTTGCTAGAGTGAAAAAATTTACAACACATTTTCTTATACCACAACTACTGAATGACAGGATACAAGAAGAATCTTTACAAGATTTTTCAGATTTAGGTACTGACAGGGTATTCTGTTCATGCAATAGGCCCAAGTTTGGCAAGATGATTTGTTGTGAAAACATAAATTGCAAGATAGGGTTCTTCCATTATGAGTGTGTTGAGCTTAAAAGAAGACCAAAAGGAACATGGTTTTGTTCAGAATGCTCTTCTAAACAATCTTGCAATTAAAATTTTTACTACATAGACTGTACCTCCTTGTAATTTTTACCACTGTTTTTATTGGCAGTGTTATTGAAAAAAAAATACTGTTAAGGGACAAAACTGTTGGCTAAAATTTCCTGCAAATATACATGTCAAATATATATATGTCAAATCCTGTCATCAAAAAGTCCAATTGGAAGTTCTGATGCCAGATCCTAAATATGGTGAAATACAGACCGGGATGTATTTCTTTTGTATACACTGGCGCCCCGGTACTATGAATATTGAGTGTGGATAACTTTTGTTTCAAATTAATCCAGTGAAATGTTCTCAATTCAAAGAAACACGGGCAACAGACCCATCCCTACACTGACAAGTTATCAGTGAAACAATATGTACATTGGCTAGTGATTTCATAACATTTCTTAAGAGAATAAAAGTGATTACTTAAGAGTTTCATTAACACTCTATTTCTTCTGTAACCATATGTTACCTCTTGGATACAAGCAGCAACCTTCATAACAGAAGAATAACAAGAGGGTCAGAATTGTCAATAAAGGCGGGTTGTGCAGGTAGCAATTAGGTCAGCGACTGCTGTAATTAAACTTAGAAACAAGGAAAGAAATGTTAGGTCACCCAGTTAAGGTAAATGTGTTACACGAGCTAGGAAATGCAAAACTTGTAATCTAGGACACATCAATCTAATAGGTGGGATGGTTACACGCAACCCGCCTTTAAAATAGCATCGGACATGCTGGTACCAAACAGCCTGGGGAAATAGCTCTCAACATTATGAAATATTAAGTAGTGAAACAGTACAAAGATCGTGTAACTTGCAGAGGAACATCAGTTATATAAAGGTCTAAATAATGTTTAATTAGATGAAAAAACATCTAAGACAAAGAAAATGTATGTACAGATAAAGTATTAAAACATGACAATTGAATAGCAAAATGACAGCATTAATCAGTAAACTAAAAATTATGAAGCTATAAAAATATATTAATTAGAAAAGAGCTGTCAATGGAATTTTTTTATACGGGCTACCCAGACAACATTAGTGAAAACAATACCCCAACAGCCCTTAAGGCCTGTGGGGTTAACAAATTAGTTATTACTTTACAAGCTTTGGTTTCAAATTTGTTAATGCACAACAAACACATAACATTTCACTGGCAAGAGGCATTATTGATGCAGGCATAGTATTTTTCAAAATAGCATATTTCTTAATCCTACCAATGGCCCTTTCAACATGAATACGCAATGAAGAAATTTGTCTTGCTCTTGTCACTACATATCCTGGAAATTGTTTCCTACCAGCAACAAATGGAGGCATAACAAGGTGTGCACCATTAATAGCCAGTTCCTGTGAAATTGTAAAACCCCTGTCCGCCATGACTTGGTCACCAGGTTCAAGTAACTGATAAAACCCACTCCTAGCAGTGATATCTTTATCCGATATCCTTCCACCCCACATATCAGATACAAAACTTATTGCACCATAAGGGGTTATTCCTATCAATGCCTTCAACGTATGATGGTGTTTGTAATTGGACCAAGTCTTAGCTCTAGTACTAAGATTGTAAGGTCGGTCAATAAAGAATTCAGTACAATCAATTATTACTCTACACCTGCTAAACCTTTTGAAACAATGTGGCATGTTTTTCTTGATTATAGCACGTGAAGGCCATTTTATCAAAAACTTCAGTCTTTGTGCAAGTACTGGAATACAGTCATTGAAAATATCTGAGACAGTACTTGATGACACTTGGAAGCGATATGCTAAATCATTGTTCTGCAATCCAAGACGTAGTTTCATGAAACACAACAACAACTGATCCTCAACTGGCATACAGCGTCTTACAGATATGACATCATCACACAATGACAAAACCCATTTAAAAACAGCAACATTTTCTACACCAGTCAAATACCTGAGTTTTTTATCAGTCAAATTATTTACAGTCAGCTTCTGCACTTTACTTTTCAGGGCTAGTTTCTCTTGTCTTAAATTTACTATTTCCAGGTTTAATCTGCTAATTTCATTCACCTTAGAATCCCTAAAACTATCAAATTCCAACTGTAATGTTCTCAACTTTTCATTTAACAAATCAACTTCAGTTTTCTCAACTTCATCTTCTGAAACATCAATATTTTCTTTGTTACTGGCTCCTTCACTGCCTACACTATACAATACACTTTGTCTTTTGATACTGCGATCATAGCGTGTCAACTTACACTTGTTACTGGGGACATGATTACTGTTCAACGGTTTCATATACAATGAGGGACAATAATCCGGGTGATTTGGGTCAGGATGCGGTTTTCCACTAATAAAATGCCGACCACAAACCACAGACCATTTACTTGGCTCCCACAAATTAGTTGTCTGAGAACTAGCACAGGAAACATCAATAACCTCATTCAATCGTCCTACTTTTGCAACCCACGCTGCTCTTTGAGTTTTACCCCTTTCTGTTCTGTTACTGGGGAAGTTGTGGAAACTTAGATTACTAGATGGTTTGTACCGAGAAGTACACCCCCAAACACAACAAGATTTAACCATTGTAATTCTAATTGGACTTTTATAGTGCTTAATCTCCCCTATTCAAAGTAGTGGTAAAGACAGCAAACCCAATATTTGGTTTCTATTCAATTTATATAAACATAAACGAAATCTGGTTACAAATGTCCAAGAACCGGTTCCCGAAATGACACATATTTCACATCAAACGTACAAAATACTGCACAGAAACGCTTAAAAATATTTACTTGTGTAATATTTTGCAAATATAGATTGAAATTACATCCAATATGTCAGATTTTATCATAAAATAAACCGCATTTTAGTTGAAGTAATGGTTCATGTACATGCACAGAAAATTTTACAGTTTGATGTATACTAATTCGAACAAATACGGTTTTTGCCGAATTTTTGCTTTCGGGACCCGGTTTCCATATTTACTTTTGATTGTAACACTAATTCAAAGGGGACTCTTAAGGCACAACAAAACAAAAACAGTCAACCAATTACAATATCCAGGGACAGGAAAGAGTTCAAGCACCACGGAGAACACCATTGCTGATGCTGGTCAACCATCTGGAACCCCGTACATCTTGTGTATCCTAGAAATTACAAGAAAAAACTTTTCATATATCACAAAACACTAGTGGTGGCATCGTCTACAGAAGTCAGAACCGGTTACCGGGGCTTTGAAACAGAAGGAAATCCGGTATTTCGTATGCTTGTTCTGTGCATTGAAAATTATTCGCGGGCGTACATGAGCGATAACTTGCAAATGGAAGTGGCTTTCGCGAGATATTATTAAGTACGTAAAAATGATTTTTACTCAATATAAAGTAAAATTGTGACATATTTTACAAAATATATATATTTTTGTCATTTCTATGAAGTATCAGCCATTAGAAACCCTGAAATAATAACTTTAACAATAACCGGTTCCAAAATATTCTTTGCGGATTCCGTTTTTTCTACTAAAACAAAACGATAATCCGCATACCGGGAAACCGTTAACAACACTACAAAACACCTATCTTACTTTGATCACTAAGAAAAACTATTTTATAGGACATGTAGAAAATGGTATAATTATAATAAATTAAGTTATTGTAATTTACTTGGACATGTATTATTAAATCTACATTCCATTGTTTAAAAATTAAAAATAACACTTATAACAACTCATATTTTTTACTTCAACCTCAATATCCTAAGTTTACAGAGTTAAATTACACACAGCAGAACCTTAATTATCAAGTGTAGAAAATTTTGCAGTAGAATCAAATTTGTGTGGACAACAGGGGCCGGTTTCATGAACAGACTTAAGCCTTGAGTCAGACTCAAAAGTTGAGACTTTGTCTCAAATTTTGGAAATATTTTGCTGAGTCTGTGAACTCAGACTCAATGCATTTCACAAACAAGCTCAACTTGAGACCTGGCTCAGTTACAGGCTCAAATTTGAGCCCATGAAGGAGGTGTCTCAAATTTGAGTCCAAGCTTTAATGCCAAAAAACACATACATAAAGCGATACAATTTGTTCCAAAATGAAACTGATAAATCTTGAAATCTTCTATTTTCATTTTATTTTGTAATTACAGCCACATATTCAATATTTACTAATAACAAAAGTCAATAGAATTGACATGCTTTATAGGCTATTATCAAGTGACAAGCCTCAAGGGTGGACTCAAAGCCAGACTCAACCTCAGTTGAGTCTCAATCTTATGGATCACTTAGAATAATATATTATCATATAATTTTTTGTATTATGAGTATTAAAGATATTTAAAATGATAATAATCATGAAATATAAATTTTTAAACTAAAAATAAGCCCACTAAATATATGAAATGAGATTAAAAAGTTGAGACCATAACTTGAGACTGGTCTCAGCTGATCCACCCTTTGTGAATTCCATTTGAGCCAAAAACTCAGCCGAGACAAAAGGCTCAGATTTGAGACCCTGACTCAGCCTTGAGTCTGGCTCAGTTTGAGACTTTTCATGAAACCGGCCCCAGAAGGTTAATAAGACAGAAGACACTCACTTTGGCACATTAATACAATAGGAAATAATAATAAAGGACACAAGAAACAAGTTCATAAAATTAAAGCTTGAGAAACCAGCTTACATAATAAATACAGTAGAACCTCAATCAGCCAAATCTCTGTCATCTGAATCTCGGAGTGTTTCAATGTTGTATCTGTTATCTGTTGTCACTAAAATAGAATAAACAACAATAATAGTGGCCCTTTAAATGTTATAAAGATAATAATAAGTGGATAACAATCAATAAGTGATTAACGGTAAATTTTTATTAATACATGCCTAAATGTAATAAACTAGTACTGGGAATCTGGGAGTTTTCATGGTCGATTATTCGTCCATTTTTCCAAGTGATGATCAACCCATAATCAATTATTTTACTCCCTTATTGTTATTATTTAAGAAACACTTTCCGGGATAAAGTATAGCTCAATCCGGTAAGAATAACGGTGTTCTGATATTTAGAATCTACCGAAAGCAAACACACTTCCTGCAAATATGGCAGTAGGCATAAACAAACGCGAAATGCATGACAAATCTGTTGATTTATTAAGTACAAATTCATAAAATATATGGAAAATATGTGGATATTAAGATAATTCACTAAAAGTAAAATTTAAGCTGAATATTCAATCATTAGAAAATCTTAATGACTGACTGTGATTCTACCCTGTCACCGACGATTAATCGACAATATGTCTAATCGCCACACCACTACTTATAACCAGATATTAATTTAGCATTGAAAAAAAATAAAACAAAAATAACTCAGCTAGTAAATAATGAAGCGTAACTTACACCTAAGTTGATGCAGCACACAGCATCAGCCTCATTCTCTCAAAATACGCCGTCTTCTGACATGGCTGTATAGGTCCCGTGTGCTGAATTAAATAAGTAAAAAGAAATATATACAATTTTACCACTCAAACATAATAGTCACATACAGAGCATAACTTACTATTTCATAATTTTATAATTTAGTATTTTAACACCACTGACGACCATACTTTTCTGCTGAACAGAATTAAGGTAGAAACTTCACCTATCGCAGGCATGGATGGATGGGGGGAGGCGCAAAACTTCAACATTGCCCAAGTATACTGCTCAGTCAGTCAAGTTTGTTATTCCAGTGAAGTTCACCTGCCGCAAAAATGCTTGGGAGACAAAAATTATTCATGCTTAAATAAATGGAATAGCTGCCTTTCACAGCAAGCTATAATGTACCTGTGAAAGTTCATACTAAAGAAGGTTTAATATTGTGAAATGCACGCGATGAACTTCACTGGGTGAATAAATTCACTGGCTGAGCAGTAACTGCTTCCATACAAAAAGTAACACAGATATGGACTTCCCCATTTAAATATTAAAGAGAGCCACTAAATAATAATAATAAAAAAAAAAATCAAAAAGAAAATAGTACAACACATGTACACTAATAAATAAATTCCATACATCAGTTTTAAAACATATTTTTATACATTAAAAATATACAGATAAAAAAAAAACCTCACATAAAAATTCCACCAAAAATAACCACGTGGGCCAGTGAAGAAGTGACCTGGTAACTAATGACAAAAAAATCTGCAATCTTAAATGGCTTCTAAAACATAGATTAACTTTTAACAATACCTTAAATATAGGCCAAAATGATCTATGAATGTTCTTAATGAAAAACGGAAACTTCTTACCTCTATGTCACTCCATCTACATCACTGCTGTCACAAATAAAATCTCAAGCCGTTTTGCCCGCCATTTACTTCTGTTGAAAAACGTGGAGGTGAAGGTCCCTTTCTTGCCCTCCGACCTACTTCGAGAGCGAGGCGTGACGTCACGGCGATTCCTTCTATACTTCCGTCTGAATGCACCCGTTGTAATATGCACTCGCCCGCGGTAGTTTCCTGTGACATATAGAATATAACATTATCATAACGTGTAATGTTGTATGCCACCGTCGAAATGAAGCTATATGGTATCTAATTAATGTATCTACCAATAAATTTGAATGATAATGTAAAATATTGGTGCTGGGACGATGTTTGCAAAGTTCGGCATTATCGCTCGCTGCCGATCAATGACCTTAAGTCTGTATGTGCCGAGTAAAATGTTGCTATAAAACGTCATTAGTAGTTGCAGTAAGCATAAAGTATTTGTCTCGAGTGAGGTTTCAGTAACAATTGTTTTCATTGGTTACTTAAATTAATAACATTTGCAGACGAAAAATAGGCTTGTTGGCTAACTTTTGTTTGTAAAATATTACTAGAAAATCCATCGTGGCTTTGTGTGTACTGTGCAAGTACTAGCATTTGATATTTTATTTGTAAAATATTGCTAGATTTTCTATTTCTAAAATGTATCAACCCCCATCGTGGCCACGTAAATTAACCATGGTGTTGAAACGGCGCAGGGAGCCGTTTCGACCCGGCGTTGGTGTCTAAATGGCCCGATACATAACTGATGTTTGGTAAATTAATTTCTTTGTAGCCTTTTGGTCACAATAAAACACCAACCGTATTAATGTTTTTAAAAATCTGACATATTCATCAGTTAAAATGACAAAACTAGCCGTGAATGCAATAAATATAGTGGTGGTGGACCAATTCACGCCTGGGTACCAATTCACGCCCACCCCTAAGTTTATCCAAAACAATCACAGTTAAACAATAAATTACAAATGTAAATGATCCATTTGATGATTATCTATGATGTGGTAAACATCTTCTCCATGAAAAATTATAAATCTTCAAGAAAATTGAGGGTGGGCCTGAATTGGTACCCGGGCGTGAATTGGTCCACCACCACTAACGTATATAGAAACACCTTGGGGTTTTCCCACTGTTGTCAAGGTAATCATAAAAAATCATAAAATTACCCAATCACAAGTGGAGATACATCAAGCATGGTCTGTTAGTGGAGACGTCTGTGAATGGCTTTTAGATTATATTTTGGTTTTGGTTATATTTGTGGTAATTTGTGTGTATTTTACTTGTTATTATTTAATATTTGATTTTTCTGTCTGGTTTACATTTTCGACTCCATGATCGGAAATGTTCGAAGTTTGCTCACAAATTTCCGATACGAACATCGTGAGGTAAAGTCATGGTATTCTCACACTATAAAATATTGCCACAGACCGATCAAAACATTTCTGAGCTTTTGTGGCGAAGGGTCAAGTCGTCTTGGGAACGGGAAGTAGGAGTCCGAATTGCCGGCAAGTCGCGACCAAAACAACTCGCACCCAAAAAATATGTATATATCTAACGGACGTCTATTTGAAAATATATACATTTTCACATTAGGTTTCCTAGCAATATTTATTAGTAAAAATACGGCTTATACGTAATATGAGATATTTTAATCCTGTGGGGTTTCCTGTCAGTATCTTAATTAAAATGAACGGAACTCATTATTATTCATGTATGCATATAAAATATATGAGGTCAAGGAATTACGTGGGGTTTTCTAACAATATTTAAATAAAAGTGCCTTCTGGAGAGCAAATACATGTACTTAAAAATCGCAAACGGAACTGATTAATATTCATATCCCAGCAGGCAAATTACATTGGAATGACGTTGAAACTACGTCATGCACTGATGTTGTTTCAACGTTGAAAATTGATGCAGATGTATTAGTTATCGTATTTTTTAATGTAACACTCTTTACATACAACATAAATGACACAAACACAAGATATATAACACTTACTTTGATGTTAACTGTTTGGGATCAAGACAAAAAGTGCTGACAGGTGCAGGAATTTTTAGACACAAGTCACCACGGTCGATTGACTCACTGTCTGCTTAAGGCCCTGCTCCACTTCCTCGAACCTAAAGCTGCTGTCACACTTGCACCATCGGCGACAGTCACGACACCACTCACTACCATCTTTTTGAAGGAAATGGCCCTCTACCTGTATAATCCACGTACTAGGTGCTTCCTTGTTGGTCTGGAGTCGTCTGCCTGTAACTTTTTACCAAAAACACCAAGTTGAATTTTCACAGCCAATGATACTTTTTAGTCACACAAATTTGTTCACATCCATAACGTGTTTAGGTATCTCACAAGGAAGTATTAAGTCTTCTTGACAGAGACTATTCAATTACTGCAGACATTCAAGTACTGAACTCTCAACATCCTTAAACAAAGATTTAGTCACTTAAGTCTGCCGAAAGAAGACTTTTTTTTCCTTTAAACTTTGCTTTAGTCTACCACTATAATTCCATATTCTAATATCCAGTATATATCAAAATAAAACCTGCTCTTAGTAACTTAATCCACTTGAACATCAAACAAAACAAAAATACCTTCAACCTGTAAGAGTTTTAGCTAAAATACTGACTAAAATTAATGACACTTCTTGAGACACCGACAAGTACACTCACCAGTCCATCAATTCTGTTAGAACTGCATCACACCACACACTTTCTTCTCTTTTCCTTCCTTATTATTTCATCAATTGCTTCTTCATAGTAGTAGTTCGATAAACTTGCTCAAGTTTAGGCTATAATAACTTAGTTCTGAGTGTGGTATCCTCAGAAGAGAGTGAAAGATGAATGACATGAATCAGACTGGCTGTCATCGACACAACCCAAAAGCACAGAATAGAGGTATGACCTCCACCACACCCATCCTCCGGTATGAAAGCTCAGAAGAGTGTGCAAGATGAACGACATGAATCAGACTGGCTGCCATCACCACAACCCATAAACACAGAGTGGAGGTATGTGCTCCACCCACCCACCCTCCAACATGCTGACAACCGAAGTCAGCCACAAGATCCTCAGGATCCACGGTTGAAGTTCAGTGAACTGACCGATGAGTTGCACTGACACGGTGCATCCACTTGCTTGGGCCTCAATCTGTAGATAATTTGAAAAACGTGAAATTTTTTTTTTCATTATAATATGGGGATACACTTAGTGCTTCTGTCAACGTCAATGGGGTCTTGATTAATCTTCCACCAAAAGTTCCATATAACAACTTCTCCCACACAACAACAGTCGACTTAATTTCTTAAAGGCTATTTCACCATTCTGATCTGTTTATTAAATCAACTATTTGTCTCTGTAACATTTGATGTAACTAACAATCACAATTTTTAGTCTCCAAAGCAGAGACTAATAATTATGTAAATTAACTAGTAACACCAATTTTAGTCTCCCATGCAAAGACTAATTTATGTGTACATTCCAACAAAAAAACAAACAACAAAACAACATTAGTGTCTGCTAATCTCCTGAGCAGAGATTAGATATTGTAGAAGTCTTTGGCGTTTCGCGCCGTGTCCTTCATAATTGTCAAAGTATTCTGTCCTATGAATTTGGATATTTTTGAGCAACGTTCACAACAGACCACAGAGTGTTCTGTGGCTCCCCCACAGCTCTGTTGGGCAAAAACGGACAATCGGACTCCCAACAAGATATTTGAGAGTGAAATCCTTTTCACAACGTCTGTATTAGTTCTTTGTCTTAAATCCCCGGGTTCATAATCTTAAGTTCTTAACAACAAAAACTTGACTTCTTTCTAAAACATTTTATTTCTCTAGAATATTTACAAACTCCATTCTCTCAGTTTTATTAACTCACAAAGAAAAACATGGAACATAATTAGGCAGATGTCCACTCATTCTTTGTCTTTTTCGAAAACACCAGCATTGTATTAACTTCTGCTGGTGAAATAAATGAACCTAATTAAGTGAAACAGTGTTAGCCTTTCTTAATATGTTTAAGCTAGAAAATACTTGAACTTAGATAATATTTAACAGTCTGGACACCCCACATGGTGAGTACCCACACAATCTTGGGTGAAAATCCAAAGTACATTCCTGGAAATACCTTCTGCCAGACCTCAAAGACTTGTAGTACAGCTGTAAAACAATGCAGGTACACTGGATGAGCCGGTAACAGCTCTGACTCAAGTATCTTCAGGCAATCAAAATATGCAGTTGAAGAATCTGGATTGTCACGGCAGTGAACGACAACTGGAAATCCGAAAAGTTTCGCCATGCGAACCGTTTCAACATATTTTTCTGGCAATTACGATTCACATGGAATCCTGTGTAGTCCAATCCTATTCGCCTAAAGCGACGACATCCAGAGACATGAGTTGCTGGTCAAGTTGATCCAATAGATTGTCTCTCGGTTCATTACACACTTTCGGGTGAAGACCCAAGCAGCAATATACTGGAATTTCTTCCACATTCCAAGTAGCTCTGGCTGCCGCATCAGGATACGGAACTTCGTCCGGGAAACAGTATGTGGATACCAATGCTGCAATGTTTGCATTTTGGTGCACTTTCAACCTGTAGTTGTATATTGTCTTTCTTAACCCTTGTACCTCCAATCCCTTCTTGCCTTGCAAGAACTCGTGCAGATGGCAATGTGAGTCTATTACGTCCCCATACAAGATGCCGGATAACGGAACCTGTTGCTCAACAGGGGTCAGGGTTGTGGTATCTTGATGACCCAGATAATTCATTAGGCCTGCAATTAGCCTCCAGTGGATGAGACTACCTATTGAGTTTGGGGGTGATACCATCAGAAGAAAATTGGCTCTTCTCCCATTTATATGTTGCTTAAGGAGCTGCATGTTTTCCTGGTCTGTAGCTGACAGTGCCTTTGTTGATTCCGCGGAAGGATACAACTTTTGCTCCGTGACGATCCTCAGGAACTCTTTGAAGGAATGGGCTCCCAGCTCTCTCCCAAGCAACTTCAGAAATTGTTTCGCTTTTTTGCTTAAATCTTATGATTAACTGCTTAACATATTATGATATCCCCAGATGAAAGTCGGGGATATACTGGTTTCACCTGTCATGCCACCGCCATACATTTTGACTTCTGTGCGCCAAAACTCAAAATACTGAAATAGGTTTTGGATATTATCATTCATGCTGGGATGGATAGAGAAAATGGTGTTTGGTCCCTCATTAAGAATAAAAGACCACCATTTCAGGTAACCAAAGTTTACTCTCTTGAAAATTGGAATTTCCTTCCCAACATAGTGGTACATGTAAATAACTGGTAAGAACACATTTCAAAAGTAATGTAAGAGAATTCAATAGTTCAGCCAGTAAAAATAGTGAAACTGTGTCAATATTAATACATTTTGTTAATAGCCTGAAGGTCATAGTCTATTAATTCACACATCCCACTTTTATTATAGTCACATTTTTAACGTCACTCATATAATTATCACTGTGTATTATCCTGATACAGTGGCAGAGTGGTAACACTGTCGCCTCTCACGTCTGAGATTGGAGTTCGATTACCGGCCCGACCTCAACTGGGAAAGCTGGTAGTTGCTTGCTGTTGGTCGGCAGTTTACAGTACAGAACCTTGACCAACTGTATGTACTGGTTTCCTCTGCCCATAAAACTACCCGTCGTGATATGACCTATACAATGTGTTGAAAGCGATGTTATAACCCAAATAAATAAATAAGTGTTTCTGTGCCATATTTTTGCCTTTTGAAGTGAAATATGTGGCATTTCAGGAACCAGCTCAAGCACATTTATAAGTTGAATTTGTTTACATTTATATGAATCGAATACAAAACCAATTGTCCAGTCTTTACCACTACCATGGAGGAGGTATGTGCTCTTTGGGTGCTTATGTTATATAATGTAATGTGAATAATAACACTCACTTGCTTGTAAGAGAGGAAAAGGATCTGGATTTGATGCAGCCCCAAAGAGTTCTTGATTACTATGAGCCATACCAGAGCAATGTGAAGTATGGAATTTGATTTGTGAAAACAGATGCCGCCTTGTTTGGTGTTGCTGTAGCTACATCTTGGTTAGTGTGTGGAGTGTGACCAGTGAAAAGAGATGTTCCCCTGCTTGCTGTAGCTTCACCTTGGTTAGTACGTGGAGTGTGACCAGTGAAAAGAGATGTTCCCCTGCTTAATGTGGACCACGTACACCTGGTATGTGTAGTGTGAAAAGAGATGTTCTACTGTATGGTGTGGCTACATCTTGATTAGTATGTGGAGTTTGATCAGTGAAAAGAGATGTTCCCCTGCTCGGTGTGGCTACACCTTGGTTAGTACATGGAGTGTGACCAGTGAAAAGAGATGTTCCCTTCCTTAATGTAGCTGTATCTTCAAATTCAATATGTGAAGTAAGTGATGTTTGGCCAGTAAGAAGTGACATCTCCCCACTTGGTGTATTTGGAATGGTTGCATTACAAAAAATATCACAAATGATCTAATACAGAATTTTTGCATTTCACTTCTTTAAGGTTAATGGCTACAAAAATGTTAATGTATGTTCAGATGGACATGAATTATGGGTGATACATAGGAACGACCCTAGAAATGACAGACTGAAAAATGGATATTTTCTTGATCAGAGTAAATAAATTTTTACAATTAACAGACTTGAAATAAACACTATGCAAAACTAAACAGTATACAAAGGACGGCTTGCCAATTTCACAGTATATTAATTAGGGTTGTGACTCGGTCAGAAAAATGACACCGGGTATTCGCCTCGAAAAAACCGATCCAAATACAGGTAACCTTGTTTTAGTTGTCACCCAGCAGAAGTAGCAGAGAAGCAAACATGGCGAATGATTTAAACAAAACCCTCCTTCAAGGTGAAACAAGGATAGCCAAACTTAAAAGTGCTTATAATTGCTTATTAGTAGTCCTAGAGGTTTGGGATGGTAAACCAACATATAGGAAATCATGGGCTGGAAATCTTTTGGTGTAGTCGGATTTGACCTTGGGCCCCTCCTTCAAGTTCAAACGAGGATAGCCAAACTTAAAAGTGCCTATAACTTGCTTATTATTGATCCTAGAGGTTTGCAATGCGAAACCAACTCATATGAAATCTTGGGTTAGGAATCTTCTGATGTTAGATTTGACCTTTGGCCTCTCCTTCAAGGTCAAATGATGGTTCACTGGCTTAGGTGAGTTATCTTTCCGGTGGATACAAATTTACATCGGTTCTCCGATGCGTAGGTCTAGTTTGAATTGCAGTTCTGACATTTAGGTCATATTTGAAGTTTTAAATAGTTGCTTGGATAGCTACATTCAATCTATGTGATTTGAATATAAGAACATCAATCTTCTACACTGAAATAAAATAAAGGGTTTCAGTAACAGTTTGCCTTCAAATTCAAACTTGCCAAATTTCCACAAGATGTAGGGTGATGACATATCATCTTTTACATATTTGATTGTCACTTGCCTATCCCTTTGGTTAATTCTTTTGTTAGCTTAGTGCACCGACTTCCCCATTTATGGGTGAGATATTGTGCTTGCAAAACAGTTGATATTAAATAATATCTAGTCTAATCGACTGCTTTGCAGGCACAACATCTTCCCCACAGAAGGAAACTCAGTGCGCTGGTTAACAGAAATCGTAAATCTTAATGAGAGTCAAGGGGCGGTCAAGGTCAGTGATCCGGTTACGGGGCCTCGAAAGATCATTGGAAAGGAATTTAAACAGCATTAGTGTAATATTTTTAATTCATTAAAAGCCATCCATGATTAGGGATATGTACACTTCTTGTGGTCTGTCCCAGCTTCAACCCACCATCAGTGAGAAACTGGACTGAAGCATTCAATTTCATGGGTGTCCGATTATTGCTTACCATACCAAAGCCCTTATTCTTAAGTGCGGTAATTCACCATACAATAGCGAGTTTGAACAATATTTGACAGCATTGAAACATATGATCAACTATTGTTGAAACAGTGGTGTAATCTTCACATTGGTTTGAGATCACATTGTATTAGCATTTTACTCTTTGTTTCAACATTAGTGGTTTACATCAAAGTGATCAAACCAATGTGCAGTATTCACTATTATTTTAATGTTATATATTGGCTGAAGTATTCACTATTATTTTAATGTTATATATATTGGCTGAAGTATTTTTTTCCACCTTTCACTACATTGTCTCTGTGATGCCGACCACCAGTCCCTTTTTTGCACTGTCTTCGCATACACTGTCTTTTGGGGCCTTTCTAACTTCTTGTTTTTGTCGTAACACTGTATTGTAAACTTTAAGATTTACTATGAATTTTATAGTGCACTCTGTACTTAATGATAAATAACTATATGCGTTTTACAAGTTTCATAAAATGACTGTTGGAAATATGTTGTGAGTTGATGTGTTTTGCATTGCTTTTTGAATGTTTTGTAGTTTGTGAATCCCACTAGTGATTGGTGGTAGCTCTGTCAAGACTAGAGGGTCATAGAAACTAAAAGATTAAATATCTTGTTTTTGTTGTATGGCATCACACATAGTTAAGGTTACTTGATGTGCTACATAACTTTCTCTTCATTTCTGGCATTTTTAATCTTCTAAATACAACAATGTATCTTCTATTTAACACAATAGTAATTAGGGGTGGGACGAATACAAATAATTCGGGTTGATTACTCGCAGATAAAAACTCGACTCGACATCGAGCCCTCGTGAGGTTTAGTATCCACCTCAACAGGAAACGACATCCAATATGGTGGCTCCCGTAAACAAAAAAATATAAAGGTAAAAGCTTTGAATCGCTTGAATTAGTTATTGTCAGCACATAATATCAATGACATTATGTTCAAAATGGTGGATTATGCGATTTAATGTAAGTAAGGTGTGGTATTTATGTTTTATTAACTAAAAAATGTTACCGGTTCTGTAGGTTGTTATATATACACGAGTATTCGACCTTGAGAATTGGGATCGAATTTTCGTGAAATTGCCCTCGCTCGTCGAGTGTCGCCTGCTCGGTCGCACCCCTAATAGTAATGTTCCAAATTCCAAAGTTCCATAACAGCCTATTAACAGAAATCCAGCATGTGCTTTTCCCCTCATGTTTTTGCGTACTCATGTCTGTATGTCAAAGATTAGATCTCATGTTACTCTCTTTGCCTAACCTTTCTTTGACTGTCAGAGACTGGAATAGCTTTCAGCTTTTTGCAAGATTTCTTCAGAGCATTTACCTTCTTGCTGGGTATGTTATTCCTCGATTTGACATATATCCGACAATAATCACAATGCCAGATAGATTCTTAATTCCAAGTCCTTGTGTTATGTGCATCTGGACTGATGCATAATGTCAATAAGTAGGAAAATACCCTTAAGTATGCTCTCAACTTCTCTATCGCATTGCCCCAGTTTACTGACATCAACTTCCATTGGCTGTACTACCTGTTTCCTCTCTGTCTGGTACATGTAGATTTGCTTGTCCAGGAATATGTCCTCAAGCAAGATGTTGATTCCTGTTTATCTGACTTAGGCACTGTCTCAAATTTATCGGGCTTTCCTTCTTCCTTACTGTGAAACTGAGTCAACCTGTAGGTCAAAGGTAGACCAATAGATTGGCCCTACTAACTCAATATTTCTTATGCTCTAGAGTGAGAACATAACTACCATATTAACTTTCTCAGAGTCTTTCTGTATTTATAGTAAAATGCCCTGATGAGGGTAGGTGAATTGTGACACATGGTCATATGTGACGCCCAATTTCCCCAGATGGAGTCTTAACAAACTTTGTATTTTGTGTAAATTATTTGGTATTTCTGTGTAAATTACGTGGTATTTCCCCCTAAATGTTTGGACAGTAACATTATTTCTACCTTTTACAGCTCACATACTAGGGTTAGGACTCTTTGTACCTAGTATTACATTCTCACTGTTCACTACTTTGATCTGTTTTTTCCTGCCTTTTAAGTTTGTGACAACTTTGTATAATTCAATAGTGATTCATACTGTATGGTGTTGTTCCAGTCATCACTCGTCTTGTTAACAAGTACTTTTTTCTCGCAGTCTTACCAGTGTTTCAGAGTATTTGATACAAGGGTATTTCACATGTCTACACTGATTCATTCCAACAATAGGTTGTGACATACTGAATGATATACTGTTGTGCCATCTCTGACTGAATATCCAGAGTATTAGTCTCAGGTTTTGACAGTTGGAGGGATTATCTGATTGCATAGATAAGGTCATTGTTCAGGTACTTATTTCAATAAATGTGTTTCAATTGTTGTAATGCTTTTGAATTTAGTCTATTTTACTCCAGAAAGTGATTGTCAATTCTATCAACAGTTTGTTCTTTTGTCAATACAGATGCAAAGTATCTGAATCTCTTGAGTAACTGCAAGTCATTATAATCACATTTAAACCATGATTGAATTAAAAAAAATATTGGATTGATACGAATAACAATAATGAGTCTTTGTGAAAATGCTGTGACTGCCAGTGTCTGAGATACTAGAGTCTTTTACAAGCAGATAAGTGTTTCTTATTGCAAATCACAAGTAACACAAAAATAGGTACTTCTAGAGCAAACTCATGTGTACAACTTACTACTTCACTGCTGAAGTGTTTTCTTGGATATTCAGCATACCGATCATTATTACATCATTAAACTGTAAAATATTTGACAACTGATAAGTTACAGAGGACCTCCTTTCCCAATCATAACATATTCAGATGGACAAAAATCTTCAATCTTGCAAATATTTGTGTTCCATCTATTTGGAAAAAAGAATCTTTAGTTAGCAAGATTTCCTCTCAATGATGGATTCACACACATCAAAATTAATGCAATTTCATTCATTTCAGACATCCAGTGGTTTGTTTAGTGTAGATTGGAATTCCTTGACGATGTATAATGGATCATACTGGTAGTTGAGCTCAGTGGCAATGCTGTCCCAAAATGACAATGGCTATTGAATGGGACATAACACATCAACTTTGATTTTGCAGTTGATCTTGATGTAAAAGTTTTAATTTTCCCTTTAAAATTGTTGTGTACATTGCACATGAATTGTTGACAATGTCGTTCTGTAAATGTTAAAAACTGATAATTTTTTTATTTACCTGGACACCACTAGGTTCAGCTGTATAAAATACTACCACACTTTGTTACTATGCAGCATCGTTGGGGCATTATCAGAAAAAACACATAATTCATTGAACGATATTGTAAGCCAAATATTACTTTGGCTTTTACTTTTTAACCCAACCTCTAACCTCATCCTTCACCAACAACAGCAAATTTTAGCCATCTCTTTATCCCCACATCTTTTGCCATATCCATTTGTTATATTTCTACTTCCCTTTAAACGTGGGAAATGTTTTTTATCAGCAGCTTTATGAACCCAGTAATAATACAAAACTATAAATTAAAGTTTGAAATTATAAAAGAAAGAAATCTATGGTTTACTTGAACTTTCACTTAAGCATATGGAGTACTTTAATATCAGTATTAAAGCAGAACAATAATATTTCATTTTTACTTCCCTTTGTGAGCAGCATTAAGAACCAAGTAATAATACAAAGTCTATAAAAATTGTAGAAAGACTATTTTCATCAAAATATTTCCTTCTTCACTTTTCACTTAGTTGAGGGAGGTATAGGTTTTAACGTTTTGCTTTACCGTTCAGTGGTTCTATGTTCAGTGGCTCATAAGATCATTGACCATACTTTCTGTTACGAACAAAGTGGTATTCCTACAATGTTGATGCTACTGGCTTAACTTTGCAGGTTCGTACTAAACCTGTATATAAGTTTGTGGACCCAAGGCTGGTGACGAAACGGCTCAACAGTTTTTACCTCCGCAAACTTGGTTTGGGCATTGTTGATATGCACAGCAGTGTTAGAGATTTAAACTTGGCTTAGGCTGTGGAAGTTTATCACCATGTTTTCTCTTGACAGACATAGCTCAGATAATAAGTTATTCTTTGTTTTTACTTAAATTTTCTTGTAATCCTTCTTTTCCTCTTCAAGCATCTTCTTCACTTTTGACTTAGACTGGAAAGTAGAGATTTCAGCGTAGGCCTTACCTGTCAGTGGTTCTATGTTGGAATGACCTGCATGGCATGAACGGGCAAGTCCCTGGCTTTTAAGATCATAGATGACCATACTTTCTATTATTTGCAGTGTGGTATTCCTACAGCGTTGATGCTGCTGCCTTAACGTAGCAGGGTCATACTAGACCTGCATAATCAGTTTGTGGTCCCAAGGCTGGTGATGAGACTGCTTAACAGTTTTCCCCTCCCTAGGCTGAGCAAACTTGGTTTGGGCGTCGTTGCTATGCACAGTAGTGTTAAAGATTTAAACCTGGGTTAGGCTGTGGAAGTTTATCACCATGTTTTCTCTTGACAGACATAGCTTGGATAATAAATTCTTCATTGTTTTTCTTTAAATTTTATTGTAATCCTTCTTTTCCCCTTCAAGCATTTTCTTCACTTTTAATTTAGTCTGGGAAGTAGAAGTTTTAGCCTAGGCTTTACCACACAGTGGTTCTATGTTGGGATGACTTGCAATGGCATAAAGCAGCAAGTCCTTGGCTTATAAGATCATTGTTAACCATACTTTCTCTAATGTAAAAGCAAAGTGGTATTCCTAGAACGTTGATGTTGCTGCTTTAACTTTGCAGGTTCATACTAAACCTGTACATAAGTTTTGTTGTTCCAAGGCTGGCGATGAGACTACTTAACAGTTTTCCCCATGATAGGCTAGGCAAACTTGGTTTGGGCATCGTTGCTATTCACAGTAGAGATTTAAACTTGGGTTAGGCTGTGGAAGTTTATCACTATCTTTTGTCTTGATAGCCATAGCTCAGATAATAAATTCTAATTTGTTTTTACTTAAATTTGATTAGTATCCTTCTTTTCACTTCAAGCATCTTCTTCACGTTTGACTTACTCTGGGAAGTAGAATTTTAGCGTAGGCTTTACCAGTCAGTGGTTCTATGTTGAGATGGCCTGCATGGCACGAAGAGGCAAGTCCCTGGCTTTTAAGATCATTGATGACCATACTTATCACCATCTTTTCCCTTGACAGACATGGCTCAGATAATAAATTCTTCTTTGTTTTTACTTAAATTTTCTTGTAATCTTTCTTTTCCCCTTCAAGCGTCTTCTTCACTTTGAAAGTGGGAAATGTACTTTATCAGCAACAGTAGTGAAAGCTCAGTCAGTTGACGGTCTTCCCTCGGGCTATGTGAGATTTCTGTTAGATTTAGATGGGAAACCTGGCGCTAGGAGACACGGGTTCGAAATGGAGGGCACCCTAACCACCAAAGGGTAATCTCTAGGGAAAAAGAAAGACATTTACTAGCACTGCCTTTTCTCATTTTGAGGAAAATATACTTTTAAGGAGGTAGCATTTAGCTTTTAGTTATGGCTCGTCTTTAACATGGCAGATAATCCTTCTCACCTTACAGGGGTTTAGTTATTTACTTTTCCCACCACTTTGACTTATAGCTACATTTTTCAGAGACGCAGGTTTTAACCTGAACCAGACTCTACCTGGACAAGATCTTGTCTGTCAAATTTGAAAAGATTCTGTAGATAAACAAAACAACTGTAAAAACAACTGTAAACAAAACATGTTTAGAAGCACATGATCTCTCAAACCAGACATGGGAAAAGTACACATGAAAGGAATCTTATGTAAGTGAACGGAAAAATCCAGCCCCAACTCGTTTGGGTATATATCCTTTAGACCCTAGATATTTACTTTCACTAGAAATCTGTCTGAACCAAATTCACTCCAAGGGTATTGAATGTTCAATCAAATCAACCTTGAACCAACTTTTGAAGTCCTCTAACATAAACATTACCTCTTTTCACATTGCAGACATATCAGAGCATGTTAAAACATTGACAAATATCTCAACTGAAGTACCATACCACTGAAATAATAAACCTTGACTGCGAATATATCAAAGAATCTACTCTGAAAGTCTCTAAATTTTAACTTTTGGTATTGTTTTACAACCCTACTCATTTTCGAGAAAAAACAGGATCCAACGCCGACGAATCATCAAATCCCTAATTAGGTCATCACGTGACTAATCAACCTCAACAGACTATATAAGCAATTTCGAGCAAATGTGGGTTCCAATGTCGACGAATTATCAAATCTCAAACTAGGTCACAACACAATGTCAGTAACTCAAACGGTATATAAGAAAATTTCTGCAAAACAGGGATCAAGTGTCGACCTATCATCAAATCGATAGAAGCTCATCACGTGACATATCTGCGATTAAATATATATAAAATATGATGAATTTGCTTTTATTAATGATGTATCAGCTGAAACCTTACATGAATCCATACTATATAAATCCAGTCAGACACCTCTTACAACCACTCACAAAGTATTAGGAAACTGATAAGGGAGAATGTTTTCTAACTCTGGATTTAATTCTGAACAGTCAGATTCGACTGATTCCTCAATGAAAGAACCTGATATTGTGAAACCAGCTGCAAAACCGTCATCAAACTCGAACACGGGGGGATTTTCATTGTCAAACAATCATCAAATCAGATATGCCTTTAAAGATCCACCTACATACACCTTTGGTCACAATTCAATGAATCAACCAACTCTTTTGAAAAATTCTGTTTTTAATGACTATATATTTCAATGTGATCCACTGGTTTATCAGAAATATGTCTCCAGATTTGAAACATACAGGACATGGCCCAAATCACATCCAGTGAGACCTGAACAACTATGCAGAGCAGGATTTGTCTACACAGGAGAAGGGGATAAAGTTATCTGTCCATGGTGTAAGATTAAACTGATAGAATGGGAACCATGTGACCTACCATTCGAAGAACACAGAAGACATTCAACCTCCTGCGACTTTTTGAAGATGTTGATGCCATAAAGACTATTAATCTGTTTAAAGAATATGTAGCATTGATTGTAATAACTGTAATAATAATATTTAGATAACTGTAGTACTTGTTAAAATATTGTTTCCTAATCTGTAAATAAGAGAAAATAAACGCCACACACTCTTGAAATAAATACAATACCTCAATCCTACCCCACATAATGTACATAACTTTCCACCAACTCCTCTGTCCTTGACTTGCATTGAGTTCGTACAATACAAACACCTATAACAATCATTCCTGAATCCAGGCACTCATAAGGCACATTTCAAAGCAGAGTAATGTGTTTCAACACACCCACCCCTCAGGCAGTATGGTTAATTGAAGTGTATCAGAAAATCATATGAAAGTAATAGTAATATTAATATTTGATATCACAAGCTCACACTTGCGGGTAAGCATTGAACTCTCTATGGTGGAAGATCATGCAAAATCACATCTCAACACGTCCAAGACATCTTAATCTATAGAAATTATATCATAACCACCAAACCCTTTAAAACCATCCATAATACCTCGAACCCAAAGCTTTGTACTAGTGTCTAATCAAACTAACAGTCAGGTTAAAATTTGTTTAAACAGAAATCTTTCCCAGAGATTGTGTCTGGTCATGATATTTCTGATGGTAGAACCATTTATTAATCTAACACCAAAACCTAAAAAATCGAACTAGTGACAAGTTCGAACCAAAAATTTCAATGAAGAAATCATGCTGATTATGCCCCCTTCAGAACAATGATCTCCCCCCTTATCTGTTGTTATAAAAACGCCACAGATTTGACAATCTCTCATCCAGTCCTCTCTAGAGCTGGACAGACGAACAAGCTGCACAACACACTCTTTGGAAAGCAAGCAGGAAATCTACATCTACCACAGCAATCACCCAGTAGGTACAAGAGTCAGAACTTGTAATGGCAGAGGCTACATTGAACACACCAATGAAAATCTCCAACAGTAAGAAGAGAAAGAACGAGCAATCGCAACTCTCAAAAGTGAAGAAGGTCATGTTGATGACACCACAGAATTCTGAAGGGGCAGGAGGACACAGTCAAGCCTGTACTGATATCTCTACAGCATGCAGTGTTATTGCGAACAAACCCTTTAGAAAAAATTATCATTTAGGAGGCAAAAAATGTGCAATATTTCATGGGGAAAGGGATGTTATAGATCACATCCAAATTAAAGAGTGGGATGGTAAAGTGGTGTTAAAAGAAGGGGTTAAACTTAATAGGTCTAGATTTGTAATGATTCTTCACAACGTCGAAATTATAAACCACACCCTTGAAAAAATTTTGAAAGGGGAGGATGGATTGAACTCTAGAATTCACATAGGAGCCTCATATTATCTCTCTGTCAATAGCCCATACAAAACTGTAGCAATAAGAATGTGGAGAAAGGGGGGGAATGGGGAATATTTTCCCACAAAGTGTGGCATAACAATGAGTTGTGGGGAATGGGACGAATTTACTAAAATTTCTAATAAAATCTATTCAGAGAGAATGGAAATTTTTACACACGTTCCATGCTTAATGCAACCCGATCAACCAGGTCATAACAAAGTGTTTTGTGCTGAATGTTGTGAATCAGCCAAAGCACCCATGGGAGAGGTCGATTTTGACATACCTCTGTAACAACTTTTTTTATCAATTAAGAATCAATTATTTAAACACAAAAGTCAACATTACTGTAATATAAATGTAACAAATTACTCTGAAAAATTTTTTTTTTTTGTAAAAAATGTACATAGTCATGACATGGCAATAGTTTAAAATGTATAGTCAGCACTGGGTAATAACAGATTTCCATCCAACCTGTTTGAACTTGTAAAGAAATCTGCAGTTGAAGTGGGGTCCTGGATATTTACGAGTTGAGGCATATCTTAGGTTAGGTCTTTGATCCTTTGGGTTATAAAAACCCCCAGTTCTCAATGATCTGTCATTGATTTCCTGACAATTTTTGGGATTGAGACCTTTACAAAGAACAAGTGCTATATCACACTGAGTTTGACATTGAGTGAATAATAGCTGGTGAATTTTACCTCATTTTATTTTGTTTTTAGAATAAGGCTACGGTTAATAAAATAAGGATGGAATTAGCTCAGATGGAGATGAACCTATTCATGGGTAACAGGTACGACGTGTACTACCCGCTACACATACCATCTTCCATGGTAACCTTTATGCATTTGATACAGCTAATTGAAGTGAAGAACTACAAACAAGCCTTCAACTGCATAACGCTGCTGAATGAGGTGCTGCCAGAGTTCATTATGTAAGTAAAAAAGTTCTCATATAAAGGATCTGATGCTAAAATTGTTTGTTTATCTCGATGGGGTATATAACACTAATTATGCATATAGCTGTGTAAACTATAGAGCACTGTATTTAACGTAAATACACCAATGTATGTTCTGTAACATTTGAAATTTTCTCTAATTAATATCACAATATGTAATGGTAGAAAAAGAGGGATCAAGTGTTGACCAATCATCAAATCGCAAACCAGGTCGTCACGTGACATAAGAACTGCTTTTGCTATCTAAGCTGTTTGGGGAAAAAGAGGGATCAAGTGTTGTCCTATCGTCAAATAATGAACTAGGTCATCACGTGACATAACAGTTACTTTTTGTATATAAGACATTTTGGGGAAAAGAGGGATCAAGTGTCGACCAATAATCAAATCGCAAAGCAAGGAGTCACGTGACGACTTAACTTTATGATATATATAAGGACCCACTATGTAGAAGGGGGATAATGAATCTTATTAGGTAGTCATATCTCAAACGATATAACCGAAGTATAGTCCCTGTCATCCTGTCATTCAACTCTTGGTTGACATTTTATCAACCTGTCCTCACCTCCAACCCCACTATTCAAGAATCAGTAACCGAGGGTATGTACAAGTATGCCTATTGTTCATGTAATTTCAGGAACAAATATCCAGAATTTGCCAGGTATTTCATAGAGGAATTCGAAAAAGCAGTCTGCTGTATTTGCAAAGAGAGTCTACTGAGGGAACAGCTCATTCTATCCAACCCATGTGCGCATTATTTTTGCGCCTCATGTGCCTGTCAGTTGGTCAAGAATTGGAATGAAGAGGGAAGACAAAGACCCAAGTGCCCCCTTTGCAGATCAGTTTTGAGAGACCACCTGTTCGCAAAACCAGGTTTCTTCAGTGCCACCAGACTACACCAATGCTCGCTGTTTGTGTGGGTTCCCACCTCTACATATATTCACGCCAATTACAACCAGTCAATGATTGATGCTCTGACATCAAGAAATTTTATCAAAGTGTTTTATTACTCATTTCTAATGGGTACTACACCCTCAGATGCTGAGAAGATGCTAGCACCAACATGGCCACAGTTCTATGAGGACAGAAAAAACAACCTAAGCTGCACCACCTGTGCTCTTCCAATCAGTTTTGGTCAAGCATTTGCCACAAAATGTGGCCATTTTTATTGCACTATCTGCTCTGCGTACTCTGTCTCCAAGCCGAGAGGATCTCCCCTTCTCTGTCCAATATGTGAGGAGGAAATAGAGGATGAGACCACAGAAATCATCTTCCTTAGACCAATTAAACTTCCCCTAGGTGATTGGACAGAGCTTCCTCAACCTCTCAATTGATATGAACTGTAGGGCTTTAAATAATCATACGTAAGTTGTAATTATAAAATGTTTTTTATTAATATTAATATATTTAAAGGAATGTATTATGGTTAAAATAAGAAACTAATGATAAGAAACATTTTTGGTTAATTAATTAGTTAAATACCAAATGAAATCTGCTGTTTGCTTGCTTAGTGTGGAACTAATTAATTAATAGTAACTCAAACCTCTTGGTTAGTAAATGTGTACAGTTTGAATGTGCTATATTTTTCTAATTACTTGACTTAATACTCGTTAAAGGATAATCTTAATGTAGAAGGAAAATGTGTTATGTAAAAAAAATATTGAGGCGAATTCGATCTACATGTACATTAACCATATAACAGCCTCTGATGTGTTTACCTTTACGTTCGAAATTTTACAAATCCCACATTTAAGTAGGAAACCTGAATGGTCTCAGCATGTGAATTTTACAGATATATACAAGAAGTGTATATGTACCAGATTTTTATCTAAATATTTATTTTTAAAGTAATCAAAGTTACAAAATGTATTGTTAACATTCAATACATTAAAGTTAATGAAGAAGAAGAAATGTTTTTTTACTCATACAAACAAGACTCTCTCTGAGACTAAAATGTTTGAATCTCTAAGTGTGTGTGTAAGGTCTTTCCAGGTTATATATAAATATATGTATATACATAGGTCAATCTCTATACAGGTAATAACCACCTGCTGTATTTTTTACTGTCTATCCATATTTACTATTACATGTAACATTAGAATTACCTTTGACTAATAAAGTTGTGATATAAATTACTCATATGCAACAATCTCATCTTATGATAAAATAATCTTATGGAAAAACAAGTTAACTTAAATCCCTTTATAGTACACCTTTCCAGACCTGGTGGTGAGATAAGGTCTCTCATCTTGGTTGGAACACTATTGACTCTATTGAAATAAGAGTATCGTCCTCTGTAACATGCTCAGTAAAAAGGTTTTGATCTAAACTGCTATTGCTACTACTGCTACTATAGTTTGAATGTTTGTCACTGTTTATAGTCCAAGAATATGATATAGTATCTGAAGACATGGTCAGACTGACTTGTACCCCTTGATCCTTGGTTTCAATCTCAGAGTGTGACATAGAGGAATTAACTGCATCCTCAGATCTAGTACTATGTGTGCTGACCCCACCACCTTGATCTGTTCCTTGGTTTGCTGAGTCTATCTCAGAGGAATTATCCAAACCAGTTGAGTTATCCTCATGAATGCCGACCTCCCCCACCTGATCAATAATGACATTATCTGTCTCCAATCCACCTGAACTCTGAGTACTAATGGAATTATCATCATGTTTGCTGACTGATATCTCCTGGTCAGTTGAATGAGTACCTGGAACAGAATCACTTGAAATATGATTTATCTGAAGTGTAGATCTGGAATCAGATTTGCTAAGCTCACTAGATGGTTCAGCTGTCATTGGTTGAAATTCGCTGGACGACAATGAGTTGCAGCTGTAGGGAACCAGAGTTTCTGGTGTTGAGGTAACAGATTGGTCTTCCTCCTCTTCCTCCTGCTCCTGCAGTCGGATAAGTCTCAGTATAAGACTTACGTCAGTATCATAATTGCTCTCCAATGAAGTTTGACTTATTCCATCATCATCTTTATCATCATCATCATCTTCATCATGACTGCTGTCATTGAAAGGTCTCTTTAATATTGTACTATGAAATGAGCTCTGTGGAGTTGATAATGATGATGGTGGTGATACTGGACTTGAACCAGGACTAATTGATATGTCTGAATAATCATCTTCCAGTAAGACACAGAATTTTAATATACACTTCATGACAATTAAACACAATCTGTAAAATAAATCTCTCCTGAATTGATATAACAGCCATATCATCACCAATGGTAGCAAAGTAGCTGATGGGAAGATAAGTAGGATATATATTTCACCATCACCTTGTGCAAATGCCTCAATAGCACTACCAGTCGTGTCCTTACTGTTAGACGTCAGACACTCCACCTCCTCTGAAAAATCACAAATTTAAAATATTTAAACTAACCAAAGGTCACAGTCACAAAGACACAGACAATTAAAATTAAAAAAAACTTACTGAGTCCGTTACACATGCAGAATCTATCTCCACCTCAGTTTTACAGTCAACAACATTAAAGTCTTCGTATATATGCGTCTCACTGTACTCAATATCTGAAGATGAAATGGTGGTTTATAGCACAAGATTTTTTTTTTCAGTACACATGGAAACCAATAAATACATGATATTACACAGCATATAATCACACAATAGCCCAGATAAATTTTAAATCTGTGCATAAAATTTAATTTGAATTGATAGTATTAATATAAGAAAAAATTACTTCTTTACCTATACTACAGTTAATTACTACTGGTTCTTTCCCATTTCTGCAGGGTGAGGATTCATATCTACAAACACCTGTACATTCCCAATAAATCCTTTGAATGGACGGATAATTATCCATAATTTTATGCACAGGTAGTTCAAGATATCCCACAGCACAGTTTCTGTAATGTAGTATTAATGTCTCGGTATTGCCACATTTTTTTAGAAATTTGTCAAACTCATGTTTACCCACAAATCCGGACACAGTCCCGCTGATGCTACCCACTGGAAAGTCGCATGTAACATGGTAGCTGTACACGTTTTTATAAAACAAAATGGTAGATAACCATATCAAATATCTAAACTTAAACCTTATCTCTGTCATTTTTTATGAAGATTATGCTAATGTTTGAAATCGAAACCGAAACCATTCCAAGCAAAGAAAATAGTTATGATTACGTCACACCCTCTTGACGTTATGAGCGTAAGCTACCCCGCAGAAAATATTGACTTGTGACGTCACAAACCAAAAAATTCACTGTAAACAGAACCTAGGTAATAAATATGTTCAAATTGTTACCTAGTTTTTTTTTTAATATTGTTAGGTACGTATAAATATATTATTATTTACCTAATTCCCAACTGAATACTGAAAAAGTGTCCTCCTCAATTAGCTCGGAATTTAAACCCTCAGATAACCTGATATGGGAATGTTGATCTCTGCAACAGGTTGGTGCCAGATAGTAACTGTAATTTTTTGGAATATAAACATTTATATTTGATATCAGCTTGAGAAACAGAAATGGACTTATGGAAAAGAAACTGGCATGCATTTAAAATTAAAACAAAGAGACTCTCAAAGTCACTATACCTTTCATGCATTTCAATCCCTTCAACATTTCCCTCATTGACAACAGAGGTCATTTGAAGACCTCCCATATTTCTTACTACGGGACTCCTTCCTCTGCTCCTCCTCCTACATCCTCTCCCATTTTGTCGACACCTCTTGATGTAAACCCTCAGAACTAATACTAATAATACACAGCAAAGTGCACAACCTGGGATTGCAGCCATGAATATTATGTACTTAGGAGTCTTACAAAGACAATGGGAGGAAACCTTCAATGTATCATCCTGTTTCATGGTAGTTGTGATAATATCTGTTCTAGAGTCCTGATAACTTGTCTCTAACAAGTACATAATAGTGGATCTCGACTCGTGGTGGCTTCTAATCGGAAAAGTAGAATCTTGATAGACACTTGTAACTGGATTTTCATTTGAGTTTATAGTAGTAACTACCTCAGATACACCAACACTATTTGTCTCCTCATTGCTTTTCCAAATTGAAGTACTACTGTGTAGTAGACTACTTTCAGGCGGATTACTGGTGTAAGGACCAATGGTTGTTCTCTCAGAGGTGGATGATATCTTAGGTTCAAGTTGGTTAACTGAAAAATTAAATAAATTAGTAAAATAAAAGTATTACTAGAGGCTACAAGATGGGATTACATGTTTTCGTCCTTGAACTAAACAGTTTAACCACGTGACCGCATCATACTATTTGATGATAGGCCGTCATTTGATCCTGTTTTTTCCCGAATTGCTTTATATACTACACTGGAGTTACATGTCACGTGATGACCTAGTTTGAGATTTTATAATTGGTCGACACTTGATCCTCATTTTTCCCCAAAAGTTGTATAGGGAAGATTTCTTTATAAAACCTCATAATACGATTCAATGAGTGGTGCTAGATGGAATAAAAAAAGATTTATTCCTTCTTACCTGAGGTGCTGAGGTGTGTAGGTGATGTGAATAAACACATATTTGTGAGAACCACCACATTTGTTGGTATATCTTCCAACCAAATGCAGCTGAAATATTTCATATCCACTAGCGAAATATATTTAAGGTTTGGCAAAGATGCTAATATGTTTGCTATCTCTAGTAATTGTACCCTTTCTAGGTATAACCTCGCAATAGTAGGTCTGTAACTAAAGGAGGGTACAGCCACATCCAAACAAAATATCATATCCTCCCTACAATTACAGATTTTTTGTTCACAACTGGTACAGGGGGGCCACGGTGGCAGAGTGGTGACACTCTCGCCTCCCACCTCTGCGGCCGGGGATCGATCCCCGTCATGGCCGTAAGTGGGAAAGCTGGTAGTTGCTTGCCGTTGGTCGGCAGTTTACAGTACACAACCCTAGCGAACTCTATGTACTGGTTTCCTCTGCCCTTCCAACTACCCGTCGTGATATGACCTGTACAGTGTTGAAAGCGACGTTAAACCCCAAAAAAATAAAAAAAATAAACACAACTGGTACAACTGCTGATCGAAAGAATATTTATGAAAACACATATAACCAGAATCACTTGTGACTGATACATTTTCCTCGCTTGTCGTCTGAACAATTGAATGCAAGTGACTCATTCAATTGTAACTGAACACAATATGTAGATAGCTTATCTGAAAAGGCATATAAATAGGGATGATTTAGAGCGATGTTAGTCTGTTTTTCTTGGAGAGTGCGTGGGCTATGAACAGTCAATTTATCAAGATGAGTGGTAATAAAATACAGCCAAGTTCAACAACCTCACTGCCATTTACATCACCATCTACAGCAATTATATCGGGACCTACAGCATCTGGCAAATCTACCTTTATATTTAAGATGCTACATAATCTGGAACACATGTTCACAACACCAGTTAAGAAGATATATTACTTCTATGGGGTCTGGCAGAAATTATTTGAGGTAAACTCTGACTTAAATGTGGAATACATCAAGGATATACCCAATGAGCAGTTTCTGGAAGAACTGGAAACTGACAACCATAACTTGGTTATCATAGATGATTTACAAAGTTCAGCCTTAAATAACTCATTTATAGCGAACTTATACAGTAGGGAGGCACATCACAGAAATATCAGTGTGTTTTTAATACTACAAAATTTATTTCATCAGGGAAAGTACTCCAGAGATATATCTTTAAATACTCACTGCTTTATTTTATTCAAAAATCAAAGAGATATGAATCAAATTAAACTTCTAGGGAACCAACTAGGTATTGGAAAGGAATTACACCAGGCTTATTCAGATGCAACTACTGAACCATTCTCTTATATTTTGATAGATTTATCTCCCCAATCGAATAGGTCTTATATGTTGAGAAGCAATATATTTCCTGATGAATATGCAACAGTATATAAGTAGAGTGTTGAGGTCCCTTTTTATCTATTTGAAGAAATTAACTCGAGTGGATCTCATCGCAGGTTGATGAGGTAACTTCATTTCTATATACAGATAATGTCGAAAAATTTATTGAGGTCTAGACATTTCTTAAACCTTTTACTGGAGAAGGACAAGAACCTCAATAAATATTTATTGATACATGCACCAAGGAGACATCTTCAGTCTTTGGCAGAGTTTAATGAAAATATTGATATTTTGAGGAAGTTCATTCAACATCCTAAAAAAAGATCAAACATTGTTAAGAGGAAGTATAGCTTAATAGACGAGCTACTGTTACTTCTTCAAAAGTATCTGAAGGAGATTCTACAATGAATAAGTTTGTATTAATACCCAAAGACCAGTATGAAAATTTAAGGAGATTCAAGAGAGTAAAGACAAGAGAGCACCGAACAATAACCATATCCCCGAAAATAAATCCGAGACTAATCAATCAGATGAAGATTTTAATGATACTACTAGTGGTCAGTTGAAACTGGTTCAAAAACCAAGAAAAAGTTCATTTAGAGAGGTACCACCACCACCAGGTCTTCCAGACCAATATATAAACTCGTCTAATGTGAAATCACAATCCCAAATTCTTGATGTAGCAACCTCTGGATTGTTTGTTTGTTTGGGGTTTTACGTCGCTTTCAACACTGTACAGGTCATATCACGACGGGTAGTTGGAAGGGCAGAGGAAACCAGTACATATAGTTCGCTAGGGTTCTGTACTGTAAACTGCCGACCAACGGCAAGCAACTACCAGCTTTCCCACTTACGGCCATGACGGGGATCGAACCCCGGCCGCAGAGGTGGGAGGCGAGAGTGTTACCACTCTGCCACCATGGCCCCTAGCAACCTCTGGAGGAGCAAATTATAGAGACATTATACAGGTAGGAAATGGAGCAACAGGAAAGGGATCCAGTCGTAGACCAGAATGACTTAAATTCTGGAACAAAAATATCAGATGAAGAAGATCGAATTCTGACTGATGTGTATTACAACCTCAGGAGTCCTGTCGCATTCAGTGGAATGCAGAAAATTTATAAATTTTTAAAGATGAAGGGTGTAGATTCCATCAAACCAAGGAAGCTTAAGGTGTGGTTGAGTAGACAGGAGCCATATACTTCCCATCATCCGACCAGAAGAAGGTTTCAAAGACCTTGAGTAATAGCATTCTCACTGAACTACCAATGGGACAGTGACACTGCAAACATGTCTAGCTATAGAGAGCATAATGATGGTTACAGTCATTTTGTTGTTTTCATAGACATATTTTCCAGTTTCCTCTACACAGCTCCAATGAAAACCCTGACAGGGAGGGAAATGGTATATGTAATGAATGATCTGTTCCAAAATACCACAGATAAACCAAAAAATCTCAGGTCTGATCAAGGTAGTGAATACAAAAATAACCAGGTTAAAAAATTTCTCAGAGACAATAGAGTTAATCACATTTTTACATACTATGAAACCAAGGCTAATTATGCGGAAAGAGTTATAAAAACCATCAAATTAAAAATTGCTAAATATTTCACCAGTAAGGAAACATACAGATGCATTGAAATTTTGACTGATCTTACATACAGCTACAATCAGTCTTATCATAGGAGTATCAAAATGACCCCTCAGGAGGCGAAGGAGAAAAATAACTATCAGGTGTGGAAAAACCAATATGCTCCAAAGCTCAACTCGAAAGGAAAAAAGATAAAATCAAGTAATAAAGACCAAAGCAGTAGACACCAATACAAATTCAAACTGGGGGACAAAGTAAAAATTAGTCACATTAAGAAAACATTCGACAGAGAATATTCTGAAAAATGGTCAGGTGAAATTTTTACTGTGGTGGAAAGAAAGAGGAATCAAAATATACCTATGTATAAACTTAAAGACTACAACAACGAGGTGATTGAATCCTATTTCTATGAACCAGAGTTACAATTGGCATACATGGACTCAAATGTTGTTTACAAAATAGAAGAGATATTGAAGAAACGTAAGAGACATGGAATTCCAGAGGTTTTGGTGAAATGGAAGGGATGGCCAGTCAAATTCAACTCCTGGATTCCAGAATCGGACCTACAAGACATAAACTGAGGAAGTAACTTTGTACATATACGCAATCAGCTGTTTTGAAAAAAAAAGACCACGTGACTACAAATGGTATGGTGGGTTTACCCTTACGTTCGAAATTTAGGTGTTTTCCCAGAAGCTCGGAATTTTGGTCTGGTCTTTCCTTGATGTTCGAAATTGGAGTATAAAAACCAGCTGGAGATGGGTTATAAGAGGTCACATGGATATTTGCCTCAGCGCGAGTCGGAACTAATACAGTTTGAAATTTCATATTTGTCACGTGACATTGATTCTCCTGCATTTGCTGTAAACCGATGGCAAAATCAGATCTTTATTTCTTCCTAAACTCCACAGATTCATCATTCTATCACAAAGAAAACAAACCCTATGACTTTACAGTTGAATTAAATGAGAGATATAATCTAAAAGGGTTATGGGAAATTGCTTTATGTGACATCAACCTTTAACAGAGTCTGTATATGTATTTAGTGACGTATGTGGCCAGTCCTATGTTCTTAATTCGTCTGAGCCAGTTATTCGACTGATCTATCCTTCACCCTCCTCTACATCACATTCCTTTACAAACAGGTATTATTTACCAATAAAACAGAAAGCATTTACTCGGATACGCATATATATAAGAGACAGTGACATGACCTATGCCAGTAGATTAACAAATGACATACAGCTGACACTTCATGCTAGGTTAAAGGTCCTCAGTGGCCTAGTGGTTAGCAAGTTTGGCATCTAATCATAGGCTGTCACCTCTGTGGGTTCGAGTCCCACAAGTGGCAATTCTGAGGACCTGTCCCAATATGACCCTGGCTGTTGAACGGGATGTAAAACCCCAACTTTGACTCATGCTAGGTTAAAGTAATGGATACTTATTTAGATTTTTGTAAAAGATGCAGTCAGGGGATGGTGGGATACAGGAAAGATTTCTATGTTCTCGGTAACAAATATGGTGATAAAAAGAGAGAGAACAGAGCACAGATATTTCAATTGTCAATCCAACACAGGTTGCTGTTGACCAAGCCAAAAGTGAGGTTAAAAACCAAAATACTATAAATAGGACTAAAAAACTAAATTACAATCAGACTGGAAGTAAGAGTGGAAAGAAAAAGTCGAGCAGTAGTAAAACAAAGAAAAAGGTAGTTGTAAAAAAAAAAAGATAAAAAACCAAGGTCTAGCCTGAAGAAAAAAAATAAATCCAGTAAAAAAATTAAAAAAAGAAAGGTTACAGGAGTTACATCCAAAAATTACGGTTCATTATGGATGTAGTTCAAACATCTCTGTCTCTATTCATGCCACCTCCCATTGACACTTCAATCCGGAGAGAGTACTGGGTCGAATTCAACCCAATAGCTGCAATATCAGGAGGTGGGGTGATAGAATTCAACATTCCTGGAACGTCTGTGGATTATGTGAATCTAGCTAAAACTAAGTTACAGGTTAGTTATGCAATAACCCATGCAGATGGAACACCAATCGTGGACGATAGAGTATCTGGAGTACCCACTGCTGACAGTGATCAAGTTGGACCAGTTAACCTAACCCTACATTCAATATTTCGCCAGATTGACCTTTCTTTAAACCAGAAGATAGTTTCACCAGATGTTGGAGTTAATTATCCTTATAAGGCCATGATAGATCTACTTTTAAATTCTAGTTCTGACATGATAGAATCACAAGCAGAGGCTGCATTATTTCACAAAGATCAGGCAGAGAGATTTGAAGAGGTTACTTACCTAGGCAACAACCCTGCATTTGCAGAGAGGGCTAGACCTACAAAAGACGGAGGTACTGCTACACTGGAGGGATGTTTATACTTGGACTTTGCTACTGGACAAAACAGAGCTGTTTTAAATGGAGTGTCCATTAACCTCAAACTTTTTCAGGCATCTAACGAATTCAGACTGATGAGACATGGTTCTAAAATTTATAAATTACAAATAAGATCTGCTATCCTGAAAGTGTGTCATGTAAGTTTAAATCCAAGTCTTATAATAGCACATAATGAATCTTTAAAATTAACACCCGCCTTGTACCCATTTTGGAGAAGTGACATAAAAAGTTTCAGTGTGGCTCAGGGGTCGCTAACTTTTATGACAGATAGCATATTTCATTGGAAGGTACCTAGTAAAATGATTATAGGTATGGTATCTAATAGTGCCTACTCTGGAGACTTCAGTAAGAACCCGTTTAACTTTAAACATATGGATGCTAATTACTTAGAGGTCACTGTTGATGGTCAACCTGTTCCTAACAGACCATATAAACCTAATTATGAGGAAAATGATTATGTCTCATCTTACTTGAGTTTATTAGATAGTGATCTGAATAAGAGAAAAGGGATAATTATTGGATTAAGTGAATACCCTAGTGGATATTGTTTGTACCTATTCGACATTCAAAGTTTTCTGAGGGGTAAAATCATGACCAGATCTAACAGTGGTCATGTGAGGTTAAGTATAAGGTATGCTAAGGCACTGCCGGAAACTATAAATGTCTTGGTATATGCCAAATTTCCTGAATTAGTAACCATTGACCACACAAGAAGTGTCAACCTATCTTAAGAGTTTGGTGTTGAAGCGGATGCTCCCTCATCACATGTGACGATAAACTAGAGCAGTGAAGGTTGATTATATACTAAAATTTCGAACGTCAAGGAAAGACCCTTTCAAAATTCCGAGCTTCTGAGAAAGCACCCAAAATTAGAACGTAAAGGAAATCATTTGTGTTGAAAAAGCTAATCAACATCAACTTGAATTTCGAACGTCAAGGAAAAACTGGCTCAAAATTCCGAGCTTCTGGGAAAGCACCTAAAATTCGAACGTAAAGGAAGGCAATTGTGCTCAACAGCTGATTTCAATCACATGACCTCGATTTTATTATTTCTTTTTAAATGGATAGTCAGACTTTGTCTTCCTACATGGTTCAGGATAAATGGATAAGAGAGAGGTTTCGAGGGATTTATCCTATAGATTTAATTCCAAAGAATCTTCCTATTAGATCTATAATAATTGTTAATCAAGATGTCTCCAACCAGAAGGGAAGTCATTGGGTTGTTATACATTATACAAGTGATGCTATTGTAGAATATTTTGATTCAGTGGGAAAACAACCAAAGGTTGAGGTGCATAATTTATTACTATCACAGGATATGACTCATATGTACAATAATAAGAGGTTACAGTCGTATAATACTTACACTTGTGGGTTGTTTTGTCTTTATTACAGTTATTACAGTTGTAGAGGCATCAATTTCAGTAATATACTTAATCGTTTTAGTGATAATCTTGTAGATAATGAATTATTAGTAAGCAGATTTTTTGTAGATAGGTTTCAAAGGACGTAATTTTTTGTTTGGTGTATGTCTTATACCATACTGAAAGCTTGTACTATTGATATTCAGAAATAAATTATTTTTTCCTATAAGACTTGTGTGTCACTATCATCAGGATCTTGTATTGATGTCATGCAGTCCATGGGTATAACTCCCATTAAGTTATTCCCAGAAATATTTTTTATGTCTAATACAGGTACCAGTTTTTTTGGTACAGTGACACCCCAGAATGTTTCCCGAACCTTATCAAAATTTATTTGTTTGTATGCTATGTGCTTTCCACAATGACTGATGAGATCCTCTTTAAATTCTTTGACCTGTTGAAATTTCATGGATATAACTAATCTCATGATACTTTCCATCATGTTGTGGGATGGATTAAACTCTTGGAATGAATTCATGAGGGATTGCAACTCAAGAGGATCAGTATTATTCATAATTTTATCACAGAAATTATCCTGATTATATGCTGCTGCAATTAGGTAATGGAACATCTGTTCTGATGAGTGGAATGATTTCTCTTCCATTTGAATCTGGCATGTAAAAAGATTTGACATTGGGTTTTGTGGTTTGTCGACTAAAAAAACCTCTTTCTCCCAAGGCGTTAATACAAGATCAAGGGGTGCTGTGGAAACTCCATCCATCAATACCTTTCTCTTGCAATAGAAATAGTTAAAACCAATTTTATTCTGTGAATATGTAAAAATATCTGATTCCCTAACTCTGAACCCCACATTAGTTGAAAAATTCACTTTCTTAAATTTCAGACATTCCTCAAATTTCTTCATCGGATCTATAAGGTTTCTTTTAGAGATTCCCTTACATGAGATTTTTGTTTACCATTAGCATCCTCTATTATGTAAGACTTAGAACATAATGACAACATCTTATCCCCCCCATTCAAATTTAAATGTGCCTAAATGACGCCCATCTAGCGCCAGGTGGCGCTGACAACACCTCCTTGGAAACCACATAGGTGACTTGGTGTCACTACAAGATTCAAATATTTCCAATTTATATCTGTCCTTATATTCCTCCCTTATACATTGGTCTATAGTAGGAGCATTTATTGCCATATAAATGCTATGTGTGTCGGTTTCTGTTATTTCAAAGCTGTTATCTATGAAATAGGTCTTCAGACAGTCATAATAAAATTCTAACATCCTTAATTTGGCGTATTGTAGAATAAAAAAACCAATCTGAATGGGGTTGTCTAAGGCTATTGAATTTTTATATGTTTCCACCTCGAACAGATCATGTCTTAAGTTATCTAGAGATTTAAAAGTTGGTGAGTTAATGACCTTGGTTATTTTAATTTTATTCTTCATATATCTTGTGTTAGTATGCTTGTACGATCCATGAGAACTGATCCATAACTGGAGTTGCTTAACAGTTTATAGGTGTCACCAATGATGGCCATATCAGGGTTCTGATCTCCACGAATTCTGTGCATGGTGACTGTGTCTATGAAAGACTTGAAGGATGTAGCTGGTTGAAATTCTACGACCTGATAGATTCTAGTGACCTCACAATGATTAGCAAGATACCATCTCAGTAGAGGGGTGGCTAATAAATTTTTTTTTGCTTTAAGCCCACTAATCAAAAGCCTTTTATGATCAAAACTTATATCATTGTCTTTACAATACTGAAGCATATGTGCACCTATTTCCTCCATTTTAACATTACATGTGCAAAAGAATGGTGGAAACTCCTTATAATGATCTTGATGAGACTGTTTGACCTCAATATCTACCTCTACAGCACCAAATAGTTTGTTGGATTGTATATCTCTCAATATCTTACTGTCAGACAACTTGCCTTTGTTCCTTCTGTAGTACGCTGGTAGATATTTATCGTAATATTTTTTGCAATGGGGTTTAATTTTGGATAGAAATTCACATTCCTGTATACTTACATACATATAACCCTGAGATATGAGAAATTGCTTTTTCCTCTCGTCTTTCTGTTGAACCTGCTTCAATTTCTTTAACCATCTGCTTGATGCTATTTTCTTTACAATATGACAATTAAATTTACAGTGATGATAATAACAACCATTGAATTCGTAGACTGTCTTAGTTTTAGCACAAAATCCATCTACGAGATAATTACCAATTCTTATTTCCTTCTGATTATTTAGTTTATGGAGTATTTTTATCTTATTAGTCTTCATGAGGTAGTCTAACCAGACATATGAGTCTATGTACCTTTCTGATACCTCTGGTCTGAATTTATTATGTTGATATCTCCTTACAAATACCCCAGTTGGCATTTTTTGTTTCAGAGCATGTGAGTACAAACCGTTACAATCATACCCGACTACAGCTTGACAGGTGTTACCTGGGATACCTCTTATATTTGTGGTACCTTTTTCATGATACCTATTAAAAATAATGCTAGGACCTCCAATAATATTCTTCTTAATTACATAATACAAGTCACTGTTGTTGAGGTTAATTAGAGAAAAAATGCTTCTAGATGATTCGTAGAGCATTCTAGCAACTCCTGGTAGTGTTATGTAGTCCTTAAAAATATCAATTCCCTCATTCTTATATATATATCTATAAAATTTTGTAAGGCAATGGCAAATGGAGCCGTATCAAGGTTATTATAATAAATAAGATAGTCTTTGAATGTTTCCATACGTTCGTCTCTCCATATAGTGAGCAGAGCCTGGTAGACAGACTCAGTCTTAATAGGGTTATCGTTGGTAAGTCTTGAATAGAATTCTTCTGGTTTAGGCAGATGATTTTGCATTAATTTCTCCTCAGAATCAAACCATTCATATGGAAAGATTCCTTTGGGTGTTTCACATCCATATGCTTTCAAAAATTTGCTATAAGAACACCCAGCCGCCAGATAATTCGAGATATCTAAAAATTTCATATCAGTAACTGCGATTGCAAGGTACGAGTTATTCCTCTTTATGGTAAATATTTCATTTTCTTGGTAGTGATCGGTAATATATAGCATTATGTGTCTTTTGACTAAATTCAGATCATACTTGCCAGAGTTAAAACCGATAACAGGCACTTGAGATAGGTATTTGTCAAATTCTTTAATCATGGTGGATACCACATTAGCAAAATGGGACCTCATTTTAGGATCAGAGACAGATTCTTCAGATTCGTATTCCGAATCGTCTGGCTCATTAGAATATTGTTCCTTCAAGACTTCCAACTCATGATAGACATAATCATATCTTTCCTTCATTATTTCATAACAATATCTACTAATTTCTTGAATTTTATTCATCATTTTAGATACCAATAGGTTTGGTGAGACTTCAACAATGCATACTGGCTCCTCATGTTGAGGTATATTAGATGCAATACTTACACTAACTGGGATATGCTTAGATATCCATTGTAGTTGGTTTGTGTTTGACTGGTTATCATCTACATTTTTCCTCAACATAGCTTCCATATCCCAGACTAAAAAATAGGGATAATACCTCGAATTATTAGGCACATATATGCCTATAGACTCTAATCTTTCGAATATTGTTGATTTAGATTCATAAAATCCTCCTGGAAATATGTATTTGGTTCTGTCGTAACATGTCTTGTAATGTGTCTTCATATTCCACAGTCTTTTAAATATTTTTCCACACTTATCACATTGAAACTTTTTAGCAAATTGATCAAAATTTGTAATATAACTAAAATGATTTTGGAATACATTCAAATACATTTTTGATTGATATTCAGACATGGTCTCGTAAATATGACTGACTGTGCCATTAGCATTCAGAGAATAGAGAATAATCTTAACTTCAAAGCATTTCTCTAAATTGATAACATCTTCAATTAGTACACCTGGAAACTCAGTTGGAATTTGGGTATTAGTGAAATTTAACCACATTTTTAAATAGTCTTTTATATTCTTATTCTGGTTATTGAGATGAACCTTTAAACATCTGAAGAAACATAGGTTATCTTGGTATGGCTCCTTCCTGTTCTTATCATAGATAAAATTTCTTAAATGTTTATGGTTTTTGATATATGTGGGGAGTTCTATAGCTTGTCCTAAAGGAAAGTCTGTCAAAAATGTATTGTACTGTATATTGGTTATGAACGCTAATGTCCAGGCTGTTGTTGGTCTGATAGCTCGAGCTTGTTCTATGATATCAATCCTGGTTATTTTGTTCATTAATAATCTGATACTATTTCTGTTAGATATTGTATAGGGGTAGGTCAATATCCTACTATTATAATAAGGTATATAATACCTATACTCCCCTGTTTGATTATTGAATAAAATCATGCCAAAGGCAAAGTTTATTCGAAATACTGTTGTCTGATCATCATATATTAAGTTGATTTGTCTTCTGATTTCCCTATAACCGTCGTTTAAATTATTAACAGGAAAATTATATGTTTCTCTTATATCTCCAGCTTCGTGATTGGCTAATATATGATTTTTGTTGGTTATGTATACTTCTCTAATATTTTCATTCTGCTCTTCGAAAGTATATTGGGGAATGTCATTTAAATCATCATTGTCATTGCCTCCATGCTGATTCATTCTATGGCTATATAATTCAGATCTGTCTTTACAAATATGACTACATATTGAGCATTTATACAACTTAATTACGTTAGAATGTCCTTCTTTCTTGTGAACTAGTTCAATGTGAGCATTCAGACTTCTTGAGGTTAAAAAGGGTAGATTGCACTGAAAGCATATGAATTTCCCACATTTCTTAAGGTGAAACTGCAATTCTTGTAAGGAGTTAAATGTTTGAGAACAAACTTTACATTCCTCCACCATCCTTCTGTGTGACTGTATGCAGATTGCTTCATGGTGTATTTGGTTGGATTTATTCAACATGTCCCATCCACAAAATGAACATTTAAACGCCATATCTACAGTTGTGGTTTAACTTCTTACTTAGATCCTTGTATAACTTCTTCAAGAAAATTCCAAATATCTTAGATGATGAGAAAGGGTATTGCAATGCATAACACCCTGTATATATAGTACATACATATACTCTACCAAAATTATTAATGTTGATTCTAGAAATGATCTGAGCATAGCCTATGTCAGGATTGTGAGTTTGATTCTTAGGAACCAGCTTATTTATAGTATAACAGAGATGATATAAAACATAGCATTTCTGAGTGATCAGCGTTAACAATTGTATAACTGTCATTGTGAACTGGGATTATATCTTCATGTGTTATCTGTTGTGGCTTGTTATAGATCGAGATTGAACTTATTCCTTCATGTATCGTGTCCCTTATATACCACATTAGATGTATACATCACGTGACTGCTATATAGGATTTGATGATTCGTCAGCTTTGGATCCGTTTTTCCTCTAATTTTCTTATATACGCGATTAGTTTCAGGCTGACCTTCTTTGGGAATTGATAATTCGTGCACACTTGATCCCTCTTTTTCCCGAAATGGTTTATATACCAAAACCTGTTGTAAAGTCACGTGTTGACCTAGTTTGCGATTTGATGATTCGTCGACACTTGATCCTGCTTTTTCCCAAAATGAGAGGCGAAAAGTTATATTACCTTAAAAACATGCTGACAAGATCTTTCTTGGTTCATATACATGCAGATGGAATTTGAATAATAATTATAAGGTCTGGTTTGTGTCAGGTCACCGCAAACAACCTCCCCTATTCTTGTGGTGTGATTATAATAAGTGGCGAGGTTCTGCATATGCCTTACAGGTGTTTCTGGTGTGTAAATATGTGTTGTGTACATACAGAGTGTAAAAGTGTTGTATTGGTCTATTGCTAATACAAACATGACTTGTTCAATTGTAACAGCACAAACATTGGGTGACCTTTTTGACATGACTATGGATCATGTTTTCCATATTCTTAAACCATTCATAAAGTCCTGTTGTTAAAGAGTCGAGTCATTTTCCGTAAAGCTATGTACATATATGCATACATATGTACATATCCCATGAGGATTAAGTTTCAATTAGGTTTCAAGTTAGAACCCGCGTCTGTGAGAGTTTATCAAGCACAAATATGTAAAACCACCACCATTTGATAGCTACTAAATCTGTAAGTATACATATACATGTATGTACAATTCTCAGGGGGATTATAATTCAGGTTAGAACCCGCAAATGCGAGTCTTCATTATCCAACTTGTATGTACATTTCTCAGGGGGATTAGATTATTAGATTTCAGGTTAGAACACGTGAATTCTTCATTATCCCCATTTAACCAGGTTTTGAAATATCTTTCCTTTGTCTTAGCATACAAGACTCCTAGTTGGTTGAGATTCATTGCTTTACACTCTTTGGTGGTTAGGGTGCCCTCCATTTCGAACCCGTGTCTCCTAGCGCCAGGTTTCCCATCTAAATCTAACAGAAATCTCACATAGCCCGAGGGAAGACCGTCAACCGACTGAGCTTTCACTACTAGTAACTTTATTTTCATCAAAAGTTTTTCCTCTCTCCTAGCAGCTACCATTTCACTGAGTCTGAGAACTAGAGGTTTTACCCTAGTCATTACAACACAGTGGTTCTGCGTTGGTCTTACTTATATGGCATAAATAGTTTCATTAGCGACCTTACTTTAAATAATTTACAGTGTGGTATTTTGGCAGCATAAACAACAGTGCAATAACTTTACCTTTTTACTTACCTTAAAACAGTGGTAGATTTCCCTTTTTCACTGCAGCAGAAACCCATTTATGATAATACAGCACCATAGTATAAAGTCTTAAAAGCTTCAAAAGAAAGAAAGTGTTTTTACTTAAATTTTCACAAAAGTGTAGAACATACTTTGTATGCAGCACTAGAAAGAGAATGAAAATATTTCCGTTTTACTTAACTTTAACAGTACTAGATGTCCCTTTTCAGCGGCATTAAGAAACCTACAATAATTCAGCTGTAAAACATAAATTCATTAAAAATTAGGAAAAAAATTATGTTTTTACTTGAAAATCCACTCCCTTAAGTGTGGCATGCCATCTATAGACAGCATAAAAACATTGATAATGTTACATTTTTACTTACCTTTTTTTAATAAAGTTAAATGTCCTTTTTCAGCAGCATAAAGGAATAATGCAGCTCCTAAATAAAGTCTTCTGTATTTTATTTTTAAATTTTCATTTTAAGTGTATGATGCCATTTGTACTTTTTTGCAAGCAGCAGTAAAAACAAGTAATAATATAATGGTTTCCCTTAAAAGTTCAAAGTGTTCAGCATTTAGTGCCCACTAATGATACAGATTTATGATATTGTACCTGTCTTCTCTTGGGAGAGTAGGGTTTGACCAGTTCTGATCAGCACTCTCAAACTTTATACAAAAAAAAGTTTCAACTTCCATTAATTTTATTTCGTTACCCAAGTCCATAAAATCATGCATCTCCACAGAAATATTTTTTTTTAATCGTTCCAATTTTAGCACAATCAAAGTAAGACCTGGTGGTAAAAACAAAATAAAATTTATACCCAAGTTTGCTTACCACAAAGTCCCACTACCACAAGGCTAATGAGAAGTTTAAAATCATATGGCAATTGAAAGTATAAGATTGACCATCAGTGATAATACTATAAACCACTTAGAAAATAGGATTTTATGAATCACTTCCATAACAACAGAACACCTCATGGTTTGCTATACCCAGGATAGCATAATTCTTCAGATATCAATAGCAGCAGCAAGTGAACCATGTTTTAATATGAACTTTATAACCAATTGTAGCCGAGTCCACTACCAGTCGGGTTTGAACCCAGCATATCACTGCTCCGGTAGATTTTAAGTAATTTTATAAAAAGTCTTCCACTTCATTTAATAACACAAAAGAACAAAACAGTTTCGTGCCACGCAGGTCCTTTCAGATAATTAAGTTGCAAAACATATCTCTAAAATGCGCCAAAGTATCTCATGTAAGGTATTTAAAACTGGACTCTTTGGTCAGAGTAACTGGCTCTCTGAACCTTCTCAGTTTGTGCCCCAAATCAGAGTCCCCTTTAAATTAACAAACATGCATATGTAAAGATATTGCATTATTGCATAAATAACCCTGGGAGTTGTGTAATACTCTAATATGTATATAAAATATAATTGATTGAAAGATGAATGAAATTTAAATTAAAATATTGTCACTTAAAGATTAAATAGCTAACCCAATTTCTTATATAATTGAGGACACACCTGCAATGGATATAGGTGGTCTTTTATACTTTTCTAAACTGGCCTAGTTACATTTAATTTGACTTTAAAAACTTAAGTAGCCTGGACAAAGGGTACACAATAAAATGATAATATGGGTCACCATGTTACACAATAATGCTATGTGTGTAATAATGTATATACATATACAATAATGTGTATGTGTAATGCTATCTCAGGTACCAATGTGCATGTGTTATCTATACATAAGGCATAATATCCATGAAACAGCAATTCAGTAGTAGAATTATAACTATATTATGATAGTCTAGTAATAATACTATCATATTCCAGTTGCAGTCTTAAATGCCACTGTAGAAACTAGTGATGATATCACTTAGAATGGAAATCAATGTTTACAATATACTAACATTAACACCCCTATAGTTAATTAAAATATCTAAAAAAGTAAAATAAGGTTGCCTCCGGAATATCCCATAATGACCTCTTACACTCAAACCATTACAGTTTTCAAGTACGACATAATACAAGTATTCTGTTTTATCACATATATTTGCGAAGACATTCATTTTCAGTGAAATTTAATAAACCAGATGCTTTATAACTATTTTAACTGGAACTTTTTAAACAAACTGACAAACAAAAACAGTTGCACTGTACATATTAACTTTGAAAGCCCCTACCAGATATTAAGTCAAATTTCAATCATAACTGATTCCCAGAGGATGAATAAAGAGACATGTAAGTAAGTATGTAAGTTAAAATTAAAGTGCAAAAACACATGTTGTGCTGCACTATTAGAAACTAATAAATTCTTTAATATTTACAATAATAAGCAAAAGTATATACACAAATAACAACAAACAGTTAACAAGTGGCCAAAAAGACCAACAACATTATAATAAATGACTAGAGTAAAGACTAGAATAAAAAAAGTTTATCCAGGTGTTCATTCTAGTGTGTAGTTTTTAACCATTTTTTGGCACCAAATTGATACTTACCATAATTAAAAGTTAGAAAATCTCATTTTGTACATGTTTATATTGTTTGTGAAGAAATTACACAAAGATTCCTTGGTTTTCTTCTTTGATTTTGTTTCACTGATTTTATGTTGTCATAGCAAATAATATTGTTTCTGTTTGGGAATTGGGTTTGACACTCAAATTGAATCAAAGTGGATGTGTATTGTTTTACATGTGGCATAATTCAGTGATTCATATGTGACAGACATCAAATTGATTTTTATACCATTTTTTTATTAAACATAAAAAATCTCTCTTGTTACATCTTTATAATAAACAGTTTAGTGTGGACACAAATTGAATCAAAGTAAAATGACTTGCAGGTCCTGATGGATTTCTATTTTTTTCTACTTTTTTTCGAACCTTTAAACAGCCCTACCCAAGGTTGTTTTTTCTAACTTTTAAACAGCCCTACCCAAGGTTTGTTGTATTCATATCCTGTAAAGTGTACTGTGTCACCCTGTTAGCACCCACTTAGTACTTTTTAACTCCATTCCTGAGGTTTGCTAGTTAAGACTTGATGATTTCAAAGTAGCATCATCATATACTCTATCATTCAAAAAATTGATTGTACCATTGAGTGATCAGTCTTTTCCAAGGCTTCTCTAGTAAGAAGTCTTGCACAATTTTTCTTGTACCTTTAAGTTTGGCCAAATGTAAACTGGAACTGTCTAGATGTGACCCTGGCTAATGATTGGGATATAAAATCACAACTTTCAGCATTTACCCAGCAAAATGGAAATCACCCACACTGCCATACTGTGCAAGCAAAATCTGCCTCATCTATTGCCTTCTACATAGCAACACAAAAATTTGCTAGATGATCTGAAACTTTGTGAAAATATAAACCAATCATTAGTATTTGGTGCCTGGCCTATCCTCTCAATATTTGGTAGCCTTAAATATTTTGGTACCTTCAATGGTAACTTCCCTTATCAACTCTGCTAGAGCATTTACAATGTGCTTAATTTGCAAATGCCAAAAAGTTTCCCTGGTTTTTCATCTGGGTTATGCTGCATTATTTTTTTGAAATTTAGTTTGCTATTTGTAGGAAGCATTACAAAAAGAGATTAATAATATTACCTTTCTACGTACCTTAGGCTGTCTTCCTTTAGCATAAACAGAAAGTAAGAATAATATTACTCTATAATATTGTAGTTGTGTTTTCCTTGGGAGAATCCCCCTATGGGTCCGGGGAAGTAGAACAGGCCCAACGTGTCCTGCGTGTCATAAGAGGCGACCAAATGGAGGAAATACAACACTAAGCTCGACTAGTTTTTTACAGAATTGATTTTTATTTTATTTCTGCTTGTTTATTTTATTTGTATTGAGAATTTTACTCTGTTTATGATATGTATTTGTTTTTATTGTATTTGTTTCTGTACAGTTTGAGGGGCCACGGTGGCAGAGTGGTAACACTCTCGCCTCCCACCTCTGAGGCCGGGGTAGGCAGTTTACAGTACAGAACCCTTGCGAACTGTATGTACTGGTTTCCTCTGCCCTTCCAACTACCCGTCGTGATATGACCTGTACAGTGTTGAAAGCGACGTAAAACCCCAAATAAATAAATTCTGTACAGTTTGTTGTTTGTTCTAGTCATTTTTGGACCTTATTTTGTCAATCTTTTTATCCATTGATTCTTTTCAAAATATTGTTTAATGTATTTTTCTTTTAATCTGTATTCCTAGTCACGAGTTTTTTCTGTATATTCTTCATTTTAATTATTTATATATATTGGGTTGTGATTATTGATATATTTATTTGAAGTAGTGCAGTATGACACATTAGTGTTTTTGCACTAAAATTTTAATTATCTTTATCTTATCTCCTTGGGAGAATTGATGGCAGTCACGCTGGGTGTTCTCTTTGTAAACAGCATTTAAAACAGGTCCCTTTAAACAAACTCAACTTGCCGCATAGAATTTCAATGTGTCCTTTGTGGGCCACATCAAATGACTGGTAATTAGAATATGGATGCTTGAACAAAGGTGTACAGACTAAAAAAAACACTACAGTAAATTATATAACTGTTAATCTGAATTAATAGTCCCCTGTTGTATTTTCAGTTCCTGCAAGCATGAGGGCATATTCTTAATGTCAGTCATAAGGCAGTGACCTATATCTGACTGATGACAAATTGATACCACATTCAGTGAGATTCTCAATTTTTGTATATTTATTGTTTTGTGAAGGAGTTATTAAGAGATTACAGGTGTATATAGTGAACATTTTTTACTTCATAATGTCTCATTGATATTACAAACCTTTACCTTTTCACTTTACTGTGCAGAATTAATTTCAATCTATTTATATACTGCAAATTAATACTCTACATGTAAAAAATTACCACAAAATGTTCCTTTATTAAAAAGTTCTCTGTTGTTAGTCTGTCACCATTGGGTTTTGACACCCACATGAAACAATGCTGAGCACATGCCCCAGTAAGACCGGGCTGTTGAACAGGACATAAAACACAAACTTTGATGTTTTCTGTTGTACTTTTCCTTCCTGCAGACACAAGACCATATTGTTATTTATCTCGCGTCACAGATACAAATCTGACTGACACCAAATTAATAGTGTCTTTGTTTAATGAGAACTGATCGCCATTTCTTCATGTTTATTGTGGACATTCAAACATAGTTCTTTTTTCACTTTTGTTACTACGTAGACACTCAAGTTAAATTGAAGTGACTTGCATTTTCTCGTTGATTTCTATGTGTTTTCTGAAGCCTTATGACCTCGGCCATATTATTTTTTACCACAATCAGGTTATAAAAGCTTACTTCCTGTGTAATTCCTCATTATCGCATACATGTGGAAGTGGACATGTGTGCAATATATATTCTTTTATTTGAAGAACATTTCACCTTACTGTGCATCATTGATTTCAGTAAATTATTTCCTAACTGCAAATTAATAATCGCCATGGAGAAATTGATTTCAGCATGATGTTTTAGTAGCAGTTCCCTATGGGATATTTCCTTCTGCAGGCATGACACCATGTTGTGGTCAGAAGTCAGTGACACATATCTGAGATGCCAAATTGATACTTACTGTAGTTACTGTGAAACAATCTCACTTTGTACATAATAATTTTTGTAGACACTCATGAAATTGAACTTTTTTTTTGTGATTGGTTTATTTTTTTTTTCTGAAGTCTTGTGACCATATTATTGTTTGCCACAATCAGGTTATAAAAGTTTACTTACCGCAAATTAATATTCATCAGTGACACAGATAAAATAATGTGAACATATGAGACTTGATTATTTCAATTTTTTATTTGAAGCACCTGTACCATGTAAACTTACCATAAATAATTGACTCTGGCTGTTGAATGGGACGTAAAATGAAACCTCTCACTTTGTAAATCAGTGATTTTAATAAAAACATTAACTGACTGCAAAATAATACATTCGGCTGGTTCTAATTAGTTTCTATTTGTTTATTTTAAATATTATTTATTTAGTATAGTTATTATTTTATTATCTAAGTGCAGTAAAACACATTTGTGTTTTTGATGCAGTCATAAGGCAGTGACCTATATCTGACTGATGACAAATTGATACCACATTCAGTGAGCTCATTCTCACTTTTTGTATCTTTATTGTTTTGTGAAGGAGTTACTAAGAGATTACAGGTGTATATAGTGAACATTTGTTACTTCATAATGTCTCATTGATATTACAAACCTTTACCTTTTCACTTTACTGTGCAGCATTAATTTTAGCCCATTTATATACTGCAAATTAATACTCTACATGTAAAAATTTACCACAAAATGTTGTTTTATTAAAAAGTTCTCTGTTGTTAGTCTGTCACCATTGGGTTTGACACCCACAAGAAACAATGCTGAGCACATGTCCCAATAAGACCGGGCTGTTGAACAGGACATAAAACACAAACTTTGATGTTTTCTGTTATAAGTTTTCTTCATGCAGACACAAGACCATATTGTTATGTATCTCATGTCACGGATACAAATCTGACTGACACCAAATTAATAGTGTCTTTGTTTAATGATTACTGATCGCCATTTCTTCATGTTTATTGTGGACATTCAAACATAATTCTTTTTTTCACTTTTGTTACTATGTAGACACTGAAGTCAAATTGAAGTGACTTGCATTTTCTCATTGATTTCTATGTGTTTTCTGAAGCCTTGTGACCTCGGCCATATTATTGTTTACCACAATCAGGTCATAAAAGCTTACTTCCTGTATTATTCATTATTATCACATACATGTGTAAGTGGACATGTGTACAATATATCTTCTTTTTATTTGAAGAACATTTCACCTTACTGTGCATCATTGATTTCAGTAAATTATTTCCTAACTGCAAATTAATAATCGCCATGGAGAAATTGATTTCAGCATGATGTTTTAGTAGCAGTTCCCTATGGGATATTTCCTTCTGCAGGCATGACACCATGTTGTGGTCAGAAGTCAGTGACACATATCTGAGATGCCAAATTAATACTTACTGTAGTTACTGTGAAACAATCTCACTTTGTACATAATAATTTTTGTAGACACTCATGAAATTGAACTTTTTTTTTGTGATTGGTTTATTTTTTTTTTCTGAAGTCTTGTGACCATATTATTGTTTGCTACAATCAGGTTATAAAAGTTTACTTACCGCAAATTAATATTCATCAGTGACACAGATAAAATAATGTGAACATGTGAGACTTGATTATTTCAATTTTTTATTTGAAGCACCTGTACCATGTAAACTTACCATAAATAATTGACTCTGGCTGTTGAATGGGACGTAAAATGAAACCTCTCACTTTGTAAATCAGTGATTTTAATAAAAACATTAACTGACTGAAAATTAATACATTTTGGCTGGTTCTAATTGGTTTCTATTTGTTTATTCTATTAGTATATTTATTATTTTATTGTCTAAGTGCAGTATAACACACTTGTGTTTTTGGCGCAGATCTTATCTGATTTCTATGTGTTTTGTACAGTCTTTTGTTAAAATCAGGTACGGTCCCCTGTGGCCTAGTGGTTAGCAAGTTTGGCTTCTAATCACAAGGAGTCACCTCTGTGGCGGTGTGACACCCACAAGTGGCACTGCTGAGGGGCTCCCCCATATTAACCTTGGCTGTTGAATGGGACAAAAACCCCAACTTCAACCTTTGGCCACAATCAGATAATAAAATCTTTCTGACTACAAAGTTACATTGACCAGTGTGACTTTAAATGTCTCATTTTTATGTGAAGTACTTGTACCTCTTCAGCTTACTGTTCCCACTAGTGGCAATGCTGAGAACCTGTCCCAATATGACTCTGGCTGTTGAACATGACATAAAACCCCAACTTTAACCTTTGACCTCAACTTACTGTTCAGTTATTTCATGAAAAATTTACTAATGGTAAATTAATACTCACAAAGTATAATTTAACTGCACTATTTTCTAGTCACAGTTCCCTTTTGTGTGTTTCCTTCTTGCTGGAATAAGACCATGTTGTTATATACATAAGTCATAAGTCATTGATACATATGTGACTTTTTGTAATTACCATGAAACAATCTCACTTTCTACATGTCTTTAGACACTCAAGCTGAATCGAAGTAAACAGACATGCTGGATCTGATTGTTTGGATGTATTTACAGAAGTCTTCTGAAAGCTTACCACCTGCTAATCAATATTTAACACAAGATTGATACTGACCATACTTAGAAGTGAAAAAAGCTCACTTTCAACATGTTTATTCTGTTTGTGAAGGTATTGTACAAGTAATCAGTGACACATATATATATGTCATCAATATTATTATTGCTTCAAGTTCTGAAATTGGTACGGACACTGAAATTGAATCCAAGTGGCTGTGTATTGTTTTATATGTGACATAAATCAGTGATTCATATGTGACAGACATCAAATGATACTTATAACATTGAAAATGAAAAAAAATGTCACATTATAAATGATCATAATAGAGTGACTTGCAGGTTTTGATTGATTTCAATTTGTTTTTTGAAATCTTGTGAATATATTATTTTTTCCCATGTTCAGGTTATAAAAGATTATTTCTTGCAAACTAATATTCATTAGTGGCACAGATACTGTATAAGTGGTTATTTTCGCATGGAATTAATTTTCGCTATATTCGCGAATGCCAGACAAACGCAAAAATAAACTCCCGCTAGTAAAACAGTTACCTTCAGTGAATGTGAATTGCTGATAGACCTGTTTGCATATCCAAGTTAAGATCAGGTTATAAACCTTTCTCACAGAACATTGAATTCACATTATTAAATACACAAACAAAACATGTGCACTTATATATTTTTTAAAGTAAAATATTATCCAATTTGTAGTTATTTTTAAAACAATAACTTTTTACCATTCATATAAAATTTGAAATGAGAAAAAGTGAGGCCTGTTTTTTTTTCCAAGCTAAGTTAATGATGTGTGTTGTCACATAATGTACTAGGCCTGTAAAATGCAGAAGCACATCACTGAGGCCTGCTACATCCCCCCCCCCCCTCTTTCAATGTTTATGTATGTTGTGTTGAATGTAGATAACCATTGAATGTATACATTCAATGGGCTAGTCATTGAATGTGTAGATTCAATGACTTGGCCATTGAATGTACACATTCAATAGCAAGCAGCCATTGAATGTGTACATTCAATGGTTTAACTGTGGAATGTGAACATTCAACAGTCAAAGTCATTGAATGTGTATATGAACTTAACAAATGAAATAAGCAATTGATCCTGCATAAAATGTTTTTAAAAATAAAATTATTTTTGTCATTTTCTTAATATCACATCTGTTGTTATCAATGTAAAAAATAAACTTTTGCAATACATTTATGACCTGTAGGCAGTAACACAGTTATGTCTTATAACAAACACTGTTTGTTTTCTGAAAAAAAAACGTTTATCTTAATCTGTTTTTAATTATATTGTCCCAATGAACCTCTCTAACATTATAGGGTGCTATTATGAGGCTAATTACAATTAGATCCCAAATTCCACACATAATTAGATGAATAATTGATGTCACATTTTCGAATCATTCACTTAAAGACTATAAAATTACTACTCAGACTTGAACTGTTTCTCTTTCATTCTCTGGTTGAGAGGCAAAATAAAGTAAAACTTATTATATAGCTTTCATAATGGCTTTGATAAGAAAGGCCTGATGTGCAGAAATTAATAAATGTTCTATGCAGTAGCAGAATGATGGCACAAAAGCTTATTGTGTAATAATAAGTGATTTACAAAATATAAACGACACTAAGGAAAATGATGATTGTGATGAAATCTATAAAACTTATGTCATGACATATATGTTTATTAATCTAAATGTTGTAGATTGATCCTTCTTTATGTTAATTCGTAAAATGCACCATCTTTATTCCAGTTAATTGCTTATTATTATGCTAGAAAATATCCAACGTAGGTTATACATTTAGTCTTTGCAATCTATACCAGCATATCATATTTATACATTCCATGACTTGGGTCATTGAATGTACACATTCAATGATTTTAGCTATTGAATCTACACATTCCACAGCTCAGCCATTGAATGTACACATTCAATAATTTGCCCATTGAATGTAAACATTCAATAGCTTGACCCACATTCAATACAACATGTATACTGCACTGGCAAGAGATGTTCAAGGTAGCCTTTCAATGTTTCATTACATGAAACCTCTAAGGGATGTAATTCAGCTGTGCAGTTGCTGCTGTCACTTTACTGCTGTAATACATTCTCAGAGTCATTTAGAAATAAAGACAGAAATATAGACTAATTGTTTTTCATTATGTCTACTGTAAAATTTTATTTATCAAAGAAATCACTTTTTCAATTTCCCCTCATATTTCTGCACAAGTGCATTCATGCGGCTGAGAAAGATTAGCAACATAAAAGGGCCCGGGTTTTTATCCTCACTTTATACACAGACACAAATTGCACTTCTAAATTACACAGATCCACTACTTTCTCTTTTGTGTGATAAAACAGGTGGGGGTTAGTGGGTATTTATATAAGACGACATGTACTTGAAGTACACACCAGTTATATTAATGTGAAGATATGGGATTTCAAAATGTCTATTTTTAATTGAAGCTCCGTTGTCTTAAAAGTACCTTTTCACATTACTGTGCATCATTGATTTCAATAAAACATTTACTAATTGCGAATACTTACAAGATGAAATTCAGCACCACATTGTATCAACAGTTCCCTATTGTATTTTTCCCCTGCATGTATGAACCCATGTTGTTACATACATCAGTCATAAGTCAATATCTGAGCAATGTTATTGATTAGTGTCATACGTTTATTAATGTGGACATGTGTGACTTCAAAATGTCTAATTTTTATTTGAAGCACTTGTACCTTTTCACATTACTGTGCTTCATTGATTTCAACAAAACATTTACTAATTGCTAATGATACTTGCCAAGAAGAAATTCACCTCAGCCCCATGTTGTATCAGCAGTTCCCTACTGCATGTTTTTCCCTGCATGTATGAGCCCATGTTATATACATCAGTCATAAGTCAATATCTGAATGATGTTATTGATCAGTTCAGAAAATTAACACTTGCCAAGTAAAGATAAGTCATATGACCTTAGCTGTAAGGTAAAGCAAGCAGTGACACATGAAAAGGAAGGATCATGGTTTGAGGCAATTTATTTACATGTTAGTAAAATATAAATATATATACGTCTAATAGACCATTAAATTATTAAAAATTACACAGGTTTGAAATTCATGTAATTAATTTAAAAGCCCCAAGCCCAACTAAAAGTGTGAAGGGATGGAGGAAGCAAAGGTTTGAGGGACAATAGAGGGTGCTATGGAGGCGTTCTGGAGATAAAACCACACAGCAGAGCTACGCCAAAGGCCATTTGACATAATATTTTGCAGGGATACATTTCTATCAAAGACATAAGTAGCACCAGAACGCCAAAAAGCATGAAAACTATGCCCTTGAAGGTGAATATTGAGATATAAAAGCACCTTCTTCAAAGCTTCACGGACCTGTGTATCTAGGATCTGATTAGGAGATCTACCATAAGTGGAAAACAAAGGGGCTGAAGGAGGAAATGGCCTGGAGCCTAGCAATGCCCTCAGAGCCTTAACAGGGCACAAGAAGAGGTTTTTGATCTTGGGCAACTGAAGAATATGATAGGAATTATGATACTGCAATGTTTTAGTCCACTTTATCAACAACAAAGCCCCATCTTCTGTAAATGTTATATCATTTCTTAAAAAATGTCTATTGAAATCAAAATCTTTGGCCCTATGTGGGGCTATGTTTGACATTCGCAAAAACCCATAGAATGCAGTCAAAAAGACAGCCCTAAAAAGTAGTGGATCTTGTAAGATAACACATGCCAAAGATATTCTATACAAAGTGGGAATATCAAAAATATCTCTAGGGGTAGGGGCAAATGTTGAGTTGAGAGACAGACTATGCAAAAATCTAGTTATCAATACATGAGAGGTATCAACATGCTGCAAGTGATAAACCTTTGCCATTGTAATCACAGAGGACATACAGTTCCTTATCACCTTTGGTGTCAAATTTTGTTGAGCTAAAAATTCCAGAAATGTAAGCATATTATGTAGATTAATCCGCAAAGGCAAGCCAGCAAATATAAGATAAGAAAGTTCTAAAGTGTAATCTATGAGCTGAAACTGTTGAAGGCAGATGATATGTCAGAAGAACCTACAATTACAGAGAAAAATTTAGGTCAAAATATTGAGGAGGTACATAATCCCATATATACTCCTGTTGCAACTTCTGTAGTAATTCATGATTAATATTATTATCCGCATGTAACCTTGATAACAGATCTGCCACCTCATTTTTGGCACCTGGTATATGAGCAACCTCCAGCTCGATATCATACACAGCAGTTAACAGCCAAATATTCCTGATACATGTTGCCAGGAACATATCCTTAGTTTTACCACTATTAACCACCTGAACAACTGCTAAATTGTCGGAAAATATATTCACCCTAGAGTGACACCAAAAATGCCCTCATAGCCTCAAAGCTATAATAAAATTGACCATTTCATAGTGTACTATGGTTAGTCCTTGCACTGGCAATAAGTGAAGAGGTGAAGTATAGACCCTGGAAGCCCAAACTCCCCCAATACCCGTCAAAGATGCGTCAAGACATAAAGAATCTGCATGGATCATAATATCCCTCTGTATATAAGCAACCCCATTGAAACTTGTAAGAAATATGATAAACCAGTCAACATCATTATAAAACGACTGAGATAAAGATATACTTCTACCAGTACTGGTTCTAAACAGATGCAAAATTCTATTTATAAAAATCCTGGCAGGTTTGACGCATTTGTGGATATAGATCAACTTGCCAAGGAGAGATTGCATACCTCTCTTATTTAACTTCTTCTTAAACCTGACCATGCAACATTCATCATAAATGGCTTGAAACTTATGGGAATCTATACTAAGGATGTTGCGGGCAATATCAATATTAATGCCCAGGCAGGTCAATGCTTTAGTGGGGGAAACTCGCTTATCCGGATTCATAGGTAGACCTAGTTCATCAAGAAGTTCAGACAATTGCTTGAAAGCCCTATCAGCCTCCTCTTTGGAAGAGACAATGATGTAATCATCAATGTATGCAAAAATTGTATGACCTAATTTTTTCATAAGGAAAACAACGGCGTCGGACGCTCTCTGAAACGCTGAACAGCCGTGGACCCAGCCGAACGCCAATGCAACGTCAACATAATAATTTCCTTTCCAAAATATGCCAAATTTTAAAGCATCAGCTGGATCTACTCTCACGTTCCTAAAAGCACGAGCAACATCAATTTTTGCCAAGTATGGATCCTCCAGATTAATAATTTTTTCCACAATGTTATCAATACCTGGAAATTTTAAAGTAAAAGCGTCATTATCAAAAGCCAGTCTATTGACATTATCATTAACTGACTGACCGTGAGGAAAAGACAAGTCCAAAATGACCCTTCTTTTATCCATATCCTTAGGTCTAGTAAGAAGGGGAGAGCAGTGAATATGAAAATTATTAACATCAGACATTGGACCAATGATAGCCCCAGCTTCAAGCTCCTTAGCCAAGTATCTGTCAACTGCTTCTGGATACTGCAATGCAGAAATATGATTTTTAATAGCTTTATTACCCAAAGTCTCAGGTTCATTGAGAGACAATGGAAAACCAAAAGCCAAGTACTGCAAAAGCTTTCTGTCCGGATAATCGAACGACATACAATGACATATTGGAATAACCAGTATTATGTTCAATGCTATTGTTAAAGCAATGTTCACACTTTCCAACAACTATGTATCCACAAGCATTACAATATGAACAATTATCAGACTGTCGTGCCACTGAGACATCATATATGTGACCTTGAATATTATTTGACCTTGATATATCACACAAATTAATAGATGCCGATTCAACTACATGATTATCAACAGACAAACATTCATAGTTTCTTGACAGAACATTTACGCCATTATCAACTGCCAAATCGATTAAACTGTCACTAAAGTTCCCACCCCCCCTAACATTACCTTTATAAATATCAGAATTGCTATTATGTCCCATGGAAAGCTGTCCAGGGGGTGGTTGTAGATCCTATTTACCAGCTACCTTGTCTTGACCTTTATTCTTTGCAAAACACTTGACCACTGGGTGGGAAACATAACGACCATGTTTAGAACAGTTATGACGAAACTGACCATGATGACCATCATGACTGCATGAACCTTCATTGTAGTAACGACAAACCTTTCTCTGTGGAACTGTCTGCTGGTTGACCATAGAAATTTGTGATGCACTTAAATGATTTAAGGACCACTGGGTTGGGTCATTCTAACCCAAACGACCGTCCTCAACTTCATGCATTGACATGGCCCATGCTCTCCTCACCACAGGCCATGGAAGCGATGATGCGTCACGTAACGAAAGAACTACCTGTAGCAAAGCCTGCTTCATAAGTGTTGTATCTTTAATCTGCAACACGTTCGTCAGCTGACCAGCAGCCCACTGGGGAAGGGTCAAATCATCATAACCAATACGCTTGTTACCTGAGGAGACTTGAAATCCTTCATTTGGCCATCTAGCTTCAGGTGGAGCTGTACACATCAGTTAAATTGAAACTACCAGATTTCTTGCCAGAATGTGGCTTACCTTGAGAAGCTTGAAGCCTTGACTGCTGATCATAAGTAGCTAACACTCTTGAGACAGCATCAGAAATATTAGGATTATTTCCGATCACATTAATGTCAGGTTAAATTGCGTCCCTGTCATCAGAAGCACCCATCTCAGAAAGTAAACGTAGATTGGCTGGCAGACCTGAAGAACTCTGAGCAGAAAGCGGATCCGATCTGTCACCCCGGTCGGATGCCAACCCTTGAACACCACCCTGTACTGCATGACGTGTAGAAACCGCTTCTTGGAACCGCAAAGTCTGACTTGGGTTAAAACCCTGACCCCCAGCTTGCAGAAACCTTCAGAAGATGATTCAGGGAAATGTGAACGCTGCCTATTCTGAATAGGGGTAGAATTTGCAGAATGTTCAATATGTTCAACACGACGGGCCAAGGCTTGAGTTGAAGCGTCAATCTTCTGTAAATACTGCAATATATCAGCATTGCTAGTAGATGAAGATGAAGAAGCCGTAGGTTCTGACAAATTAACCGCAGTACTCACACCATTACTGTCCTGTATGTATGAACCGTCGACTTGTGACACAACCTTCCTCACTTTCCTTGTAGAAATCTTAGCACTGGCTGATGCTGTGACCTTCTTACGTGTATTACTGGCTGGGGTTTTCTTTCCCATGTTGTATAATTCAAATATCAAAGTTCATATATAAACTAAAATAACTCAACATAAAAAAAAACTAAAAAAACTAAAATCTAACTAAGAACCACGTATAAAATATAAATTCCTCTGCACCAAAATTAAATGTCATGTGCACTGTTTGCTTGCATATTTCAAAGTGACAAACCCCAGACAGTATTAATTAAAGAATGTGACGCTTGAATGCCATTGGCTGTTAGTAGTAAACAATTTTAACTCAGTGAGGATATTCCCCAGTATTAGAATAGCGTCAAGTAGAAACCGCTAGTGTCAACTGCCACAGCAGGCTCCTACATGGCCGTGCTTTATAAAGTAAAATGAAAAGTTTTCCATTAATAATTTCTGTCATATCGGAGCACATCTCGCTGAAAAGTTTAGCAGAGGTATTTTATCCTGGTCCAACCACAATCTTTGATTTTCGCCCATCTTTGCACAATTCTTCCCAGGAATTGATCTCGGTGCCAGATCCTCTTTTGTGAAAATGCCCAGTGCAAGAGTATTCAAGATTGCAACATACTGGCTTGGCCAAAAGCTCTTGATGGCGTTTCTGTGTTCATCAGCAACATGTGGCACTTGCTCAGCAGGTGCTGGTTTAGCCCACAGAAGACATTCCACCTTCCTGATTCCTAGTGTTCTGTACTTGGACTTTTGTTTTGTCACTTCATTCTTTTTCATTCTGAAACTATGCACAAAACATCAGTAGTTAGATATCATGTTAATATCTTAATATCCATTTCAGTGCAACTAAATAGATATATTATTCAAGAGAATTGATGGTATTTGCAAATATTATGGGGCAACATCAAGTGTTACTATCATTTTTTGATGAATATATGAAATATACAAAGAAAAGATACAATTTGTAACTGGTAAATTCACAGAACACAAATGAAACATTAAATATTGGAACACCCACTCCTTCTTTTCTTTGGGCAATTCTGTTGTGATGAAAGCCAGTTGCACTTTGACTGGTTAAATGTTCTACCAATATATTACAGACATTAAATTTCCACTATAAATGTAATATGTACATTGGGTCAGGTCTTTGATTTCTTATCTAGGGAAAAATAACAAACATATATTAATTGTAAAAAATTCCAGCGGTGTAATAATGAGAGGGAAAAGACATAAAGAGACAAACAAGATCAAAGTAATTTAATCTGATCAAATTTGCAGAAAAAACAACTTGTGATATACAGTGTAAGTAATAGTAGACTAGCTGTTTACATAAAATTAAATGAACCCTCCCTGTGGCCTTTTTGGTTGTATATGTAAGTTAGGCTATTCACCATCTCTAATTTGAAGCATGGTCTTTCAGCTGGAAAAACAAGACTGACTTCAGGTGAATTTTGTAGAATTAAAAATAGCATTTTCAATGACAAAGAAAATTGCTCAAGATTTTATAACCCTGTCTCTGAAATCATTTTGTTCCTCATCTCAGTTCTAATTCCCTCGAATAGTATTTGTAAGCCAGACTGTATGACATGAAGTTTTTGTGGTTGGCTAGGGTGTAGACTCTTTCCTCAGCATCTATTATTACGTGCACCCCACTGGGGGGTGAACATATTATTTTTGCTTTTTCCGTCGTCCGGCTTCCGTCATCCGGCGTCCGGATGCTTGGTTTCCGCTCATTTGAAGGAAAAGTATTTATCCTATCTTTACCAAATTTGGTATGGGTGTTTATTGGCTTAATAGCCTGATTGGGATTGCTTTTGGTGAAGATAGCTCTATAGCTAACTGAGTAATAGCTACTTAGCTAGTTTTGTATACTTCTTTTGTTTCCGGGCATTTTAAGGAAAAATGTTTGACATATCTTTACCAAATTTAGTATGAGCATTACTTAGGTCGATAGCTTGCTTGGGATTGCTTTTAGTGATAATAGCTATATAACTGACTGAGTAATAGCTACTTAGCTAGTTTTGTATACTTCTTTTGTTTCCGGGCATTTTAAGGAAAAATGTTTGACATATCTTTACCAAATTTAGTATGAGCATTACTTAGGTCGATAGCTTGCTTGGGATTGCTTTTAGTGATAATAGCTATATAACTGACTGAGTAATAGCTACTTAGTTATTTTGCCAAAAAATGGAAAGACACAAATTTGCTTCTGTCTCCTTAACCGTGCGAGATAGAGCAATTTCGTCAAAAATTTTCAACCCACAGGATATCTGAGAAATGTCATCTTGGCAATTTTCAAAAAAATTTCCTCTCCCCAAAAATGGTGACCATTTTGTATTTTCGAAGTTTGGCCAAAAATGGAAAAACACAAATTTGCTTCTATCTCCTTAACCGTGCGAGATAGAGCGATATATTTTACAAATAAAACAGGGTCTTGTAAGACCACTGTACAATTTTTGTAAAAGGTTCATGGGGTGGACATTACACATGATAATATGTGTTCTTCTATGCTATCCTGTTTCTATTCATATGTCACAGCTACTGTCAACAGGGCGTCCTATTTCTAGTTTGCTGAAAATGTTAATCATAAAGTATTTAACTTTTAACTTGCTTCTGTTTGACATCATTGGTTACATGCAACCCACCTATTAGATTGATGTGTCCAATGTCCGTGCTAGCGGATCCAGTGGGGGGGTTCAGGGGGTTCGAACCCCCCCTTGAAAAATAATGTAAACGGGTTCAACCCAAACTACAAAATTATTTCTTGAGAGTGGTGTTAAATTTACAGGAAATGCACTATGTTTTTGCCAAAAAATAATTTTTTTCCAGGGGGGCATGCCCCCCAACCCCCTTAGTTATGGTATGTCTGGTGTGAACCCCCACCTTATGTACTGGTTTCCTCTGCCCTTCCAACTACCCGTCGTGATATGACCTGTACAGTGTTGAAAGCGACGTAAAACCCCAAATCAATAAAATACTCTGATGTGAACCCCCACCTTACTTAAAGGCTGGATCCGCCCGTGGTCCGTCTGTCCGTCCACATTTTCGTTTCCGGACTCTAACTCGAGAAGAGTTAGTCCAATCGAATTCAAACTTGACAGGGAGATAGATCACCATCATAGCTAGGTTCCTTTCGAAATTGGTGTAATTCCATCCATCCGTTTTGTCCTTTTTTTGTCCGTTTGTCCGTCAAAATTTCCGTTTCCGGACTCTAACTTGAAAACAGTTTGTCCAATCAAATTCAAACTTGACAGGGTGATAGATCACCATCATAGCAAGGGTCCTTTCGAAATTGGTGTAATTCCGTCTGTTTGTTTGTCCGTTTTTTGTCCGTTTGTCCATCAACATTTCTGTTTCCGGACTCTATCTCGAAAACTGACAAAATTTCCCTTTCTGGTCTATAACTCGAAAATGGTTTGTCCAATCAAATTTAAACTTGACAGGGAGATAGATCAACATCATAGCTAGGTTCCTTTCGAAATTGGTGTAATTCCGTCTGTTCGTTTGTCTGTATTTTTGTCCATTTGTCTGTCCGTCAACATTTCCGTTTCCGGACTCTAACTCGAAAATGCTTTGTCCAATCGAATTCAAACTGGACATAGGTCACCATCATAGCTAAGTTGCTTTTGAAATTGGTGTAATTTTGTCCTTTCGTTTGTCCATTTATAGCATAAATACAATTATGTAACCTAGATTACAAGTTTTACATTTCTTAGCATGCCCAACACATTCACCTTAACTGGGTGACCTAACAATTCTTTCCTTGTTTCTAAAATTAATTACAGCAGTCGCTAACCTTATTGCTGCCTGCGCAACCCACCTTTTGGGGCATCTTTGACCCTCTTGTTTTGAATATTATTTGATGTAAGAGATGGGCACACCACAATACAAATGGATAGTACTTCCTGGCAACAAAACAATTATTTTTACTCTATGGACTCTTCATTACATTTAGGGGCCACGGTGGCAGAGTGATAACACTCTCACCTCCCCCCTCTGAGGCCGGGGTTCGATCCCCGTCATGGCCTTAAGTGTGAAAGCTGGTAGTTGCTTGCCGTTGGTTGGCAGTTTACAGTACAGAACCCTAGCGAACTGTATGTACTTTTTTCCTCTGCCCTTCCAAATACCCGTCGTGATATGACCTGTACAGTGTTGAAAGTGACGTAAAACCCCAAATAAATAAATAAATAAAATCTTCATTACATTTAGCTTATCTCTTAACAGTATTACATGTGTGTAATGGACAATGTGTCGACACCAGTATAAATAAGGAAGTCACTCCCCAAGATTAGTGGCTTAGTTGAATTCAGACATAAAACTCATATTTCCTGTTCTTTCCCACACCTACCCTGATTCTAGCCATTCCTAAGACGTTGATTGGATGTCCTGTTACACTTTTACAGGCTCTGTCAACTGTGTGTACATATCTCAATGAGTTTTTTCCCAGTTTTCTTGAAACATTTTTCGGAGATAAATGATACATCAGCACCACTGTCAATTACACAAAAACTTCATCTTCTCCAATTTTAACCAGACATAATTTTGCACCTGTTTGTGGATCACCTAAATCATTTGAGCTAACTTTACTTCCTTATAATCCCAGAGCACTGTGGTAGCAGGAGTTTCTAGTTTCAAAAATTTTGCTGATTAACCTTATTAAGAGGTCCATAAGCTCTGTTTGGTCACTGACAGCTGTACACTGATAGAAAACCTTGCCAGCCTGGTCATTTGCCCCAAACATTTATACACTTCCTGATGTAAAAAATCCCCTTGTGGGTCCGGGTTAGAAGAATAGCCCCAATGTATACTCCTGCGTGTCATAAGAGGCGACTAATTGGGGGCAGCCTGTTTGCCGTTCGTTGTGATCCGTGTCAGTGGAAGAGAGGGTCCTGGCTGTTGAGCCAATACTTTGTTGCGGCATTGATGAGGCAATACACAGCTTTGGCCTCAATTTCACGTAGTTGGAAGGTTAAGATGGCCTGGCTTAATCAATCGGCTGGTAATGCCAAGCCCTAGTGCTCCAAATAAGTGATGGCTTGTTGATTCTAATGGTTTTTTACTGTTGTTCGTGACTGTTGTATTATGCCGGTGTTTGGTTCGTGTTTTTTGTTTGGAGTATCTAGAAGGCGGCTGCTCAACAGGTCAATCAAGGTCCACTTCTGTGTTCTTTGAGTATACTGCTAATGTATCTCTGATATCAGTGTGCAGGGCTCAGCTCCAAACTATTATGATGTCCCCTTGTTGGGCTCAAAGGGTGGGTGGAGAGCATTGGCAATGAATAAATACTATAACATTATGACTACACAAAATACCCAAATGACTGATAGGAAAAGGATTAGAACTTCGCCTGATTTTATGACTATGAACTTGGATTTTGTTCAGATTTGTACATGGCCGCAATTTCTGTTAGTAAAAGGTACAGACAATGAGAGACCTTTGTCAAAACTGTCACCATTTACTGTAAACAAGGCCATTTTTGCTGTTCTTGGGTCTGATCCCTTTAATATGAAGAAATTAAGGAATGGAGACATCTTGGTTGAAGTAGACAAGGAAAACCAAAGCAGCAAACTATTGAAAATGACCAAACTGAACTTGACTATGGACAATGTTATCCCCATCACTGTATCACCACATTACAACCTGAACACAAAGAAAGGGGTCCTTAGATGCCCGGATATAAAAGACTGTTCTGATGAGCAGATATTAGATGGACTTAAAGATGAAGGTGTCATAAAGTTGGACAGGATATTGGTATTTAGAGATGGACAAAGAAAACCAACAGGGACTTTTATATTGACATTTCAAAGCCAGACCTTACCAAAATACATCAGGGTGGGTTACTACAGAGTGGCTGTGTCACAATTTATCCCGAATCCTGTGAGATGCTACAAATGTCAAAAGTTTGGTCATACTAAATTCAACTGCAGAAAGAATGAAGTTTGCACTAAATGTGTGCAAGAAGAACATACAGACTCTCAAGAATGTAAGAATGAAGTGAAATGCGTAAATTGCCAAGGAAAGCATGCATCAAATGATAAAGAATGTCCAAAATAGAAAGAAGAAAAGGAAATTCAAAGAATTAAGGCAGTAAGAGGGATTTCATATACAGAAGCCAAGAAACAAATGGATATATTTAATTCTGTGAAATCAACCTATGCCCAAGTGGCTGCAGCAACCAAACCTGTGGCGAAAACAGCAACCATAGAAACACAAACAAATTATTTGGTCAGAAGGCACAAAACCAAAAAAGTATGCAGTTGAAAAACAGACAAGTAAAGTGACAAAAATTAGTTCATCAAGTCAGACAAGTGCATCTCAAAATGACCCCATTTAATTGAAAATAAGTCAAACAAAGTATATTTGACCAAACAACATAAGGAATCTAATCACCCTATTAAACAACACAATAAATATGTTTTAAGTGATAGTGACGGTGAAATGAGTGTCGAAGAATCCCCAATCACAAGTTCACAAGGGCAATAAAAGTGTAAATAATGGAACCAAAAACAATAAAAGTATACTACAGTGGAACTGTCATGGCTTTAGGCCAAACTTTGAAGAAATTAGAAATTTAATTTCCAATTTGAGACCCTACAGTTTAGCATTGCAGGAAACTCATTTTAAAGAAACAGATAATGTAAATATTAGAGGCTTTGATCATTATTTTAAAACATGTGTATCAGAAGTAGATGGGAAAGCCACTGGTGGCTGCTCTATTTTGGTATATATTCCACCACATTTTAATGTTGCACAAAGTGATCTTTATAATCTAGTCAACCAATTACCTGCACCTTTTCTATTTATTGGAGATTTTAATGCACATAGTGATTTGTTGGGTTGTTCCACATCCAATAGTTTAGGTAATAAGGTTGAACATCTTCTTGAATCCTCTAATATTTGTTTGCTTAATGATAAGTCACCTACCTACTTTCATCCTGCAACTGGTTCATTCACCTCAATAGATTTGTTTTATGTTCTGCATCTGTTGTTCTTTATTTTACATGGCAGGTCCATTCTGATCAGTGTGGTAGTGACCATTTTCCTATTTTAATTGATATAGTTAAGAGTATGCCTAAGGACAATGTTCCTCGTTGGAATCTTAAAAAGGCTGATTGGCCAAAATATAAACTTCAGTGTTCTCTTGATATTAATAGGCATAGTTTTACTGACTCAACAGAAAAGTTTCCTGCATTTTTAAATAAATTAAATGACATAGCAACAAAATGTGTACCAAAGTCAACTGGACAGTCCACTGGTAGCTACAAACCATGGTTCAACACTGAATGCAAAAAAACTGTTAAAGTTCATCAAAATGCAATGGATAAATGCCATACAAATCCTACATCAGATAACGTAAATGAATATAAAAACTGTCGAGCCAATGCTCGTAAGGTAATTAAAGAAAGTAAAAGGAAATCATGGCACGAATATGTATCAAAACTAAATGTAAAGACACCAGCTAAGAAGGTATGGGAAATGATCAGGAAAATAAGTGGCAAACAAAACAACACCACAATACATCTCGAAAATAATGATGGTACCAAGATAACAGAAAGAGTAGACATAGCAAATAGGTTGGCCCAAGAAATTAGCAAGAATTCCAGCAGCAACAATTACTGTACAAAGTTTCAAAAATATCAAGTGAATGCTGAAAAAGAACACCTGGATTTTGACACAGACAACTCTGAAAACTACAATGTACAATTTACCATCAGAGAACTATGTGATGCTCTGAAAAAGTCTCATAACACAGCCACTGGTCCAGATGAGATCCATTATCAGCTGCTAAAACATCTACCAAGAGACTCACTTATGGTGTTACTTGACATATTTAATGATATATGGGCTTCAGGTGAAATCCCTGAATGCTGGAAAGAGGTCACTGTGATATCTATTCCTAAACCAGGCAAAGACTCAAAGACCCGTCCAATTATCGCCCCATATCTCTGACGAGCTGTGTATGCAAATCCATGGAAAGAATGATTAATACTAGATTAGTTTGGTTCCTTGAGAAAAATAATATTTTAACAAAGTATCAAAGTGGTTTTAGAAAAGGTCAAACTACAACAGACCAATTAATAAGACGTGAATCTTTTATTCGAAATTCCTTTTTAAAAGGCAACCATGTAGTCTGTATTTTTTTTATTTAGAAAAAGCCTATGATACTGTTTGGAAATATGGTGTTATTAGAGATCTACATAAAGTAGGCTTAAGGGGGCGAATGCCCATGTTTATTCAGAATTTTTTATCAAGCAGAGTTTTTAGAGTTCGTTTAGGATCTGTTTATTCAGATATACATGGGCAAGAGATGGGTGCCCCTCAAGACAGCATCCTCTCAGTTACGTTATTTATTTTAAAGATTAACAGTATTGCTCATGTGATTCCAGCTAGCTTTGAAAAGTCTCTTTTTGTTGATGATTTCTCAATCACTTGTTCTTCTAGAAATATGGCTTCAATAGAAAGGCAACTTCAGTTGTGTTTGAATAAAGTAGAAAAATGGGCTGATGAAAATGGTTTTAAGTTTTCTAAAACCAAAACTGTTTGCATGCATTTCTGTAATAAAAGAAAACTTCATCCAGACCCAACTTTAAGAATATACAATTCACAAATCCCTGTTGTTTCACAAACTAAGTTCCTTGGTGTTATATTTGACAGTAAACTGAATTTTAAGGCACACATTGATTATATTCGTCAGAAATGTGAAAAAGCCATGAACTTACTGAAAGTAGTTGCCAAAATGGATTGGGGAGCGGATAGAAGTGTTTTAATGACACTTTATTGTTCATTTGTTTGTTCTAGATTGGAATATGGTTGTGCTGTTTTTAGTTCTGCTCGTAAATCTTATCTTAAGAAATTGGAACCCATTCAAAACCAGGTCTTAAGAATATGCCTGGGAGGCTTCACGACTTCTCCAATGCCAAGCTTGTATGTAGAGGCAAATGGACCACCCTTGTATTTAAGGTTTGATAAATTATGTATTCAGTATTCTTTGAAATTGAGAAGTAATCCTGACAATCCAGCTTACGGTGTTGTTTTTAACCCCCAGGTTTATGATCTTTATGATAAAAACCATCTGCAGTCAGATCTTTTGGGCATCGTGTAGAGGAAGATTTGTCTGCTGTCTGTCCTCAGCTGGATTTAATTCAGACTGTGTCATTGCCAGATGATCGACCCTGGACTGTACAGAAGCCACAGATAGACTTATGTCTCAACCATCAACAGAAATATCTAGGTGATGATAGTCTGTTACAAAGTCTGTTTGCGCATTTGAAAAGTTGTTATTCTTACCTTAGGGCTATATATACTGATGAATCGAAGGCAGAAAATAGGGTTGCTGCAGCTGCTACATCTAATAACCTCAGTATTCAGATCAGAGTTCCTTCCTATATTCACAACTTAATTACAGGCTCTTAGAATGACTTTTAATATTGTAAAAATTGTGATGTAGATCGTTTTATGGTATTCACTGATTCTTTATCTAGTCTTCAAGCTCTTGATAGCAACAACTGTGATCATCCTTTTATTCAAGATATTTTAAAATGTTTTAATGATTGTTTGTCAGTGAATAAGAAAGTTGTTTTAGCTTGGGTTCCAAGTCATGGTTGTGCTGTTTAGTTCTGCTAGAGGGCTCGGTGGTGTAGCAGTTAGAGTTCTCGCCTCCAACCTCTGAGGCCGCCGGTTCGAATCTCGGGCCGGACGCTTCATGTTGGAAAGTTGGTAGTTACTTGCCGATGCCCGGTGGTTTACACTGCAGTATGCACTGGTTTCCTCCACCTGTAAACTGTATATATTGTTTAGTTAAGGTATTTATAAATTTTATTGGTGCTGTATAACACCAAGGTGTTTAACCAACTTAAATTTTAACTTTACTTTACAACTACCAGAAGAGTAGTATAATTGGAAGAAAATGTGGCTTTACCAGTGTGTTAAACTGAAGTGAGAATTAAAAATGACACCTACTAAAAATGAAATGTCACATTTACAGCAACAAAAGAACCATGTCCCCCCACCCACAGCATTGAACCGACAGTTGCAGCCACACAGGCAAAAGAATTTCTACTACATTGTAAATACATGTAACACAGTTACAAATATTCTCATGGAAGCTAAAGAGGTACATGTAAAGGATAAATTGACATACATTTGCATAAAAGAACCATGTTAATAATGTGATATCCTTTTACATAATAATTATATATAGAGAATATGGCGATGTAAAATATCCATATGATATACATGAATTATTAAAGGTGTGTATTCAAATTGAAATGTGGACAAAGTTATACAATATCCTGTAAAAATGGAGAAAGATTCAGTCATTCTCTCCTTGTAATGGTTAAGAGATGTAATCTGGACTTGCATAATGCAGAGCTATAAAATTAAGGAATGAATATAACTTAGACATACCATCTGAAGTAATAAAAATGTATTTTCTCAAAACAAGGAAAACCCCTCAGATCTGATAATACTGTAAACTGTGTTGTTTATACGTGCTAGATTCTATTCTTTTCTGTAAAATGCAACATGAAGTTCAGAATTCAATATTCTGTAAAAGCTTAAAAATTAGACCAAAAGTTGTCAATGTCAATCTTTAACTGACACCAAGACTTCAGAGGAATCTTCGACAGTCTGTAAAAGAAAAAACTTTTACTTCAAAAATCACAATAGACAAACAATAAAAGTTAGAGTAATGACTTGTATCTATAATTAAAAAGAGCAAACTTGCAAAAAATTAAAAAAGAAAAAATTGGTTTTACTAAACTGTCATAGTCAAACTGGTTAATTCTATCCCCGAAAAGAGGGGATACTATGGTTCACGCACGGTCATCGTCCGCGCCCGCTTCCGCAGAGATTTTCTTGTTTTCAACCTACAAGCCACATTTCTTTTTGGATTTCTTTTAAACTTTGCAAGTGGCTTGCTATGGCATAGATCTGGCCACCCTATTATTTTGGTAGACCAGGAGTCAAAATTATGCTCTGTGGAGTCAAAAACGTGAAAACTTTTGACCAATTTTGACTATTGCTTGTGTTCAAGCTGTAGGGCACAGTTTCTTTCAGATTTTTTTTATATTCAGTGCATGAATTGGTCGGTTTGACGTCTCACCATCCTATCTTTTTTGTAGGCCTGGGGTCAAAATTAAGCGAGTAATAGCTATTTTAAGGCTAGGAGTCAAAATTATGCTCTGGGGAGTCAAAAACCTAAAAGAAATGACTTGTAACTTGAAAACTATTGTGTTTAGAGAATTTTGTTTAAATATGTTAGTCAGCTACTTTTGGGTTAGCTATAACCTTGCAGACCTGTAGCTCATTGCATAGGGGAGTAATAGCTACTTTGACGTCCTCACTGTTGAGTAAATCAGTTGTAACTTGAAAACTATTGCAAAAGTGCTTATAACTCCCTTATTATTGGTCCTAGCGGTTTGCAATATGAAACCAACATTTAGGAAATCATGGGCTAGGAATCTTCTGATGTGGTTCAATTTGACCTTGGGTCCCTCCTTCAAGGTCATATGAGGATAGCCAAAGTTAAAAGTGCTTATAATTCGCTTATTATTGGTCCTAGACATTTGGGAACAGTGCTTATAATTCGCTTATTATTGGTCCTAGACATTTGGGACGGTAAACCAACTTATAGGAAATCACCTTGGCCCCCTCCTTCAAGGTCAAATGAGGATAGCCAAAGTTGAAAGTGCTTATAACTCACTTATTATTGGTCCTAGAGGTTTGCAATGTGAAACCAACCTAGCCATGGGCTGGGAATCTTCTGATGTGGTTCAATTTGACCTTGGGCCACGCCTTCAAAGTCAAACGAGGATAACCAATCTTAAGAGTGCTTATAACTCGCTTATGATTGGTCCTAGAGGTTTGCAATGAAACCAACCAATAGGAAATCATGTGATTCCTAATCTTCCGATGTGGTTAGATTTGACCTTGGGTCCCTTCTTCTAGGTCTAATGACAATAGCCAAAGCTTAAAGTGCTTAGAAGTCGCTTATTATTGGTCCTAGAGGTTTGCAATGTGAAACCAACATATAGGAAATCATGGGCTAGGAATCTTCTGATGTGGTCAGATTTGACATTTACCCCTCCGTCCAGGCCAAACGAGGATAGCCAAATGTAAAAGTGCACATAATTCTCTATGTCTTTTATTATTGCTTCTACATGTTTGCTATTTCGGAGATACACTGCTGGCTCGCAATAAAGCGAGCGGCATAAGTCATCTTCTTTTTACAAAACGGAAGAGCTTGTCATTGGCTTGCTTGGTTAGCAGGTTTGGCATCCGATCATGGGCTGTCACCTCCACCTATGTTTGACACCCAGCAAGTGAGAAAAACTGAGGCTATGTCACAATATGACTGAAGAAAGGAACATAAAACCCTCAACCGTTACCTTTAACCTTTGACTAAATTGATTTAACAACATCAACATAAGCTTACTTATAACTCCATGTAGGTCTAATTTTCTATGTTAATTGGCCTATTAACACCACTTGCCCTCGCTCCACATCTTTGACACAACTTGATTGGATTACAACAGCACCAGATCACACATCCACTGGTCACCCTAGCGAACTCTATGTACTGGTTTCCTCTGCCCTTCCAACTACCCGTCGTGATATGACCTGTACAGTGTTGAAAGCGACGTAAAACCCCAAATAAACAAAAAATAAATAAACAAACACATCCACTGGTCAGGAGCACAAATCCTGCTCCCAAACAAACAGCCAGAATTTTGTAGCCCTCTGAAACTAGGTATTAAAATTTCATTTATATAATATGAGAAGAAATGTCAACCACAAGCATATGCATGAAACTTCCAATCTGACAGAAAATGACCATTATAAAGCCAAATCTCAGCACCAACAATACAAACCACATCGCCCAAGTGATATTGGTCAAAAGTGTCAAAAATTGGCATGTGTTGTAAATAATAATTGCTAGAAAAAACATCTGTGAACTAAAGAGCATTAAAAGAACAGTTAAAAGGTGAAACTGTTAAACATAAAGCCACTATGACCAAGCTGATACTTGTAGCTATAGCCAAAAGAAAAAGACATTACTTGACTAGCATACTTGATAATTACCTACAAAACCTGAAGGTACAGCTGGTGACACTGAGCTTGGCACAATGGTGGTTGTCATAGGTTCTGTAATTATTGAAAACATGCTAATAACACCTTAAACATTTTACTGTGTCATTACCATTACACATAAAAGATTATATAAAAAGATTATTATTGTATTTGGGGTTTGGCACCTAAAAAACTACACTCACATCATAAGTATGCATAAGACAAAATCACTGATGGGTACACACCTTGGGTACTATGGGGTGCATGCTCTGTTGTCTTAGTAGGTGGCACACTGAAGACTTTGTGAGGGGTTGTAATCACCTCCACTGAGGTAGTGGGGACATCTTGTCAGGTGTTGTGGACCTCAAGCGGGGTAGTGGGCATATCTTGCTGGGTAGTAGTGACAGTTGTTGGGGTAGTGGGGACATCTTGCAGGGTTGTAGGAACATTCGTTGGGGTAGTGGGGACATTTTGCTGGGTGATGGTGGTCACCTCTTTTGAGGTGATAGTTGGGAAAAAAAGATTTCTTCCACAGAAACATGCACATTAACATGCACCCAAGAAAGGCAAGACACAAATTTATGTGGTGTGATTCCCCATACACAGCTAGAATATGCAAGCTGTAACAATTGTGGAAATGTAGTTGGGACACTGATAGAGTTAGTACTAATAATAGAAATATATTTAAGTATTATTTACACAACATCATTATATTATCAGAAATATGCTGTCAAAGAATAAAGTAGTACCCAGAAAAAGTGAGCTAAAGTAGTCCATTAACAAATTCTGGATCTGCAATAATGGAATGTCTTTATTAAGTAGAAAAAAATATAAATTAAACTTACCCAGGCAATTGCTCCTGTCTACACGTACACTGACATCATGCAAGATCTTACAGTCTATCTACACATCTGTCAGACTAATGAATTGCAAATGTGTCAATTTGTGGGCAAAGTTTAAACTCAAGAGATTCCCTCAAGTGTGATAAATACACATTATGGCATCTGGATGGTGAACATACAATATGGGTTTGTGATATATATCAGTGCTAAAGATGTACACTCTTTGACATGAACAAGTATCCCAGGCAGTCAACCACCTGACTGTGGCCACCACATACAGATGTAACAAGAAGAAGCAACAAAAAATGCATGCTGAATTTTTAATCCAAACTGCACACTGTTTAACCTAGAAAAACAAAAGGGGTTGTACAAGCTAAGCAGGACTTAAGATTGTTGTTTTCCATATCCATGGATTGGCAAGATATACAGACTGAGTCGATTATGTTGGTGTATGGAACCCATTACAGAGTTTCATAGAGATGGTTATAAGCAACAGACAAACTTCTCTGGCACCTGCTAAATCTTTACACTGAGCGCCTGTCAGCATCTGATGAATATCGGAGACATGGTGCCAGCAGTTAGAAGCAGAGTAAAGAGTAATATTAACTTTTAGCCTGACTGATGAACCCAATTACACTAGGATAGACAGCCCGTGAACAATAAGAGCCATTTATAAAGCTAAATAATGGTGCCTCTATCAATAACTTTGGACACATAAAATATATATTATTTATATGTATATCTACTCAAGGTAGCAAATGCATTGGTCGGTTAATGCACATTTACACCTAAAAATTTTGTGCTAAACTCTCTACTTAATTAACAACAGTAAGCTTAACCTGATGAAACTTCATTCAGTACAATACAAATACACGTGTTAGGGTAATTAAAGAACACAAAAACAACAACACATTGATGTACCAACATTAATTATGCTATACAGTACTGTGAACTGCAACTGCTTTAAAAGTCTATTAGTCTGAAATGTCTTTATTTTCGAAAGATTAAAGTCACTTTTCACACACTTCCTGAGATCACTGATTCTTCAAGATGAGGACACTAGTATGCGGCTCCCCACTTGATGAAGATTGATGGCAGTACTGTAGGGGAGGATTATAGCAGTACATTCTGCACGCCAATGGGGAGGGGAAACAAAGGGGGTCGATGGTGAGGGGGAGGTTATTATTGAGTGGGGTTATTGTTTATATTATCAAGAGAGATATAAAAGAGATATAAGTGGGGTTGGCAGGTGTTTATTCAAGGTTGTATGTACTGGAGGGTTTTGTGCATATTGTGTTTAGGAAAAGACAAAGACGGGGGCGGGTGTGCATTTCAAGGTGGTGTGTACAATAGTTTGGTTTAATAACGGGAGACATTATATATCAGATGAAGCAGGGCTTGAGTCAACAAGAATGTTTGGGAATGACCGACCAGGAGGGTTTGCGTATATTGTCACAAAGAAATCAGTAAGGGTGGGGGCAGGTGTACAATCAAGCTTTTATGTACATTAGTTTGGTGAGAAACTAATGTACACTTAATCATTCAATAATGGGTGACATAATATTTTCTGATGAACACATCTTCAGCCAGAAACTTAATTACTGAGAACTTACAGATTCAAGTGGGAAGGGGAGGGGAGGAAACGGGGGGAAAAAGGACAAAAAACAGTCAAAAAAGCATCTTGTTAATCACTTATATATATATATATAAAATAAGTAATTCCCCCAAAACACACACACAACCATACATATAGAATGCATATATCTTAATTACAAACTAATTTAATTTCTAACAAAGTTGGCTGCTCTCTGGTCAATACTATAAAAGTGCTGAGTGGATTCATTTATATTGGTGAGAACTGGAGATTGAAAATATATCAAGAAAAGGGATTGACTATTGAAAATATAACGCTAATTACTCCTGCTTTAGTATCTTTAGTCATAGAAATATATCACAAACTCTTCAAGTATCATTATAAAAATGGCACCACAAACTGAAAGGTTATATATGTAATACTTATAAAATTGGACTTTACTGTTTTTCTTCTTGAACAAAAGTTTTTTCACTTTTTTCTTTCAAGTCACTTAGACTGAAAGATGAATATGAAAACTTCTTTGTTATAATGTCTTAAAGCAGATCCTACCCCACACTGCTAGAAACAAAAGGGAGAGAACAGTCACCTGTCGGACATTTGGCTCTATTTACACATTCTAAAATTTCTTATGACAAGCAACACAAATGATTCTCTCAATTCCAAAGACATTAGCTCTTTGATCAACGACTTCAATTGGTGGAAATGTTTACATACACATTTGAATTTATGTATCCTTATCTCATCAAAGGAGATATTAAAGGTAATGGACGCCTGCTCCCCCTCCCAATGGCACATGACTTTATTTTTCTAGGTTCTATTATGCAGTGTTTAAATTGGCAAGCACTGCAGATGAAAGATACATATAACATCGTTAGGTTAAACAGTAAGGTAAGTGGTCTATGGATCAGAGAAGTGGAATCAATTAGATAATAAATCAGTCATCTGCCTCCCTCCCCTCACACACAATGGAATACAGATAACTTTTTACAGCATATATGTATAATATTCATGTATATGACAGCATGACTAACAACTCTGCTACCTGGGCAGCTGTGCTTTGCTACCCTAATACCTGCATATACTTACAACTTTTTACTATAAACCCCCTCCCCCCCAACTGATACCATTTTTTTCATATTTGAGCATCATTCTTTTTTGAAAAAGAATGTTATTTTATGCCAGCGCTATAGTGTTTAAGGATATTTTAAAAGAACATGTCAGGTCCTCAGTGGCCTAGTGGTTAGCAAGTTTGGCATCTAATCATAGGCTGTCACCTCTGTGGGTTCGAGTCCCACAAGTGGTAATTCTGAGGACCTGTCCCAATATGACCCTGGCTGTTGAACAGGACGTAAAACCCCAACTTTGACCTTTAACTTTAAAAGAACATGTCAAAGTGAGTGCATTATTTCATTAATAGTACAATTTCACACATTTTCATAAAATAACTGAAGAGTCAAAAATGAAAACATTGAAATAATTATGTATTGTTCACTTTATGACTAACATTGACATAATAAATGATGGCTGGCTCAGAAAATTTAAATCAACAGAGGAACTAATAAGAGTCTGGGCTACAGCAATAGAGTGAGTCTTTACACATGCACATTTTGTCAATCAATATTCAATTTTGAGATTCTTTTAATAATAATAATAAAGGGAAATCTGCTCATAGTAGCACTTATCCTTAAACGTACTAATCTATGCTTTATAAAGAAAATGGCTTGAATAAAAAATAATACAATGGGTGATTTGAATATGATTTTTTAGTTATTTCACTGCACTATAAATACTATAAAAACACAAAACAACTGTCAACAATCTTGTTTTTCCACTTTTTCAGTATGAAACGTAAAGCTGATGAGGTGTCTTCATCCACATCAAAACAATTGCTGGTGTCATTTGAAGAGTTGGAGGCTGATCCGATTCCTCTCGATAACAATTTTGAGGGCGAGGAATTGAACAGAATGTTTGAAGATGATTTTGAAAAAAGTGACACTCTCTTCAACTCTACACTCCAAGCGGCTGCCCAGCTTGGACAGCATTCACCATCGCAATCATTCAGTCAGCAGTCACCATTGGAAGCACATGGCGAACAGTCGGCAACACCTGCCAAGCACCCACACAAGATGACTGTGAGGCTTGTGGCCTTCTTTTTAACTCAGAGGGCGAGTTTAAAACAGAACTTTCCCTCACTAACAGCTGCCCAGCAATTGCTGAGATGTTTGAGACGCAAGTGCAGTACTATGTTCACATATGACCTTCAAGCCTCGCAACCATCCTGTCTGGAACAACCACCCCCACCAGTGAGACACCATTCACCTCCACCCCCACACCAAATGCTGAAAGGATCTGAAAGAACATAAGTTATATTTATCTGTAAAATTATTATCATCTATACACATTTAAAAAATGTACTTGAGTACAAACTCACACTAAAATCAACCAGAATTATATGTTGCAGGTTCTCATTCAGTATGCAGCATGACCTGATGAATGGGACACTGGTCCCCACTAAAGGCCTCAACAATATCTTGAGGATTTACCCGGATTTACCTGCGGTTGACAGGAGAGCAACTTATAGCTACATGTATCCCCATCAATTGATTGCATCTGTGTCAGAAGTGCAGCCATTTTTGCTGCTAAAGAAATACTTTTGGGACAGTAATATGTGTCATCTCTGACAAAAGAACAATACGAGTGCAACTGGAGGAATTGGTGTTTTTGAAAAGATAACTGGAAAAGTTATAAAGGACTCTAAAAAGTAAATATATATATATATATATATATATATCTTTATTGGCCCTTTTAGTGCAAAAACCAGGGTTCAAACCCTCCATCAGGTGGGTTACACGTGCTTGTCATGTTTGTTCTAACATTATCCCTGACTCTTCTATACATGCAATAAAGAAATGTTCAATCCAATCAATGTTAATCCAAAATCCAAAGATATGTTTCAATTTAATATCTAGATTCAATTCCTTGCCGATCAGTTTCCAGATATTATTAACTCTTGGGCAAAGAAATAATAAATGTGCTATATTCTCAGAATCCCTGCAAACATCACAATATTTAGATACTTCTTTATTCCATTGGCTAAGTCTTTCACCACCAGCTTAACAAAATCAATAAAATTTTAGATTTGAATTTTGATAATTTCCGTGGTTGGAGTTTTGAATTGGTTGAGTAAATAGATATCCAATCCATTCTAAGGAGTTCAACACTGGTTTTATTTTGCCACATTTTTTCTGTGTAGGGTTTTATAATTTTTTTTATTTACTAATGTGTTGTAACAGAGCTTTGTGTTTATATCTTTCAGATCATGCAGTGAACTTTGGCAAGTTTTGAATCAGAAAGAAACTTAGTCATCCAAGAGGCTTTCAGAGCTTTTTCCCTTAAAGCAACATCAGGAACTCCTAAACCCCCTACTTTACAATCACCAATTATAGTACCGATTTTTACCTTATGATTTTTCCCCATATGAAATTAAAGATCATTCTTTGAATCTGATTCAAAATAGATTTTGGAACAAGAACAGATAGATTTAAAGTTAATATAGGTAATGCTAAGGATTTTATAAGTCACTTTATCATATAATGTTATATTCTTTAAATCCCACTTGACAAGTAGTTGTTCAAATGTTTTTCCAATTTTGTTTTCCAGTTCTTGAAACACATGTTGTTTTATTGGTACCAAGGTAAATTCCAAGTACACGCACAGAATCCCCCTTGAAGTCAATTCCACATGCACCTTCTGGTCCTTCTTTTAGAGACCCTAACCATAAACCTTCACATTTTTTAATATTTAATTTCAGACCAGATATAACAGCAAAACCTTTTTATAATTGAAAGTGCACTGTGCAGGGATATATGGTTTGACAATGTCAAGATGGAATCATCTGCATACTGAAGAATTCTCAATTCTTGTCCACCGATGACAATGCCATGAATTAACTGCAAGGCATTCAACTGATAAAATAAACAGGAGTGCAGACAAAGACCCTTGTGTAATTCCTTTTAACATTGGTATCCTGTTTGATAACCAGGCATTATTTTTTATCATAAGGGACGGATCATTATTATAAAGAATTGTTATCCATGTCGAAAAGAAATTACCAAACTCCAATCTTTTCACAGCCTTTTGCATGAAGTTCCTGGGGGCCACAGTGGCAGAGTGGTAACACTCTCGCCTCCCACCTCTGAGGCTGGGGTTCGGTTCCCGGCACCGCCTCATGTGGGAAAGCTGGTAGTTACTTGCCGCTGGTCGGCAGTTTACAGTACAGAACCCTAATGAACTGTATGTACTGGTTTCCTTTGCCCTTCCAACTATCCGTCGTGATATGACCTGTACAGTGTTGAAAGCGACGTAAAACCCCAAATAAATAAATAAAGCATGAGGTTCCAATTTAGGCTATCAAATACCTTTTCAAATTCTAAAGATATAATTGCTCCAGGCAGGCCTTGTGTTTCACAAAGTTCAATAATTTCAGAAACTAGTATTATATTTGTAGTCACTCCAGAATAATTCAAGTCACTCCAGAATAATTGATAAAATTCTGGTATTAAGCCATCAGGACCAGGAATTTTGTTAGGCTTTAGCTTCTTTGAACTTTGTCTCACTAAATGGATTGTCGCATATTTTTATTTCTTTACCAGATAATTTAGGAAGGTCAATGTTGTTTAAATAATCATCAGTTATGGGTGTAGAGATAGTATTACCAGAATATAAATTAGTGTAGTATTTTGAAATTTCATTTAGTATGTCTTTATCATCATAGGCAATATTTTCTAAGGCCTGATAATACTTTGAGTGTATATCATGTTTTATCAGTTTTGCACGTGACCTGATATTACAGCCATTCGCCTTCATTTTATAATGTACTGTTAACTGCGATGGAATTTTATCCCTACGTCTTTCTAGTTCATTAACATCCTGCCCAACAATTTGATTCTCTAAAATCATTTTATTCAGTGAATCTAGTTTCGCTTGCAGGCATTGAAAATCCTTTTTCAACATTTTTGCTCTTTCAATACTGTATTTCACAGAGTATTCTTTGATATTATTTTTAACATTTCCCACAATAGTTGCTTACAAAGGCACTTTTCATGTAATCTACTTGTAATTTTAATTGAGTTTAATACCATTAATATAGTCTTGATCTTGTAAAACAGACTTGTTTAATTTCCAAAATCCAGGTCCTCTAACAGTATTTTTTATTCTGAAGGATACAGTGATTGATGCAATATAAAAAGAATATCACCCCTGTGTTTACATTGTGTACCTTGCGTACAAAGATGAAACAAATAAATATATATTTTTATATGAAATACCTTATTGGTCTTCTTCTGCCATATACAGAACATCACTCATGTATATGGGGCTACTTTCTCTCTTACCTCTTCTTCTTCTGTCATGAATCTTTTTGCTGTACCACTTGTAATAGCCACAGCCACCAATCAAAAGCAGCCACACTCCACCTCCCATCCCTATATATATACCTGTATGTCATAAATTTAGAATACATATATATTATCAATTCCCAGAGCATACATAATCCACCAGGAGCTGTATTTTAACTTAAAACCACCAGCTTAAGATTCAAAGGAATACTTAGAAAACTTGTCAGGGGCCACGGTGGCAGAGTTTTAACACTCTCGCCTCCCACCTCTGCGGCCGGGGTTCGATCCCCATCATGGCCGTAAGTGGGAAAGCTGGTAGTTGCTTGCCGTTGGTCGGCAGTTTACAGTACAGAACCCTAGCGAACTATATGTACTGGTTTCCTCTGCCCTTCCAACTACCCGTCGTGATATGACCTGTACAGTGTCGAAAGCGACGTAAAACCCCAAATAAATAAATAAATAAAATAAATAGAAAACTTGTCTAGCCTTCCTCCAGTCTCCAGTCTCTCTCACACACTAATGGACAAAAACTGACACAAAATGTTTACACTGTTAAAAAAAGTATTTACCCTCATCACTTCCACTGTCTGGAGTGCTGCCCCTTGGAGAGGGCTGTCTGGTAGTCTTTTGGCCACCTGTTGATGATATGGGAAAATTCTCAGATGTATTAGTTACAGTGCTGGGACTTACTGAAAAATCAGTTGACAGTTTGGTGTTATTCCCAGTAAATGATGGCCTGTCACTTGCTTTTGTTGCTGTGGTATCAAGAATGTTAGAGGTCATTGCAATGTTTATCACTGAGGTTTGATCATTAGTAGTTAAACTGGGTTTGGTAGGACTTTGAGAGGAAGTTGCCAAGACATTGGTGATGGTAGTGGTGGTAGAGGTGGTGCTGGTGGTTGTGGCAACTGTTGAAGGGGATCGGGTGGCAGTGGTAGCTGTATAGAAATAAAAGAAAAAAACACCAATATCTCTTGTAAACTATTCAAAATTTAGACATCTCCTGAGTAGTAAATGTGGGGTTAACTTTTGGGCCATTATTTGGCCTTACTTTTCCTCCAGTTAACTTTTACCACCACCTCAAAAAATGGCCCAAAAGTTAACCCAACTTTTAACCAAAGGTATCCCAAACCACATAACTTAGTTCACTAAACTGTGTGGGCTGAACATACCCAGGAATTGTTTTTATTAGACAGTAAAAAAGTTTTTATTTATTTGGGGGTTTACGTCACTTTCAACACTGTACAGGTCATATCTAGATGGGTAGTTGGAAGGGCAGAGGAAACCAGTACATACAGTTCGTTAGGGTTCTGTACTGTAAACTGCCGACCAACGGCAAGCAAGTACCAGTTTCCCCACTTGAGGCCTTGCTGGGAACCGAACCACGGCCTCAGAGGTGGGAGGTGAGAGTGTTCCCGCTCTGCCCCTAGTAAAAAAGTTTTAAGAGTTCCTAGTATTGGACTATGGCACCACGGACATTTCTTCAGTTGCTCTGCACACCTCTCACAACAAGGTAGATGACAACAAGGTAGAAGAACCATTGTAATATCACCATCCATACAAATCTTACAAGTCGGTGCTGCAACCGATTTTCTGTTCTGAATAACTTGTTTACTTTTAATTTCAAATATTGCATCCAATAAATCCACGGCTTTAATAGTATTACCTTTCAACTTTTCCAACCCATCTCTTATTAATTTATCAGAATAACCTAACTGACATACAATTTTCTCTGCACGTTTGTGTACCGAACACTGGGTCATTTTGGTGTTATTCCTGATTTAAAACTTCAGTGGCCCTCACTTTAGCAAAGTTACAAAATCGAAAATGTTTAAGATGTTCTTTCAAAGGAATATTTCCGGTAACCCAATTATACATAATTATACCACAGAAGTCACATTTCACTCGGTCTCCAGGTCCGCAATAGCATAATCCCGCTTTAACTAAATCAACTTGTGACACAATTTCATCCTTCGGCCATTTATCCAAGCTAGCCAAACAAAGAACTTCCGATGCATACTGATCATCTAACACTTTTGCCATTTTATTTTTTTCAATTTTTTATGTTTTAAGATCACCACCAAATCCTTGTCACACAGGGAATTAACAGTTGACACAATCCTTTGATCACTTATACACCAAGAAGCTAGTCAAAATGAAAACCCTCTGAAGCATCCAACTTGTCTCAATCTTTTTTTTTTTTTGTCATTTCATGTATTTTCCTGGTTGAAATCTTCACTCTGACCTATACCTCAAAGATTCACAAAATCATAGTTTAGACTTGTCGCATGTAATCAATACACTGTCTACAGATTTACATGTTAGATTTCAGAATCCATTTTTTATTTTTCATTAGACAGTTTATTTTAAGTTTTTCCCTGTACACAGACAAAAAATCTTTTTCGTTTCATTTTAACCAAATATCCACTTTTGCTTTCAGACTAAGGTCTTTTTGTTGACAGATAAAAATTCCCAAGAAACAGCAACTGAATGTGTAAAATAAATGAAAACACATCCAAGCCACTATTCCCAGGGCTGCACTTATTCCCTCTCCCTGAAATAGAGAACATTTTTACAGTTTAATACACATACACATATATTCTACCTCTAGAAACTAAACAATTTCATTTTTCAACACATTAATATGATTACCTACAAGAAGGTACATATTGTAACTAAGTAAATACATCTTATGTTGTTTCTCGTTGGATAAATTTTAGATCATTTTCTATTATTAACTGAATATTTTTTTACAAGTGAATGAGAATAATAATGAACATCTTAACTTTTTTTTAAAAAAAATATGTTCCATCCAAAACATTGCTTTGTCCTCTGACTCTCAAATAATAAGTCCAGAATATCTAAATGTTTTGAGACCTTTTATATATTATATATAGTTGTGTACAAAATCTACAAAGGGAAAAAGCCTTAAAGTCAAACCTAGTGTTTTACATCCTGTTCAACATTAAGGGTCATATGGGACAGGTTCTCAGCATTGCTATTTGTATTTGAGGCTAGAGACCCATAGAGGCAGTAGCCTATGATTAGATGTCCAATTTGCTGATAACTAGGTCACCAAGGCCCTCAGGGAAAGACTTTAAATAACACAAAGCAATAAATTGCGAAAATTTTATTTTTTTTTTGTTCTAAAATATCTTTTGAAAATTTGTTTATCCTCCGGATCTGCATCTTGTACTTGTGAAAAACAAGAAAAAAGAAATAGAAATAGAACCTTTTATGCAAAATATATTTACTTATTAAATACGAAATACAAAAAAACTAAAACCTAACACACAAAGTTACTTAAAATCAAGACAAATTTACTGACCAAATTAGAAATACCCATAGTAAAACCATGAAATATGCTAAAAAGGAAATGGATAACAGTTATACTTGCCATTCCTTATTGCTTCTGTTTTAAATATAAAACAATAATTATTAAGATCACTGCTCAAAATACACACAAAGAAAAACAATGGAAGCACACACATGGAATTTGTATAATATACCAAAACAAAAATTATATACATGGTAAAAAATGTAAAAAAAGTTTATTTAAAGTTAAAAGTTATATCTTTAAAGCTTAAAGAACCTTTTTTTAATAAAAAAAGAAAGTTGATCAATGAACTTACTTGGGTTTTGTCTTATCCGGATCTGAAATAGATATAAACATATAATAATAAACATTATCATTGTTATATATAACCTTTTTTTCTTTTTTTTTCCCCCAGAAGGGTCTTTTTATTGATGTAAAGTCGAATTACAAAAATTTAAGGCACAATTGCTCTAGGAACAAAATAACAAAATTGGTACAAACAAATACATAAATCATTACATTTTCATTCTGCAAAACTGAAAAAATGTACTTCTTTTCTCTTTTTACAGAGCAAAATATAGAATACTAAGGAACATTAAGTGATCATTTTTTACTGTAACAAAGGAAAAAAAACACTTGAAAATGTGGTTGTGGAGTACATGACTATTAATTCAGAAGGAAAATGGGGATGAAACCAAAAGGAAATGAAATTCAGATTTATTCACAGAAGAGTTGATTGAATCCAATCCAACAATTCTCAAAGTAATTTTCCTTAGAAGTTACTTTTGCCATGAAATATTGGTCGTTATATAGTAGTTCCAGTTTTGGTTTCAACTTTAAAAGTGCTAAACTATGATTTTTTCTTGAAGCAGAAAATATATAATTCTTTGTTCCCAATATAATTGTATTCAATGGAATAAAGTAATCGGATTTCAGATATCCAAATAAAATTTCTGGTACACTCAGTTTTACTTTAATATTGGTCCTAAAATTGGTGATATATAACCTGTTACTATTTATTTAGGAAGCATTTTTTTAGGAATACATCAGTTATTAAGCGTCCAGCGAGGGACACTTGTTTGCATATGGGAGGAATTCTCGCGGAAGGGTCCGCTGGCTCTGCAAGTTTGCCTACCTATAGCGTCTTTACTAGTGGATGGAATTTCTTCAAACTTGGCACATATATTTAGTAGCCCTGGGAAAATTTTCTGAATTTAGTGCCATGACATTTCAACCAATCAGAGAAGTCACATGACCAAAAACAGGATTTTGCTTGTCCGGATGATAACTTAAGAAGTGTTTAAAATATTCGCCTGAAATTTGATAAACAGATGCAGGGTATAAAGATCTGCAAATGATTAGATTTTGGTAGACTTCCATTAAAAAATGGCTAATTAATTAAGCATTAAAATTTTTATTAACAAGGAAAATACAAATCCCTTAATAACTTCTAAACTGTGCAAGATAGAGCGATTTCGATGAAATTTTTGACCCACAGGGTATCTCTGCTAAGTACTCTGCTCAATTTTCAAAAATTTCGCTCCTTTCAAAAATGGCGGCCATTTTGAATTTTTGACAAAAATGGTAAAACTTAAAATTGCTTGTATCTCCTAAACTGTGCGAAATAGAGCAATTTCGGCGAAATTTTTGGCCCACAGGGTATATATGCAAGATACTCAATTCTCAAAAATTTTTCCTCTTTCCAAAAATGGCGACCATTTTGAATTTTTGACAAAAATGGTAAAACTTAAAATTGCTTGTATCTCCTTAACCATGTGAGATAGAGCAATTTTGGCAAAATTTTTGGCCCGTAGGGTATATATGGAAGATACTCTGATCAGTTCTCACAAAATTTTCCTGTTTCCAAAAATGGCGGCCATTTTGAATTTTCGAATTTTTGACCAAAATGGTAAAACTTAAAATTGCTTGTATCTCCTAAAAAGTGCGAGATAGAGCGATTTCGGCGAAGTTTATGGCCCATAGGGTGTATGTGGAACATACTCTGACAAAATGGTAAAACTTAAAATTGCTTGTATCTCCTAAACCGTGCGAAATAGAGCGATTTCGGCGAAATTTTTGGCCAGTAGGGTGTATATGCAACATACTCTGCTCAATTCTCAAAAACTTTTCCTCTTTCCAAAAATGGCGGCCATTTTGAAATTTTGATAAAAATGGTGAAAATTAAAATTGCTTGTATCTCCTTAACCATGTGAGATAGAGCGATTTTGGCGAAATTTTTGGCCCATAGGGTATATATGCAAGATACTCTGCTCAATTCTCAAAAAATTTTCCTGTTTCCAAAATTGGCCACCATTTTGAATTTTCGAATTTTTGACAAAAATGGAAAAACTTCAAATTGCTTGTATCTCCTAAATCATGCGGTATAAAATGATTTCACTAAAAGTTTCGATCCACAGGGTATCTCTAAGGTCCTCAGTGGCCTAGTGGTTAGCAAGTTTGGCATCTAATCATAGGCTGTCACCTCTGTGGGTTCGAGTCCCACAAGTGGCAATTCTGAGGACCTGTCCCAATATGACCCTGGCTGTTGAACGGGACGTAAAACCCCAACTTTGACCTTTGTCACAGGGTATCTAAGCAAGATACTGTGCTCAATTTTCAAAAATTTTTCCTCTTTTCAAAAATGTCAGCCATTTGAAATTTTCAAATGTTTGCCCAAAAACTTAAAATTGCTTGTATCTCCTAAACCATTTTAAATTTTCCAATTTTTTTCGATATAATTTTAGATTGACAGGGTATCTAGGCAAGATCTTTCTATTATAAGCCAACATCATCTTTCTTTTGGGATGCTTTGTTTTTGCCATGCAAAAACTAAGGCTTTACTTCGCTAGCGATCTTCTAGTTTATTTATGATGTCCTGTTATCAGAAAAAATTACTGTCACCAATCAATTAGATATCATTGTATCGGAAATATTATACATATATTTTTTGAAAAATCTTTATGGTGTGAAAAATCTGTATGGAGTGTGAAAACGATACATACCGTAATAGAAAACAGGAAAAAACTATTACACCTATACTGGATGACATAATAACTAAATGTTTTAACCAATAAGTGTCTAATTTGCATGTAAAGTGTAAAAACATGTTATCAACAGGAAGAAAAACAGTCAAATGATGTTTCTACATGAATCTACTGAAACTTTATTTATATACGAAAGTAAAAAAGACTGAAAGCTATACTTACTGTTCTTTTTTGAGTTATCTGGAAAGCACAAAGTACAAACAGCAATTATATATCTAAATGACTCAAACAGGAAACAATAGATACACACACTCATATAGAATTTATGTAGCCTACCTATTCACACTGTTATATATTCATAGAAGAAATAAAATGCAGTTATTAAACATTCTTAAAACGACAAGTTTTACAGATAAGGTTATCAAGAAACTTACTTATTCACTTGCTCTGGATCTAAAATAGAAAAAAAAGTATAAATATAGTTACAAGATCTAACAATATACTTGAATAACAATCTTTGGTGATATCTGTTGAAAGTCTTATGAACAGAAAAAAAGATTTATCCTGATGAAATAGTTCTCATTGTTTGTTATACATTGTACATTTATTTTAACAATTTTAAAGAACAAAAAAAAACAATGATTACTACAATAAGGAATTCCTAAAAGATACTGAGATGTTGATTTTGGTGTCCTGTAAGAGAGGGAAGATAGAAGGAATTAATCCTATAATACACATAAATAAAGTTGCATGTTTACCAAAAAAAAAGTTATGTAATATTGTGACAACCTATCTTATCTAGAGCTCCATTATCTGGTAGTTCTCAGTTGTAATATATAAATATATAGGTCCTCACTTTTATATTGGACGGTTCAATAAACCTACAAGTGACACAGTAAAAGGAATTCTGATGTGTTAAAGGACATTTTTACCTTTCTACAAGGAACTAATTTTTTTTTAAAAAAATTCTTAGAAAATACACCAAATAGAATAAAATTATTGCTTACCATGGCTTGTATATTTTTCATAACCTCTGAAAATAGAAAGTTATAAATATGTAAGACACAATTGCTTTGAGCAGAATCTTTACTTTCTTCCTTCCCAAGGTCTATTAACCGGAATAACAGTGCATTATTTTATCTTAGCTCATACACTACAATATATGTACACAAAGAAAACCCAACAATCGCCCAACTTTTTGCATGATGAAAATTTGATCCTTAATTTTCAACATAATATTCAGTATCACTTCAAAAGTTTATTTACAAGAAAACATCTTTCAAAAGCAACATTTGTCTTTTTTATCAAAGAAAAAGTTGACAGGAAGTTTTATGGGCATACAGGAAACCAGTACATAGTTGGTTAAGACTGTACTGTAAAATGCTGACCACCATAAGAAACTACCATCTTTCGCATGTAAGAATCAGGTTTTGAAGCACCCATCTTAGAGGTGCGAGGTAAAATTCTTGTCAAACAAGCTATATATTCTACAAAATCCTTTCATGCAATTACTAATGGTAAATACAGTTTCATTAAGTGACCACTACAGAAGGGCCCCAAGTATGTACCATGATAACTAAACAGACACATGCTTAAATACCTTCTCAGAAGTGATTTAATCTGTTAATAAAAAAATTATCATTGTTACCTTTAAATCTAATAAGTCCCTCAAGTTGTAAAATACGGTATCTTTTTTCTCAATCTTTTAAAACCTTTTTAGGGTACATTTTGTTTAGGTAGAATAATTCAGCAAAGTACACAAAATGCACAATATAAAGTTACTCTTTCCAAAAACTAGGGTTTTTTAAACACCAACCATTCAAAGATATTTTGAAATCTCAATACATGCATTATATGATCATTATATTTAATAAAGAAAGCAGTGTCAGATTATTATTCCATAAATGTTGAACAATGCAAAAATTTTAATATTTTCAGAAGTTGAGCACTCATCACTTTAGAAGAAAAACTCATTTGAAGATGCACTGACAGGTCATTTTAAGGTCAAAATCGTTGGATGAGTGATGAAATAAATTACATAGAATCACTGTTTTTGTTTTAAACACTTATGAAGGAAAGATATAACCCAACATATTTTTTCTCTAAAGTTTTAACAAAAAATACCTTCATAAATCTAAGTAATTAATTTATTGCAAAGTTTAAAACACAAATAGTAATATAAGTTCTTACCAATATTTATGTCTTTCTTGATATTCTGAAAAAAATGTAAAAACTTTTATGTAGTACCTGAGTTTAAGGAAATAAAAAAGGGAAGTGCCACAATGGTAAATTATGCAATTATTTAAATATTTCTAAAATCGCCAAAAAAAACAAAAAAAACACCTACTATTTTGTTCCTTTTTGTTGATTCATCCTCACCACAAAAAATCACAGAAATAATGGAAGTGATAGTACCATTTGAAATACCTCAATTGAAGTATTAATTATCCTGTGTGACCAGTATGGTACACACTTATGAGAAAGAAAAAAAATGAAAATTATGAAATTAATGATCAATTCTCGTTTGTCGTTTCTTAAGGAAATAAATGATTCCCTGAGTGTTAAAGTATGTAACCTAGTGTTGGAAATCTTCTGTACATGAAATAATCTTTATGTACAGATATATTTTCTTCTCACTGTTCTATTTTTTATTTTTTAAAATGTTACAATCAACTTTACATATTTAAATTTCAGTTCATATATAATTTATAATAAAATATGTGAACAATTAATTGTAATTGTACAAATACAGATGATTTATTATTAATACTCCACTGTTCTATATATACAAACACACAGCTATTATGTTATAATTGAAGACATTGTTTATATGTTATCACATATGAAAAAGTACCTTTCTGATATTTTTCTCTTTCTCAAATTGTAGCGATCCCTGCACACAACAAAAACACACAAAAAAACATGAATTAGGAAATTATTCCAATTTTCTTTTTAAAAATTCAAAAGCACTGAACTTTCTCTGTTATTAAAACTTACATTTTGCTCAACCTTTTTTTTCTGGAACTGAGTTTAAAGGGAATGATGACACAATAATGATACATGTATACAGTAATGAATGGTTCGTTCCCCAGCACGGCCTCAAGTGGGAAAGCTGGTAGTTGCTTGCCGTTGGTCAGCAGTTTACAGTACAGAACCCTAACAAACTGTATGTACTGGTTTCCTCTGCCCTTCCAACTACCCGTCGTGATATGACCTGTACAGTGTTGAAAGCGACGTAAAACCCCAAGTAAATAAATACAGTAATGAACCTTTTTTAAAGCTTGGAGTAAATTTTCCATAACTTTTACAAAAGTATTCTTTTTGGTCCATCTAAAGTTGAACCTACTTGTCCTGTCACACAGTGTGGGTTAGGTGTTTATATGTATAAAACTGAAATATTACTTTTTAGGTAAACTATTGTTTTTTGGGGGAACTTGTTTTAATTGTCCTGTTTTAATATTACAATTTATAATAATTTTTTTGAAGTAATGTGCAATAGCTACTGTGATTAATCATCATTAGGTAAATTTATCTAAGGGTAAAAGAATCATCTAAACAAGATATATTAGTTTTATTTAAATTGCTATTAAAGTGTTAATTTTCTCAAATTTATTATGACAGTGTACTTTTAATTTTAATGTTACACATCTTTAGCAATGTGAGATGAATCATTACATTTATAAACTACTGTAATATATTAGAATGTGTTAACACCTTGTATTGATGTAATGCTTCAAAACTGACAATTTTTATGGAATTTACAACACAAATCCCCAAGAATTATCAATAAATTGAAGTTTTCATGATTTTCTCTTGTGTTAAATACATGGTTTTAAACATTTTATGGGACCACGGTGGTAGAGTGGTAGCAATCTCGCCTCCCACCTCTGAGGCCGGGGTTCGATCCCCGCACGGACTCAAGTGGGAAAGCTGGTAGTTGCTTGCCGTTGGTCGGCAGTTTACAGTACAGAACCCTAACGAACTGTATGTACTGGTTTCCTCTGCCCTTCCAACTATCCATCGTGATATGACCTGTACAGTGTTGAAAGTGACGTAAAACCCCAAATAAATAAATTAATTAAACATTTTACGTAGATGACCTTACGTTCACAGTAAGTAAAAATAAAACTTTTTTTCCCATTATCTTGAATTTTTGAAAAAAATTAAACTGTCAGTCAACATCACTTAACACAAATTATCCTAAACCATGATATTGCAATTTACACCAACTATACTATCATGGTAATCTACCACAATGCTGACTTAAGATCTATCACACTAAACAATTGTTTCAAAAACTTTTTCTGAAGCTGAGACATTTTATGGAAGTATGTAGATGTCTTGAATGCATACATAATTGGTTAAATGTCAATAAATCACTTATTATAAAAATCAATTCTTTAGAAAATCCCATTAATACACTCCATGTGTTGGTGGTTTAGTTTTTGTGAAAGTAGTTATAATGACATATAATGAATGAATGAAACCTCAAACACCTCTTGAATGTATTATTATTGAAAAAAAGGAATGACTTGTAAGCCATTCATGTAAATGTAACATATGGATGGATTTTTTTACTCATGTTTCAAATGAATATATTCTCTCAGAGAGTCTTAGAATCTTATTAATATTGTAAAAGAAAATTGTAACTAACACAAGCCTCATTCCAAGTGATTGTCAAACTGTTATAATTTTTTCTTTTGAATTTTCATTTCAATAGTGCTAATATCCTGTTATTTAGAAAATTTAAAATTACTTGCTTACAAACGCAACATTCCACATAAGTGACACAGGATTTCTCAATGTAACATTCTCCTGAATTTTGCTTTTTTAGAAATGCAAAGTTGTTTTTTCACTAAAACATACCACAGGAATCTTAACTGTATTCTTCCCACTAAAACATTCCTCACAATTCAAATCTGCAACACTATCACCATCCTTTGGCACCCTACTGGACAATAAGCCCTCAATTCTTTCTCTTTAGATATTTATTGAAATCTGTGCAATAGTTCTGGAAAGTTCTACAAACGGGTGTGTCCCACTAAACATTATTTGTTTCTTCTGTAGAACAACTTTAACAAATGACTATTGACAGATTTATTATAGTGTTGTCATTATTACAACAAATGTAATAACCTCTTTGTGCTTGTGTTCTGGAAAGTTCTGTTTGTATGTTGACCCACTGAACATTCTACAGAAATACAATCCTAATATTGTTTTATGGTCTTCTGTGTAATTTATTGTGAAAAAAGCTTGTTTATGAGACAGTTTTTATCAGTGTTTCAACTTTTGTGAACTGCCGTTTAGAAAGTTCTGCACAGACGTTCTTATTTTTCTCATCTATGGAGTCATTACAAATTTTTTTTTCGTGTACAATTTATTGCATTTGTGTCAGTTTATTGCATTGATCTCAATACTTCTTTGGACTTGTGTTCTAGAAAGGTCTACAATTAAAATCTCATTCCTAAATTCTTCACAGTACTATTTGTCGCAATGCAAATTTCTACAAATACCTTTTTTTTATTACACAGGGTTTCAATGTTGAAGAATGGTTTTATAGAGATTTATTGTATCAAACCAATTTGTGATAAATGTTTTTAAGAATATTCTAGAGAAGACAAACATGATTTCATTATATTGACCTTCTTTATGCATTTGTGTCAGTTTATTTTACTGATCTCATTACTTCTTTGGACTTGTGTTCTAGAGAGTTCTACAACACAAAAAAATTCCTCCCAGTACTGTCACTATGCAAATTTTTACAAATACCTTTTTTCACAAACAGGGTTTCAATTTTGATGAATGGTTTTAGAGATTTATTGCTTCAATTTCCTCTCTAGAATTTGTAATAAATGGTTTTGAGAATATTCTAGAAAAGACTCCTTTCATGATATTGGCTGTCTCTATTCGAAGACACCCATGTCATGTCTCCTATTTAATTTTTTTTTACAAACACATGTTGGGTTTTAATTGATTCATCAGAGAAGTATATTTGCATGGATGTTGTGTGTTTTACTTGTGAAAAAAAGCCTTATACAAGGTTCACATTGTTGCGACTGTAAAGACTTTCTTGGCACAGCTGTTTTTTATATTATAATTATGTGTCTGTGTGAAAGGTTAATAACCAGTCAAAAGGTAGCTGCAATAATGGAAGAGAAAGAAAGGTATACTTTATTTTATGGAATTCAGTCACCTTTCAGTCAGTTTCACCCTTCTAAATTTACTATTGGTGGAGTGATGTATAGATGTGCTGAACAGTACATGATGTATTGCAAGGCAATCACATTTAAAGACTATATTACAGCCAAAAACTTATGGAGGTGAGAGACCTCAAAGTAGTGAAAAGATTGGGCAGAAAGGTAAGGAATTTTAACAAACAAAGATGGCTGGCAAAATCGAAGGCCATTATTAGAAAAGCTTCACTAGCAAAGTTTACCGAAAATTCAAAATTGAAGGAAAAACTTTTGAAAACTGCAGATACCATTCTTGTTGAGGCCAGCCCTTGGGACACAGTATGGGGAATTGGTAGGCATGCCTCTTATCCTGAAAGTAAGTTTAAAAAGTATTGGAGGGGGAAAACTGATTAGGATATATACTTACAGATGTAAGAGATCAAATTTGAATGTTATAATCTCTAGTTATACAAACACAGGTTGGGGTTTTAATTGATTCATCAGTGCTAGTAATTACAACACTGTTATTGTTGTCGGTTTGGTTTTTATCAAAATGAAAGAAAAATACTTTCCTCAGATGATGTGTTCAGATATTCTAGAAAGTAGTAATCCTTGTTGATCCTTATTTATTTTTTTTTGTTAAAGTGATCAATTTTCTTGATGTTTGTCCCACTGAACATTTCTTGCTTCTCTGTGCAGAACATCAGGTGTAGATGATGTGTGCAGTGAGTTATTTTATCTCAACATTTTCAACCCCTATGAACTTGTATTCTAGAATCTATAATTGATGGCTACAATATAGACTGTCCTTATTTCAAAACTAAGCATATTTGTTTTTTGTCTCTGTAGAACAGTGTCTTTTAACATTTAACGGTTTGATAGTGTCTTAATGATTTATTGTATTCAAATTGCTATGAATTCTGCCATTCAACATTGATCTCTGTGTGGAAACACTGGGGGCATTTTTGACTTGATTGATTTCTTATAAAGACCGTGTGATTGCTATTGACTCCTCACACTTTACTGTGCTGCAAAGGGGAGTAATCTACTGAGGTGTAATTGTTGTTTTAAAGCTTTTGTGCTGGATAAATTAAACAGAGAGTTGTAGTACTATTTCAATAACTTTATGAAAATAAATCAGATCTTATTGGAATTTGAACTATTTAGCAAAAATAAAGAAACAGTTTTCATTCCCCAAGGGACCCCACCCCAATAAGAAACTGGCATGGGATTATAATTTTTATTTTAAAAATTCTTTTCATATTGAATGTTACAACAGTTAACATGATAATGATAGAGTATAGATTTAGAATCCTTTAAAATTCTATTAACAGAATGCATGAATGCATTTAAGTACCACAAACAATAACAAGTGGACTTTTTATAAGATATGTATATATATAAAATGATGCACAGTGAAGTGCTGTAGATTGATATATTCACAATGTAAGTACATTATGAAATCACGCCAATAGTAAATGCAATATATACCAAACTGAAAATGATATATGCCCAAGGCAACAAGGGCCACCAGTGCCCCCTCCCAACAGGCCCAAAAGCCCAGGAGGGGCCACTAGGGGCCAAGTTCCAGTGAAAAATTTTCAGAGTTTTTGAAATGTGATATTACAAGGCGTGAAAGTGACCTGTGAGGTCAAAGTGGAGCTGGGGGCAGAACCCCATGCATAGGTTGTTGTTAAGGCAAGAAGAAAATGATGAAGAGCTCCAATGCAAAAATGCAAAGTATAGGTCAAAATTTTGTAGCACGAGCAATGAATCAAATGGAAGTTATGAATATTCTCATGCAAGATAATGTTAGGAAAGAAAGCCATAGATGTGAGTAAAATACTAAAAAGTAAAAGAAATTTATTGGCCACCGACGAATATGTGGATTAAGATTTGCCTAGGAGGAAATGCCACAGGGCAAACCCCAATCCAATTTCAGGGAAGTTTTCATCATCTGATCTGGGTCTTTGATCAAGTCAAAGAGCCGCCCAATTCAATAAAACAACAAACCTAGTACATAATGACATGTGGGCAGTTTATCTGCCAAAACATAATAATTCGTTATGCATTCATATATGTTAACATAAACATAATATATACATATAATACAAATTCATACAGCATGTAATGATGCATAAGGTATAGTGATATTGATAATAACGTTACAGGGTAAAATTTAATTTTAAATGTTTATGATAAGTAGCAGAAGGCAAGGGGGAAGGTCATGTCCCAATAATGAAGCATATATACCACTACATCTGTGGAAAGTTCGAACTATGTGTATTAACTGACAATAGCTTCCAACAATAAAGCTGTTAACACGGAATAACACTGCCAGGAAGAGCCTTTGTCTTCAGGTCCATAGAATTGACATACACCAATCGATGATATAACTCCTACACAAGCAGACGCTCTCTCAAATGCTGGAGACTGCTGCCACACCAGCGAGAATCCTGGCAGAGGTACATCACAGACCATAGTTGAAATCAAATTCCAAATGATGGACAGTACCTGAAACTATAAAAAGACAGGAAGTACTCTGTCCAAAAAAAAATAGCCAAAAGATAATAGTAACTTATTACAGACGGAAGCCATTTTGTCCAATTGGCAGCAAAGCCTGTAGGATAGAAAAACAAAGACAAAGCACATATGCATAAGGGTGGGTTACAGGGTGGGAACTTCAAGAGATGTTACCCCTCTGCTGCCAATCGTACAAATGGCAGAATGAAGGGCAGCATCTGAGGTCAAAAACCTGTAAACCAATAGAAAAGCTTTTAACAAAACAGCATGGTCCTGCATACTAAATCTGATGCCTGATCCAAAATTTTTGAAAAGGGGGGAAGGGACCCTCCAGGAATGAACTTGGTGGCACCCAGATGCCACCTCGCACATTCTCCAAGGGACCCCACCCCAATAAGAAACTGGCATGGGATTATAATTTTTATTTTAAAAATTCTTTTCATATTGAATGTTACAACAGTTAACATGATAATGATAGAGTATAGATTTAGAATCCTTTAAAATTTTATTAACAGAATGCATGAATGCATTTAAGTACCACAAACAATAACAAGTGGACTTTTTATAAGATATGTATATATATAAAATGATGCACAGTGAAGTGCTGTAGATTGATATATTCACAATGTAAGTACATTATGAAATCACGCCAATAGTAAATGCAATATATACCAAACTGAAAATGATATATGCCCAAGGCAACAAGGGCCACCAGTGCCCCCTCCCAACAGGCCCAAAAGCCCAGGATATGTGATATTATAAGGCGTGAAAGTGACCTGTGAGGTCAAAGTGGAGCTGGGGGCAGAACCCCAAACACCAAAGGAAGGAGTAAGGAAGTGGTGTAACTACTGATGCAGATGCGAACGGAACGCGTTGGCCACTACAGAGGGAGCAGCTGCATCAGCAGAAATGTATTTCCAAACTGCATTGGACTTCCAGGTTCCGTGTTGCATCAAATGTTCCACTGGAACCCCATGGTTGAAACCCCAAGAGGTGCCAGCCCGCCTAAAATCATGAAAAGTTAGAGGGGGCTGCAAGTTAAGCAAATAAGATACATGCTTGAGATGCTTCCTGGCCCTGGAATCTGTAAGAGGAGCCCATCTGCCAGCAGTAAAAATCTGAAATAAAGGATCATTACTTGAGCCTGGAACCTTGTTGAACATGGTTTGTAGAGCTGCCACTGGACACAAGATAGATTGACCTAGAACAGGAATGGTGATAGTAGCAAATGTCTTCCTGTCCTGTAAAGTTTTTGACCATTTTATGATAAGTACTGCATGTGTGGGTGCAAAAATAATGTCACCTCTACATAGTTGCCTAGTACTATCAAAAAGCTTGATAGAATGAGGTAAAATGTTGGACAATCTCAGTACAGAGAAAAAAGCAAGTAAATATAAGGCACTGAAGATCTCTGGATGGGGCAATACTGTGCAAGCCTGGGCGATTCTTTGCAGGGTGTCCACAGTAATGGAGGAATGTATAGTTGCGGTAAAATTGGAATTAATTTTTAACGATTTTAGAAAAAGCTGTAATCTGTGGTCTGTGAAAGGTACTGTGGGAATAGCATATATTATAAAAGAGGCTCTGATTGCAGCCATGTAATTGGCAATATTAGTATGAGACATTTGATTATGGACCAAGAACTCCATAAAGCATAGTAAAATTTGAGATGATACCTGAGTAATGGCTAGGCCAGTCACCACCAGGAATGTAAGGAAGTCCTTAAACATTCGAGCATAGTTCTTGAGAGTATTAGGCCGAAAACCACGAGCCAATCTTTGGTTAGCACTGGTGGTGAGCTGGCCCAGCAAGGTGTGATCTAAAAACAAGAAAGAAAAGAAAAGAGGTGTAGGCACATAATTTTAAACATCATAATTAAGCAATGTAAGGTCCAAGTGAGTCGGGACCCACTGATGTATAGGCTTGATAGTTAATAACCGGGTTTCATTATTAGGGGTGACATTCCACCTGGACAGCAAATCCGCTACAGAGTTATTTTTCCCAGGTATATGGGTTATGGCTAGATGTATATTAAAAATGGACGTAATTAGCCATATGTTTCTCACAAATGTAGCCAAACGACTATCCCTGGCTTTTCCTGTCTGTAAGACTTGTACAACTGCAAGATTATCACAGAAAAGTTTGATGTATTTATCTTGCCAGTAATATGCCCAGACCTTGAGAGCTACCATGATATTTAATATTTCAAGATGCACAATAGAATAATGCATATAATCTTTTGGTATATCAAGAGTGTAGACCATTTGGCCATACACACCACCTAAACCCGTTAGGGATGCATCTAAATGGACAGATTCAGAGGGTTTTGTATTATCATAGAAGGTAACTCCATTGTACTGGTGTAGGAGGGCCAAAAACCAGTGTAAATCTTTAAAAAATTCACTGTTTAATTTACAAGTGCTTTTGTTTGTATGCTGACGTAGAACTTGCAGCATTTTGTTTAGAAAGAATCTTGAATATCGTACACATTTGGTAATATATAGAAGGGACCCTAATAAGGATTGCAGTTGCCTCTTATTGCAGGTCTTTCTACCGACCCAACTTTTGCATTCATGATGTATTTGTTGCAATTTTTCTTGGGGTATAGATATGGTCTTGTGCACCACATCTACCTTAATACCAAGACAAACTAAGGCAGTAGTGGGAGGTACTAGTTTCTCTTGACTGATATCTGGACCTAGCTGTTGAAGGAGGTTAAGAAGGTAGTTATAAGCCTTATGAATCTCATCAGGGAGGCCAATATAGACAAGATCATCTATATAATTGTACAGCCTGGTATGGCCTTGTGAGGCCATGATATACCTAATGGCATCTGAACAACGTTGGAAGAACTTCCATGCCTGAACCCAAAAGGCAAAGATCCATCAATAAAGTACTTATTATGGCAAAGTCCTAGCAGGTCCAAGTCCCCAGGATCAATTTTTAAGTGCCTAAAGGCACGACTGATATCTATTTTGAACATGAGGGCTGAAGGGCCAACTTCCTTAACTGCTTGTACAATGTTATCAATAGAGGGGTACCTGAGTTCAAAATAAGTACCCAGGTACTTATTCTTTGCAACACCCGAATTAACCGAAAAGTTATGAGGCCAACTGAGATCAACTATGGCTCTTCGTTTAGTAGTACCTGACTTTTCTCGTGTCATGAGTGGAGACACATGTAAAGGAAAAGGCTTCGAGTCAAAATAGCCATAAATAGCCCCAAATTGCAGTTCATCTTGTAGGTACTTGTCAATGTGCTGTGAGTATGTAATAGCTGAGTTATGGTTAACTTCAGTGGTTTGCAGGGGGGAGGAACGGTCAAAGTCTAAAGGAAAGCCAAAGGCTAGCAAATCCACTAATTGTTGGTCCCAATAATTGACCAAATACTTCCTCCAATTGACGATGTTGAGTTGAGAATGTAATTGAATTCTACAACCCATAAAATTTGGAAGATTGCTGGCTTTGACTTGGGTATGTAGATCTACAATATCATGTATTACCTTATTGGAAGTACAAGGACCAGCATACACTTTCAAAGGGGTTAAAGGTATAAAGCCAAACTCAGTGCCATTTTGTTGAGAACACTTGACATAGTCTACACAGTGGATTTTATTGATAAAAATTTCTGGTGGTATTTTTTCTTGTTTACCTTGCAATGAATCTTGGTAATCTTTGTGGTGCAAAGGTAGACCTACAGAGGACAAGTTGTTGTCATGTGGCAAGTGATTTTTGTCGAAGGACTTTCTATGAGGGACTCCTGAATTGGAAGGAGAAGTAGGATGTGTGGAATTGGGCTGTATAGTTGTAGTTGCATTTGAGTGCACAGGTAGCGAACCCATGTCCTGCAATGGGGCAAATCTATTGATTAAATTCAATTGAAAGGAAGCATTTGAATTTTTCAAGGGGTTTGCTGTACTGGCAACAAAATTTTTGGAACATGTAACGTTTTGATTTTTGACTGGTGATTGTTGTTTGTGTCTTTCCAGTCTAAGGGTTTTTATTTAATTCGGGTTGCCATTACAGGGACGCGATACACACTTATCAATGGATGGTAAGATGGGGGGAATGATATTTTTAGCAGTGACAACCTCAGCATAAGACCTATGATCCCTGGCCTTATCCTTTGACTTGTGAAACCAGGCAAGCCAATCGTGTTTGGTAGCATTCCTTTCTTGGAAAAAAGCCAACTTTTGACATTTTTTGCATACACCAATTTTGTAGGATGACAATATTTGTAAGTTCGAGACGTGTGGGTACAGTCATCCAAATCTGTACCCAAAGTTATTCGTTTTTTGACTGAATTTTCTTACTTTTGTTTCTGCATTGTGTTTCTGGGTGGCCAAAAGTCTTCCCCCCACTCGCAAAGCATGCTGAACATATATGCTTGTAAATTACACCTTTTGTTTCATGCGTTTTATCATGTACACAAGAATCCTGGTTGTAGTAGTTGCATGGCATTGACCTGGTAATTTTTCCGGAAAATTTCTTCACAGAAGGATTTTGTAAGACAGAAGTGTTGGAAGTTGTGTGTTTTTGTGCATTGGCACGTCGGATCCTATCAATTTTTAAGGTATCCGAAAAGTCAGAAACCTCCCCTTGTTCCATACGACACAGTAACACTGCATGGCTGGCCTTTGCCGCACCCCAAGAAAAATCGTTAGCATCTTCTAACAAAGCAATAACATAGTCAAGCATATGTTCTTTCATTTCTGAATTTTTTCCCTCTTTCATGGTGCGACAAAAGCCAACCATCCACTGTATGGGAGTTAACTGGTCATATGATAGTCTTTCCTTCGTATTTCCGGTGAGAACAAACTCGTGGGGCCATTTAATTCGATTTTTCACCATAACTTCCACCCCACCCCTCTGAGATTTAATCTTTTGATCAGTACCTGATTGCAAAGCGGTAAGTTCTTTTAACCTCTGTTCGACTTGCTTTTGTATGAATGAATCTTGTCTCAAGGCAGCAAGATCGGGTAACTTGTCAAGAGGGGCAGAATTACAAGCTTGTACAACTTTACTGGGTTCTGCTACATGAGTACTAATTTTTGATTTTTTTACACGTGTTTTCTTGATCTTGGTTTGATCATTTGTCTTCTTGACCGATGCAGTTTCAATACTATCAAGTCTTTCACTTAAAACTGTGAGCTGATGAAGGATTTGTTGATTAATGAGGTTTTGAGAAGGCGGATCCGAACTGGTGTCCTTACTAATGGAGGGTACTTGTCTTTCCGTTACAAATTTTTTGTAAGTCCGGCTATCTGTTGTACTGGGATGTGCCTTATTGTCTGACTGAGAAAGCAAGCCACTACAATTTAGGTCACTGTCCGAAACAGAAACATCCGAATCTTGGAAAGAAGTATCAGCCGGATCCGACTGTTTACCTAACATTTCTGTCAAAAATTCTGTATCATCGCACAGTTGTTTATGTATCGGCATATGTACTCGCCCCTGTTTACCGGAGCGTAAATTATACTGCTTTGCCTTTCTATCCGACATGACCGTACCGAAGCAAAACACCAGTGATAGAGTGGTAAGACTAAAATAATAACTAAAAAGAAAATAACGTAACTAAAATATACAGTATCACTGGTATTGAACTTCAAGAGATGTTACCCCTCTGCTGCCAATCGTACAAATGGCAGAATGAAGGGCAGCATCTGAGGTCAAAAACCTGTAAACCAATAGAAAAGCTTTTAACAAAACAGCATGGTCCTGCATACTAAATCTGATGCCTGATCCGAAATTTTTGAAAAGGGGGGAAGGGACCCTCCAGGAATGAACTTGGTGGCACCCAGATGCCACCTCGCAAATTGTAAAGTCTGAGCTTATTAGACAGAACCCTTTTGTAATACAGAACCAACAAAACGTTTTAATTTTTAGATTTCTACACATTACTTTTAAGTATTTTGTCAAAAATTCTAGAGGCTTTATATTTTTAAGAAAAGTTAATACAGTAAGTAGTTACCGTGGAATAGAAGATATAGTGAAATATTTTATAAAGAACTACATACAACCTTATCTAGTGAAATCATCAGTTGACCTAGTGATCCTCAAAACCTTAAATTATCATTGGGAAATCAAAGTTTTATATCTCGGTGAGAAGCGAATTAACCAAAGAGAATTTCAAAAGTGTTTTCGAAGAATACCAGACTTAAAAACAAAAGAACACGTCTCTACTAAATACACAAAAGTACTAAAGTTACCGGTTGCACCAAACAGATCGAAATAGTACTGAGTATTAACAAAATTTTCCTTTCAGTTAGCCTGGACATCACCATGAATACATACTTAATGCAAGCATTTGTAATGAAATACCTTCAGACTTTAGCTCACCTTTTGTGGGAGGATATAAATCTCTCTTTTCTCACAGATTACTGCACGTATTTCTATCAAACATTCAATATCACTGATGAACCAACACTATATAAAAAATTAAAGGATATGTTCATCGAATCTCTTGAAGAGACAGATAATCAAACACTAAAAGGTAGAAATATGGTTTCTTTTAATTCTAGAGACAGATTTATGGACGGTTTGTCAGAGAAATGATGTACTCTCTTCACCATACACTTCACGAAAGACTGTATTAAAACCTATGTTTCAAAAACAAATTTGAAGGGGGAATCGTATCTTTTAAAAACTTCTGAGGTCGGGTCTGTAGAATTTTACAACAATATTAAATCTTTCTTTCCTTTATCTTCTGATTCAGAATCAGAAACAGAGTTGGTAGAACCCGTGAGTAAAAAGTCAAAGGAAACAGAATTGAAATGTCCTAGACCTCCACAAACTTCCTCTGCAGAACCAGTACATGAAAGAAAGATACCGTTAAAAATTTCAGAATTAAAAAATAGAAAACCATTTATGAAATGTAAAAGTCCTCAGATTGATATGCAAAACCGCGACATCCTTGAACAGTTTCCAGAGCAGAACGATTTAGAGCATTACCACAACATTGCAAAAGAAAATTTGATCAACCTAACTGATAATGTGGAAAAACCTAACCAAATTTTGAAGAAAACAATATCTTCGATGAATTCTTTTTTGCCTCAAAATTTAAAAACTGAAGAATTATTGTGCGATGTGAAATATCCATTGCATTGTAGTTTACTATCGAGGGCACAGGCTATAAAAAACTGAAGGGTAGAAAAAGCAAGTATTAATAATGACCAAATAAAAGCTTATTTGTCATACAACAAACATTCTGGGGCTATGGTGGCAGAGTGGTAACACTCTCGCCTCCCACCTCTGAGGCCGGGGTTCGGTTCCCGGCACGGCCTCAAGTGGGAAAGCTGGTAGTTGCTTGCCGTTGGTTGGCAGTTTACAGAACACTGACGAACTGTATGTACTGGTTTCCTCTGCCCTTCCAACTACCCGTCATGATATGACGTGTACAGTGTTGAAAGCGATGTAAACCCCAAATAAGTAACACAAAAATAAAGTAACCATGATGTCAGTTAAGTATAATAACAAAGACGTGTGATTGCGGCTACCACTACCACTTTGAATGGTATTATTTGTATCCGTATATAGAAAAAGGACTACAGTTATTTCCTGATACAGAAATTACGAGAGATGTTGTTGAACTGTCAGACAGCATCAGATACGAACTTTTTAAAAATGATCAACTTGTGACATTAAAAGAACTTTGTTTTTCAAAAATTTATCAATTCAATCTAAATGTTAGATTGCTCCCCAAGTGGCCGTGGGAACAGTTTACTGAGAAATATGTGTTTGAAAAAGTTTCTTGGAATTATCTAGAATTTGCCATTCCATGATTTCTCAGTAAACATTCGGGGGGGGGGGGGGGGGGGGGGGGGGGGGATATTGGTTTACAAAAAAACCTTATACTCTGTTCCCAGTAAATACTTGTAAGAAACAGTAATAATGGACAGTGGGAAAGACATAACTTTCCTAGTTGATGGAGAAATTTGTCAATGTAGAAATCATGTACTGAAATGGAGAGATTTAGATGTGTTGATGGAAACATGGGTTAACTGTACAACCGGGAATAACAATAACACCTATATTAGTTTATCAGTGTTTAGATGTTACTATGTCTTTGTATAAATATTATTTTGGGCTTAACCCACGAAGTTTGTAACAGTTGTGTGCTAGTACTATACAGTTTAATACATTGAACAAAGCTTTATTGCCACATCAACTGCAAAAGTTTTGTCAGGACTACCTGTATGATGAATTAAATTTTTGGTTTATCAAATGGGATGCAGCAGTGCATTTACTTTCACATATGTATCACCAACTGGGTTAAAAAAATTTTAGAGACACAAAAAATAAGTGTGACAGGTAGAAAGACACTGTTTGATGTGACAATGGAAGTTAAGGTTAAATTTTTGTGTGATGGACAACAAAACTTGTACAAATCATCTCCGAATGCAGTTGGTTACGAGTTATTTAGTACGGCATGCTTTGAACTATTACCTAATGAAATAAAAAAGCTGCCTATGGGTGTGATATTAGAATTACCAGATTCATTGTATGTACAAGTAGCAGAAAAGAGCAGTGTTAGCCTATGTGGACTCCGTGTATTGACTGGAATCATTGATCCGGACTATCGAGCACAAATATTTGTGGTTTTACGCAATATTACAAATCAAGAAATTTCATGGGACAAGACAAAGCCCATGGCACAGTTGATATTTCATTCAAGCATTAACCCTTGTATTATAAAAACGGAAAACACTGTAGAGGAAACATTTGAAGGAAGTAAAGGATTTGGGGAGTGTACTGAATTGAAACATCAATTTTAACACCATGTCGAGTGTTGGTGAGGAGTCCAAAAATAGGTCTATAATTAATATCTGTCTATTTTATATGCAGTGTAAGCATTTGAATGAAAAAAACAACCATTAACTAATTTAAATGGTTAATGGTTATGAGATATGTACACATGGATATATTTAGTTAATTTTGTTTATTTGGGGTTTTACGTCGCTTTCAACACTGTACAGGTCATATCACGACGGGTAGTTGGAAGGGCAGAGGAAACCAGTACATAGAGTTCGCTAGGGTTGTGTACTGTAAACTGCCGACCAACGGCAAGCAACTACCAGCTTTCCCACTTAAGGCCGTCACGGGGATCGAACCCCCGACCTCAGAGGTGGGAGGCGAGAGTGTTACCACTCTGCCACCGTGGCCCCCTATATTTAGTTAAATATTCCCAACAGATATTAATGTCAATATTTGAAATTACTTTGAAAATACTTTAATCATGTACTATTTTTAATTACTGTTAATATTTCACAATGTTACTATTCTATATTTTAACTTATGAGTTGAACTATTATGTAAACTATCACTGTATACTATTTAAAATCACACTATATATTATTTGCTGTTCTTTACTATATATACTTTCTATTCAAGGCAATAATCCAACTGTTCCAATCTATTTCCTATTTGAAACTCAACTAAAAACCAGTAGCATCTCTACGTTTTAGATATTTGACAAAAATACATAAATCCTTACATCTGGCATACAGAAGCATAGCCTGTACAAAACTGAAACTAAATATGTGCAACCTAACTAGTATTAATGTATTTATTTGGGGTTTTATGTCGCTTTAAACACTGTACAGGTCATATCACGACGGGTAGTTGGAACGGCAGAGGAAACCAGTACATACAGTTTGTTAGGGTTCTGTACTGTAAACTGCCGACCAACGGCAAGCAACTACTAACTAGTATTAAACAAATACACAGAAAACTAATGATTCAAAGGTCTTGTGCAAGACTACAAGATGTCCACTGGCTATCTCTTTCTCAAACACATAAAGCTAATGTATGTGGTGATATTGGGTACTTTCTAATCATTTCTCTCCACACTCTCAATTAACTACACATCTGCCATAGATTATAGAGGTTTCCAGAAAATATAAACATACTTAAATTTAAAACTACAAAAGCCTTCAAATCTTATTGACTATACTCATTACTTTGTTCATTATATTAAATATTATAATCACTTTTTTATAAATTAATCGACTGACCATAATTAAAATGAATTTTTTAAATTTTCTTCTGAACATTTCCCCTTCCTCAACAGTGATCCTTGCAAACATTACAAATGAAGTTTGATACTGTAATTGTTACTATAAGTTACACACAAAGAGGTATACATTTACTAACTCCAAAAGACTATACATAGATACCACCTAATTATTATTGTACTCCTTTCTAATTCCTAAATAGCCCATCATTTTCTACTCTATTTCTTTTCAACAAATAATAAATGTTCACTATAATATACATGTTGACAAAGTATTTCAAAATTGTATACATAATCCATGAATAAATTCACAGCATTTTATAGTTTTCATAATACACTTTCAGTATTGGCTAGTTCAACAAAAAAATGTTTTATTATCCCAAGGTTTAAAAACTGTTTGACAGTTCTAATGGACACACCCTGCTATTGGTCTTTTCATCAGTCGCTGTCCTGCTTGTACGTCAACCACTCTCACATGTTCATCATGTCCTTTGCAAACTTTCCTCACTTTTCCCAAAGGCCAATGTCCTCTTGGAGTGACTGGATCAAGGATTATCACTATGTCATCTACCTTTATGTCCTTCTCTTCCTTAAACCACTTTTTTCTTGCATGCAAGGTAGGAAGCCATTCTCTTATCCATCATTTCCAAAAATGGCTAACCAGTTCTTGTACACGTCTCCACCTTTGCACAGTACGATACTGCTCACTGTCAGCCCTACTGACCCCCAGCTTGACCGAATAAAAAGTGGTTTGGTGTTAGTGGCACATTATCATGTGGACTGACAGAGTGATATGTCAGTGGCCTTGAGTTAATAAGAGCTTCTGCCCCAGTAAATGCTGTGATTAACTCTTCGTTTTTGACATCACTGTTGCTCAGTATGGCCACAACCACTCTCTTTGCTGCTTTAATCATAGATTCATGGACACCTACAAAGTGAGGAGCTAATGGTGGATTAAAGAACCACTTCACACCTCTGTTTGCCAGTGATTCTTTGAGCGTTTCCTCATCTAAGTTTGTAACCAGTTCTTTCAATTCTTTGTTTGTTCCAACAAAGTTTGTGCCGTTGTCAGAGTAAATCTGTTTGGGTAGTCCTCTTCTGTTCACCGTTCTAAAAATGCATTTAGAAAGGCATTAGTATCCAGAGAATGTGTCATCTCCAGGTGTATTTCTCTTGACATAAGGCATGTAAGCAAACACAGATATCTCTTTTGACGGCATTTTCCTCTACCTTGTACTGTCATAAATGGGCCAGCATAGTCCATGTTCACTCTTGAAAATGCACGTAGAGGTTCCTTCCGTCGACATGGAAGTGGAGCCATCACTTGATTTGCACTTTTCACTTTCAGTCTCTTACATGTGTTGCATTGTCTTTACCAATGCCTGATTTCTTCCCTACCAGATACTATCTAATATTTTCTGGTAAGCAAGCTCAGAGTATCTTTTGTCCCTATAGCATGACTGTTTTTCTCATGGCAGTCCTTGATGATTAGGGTAGTAACATGATTCCTTGAAGGTAAAATAATGGGAAACTTTGTCTCATGTGGAAGATAAGTGGCATGTTGCAGTCTTCCATCACACCGAATGATCCCATCCTCATCCAGTCTGGGTTTTAATGGGAGTAGTTTACTTTTTTGCGGGAGTGGTCTTCCTTTACTCAAGTTCACATACTCCTCTGGGAAAGCTTCTTTTCTAGCTCTATTGCTGTTAATGGACCAGTCTTTCTCTTTGCAACTTCTCAATGACAATTTTCAATGAATCTATACACATAGGCAAACACTCAATACCTAGTCCAGTCTGAAAACCTTGTTGCATCTAATCTGTCAGGCATGTGCATGGATGAGTAATTCAATGTTACAAAGCTGAAATTCGCTTGAGGTTTTCTCACTTGTTTTCATTCTTCGTCTGTGCTTTTCACTTCCATGTTAACCTTTGACACAGGCCAATTAAACTCGGATTTCTGTAAGAAATCAGGACCTTCCCACCACTGTGCATTGGTTTTTAACATTTCAACATGCTGTCCTCTGCTAATTACATCTGCTGGATTCTTCAGTGTTGGTACATATCGCCACTGTTTCGGTGCTGTGTGGGTCTGGATTTCACCAAACCTATTTGCTACGAAAGGTTTGAACTGTTGACTATGACCCCTAATCCACCAAAGTACATTACAGCTATCTGTCACCTTTTCCATGTCCATTTCAAGTGCCTTTACTATAGTCCGTACCAACTTCAGACCCAGCATGGCTCCCATCAATTCTAGTCGAGGTATACTTGTTGCAGTGAGTGGAGCTACTTTTGATTTGGATGCTATTAGTCTGCTTGTTGCACCGCTGGAGTGTACTGACCGCATGTAGACCACTGCCCCAAAAGTGGGACTCTAATACTGCTGAATAGATCAAACTGGGCAATCCACTTTCTCAGTTTTTCACTTAAGTCTGTTGGTACTGGTTCATCCCAGTCTACTCCAGCTATCCACAACTCTTGTAGGAGCATTTTTCCTTGAACCACAAAGGGAGATAAAAAGCCAAGGGGATCAAACACAGCTGCCAATCTTTTAAGGAAGCCCCTTATAGTCACTATTCTGTCCAAGTCACTATTGTCATCTTTAAATGTCAGTACATCTTGCTCTGCCATCCAAAGCACTCCTAAGGTCTTTGTTGTGGGCAGTTCATCTGACAGTTCTAACTCTTTAGCTCTGTCCTCCTGAGGAATGGCATTAAATACCTTTTTCGAATTTGAATTTTCTTGCTTTCATACCACAACTAGACCATAACTGTACCAGTTGATTATGTGCTTCTTTTGCCCCACTCTCAGTTTCAAAGGAGTCAAGGCTGTCATCCATATATGTGCCTTTCAGAACAGTTTCAGCTACTATTGGAAGTTTTTCTGACATCTGCCTAGCATGATGCTGAGTTACAAATTGAGCCAAGAATTTATTTTATTTGGGGTTTTACGTCGCTTTCAACACTGTACAGGTCATATCACGACGGGTAGTTGGAAGGGCAGAGGAAACCAGTACATACAGTTCATTAGGGTTCTGTACTGTAAACTGCCGACCAACGGCAAGCAACTACCAGCTTTCCCACTTGAGGTCGTGCCGGGGATCAGAGGTGGGAGGCGACAGTGTTACCACTTTGCCACCGTGGCCCCCTCAAATTGAGCCAAGAAAGGTGATGAGTTGACCCAAAAAACTAGGCTAGCAAACTGATATGTGTCAGGCTGAGACTGATCCATCCCCCTCCATAATAATCTGTGGAAAGGCCGGTCTCCTTCATCCATGAGTATTTGCATGTACATTTCAGAAATGTCTCCTGCCAGAGCTATCAGTTTGTGTCTAAAACGCAGAACAACGTCAAAGAGGCTGGAGTGGGCCTTGGTGGATGGTTTCATTCAGCGATAGATTTCCATAGTATTTGTCCTTTGTTGATGCATCGAATACTATTCTTGTTTTGGTTATGTCTCTCCATTTTCACCACTGGAAAATATGGAATATAGTGACAGCCTTCCTCAGGCTCTGTCTTGTGGTCTAATTTTGTGATATAACCCTTTTCTAAATATTTGTCTATTGTCTCGGTATACATCTTCATAACCCCCGGCAACTTATTTTCAGTGTTCTCTAGTCTCCATTTTGCAAGATGATAATTGTTTGAGAGCTTCTCCTGGTTATCATCCTTCCTCGGAATTTTTACCCTATATTTGCCATTTTCCAGAGTCAGTGTATTTTCTACCCTTTTCATGATGACAGCCTCTTCAGGTTTCATTGGTTTGACACCACACTCATTCACCTCTTCCATCTGCCAGAATTTTTGAGTCAGATTTTCAAGCTTGTTATCAGTAAAGTAAGTCCTGGCAAAGTGTGTGCTCCGGGTCACACTGTTCCCTCCAATACATGTCCAACCAAGTGGTGTAAGTTTGGCAAATGGCTGACCGGTGTAGCGTCAGATTTTACACCCCACATAAAATGCATGGGGGTGTAATATATGGCAAGTTCACTTGCCATATTTTACACCTGCTGCCATATTCTACACCCCTTTGCCATATTTTACACCCCTTTGTGGATTTTTTTTACAGTTGCTATATTTATGAAAAAAATGAAGTTCAACAAAAAATTAAGCATTAAAACTCAAAGACAATAATTCCTTTGCTTACAAATTGTTAAACATTTTAAAAATATTTGCTGGCCCATCTAAATAATAATAGATCTACATTTTTAAAATATTTGATGGCACATCTAATTAATAATAGCTAATTATTATCCAGTGACTTTTCAGTTAATTCACAAATGTCTAAGATTAATAAACCGAATGAAATAAAATATATATAGTGGTAATACAGTGGGACAAAATCATTTCTATATATTTTCCTTTGATATGAGAGGCCAAACCATTGTTGTTGATTTGTATTCATTAGGCTAGTCCCTAATTGGCATTATCCCTATTGTTGTCTCAAGTCAAAACAGCCCTTTGATTAGAATCTTACCAATAGATGTGCAACCATGTGCAAGGCTTTAAGCTAACTGTGGCTTCTCACCTGGGATTAGTGAGTGATTAGTCAATTAGATAACCTATGCATTGTCTCTTTTGGTTGGATTTATATCACATAATGAACTAAATGGGTCCATTGACCAACTTAGCTGTGGCTTATCATCTAGAAACTAGAAATTAGATGGGATTTCTTACTTGTCACCCTATTTGGATTTGGCTTCTTCTATGTCATTTTAATTTCATTTTAGCTGTGACTTGTCCTTAGTTAATTTACCAGGATTACCAGATGGGACATGAACAAGCAAAAATGACATGTACACAAATTAATTGAACTGTTGTAATATTTGAGTAATTTCCATGAATATTGAAATGTATTTTATGATATCTGAGCACATTGAATGTTACTGTATCTCACAGTATTTTATTAACAATGGTATTTTACAATTTTCTATGTAGTAATAATGGTATAATAAAATTCTTCAAGAATGCTTTTTACTCTAAATATAATATAAACCATACAAGCTTGCAGTCCCTGCCAGTGTGGTCCTCTCCAAGACATCTAAAGCACAGTCCATGTTGTTTTGCAGCATCCTATCTTTATTCAGGTCCAAAGACTTGAACTTTAAACAAGCCCATACCCCATGGGGCTCTCTACACACACCTTACAGATATGGGTTTCCTTGGCAAAGTATGATTTCACATTCCTTTGATTTCTTGTAGTTGAGAACTGCTTGTCTGGCTGATTATACTTTGACTAACCCAAGCCATGTCTGAGCTGCCACTGTTTGATATTCAGCCTCTTGTATTATAAAGTCTCTGAGCGTCAGAACTGTACCTAGTTTCTTGTGATCTGACAGCCACCTTTGGTATTGCGCCAGCAGTGGTTCATTCATCTTTTTCATAAGCTCACTATAAAGGTAGCCACCCCCTAGCTCATCTTCTTTTCCATTTTGCTTTAGATTCAAAGCAGCCAAGTCTAATACATCAGCAAATTTTTCCAGGTCTTTGAAATTTCCTTGTTGAATCGGTCTAATAGTGGAAAGTTCTTCAAGATGGAGTGCCATCTGACGTCTCTCACCCTCAAACTTTCGCTCTAGTCGTTCTTTTGCCACTTCATATGCTTCTGGTGAGTGCCCTAGGTTTTCTATTGCCTTAAGTGAATCCCCAGCAAGGCTTTGACGAAGTTGTAGCAATTTATATTCCACTGTAGCTGGTGCCTTGTCAATGTTGGCAGTGAAAGTAGCTTTGCAACTGTCATAGTTGCTTTTACTCCCACTAAAAACTGGAACGTTTACATGTGACAACTGCTTCCACATATCAATGGCAATTGGCTAAGGGGAGACCTGTAAACTTTGAATTTTGCTGTACTCTCCTTCAAATACTGTCATTTTGTCTATCAGGGCATCGACTTGGGCTTTATCCTTCATTTACATCAGTTTAATTAATTCACTCAATATGTCAATCACATTTTTGGGCAGGTCTTTTGTGACTTGATCAAGTCATCTGGTGAAGATTTACAGCCAATAGACTGTAAAAAGGAATTATTTTGCTTAGTGAAGCAAGTCTTTGCTTTAGCCTTTGATATTTTGAGCTTCTTGATGTCATCCTCTAATCTGACCACACTGTCTTCACTTAGCTCTTCAGCTGTTCCAGTATTCTCTGTGCCTGGCATTTTACCTTAGTTGAATGACACAACTACAGCACTCAGTTATATCCAAAATGTAGGTATGTTCTATTTGTGATAATATTCAATACTGTTCAATACTATTCAATAGCTATCAACACTATATAGGGGGCTTGGTGGTTTAGCGGTTAGAGTTCTTGCCTCCAACCTCTGAGGCCGCCGATTCGAATCTCGGGCCGGGCGCTTCATGTTGGAAAGTTGCTAGTTACTTGCCAATGCCCGGTGGTTTACAGTGCAGTATGCACTGGTTTCCTCCACCTGTAAAACTACCTGTCGCAATATGATCCTGATCTGACTGATTGACTAACAAATTAACTCACTAACTCTTTCTCGTTAACTCACTCTTCTTTCTCTTTCTAACCTTTTTCTTATTCTGTTCCTATATTATATATTAAACACTGGACATCAAAATTGATTAAAGTTATCTAGAATAAGAGTTGGCAACCATAACTATTGGCCAGAAAGCAGGTCACATGTGACCTGTAAGGTCATTGGCTGGGTCACTGACCACTCAGGGGACAGTGTGGGTTCACTGCCTACTGTGGTTATTTCACAAGAGCTCTGTTTGATGCCAGGTGTTTCTACCTAAATACATTTTAATGACAGCACTGGCTTATTTCGTGTAATTGACTTCTAGGGACAATAAACACATTTTATATACAAGCTGTTATATCTTTATATCAAAGATTTGATTAAACATGGATATAGATTCTAATTACAGAGAAGACACATTTATTGGAGTGGAACTATAAACATGGTTGCTTTGAAAAGTCTGTAAGAATTTTTTTTTATGAAGTTAAGACAAAAGGGGGCATTGTTCTTACAGATATGCATACTTCATTTATGAAACTGAATTGGTGTGTTTTTATGGCAACATTAGGAAATGCTCACTTAGAACATAATGGGCTGAAATTTACATATAAGGACTCAGCCTAATGTACAGAAAAATACAAAGTAGTTGAAGTACATAATTATATGAAAAGTAAATGAAAATATGAATGACACATGGTCAATACACAGAATTTATGAATATTTACAGTTAAGGGTGTTTTTTCTAATTTTTCACAGTATGATATTATGCTCTTGCACATTAATATAGGTGCAAAATCATATTCAACCTTATGGGCACCAAAAGTTGCAAACGTGTGTATTACATCAATTGGTGTAGTTTGTGCTTATTTAAATCCTGTGTGTATTAAGCAAATTGATGGATTGGTGTGTTGGTTTAGTCCTAACAAAATTGTAGGCAAGGAACCAAAACATGTGCATACATTGAATGTGTTCTGTAAGGTGCGTGCAAAAAAATGCTAGTTGACAAAATGCCGGTGGATGATATGCCGGTCAAATTGGTTAACACAATGCAGGTTGGTTTTGAGGCAGGTTGGATAATGGATCTATGAATGAAAAAGTTTGACATCAGCTTATTTTATTTTACTGGTAAAACACAAGATTTCTAGCACTGAATATATTTTATTTTACAAAACGTTTGCAGTGGGCGATAATGCACCACATTGAGATTGGCAACCGCGGACACACCTACAGCGAACTCGCTGTCTAAATTCCGAGACCGCGCATGCGCAGTCATACCATGTAAGGCAGGTCATCTCACATACAATACTACCAAAGCATCATGTGTGACTCAAAATCAATAACATTATGATCAAAGGTTAATTTATCCAAACTTTCATCAGTAATTTGGCTAACTGGGCAACATCTGAATCAGATTTGAATTAAAATGGCTCTACTGACAAGAATCTTAGTTTTGGAACTTGACTAGTAGTCAGGGGGCAAATGACCGACACTGAAAGGGTCACCAGCTTCACAGTCAAAACTTGTAATTTCTGACCTTGAAAGATGTAGCAGTGAACTCATTTGCAGTAAAATGTTAACACCAACTAATTTAAAACTTTTTCAATCAGTGTTTTCATCATGTTAATAAAAGTAATATTTTTTCGTTGCAACTGCAAAACAAGTGATTTTGTGTGACATACTTTGAGTGTCAAATAAAAGATGTTTTGCTTCCACTACAAAGTTCTTCCTTCTTGCATAACAAAACATTTCAGAAAAAAGTATTCAAATAAAAAGGAACATTCAGGAATGTAAGAAATAATCCTCTCCAAGCATTTGGCAGGCAATTTCTGCTTGTCTTAAAAACCAAGATGAAAGTCACAAGTTCCACATATGTGTTACACCCCCAGATTCCTAGCTAACAATGTATTCAAACCCTGGATTTCCAAGCTCAATGAAAACATGATATTCATATATCAGATAATGATATATCAAGGCAAATTATTAGCTATAGCACTGAATATATTTTATTTTACAAAACGTTTGCAGTGGGCGATAATGCACCACATTGACACTGGCAACCGCGGACACACCTACAGCGAACTCACTGTCCAAATTCCGAGACCGTGCATGCGCAGTCAAACCATGCAAGGCAGGTAATCTCACATACAATACTGATCTTTGTGGTACCAAAGCATCATGTGTCATTTAAAATCAATAACATCATGACCAAAGGCCTATTTATCCAAACTTTCATTCAGTAATTTGGCTAACTATGCAACATCTGAATCAGAATTGAATTAAAATGGCTCTACTTACAAGAATCTTAGTTTTGGAACTTGACTAGTAGTCAGGAGGCAAATGACCGACACTGAAAGGGTCACCAGCTTCACAGTCAAAACTTGTAATTTCTGACCTTGAAATATGTAGCAGTGAACTCATTTGCAGTAAAATCTTAACACCAACCAATATAAAACTTTTTCAATCAGTGTTTTCATCATGTCAATAAAAGAAACATTTTTTCATTGCAAAACTGTGAAACAAGTGATTTTGTCTGACATACTTCGAGTGTCAAATAAAAGATGTTTTGCTTCCACTACAAGTTCTTCCTTCTTGTATAACAAAATTTTTCTGAAAAAAGTATTCAAATAAAAAGGAACATTCAGGAATGTAAGAAATAATCCTCTCCAAGCATTTGGCAGGCAGTTATTGCTTGTTTTAAAAACCAAGATGAAAGTCACAGGTTCCACATATGTGTTACACCCCCAGATTCCTAGCTAACAATGTCCTCAAACCCTGGATTTCCAAACTAAATGAAAACATGATATTCATATATCAGATAATGATATTTCAAGCCAAATTATCAGTTATAATATACACAAACCATTTATGCACTGGTAGTACCTGGATGTCCCCATAAACTGATTTTGATTTTTGTTGCCATGGTTGCTTAGCAACCAGCTTTTTCCTTAGCAACCATTCAAAATGACTAATTTTTAGCAATTTTTCAGGAAAAATTATATATATAAAGGATAACTTGATAATTAATTTTCAGAAAAAGGCAAACAAGAATAACCACAAATGTAGCTGCTTTAGTGGTTTCATTATATTAACAAATAAAGTAGTTTATTTATTTGGGGTTTTACATCGCTTTCAACACTGTACAGGTCATATCACGACGGGTAGTTGGAAGGGCAGAGGAAACCAGTACATACAGTTTGTTAGGCTTCTGTACTGTAAACTGCCGACCAACGGTAAGCAACTACCAGCTTTCCCACTTGAGGCTATGCCGGGAATCGAACCTCAGCCTCAGAGGTGGGAGGCGAGAGTGTTTCCACTCTGCCACCGGGGCCCCCAAATAAAGTAGTACTTTTTGTTCAAAACCTATCTGGTGATAGGTAAACATGAATTCCATTACTAACACAACAACAAAAAATTAAAGAATATTACCCTATTTCTTACTTATTCTGTTCAATCAGTGGTTTACCAGCCTAGACAACATGTTTAATGGATGTGCATGACTTGTACTACAAACAAAATGAACAATTTTTGCATCTGCGTAGCAACCACAAATTTTCCTCACTAACTCTGTCCAATAAAGGACTTACCATCAAATTTAAGAAATATATCTTATGAAAAAGTTTAATCTTTTCACTACCAATAAAGTCTATTAATTGTAATCCCAAGTGCAAAGTAACCACATATTTCCCTTAGCAACCACTGCAATTTAGCCAATAATAATAATTATTTATGTAATAAGAATTATAATAATAGAATATAAAATGATTTATGCCATTGACATTTGTACCTAAATCTAAGCCAGTGATACACTTCTTTTCAAGTCTATTTCAAACAAAACTTAGAATAATGTTTTCCAAGTGTTATTGTCAATTTGAGTTTGAAACTCTTCATTCCATTCTCTTTTCATGCTATGGTTATTTTGAGGATTGATCAGAAATACTGAATAAATTGATCTTACCCCCTTGTTATCTTTCAAAGTTGACCTCAAATTAAAAGGAACAAAGGGTCTTTCAAGGATAATGTTTTCAAATGTGAAACCATATTATATAAAAAAAAATGTTAATTTTAAATTTTGTGGTCAGCTAATTAAGATAATTGAACTGGCATGAAAACTTTTGACTAAATTCATCATAACTGGCTATCTTATTGTTGGATATAACATCCGAGACTGTGATAACTACTTTATAAAACGAGTCTGGAAAGTACAATGGTTGATCAGAAATTAATCGATTATACCATAATGGTGCTTTCTCTCACCAGATATGGCTCATAGCACACTCAAGCCTCTGTTAGCGCCTCAAATGCAGCTTTGGATTCTTCAGTGCTGCCTGCACTTGGTTCTTTTCTTCTTTCTCAATTCTCTGCTAAATGAACCCTGCAGCTCTTCCCAGCTGTTTACACTGGAGTGGCAATTCAGACATGCCTCTGTTGCTGCCACCGGCTCTTCGTCTTTCGGTGCAGACATTTCCCTTTGTTGTTGTAACTTGATCACATTTCTTTGAACTATTGATACAATACTATAAATGTGTTGGTCCATGCTAAATTTGCTCAATTGGTGACAGTTGAACAATCCAGGAGTGTGATCTTATCATAGCGTGTTTTTGCATAACAAGTTTGTAAATGAGAACGTTTTGCGGGAGGGTGGTTGATTTATACAGCTTGATTTCAAACCTCAGGGAAAGTCCTTAGTTCCAATGGCTGATTTGATTACGTGACTGCTTTATTTATTTTGTGGTTAGTCATATGATAGCAAGGCTTTATCTAGGTTTTATGTTATAGGATAAGATGATAAGAAGAAGATTTGGAGGGATCTATCCGCAGGATATGATTCCAAAAACTCTTTCTAAGGTTTCTGTAATCATTGTCAATCAAGGTACATCAGATCAGAGAGGTAGTCCTTGTGTTGTTCTACATTACATTCATGATAGTGTGGTAGAATATTTTAATTCTGTCAGGAAAAAAAACAAAATGTGTTGGACACAATTTATTAATATCTAGAGGTAAAACAAGTATGTACAATAACAAGAGGTTATAATCATACAATAGGTATACGTGTGGGTTATTTTGCTTATATAACCATTTTTACAGTTGAAGATTTGTTAGTTTCAAATATATACTTGAGCATTTTGGCGATTATCTCCTACAAAATGAGAAATTAGACCGTAGGTTTTTTCTTTAAAATTTTTATTTGGAATTAATGCTTTTAAAGATTTAAACAAGGGTCAGTAACCTTAATTTTATTATCAATATGTCTCATATGACTATGCTTAGTACTGTCCATTAACACAGATACATAATGACTGTATCAATGAAAAACTTAAAAGTAAGTAGCTGGTTGAAATTCAACAATTTGATAGATTATATTAGCCACCTCACACAGGTTTGCAAGATAATATCTAAAGAGGAGATGCCAGTAAGATCTTTCTCGCTTAAAGTCCACTCATCAAAAGCTTTTATGATCAAATTTTATACCCTTTTCATTACAATATTCAAGCATATGTGAGCTGATACCCTCCATTTTAATGTTACATGTACAAAAAGGTGGAGATTCATTGTAATGACCTTCAAATAATTCCTTGACTTGCATGTCAACTTCTAGAGCACCAAATATTTTGTTAGATTTATTATCTCTCAATATTTTATCTGTAGATAAAGCCCCCTTGTTCTTACGATAGTAGGTGGGGAGATATTTTTCATTGATCTAAGTTTATTGGGTTTAATTTTGGTTATGAATTTGCATTTCTGTACAGAAATATATTTATATCCTGTGTTATATGAGAAATTGCTTTCTTCTTTCGTCTTTCTGTTGAACCTTTTTCAGTTTATTTAAGATTTGGATTTAATTTTATGAACAATATGACAGTTAAATTTGTAGTAGTGAAAATAATCCATTATTTCAAAGACTTACTTTTTTCAGCACAAAATCCATCCATTAAATAATTTGCAATTCTCATTTCTCTCTGGTTATTTAATTTATGAAGTATTTTAATGTTGTGCTTCATTTCATAGTCCAACCAGACAAATGAATCAATGTATCTTTCAGAAACATCAGGTCTGATATTATTCTAACAAATCTTCCAACAAATACCTGGAGCATCAGCCATTACAATCATATCTTACTTCAGCTTGACATGCATTCCCAGTAATATTTTTCATATTTGTATAAACCAGATGCATCCAGGGGGTAATTTGGTTTAGCATTCACTTTGCCGTCACCACATGTAGAGAGATTTTCAATTTTCACGCTTGCTGGGATTGAAATTAGCCTGTTTCTGTAAAACAAGATGGCCGCCCTAGGCATTTCATTCAAAATTATCTACTTTTTCTACTGGCTGGTTCTGGGAACTAGAAGGTTGAATCTCTTCATAGGTGATATGTGTGACAGATATACATGTCCTCTACTAGCAGACGTGAAGTTGAAGCTGTTCATTCAAGGTCATCCACAGAATGCCAAAATACCCAACATAGCAGATTTTAAAAGTGCCTATATTTTAAATGCCTAGAATGGAGCTCATGAAGCAGACTTGTAAACAAAGTAATAGAAGTTATATAAATGTAACGGACTAGATTCAAGTACAATATAATTATAATTGTAAAATATTGCTAAATTTCAGCCGAAATATAGTAATATTAAAAGGACTGTAGCTGCTGATGAATAGTGTATTTTTATTGTCATATTGTCAACAACTAATTACCACAGTGAAAGATTAAAGTATATTTCTTGCTGAGTAATATAGCTTTATTGTGTTTCCAATAATTTAAACTGTGTCATTAATCCAGTTAGCCAAGGTAAAAGACCCTTATTATCTTTACTACCTGGATAAATGACACAGTTTAAATCATTAGAAAGACAGTAATATTACTCAGTAAAATTCAAACTTGAAGTTTGACGTAAAAAGTTGTTGATAAGGTGAATGGTTTTTGATATTACAAATACAGTAATAATGCAGTTGGTTTTTTTCCACAATACATTGCATAAATACTTAGGTTAGTATTATGGTTTTTGCATGGTGTCCCTGAAAAAGGGTTATCGGATTTATTGTGTTAGATTTATCAATTTTGGTGTGTAAATTGTACACTTTTTAGAAGGGACACTTACAGGGTTTGTTGTTAGAGTAGTCTTATTGCAGATGCTTATTCAACATTTGCCATTGATTGAATTTCATTATTTATCATTGTTTTAATTAATTTTTATTAGGTGCTACACATTTTATTGGGTTCAGGAAAAAAAGATACAGGCAGAAGGGCCGAGTGGGGTTTGGTGGCAGTATCGCTTTACACAGAGTCTTGATTTCAAATGTGCAGTACCAAGATGTGAGGTCTATTTCCAGAATAACAAAGGACAAGGTTGTGAAGTAAATTTTAAATACAACTTTAACAGCCTCACAGAACTGTGTGAGTGGGTCATTATTGTATCTGTTGACGAAAGTAGGAGACCCAGCGGTCATGTGGTACAGATAGAGTGATTTGGAGCAAATTTTGGACCATTTGGGCACAATAAACCATGGATATAATGCCTCTGAAAAACCTATAATTTTCAGAATTTTCACTGTCATATTGAATTTTGGCAGAAACAAAAATGTCTTATTTCAGAATGGCTGAATATTTTGTTCATTTGATTATCAGAGTGGTTATTACACGATGGCGGTGAATGCAAAACAGGAAAATACTGTTGGGTGGGATGCAAGCAAACCACCGTGGTGTACGCAAGCACTGCATTCTACCTTGGGTACACCACCGTGGTGTATGCAAGCACTGAATTCTACCTTGCGTACACCACCGTGGTGTAACTATCCAGTGCCTTTTATTATACTAGGTCTCATCTGGGTGTGCACTGCACTGAAATGACACTATTCCAGTTGATATGGTGATGATAGCATGTGTATGTAGTTCTAATTTCTTAAATATTTGAAGCATAGCGACATTCACCAACCCTGTGGGCATTGTTTCTGTGATGGTGTTGCAAGTGTAATAGAAAGTTATAGATTCTGGAGTTATAGTAATAGAAAATTTGCAAATTTAATAGCAATTTAAAAGTTTGGCAAATTTTCAAATTCAATAGTAACAGCAATTTATTGCCAATTTTCTAATTATCATATTTTGGGGTCATACATATAAAAAATTACTTTTACTGGTGTAACCTAGGCTAACCTTTTGTTACAGTACTTGTAAATCCTCAGTGTTTGGAAGGTGTTGTTTCATTTATTGTTATAGTGTTTTATGTATTGCCTAGTACCATGGAACTAGATATATTTTACAGGTAGTTAGAAGAATAGAAGAAACCATTACATATGTTTGGTAAAGGTTTAATACTGTAAAGTACCAACAGATGGCAAGCAACTATCAGCTTTCCCACTCGAGGTTGGTCAGGGTTTCTTATTGCAATGTCAGACATATTACCACTGCATCACAATGGCTCCTGGTGTATTTTTTCATCTGTTCATTTAAATGTATGAGGCTAAAGCTAGTCTCCCGGTGCACAGAATTAATGCCATGTTCATGTACTTCTTAACATGTTTCTGTAGAAATCAACAGGAGGGAGAAGTACTTCTTTGAGGCCTGTTCACACCGTTCAGTGCTATCGCATCAACTTGTATTTGAATTTTGCTCCACGAGCTGCCCCATAAATGACGTTGTATGTTGGTAGTGCATATTTAAAACAAGCCGCCCTGTATAACTGTACCTCCCTTGCCTGTACATTTTAGAGACGTGTGACAGGTTGTGGCAGGATTGTACGGCTAACTTTTGTATTACTGTGGTACAACATTTGAATATGTGTACTTTAAAATACTAGCAATTTCATTTTGGACTATAAAAAAATACCTTTTTAAGAACATAATTGACAGAGGAAAATTGCACTTGTGGCCACTTGTTGCAATTGATACATTCAATACTTTCAGCATGATATCTCTTTGGAGATACAGTTACAGTGACAGAGGTCACATGGATACGTAACACTGTATACTTGTTTGAACAAAGGACCAGCAGATGTGGTTGGTTGTCGAGTTCTAGTTTCATGTTAAAATAAATCTTAAGTATAGAAATATAGCATGAAAAAGCCATCTAAAACATTTTCTTCTGTTTATTTAAAATGAATGGGGAAGTTGATGCAAAAGCATTAATGTTGATGCAGAATTTTAGATGGTTTAAAAATCGCTCTGAGCCAGTCAGAATGACGGACACATCTGTGTCATGGTAGAATTGTAGTAGTTTTTGTTTGTTTCCTTAAAAAAATGAAATCCCAACTATTCCCATTTTGGTTTGAATTTGGGAAAAGTACTTGTGGTTTTGATTCAGATAAGTTAAACCATCTATATTTGTCAGATATAGCAAATTGTCTACATTTGGTGATTGATCTCTTATTGAAAAAGGGCTTTTGATTTGCCATAAAATATCACCATGGGAAGAATATTTCATTGCAAGATCTGGAAATGCAGTTAAAAATGGTTCATTTTGATAAACTATCAAACCTGTATCTTTAAAATTGGCAGGGGCCACAGTGGCAGAGTGGTAACAGTCTCGTCTCCTACCTCTGAGATCGGAGTTCAGTTCCCGACCCTACCTCAAGTGGAAAAGCTGGTCGTTGTTTGCCATTGGTCAGCAGTTTACAGTGCAGAACCTTGACTATGTACTGGTTTCCTTTGCCCATAAAATCGCGTCGCGTTATGACCTATACAATGTGTTAAAAGCAGCGTTAAAACCCAAATAAATCAAATTGAAATTAAATCTTCAAAACTGGCCTGCTTGTGTTCTTTTGCTGATATCTTTTCTGAGTTTCTGGTTTGCATGATATTCCATGAAGGTATGGATATATAACTCGTAAATCTGCAGACCAAATTTGTTGGACTTGCGTTTAATTTTTTTCAGGCTGTGCACAAGGATGTGTAAACACGTATATTACTAGAAGTCACATAGACAGAAATTGTTCCAAGGTAGCAACAGCTATAGCATTGACATCATTGTCTGTGAGAGACACAGCCATGAGCAGTCTTTCAGGTATATCCATAGCACCTGACAGTTCTATTTCAGTTAGAAGGTCTGGGTATTTAGCTGTTACAGTTGATGGAAAGCACTTTTTGTCTATAAGCTGTTTAAAACAACACTCTGGCAAATATGGTCTCATATGGTCTCATAATACCTGCGGCCTTCAATGTCTGCACAGTATCTTTGTTGTGAGGCACTCAGTGGAGAAAATCACTGTGCACAGGCTGTAACATAAAAAATAGATGTGTTTAAGAATTCACTGGTTCAAAACTCTTGGATTATAACAATGCCTGGTGGTGTTTTCAGAGCAATGCTCACATATAGTAAAGAATGAGAAGGCAATTTACTACCTGACAGGTGAGATTTTACCTCTAAGCACCCACCACTCTGGTTGTTAAAACTTGCCTTTTGACCCCTCCCCCCGATATTTAAGGCCATCATATTAAATTTTCATTATCTGGTTAACACCAAACCAACCAGAAATATCTTTGGATAAGTGATTTTTTTACCTTCTCACCTTGGTCTGTTTTTATCTTGGGTACATTCCATGTACTTGATGTGGTGGTACAGGTTGGTTTGGTTAGACCTGTCCTAACATCATATTCCACCCTGCACAAGACTCCAGCAACATGGTTACATGAACCATGTAATTTGGAATAAAATATATAAAGATTATTGTACTTCATTCTTTGGTGCATTGATCAGTATGTTGACCCTTATACAGACAAAACCATTTGGAAAGATTTTGTAGCTCTCACCATAAAAAGTACAATAACTTACTACCCCATTTATTGTTTATATTTGAGTAATATTAGCATTTAACACCAAAAATTAATTACGGTAGAGCCCTTATTTGTAAAACTAAAAGAACACCTTCCTATTACTTTATATAATATTAAACGTTCACCTCATGAATCTTCAAGGGGCCACGGTGGCAGAGTGGTAACACTCTCGCCTCCCACCTCTGAGGCCGGGGTTCGATCCCCAGCACGGCCTCAAGTGGGAAAGCTGGTAGTTGCTTGCCGTTGGTCGGCAGTTTACAGTACAGAAGTGACGTAAAACCCCAAATAAATAAATAAATCACGAATCTTCTATTATCCAAATCACTTATCAGCCAATTATGATTAACAAATAATACAGGTTATACTGAGAAAAGAACAAGATGTTAACTAAATACTAAAAATTAGGCAAAAAATAAAATATTGTAAACAATACCCTACTGGACAGTGCAGTAAGCTCTGATGATTTCTCCCTCACATGTGGTATTCTTATTCACACATACCCAAACTCCATGTGGTTTGGAAGACAATGTATTTGAGGGTGTCACTTTTGTACTGAGCAGACACAGCTCACTCATTTGAGTTATTGGGTGGTAATGAAGATGACTGACCCATCCACAAGAAAAATACCTTTTACATGTTGAGCTTTTGAAAAAAACCACAGACCCCAATACTGATAGCTATCACAAATAATAGTTATCATTCAGTGGGTCAATATTATCTTGACAAAGAAGATATAATTTATAAAATGGTGTCAGCAGTTTCATTAATTGTATCCCCATGAAGCCTCTGGTGGACACTAAGATTTACGCTTGGCCCATTTAACCTAATATAAGGAAGTTGAAATATTTCAAGACATCTATTTACAAATCATGCTGTCATCAGCTGTACCCATTGTTGGTTTGCCTCTCACTGATTGAAATACTTTCAGGGCACAAGGCCCCTACATTCTAAAATAGTCCAATGTCACTCTCTCCAGCATAGTGACATCTCTTGGAAATGCAGATGCCATTTACATTGCTGTGAAATTACATTGAAATTTTCAGGAGGGTTGTACGATTTATGTTTCTATCACATGCAAATACTGGGAACAAGTGCAGTCAGAGAGTGCATATCTCTCCAAGGCCCAATTATATTATTTCTTATAAATTTCGATAGCAAGAGACTTATATTGATGATAACATATGGCAACTTGTGATTAATACAACATGAGGACATAGGAAATAGGACAATGGCTTGGCCTGTTTATAATTGGGGAAAGATTATTCCACTTATGGTATTAGAGGGAGGTGGGATGGCTTCTTTCAGCTTTCTAATTAAGCGTCCCTGAAAAGGGCGCTTATTTGTTTTCGCGTGAGTATCCTCGCCGCCGCCGCATTATGGTCTCTCTTGAATATCTCCCTTATTATTGGAAGCTTTTTAACCATATTTGGTAGTTATATACCTTAGGCGTGGGAAAATTTTTCCAAATGCTTAAATTTGACCTTTGATCTTTATCAAGGTCACATGATCAAAAAATAGTTTTTTGGGTACATCCACCCGTCATCAAGGCTCAGCAAAATCTATTGTCCGCAGAGGCTTGTAATTATACACACATGGTCATACTATCAAAAACGCAAGCTGATTAGATTTTGGGAGCGATCCGATGAAAAATGATTGATTGTGATTTTCTCACACCTACCAACCAGAAAGCTTAAAATTCATATGACCCCCCCCCCCCCCCTATTATCTTCATAAGTATTGCATTTAGAGCCATAGAATGTATTGGGAGGTAGTAGGAAACCATATCAAACTGGGGTCGTAAAATAGCGAATTTTGACAGTTTTCCTTATATCTCCTTTATTATTGGTTTTAGAGCTTTAGAATGTATTAAGAGATATTGGGAAACTATTTGTGAAGAGTCTATATAGCTGGTCAGATTTACCCCGTGACCCCGCCTTATGGGTTAAACTGGGGTCCTAAAATAGCCGATTTTGTGTTTTTGCCTTATATCTCCTTTATTCTTGCTTTTAGAGCTTTAGAATATATTAAGAGGTATTGGGAAACCATATGTGAAGAGTCTATATAGCTAGTCAGATTTACCCCTGACCCCCATTATGGGTCAAACTGGGGTCATAAAATAGCCGATTTTGTGTTTTTGTCTTATATCTCCTTTATTCTTGCTTTTAGAGCTTTAGAATATATTAAGAGGTATTGGGACACCATATGTGAAGAGTCTATATAGCCGGTCAAATTTACCCCCTGACCCCTACTTATGGGTCAAACTGGGGTCATAAAATAGCCGATTTTGTGTTTTGCCTTATATTTCCTTTATTCTTGCTTTTAGAGCTTTAGAATGTATTAAAAGGTATTGGGAAACCATGTGTAAAGAGTCTAGATAGCTGATCAGATTTACCCCCGACCCCTTATGGGTCAAACTGGGGTCATAAAATAGCCGATTTTGTGTTTTTGCCTTATATCTCCTTTATTCTTGCTTTTAAAGCTTTAGAATGTATTCAGAGGTATTGGGAAACCATATGTGTAAGTCGAGATAGCCGGTCAGATTTAACCCCTGACCCCTACTTATGGGTCAAACTGGGGTCATAAAATAGCTGATTTTGTGTTTTTGCCTTATATCTCCTTTATTCTTGCTTTTAGAGCTTTAGAATGTATTAAAAGGTATTGGGAAACCATATGTGAAGAGTCAAGATAGCCGGTCAGATTTACCCCTGACCCTCCCGTATGGGTCAAACTGGGGTCATAAAATAGCTGATTCTGTGTTTTTGTCTTATATTTACTTTATTATTGCCGTAGAGCTTTACAATGTATTAAGAGGTATTGGGAAGCCTTTTGTGAAGAGTCTAGATAGCCGGCCACGTTTACCCCCTGACCCCCCCCCCCCCCCCCCCCCCCCCCCCCTATGGGTCAAACTGGGGTCATAAAATAGCCGATTTTGTGTTTTTGCCTCATATGTCCTTTGCATTTTTGCTTCTACAGCTTTAGAATGTATTAACAGGTAGTTGGAATTTCTGGAGAGTCTAGGTAGCTGATCAAATTAGTCGTCTGACCCCCTCTTATGAGTCAAACTGGGGTCATAAAATATCACTTTTTCTGTCTTTGCCTCATATCTTCTTTATTATTGGTTTTACAGCTTTACAAGTTTTAAGAGGTAGTGGGAAACCATATATGGAGAGTCTTAAGAGCTGGTCACAGTGGGATCATAGAATGCAATTTCTACTTTAATATTTCAACATTAATGATGTCATTATCTTAATGTTATTTTCATATCTTCATGCAAAGGGTGTAACTTTTTGAAATTACATTCCTGACTTATACATACTATTAAAGCAGGCAAAATACATTCCTATTTTGTTGTCATCATCTAAAATTATGATATGCATCAAATTGTGCTTGTCTTATTGTAAAAAACTGGGTCCAAATATTTACAAACTTATTTTGGTGCAGCAGTTTGATAATGACACATTTATAAATTCTCATTTTCAGCTCATTATCACTTCTTCTGACTTCCATTCTTCTGCAGTAAACTAATAACTCAGCAATGCAAACATATTCTTTACTATGTCTCTTATTTATACATAACATCTACATATCACTGACACTTTCAACAGAGCATATATAAAGATAACATCTTAACTACTTATATGAGCATTTCTTCATGTATAGACTACAACAGGGGGAGGGGTGATGTGGGGAGACACACATTAACTTGATTTTATCCCTCGTCAGTATACCCAATGGACTAATTCTCTGGGGATTCATCAAAGACTGGCAATTATATATGTTACAGTGAATATGTGTAATCAGGGAATCAGGGAATATGCATATTCCCTGAAAATTTCAGGGAATACACGTGTTCCCTGGTTTTACTGACCAGGGAATACGCGTATTCCCTGAATTGAAAATGTTGGAAGGGAAAGTCAAAGATATCTTAAACTATTTATTGTCTTGTTAAAATTACACAAACACATGTAAAGTAAGGCAGGGACAGCTAACACATAACTTGTTGAAGCAACTACAAAAAATAATTATCTGCAATAACTAAACATAGACCTGACAAAATAATACAACTGTTACATAAAGTATTAAAGTAAACATTACAATCATATTTGAAATATTTTGTTATATTCTTATTACTTGTTTGGACATGACAGACTGGCATGACATCTGCTATTGCATTTAATTTTGGCCTTAAAGCATTTGCACCTGTTTGTTTTACACTGATTTGCACTGCAGTTGCATTTCTGAAACCCCTGGCCACCACTTCTAGAACTCTCAATAGCTGCCTCCCTGACTGATACCTCTCTTTCTCTATTGATATCACTGTCTTTAACAAGATCCTGGCTACAAACTTCAAATTGAGACCTTGAAAAATGTCCATTCAGTACTCCTGCCAGACTTGTAATCTATTACAGCCAATCTATTACTATTACTATTACATTTGAAAATATTCAATCTATTACTATTACATTTTAAAATTTTAAATCTATTACTATTACTTTGGCATCTATTACTTCTATTACATTCTATTACAATTTGGCGCAAACTTGAGAGGTAATTTTAACACAGAAATAAAACTGACAGGATACTTTGTACATCTAATTTTTATTGAAAATGTTTCAGATTATGCCATACAAGGATAAAATATCACAAATATATCACTTGGTATATTTACAATTAAATTAATCGTAAATTAATAGATCCCATATTTATTCTATTTAAGAATGACCTGACTACTTGGAGAATTTATGAGAATTCTATACAAAGCCACTTAAGTGTTCTAAATTTTGTAATGAGAGGTATATTTCTGTCAAATTCTGTGAAAAGCTTTTTAAATGCTGAAAAATATGTTATCAGTAAATATTATCTGGAGAATATACACTGTTGTCAAACAATTCTCATAATTCTCATATTTATTCACTTTATGATGAGTTGTTAGATTTGAAAAAAGCTCTTATTATTATGATAAATACTTGATCAGCAGTGTTTGCAAAAGAAAACACTGCATTCAAAGAACCCCTTTCTTTCAAATTCTTTGCTTGCAGAGCCCACCTCAAAATGATTCAAAAATGACATTTATGTTTGAAAATAATAACTCCGGTAATTTAATGTAAATTAGTGAAACAGCTAACACATGCCACAATGCTGCCCTTATTTTACACAATAGTGACCTGTGTGATTGCCTTTCATGTGTCACAGTTTCTCCTTACTCAGGAACATTAATTAATCCCTCCAAAGGTTAAATTGGCCTCTTTAATCCTTTAATAATACCACCTCAAAGACAGTTGTTTTAGAACACTCAATCAAAGATTGACAATTAAAGGTCCCTTGATATTTCAAAGTTATTTATTTCAATGTGTGTGTTTTATTTAGTATTCTTTGTTGAATATCAATATATTACATATTGATTATTTGAAAAGTTTATGTATGAAAGTTTAAAATGAATTTGACTTATGAGTGCTACAAAATTAAAGAAGTTTGAAGTTTATTTAAAGTGATGATTTTATGACAGTTAATTCATTATTGTATCAAAGTCCATTTAAAGTATTCATTTATGTGAAAACTAATTCATTAAAGTCCATGTTAAGTGATCACTTTTTCTACAATCTCCTGATGAAAAATAGCAAAGGGTAAATTGTAATAGAAAAATAATAGAAAGTAATAGATGTAATAGATAGAATTTCAATCTATTACTATTACATTTGAAAAGTTTCAATCTATTACTATTACTATTACATCAAAGTTGACTCCAATCTATTACTTTTCTATTACTTCTATTACTTTGTTTACAAGTCTGACTCCTGCCCTAACTGCGATTTTGTACAATTCCCTTTCTTGGTCTTTTTCCACAATTTTGCCCATCAGATTTCTGGGGTCTCCTCTGCCACGGTCAACACTGGGAATTGGTATAGTTACAGTATTACCAATGTCTGCTGGAACTAAAGCCAAGCGTCTCCTTTTGGTCAATCTGTCAGCTTGGTTTGATTGACAGCACTTGGCTGCCACCCGATGATGCAAGATGTGTGCCTGTCTCTCCTGTATGTTCACCACCTGTGGGGTAAGGACTGGAGGTTCATGAGGAGTAGAACTGCATGTGGTCTCAAGGGGTTGTTGTTCTGGGTGTACTGGTGTCAAAGAAGGTGCTTCTACAGCATCAGTGGGAGTTAATTCTTCTGTATCTGATGCTGGCACTTCCAAATCACTGGTTACATCTTCTAGTGGTTCAGAGTTTACAGAGGACTGGATGGATAATAGATCATCTTCTGACTGGAGTCGCTCAACTACTTCACTGGGCAGTGAACTGGATACCAAACCATTCCTAACCTCTGTCCCAAACATTGCTTCATATGGCGATCGTTGAATACCTGCATGAAAAGCTGAATTCTTGTGAAATTGAACAAATTTTATTCCCACTGTCCAGTCTCTTGTATTATTGTCACCTAACCATGCTGAAAGCATATCTTTAATATCCCCGTTGGCACGCTCAACAGATCCTTGACTCTGAGGATGTCGCGGCTTACCATGGATAATCTTTAAGTCTGGCCAAATGATTTTCAATTCTTCAATAATGGATGATGTAAATTCTGCTCCATTATCTGATTGCAAGATCATTGGAGCACCTATCAGAAGGAAGATATCCACAAGCTGATAAGCCACTTCTGAAGCACGCTTTGATGTAAGGGCCCTCAAGACACAGAATTTGGTGAGGTGGTCCTGGTACACTAAAATCCATTTTGATTTGTTGGCCTCCATAGACTGCATGTCTATTAAATCAACGTGCCCCCGACTGTTAAACTCAGATGTAATGATAGGTTGAACAACAACTCCAGTGGCCATAGGTCTTTTCTTCTTCCTTTGACACTCAAGACAGAAAGATTTGAATGTCTCAATTGCCCAGGTGGTGATGTTGGCATACTTTGGGAACAAGCTCTTTACCATGCGGTCACGACCACCATGGCCTGTGGAAATGTGTGCCCTTTTTATGATGTCAAAAGTCTCTTCAATGGTAAATAGTAGAATAGTAGACTTTGTTCTCTTCTGGATCCTTGCGTTTCCTGATGAGTTTCTCAACATCACCACATTGAAGAACTTCATATCTAGAAAAAAATGTAACTTTAGTATTCTTGCCTCAACTCCAGATACAAAATGAGGAACTGAATAGATAAGTGGACTACTTTCCAGAATTTTTCAATGAAACAATTGAATTAATCATTAATTAAGATTGTCATTTGCAAAATAATGTGAACATTTTCAGGAAAACCTGCTTAAACAGCTTGTATATTATTAATTTTTCACAAAAATTCAATACAGCTTTGTAGTCTCATGCAGTAATTACACCTGTCCTAGAACCTTTATAATCTCAAAACATGATTGGATAACATAACAGTTATTAATTAAAAACATAAAAAAATACTTACTTTGCCAAAAGGTAGTATTCATGTCTTGTTTTCAAGTTTGTCTGTTGACTGACAGCCTTGACTTCCTCAACTAACTGATAATACTCATCCTTTGGAATAAAATTCTTCTTAGTTGTATCCACCGGATGCCGCCGCCGCAGTGTGTAGAGAGATTTCACCGTTACCGCTCTAACGAAAAAAGTATTATAGCTAGCCTTCTCAAATTTGCAGGATATATTCATAGCCATATAATCTTGCCTGGGAATATTTTTGGCCTCATTTTGAAAAACAAGATGGCCGCCACGGGCGTTTTTCGACTTTAAACAAGGACTTTTGGTGGCCCTCTAGAGCAAAGGGTATTATAGGTAGAGATCTCAAATTCGCAGGATATGTTCCTCATTATGAAACCTTGACTGGGAATATTTTTGGCCTCATTTTGAAAAACAACATGGCCGCCACAGGCGTTTCTTTGTAGTCATGAAAAGTGCTTATATCTCCCTTATTATTGGTCCTAGAGGTTTGGGATGGTAAACCAACCTATAGGATATCATGGGCTGGGAATCTTTTGGTGTGGTCGGATTTGACCTTGGACCCCTCCTTCAAGGTCAAATGAGGATAATCAAACTTAAAAGTGCTTATAGCTCGCTTATTATTGGTCCTAGAGGTTTGGGATGGCAAACCAACCTATAGGAAATCATGGGCTGGGAATCTTTTGGTGTGGTCGGATTTGACCTTGGACCCCTCCTTCAAGGTCAAATGAGGATAATCAAACTTAAAAGTGCTTATAACTCGCTTATTATTGGTCCTAGAGGTTTCGAATGGTAAACCAACCTATAGGAAATCATGGGCTGGGATTCTTTTGGTATGGTCAGATTTAACCTTAGGACCTTAACCTTGGACCTCGCCTTCAAGGTCAAACGAGCATAGCCAAACTTAAAAGTGCTTATAACTCGCTTATTATTGGTCCTAGAGGTTTGGGATGGTAAACCAACCTATAGGAAATCATGGGCTGGGAATCTTTTGGTGTGGTCGGATTTGACCTTGGACCCCTCCTTCAAGGTCAAACGAGCATAGCCAAACTTAAAAGTGCTTATAACTCGCTTATTATTGGTCCTCGAGGTTTGGGATGGCAAACCAACCTATAGGATATCATGGGCTGGGAATCTTTTGGTGTGGTCGGATTTGACCTTGGACCCCTCCTTCAAGGTCAAATGAGGATAATCAAACTTAAAAGTGCTTATAGCTCGCTTATTATTGGTCCTAGAGGTTTGGGATGGCAAACCAACCTATAGGAAATCATGGGCTGGGAATCTTTTGGTGTGGTCGGATTTGACCTTGGACCCCTCCTTCAAGGTCAAATGAGGATAATCAAACTTAAAAGTGCTTATAACTCGCTTATTATTGGTCCTAGAGGTTTCGAATGGTAAACCAACCTATAGGAAATCATGGGCTGGGATTCTTTTGGTATGGTCAGATTTAACCTTAGGACCTTAACCTTGGACCTCGCCTTCAAGGTCAAACGAGCATAGCCAAACTTAAAAGTGCTTATAACTCGCTTATTATTGGTCCTAGAGGTTTGGGATGGTAAACCAACCTATAGGAAATCATGGGCTGGGAATCTTTTGGTGTGGTCGGATTTGACCTTGGACCCCTCCTTCAAGGTCAAACGAGCATAGCCAAACTTAAAAGTGCTTATAACTCGCTTATTATTGGTCGTAGAGGTTTGGGATGGTAAACCAACCTATAGGAAATCATGGGCTGGGAATCTTTTGGTGTGGTCGGATTTGACCTTGGACCCCTCCTTCAAGGTCAAACGAGCATAGCCAAACTTAAAAGTGCTTATAACTCGCTTGTTATTGGTCGGAGAGGTTTGGGATGGTAAACCAACCTATTGGAAATCATGGGCTAGGAATCTTTTGGTGTGGTCGGATTTGACCTTGGACCCCTCCTTCAAGGTCAAACGAGCATAGCCAAACTTAAAAGTGCTTATAACTCGCTTATTATTGGTCCTAGAGGTTTGGGATGGTAAACCAACCTATAGGAAATCATGGGCTGGGAATCTTTTGGTGTGGTCAGATTTGACCTTGGACCCCTGCTTCAAGGTCAAACGAGCATAGCCAAACTTTAAAGTGTTTATAACTCGCTTATTATTGGTCCTAGAGGTTTGGGATGGTAAACCAACCTATTGGAAATCATGGGCTAGGAATCTTTTGGTGTGGTCGGATTTGACCTTGGACCCCTCCTTCAAGGTCAAACGAGCATAGCCAAACTTAAAAGTGCTTATAACTCGCTTATTATTGGTTGTAGAGGTTTGGGATGGTAAACCAACCTATTGGAAATCATGGGCCGGGAATCTTTTGGTGTGGTCGGATTTGACCTTGGACCCCTCCTTCAAGGTCAAACGGGGATAGCCAAACTTAAAAGTGCTTATGACTCGCTTATTATTGGTCCTAGAGGTTTGGGATGGTAAACCAACCTATAGGAAATCATGGGCCGGGAATCTTTTGGTGTGGTCGGATTTGACCTTGGACCTCTCCTTCAAGATCAAACGAGCATAGCCAAACTTAAAAGTGCTTATAACTCGCTTATTATTGGTCCTAGAGGTTTAGGATGGTAAACCAATCTATTGGAAATCATGGGCTGGGAATCTTTTGGTGTGGGCGGATTTGACCTTGGACCCCTCCTTCAAGGTCAAACGAGGATAGCCAAACTTAAAAGTGCTTATAACTCTCTTATTATTGGTCCTAGAGGTTTGGGATGGCAAACCATCCTATAGGAAATCATGGGCTGGGAATCTTTTGGTGTGGTCGGATTTGACCTTGGACCCCTCCTTCAAGGTCAAACGAGGATAATCAAACTTAAATGTGCTTATAACTCGCTTATGATTGGTCCTAGAGGTTTGGAATGGTAAACCAACCTATAGGAAATCATGGGCTGGGAATCTTTTGGTGTGGTCAGATTTAACCTTGGACCCCTCCTTCAAGGTCAAACGAGGATAGCCAAACTTAAAAGTGCTTATAACTCGCTTATTATTGGTCCTAGAGGTTTAGGATGGTAAACCAACATACAGGAAATCATGGGCTGGGAGTCTTTTGGTGTGGTTGGATTTGGCGTTGGACTCCTCCTTCAAGGTTAAATGAGGATAGCCAAACTTAAAAGTGCTTATAACTCGCTTATTATTGGTCCTAGAGGTTTAGGATGGTAAACCAACCTATTGGAAATCATGGCCTGGGAATCTTTTGGTGTGGTCGGATTTGACCTTGGACCCCTCCTTCAAGGTCAAATGAGGATAGCCAAACTTAAAAGTGCTTATAACTCGCTTATTATTGGTCCTAGAGGTTTGGGATGGTAAACCAACCTATAGGAAATCATGGGCTGCGAATCTTTTGGTGTGGTCGGATTTGACCTTGGACCCCTTCTTCAAGGTCAAACGAGCATAGTCAAACTTAAAAGTGCTTATAACTCGCTTATTATTGGTCGTAGAGGTTTGGGATGGTAAACCAACCTATAGGAAATCATGGGCTGGGAATCTTTTGGTGTGGTCGGATTTGACCTTGGACCCCTCCTTCAAGGTCAAACGAGGATAGTCAAACTTAAAAGTGCTTATAACTCGCTTATTATTGGTCCTAGAGGTTTGGGATGGTAAACCAACCTATAGGAAATCATGGGCTGGGAGTCTTTTGGTGTGGTTGGATTTGGCGTTGGACTCCTCCTTCAAGGTTAAATGAGGATAGCCAAACTTAAAAGTGCTTATAACTCGCTTATTATTGGTCCTAGAGGTTTGGGATGGTAAACCAACCTATTGGAAATCATGGCCTGGGAATCTTTTGGTGTGGTCGGATTTGACCTTGGACCCCTCCTTCAAGGTCAAATGAGGATAGCCAAACTTAAAAGTGCTTATAACTCGCTTATTATTGGTCCTAGAGGTTTGGGATGGTAAACCAACCTATAGGAAATCATGGGCTGGGAATCTTTTGGTGTGGTCGGATTTGACCTTGGATCCCTCCTTCAAGGTCAAACGAGCATAGTCAAACTTAAAAGTGCTTATAACTCGCTTATTATTGGTCGTAGAGGTTTGGGATGGTAAACCAACCTATAGGAAATCATGGGCTGGGAATCTTTTGGTGTGGTCAGATTTGACCTTGGACCCCTCCTTCAAGGTCAAACGAGGATAGTCAAACTTAAAAGTGCTTATAACTCGCTTATTATTGGTCCTAGAGGTTTGGGATGGCAAACCAACCTATAGGAAATCATGGGCTGGGAATCTTTTGGTGTGGTCGGATTTGACCTTGGACCTCTCCTTCAAGGTCAAATGAGGATAGTCAAACTTAAAAGTGCTTATAACTCGCTTATTATTGGTCCTAGAGGTTTGGAATGGTAAACCAATCTATTGGAAATCATGGGCTGGGAATCTTTTGGTGTGGGCGGATTTGACCTTGGACCCCTCCTTCAAGGTCAAACGAGGATAGCCAAACTTAAAAGTGCTTATAACTCGCTTATTATTGGTCCTAGAGGTTTGGGATGGTAAACCAACCTATAGGAAATCATGGGCTGGGAATCTTTTGGTGTGGTCAGATTTAACCTTGGACCCCTCCTTCTAGGTCAACCGAGGATAGCCAAACTTAAAAGTGCTTATAACTCGCTTATTATTGGTCCTAGAGGTTTAGGATGGTAAACCAACCTATTGGAAATCATGGCCTGGGAATCTTTTGGTGTGGTCGGATTTGACCTTGGACCCCTCCTTCAAGGTCAAATTATGATAGCCAAACTTAAAAGTGCTTATAACTCGCTTATTATTGGTCATAGAGGTTTAGGATGGTAAACCAACCTACAGGAAATCATGGGCTGGGAGTCTTTTGGTGTGGTTGGATTTGGCGTTGGACTCCTCCTTCAAGCTTGAATGAGGATAGCCAAACTTAAAAGTGCTTATAACTCGCTTATTATTGGTCCTAGAGGTTTGAGATGGTAAACCAACCTATAGGAAATCATGGGCTGGGAGTCTTTTGGTGTGGTCAGATTTGACCATGGACCCCTCCTTCAAGGTCAAACGAGCACAGCCAAACTTAAATGTGCTTATAGCGCGCTTATTATTGGTCCTAGAGGTTTAGGATGGTAAACCAACCTATAGGAAATCATGGGCTGGGAATCTTTTGGTGTGATCGGATTTGACCTTTGGCCCCTCTTTCAAGGTCAAATGAGGATTGCCAAAATTAGTATTTATATCTTGCTTATTCGTATTCCTAGAGTTTTGCAGTGTCACACCAACCTATAGGAAATCATGGGCTAAGAATCTTTTGATATGGTCAGATTTCACCTTGGGCTTCTCCTTCAAGGTTAAGCGATGTTGGAATGGCTTTGGTGAGTTTTCTTCTGGTGGATACAATTTGCATCGATTCTCCGATGCGATAGGTCTATATTTTTTGTATTTATCAATCAGTTCTCTTTTAAATTTGTCTTCAGCTCGAGTATCCATTATACTGTACTACTGTAATGATTATCCAAAACCATAATGATAATGACTGAGAGAGTGCAGTTTATATACTTGTGACAGCAAACAAGATTGCAATTGATTCTAAAACCAAAGCTTTTAGAAGGTTTCCAGTTATTGTGTACTCTGTTTGAAAATTTTGATTGATGTTTGTTTTCAATAGATTACAAAAAGAAGCACTGTAAATGGAATAAAATCTCCAAAAGGGAAGCCATTGCAATTAACTGCACCCACTGGACTTCAGGTGTTTTTCTTTTAAGGCCAAAGTGTTAATTGTACATCCTCACTTAATCTATCCTTTGAAATAACTGTACTTGTTATCATCTCTCTGATCTTTCCCCCAAAAGAAGCCATCCATCACTCTGTGATCAAACACATAATTAAGATTACAGTAACATTTCAATAGCTATTGTGAATTTGATTTTAAAGGAAGCCATGCCAATGGCAACTAAATTTGTAAAAACTGAATGAAAAAGTGTTTTAGCTTGAAACAACCTACTTTTTAAAACATTATAAAAATTGTATGAAACTAGATTGAAGTTTGTATCATTTAGTAACAGGATCATTATGTTACATAAAATCTCACTAATTGAAAAACACCCAGTTGTGAAGTACATAAACAAATAACTGAAATCAAATTTAATAGTTAAAAAAATACATGCAGAGCACAAATAAAAACACGAAAAGACCAATCACAATATTTCATAGTTTTGTCCTTAAACAAAGCATCATATTATTTATCATTGCCTTTTTGTAAACTAATAACAAGAGATATATATACAAAAGTGGGACACTAAGTTGTCAGATGTATATATCAAGGAGTTAGCTTATGGAATAGAATAGAATATCTTTTATTACAGTCTCCTGTTTGCATATAATACTATAGTGTACAACAAATAACAATGAAGTAAAATTGATCGTAGCAAACCCAGCCTGATGTAGGCTTATAAGACACTACAAATCAAAATAATTATTATATTAACAAGATGTGAAGATTTGAAACATTCAACAAGTTTATGCATTAGTAATTAAATCATATCAAAAACAGAATAATAATGAACTATATATTATAAATTAAACAGGTAGCATTTTCTCAAATGCCATGCTTTTTCTACATAATTCGCCAAAGAGTATATTTTTTTAGTTGACATGATTTTTATAAACAAGTCTTCAATTGAAAGTGATGTACTTAACAATGCTAAATCTGATAATAATTTACTTCTTAGAGTGGAGAAAAGGGGACACTGACATATAAAATGTTTTTCATCTTCCACTGAAGAATTGCATAATTCACACAGTCTATTTTCTAGTGGAATGCTACGGAATCGGCCAGTTTCAACTGCTAAACACAATGTACCTGATCTTATTTTAGCCATAAGTGACCTTTGAGTTCGACTTAAATTTGCTGTTACATACTTTTCAGTTTTGACATTGGATTTGTAGAGTTTAAAAGATCTTAGTTATTTTGTATTTCATTCTGAAAATGTTCATTCATTTTTTCAAAAAATATTTCTGAAGCGTAACTGAGGTTTATTGTTTCACGATTTACGAGAGTATGCTCCTTATTCAAAGTGCGTAGAATTTCTTTGAGATCACTACACCAGTTCCCATTGTTTTCTAATAAGAGATCCATTTCAAAAGCTTGCCTTGTGAGCCTATCTGTGGGCATAGTAACAAGGCGATTATATAACCGCAGTACACTCATATAGTGTACATATTTCATGTCAAGCCATCCAGTATCTGCCAGTAAACCTAGGGGAGGTGTTTTGGTATGCACACCAAGAAAGTATCTCATTGCTCGATATTGAAGCTTTTGATTAGGCAAGTGTTTTTTAAAACCCCATACTCCAGATCCATATGTACAAACAGGGATGACTCCTGATTCAAAGAGCTTTGTGAAACATCTGTAACCAATTTGTTTATATTGTTTGAATTTCGCAATAACACACCCCAGTGCGCGGTTTCCCGCATCGACCAGTTCAGTAACAGCAGTTTTAAATGTCAAATTTTCATCAAAGGTAATGCCCAGGTATTTATATATTTTTGTATAATCTATCTCTGTAGAACCTATCTTAAATTTGTATGGGGATTATTTAGTTCTGGTTTTCCTAAAATGCATGATCTTTGTTTTGGATTGGTTAATTGTTAACTGCCACTTTGTGCACCATGTTGCAACTTTATCTAGAAGTTCCTGCATAATTTGTTCACTTTCAGCAATAATAACAATATCATCAGCATACAATAGTGCATTAATTTTATATGTACCAACTTTTATACCATGGCCTGTACAGTTAAGCTCTCACACTAGATCATTTATAAAGAGACCAAATAATGCTGGAGATAAATTATCTCCTTGTTTTACGCCATTAAGTACCTGAAACCAATTTGTAAATGATTTGTTTAACTGAATGCAAGATTGTGTATTATGATACATAACTTTAATTGCCTGATATATTTTACCTGTTATACAGAAGGAGCCTATAGAACAACAAGTTTCGATCCACCCAGTCAAATGCCTTTTGCATGTCAATGAAACAAGCAAAAGTATTTTTAGATAGATTTAGACAATTTTTAATAATTGTGGACAGGGTAAAAACGTGATCCTCACAACCTCTGCCTTTTCTGAAACCATTTTGTTCTTCTGCAATGATCCCAATTAAATCAGTATAGGTATTTATTCTGTTTTTAAGTACACCTGAATACACCTTGCTCACACATGATGTCAAACTAATACCTCTGTAATTAAGAGGGACATTTGGATCTTTTCCTGCTGATTTAGGTATCGGGACTATGACATACTTTAACCACATAGAAGGTATTTTACCATAATCAAAACATTTATTAAATAATATTTTCAAAAGTGAGTGACATTGACTAAACATTAAAAGTTCATTTTGTATTCCATCTAGATCTGATGCTTTTTTAGATTTTAGACCTTTAATAACAGTCCTAATTTCTGTTTCAGTAATTTCTTGATTTAAGAGATCATTATTTTCATTATGCTCTTCATACATTTGCTGTGTTTCAAGTAAATGCTTATGGGCAAGCATATTAGAGTAATCAGATGTATGTTCAGAATCTAGTTTTGTATATAATTTTTCAAATTCATTTTTCCATTTTTCTCTAACATACTCAATGTTATCTGTTAATTCATTCAATTCTGAGAGGTAAACGGTTTTGTTTTGGTGGACCAAGAGATTTGATCTTATTCCAGAAATCTTTAGGGTTTTTCAAAGTCAGTGTTTCAAGGTCAGATATAAAATCTTTGTTATAGGAACGCTCAGTTCGTCTTAACGATTTATTGAATTTTTGACGTTTACCATAAAAGGTTTGTTTCAATGAATTTTTAGGAATTCTAGATCCATGACATTTGATAAATTCAGTTTCTGCCTGCTTCATATCCCTCCATAATAAGCTTAGCTCACTATTCCAATAGGGCTTATGAAATTTCAACCTTTTCTTAGTTACTTTCTTTGAATTAAAACATGTAAAATGCCTATCTACTTCAGTAAGCAATGCTTTACATAGGGTATTGTACGTGACATCAATATCAGCTTGCATATTTTTCAACTCTTCCAGTTTTTGGATACTTTCAAGCAGGGACTGCTGCCATTCTGGAGTATTCATAAATGATTCTGGTACATTGTCAAAAATATATTTCTTTTTTGATACAGGTTGATCATTGATTAAAGGATTATCTGATAATCCATTACCATAATCATTTACAGAGTTAATACATGTGATTTGAGAAATATCGTTTTCTGAGTAACAGTTTGCATATTGATATTCCAGACTAACAACAGAATGGTCAGGTTGCTTATTAGAACTTGACAGAAGACTAGCGAGGTTATCCTTATCAATGATCTCAGATATCAAGGTTACAGAACATTTACAGCAGTACATCAAACAATCATGTGGTATTAAAATATAATCAACTACCGCTGTACCTTTTGCTGGTGATGTAAAATTGTCTAAATGTGGAGTGACACGACCGTTAGCAACACAAAATTTTACTTCTTTTAAGAAGTCAATTAAATTGTCACCATAAGAGTTTTTCACACTATCAATTATTTTACGCTTAGCAATATTATCAAACAATGCAACATCTAAATCTTTGCCAATTCTGGCATTCAGATCCCCACATATTATCACAGTGTTTGTTGTACTATATAAATATATCTGAGAAATAAGGTGGCCAAAAAAGATTGTTGGATCAGCCCAAGGTGACCCTTCAGGCGGCAAATAACAAGCATATACAATAAAACAGAATGCACTATTTTTTCTTTGAAAAAGTAAACCCAGTATTCCTTCTACACTTTTGTCAATTATTTCAATTTTAAATGACTTCAATAAAGAATTCTTTACCAAAATACCAACTTCACCTGATCCTTTTCTAGCTTTATCATGCTTACCTTTCCTATTATATCCATACCATACGTAATTTTCTACATGCAATTGTTGATTATTTAACAAGTGGGTTTCTGTTAAACAAAAAATGTCTTGATCTAAACTCTTGACTATACTTTCTCTCAATAAACGGTTATTATTAGTCCATCCATTAACATTCAAAGTACTGATCTGTAGCTTTTTAGAATTGTCCAACAGCTGGGGAATGTCCTAAGCATGTAACGGTATGTTGCTTGCTTGTGACATCGGTGGAAATTCTTTTTGGCTGAACAGATCAAACGCATCACTACCTGCAACAACAGTTGTGGTGGCATCCATTGTTAAGGGGTTGTGTTGCGACTGGTTAGTTTGTAGTTGTTTCTTGCTAGTTCCATCATCTCTAATGATGACTCTGCCATTTCCTGCTACCCAATAATTTTTCCCATTTGGGAAATGCTTAGTGTAATACTGTAATGATGACCCATTACACATATTCACTGGCTTTAGTTTAGTGAATATGTGAAACTATTTCTTGGCAAACCAGGGAATACGCGTATTCCCTGGTTACACATATTCACTGTAACATATATAAATAGAAATGAGCATTATTCATAAGATATAAATAGGCTTGTGGGAACATTGACCATTTATTTACTCATTAAGCGTCCCTGATAGGGCGCTTATTTGTTTTCGCCTCAGTTTCCTCGCCGCCGCCGCATTATGGTCTCCCTTGAATATCTCCCTTGTTATTAGAAGGTTTCAAACCATATTTGGCAGTTATGTACCTTAGGCGTGGGAAAATTTTTCTGCATGCTTAAATTTGACCTTTATGAAGGTCACATGATCAAAAACTATTTTTTGAAGTACACACCCCCCCCCCCCCCCCCCCGTCGTCACAGTTCAGGGAAAACTACTTGCTACAGAGCCTTATAATTTGACACACCTGTTCATACTATCGAAAACGCGAGCTGATTAGATTTTGGGAGCAATCCCTTGAAAAATGTCTCATTTATGAGTGATTTTCTGACACCTTCCAATCTGAAAGCCTTAAATTTAGGCCAACCCCCCCTATTATCTTCTTAAGTATTGCATTTAGAGCTATAAAATGTACTGGGAGGTAATAGGAAACCATATGTGGAGAGTCTAAATAGCCGGTCAGTTTTACCCCACGCCCCCCACTTATGGGTCAAACTGGGGTCATAAAATAGCTGATTTTGAGTTTTTGCCTTATATCTCCTGTATTGTTGCTTTTATAGCTTCAGAATGTATTAAGAGGTATTGGGAAAGCATATATGGAGAGTCTAAATAGCCGGTCAGTTTTACCCCCCGACCCCCACTTATGGGTCAAACTGGGGTCATAAAATAGCCGATTTTGAGTTTTTGCCTTATATCTCCTTTATTGTTGCTTTTATAGCTTCAGAATATATTAAGAGGTATTGGGAATGCATATGTGGAGAGTCTAAATAGCCAGTCAGTTTTACCCCCCGACCCACCCACCCCACCCCCCCTTATGGGTCAAACTGGGGTCATAAAATAGCCGATTTTGAGTTTTTGCCTTATATCTCCTTTATTGTTGCCTTTATAGCTTCAGAATATATTAAGAGGTATTGGGAAAGCATATATGGAGAGTCTAAATAGGCGGTCAGTTTTATCCCCCAACCCCCCTTATGGGTCAAACTGGGGTCATAAAATAGTTGCTTTGGAGTTTTGCCTTATATCTCCTTTATTGTTGCTTTTATACCTTCAAAATGTATTAAGAGGTATTGGGAAAGCATATGTGGAGAGTCTGAATAGCCGGTCAGTTTTACCCCCCGACCCCCCCCCCCCCCTTATGGGTCAAACTGGGGTCATAAAATAGCTGATTTTGAGGTTTTGCTTTATATCTCCTTTATTGTTGCTTTTATAGCGTCAGAATATATTAAGAGGTATTGAGAAAGAATATGTGGAGAGTCTAAACAGCCGGTCAATTTTACCCCCCCCCCCCTGTATGGGCCAAACTGGTGTCATAAATAGCTGCTTTGGAGTTTTTGCCTTATATCTCCTTTATCATTGCTTTTATAGCTTTAGAATGTATTAAGAAGTATTGGGAAAGCATATGTGGAGAGTCTAAATAGCCGGTCAGTTTTACCCCCCGACCCTCTCTTATGGGCCAAACTGGGGTCATAAATAGCTGCTTTGGAGTTTTTGCCTTTTATCTCCTTTATTGTTGCTTTTATAGCTTTAGAATGTATTAAGAGGTATTGGGAAAGCATACGGTGCAGCTTTGTGCATTCTTAGCTTTACAGCATGCTTATTAAAGCCACAAAGCATTTTAAACTTTAAGGGACGCTTCGCTTTTGTTAGCAAAAGCATTCCTCTAGTTATGCTTATATGTAGCAACCTATCTGCAAAATTATCCATTTGATACAATGGACAAGGAAATTGTTACTTTCACTAAATGGACAACCAACCTGTCCATTTTATGAAATTGGAAAAATAGCTGTCCATTTTGTCAATAGACAAGAAATCTATCAACTTTTTTTATGAAGTGGACAAGTAAATGTACCAAATTTTAACTTTCATACACAGTGAAAATACCTGTTTTTTACATTTTATTGAACCCTAAGGCTGCAACAGATTTCGAATGGAAGTTTAGCTTAACATCTACTTAGGTGATATACAGCTAAAAGTGTTATTCTTTTTACATTTTATTAAGACACAATCTGAGTTAGGCTGAGATACAACAGAGATATAAAGGTATATGTATATTGAAAGGACTGAACATAATTCATAATTTTTGCAAATTTCATGAAATGGATAGTTGACTTTCCATTTCCTGAAATGGACAATTTCATAGATGGGTCACAACATATACATATCCTTGTAGAATTGGGTGTTCTGTGTATTTCAGCAAGTGTATGCATTGAAAGGAATGGTGTGGAGCTTAAATTGAACATAGCGATGGAACAGAAGTGTTTGGCTGGATTAGATTGGGACAATCTATTTCTGGAAACAGAAGATCGATTTCCGAAAAAAACCTGTTTTGAATCTAATACACAGAAACACCCAAGATGGCACATCAAGCTTTGAAAATACTTCTCGTACAAGAAATGTTAGAAGAAAAGTCAAGTAATAGACAAGTAAAAATCAATCAGTGCTGTTACGCCTTGAGTATGCAATCATCTTTTATGGACTGAATTTCACCACATTGTTGAATTTTCTTGACACACAGGTGCATACATTTAACATGATTTTATTTGGAGATACAGTTGTGTCACTATGTAAACTCACATCCAGGTGTCATACAGATACATTGACAAAGCTGCACTGAATCAGGCATTTCAGGTTGTGGTGGTTTTCGCGGGTAGTGCATTCATTGCAGATCTGTATTAGGTGTTCTCACCCCCACCTCTAAGGTCCTCTGTTGAATATTAGGTCAGAATTTGTGTGGAGAATTTTGTAGTAATATGCTGATATACCTTTGTTTTCAGTGCATAATTCCTTGAACAACATAGATGGATGGTCTCTTACACCCGTTTAAATATGAAGTGGCTGCTGAACAGTAATTAGAAGTTCTCCAAACTGAGAGGCTATTGATCCATGGACTGTTTTACAGTTCAATAATGCTATTTAAACTGTGATTTCTACAATATTTATTACATATAAAATACTCCCAACATCGAAGAAACCCTGTATATAGAATGATAGCCTTGCCACAGCTGTTAATATGTATAGTATAGACACAAGTGTTTGATTACACTACAATTATTTTTATAATGTTCTCGTATATTTATTCAGCTTCTAGCTGAGGAGGATTACACTAGAAAGGTCCCTGATACATTGTGCATTATTGCAAAAATACATCACATTTGCATTATGAATTAGACAGCCTTGAAGGCCAGGCTGAAAAGAACGACAGCATAACACAACCAACACAGGTCCCCTCTCACTCACTCAAAAGAGGTGGAGTAAGAGTAGTACACTTAACCATACACCCACACAGAAAGCTCAAACATTAAGATAATACTGATACCCCTTTTCTAATCCATTCTGTGCATACTGACAGGCAATCTTTTCTTATCCTTTCTTTTTACACAATTTCAGAGATAAGTCACGCCAGAGAATACAGATTATTGTGAGATTGTTGTCCCAACCTACCTCCCAGATGAATTTAAAATGTTCTTCTGAGTGCACCGAGAAACTGTGCAAAGTATATATGAACACATATGTGATGCAGATAATGAGCAGCATGTTATGGATGAGCTGTTCGACAGAGTGTGTTCAGGTGGAAAACCTTGTGTACCTCTTCAATCAAAGCTGTTAATCTTACTGTGGTATGTAGCAAGTCAAGACAAGTACTCCTTTGTAGCAGATAGATTTGGCACTTCTGAGTTTACTGTATGCAACATTGTTTGAAAATTAGCAAAGTTTATCACAGAATACCTTCTGCCAAAACTTATAGTTCGGCCCAGTAATAATGCAATGTTGGAAATCAGTCAAATGTATGAGGATTCTAAAAACTTTATTATTACAACAGGAAAGATTTCTTCGCTGTAGTGCTGCAAGGTGTGGCCAGAGAAGATCTTCGCTTCTCTGATGTGTTTTGTGGCTTTCCTCAGATCAGTTGCATTGTAGAACGAGCTTTTGGTCTGCTTAAGGGTAGATTCATGTGTCTGAGTGAGTCGGTCATATCTCTTGAATTGGCATGAACCTGATGAAATAAGTCTCACAAGCGAAAAAAGATTGTCCTCAGGGTTGATGAAAACAATACCCAGACAGCCATTTACAGGTGTGGGTCAAAATTTACTGTTTGGTCACAGGTATGAAAGGTGGCTGTCAAAGTGGCTGCGTAACCATAACAAATCCCAAGTATCCCCAACAAATAGGCAGAGAAATATATGTACTAGTTGAACCAAAAACTCTTTATTTTATTGACAAAATGACTTTATTAAACATCCCACACACAACAGAAGTCTTCTGTCCAGTTTATCAGCGGTTTGCTTTTAAGTTATGACCAAGTAATTCGATAAAAAATTACACTAAGACTTCTAATTATGGAAACAAAACACTATCCGACTTTAGTGTTCTTTAATTACTCTTGTATCATTTTGCCAATTGAGCATTGCTTTTATTTTGAGTAACAAATTAACAATGTAAAGTATATTTAAGGGAAAATGTGGGATATGGGCAAATATATGCACATTCCATTATAGTGGTACACTATAAATACTTCTAGGATACTTTTGCAAGTGTCTTGGTAATGCATCAATAATATCATGGTCAAATGTTACCTGTCCAAGTCTTTCCTTAACCAGCTTTGCCAAACAATTCTGATCATCTTCTGATCAAAGGCCAAAAATTTAGGACTGGGGCAACTGGCAATTATTCTCTGTCACTTTGCTACACTTATCTTCCCCAAGATTTACATTTGCATTCCAGTGATTCAACAGCAAGCTTTGATGCTAACCATATAGCCAAATCTAATTTATTGCCAAAATCCACTTGGATAAATTTCAACATTTAGACTGACTGAAGCTGTCTGTGTAAAACTGTTTCTCTGATGATGTCTAAAGATGACAGGTCTGTGTCGCTGAATTGCATAATTTTCAGACATTCCAATTTAGACATATGAGACATTGTACCTTTATATGAAATGCAGCTTGCTTCTATGCTTAAACCTTTCCTTTGACTGTAAGACAGATTGCTGAAGAATGAATTCACCATGCACAAATTGGTTTCATATGGTTTGTAAGACAAAACCATCACCAGACACTCTATAGGTAAATCTTGTAAGTTGGCAGCAAATAGACATGGAACAAAAATGTAATTGTCTAGCCAGAACTATCTTTAATACAAACAAACGATTGTATGATATGCTGATTGTAAAGATAAATATTTGGGCATTTACATGGCAAGGAAGAAAATAATGCCTAAGTTCCACTGATAAGCTTTGGGGATTGTTCAATTCATGTTAACAGTGCTTCAGTTTAGAAAATACAGTCCTCATTTATTCAGTGTTGAGGTACATACATGGGTTGATTTATTTTGTTTATTTGGAGTTTAACGTCGCTTTCAACACTGTACAGGTCATATCACGACGGGTAGTTGGAAGGGCAGAGGAAACCAGTACATAGAGTTCGCTAGGGTTGTGTACTGTAAACTGCCGACCAACGGCAAGCAACTACCAGCTTTCCCACTTACGGCCATGACGGGGATCGATCCCCGGCCGCAGAGGTGGGAGGCGAGAGTGTTACCACTCTGCCACCGTGGCCCCCCATACATGGGTTGAAAATAGAGCGTGTGTTTCAATCTTGACACTCGAATACCCTTAACAATGCTATTTACTTAAAGCCTCAAAGGACCCACACTTTTATTGTCAGCAAGCTTATTCGGAATAGTATTCAAAATGCTCATGTTATCTTTGTGTTATTTCTCTTCCGTTTTCATTTGCTTCTGCTGGCTTTCCTTGAGCAAACTCAGCACATCAGCAGGGGTTGTGTTATCTGTAACTTTCCTCTTTTTACCTGTTCTAACTTTGACATCTAGGCAACTCTCTTCTGCCTCTGTTGTGCTAGTCCCAGTCTCATTTTTCACAGCATGACATGTGGGCATATTTGGTCCCACCAAACTTGGTGGTTCAATATCGTGCTTCTTGGAAAGAATTGCATACATTTCATCAAAATATGCAAATGTTCTTTTTGTTATCAATATGGATTTTTGATTCCTTCCATTTCCCTGCTGTTTGGCCTACACCTACACTCTCATTTTGTCCCGAACAACTTTTTTTTCATCAGGAGATTTTCAAATTGATCTTGATTATCTTTGTACAGTGAAATCAGCAATAATGTTTCCTCATTCCCGCAAGTGGCTGTACTCTTGCATTCAATGTTGCCTGTGTGAGAAAAGAAAAAAATATTGGGAATGTCTGGACACCTTTATCATATGTGTGGAATTGGATCCTAAAATTGTTAAATGAGCACTACTGACCAGTTCAAGATTTTTTCAGATTAGAATAAAAAAAATGTTTTATACTTTCTATACTTTCATGTGTTTTACATTCCAAGCTACAACCAGGGTAATATTGGGAGAGGTCCACAGCTTTGCCATTAATGGGACCCACACAGAGGTGACAGCCTGTGATTAGATGCCAAATCTGCTAATCACTGAGGAACTGAGGGCCTGTGCTACTTTAAATTTCAACATACTCACAAATTGCTGGTGATACAAAAGTTTCACATAATATATAAAAAGGTAGCTCAATAACGTATTCATTAAAAAAGGAAGTAAACTAACAAAGGTCTATTCATAATAATGAAATATTGGAATTAATATAAACTGGACAAAACACTAAAATTCGGTGGCCAAAACTCACTAAAAAGGCAAACTTTAGTGATTTCCTGTGGATGGAGTTTCTAATACCCTGCAAGCCCAAAATTCACTTAAAATCACTCTACCTCACACTGTTTATAAGATAAACAAGATTGTATAATTTCTGAAACAACTTCAGATGGCCACCAAAACAAACATAATAAGTTGTCCACTTTTCATCGGTTAACTATCAAAATCTAATCATTTTAAGTTACTATGCATCACATCTGTCTGAGAAATTTTACTTAAAAATCACAAAACTTTCGAAGATATCATCTGGAGAAGCATGTCTTTTAAAAAAAAACATTTTGGTTTATTTGATTGTTCTAAATTGTTAAAACTTTCCCAAAGCATATCCCAAAATTTTCCCCTGTCCAGTCTATACACATGCCAAATTTGAAGGAATCCACCTATTAAATTAAAAGTCTTAAGCGTAATTGAAAAGGCATGTTGAGATAATTCTCCCTCCTATATACAAATAAAGTCAATAATTTGATGGCAGGAAAATCCAATAGCAAGATGACAGCATCAATCAGTAAACTAAAATTTATGAAGCTGTAAAATTTATTGATTGTATAATAGCTGTCAATGGAAATAGTAAAATTATGTAAAATTACAAAAATAATAAGTTGCAGCAATCCATGTAATTTTGTCGTAAGAGAAACATGTCTCATACCTGTTCTTGCATGTCAGTTGACAGTTTAGTTTTATATGAGCAATTTTTTTTAATAACTATTTTGTAACTGACCACCATCATTCAACACAATCTGGTACTCCTATCGTATTTTTCAATGTAACACTTTATACATACAACATAAATGACACAAACATAAGATATAACAAACTTACTTTGATGTGAACTGTTTGGGATCTAGACAACAAGTGCTGACAGGCGCAGGAATCTGTAGACACAAGTCACTGTGGCTGATTGACTCACTGTCTGCTTAAGGCGCGGCTCCACGTCCTCAAACCTAAAGGTTCGATCAGCGACAGTCACGACACCACACCCTATCTTCTTCTTGAAGGAAATGGCCCTCCACCTGTATAATCCACGTGGGTGCTTCCTTTGTTGGTCTAGAGTTGTCTGCCTGTAACTTTTCACTAAAACACCAAGTTGAATTTTCACAGTCAATGACACTTTAGTCACACATAATTGTTCACATCTATAACATGTTTAGGTATCCGACTGATAAGTACTAAGTCCCCTAAACAGAGACTAATCAATTACTGTAGGCTTTCCAGTACTGAGCTCTCAACATTCTTAACAAAGACTTAGTCACTTAAGTCTCCCAAGAGAAGACTTTTTAAGCTTTGTCTAAGACTGCCACTGCAAATCCATATACCGGGTACTAATATTCAGTATATATTGAAATAAAATCTGCTCTTAGAAACTTAATCCACTGAGCACAAAACAAAATAAATCAAATAAAATCTAATTCAACACAAAAATACCTTCAACCTGTAAGAATTTAACTAAAATAATGACTAAAACTTAATGTCACTACTTATGACACCAACAAACTACACTCATCAATTCATCAATTCCTTTAGTGTTGCACCATACCACATACTTTCTTCTCTTTTACTTCTTATTATTTCACCAACTGCTTCTTCATTGTCGAAGTTCGATGAACTACCTCAAGTTTAGGCTATAATAACTTAGTTCTGAGTGTGTTACCCTCAGAAGAGAGTAAAAGAGTAAAAAAAACATGAAAAACATGAAGTTTCTTTTTTTTCCATTACTACAAAGACAACACTTTGTTGTTAGTACTTGTCAACGAAATTCTGATTAATCTTCCACCATGATTTCCATATAACTACTTCTTATCCCAAACAACTATAACAGGTTAACTACTTGAAAATAATTTCCCCAATATGATTTTCATTTCTGCCATGCATTCAAATCAACTGCCTATTCTGTAAATGTTTAATGAAATTTGCACAGTACAATTCTAGTCTCCGAGACAGAGACTATTTTATGTATTTATTCCTGACACAAAAAATTAACGTCCGCTAATCTCCTAAGCAGAGATTAGATATTGTAAAAATCCCTGGCGTTTTGCGCCATGTACTTCATAATTGTCAAAGTATTCTGTCCTACGATTTCGGATATTTTCTGGGCAACGTTCACAATAGACCACGGAGAGTTCTGTGGCTCTCCCACAGCTCTGTTGGGCAAAAACGGACAATCTGACTCCAAGAAAATATTTGAGAGTGAAATTCTTTTCACAACATTCGGACACTCCACATGGTGAGTACCCCACATAATCTTGGGCGAAAATCAAAATTACATTCCTGGAAATACTTTCTGCCAGGCCTCAAAGACTTGTAGTCCAGCTGTAAAACAATGCAGGTACACCGGATGAGTTGGTAACAGCTCCGACTCAAGTATCTTGAGGCAATTAAAGTATGCTGTTGACGAACCCAGGTTGTCACGGCAGTGAGCGACAACTGGAAATCCACCAAATTTCGCCATGCAAACCAACTGTTTCAACAGTACGTAGATACTAGTGATCTCAGCGGGTATCCGGATATCCGGGTACCCGAACCCTGAATATTTACCCGAATCTGAAATCACATACCCGAGTACCTGAAACTACTGTCAATATCGCCCACTTTGGCTGACGAGTACACATATATCTGGACTTCATAAATTCACCTAAAAATTTATTTATTCAATTAAAATGCACGACAGTAATGTTTTCTCACCCTTCTACACCATTTAAAATATTTAATTTGTCTTTTATTTTGGGTATTAATGCATTGTTAAATGCCGATACCCTTTGAAAATCGTCAGTATATTAACTCAGTTATGTAATTCCGAGTATATGAAACGTTGTATATATTGCCTATATAGTGATATGCACACCTTAAATAAATTAAAAGAAGGATATTTTCTATTTTCAAACAGTATTTTATAATTTAGAATCAATAAAGTTCACTTACCTGCCTGGACAAAAAATAAAGTTTCAATTCCGAAACTACATTCGAGTAACAGTAAATGCTTTTACTGATAGGTCATGTGACTCTACTTTTATGGACACTGCAATAAACAACCGTGTTTTGAATGTACAGAAATCTTTTCTTGGTTAACATTTCTTCTGTGTGGTACTGTTTTGAATACAAAAAGGGTGGCCAACGAGAAATAAAGCAAATGGTTGGATTCCATTATTTGTGTAAGTTTTAAGTTTGTAAATGTGGAGATTTTTGTAGAATCACCTATTATCGCCCATCGGCGCGAGTACCCGGGTACCCGCCCGCTGAAATCATTACCTACCCGGTCCACCAAAAGGAATACTTTTAGAACACTAGTAGATACCAATGCTGCAATGTTTATATTTTGGTGCACTTTCAACCCATAGTTATATATTGTCTTTCTTAAACCTTGTACCTCCAATCCCATCTTGCCCTGCAAGAATTCATGCAGATGGCAATGCCAGTCTATTACGTCCCCATACAAGATGCCGGATAACGGAACCTGTTGCTCAATAGGGGTCAGGGCTGTGGTATCCTGATGACCCAGATAATGCATTAGGCCTGCAATTAGTCTCCAGTGGATGAGACTACCTACTGAGTTTGGGGGTGATACCGTTGGAAGAAAATTGGCTCTTCTCCCATTTATGTGTCGCTCAAAAAGCTGCATGTTCTCTTGGTCTGCTGCCGACAGGGCCTTGGTCGATTCGGCGGCGGGATATAACTTCTTCTCTGTGATGATTCTCAAGAGCTCCTGAAATGAGTGCACTCCAAGTTCCTTTCCGAGCAGTTTCAGAAACTGCTTGGCTTTCTCCAGATCCAAGCATTGGCGGCTTACACTCCATGGAATATGAGTCCTCGCTACGTATTCATGAAGCTTCTTCGTGGTTACGCTGCAAGCTTCAAAGATGCATCGTTTTCTTGATGTCACATTCTTTTTCATAGCCGAGTACACCAAAGGAAGGACTGGCTCTTCCCATTCAACTTCCTGTATCCACTTATCATACAAAGCTTTTGACGTGTCAGTTTCAGTCCAAGTCTCATCTGTGGCAGACTTGGTTTGAAATTTTACAGAAGGCTGCTCCTGCTCACTCCAGGTATCATCTGTAGGCACAATATGGCAGCCGCTCCTAACTCTTCCACTTCAAAAACAGACGATGGCTTTTCCAATGCTTTCAATACTGGCTCCACAAACATGGGTGCCTTTGGAATGTCAGTGAAATCTCGCCGGATGGTCAGCTGTGATCCTGTTCCAGGGGTTAGCATTCGCCTTATCAATTCAGAATCCTTTGGCTTCTCCTCTTCCAGGACGGCTATGCTCCCTAGGGATGCTGGTACTGGACAATCCAGGATCATCAAAGATCCATTGGAAGACTTCATTGCCTCCTCCACATTTGGGGATGCCAGAGGGGTAGACATGCGTGGCTGAGTCATTGGAGTCTCCACAAACAGAGACTCTGTAGAAACAAGGGTTCCTGTAGCAACAGCAGGACGACTCTTCTCCATTCTCTGAAGTTGGCTCATACAATTCACCAACAGACTCTGATGTGTCAAGGGTGGAATTCGGTTCACCGGATCCGCCATTACCCTGAATATCTCCACTGCAGAGATATGAGGATGGCCAGCTTTAAGCATAGCAAACACCTGTTCTTCTGCTACTGGTAATTCCATTGTTAATTCCGCTCAAGTGAAGAAATACCAGAATTTAAACTTTGACACTGGATAGCTTGAATTACTAGAACTCAAAGGGAACAAGGCAAACTTGACAAGTGGCGCATACTGAAAAAGGAAACAAAGAAGTCTTTAAGTTTACGTTCAGCCCAAATACTTTTTTGAAGTTATTTGTAATTCCGTATTAGTAGTAAACATACACTTAACTATGCATTAACTACAATCAAATGAAGTAATCCTTCAAATGTGCAGGCTTTTTCATAACTCTCCCAGTCCTACTAGGCTGAGTTGCAGGCTGGAGAGCTAATTCTACAGTTTCTTGATTTGAAAATAAGGGTTCTGAGTTTGACTCAAGTAAGTCAGCAAGAATTGTTTCTGAACATTGAGTTAAGTTAGTATCAGAAGTCTCCTGATAAGCAGAGGCTTGTGCTTTATCTTGATCCTGTACATTGTCCTGTTGAAGTTGAGGTGGTTCAAACAATGTGGTTAACCATAACTCATCTTCATCCTCCTCATACGGCAACGTCTCATCCAAGTCCAATACACGATGTCTGAGGCGACGCATCCACATAGGAATTGACCTGTCCATACAAGGCTTGAGCCTGTCGTAATGCACAACAACCTCTCTTTTACGACCTTTGATTCTGAACAAAACAGGAGAGATCACTTTGATCACAAGATATATACACAAAAACCTTTTGTCTAGCTTTGTTTGAATATGTTGTTCACCTACTTGTGGGTCAGCTATAACATAGTGAAATTTATGGAGCTGTAGTTCATTGGATAGCTGAGCAATAGGCAGAAATGGATGGGGAACCAGCTTCACCAGCTAGTATCAATGTCCAGGGTGAATTGCCGGAAGATACAACTGACCAGGAACTCTCTGGAGATGCCAACTACCGGGAGACTATCAGAGGGGCCAGATCCTTCATGGGCTGGCATCAAATCCCCGATTACGACAGTACATCTTCCTCCCTGGATGATAACCCTTTTGCCGGCTCCAGAGCCAACCAACTGGTAAAGTGTCGGTCAAGTTACCGGTAGATGAATGGTTGTGCAGAAAATGTGAGAGACTGAATGTAACTGTTGCTGAAGGGTATCCTTCCAGGAACTCTTGACACTGGTGGACTGCTGCGCGACCAGTTTGTGAAGACACCCAGGTCATCAAAATGGTATGCAATGCACTGTGGGAAGAAGGACTCTGCTTGTACAACTGTGTGTGACTGGTCTCCAGAACCGGCCAAACTTAACAGCACCTTTACCAGAGTGGCCAGACGTAGTTTGCCTTCTGCCCCTGCTTCTCGTACCTTCAGCCAAGATACCTTAAGAAGGTGGGAAAGGGCGTTCCGGGAACATTCAGTGATGTGCAACCAGGCTGCTGGTCTGTCAAGATGTTTGACAAAAGTACGGGACTCCATGGTTACACAGTTGAAGTCACTCCGGGTGGACACCGGGAAAGGCAAAGCAGCAGAGAGAACACAGCAAGCAGTTCAAGAGCTGGAATATCTGGTGACATTCAACCGGTCAATTTCACAAGCTATGCAGTGTACAATGCAGGATCTCTCAAAGGGAGTATTTATCAGCATGGCCAACCTCACTCGTAGAGACAGCTATTTAGAATTTATACGCGGTTGAGTAAAGCCAGATACCTTGACTGCCTTACGTACATTACCAGTCCATCTTAACTCTCTGTTTACAGGCCAAGGCGGAAGATGAAATCTCACCGTAGTGAGGAGAGGCATTCTTCTGGCAATGCACACAGGAAACCCGGATGTTTTCATCTGTATGTTTCCTCAAATGGCAGATCAACACAACAACCGGACCAGAAGCCCACTACACCGGCCTGGAAACAAATTAGAGACCGGCAAACTGTTCAGAAAGGTCGTGGTAAAGCCTCAAACTTCATACAAAAGCCTGCCAAGGGGTTCAAGAAGCATAAATGACAATTACTGTGTTGTAAATGTAGCCGGAGTGAAGAACTCTGTTCATGTAGCCGGCAAGAAGCAAGGTTTGAACCCTTCACCAGTGACGAGCAAGAGCGAGACTGTAATTTTACATGTAAACTCTTTTGTTGCAAATGTTCATTCTGTCACCGGGTTGCCACAAAAGAAAGGTGTAAATCCCAATTATTGTTACAATCATACAGAAATAAAGCATGTGAACGATGTTTCCTGTGTAGGTCACTTGAGTTCTGCAAAAACTGCCACAAATGTCCCAACTGTTGTCATACATCCACCTGTAGGGGCAAGGCTACAGCAGTTTTGGGAGAAATGGGAGGCTCTGGGTTCGAGTCCAAAAGTAGTCACAATACTGAGAGGGTTACACCCTTCCCTTCCGGTTCATACCCAATCTAACCAGGTCACCAACTGTCATAAGTAACTATGTCAACCCACAAAGACAGTCCCACCTTTTGGAGGCACTGAATCAGCTGACAAACAAAAATGCAGTTGAACCGGTAGCAAACCAAAATTCACTGGGTTTTTACAACCAGCTATTTTTGGTACTCAAACCCAACAACCGGTGGAGACCTATCCTGGACCTGAGCACCTTGAACACCTTCCTAAACACAGAGTCGTTCAAAATGGAGACCCCAGAGACAATAAGGACCTCCCTTCAGATAGGGGAGTGGGTCACTTCCATAGACTTCAAGGACGCATACTTCGACATACCAATTCACAGTCAGTCCAGGAAGTACATGCGTTTTCTCATCAAGGGTCAGTCCTACCAGTTCAAAGCCCTACCCTTTGGTCTGTCCGAAGCAGCTATGGAGTTCACAGTGGTGGCCAAAGAGGTCAAACTGATGGCCTTACAGACTGGATGGTGAGAGCTACGTCCCACCAAACTTGTCTCCAGCATACACAGACCTTGGTAGCTCTCTGTCGAGAACTAGGGTGGTTGGTGAACAAGAAGTCAGAACTGGATGCAAAACAGGTTTTCAACTTTGTAGGTTACCAGTTCGACCTCCAGGAGGGCAAGGTCAGACCCACACCAGAACATTGGCAGGCCTTAACAGACAAGATATTGTCAATCCTGTCCGGTCCGGTGTGTCCGGTCCGACAGTTTATGTCCCTTATAGGACTTCTGACAGCCACAGAAAAACAAGTCCACCTAGGTCGACTTCACATGAGACCCATGTAGTGGCACTTGAAAAACAACTGGAGGGTACCAGAATCACTGGACAAGGTGATACCTGTTCCCAGGTCGCTCCACCCTCACTTAAAGTGGTGGCTGGAGGAAAGCAATGTTCTTCCAGGTCAACCATTACACCCACTAAAACATGCTCTGCAGATATTTACAGATGCATCAAAAGAAGGGTGGGGCGCTCACTTAAATGAACGCACTGCAAGGGGAACGTGGTCAGTTCCAGAAAGCAAGTTGCACATAAATCACTTGGAGCTAAAGGCGGTTTTTATGGCCTTAAAAGAGTTCCAAGACCTCTGTTCCAACAAAGGAAAAGGTCTGCTTCCTGCTTATGCAAAGACTGAAGGATGATAAGCTTTGTTTATCTGCCTTATATAATTTACCTTGTGTAAATTGTATTTCGACTGGTATAAATATTCTCAGTCTCATCAGAGGCTATGGGATTTTCAGGTTTATGGTCCCTAAGGTACTTTTTGCTTCAACAGGGGGAGCCCCCGGTTCAGAGCCGGTTCAGAACCGGTTCTGGAGCCTGATTGCAGGCTCCAGGTTGTATAGGGAAGTCCTGAAGTGTGAAGTGAAGATAACTCAATTATCATAAATTTTTGTGGATTTTGATAATTTCACTTTGAGGTAGGTACTATAAACATACAACTGTGTTGTCCTCATTTGGAAGTTGGTGGTGAGTATGGGTATCTCATTTCCAGGCTTTTGTTAAGTCTCTATTTATAGGTTCCACCAGAATGAGTGTAGTTGTTAGCTTCATTAGAATTTTATTATTATGCTTCCATATGTAATTATATTCAGTTATGAATATAATTCATATTATAAGTCATACAGAGACCAATCTGAGTCGTATAAATATTTATTCTAATAAGCTTCATTTACCATACTACTTTATTTATAATAGGCAGTCATATTATTTATAATTTATGAAAATAATAATAACTTTGTATACATTATATGTAATGGTCTGCGTACCTTGTTTTTAACATTATACTAATTATGTTCAGATAAATATTAAAAAATAAAGTTGGTTCTTAATATACCAAGTATTTAAATATATTGTTTTATTACATATATTTATTATATTTTCTGTATAATAAAATCAGTCTAAAAATAATAAAACATGTTTTATTATCGTTGTGTTTTAATACAGTGTTTATTATATTAAAATCTAGTGGTGGTGTATGACCAGCTCCCATCTTGTGGTGGTGGTGGTAATACTAGTTTCCTTGGTGAGGTGACCAGGGTGGGGCGTGTAGGTTTTCTACTACAAATGGCCTCATAAGTTGGGTTGTCAATGGTCAATGTACTTGGTTTTCTCACTTTGCTGTGTGTTGTCTCAGCTTGTTTACTGGTGATCTTTATCTCACTCTTGGTATGGGTTCGAGGTGTGGCAGCTTTAGGGAACTCTTTTGGTGTCCTGGGGATTAGACTTGGTCTCAATCTGGAGAACCATTTCCAATATCTAGCTGTACATGGGAGTGGCATGTTTTGTCGGTCCTCCCTGGAGGTAACAGGTTCTACATGTATTAACTGGGTGTTGCGAACAGCATCATCAATTATGTACTGTTGTCGCTCAACTATAAGGTGTTCATTATAGTCACAAGACTGGCACTTCTGGTTGTCAGTTTGGGCTGATTTATCCTTTAGAAATGTGACAGGTACACATCCTATCTGAGTGGTGGCTTTCTTTGACACTTTTAAAGTGGTCTTGGCTTCCTCTGGTAAATTATGTGTTGAGAGGAGCGCTGATACTGTGGGAGTTAAGTTATAAATCCCCAGTGGTGATGTGTTCATACTTTTGTTTTCTTCAGTGGGAAAACTCTTATCTGTGTTCACTCCTATACAGATTCTAGGTGGTGCCAGGGGAGCAGGCTGTGACTCATCATCGCTTAACGCAAGGTCCTTGGTTAAGATTGTTTCCCAGTCAGTGACCCCTGTTATGGCATTAGTGGTGGCTTCTAAAGTATGGTTATTGCTTGTAGTGGCCTGGGGTTGATGGGTAGTGGTATTGGCTTCCATCATTGTAGAGGTGTTTGGTTTACCATAAGTGACATTTTCTGGCCTTTGTTTCATTATTAGAGGTGGATGGGTTTTGCTTATGTGGCCTATATAGTCCACATTTCTGGTGTATTTCTTATTGCAGATTCCACATATGAATCTCTTTTCATTGTGAATAGTATTAATATGGCGTCTTAAGCTTGATTTGTGCTTAAAACTTTGGTTACAATGTCCACATAAGTATTTATTTCTATCCATAATGACACTATGTGATTTTTCCATCCAAGTGCTAAAAATGACTTAGTGACTGATTTTGTGATGTCATTTGATTGTATGACGTTTTTGTGCCGTGACGTAATTATTAAGATTACGTCATAGCTATAAATCACTTTTTACATAATATTCAGGTGTTATTTTATTTTTAAATAATTTTTTATTTTATTTAAAAATATTTTATTATTTTTAATTTTATTTGAAGTGATATATATTGTTAAATCTCATGCTCTGGAATATATAAACATGCTTATTTTATTGAAAATAATCTTAATTACGATTATAAACACCAATTTTGCGATGTTTATAAATTGTCTATTTAATGGCTTATTTTTAATAGTGATTATTTTTAAACTATGTTGGGTTGTTTTTAGGTGAATTCTGGTGATCTTCATGGCTATATAAAACACAGAAGAGGGAAGGGGTGATTACTGAGTGCATTGTAATCAGGATAATAACCAAGAAGATTCACACAAATTGGTTAATGCCAATAGGAGCCAGAGAGTGCAATTTAAATATCCAAGACAACTCAATACGCCTACGCTTGGAAGTGTTGGATGCTTCAAATTTAGGTGTGCACCACTCTAGCACAGAGAATTGCATGTTCTTGTGGTTATGTCCATCACTTGTGAAGTGACGTGAGACAGGAGTGTCTATTGTATCTGCCTTTTGTACAGAATGTCTGTGTTCATGCATTCTTTGTCTAAATGCACGTGAGGTTTCCCCCACATAGTGTTTATTGCATTTGGAGCAGGTAATCAGGTATATGACATTATTAATTTCACATGAGAAATTCTTGGGTAAGTTTTGTGTGTTGAATAACTTGTGTGTAAAGTTACATTTTACCGATCCCTTCTTTTTGATTAGGGGGCAGTAAGTGCATTTACCGAGTCTGGTGCATACAGGTAAGTATGGTTTTGTCTCTATGTCAGTAGTAGGAGGGTAAATGAGTGGCATTTGTTAATTTGTCTCTCAAGTTTGGTAGTCTCCTAAAACCTACCAAAGGTTTGTCTTTAAAGATTGGTCCACAGTCCTGGCTATTTGTTATAATATTCCAGTTTTTGTGGATCAGTTCCTTAATGTTGGGGTTACCTGGGTTATAATTGGTTACCATTACTGGTGTCTTGACAGGTTCTTTCTTTGTCACTTCTAGTAATTCATCTTGTGTGAATTTTGAGGCTCTATTGTAATGTTTGCGTAGGGCCTTTTCTGGATATCCTCTTTTTAAGTAATAGCCAATGAGTTTATCAGCATTCATATTAAAGTCATTGTCATATGTACAAATTCTTCTGAGTCTTAAGAATTGGCCATATGGTCCCTTTGTCTTACTTGGTGCGTGGTGTGCAGATGTATAGTGTAGGCACAGATGGGTGTCTGTGGGTTTTTCATATAGGGTTGTGTATAGTTCCCTATCTTGGTTAATCTTTACTGTGGTATCTAGAAAGTTAATGTGTGTTAGGCTGCTTTCATGAGTGAACTTAATAGTAGGGTGTATACTATTAAGATATGTGATGAACTCATTGAGCTGATCTTCTCCATGTGTCCACACCATCCAGATGTCGTCGATGAACCGAAGCCATAATAGAGGTTTCAATGGCCAATTTGCTAGTGCTTTAATCTCAAATCTGTCCATGAATAGGTTTGCATAGTTCGGTGCTGTCGCCGTACCCATTGCTGTGCCTCCTATTTGGAGATAATGGTCTCCATTGAAACTGAAGCTCATAGAATGTAGTACTAGTTTGAGTAGGTTCAATATGTGAGGTCCCATTTTTCGTTTATCTGGGTCCTTCCTCAAGTGTTCTGCCACAGCTATTAGACCTTCCTGATTTGGAATGTTTGTGTATAGTGAACTAACATCTAGTGTAACTAGTAAGGCTCCTTCTGGGATTTTGCCAAGTTGTTTGATCCTACTTATGAAGTGTTGTGTGTCTCTTACATAAGATTTTGTTTGAGGAACATATTTCTTTATGTGTTCGTCTACAAATTTGCTAATGTTGGCTGTGGGATGGTTTATTGAACTACATATTGGTCTACCAGGTACTCCCTTTTTGTGGATTTTTGGTAGCATGTAGAATCTAGCTTCTTTTGGATTGTGTACATTGAGATAATCAAAGTTTTTCTCTGTGATTAAGTTTAGCGATCTCATTTGGGTTAATTCCTCAGCAATTTTCTCAGAAATTTGAGGTGTTATGTCCTCAGGTATTTTCTGGTAAAACTTTTCATCTTGTAGTTGCCTGTAACCTTCTCGTAGATAGTCAATAGTGTTCATTACTACTACTGCTGACCCTTTATCTGCCTTCTTTATGATTATATGGGGGTTAGAAGTTAGTTTGTTCATACCTATGTTTTCACCTTTGGTGGTGTTTTTGTGTCTAATAGGTTTGAATTTTGACTTTAGTATTTCTTGCTTGACTGATCGTTGGAATAAGTCAAGGGTTCTGTTTGGTGGTTTTGGCCTCCAGGTTGATTTGGGTTTGAACTTTTGTTGAAGTTCTTTATTGAGTGTGGATTCATTGTCAGAGTCAGGTTGATCCTCCCTAGCATTTTGATTCATAAAATCTATGATGCTTTGGCTGACTTGTGGTTGTATTGAGTCAGTCTGATCTCTACTGAAGAATTCCATTGATTCTAATCTTCTGCGGAACTCTTTAAAATCTAACCATATCTGAGATTTGTCAGGTAGGCCAGGGGTTGGACAGAAGGTAAGTCCCTTTTCTAAGGCCGATATTTGGTCTTGGTCCAAGTTGACATTTGATATGTTTATAACAGTATGTCCAATGTAACTTTCGAACTTGGTATTCTTAGGTAAGATACCAGGTTGTGCTGTTTTGGCCTCAGTTCTGAGGGTGTCTAAAAAGTTAGGTTCCTCAATGCTAGACATGTTTGAAATGAACCTTTATTTTATTAATAGGTGGGTTGTCCTTGAGGTAGTTTTTGGCTATTCAGGGGGAGCCTGTTATGTTACAGGTTCTGAACCAGGTTTTCTATGGGTTGTACCTGGTTTGGAGTAAGGTCATTTAAAACACCCATGAATATAATTCATATTATAAGTCATACAGAGACCAATCTGAGTCGTATAAATATTTATTCTAATAAGCTTCATTTACCATACTACTTTATTTATAATAGGCAGTCATATTATTTATAATTTATGAAAATAATAATAACTTTGTATACATTATATGTAATGGTCTGCGTACCTTGTTTTTAACATTATACTAATTATGTTCAGATAAATATTAAAAAATAAAATTGGTTCTTAATATACCAAGTATTTAAATATATTGTTTTATTACATATATTTATTATATTTTCTGTATAATAAAATCAGTCTAAAAATAATAAAACGTGTTTTATTATCGTTGTGTTTTAATACAGTGTTTATTATATTAAAATCTAGTGGTGGTGTATGACCAGCTCCCATCTTGTGGTGGTGGTGGTAATACTAGTTTCCTTGGTGAGGTGACCAGGGTGGGGCGTGTAGGTTTTCTACTACAAATGGCCTCATAAGTTGGGTTGTCAATGGTCAATGTACTTGGTTTTCTCACTTTGCTGTGTGTTGTCTCAGCTGCTTTACTGGTGATCTTTATCTCACTCTTGGTATGGGTTCGAGGTGTGGCAGCTTTAGGGAACTCTTTTGGTGTCCTGGGGATTAGACTTGGTCTCAATCTGGAGAACCATTTCCAATATCTAGCTGTACATGGGAGTGGCATGTTTTGTCGGTCCTCCCTGGAGGTAACAGGTTCTACATGTATTAACTGGGTGTTGCGAACAGCATCATCAATTATGTACTGTTGTCGCTTAACTATAAGGTGTTCATTATAGTCACAAGACTGGCACTTCTGGTTGTCAGTTTGGGCTGATTTATCCTTTGGAAATGTGACAGGTACACATCCTATCTGAGTGGTGGCTTTCTTTGACACTTTTAAAGTGGTCTTGGCTTCCTCTGGTAAATTATGTGTTGAGAGGAGCGCTGGTACTGTGGGAGTTAAGTTATAAATCCCCAGTGGTGATGTGTTCATACTTTTGTTTTCTTCAGTGGGAAAACTCTTATCTGTGTTCACTCCTATACAGATTCTAGGTGGTGCCAGGGGAGCAGGCTGTGACTCATCATCGCTTAACGCAAGGTCCTTGGTTAAGATTGTTTCCCAGTCAGTGACCCCTGTTATGGCATTAGTGGTGGCTTCTAAAGTATGGTTATTGCTTGTAGTGGCCTGGGGTTGATGGGTAGTGGTATTGGCTTCCATCATTGTAGAGGTGTTTGGTTTACCATAAGTGACATTTTCTGGCCTTTGTTTCATTATTAGAGGTGGATGGGTTTTGCTTATGTGGCCTATATAGTCCACATTTCTGGTGTATTTCTTATTGCAGATTCCACATATGAATCTCTTTTCATTGTGAATAGTATTAATATGGCGTCTTAAGCTTGATTTGTGCTTAAAACTTTGGTTACAATGTCCACATAAGTATTTATTTCTATCCATAATGACACTATGTGATTTTTCCATCCAAGTGCTAAAAATGACTTAGTGACTGATTTTGTGATGTCATTTGATTGTATGACGTTTTTGTGCCGTGACGTAATTATTAAGATTACGTCATAGCTATAAATCACTTTTTACATAATATTCAGGTGTTATTTTATTTTTAAATAATTTTTTATTTTATTTAAAAATATTTTATTATTTTTAATTTTATTTGAAGTGATATATATTGTTAAATCTCATGCTCTGGAATATATAAACATGCTTATTTTATTGAAAATAATCTTAATTACGATTATAAACACCAATTTTGCGATGTTTATAAATTGTCTATTTAATGGCTTATTTTTAATAGTGATTATTTTTAAACTATGTTGGGTTGTTTTTAGGTGAATTCTGGTGATCTTCATGGCTATATAAAACACAGAAGAGGGAAGGGGTGATTACTGAGTGCATTGTAATCAGGATAATAACCAAGAAGATTCACACAAATTGGTTAATGCCAATAGGAGCCAGAGAGTGCAATTTAAATATCCAAGACAACTCAATACGCCTACGCTTGGAAGTGTTGGATGCTTCAAATTTAGGTGTGCACCACTCTAGCACAGAGAATTGCATGTTCTTGTGGTTATGTCCATCACTTGTGAAGTGACGTGAGACAGGAGTGTCTATTGTATCTGCCTTTTGTACAGAATGTCTGTGTTCATACATTCTTTGTCTAAGTGCACGTGAGGTTTCCCCCACATAGTGTTTATTGCATTTGGAGCAGGTAATCAGGTATATGACATTATTAATTTCACATGAGAAATTCTTGGGTAAGCTTTGTGTGTTGAATAACTTGTGTGTAAAGTTACATTTTACCGATCCCTTCTTTTTGATTAGGGGGCAGTAAGTGCATTTACCGAGTCTGGTGCATACAGGTAAGTATGGTTTTGTCTCTATGTCAGTAGTAGGAGGGTAAATGAGAGTGGCATTTGTTAATTTGTCTCTCAAGTTTGGTAGTCTCCTAAAACCTACCAAAGGTTTGTCTTTAAAGATTGGTCCACAGTCCTGGCTATTTGTTATAATATTCCAGTTTTTGTGGATCAGTTCCTTAATGTTGGGGTTACCTGGGTTATAATTGGTTACCATTACTGGTGTCTTGACAGGTTCTTTCTTTGTCACTTCTAGTAATTCATCTTGTGTGAATTTTGAGGCTCTATTGTAATGTTTGCATAGGGCCTTTTCTGGATATCCTCTTTTTAAGTAATAGCCAATGAGTTTATCAGCATTCATATTAAAGTCATTGTCATATGTACAAATTCTTCTGAGTCTTAAGAATTGGCCATATGGTCCCTTTGTCTTACTTGGTGCGTGGTGTGCAGATGTATAGTGTAGGTACAGATGGGTGTCTGTGGGTTTTTCATATAGGGTTGTGTATAGTTCCCTATCTTGGTTAATCTTTACTGTGGTATCTAGAAAGTTAATGTGTGTTAGGCTGCTTTCATGAGTGAACTTAATAGTAGGGTGTATACTATTAAGATATGTGATGAACTCATTGAGCTGATCTTCTCCATGTGTCCACACCATCCAGATGTCGTCGATGAACCGAAGCCATAATAGAGGTTTCAATGGCCAATTTGCTAGTGCTTTAGTCTCAAATCTGTCCATGAATAGGTTTGCATAGTTCGGTGCTGTCGCCGTACCCATTGCTGTGCCTCCTATTTGGAGATAATGGTCTCCATTGAAACTGAAGCTCATAGAATGTAGTACTAGTTTGAGTAGGTTCAATATGTGAGGTCCCATTTTTCGTTTATCTGGGTCCTTCCTCAAGTGTTCTGCCACAGCTATTAGACCTTCCTGATTTGGAATGTTTGTGTATAGTGAACTAACATCTAGTGTAACTAGTAAGGCTCCTTCTGGGATTTTGCCAAGTTGTTTGATCCTACTTATGAAGTGTTGTGTGTCTCTTACATAAGATTTTGTTTGAGGAACATATTTCTTTATGTGTTCGTCTACAAATTTGCTAATGTTGGCTGTGGGATGGTTTATTGAACTACATATTGGTCTACCAGGTACTCCCTTTTTGTGGATTTTTGGTAGCATGTAGAATCTAGCTTCTTTTGGATTGTGTACATTGAGATAATCAAAGTTTTTCTCTGTGATTAAGTTTAGCGATCTCATTTGGGTTAATTCCTCAGCAATTTTCTCAGAAATTTGAGGTGTTATGTCCTCAGGTATTTTCTGGTAAAACTTTTCATCTTGTAGTTGCCTGTAACCTTCTCGTAGATAGTCAATAGTGTTCATTACTACTACTGCTGACCCTTTATCTGCCTTCTTTATGATTATATGGGGGTTAGAAGTTAGTTTGTTCATACCTATGTTTTCACCTTTGGTGGTGTTTTTGTGTCTAATAGGTTTGAATTTTGACTTTAGTATTTCTTGCTTGACTGATCGTTGGAATAAGTCAAGGGTTCTGTTTGGTGGTTTTGGCCTCCAGGTTGATTTGGGTTTGAACTTTTGTTGAAGTTCTTTATTGAGTGTGGATTCATTGTCAGAGTCAGGTTGATCCTCCCTAGCATTTTGATTCATAAAATCTATGATGCTTTGGCTGACTTGTGGTTGTATTGAGTCAGTCTGATCTCTACTGAAGAATTCCATTAATTCTAATCTTCTGTGGAACTCTTTAAAATCTAACCATATCTGAGATTTGTCAGGTAGGCCAGGGGTTGGACAGAAGGTAAGTCCCTTTTCTAAGGCCGATATTTGGTCTTGCTCCAAGTTGACATTTGATATGTTTATAACAGTATGTCCAATGTAACTTTCGAACTTGGTATTCTTAGGTAAGACAAGGGAGGACCGACAAAACATGCCACTCCCATGTACAGCTAGATATTGGAAATGGTTCTCCAGATTGAGACCAAGTCTAATCCCCAGGACACCAAAAGAGTTCCCTAAAGCTGCCACACCTCGAACCCATACCAAGAGTGAGATAAAGATCACCAGTAAACAAGCTGAGACAACACACAGCAAAGTGAGAAAACCAAGTACATTGACCATTGACAACCCAACTTATGAGGCCATTTGTAGTAGAAAACCTACACGCTCTACCCTGGTCACCTCACCAAGGAAACTAGTATTACCACCACCACCACAAGATGGGAGCTGGTCATACACCACCACTAGATTTTAATATAATAAACACTGTATTAAAACACAGCGATAATAAAACACGTTTTATTATTTTTAGACTGATTTTATTATACAGAAAATATAATAAATATATGTAATAAAACAATATATTTAAATACTTGGTATATTAAGAACCAATTTTATTTTTTAATATTTATCTGAACATAATTAGTATAATGTTAAAAACAAGGTACGCAGACCATTACATATAATGTATACAAAGTTATTATTATTTTCATAAATTATAAATAATATGACTGCCTATTATAAATAAAGTAGTATGGTAAATGAAGCTTATTAGAATAAATATTTATACGACTCAGATTGGTCTCTGTATGACTTATAATATGAATTATATTCATAACTGAATATAATTACATATGGAAGCATAATAATAAAATTCTAATGAAGCTAACAACTACACTCATTCTGGTGGAACCTATAAATAGAGACTTAACAAAAGCCTGGAAATGAGATACCCATACTCACCACCAACTTCCAAATGAGGACAACACAGTTGTATGTTTATAGTACCTACCTCAAAGTGAAATTATCAAAATCCACAAAAATTTATGATAATTGAGTTATCTTCACTTCACACTTCAGGACTTCCCTATACAACCTGGAGCCTGCAACCAGGCTCCAGAACCGGTTCTGAACCGGCTCTGAACCGGGGGCTCCCCCGTTGAAACAAAAAATAACCTTAGGGACCATAAACCTGAAAATCCCATAGCCTCTGATGAGACTGAGAATATTTATACCAGTCGAAATACAATTTACACAAGGTAAATTATATAAGGCAGATAAACAAAGCTTATCATCCTTCAGTCTTTGCATAAGCAGGAAGCAGACCTTTTCCTTAGTTTTCACTATGAGTGCTCCTTCAACCACTGCTAGCCAGACTGAATTCTGCAACGCCATGTCTAGTGTCAGAGTGACCTCAGAACCTGCGAGTGGTTATGATACCCCCATGCCAGAAAACAGGATATCTGAAGAGACATTAAGAACTCTCAATGCAGTTAAAGAACAACTTGAGCTACCAATGTCCAACAGGAATAAACCTCAAAAACGAAAGAGAGTTAATTCCCCCAACCAAAATGGCCCATCAGCTAAAAAGGATTACACAGACCTTAGGGACAACTACCCAGCCGCCACCAAACCCATTTACTTGAGACTGAAGAATCTTCATAGAAAGAAGCTCTCCTTAGCCTCAACCATTAAAGTAATGGAGGGTAGGTTAGCCAAGAACCAATACCCGACAAGTGTTGACTTCAAATTCAACATCAATAGCACCAGGAGTCCAAAACTGGTCAAGAATCATCAGAAGATGTAAGTTTGAACTAACTACTACACTTATTGATGACCTCCAAGCCGCATATAGCAGGACCAAAGCCTCCATTGCCAAAGATCTTACCGAGTTGGATACACTCCTCACCAAGGAGCAGTCCCAAGAAATAAAGGACTCCTTGCTCGATAAATTTCAACAAATGGCACCCATTCAGATAGACAAAACACAGAAGCAATTCGCAGACAAGCAGCCAAAGAAACGCTTCAACCAGGCTCCAAGAAGAAGGCAGAACCAGGCTCCAAACCAAAGAAGGCAAAGGAATGATCCAAAAATGGACAAACTCCTTAATACTCTTAAAGCACTCCTTAAATAAAGGAATAATAGACTATCTTTCTACTCATACCTTCTAATATCTGATATCATATGTGGCGTATTCAATAAACAGATATAGTATTTGAATCAGTGTTTTAAATGACCTTACTCCAAACCAGGTACAACCCATAGAAAACCTGGTTCAGAACCTGTAACATAACAGGCTCCCCCTGAATAGCCAAAAACTACCTCAAGGACAACCCACCTATTAATAAAATAAAGGTTCATTTCAAACATGTCTAGCATTGAGGAACCTAACTTTTTAGACACCCTCAGAACTGAGGCCAAAACAGCACAACCTGGTATCTTACCTAAGAATACCAAGTTCGAAAGTTACATTGGACATACTGTTATAAACATATCAAATGTCAACTTGGACCAAGACCAAATATCGGCCTTAGAAAAGGGACTTACCTTCTGTCCAACCCCTGGCCTACCTGACAAATCTCAGATATGGTTAGATTTTAAAGAGTTCCACAGAAGATTAGAATTAATGGAATTCTTCAGTAGAGATCAGACTGACTCAATACAACCACAAGTCAGCCAAAGCATCATAGATTTTATGAATCAAAATGCTAGGGAGGATCAACCTGACTCTGACAATGAATCCACACTCAATAAAGAACTTCAACAAAAGTTCAAACCCAAATCAACCTGGAGGCCAAAACCACCAAACAGAACCCTTGACTTATTCCAACGATCAGTCAAGCAAGAAATACTAAAGTCAAAATTCAAACCTATTAGACACAAAAACACCACCAAAGGTGAAAACATAGGTATGAACAAACTAACTTCTAACCCCCATATAATCATAAAGAAGGCAGATAAAGGGTCAGCAGTAGTAGTAATGAACACTATTGACTATCTACGAGAAGGTTACAGGCAACTACAAGATGAAAAGTTTTACCAGAAAATACCTGAGGACATAACACCTCAAATTTCTGAGAAAATTGCTGAGGAATTAACCCAAAAAAAACTTTGATTATCTCAATGTACACAATCCAAAAGAAGCTAGATTCTACATGCTACCAAAAATCCACAAAAAGGGAGTACCTGGTAGACCAATATGTAGTTCAATAAACCATCCCACAGCCAACATTAGCAAATTTGTAGACGAACACATAAAGAAATATGTTCCTCAAACAAAATCTTATGTAAGAGACACACAACACTTCATAAGTAGGATCAAACAACTTGGCAAAATCCCAGAAGGAGCCTTACTAGTTACACTAGATGTTAGTTCACTATACACAAACATTCCAAATCAGGAAGGTCTAATAGCTGTGGCAGAACACTTGAGGAAGGACCCAGATAAACGAAAAATGGGACCTCACATATTGAACCTACTCAAACTAGTACTACATTCTATGAGCTTCAGTTTCAATGGAGACCATTATCTCCAAATAGGAGGCACAGCAATGGGTACGGCGACAGCACCGAACTATGCAAACCTATTCATGGACAGATTTGAGACTAAAGCACTAGCAAATTGGCCATTGAAACCTCTATTATGGCTTCGGTTCATCGACGACATCTGGATGGTGTGGACACATGGAGAAGATCAGCTCAATGAGTTCATCACATATCTTAATAGTATACACCCTACTATTAAGTTCACTCATGAAAGCAGCCTAACACACATTAACTTTCTAGATACCACAGTAAAGATTAACCAAGATAGGGAACTATACACAACCCTATATGAAAAACCCACAGACACCCATCTGTACCTACACTATACATCTGCACACCACGCACCAAGTAAGACAAAGGGACCATATGGCCAATTCTTAAGACTCAGAAGAATTTGTACATATGACAATGACTTTAATATGAATGCTGATAAACTCATTGGCTATTACTTAAAAAGAGGATATCCAGAAAAGGCCCTACGCAAACATTACAATAGAGCCTCAAAATTCACACAAGATGAATTACTAGAACTGACAAAGAAAGAACCTGTCAAGACACAAGTAATGGTAACCAATTATAACCCAGGTAACCCCAACATTAAGGAACTGATCCACAAAAACTGGAATATTATAACAAATAGCCAGGACTGTGGACCAATCTTTAAAGACAAACCTTTGGTAGGTTTTAGGAGACTACCAAACTTGAGAGACAAATTAACAAATGCCACTCTCATTTACCCTCCTACTACTGACATAGAGACAAAACCATACTTACCTGTATGCACCAGACTCGGTAAATGCACTTACTGCCCCCTAATCAAAAAGAAGGGATCGGTAAAATGTAACTTTACACACAAGTTATTCAACACACAAAACTTACCCAAGAATTTCTCATGTGAAATTAATAATGTCATATACCTGATTACCTGCTCCAAATGCAATAAACACTATGTGGGGGAAACCTCACGTGCATTTAGACAAAGAATGTATGAACACAGACATTCTGTACAAAAGGCAGATACAATAGACACTCCTGTCTCACGTCACTTCACAAGTGATGGACATAACCACAAGAACATGCAATTCTCTGTGCTAGAGTGGTGCACACCTAAATTTGAAGCATCCAACACTTCCAAGCGTAGGCGTATTGAGTTGTCTTGGATATTTAAATTGCACTCTCTGGCTCCTATTGGCATTAACCAATTTGTGTGAATCTTCTTGGTTATTATCCTGATTACAATGCACTCAGTAATCACCCCTTCCCTCTCCTCTGTTCCAACAACATAGTCCTGGTAGCCACAGACAACACAACAGTGGTTGCCTATATTAACAAAGAAGGGGGGATGAGCTCGGGCTCCCTGTGTGCCCTATTGTGGAGAATCCTGTCCTGGTGGTGCACCAGGAAGCAGGTAACTCAAGGCACGTCACATCCCCGGCTGGCTGAACGTGATAGACAAGCTATCCAGGCTAGGCTAGACCATCCAGACGGAATGGTCCCTTCACCCAGAAGTGTTCAAAGCTATATGCTCCCAGTGGCACCAGCCACAGGTGGACCTGTTTGCAAACCAGGTTCAACAACAAACTACCACAGTTTGTATCACCGGTTCTGGACCATGGATGCACTCAGCCTGTCATGGGAAAATCTGGACCCATACGCCTTTCCACCAGCAGCCATCTTGGGCAAAGTGGCAGGACTACCCTTGCAATAGGATTATTTTGATTGCCCCAGGGTGGCCCAACATGCCCTGGTTTTGGATCTAGTGGCAATGTCCAGTCAGATCCCCCTGTGTCTGCCCAACCTGCCCAATCTGGTGTCCCAACCGTTCAACCAGACCCTGCACAGGAACTTGTCAAACCTGAACCTACATGCCTGGCTCCTAGAGCCACAGCAATCAAGGAGCAGGGGTTCTCTGAAGCAGTGGGAGCACGAATTGATGCTCCTCAGAGAGGATCAACCAGATCTGTCTATGAGGCAAAGTGGACCATTTTTACAAAGTGGTGCCTCAGTAATCAGGTGGACTTCAGGGCACCACCTCCTACTTATTTCAGGACAGGAAGTTACAACCAAGTACCATTGATGGATACAGATCAGCCATTGCTGACAAGTTGGGCAACGCCACCATTAATGTCAGCAAAGATGAGAATCTCACCCGTCTCTTGGATAGTTTCCATAGAGACAAGCCCAAGGGCAGGAGGGGTATACCCTCCTGGAACCTGTCCCTGGTATTACACCAGTTGACTAAGGCTCCCTTTGAACCATTAAAAGAGGCCTCACTAAAACACTTGACCTTCAACACTGTTTTTTCTGTTGGCCCTGGGTTCTGGTAAACGCAGGAGTGAGATCCATGCATGGCTTCACAAGAATATCAGACACCAGTCAGACTGGTCTAAGGTGTCCTTGTACCCTTCACCCAGCTTTCTATCCAAGAATCAGCTGGCTAATGAGGGCCCAGATAGTGTGGCTCCTTGCCATTTGAGGTCATCCGATCCAAGGTCAAAATGCGCCTTTTCAATTGTTGTTATTTTGTGAGTTCATGTATGTCCCTAGCAGCTTACTCACCTACCAAGAGGTAGTTATTCAGCAATTGTCCATTGGATAGGATGTATTAACGCAATAAAATTGCAAATTTAATAAGTAAATTAAATTATTATAAGTTAATACCCTATCCAATAGACAGGCAAGGCCTGCCCATCCGGCCCTGCTATCAGCTTACTAGGGGTCTTAATAGGATTAGACACAAAAAAAGATGCTACGATGTCATCATGACCAGACAGGAAATGATATACCTTGCGCCACCTGGCGAATGCACACTCTGTAACCGGTCCTGCTGGTAGTTTTACAGGACATCTTTTTCTATGTTTGGCGGGACCGGTCGCGCCGACCGGTAAAGCAATTGTCCATTGGATGGGGTATTAACTTATAAAAGTTTCATTTACTTATTAAATTTGCAATTTTGCAAGGTTATGCATGGATTTCATTTCAAATTTTCACACAATGCCTACATTTGCTGGGGAACAGTTTGTTAAATTTTGCCCGCCACCCATGTCGATTTGAAGGCCACATTAAAGTCCAAAAATGCCTTTTTTGAAACATTACTCGAAAATTATGCAATTTTATTTTTTGACATTGAATTTACATGTTACCTTGCTATAGTAAAGTTGACCCTTAAAATTCTTTCTAGGCTATATTATAGAGCCTGTATGGAGTTGGACATTAAGACTTGGTTAGTACTTTATTCGATCTGACCTTGCTGTAGTAAACTTATAAACTTACCTTTAAATCTAGTCTTGGCTATGTCTCATCCCTTATTAGAAACTGGAACCTTATTGTGGTTAGTAAATGATAAAACATAGGGCCTACCATTATTATTTTTTGCACATTTATATTATTTCCATCAGATTGAAAAGATGTTTCAACTTTCAAGTATATAGAAACTGAATCACACTTACTTGATTGATTCAATAGTCCACCAATAGTCCAGTATATACTTTTAAATACATGGTTAATGGTTCCAAAATTGTCCAAAGGTGAATTTGTGCTAGATTTTAATCTTGACTTTATATTCCTATTTGCCTCTTCCTAGTTGACCAATAACAAAAGGGTACACTTCTCCCCTTAACTCACTATGACTTACTAACATGAAGATTCACTTCTAAGAAAATAAGCTAGTACTTAACAATATGTTTTCATTAGCTGAGCTGGCAACATTTGTAGTGTACACAGAAATTATGGAGATTAAATGTTTGACATGCACTGACAACAAGAACATCTGGAAGGTATAAATGTTGAGCATTGGTTAGACATTGGAATCCAGATGTGACCTGGAGTTTATGGCATATGATAAGTGTAGGGAGAAGCTACATGATGTAGTGTAAGAAGTAAAGGAGGGTTTAATTAGAAACTTTAGGACTCTCTCATGTCCAGAAATGATTAATGTAATTGAGTACTATCTGAACACTTCCAAAGCTGCATGGAATGTTACAGTGTGAAGAGTGGAGAGCTTAATGACTACAAGTGCTAGTTGAATGAAATACATGCCAAAATATTTTAAGATACTAAAAGGTTAATATAATTCCTTTCTGTATTTACATATTTTGAAAAGTTTTAACTTAAATTTATAACTTTTGATTAAATTGAAGTTTACAATTTTGTGTATGACCAGAAAATAGGAATATTTTCTTATGTCACCCTTTCATAAGCATGCTAATTGGCAAACTTACGAATGGGTGAGTATAATAGGAAATTTCTATTGAGGCAGAATGATGAAGTTAATCTGAATAGTAAAAAACTGTTATAGGCTAGCTATGTATCAAATAATTTTATCATGATATTCTATTTACAAATTTGTTTTAAATTTATCTCCTATATAATTAATTATGTAGTAAATTTCATTTATAATACATTCATTTGTAAAAGATAAAACATGTGAATGGGCTTATCAGCCAAAAAAAAGATTTGTATCTCTTACCATGAATTAATCCAACAGCAGTATTTCCATTGTATTATGCTTATTAGTGTTGCCTGTTGATATCCCTCCAGAAAATATTATCCATTATTGACCTTTAATTGATACACTGTTGAACACGAACATCAATTTTTTGAAAGATTAGACAAAACTTAAACTAAACTTAATAAACTAAAAAAAAGTTACTGTATTCAGTTTCTTCACAATCTGTCAGAATTTACATCAAGCAAATCTTGTAACACATTAAAGATAGCCTTTCTCAAAAATAATGTTGGTTAATTAAATAGGACATGTCAGACCCCTTAAATTCACTACAGAACAGAATAATATCAGAAAACTAAGAAATTCGTCAGTCCAAGCTCTAATGATTATAATTTTGGTTCTAAAGTACATTGAATTTAAGATTTGAACTTCAAGAATTCTGCTATAAACAGGATTTCAACATAATTGTGCATGAAATATTGTGGCAGAAAACCTGTTTCTATTCATTCTATTCAGCAAGCTGACCTTGCTGTAGTGACCTTGACCTTTAAAATTTTGTCCTGGCCATATCTCAGAACCTGTAAAGTGTAGGATGTTGATGTTTGTTAGGGACATTTGTTAGAGGGTATAGGTGTACAAAATCATATGACCTTGATTTGACCTTGCCTGCTGATGTTCACTTTTAACATTTTTTACCGGCAATATCTTGGAAACCGTAAGGTATAGGATGTTTATATTTAGCAGGGACATTAGATAGGGACCTTCACCTTTAAAACTCTCGTCTAGACCATATCTCAGAATCTGCAAGGGGAGGATGTTGATATTTAGTAAGGGCATTAATTTGGGTGTGTGGGTGCACAAGATCATTGTGTGACATTTATTTGACCTTTGACCTTGCTGTAGTAACATCTTTCTAATGTGTGGTGTCACATGGGCGTGACTTTTGACATTGTCATAGCAATATTGCCCTTTAAAATCTTGATTACATGATACTTCATATGGATATTGGTTTGGGACAGGTGTATTTTGTTACATCATTCTGTGACATCAGTGTGCCCGATAGCTTTAACCCTGTGATATTAAAATTATTATCTCGTCCATGTAAAAATTTCCTGAGATAATGAATTGTATAATCTCACCTCTGATCTCAAGATGCTTATTGATGTTTCCCAAGGCTGTGGAGTGTAGGCATCTCTGATGCTATTTTTAAAAGATTGTTCTAAACACCACAAACACATAAACAAAACAATGAATGAGGGTGCCCACTGGACATAATTTTAGTGAAGTATTTTGTTGTATAATCACCTCCGTCACATAAGTGATGTTAGTATGCATTCATGATAAATTTTTATGTATTTTCTTAATATTACTCATGTTAAGTAAAATTCCGAATTAACAAATAAGTGAGAATTGTTTTGTAAAGTTTTGATTGTGTAAGAAGCAATATTGCAACAATAGAAGCTAAATTAATTTAAACAAGGATACATATTAACATTATTAAATAAAATAGGATATAATAAAAATGTAGTCTGTGGTGATGTAAAATAATAATTGGGAAACCTGAATATGTGGCTACTTTTATAACATGCAACAAAATCCTGAATAAATTCTGCGTCAACTTGACAAATTAACTTATCAAAGTTAATCTGATAAATATGATAAATATGCTATTATCAGCCTTGTGCCAGGCCAGATAGTTATCAGTTACATAAGGTGTTATATGGAGCATTCATGGAGATTTCACCCATCACCTTTATACACTAGGGATGAACTAACAGTTTGATCTTCAAGTAAGCATACACTTTGTTATAGATAGATGCTAATTTATAATGATTACAGTAACACATGTATCAGAAAAATAAAAGATAAAACATTGAAGGCACCCTTTCATCTAAAATTATCTAGGGACATTATCATACAGGGTATATACCACACACCTCATTAGAGTAACAAAATCAAATGTGAATACTGGATAAAATTTTAGACCAAGGACGCATCTGTGGCCTGATGCAAGATGTATCCACCGGAAAAGGCCAACTAATATAGTTTCGAAGATAAACAGCATTTTTCAATAATAAGCAAGTTGTAAGCACTTTTAAGTTTGGCTGCTATCATTTGACCATGAAGCAGGGGCCCAAGGTCAAATTCAACCACATCTGAAGATTCGCAGCCCTTGATTTCCTATAGCTGGTTTCACATTGCAAACCTCTAGGACCAATAATAAGCGAGTTATAACCACTTTTAAGTCTGGCTATACTCATTTGACCTTGAAGGAGGAGTCCATGGTCAAATCCAACCACATCAAAAGATTCACAGCCCATGATTTCCTATTTCCTGGTTTACCATCCCAAACCTCTAGACCAATAATAAGCAAGTTATAACCAATTTTAGGTTTCCCTATCCTCATTTGACCTTGAAGGAGGGGCCCAAGGTCAAATCTGACTACATCAAAAGATTCACAGGCCATGATTTCCTATAAGTTGGTTTCACATTGCAAATCTCTAGGACCAATAATAAGTTAGTTATGAGCATTTTTAAGTTTGGCTATCTTCGTTTGACCTTGAGGGAGGGGTCAAGGGTCAAATCTGACCACATCAAAAGATTCCCAGCCCATGATTTCATACAAGTTAGTTTCACATTGCAAACCTCTAGGACCAATAATAAGCAAATTATAACCACTTTTAAGTTTGGCTATCCTCATTTGACCTTGAAGGAGGGGTCCAAGATCAAAGCTGACCACATTAAAAGATTCCCAGCCCATGATTTACTACAACTTGGTTTGACATTGCAAACCTCTAGGATCAATAATAAACAAGTTATAAGCTCTTTAAAGTTTGGCTGTCTTTGACCTTGAAGAAGGGGCCCAAAGTCAAATCTGAACACATCAAAAGATTCCCAGCCTATGATTTCCAATAGGTTGGTTTCATATTGAAAACCTCTAGGACCAATAATATTGAGCGTGTTATAAGCACTTTTAAGTTTGGCTGTCCTCAACTGACCATGAAGGAGGGGTCCAAGGTAAAATCTGACCACATCAAAAGATTCCCAGCCTATGATTTCCAATTTGCAAATTTAATAAGTAAATTAAATTTTTATAAGTTAATACAATAAAGAGATGAGAGATGAGCAAGGTTCTCAATGTGCTGAAATTTATTGGTGATTTACCCAGTTGTCAGCAATGACTGATCTGGTTGATCCTCTTTGAGGAGCCTCAGTTCCTACTGCCACTGCCTCAGAGAACCCCCTCTACATTGTTGAGGCTCTAGGAGCCATGTATGCAGGTCTAATTTTGACAGATTCCTGTGAGGAGTCTGATTAAATGGTTGAGAGACCAGGTTGGACAGGTACCAAGGAATCTGACTTGACATGATCGAGAGATCCCAGAACCAGGCATGTCGGGCCACTTGGAGCATTGAGAGTGATTCCCCTGCATGGGTAGTCCTGCAACTTCTCCACCACTTGCCCAAGATGGCTACCAGTGGGAAGGCATATGTGTCCAGATCTTCCCATGGTAGACTGATTGTATCATTGTTCATATTGGGGGATCTGGCCCCGGTGATTACAAGTTGAGAAAGTTTGTTGTTGAGCCTTAGGGCTGGTGCCACCAGAAGCATATTGTTTGGAAAAACTTACAGGAGGGACCATTCTGTCTGCTCTGTCTAGTTTGCGTGAGATTGGATAGCTTTTCTGCTATGACATTCAGCCGCCTGGAATGTGTCGGGCTAGAGTCACCTGTTTCCTGGAATACCAGGTCAGGATTCTCCATAGTAGGGCACATACAGGGCCTGACGTCATCCCCCCTCTTTCTTCATACAGGCAACCTCTGTTCTGTTGTCTGTAGTTATGACAGCAATATTGTTCAACCAGAGGTCTTGAAATTCTTTAAGGGCCAAATGACCGCCTTAGTTCCAGATAGTTTAATGTGTAACCTGCTTCTTGAAGGGACCAGGTTCCTATTGCAGTGTGTTCCAAGTGAGAACCCCACCCTTCTTGATGCATCTGTAACGATTGAAGAGCATATTTAGCAGGTGTAATGGTTGACCTTGAAGCACATTGTCTTCCTGCAGCCACCATTTAAGATGGGGTTGGAGGGAACTGGGGTCACCTTTTCTAGTGATTTTGGTACCCTCCAGCTGTTCTTCTAGTGCCACTTTATCGGCCTCATGTGGAGGTGAATTAGGTGCACTTGCTTCTCTATGGCTGTCAGTAACCCTATCAGGGGCATCAGCTGCCAGACCGGGCATGTAGATCCGGGGAGAAGTTTCTGGATAAGCATTCAAGGTCTACCAATGCTCTAGGGTGTATGACCTTACACTCTTCCAAGTTAACTGGAAGCCTACTAAGTTGAAGACTTGCTCGAGGTCCAGTTCTAATTTTTCATGTTTACCATTCAAGCTTACTCCTGACACTGAGCTGCTAGAGACTGTGGGAACTGGCTTGGTGGGAACTGGCTTTGACCAATCAGTCATACTGGTGGATTGTGGTACTTGTAATGCCATAGTTAGACCTCCTTCACCACCACCGAGAGAAGACTCCCATTGTACTGTGAACAGACCAAAGGGGAGTGACTGAACTGGTGGGGAAGACCCTGGACATGAAAAACTCTGGTACTTCCTTGTTGGTGGAAAGGGGTGAGGGAGTAGGGAACCTTGAAGTTATCCACTCCCCTTGCTGAAGAGAGGTTATTTTGGTTCCCAATGTTTCCCAATCTGAATTATTCAAGGTACTGGGCCACTTCTCCTGCCTGGAGATCTGATCAAGCCGGTCATTTCCGGAAGGTGAGGATGTAGCCTTCCTGGGAGATTTCTTATGCACTTTGGCTAGCCCCTGGGAGGGCCCAAGTTTTGAGCAGGCAGATTTAGCCAAAAACCAGTGTCAACACTGTTGACAGGCTAGACCTCACTGATCCACAGTCATTTATAACATCGGTGACCCCTCGTCAGATTAACAGATATTTTTCCCATTGCTTGAGTTTTGAAAACTGGCAAAACAGGTTATAATTTTGAGGGGAAAACTGAGCTTGCAAACTCAGGCCTCCTTGTGGCAGCCGACACTGGTCACAGGCTGTGTAAAAAGGCAAACTGGATGGCCAGTCTAATAGTGTGAGGTCTGATAAGGGGAGGTTGACTGGTAGTTGTTGGACAAGTCTTGCCTGACAGACTTCCTCTTATCTATAGCCACTGTCTGACCAGCTAGGTCCTGAAAGGTAGGCTGGCTGACTGTTCTGATAGATTGACAGACATTTTACCGGGACCAATGACTGGTCCAATAATTCCAGTTTAACCAGTTTCTTTAGGCAGCCACTGGTTGGCCTAAATAGCTACTTGGACCCGTAAAGAACTTCTGCTGGTCTGTTAGTCAGTCCTGGAGACCTGCCTAGTACCAGGCCCTAAACGCTTATACATGAAGCAATGCTCTGTAACTGGTTCCTGGTGGCTCCACAGTTCTGCATAAACTCACTAGAGTTGGCAGAACTGGGTGAACTGAACTACTTAGCCGGGATAGGCTCATATGAAGTTGCCTTCTTCCTGTCCAGTGGTGATTCAGCAGCTTTCCTCTGCAACCAACAATCTCTGTAAATGGTAAAACCGGTAGGCTGGTGTTTCTCTGTAACCAAAGTTTTCTGGGAGAAAGATCTGTTACCAAAGAATTGGGGCAGCGCAGGTCTGTACCTGGTTACTTCACCAGTATCTCTAGCTCTTGTGAAGCAACTGTTACTGAAGGTTGTGTAAGCCGGCACCCGGTCGGTAGGCTCTGTAACCAGTTGGTTAAAGGAACTTTTCTGAAGAAACTTCCTGTCCATCAATTCTCTGTAACCGGGAAACCTCTGTAACCGGTGAACCTGTTGTCAGCACTGGATTTGAAGCTGGTTTCTTGCCAGTAAGGATGGGAACAGCAGATTTCTCTGTAACCGGCAATACTCTGTAACCTGTAGACCTGCTGTCCTCACTTGACTTGTTCACTGTAGCTGCCTTCTTGCCAGTAATGGTGGGAATAGCAGATTTCTCTGTAACCGGTAATTCTCTGTAACCGGTAGCCCTGCTGTGTGTCACCAGCAACTCTGTAACCGGTAATCCTGTTTAACCAGTAGCCCTTGCTGGATCTCTGTGTAACCACAACCGGCAGTCTGAGCAGAACTGGTGCCGGTATCCCTCATCACTGGCTGGCTAGAGACCCTACTGGTAGCCTGAACAGGACTGGTACCGGTCCAAAAATCTGCACTGGGGAGATAAGGGTCTCAATGGTCACAGTAACTTCTGGTAGTTGAACCCTCTGAGCAGCCTCACCGGTGGTCTGAACAAGACTGGAACCGGTGACCCCAACAGTCACACCAGAGGACAGGCCACTGGTGGACGTTCCAGGATTAAAAAAAGGCTGATCACTGGTAACCACTGAAGGAGGATCATCACTGGAACAGCACCCACTGGTAGTCTGAACAGAACAGGTACCGGTAAAACACACCATCACTTCTTGCTAGCTAGCAGGGGACCCCACCGGTAGTCTGAACAGAATGGTACCAGCAAAACTCATCACTAGGGGTCCCCAACCGGTAGTCTGAACAGAACTGGTACCCGTAAAACTCATCACTTCTTGTCAGCTGAACCGGTCACACTTGGGGATCTGCTTGTGTTGAGATCTGTGAAGTCACATGAAATTTGCAGATTTCTGTGACCACTTGTCATCTAATTCTTCAGGCCAACAGACGAGTTGCTGGATTTCTTCTTGCCAGTTAAAAATGGGTGTTGAGTAATAAATGGTCATCTTCTGATGAAAACTTCTGTTGAAAACACAATTCCTCCATTGTTGAATGTGTATCACAAGACCAGGTCCGTGTCACGTGACAAGCATAAGCTTGAAATGATGACGTAAGACAATACATTCTTCTCTTCTTCTAATTTCTTGTTGTCGACATACACGCAGTGTTACTCGACTATGTAGAATTAAATGGAGGGTGAATCATGGTAAATATACACTTCTTTTCTGTAAAAGGAATGCTTCAGGGACGACACATGACCTTTCACCCACAACTTTGTCTCGACGACAAGTATAAAGAAAATCTTCAAAACTGGTCATAAAATGTTGGATACTACCTCGTTTAAGTCCTGGAGAGGCGATGATATGTAAGTAACACAATATTTATATTTTCAGATGAAAATAAGCTTTAAATTTGTAGAAATATCCATCTTTTCTTCAAACTTCGAGATCACTTCAAAAACACGTCTGAACACTACATGCGCCAAATGAAAAAGATGAACTGACGTCGCTCTGTTTAAGCAGGAAGCAAATATAATGCGCCACCTAGCGAATGCACACTACTGACCGGTCCTGCTGGTATTATATACAGGACGTCTTTTTCTGGCATTTGGCAGGACATCATTGGATAGGATGTATTAACGCAATAAAAAGGTTGGTTTCACATTGTAAACCTCTAGGACCAAAAATAAGCGAGTTCAAACGAGGGGTCAAAGGGCAAATCTGACCACATCAAAAGATTCCCAGCCCATGATTTCCTTGAGGTTGGTTTCACATTGCAACCCTCTAGGACCAATAATAAGGGAGATATAGGCACTTTTAAAGTCTGCTATGTGGGATAATTTTGGCACTCTGTGGATGACCTTGAATTAAAAGCTTCAAGGTCAAATGTCTGCAAGGTTGTGGAGGACATGTATATCTGTTGTACATATCACCTATGAAGAGATTCAACCTTCTACCTATGAGAACCAGCTAGTAGAAAAAGGTTAGATAATTTTCAAAGAAATGCCCATGGCGGCCATCTTGTTTTTCAGAATGAGGCTAATTTCAGTCCCAGAGAGGTGAACCTACCTGGTGTAGTTTTCCTGAGTGTTAACATTGAAAATCTCTCTACACGTGGCGGTGGCATAGCGAATGCTAAACCAAAGTATCCACCAGATGCCTCCTGTGGATACATATATTAACACCCCTTACCAAAATAATCAGCATTGCCAAACATGTTTCTTTTCAGTGCATGTGTACTTTCATTCTCCTTCAAAATCTATGTATTTGCAATTGTATTTGTATTTATCTGAAAAAAGAAAAATCCAAGGGACTTCTAACAAAGCACAGATAGCCTTCAAACAGTTTTACCTAAGTAAGTGAATAAATACCCTCAATAAGTTGACAATAGTTTGGTTGAGCATGATAATAGCCTAAAGAATGTGTGAGCAAATGTAACATTTCTTCCACAATCTTAGTGTTAATAGTCTCAATAATCCTATTACTTTATCAGAAGTAGAGGGGGTTGTAAAAATGAAGTAACTGGATTGATAGCATCCACATTATAGCCTTGATGAACAAAGATGCAAAAGAAGTTTGCATAAATTGTTTCAGTATATATTTTTGACAGTGTGTGTAGTTTTGACAATGCATAAGCTATCAAAAATTAAAGAGATTGTTTTCAGTAGTATCCAAAAAAAATTATAAATTTATTATTCAGCCTCTAAAATCCCCTTGTTATAAATTCAATGATATCATAAAAACTGTAAAAAAGAATTAAGAATTTTTCTCCAATATTTTTCAGATATGAGGTTAAATGTTTCACTTAAATGTACAAGTAATTCAGATATCTGAAACAGTAAATCTAATTGTAGTTGCCCTTATTCTGACCAATATCTTATATTTCTCCCCCTTTGTTCTTGTCTAAAAGGTAAATTTAAGTCTTATTGCACAGTTAGTGTTTGGTTATATACATGTATATATGTGAATTCGTATGTGAGTAGCATGGAGAGTTCCACCAATATATCTTAACTGATATACGTGGGTTGGTACCTGACCAACTCTTCGGCATGGGTTTACTCAGCGTACTCCAATTTCCTCCTACAGCTATCAGGCAAATGGACAATGGATTATGAGATTGAACATGGCAAGCAATAAATATTGCTTTTACCAGTGTTGAATAAATTTTTCAGTGGTTTCTCCAGCTTGTAACCTGGTGTATGATGTAGGATCTCTGAGCTACCAATGAAAAAAATTATTCAAAACCAGCCTGTTCTGAAAACACTAATTAAACTTCTACCAGCCGTGTTGAATAAATTTTTTCAGTGGTCTCTCCAGTTTGTAACCTGATGTGTGATGTAGGATCTCTGGTTAACCAATGAAGAAATTTATTCAAAACCAGCTTGTTCCGAAAACACTGATCAAACTTCTACCGGCAATGTTGAAAAATTTTTTTCAGTGGTTTCTCTAGTTTGTAACCTGGTGTGTGTTCTCAAAACACTGATCATATTTCTACCAGCCAAAGTTATTAAGTTAAGCTATCCAAGTTTGACTAAATAACTATCTCGGATATTAAAAATGTTGCATCCACTAAATATTTGAAAATTTTTTCACATCAGTGTTACAACACAGCAGAATGCAAGTAGGTTCATTCTATGAGTGGGAATGAAACAGTGTGAAAATTATTCAAAATTTGAGACTATTGGAATAGTCTCAAATTAGATTGGAGTCACTTATTTGCTATTTTGAGGTTATCAATGTTAAGTAAATCCATTGTAACTTGAAAACTATTGCATTTAGAGTATTTTCTTTTAATATGTCGTTTACCTACCTTTGGGTCAGCTATAACATAGTAAAACTGCAGACCTGTGACTCATTGCATAGTTGACCAATAGCTACTTATAGGTTATCACTGTTCAGTAAATCAGTTGTAACTATTGCATTTAGAGTATTTTGTTTTAATATGTTGTTCATCCACTTTTGGGTCAGCTATAACACAGTGAAATTTATTGACCTGTAGCTCATGGCATAGCTGAGTAATAGCTACTTTTAGGTTATCACTGTTGTTCATTGGATAGCTGAGCTATAGCCTCTTTGAGGTTCTCACTGTTGAGTAAATCAGTTTTAACTCAAAAAAACTATTGTATTTAGGGAATTTTGTTTAAATATGTTGCTCACCTACTTGTGGGTCAGCTATAACATAGTAAAATTGCAGACCTGTAGCTCATTGCACGGCTAAGCAGTAGCTTCTTTCAGATTCTCAATTTTGAGTAAATCAGTTGTAACTGTAAAACTATTGCATTTACAGAATTTTGTTTTAATATGCTATTCACCTACTTTTGCGTCGGCTATAACATAGTGAAATTGTAGACCTATAGCTCATTATATAGCTGAGCAATAGCTACTTAAGAGCTTATCACTGTTGAGTAAATCAGTTGTAACTTGAAAACTATTGCAGTTAGGGAATGTTGTATAATATGTTATTCAGTTACTTTTGGGTCAGCTACAACTTAGTTAAATTGCAGACTATCTCTTATCTTGCATGTACTAGGCCACAAATAGATTACCTTGTGTGAGTATCACTCCTGGATCTGTCTTAATTATTTTTATGAATTTTTAAAATAGTTTTAATGCATTAAAATTCATAAAATCATGCAATAAATCACTTATTTTCTCATTGACTATTTGCAGGTATTTCCCTCTTGTCTTGCATATATGCACTACTCCACAAGTAGATTCCCTTAGGTGAGGATCAGATCTAAATCTGTGTTAATTATTTTTTTATGAATTTTTAAATAATATTAATGTATTAAAAATTCATGAAATCATGCACTAAATCACTTATACCTTGAAGTGTATTGCATTTAGAGCATTTTATTAACGTATGTTATTCAGCTGTTTTTTCCATAGCCACAACATAGTGAGTAACTTGGGAGTCTATCCCAATAACTAAGTGAGTAATAGCTGGTTTCTGACTTTTCAGTACCTTCCATGATGAGTAAAATCACTTGTAACTTGAAAAATATTGCATATAGTGAATTTTGTATAAATATGTTATTCAGCTACTTTTGGTTCAGCAATAACATAGTAAAGTTTCAGACCTGTTGCTCATTGCATAGCTGAGCATTAGCTATTTTGATGTTATCACTGTTGAGTAAATCCGTTGTAACTGGAAAACTATTGCATTTAGAGTATTTTCTTTTAATATGATGTTCATCTACTTTTGTGTCAGCCATAACGTAGTGACGTTGTACACCTGTACCTCACTGCATAGCTGGGCAATAGCTAGTTTAAGGTTTTCACTGTTGAGTAAATCGATTATAACTTTAAAACAATTGCATTTTGAGAATTCTTTTGAAATATGTTATTCATCTACTTTAGGGTCAGCTATAGCATAGTAAAATTGCAGACCAGCAGCTTGTAGCATAGCTGAATAATAGATACTTTCAGGTTATCACTGTTGAGTAAATTAGTTGTAACTTGAAAACTATTGCAATTGTAGCATTTTGTTTAAATATTTTATTTATGCATTTTTCAGTCAGCTATAACATAGTGGAATTGCAGAGTTAGAGCTCATTGCATAGCTGAGCAATAGCTACTTTCAGGTTATCACTGTTGTGTAAATCAGTGTAACTTGAAAATTGTTGCATTTAGATAATTTTCTTTACATATATTATTCATCTACTTTGGGGTCAGCTATAATATAGTAAAATTGCAGACATGTAGCTAATTTCAAAGCTAAACAATAGCTACTTTGACGTTCACTGTTGAGTAAAACCACTTTTAGCTTGAACGATATTGTATTTATAGAATTTGGTTTAAATATATTATTCACCTGCTCATGGGTCAGCTTTAATATAGTGAAATTGTTTTCAAGTTTTCATTGTTGAGTAAATCAATTGTAACTTGAAAACTATTGCACATAATAATAATAATAATAGGATTTATATAGCGCAAAATTGATACAAATCCTCTAATGCGCTTGAGTCCAAGAAGGGAGAGTCCAGGGACAGGCATGGGTCAACACCTAAAAAGCGCCCGCCAGGGTATAACTAAGGTGGGGGGTATGCTAGCCTAAACAAGTAGGTCTTTAGCTGGCTTCTGAAACCATCTATTGTTTAAATAGAATTTTGTTTAAATATGTTATTCGCCTACTTTTGGGTCAGCTATAACATAGTGAAATTACAGACATATAGCTCATTGCATAGACAAGCAATAGTTACTTTGAGGTTCTCACTGTTGAGTAAATCAGTTGTAACTGGAAATCTATATTATTTACAGTATTTTCTTTAAATATGTGATTCATTTACAAAAGCTTATTTGTGATTCTCACTGATGAGTAAATCAGTAATTTGAAAACGACTGCATTACAGTATTTTTTTAAAATATGTTTTCACCTACTTTTTACACGTTAACAGCTAACTTTGTACTATACTTCTGAATACTATTTGCAGGGCATAATTTTTGTATCCTTTTCTTATTTCACTTCTTCTCTGAAACTCAAAACACACAGTCAGCTGACACAGAGCCCATTCACGGGCAACAATTGCTTGTTTTTAACTGTACAGGTTACACCACGACAGGCACCTTTGTGGGCAGAGGAAACCAGTATATACAGTTAGTCAAGGTTCTGTATTGTAAACTGCCGACAATCGATAAGCAACTACCCACTTTCCCAAATAAGGTCTAGGGTTTGAACCACTCACCTCAGAGGTGGGAGGCAAGTGTGTTACCACTGCCCGACCGTGCCCCCCAACAATATTTGTGAACACACATTCATGACACATAGCACCCTTAATTGCTGAAAATGTTGTCAGTACGTGCACTGTAAAAAGAAATAAATGAATTGTCGAGGAAATGGTTTTTGATCAAATATACCTAGAAAGACCTGTATGGAATATCCCCAAGATCCAAAATACCACAACAGTACTGTCTGCACAAGTTTTGTACATCAAACTCCGAAATCGTTTGTTGAAACTGTAACGTTCATTCTGCAAACGTTCCAAATTCTTCATCTGGCTTCTTCCCCAAAAGATTGAAATTCTCTTATCAAGATCTCTCAGTTTTAGTCTACATCTGTTCAGATCATGACAGAACTGGTTCCAGGTATGAAAAACTGGATCAGTGAGCACAGAGAAATAATTGATATAGGCAGAAAATCGATGTAGGATTTTTTTTAAAAGAGCTATCTTAGAGGTGTAAGTTTAACCAGTCTGACATTTTTGCCTCCATATTTTTTATCTTGCCCTTCTGCTTCTTTTGAAATAAACATTCTTAATTATATTGATTAGAAAATTATTTTTCATTAACTTCATCTCTGTGCTACCAACTGCTCCTGCCATAATCTGCACAACTTTGATGCAAAAACCTAATGTGAGCTTAATAAAACTTGACGATAGGAGAGTGTTGATAGTAATCAGTTTCATTCCATCTTTCTGTCGTGTCTGTAAACATTCTGGCCCTTAGCTCAAACACTACAACAACAATCAAGTTAAATTTGGTCAAATTTGGTGGGCAAATACTTAATTGGGCACACATAGATTCCCCCATATTTCATGAAATTTTAGTGAAAATTAAAGTCAGGAGACAGTTTTTCTTATTTTCCATTTGACATATAGAGAAAAATCTGCTTCTCTACATCACATACATAAATCAGTACAATGTCCGGATTTCTTCGTCACAAATTTTTCTACAGTGAAAATTGAAGTCTCTTGTGACATAGGTGATTATGTCACTACAATCTATTCTAGCTTTCTGTTTGTTACGGATCTGGATACACAGACGTCTAGGATACCTTTGCATATAATTAAGACATAGGATTATATAATATTGATTGCATATAAATGACCATGGAAGGACAACTAATAGGACAGAGGAGTTACAAATGAGCGGTGCAGTATTTTCTTGAAACATTATTTTGCCATTTCATGATTAGCCTTCAAAATTAAAATACATATCTTGGAAGAGTATCCTCAGCATCTAGTGACAAATCCACAGTACCTACCCTCTTTTATTTATTTGGGTGTAATATCGCGTTCAACACATTGTGTAGATTATATCGTGACAGGTAATTTTAAGGGCAGAGGAAACCAGTACATACTAGTTTGTCAAGATTCTGCCCTCTAAGCAGCCCAACATGGGTAAGCAACTTCCAGCTTCATACATAGGGTCTGGAGTTTGAACCACAGGCATCAGAGGTGGAAGTCAAGTTACCCACTTCACTACTGATCTCCACCCCCCCCATATTTTAAATACCATCTAAATCACTTCATCTTTCTTGTAGTTCATCCTCAAACTGCAACTTGCGGTCACTGCTGTAAGAAAAATATACACATATCTCGCGTACTAATTATACATCTAAAGATAGCTGAACAAAGTTACTATGATTCACTAGTACATAAAAATACTTGTCAGACTATCAAACGCATATATATTTAAAATCTGCAATCTGCATGGCTTGATTTAGGCGGATTTAACCTCTGGGTCCCTTTTTAATGTCAAAAGGGTTTGCCCAACCTTAGATTTGTGGCATACAATTGGCAACACTCACTGGCAATATATTTTCTGGGATGTATCATTGCCATATAAGGTAGTTGAAGTGGCAGTCGATTTTTTGTCATTAATGTATATTTATAGATTGTGTCAGTGTATATTCTTATCAGGTATTTCACCAAAAGCAAACACAAATAATGATTTTAAGTTGTGCCAAGTTATAGTGGGCAGAAATATTTCTTTCCTTTACTGAAATTACCTGTTGTAAAATGACCAACTAAATATGTTGAGCTGGCGTGTGGATCATGCTTAATATCTGCCTATAAAGTTGTGCTACAGGTGGAGTGGTAAAGAAGGTTAGAATTTTATCACTTGGTTCTTAACCCTGTTGTTATAGGTTTGCATATTGCTCATAGCAGTACATGGGGTGTACAGGGGGTTTGTTTTGATATGACTTAAGCTTATAAAAGAGGCGTAAAATCTGCTTTGGCTCCATTGTAAAAGTTGGTAATAGCTTCTCCGTGCCTAGACTTGCTACAAGTGTTTGTATTTTTCATTCCAGCAAATCTGACATACATGAAAACATTATGAACCCACTTGATGAGTAAAAGAAGCTTCTGTTTAGAGAAATACAAAGACTTGTCTCAGCCAGGGGGGGGTTTTCCCTGTAATAAGTTTTACCACATTTAAATTAATGCATACATCCCAGAGGATTCCCCTACACATTAGCATACTTGTGTTTACATCTGTGATGACCTGGCTGGGAGTGTTTGTTGATATAGATAGCCAGATGATTTTATTTCAAATTTGTTACAAGATGATGGCTTTTTATAATCAGGAGATTATAAAATGCCTTTCGTCCGTGCGTCCTTTTGTCATGTTTTTACATAAACTTAATATCTCATTCATTTGTAAAGATATCTTCACCAAATTTGCAGGAAATGTTTATGGCTATGAAAACCAGCCTGTGCACAATTTTGGCCTCATTTTGGAAAACAAAATGGCCGCCATAGCTAATTGTTTTGAAAAATCATAAAGGTGCTCTAAATCTTGAAATATTCTAGCTAGCTTCATCAAATGTGCTATTTTCTGTGTTTAAAAGTACATGAAATGAGAAAACGGCTTTTTTCTTTGTAACCATTATAGTTACAATGTTTGGTTATATGTGCTACTTTTTGTTTATCTGCCACTTTTTACCCTACAGCACATAAGGGCTGTTGGGTTAATGTTTTCACCAATGGCATCCAGATGGGTGGGCGGGTATTTTGTCGGGGCGGCAGCAGGAAAAAATTTGTCTGGGCTGTATCTTAAAAACTCTAAGGTGTAGGAAGTTGAAATCTGGTCGGGACATTGGTTGGGGTTATAGGTTTGTATTGTCATAGTGTGACTTTGATTTCACCTTTGACCTTGCTGTAGTGACCTTAATCTTTAATATCTTGTCCAGGCTATATATGTCAGAAACCATAAGGTGTAGGAAGTTGTAACCTCTACTTGTTGAGGGTCTAGGAATCAAGCGCTTTAACTTTTAATTATTACCAGTCTTGGGATTAATCCCTTTAAAATTTTGGGAGTTTATGGTTCAAACCCTTTGACTTGAACTTATGTTGGGGTTTAAAAGGTTTGTTGAAATATACTGCCAATTTTATGACCCACGTTTGGCCATGGGGAGGAATCTAATCCAATTTCCAAGTAATATTAAAGGAGATATTTATAAGCAAAAAACATAAAATTTGCTATATGACAACCCCAGTTTGACTCATACATTTGAAATGGAGCCTTTAAAATTCCATTTTTTTAATCCAGAATATGGTCTACACATAAACAAGCAGTTTCAGAGTAGAAGCGAAAGAAGAAAATGACTCACATTTATCCCCTGCAAATGCTATTCAGACGTAAATAATAATGTTAACTGTTAAGATGTAAAAAGTAAATGAAAAACATGTGTAAAGAAAGTACTGTAAATGCAGTATTTTTCAAGTTACAACTGATACTCAACAGTAAGAATCTCAAAGGACTTTTACTCAGCTAGGCAGTGAGCTATGGGTCCCCAATTTTACTATGCTATAGCTGACCCAAAAGTAGGTGAATAACTTATTTAAATGTAAAGTAGGTGAATAACTTATTTAAATGTAAACTTTCAAGTTACAATTGATTTACTTAACAGTGAAAACCTGAAAATTGCTATTTCTCCGCTATGAAATAAGCTACAGATCTGCAAACTTACTATGCTATAGCATATCCAAAAGTTGGTGAGTAACATATTTAAAGAAAATACTCTAAATGCAATAATTTTCAAGTTCTAACTGGTTTACTCAACAGTGACCTACAGGTCTGCAATTTTACTACGTTATAGCTGACCCAAAAGTAACTGAATAACATGTCATATGAAATTATCTAAATGCAATAGGTTTGAAGTTACAAGTGATTTTACTCATTATGGAAGTTACCAAAAAAGTAAAAAAGGTAGCTATTAGTCACTTAGCTATTGGGATAGACTCCCTAGTTACTCACCATGTTGTAGCTATGGAAAAATTAGCTGTTTTACATATTTTAACAAAATGCTCTAAATGCAGTACTTTTCAAGTTATAAGTGATTTAGTACATGATTTCATGAATTTTAAAGCATTAAAAAGTATTTTTAAAATTCATAAAAAATAACTAAGAAAGATCCAGGCCTGATATTCACACAAGGGAATCTACTTGTGGCTGAGTACATATGTGCAAGATGTGAGAGAAATCCCTTCAATAGTCAATGAGAAAATTGTAATAAAGTGTGGAAATTTTCACATTTAGGGTGGGTGCCTCCAGCAAACAGATGAACGAACAGGTCTGTATGCCTTAAACAATTTTTCATCCTCAATAGATAGTTATCTTTCTCTGCACTTTGTAGTTTTGGATGACAAGTCGTTCAATCGGATGCATACACCAAAGCCAGAGAGCGATGACATAATGTCGGCTGACTGACAAGTCAGCTGACATAAAACTGAAAATCAGAAAAAAACTATTCATTACTGTTGTATTAATCCGGAACACAGACAAACACTCTGTAAAACACAACCTTCTCATCCAACATAATATAAACAGATTTACTGATTTCAGTTGTGTTGGCACAAAACCTCGATTTATTACTTTGAAATCTTTCGATTTTGAAGTATGTTGGTCAGTCGGTTTGTATTTTTGTTTGTTTGTTTGTATGTTAGGCCACAATTTTGAAACTAGGTTTCTCATTTTTCCCTATAATATTGTCAGGTGTCAGAATAGAGAAAAACCGAATTTTGACAAAATCGATATCATTTTCACATAGCTATGGCCATTTTGGCTACTCTGAGTAAATGATTTATAACTCTGAAACTATTACATTTAGAGTGTTTCTGTAAAATATGTTGTTCAGGTATATTACCTTTACCTATAAGATGGTGCATAGTTTGGAGCTCTGTTGCATTAGCTAAGCGAGCAATAGCTACTTCCTGATTTGTAGCACGATTTAAAAATGACAAAAAATGTGTCAAATTTCTTTGAAAGTATCACACTTAATGACTTTCTTTGAATACATAATTTACTATGTTGGGGTAAGTTATGACATAATGAAGTTGCAGACCTGTAGCTCATTCCATAGCTGAGCAAAAGCTACTTTCAGGATGTCACTGTTGAGTAAATCACTTGTAAATTTAAAACTATTGCATTTAGAGTATTTTGTTGAAATATGTTATTCAGCTACTTTTGGATCAGCTATAACATAATGAAATTGCAGCCCTGTAGCTCACTTCATAGCTGAGTAATAGCTACTTTGAGATTCTCACTGTTGAGTAAATCGCTTGTAACTTTAAAACTGTTGCATTTAGAGTATTTTGTTGAAATATGTTATTCACCTACTTTTAGGTCAGGAGTAACATAGTAAAATTCCAGAGCTGTAGCTCATTCCATAGCTGAGCAATAGCTACTTTGAGTTGGCCAAATTTGGACACAATGCCAAAGATGTGTAGTTGGAATCTTGTAATGCAGCAAGTTATCAGTGGATTGCAGCATGATTTTTAAGTTACCACTCAGCCGCGGTCTGAGTGCTCGTTACTGCTTAAACTTGTACATGCCCTTGAACATTTACTGAATGAAATAACTCTTGTGAAAACACAACCAGTATATCTATCGGTACACCACTGGCTTTTACTGTAGTGCAAATGTGATGGCTTGATAATTTAAGAAATACAAGAGTCTGGACACATAAACACATACATTTAGAACAGCAGTACAGGACACTGAGCCATTGTTATTTTATTGAGGAATACCAGGGGCTGATCAGCCACAGGGGAGCTAAACCACATGGACTGGAGTGGGTGTATTTATAGACTTGTAGTTTGGATACAAATACAGATAGTTTCATTGTTTGACAGTCTTAGGTGACTTTTCCAATAATTGCAGTGTGTGTTTTTCTCACTAGGTGGCCAGCCACTTCCTGTGACCTATGAGAAAAGTCCTTTTGTCAGCCCCACATTCTGGTAAAAAAGTCATTCAGTCCTCATATAATACCTTACACAAACGGACTTGATGAAAGTCTAATCAATGCCCACTTATTTACGTAGCAGCATGTTAATCTAATAGTATGCCATTCTATCTGTCCCTGTAAACCTGATCCTTGAGACGTGGACTATACTATTTGGAAATGTTGAATGTACTAAGCTTGAAGAAATCACTTGCCGTTTTTTTTCAGATTATTTTGGGAGAAGCATGATCACATTGTACCCAAATTTTTGTAGAACTTCATGCCATATAAGTTTATTTCAGACTAATGTTCAAATAATGATGAATATAAATCAGCATTCACTCACAAAAGAGTGTAAACATAATGATGCATATAAATCAGATAGCACTCGAAAAATTTTCAAAGAACATGAATAAAACAAAGTAATATGCTCATGACTTTCCTACAGAACAGAAAAGCTGACGCAACTAATTGCGAAGCCAGCCTGATGCATCATGATGTAGAAGTATGAAAAAGAAGCATAATTGTGCTAAACAGCTTCTGAGGACCAACACAATATTCAATCCTTACCCAAATTTATAGACTGCCATAAAAGTTTCACCAAAAAAGGCTTTCTAAATGCTTTTGAACCATCAATTCACTTCAGCCTTGTTATAAGCATCTCGAGTTCATGACATGTCTAACAGATAAAAGCATTACAAAAAATATTATTAGTTTAGATTTCTAAAACTGACGTGGATTTTCAAAGTACCAGTTGTAATCGTAACAAGTCATTCAGTTCCTTTTCACTAACCAATAGGTATACCATATTTTACTTGGCCAACAGTTTATAGTACATGATCAAGAAATTTTATCATGATTGTCTTGTAACCCCAGTTACACATCCACGGATGTCCCGCCGGATTGCAGCAGGATTCCTAATATGGCAAATTGTGAGTGATTGACGGATCACATTTTACATCCATATACTCATCCGTAACGTCCCTATTGTCCTTGTGGCATCCGTTATGGATGCAACTGGTCCACAAGCATTCTACGGAAAAATCAAGCAGTTTGAAAAACAGATGTCATGTGTAATTAATATCTGTAACTCATCCGTATCTAATCCGTAAGTCGTCCCTAAAGCACCTGTGGCATCCACGACATCCTTGACTCATCTGCGCCGATAAAGGCTTGGAAAATTTCCACGGATATCCTGGAGGGTGTTTGGAGGCTGTAGGGATGCCACCGGAAGTTAACGGACATTGCCGGAAACCACAAGGACCAATAGGTCACGGATATGAAATTTGTCTGCGGATATACACAGATGTTTATGGATTTGTCCATGGACAATAGGGACGGGGTTTACAGATGATAAGGATGTCTCAAGGACAAATAGGACAGAGTTCACGTATAGATTTGTAGTTTCCCATGACACTGGGGAACTTACGGAAAGACACTTTCTCATGGACGAAAGACTATATAAAGGGCACTTGGCCTGGCTTTTGCTCATATTTGCATTGGCATCTTGATGAGGATACATTAATTTTGGGAACTTTACAACTTTTACTGTATATGTTTGAGAATATATTTTGCTGGCATATTTAGTCAAAAATTTTGAGGCTTTTTTTTAAAATAGGAAATTTGGTGAATATTCGTGTAAATGCCAACAAAGAAGAGGTCCAACAGAAGGGGCAGTCAGGACACAGAGATGATGTCCACCAGGGCCAGGAATCCAGGGGTGGATGAATTGAGTTGTGTACCAGATACTCAGCAGAGCCAGCAGGCAGCTGGGGTGGAGTTGGTGGTGGGCGTGGAGGATCCTCTGGAGATGTCAGATACAGAACAGGGTGACTTTGGGCTGGAGACACAGCACCATTCGGATACACAGGATACACAGGCTGCTGGAGGTACACAGAATGGAAAGGGCACAGGCAAGGGCAAGGCTGACAAAGGAGCAAGAAACCTGCAATTCTATTCAGTGCTGAGCAGGAGTTAATGGATTCTTGTGTGACAATGAAATTCTCTACAACAAGCGTTTCATGGACTACAAGGATAGGTCCAAGAGGGAGGCTGTGCGGGCTAAGTTTTGTGAGAATTATTTGGATAAAGATGCCTGCCAAAGCTAGTTCCAGAGCCAGCGCATACTCTTCCGAAAAGTCACTCACATGAAGTTCAGCCAGGGGAACCACTGTTGACAGAGAGGCAGAAATGGACCAGAGACAATTTTGACTTCCTCAGGGACCACATTGTGCGCCATCTTACAGCAAAAAGAGAATTCAGGGCTCCCAAGGGGTTTGCCTCTTAAGCCAGTGCGGCAGCTGGCTCATCATCCAAATGGCAGACTGTGCACATGGAACCGTTCCAGGATACTTCTCGTCCAGAGTCAACTTGTGACCCCTTGGACATCTCACACCTGGATACATATACGCCTACTACCAGATTGCGTGATGTCAGTGTGACGTCAAGCTTAGCAGATTCCGACCTACAAGCAGCTCTTGCCGAATCACAGAGGGGGATAACAGAGTTAAAAGACATTGTAGTTAAAAGTTTGGTGATGACAAGCCTGATAACCCCAGATTGGGCTTGTGTGACTTTCTGAAGGTGGAGGTGGTACAATTAACAAGCGACTCATATGACAAATTTCAAGAAGAGACATTCAACTTATTCATGAGACTTAACCATAGGGACAAGCAGCAGCAAAGGTACCAACACGGAATCGGCACGAGCAAGGTGCAGCCCGTGACCTATAGCCAAGCCTCGACATCACACCATTACCCTTTGTCTCACACACAGATGCAAGCACCACATCACCAGATTCAACAGACATTTACACACGTACCACAAGGACTTTCACAGAAGCAGTTACAGCATTCACAGCAGCACTTTCAACAGACATTTACTCAGCCGCATGCACCAGCTCAGCAGCAGATCCACAGACAGGCTCCACAGCAAAGCATGCAGCCACAGCAACACTTGCAAGTGATGCCAGCACCACAGCAGCCGGTGCAGCAGCAGCAGGCAATTCAACCACATCATTCCATACAGTCACAGCAGCCAGTACAGCAGCAACAGCCAATACTAACACATCAGCACAATACAACAGCAGCAGCCCACACAGCAACACAGCAAACATCACAGCAGCAAACTTCACAGAGCACCACTTCATCATCACAGCTGCATGTCCTGTCACCACCCATTACAACACCGGACATTAGATGCCAAGGCAGCCCACCACTCACCAGCACATTTGAGCTCTGTTGTGCGGAAGCTCTGAACTGCCAAAGTTTTTTTATTTTACTAACTTGAATATACAAGTTAGTTAACTTGAATATTCAAGTTAATAACTGGAACATTTGAGTTAGTAACTTGAATGTACAAGTTACTAACTTGAAAATACCAGTTACCTAACATGAATATACCAGTTAACTAACTTGTATATACGAGTTAGCTAACTTGAATGTACAAGTTAGCTAACTGGAATATATGAGTTACTAACTGGAATATACGAGTTAGTAACTGGAATATACAAGTTACTAACTTGAAAATACCAGTAAACTAACTTAAATATACGAGTTAGCTAACTTGAATATACAAGTTAACTAACTGGAATATACGAGTTAGCTAACTGGAAGGTACGAGTTAACTAACTCGAATATACGATTTAGCTAACTGGAATATATGAGTTAATAACTGGAATATATGAGTTAGTAACTTGAATATTCAAGTTAGTTAACTGGAATATACCAGTTAGCTAACTTGAATATACCAGTTAGCTAACTGGTATATTCAAGTTAGTAACTCGTATATTCCAGTTACTAACTTGTATATTCCGTATATTCCAGTTAGCTAACTCGTATATTCAAGTTAGCTAACTCATATATACAAGTTAGTAAACTGGTACATTCAAGTTAGGTAACTGGTATTTTCAAGTTAGTAACTTGTACATTCAAGTTACTAGCTCAAATGAAAAAAAAATTTTAACCGCGAAAGCCCAAATTTTGTTAAAACCTCTCATGTAGTGGTGTGGGACATCTTTCTCTGAAATATTTGCACCTTGTAGGACAAGGCCTTTCTTGCTTGCCTGTCCATTTTTTAAAACATTGTGTTTCAACCCTTTCCAAACTAAAGTTTATGCAACATTATTCAGCCAAAGCAAAGATGTCATTTAGGTACAAATAGATGCTGTTGTTCTTCCTGTTGAACTTTGGGGTATCTTATCCTCATTAGGTTGTGCAGTACTAGGCAGGTCATGACAACCCTGTTGACCACCGGGGGCTCCTGCTGCAGTGGGCTCTGGAAAATCCTAAAGCGAGACATCAGGATCCCAAAGGCATTCTCTGCCACAGTTCTTTCCCGCCTGATGCTATAGTTGAAGACCATCTCCTTAAAGTCCATACTGTGGGTGGAGTAGGGCCTCATTAGCCAGAGCATGAGGGGGAAGGTGTCGTCCCGTGAAGGAAAAAGTTCACCTTTGGTCCACCAATCCCCAGAGATTCACTGTCACTGTGCCTCAAATCGGTGTGCTTGAAATTCTGAGCATCTGAATTCGAAGTTGACCCGGCTGGCCCCATGTTCTCGGACAGGAACTTGGACTCTCCATCCGCCAGGGCCAAGAGTACAATCGAGTGGAAGCCCTAGCTGTTGCGGAAGATGCTGCCTCCCCCTTGTGGACATCTGATTGAAATATGCCTTCCATCCAGGGCACCCAGGCCATGTGGAAAGTTCCACCTCCAGCAGAAGACGGACTCTACGAGCAACCAATCCTCTGGGAGTGTGGGAGACCGCATCACCTGATTCACTTGTATAGAATATTATTAAAACTTTAAAAATTATGTGGGTCTAAATGAGTGCATTATGAACGGAAAAATAATCTGTTTTGAAAAAAATATAAAAACAAATAAAAACTTAAATATTTCAAGCACTTCAATAAAATTCTGATAATATTTATATCAATCACGTTTTTTCATACACTAGATCTACCATATGAGTTTAAGTGAGTTTACAAAAACTAAATGGATCCATCCATACAGTTCACGTAAATTTATATTGACATTTCATAACATTTATATAACATTTCATGTTAGCGTGAATGAAATACTTAAACTTTAGAAGGGGAGTGAAAGATCACGTACTTACGTAAATCATGGGTTGCAAAACCAGTGTAAGGAAGCATGCACTATCATTATTATATGGTTATCTGACATAAAGACCATGTAAAATCTTTTGTTTTAGCTGATGACTGGAAATATTTTCGTTTATAATGTTTTAACGACAGTAAGCGTCAAAGATGGTGTTCATGATTTGTCAATATTCTGTATCTTTGCAAAATGTAATGGATTGTTTAAGCACCATATGTGCAGTGCAATTTATTCAAGGAGGTTTGAAAAATATATGCTTACAAGATTCACACAGAAGTGTTGATTCAATTAATGAAATGGAGTCCCTATAGGGACATTTTCATTTTATTTTAGTATGGAGCAATTCAAGGACACCAGAAGAGCTTATGATCAAGAATTTAATAAAATATTACTTAATTTTTCATATTATCACAAGTGGCCGTTTTCACAAAGGGTCTGACTTATCCTGCACTTAGGCTAAGTCAGGGACTGAAATGTGAGCATTTTTTCTTTGCTAAATACTGGACTTAAATTGATTTAACAAAGGGTGACTTAAGTCCAAGCTTATCGTATAACCACAGTGGTTTTCTGCATCCTGTCACCCTTAATATCTAGTCAAAATATTTTAGTTGTGACATATATATCCTTTAACTCATTTTCGCTTTGTAAAAAGACTTATTTAGGGAGGTGTTCTGTATATTCTTTATGTGCAAATTTTCGAGTGTTAAAAATATATGGCGGCCATATTTTCAGTCTATATTTACAAAAGTTAAGCCCACTCCCAGGTAGACATAGCTAAAGCCTAGACTTTGCAACTTTGTGAAACCCTGTAAGACCACAGACTCAGCCTCATTTTAAGACATAAGTCTTAACTTTAAGTCTAAGCCTTGGCTACATCCTTTTGTGAAACCGACCTCAGAACAACTTCACCAACATGGACTAAGATCAGATCAAAAACAGATGAAGTTAGAGATAAACTTGTCAAGTGAGCCAGTGGACCAAATGTCTTATTCACAAACTATGGATGACTTAAGCTGAAAAGATTAAATATTTGATCTGTTGCTTCATTAATTTCTCACAATTTTAAACAGACTTCTTCACAACTCAGGAAAGGTTCCAAACGGGCTCATTCAGTTGTGAGGTGCGTTATGCCTCAATAATGACTTATTAAAACATTCATCTTCATCCTTGAGAAATATTCTATTAGTTATTTTGGATCCATCCTAAAGTTTATGACAAGGGTAATGGATCAAAGTTAATTCGGAATGTGATCAAAAATCATATCAAATGTTGTTTTTTAATACCAACTAAACTGATTCAAAAATCTGATCAAAAGTTGACCATTTTTGCTCAAATTTGATCAGAGCCGGGTTTCGCAAATCCTCCTTTGGAATGGAAGGTGTATTTTTTCCCTTTTTTGGAAGGCCACCTTAAAATTCAGTTTCGCAAAGCCTCCTTTTAACTCTCCTTACCAAAGGACTTGAAACTTGAGGGAGCAAGTGTAATTTAAAAATAATAACCATTCCTTGAAGGACAATTCCTTAAATTTAGGGTCGACCCTTTGCTTTTAAGGAAGGCTTTGTGAAACTGATTTTCATTAAAGGAGGGAGACATTCAACGAAATCCTCAAGTTTAAGGTGACCTTTATGTTAAGGAGGCTTTGTGAAACCGGGCACTGATCTCAACAGAATACTTCCCTAGACGATCTGGTGCTCATCACTTGATGTAAGTGAATCACAGATGATGTGGTGATTACAACAATGACTACAGTAAATGACTAAGTAAACTTCATTTTTGAAAATGTTTCTCTAGAAATGACTAAAAACCAGATGATGTGATCACTAAAATGAGTAAAAAATAAATCAGTGAATGTCCTAACAGGGGCACCATATGATGATGTGTACTTTACAAACTGCAGTACATTTTACTTGGAAATCTTTTGTTAAGGGCCTTTTGCTATTTAATTGGTCTATAAAATTGGAGTAAAAACTGCTTTTTCAAGTACACTGGATGTGTATTCTTTTATTTTTTTCCATTGATTTTCATTACCTCTGCTTTCCTGTGCCAAATCTTCTGGTACTGATAGAAGTACTCTAATACATATATACATTGATTTCCTGAGTTTTTTTAGATGCGTAAACGTTAAGAAACATTTCCATATGATTGTGTTTATTTTGAAATATACTAAAAAGTTATTTTCCTTTTATTTGCGATGTAGTTTTGTTTATATTTGCCACAATAATTTCATAAACGTATGGCAATTTCAAGAGGCTAAAATCATAAAAATATAAAGTGAAATTCATTCAATTTTCAGTGATGCTAAAATTATAACGTTATTTCTTATTTTATTAATTCACACAAGATGAATGCTTTCACAAAGAACTTATGTTCACTGACCTATTTGTTGATATTTCAAACTTTGGATATTATTCTGTCGTCAGTGCTGTTTGCTAAATGGGACCAATGGTATACCTCCTTTGTCGTGGAGGTGAAGTTCTTTACTGTATATTCCAGTTTGTTTGAACTTTGGGTATTTTCTGCATTGAGAAGTGTACTGTTATATGGAAGTATACTGGGATTTGTACTGAACAGTGAGCATGCCATTTCACGGATAAAGAAACTGGATTATGTTGCACTGTTTCTGTCTGCAGCTATGTGGGCCTACACTTTAATCAAGCTTCTCACTTACTCTCAGGAGAATTCCATCAAAGAGGTAAATTAAGGTCCATTATAATTTTTAGCAAAGTGAGATTTCTTTTGTTTAGCTCCTTTAACAGTAATATTCTTTTTTTTTTTGTAGAAATAAATATTAGGTCTGTGTTTTCATACATATAGATAATTTACTGTTATCTGGAATTTCTGCTCCTATATGTGAGGTTTGGTTTACTGGAGAACAACTGTAGATGAAATCTGTCTTTTGGTTGCTTCACAGTTAATATGATGATACGTACCAGCCATTCAGACCACCAACACTGAATTTACTCCAGTTGACTTAAATTAGAGCAGACCGGTGTAACGCGAGATAATGACTCCCCTCTATTTCTGACTCCTCTCCTTTGATCTTTTGGGGGAGTCATTATTCTGCAAACAACATTTATCCCCCCAAACAATAGGATTTAGGGGGGTTAGAATATTGCTTGCAAGATACTCACCCCCATTCAGAAACTGACTCCCCTCTATTGTTTCTGCACCTATTCAATTGGGGGCAAATGGGGAGGGGGTGGTGTTATTGTCTCTCAACTTGTATAGGCAAAAGTACACTTTGAGCTAATCAGTGAGATCTTCATTTCTCCAGCTCATTTACATAATGAGGGCAAGTGGGGGGATCCATGTTGGTGTTTATTGTCTGTCCACATTGAACCAGGTCAATTGCACTTAGAACAAGTCATTTTCAGCTTTTTTAGTTTAGGTTGATCAAAGGCACACACACTTTTCTTTGAAAATTTTATTTGCAGGAAAAAAACATAAACAATATGCACAGTAATAATTTGATACATAAAGATAAACAATAAGCACATTAATAATTTGATACATTTATGAAAAACAAAAATATACACAGGTGCACATTAAATATGAATGGACATTTGACACTTTAAAAGTACTTTTTTTAATTCCCTTTACTACTTTAAAAGTACTTTTTTTAATTCCCTTAACCAATTTCTTCACTAATCTCATAGGGTCCAGTAAAGTGACTGTCCATTTTACCCCCTTGTCTGCCTTTGCGAGTCATATTTTTCAACAGTACCAGGGAGCCTAGGTCAAAAGATGGCATAAGGTGGCGCTTGTCAAAGTTCTTCTTTTGTCTGGCCTGGGCCTTCTGTATGTTATTTTCAGCCAGACTATATCTTCATGTTAAAAGTGACTTATAAGCCCATATATTGTTGGTGCATGTCACTATAATAAATGAATAAATAATATTAATAACTTATTGCTCAGCACACAAATGAGTACACAACCCCACCAATATGTGCTTTAATGGCACTCAATTAAGTGGGAAGTGGGGGGTAAAGGGGGAGTCATAATATTTCAACCCCCCTTGCAAGATACTGACCCCCCAGTCAGTAATCTAGGGGAGTCATTATCTCGCGCTACACCGGGGGAATTAGGTGTGGTCACAATCCAGATTGAACCTAGTAAATTTTAACCCTGTTTAGGAAATGCTTAACCGCCTTTGTAGTGTGACCACTCTCAATCCTTGGAAGAATTTATTTATTTAGATTTCAACACTGTATAGGTCACATCATGACCAATAGTTTTATGGACAGAGGAAACTAGTACATACAGTTAGTCAAGGTTATGCAATGTAAACTGCCTACCATCAGTAAGCAACTACCAACTTTCCCACATAAGGGCCGGGGTTGGAACCGCCATCCTCTGAGGTGGGAGGTGTGTTAATTACAGCTACACCACCATGGCCGCCATCAATCCTGCAAAAAAATTCTGGGTACTCTACAGACATGTCTTCGTATGTTATTCGGTCCGTTTGCTTGCCCATTTGGTGAGAATGACTATATATACCTAAATAAGCTGCAACTTTTTTTTAAAGTTTCTAATTGTACCAACAAAAGGATGGCCCTTTTAAATCCAACTGCAATCAACCTGCTAATGATTTTTCAATACTGCTTATGATTTCTGGGCCTTGGAGTCTGCTTAAATGCAGAGATTAAATACTATAAAGTCCAGGATATAGAACAGAATAGAAGCTGGTACATTCCTATAATCACCCCCCATAAACAGGTAGAGTGGGATTAGTAAAGCCTTGCTACCAATTGTCAGATACCACTTACAACACCAAAAATTAAATATTCATATTTCAGTAAAGGCCACATATTTTCAAAGCCCATTTGTTCCATTCACTTTGAAAATTTTAACCTTATTTACTGGGTTTATAGGGACTCTATGTAATGTTATGTATATTTTGATAATGCCTGGTGATAATTGGTAAACGGTGATAATTAGTAGCAATACAGTAAATGTTTTCAAAAAGGCTAAAAAAGGTTAGTTAACTTAATGTCCTCATTCTCAATACTACTTGTAATTTAAAAAGCAGAGACAGCAGAATTATGTATTGTTAGGCTTAATTTATATTATAAATAACACATTTTTTCCCGAAGCATTGAAAAGTGAATTCACTGTACATTTTGGTCAAGACTGATTTTCAACCCATATTATGTGTTATTCTGAAAATTCACCTGGATTGAAGAGAAATCTGGTTTAATCTGCATCAACCCCCACTCCATGGTAAGTCTTGTGTACAATTATAAGTTGGAATCATTTTGTGATGTTTACTGATTCAAAAGAGCTTTTCTATTTCTGCCATTATTGATCAATTACAGTACTGATGGATAAAATATAGAATGGGTGAAAGTGTTGCAGTGAAATTTATTGACAAGATTGAGCTATTTGTTTATGTCAGATAATGTATGACTGTTTTTAACAATAGAATACTAAAAGCATTTTGCATTTCATTGAAATAATACTAAATAAGTTTTACATAAGTTCACAATTTCAAATTGATAGTAGTTTGATAATAATCTCAGAATAACATGTCTGTATTTGATAATGGCTATGACATTGTTTTATATTGAATAAATTGAAGGTCTGTTCATATAAACCTTGAAAAGGACCTAACACCAGATTTTGACCTTTAGAATGGTTACATCCTCATCAATATTTTAATTTCCGATATACTCAATAAGTCTTTAGCAGTTACATACATCAACAAAACATTCAAATCCTAATTGAGGTGCACGTACTGTGAGGTGTAATAGTGTCATTGATAAGTTCACTGACATAGTAAAATAAGTTGTTTCACCCCAAATACTTAAGTCTGTTTCTTTTAAGAATTGACTTAATTCTTTCAAAAAAAAAACACATTAATTGAAATCTCAACAGACCAAAATAACATTTCAACTAAACCTGGATTTTCTTATTATCTGGTTGATTTGTATTTGAAAAGCCTCCAAAGGAGTTTTTGGGGAACGGTTGGTGGCATGGGTGCACCAACTATAGCAGTAACTATTTCATTTCCTTAAACATTTTGAAACCTTTGCATGTGAGCATGAGTTTCCCGATTTGCCACAATCAATCCTTTTTATGTGTAAGTTGCCTACCATTTATCTTAAGGCTACTACAACTTATCAACTTATATCAACTTTTATCAACTTACAACTTAAAGTATTATTAGTAATCCTGTTCACTCTTCATTAAGCATGGAGCTGAGTGATCTTGCCTAAACAAAAGATATTTACTATGGATGGCCCGACTAGTGCACTAGAGTTATAAGGACTTATTGCTACTAGTTATTGTCACGAGCTACAGCACCCATGAGCAGGTCGTAAGACTTGTCTTCTGTTTTTGAAGCTCAGAGTAGTTAATCACAAATCTAGACTCAGGTTTTTTTAATATTAGGATCAATGGAGGCACTTACTTTGATTACAAATCAGAGAAAATCAAAGAATACTTTTTTGGGATTAGAATTTGTCCCTGTTTTTTATGATGGAAAATTGTCCTTACGGAAACATTGGTGTTGGGAAGTTGTCCAGATGGAAACTTGTCAAACCAACTGAGGATTACATCATAGTCATTACCTTTGTAAATTTCCATCTAACATGGAATGTATAAAGTTTACCTCCAGTAACTGAAGATTATCATATCATTTTCTCTAGCTTGTCTGCTACTTTTCACCTCATTCTGTGTCATGTTGTCTCTTTCTATCTGTCTGGTCAAGTTGTATGTTTGCCCAAACATTTTCTTGAAATGTGTATTGTCCGTCCGACATCTGATTTTCCTCCAAAGCAAAGCCAGAGCTAGAGGTCTAGAGCTAGTTTTAAAATGGGGTACAGAATTCCTCTAGCTACTGGAAATAGTGACTGAAGTGTGTTTGGGGACTTTGCAATTGATAAATATTTGTATTTTTTTCCTTTTATTTCGATTCAGAGATCAGCTGCCTGGTTCTGGTCACTAATCACATGGTCTGTGTGCACCTCCATAGCTTTCTACATCAACTGGAGAGTGCTCGCTAAAGTGAAACCTCACAAAAAGAAAAGGAAGGTCAAATCTCACACATGTACAGTTAACAGTGTCCCAGAGGAGAGAGAACCATTAGTCAACTCGGAAACGGATGAGCAAAGGTATGCATGAAATGCATTGTGGGATATGGATTTTTGTATGTTTACCCAGACCAAGGGGTAGACAGGTTATGTTTTACTTTAATTTGAATGTCATTAAAAGTACTGTCAAAATATTTTAAGGTGTGTGAATGTTTTATGGAATATCATGTTTACTTTTGATTACCATGACAATGGAATTATTGTACTGTATATTACAGTCAGTGCAATTATCCTGGTACTGCAAAACTCAGAGTTATTTGACCCATCCTGACTCTTCAAGTATGAACAGTCAAAAATACAGTCAATGTCTTTCACATTCCCTCAAATGAAAGACAATTTCCTCTGTGGCCTAGTGTTTAGTACGTTTGGCATGTAATCACAAATTCTTTGTGAATTTGACTCCCACAAGTGGCAATGCTAACTGCCTGCCCCAATATGCCCCTGGCTATTGAATGGGACATAAAACCTGAACTTTCACTTTAAGTGAAAGACAGGCTCAAGGATACCATTTATCAATGTCCCCAAGGTTCTTAGCCTGCCATTAGGAAAGGACCGAATGACAGTTTTAAGTGGTCATTCTCCCAGGTCCCTGTGTTGTCCACCAGGCCACAGTGGAATAGTAACCAGTTTCTTAGCACAGTTACACTTATATATAGAAACCAGTGTTAAGACAGTTGTGAAATCATTTAGAATTTTGGGTTTGATAATTGGCATTTCTACAAGCTAGCAAACTTAAATCTAGTTCCATCAACAAAGAAATGCTTTCAAAACTAGTAAAAATACAGAAATCTAACATAAAATCTTGGTACTTTGTTTAAAATGTGGTAAAAACATTATATCCACACATATGTTGTAAAACTTTTACCACAGAAAATAACATCCCTTGTGATACTGGTAATTTCTTAACGTATTATGGAGTCTAGACAATTAAGTGTGTGTAACTCACTGATTGCTAGAGCTACAGGATTGTGATGTGAAAACCAGAATCTTTTGATCCAGTCAGATTTGACTTAATGCAGCTTAAAGTGCCTACATATGTGATGCTTATTATGGGTCACAAATGTTTGGATGTGAAACCAATATGTGAGAAATCATGGGATGGGAGTCTTTTAGTATGGTCAGATTTGACTTTGGTTCCCTTGTTCAAGGTCTCCATATCACTGATTAAGGGTCATTGACATTTGGGATATGAAACAGACTTATAGAAAATTATGGCCTGGAATTTATTTGATATGGGCTAACTTTCAATGATGCATATGTGCTAGGGTTTTGCTATGTGAAAACCTTTGTTTGTTGGTTGGACTGTAATGGTGCTTGTTAGCCAGTTTGTCTTTCTGATGGATACATATGTGTATCCATTTTCTAATATGCTTATTCTAGTTTTCCTATCAGAAATTTTGTTGTTGTTGTTGTTGTATGTTGTACTGAAGTTGTTCAGCTGTATCCCTTGTAACTTCTTTCTAGTAGGAAGTCTTTGATTAAATCTCAGGACTTACATTTTAGAATATTGACAGTAGACATGCCAGCTGGTGGTTTTTATTGCCCAACACAGTTCACATAGATCCAACCAATAAAACATGTTGAAGCCGGAACATTTCAAACACTTCTTTCAAAAGTAGCATTTTATTAATATGCACCAACAGAATTTGTGACACAACTGAAGTATCAGTGCAATTTTGGAAAATCTGTAATAGTTTTTGTCCTCTGTGTCCTGGTGTAACAGGCTCCAGCCAAATAACTCTCTTTCATTATACCATCCCAAATTGCTCTCCTGTAAAGCTCTCGAGTATGTAACTTTGAGTTTTAAATAATACAATTTGACCCTCTGAGTTAAACTCTTATTTGTTTTCCTGTCCTACGTCCTCATCAGAACATAAGGCAAACATTATTATAAGCATAAATTCATATAAATTCTTGTGACAACCTATTCTATTGATATCTCCTATGTTATCCTTGGGGTCTTAAAAATTCTGCTATACTTGTTTCAATATTTCTGGAATATTTATCAAACTATCTTCTCATCACCACCATTTTACCAGATCAAGTGAATCTGAGACAGATGATGAAACAGGCTCCAAGGATGAAGAATCTCAGAATGTGAAAAAAGACGGAGAAGACAGCAGTGAGGAAGAGGATGATGAAACTAAACCCAAGACAGTGAAGGAGAAAGCTGTAACAGTGGGCAAGTTACTGAGTCTCTCACGACCCGACCTGCCCTATATACTTACTGCATTCTTCTTCATGGTGGTCTCTTGTATCAGTGAGTAGATTATACAGGATTTCTTTATTTCTGGTCCCTGGTAATACTTTTCAGGGTTAACTGATTCCCAATACATATCAGGAGCTAATGCTTTTAATCAGTCTTGGTTGGCATCAGTTAATGAAGGGTTTTATACTTTATCTTTATTGAGATCTCCAGCTACAGTACTAGGGTTATTTAATTAGTACTCGGCTTAAAACTTACAAACCTTCACTGAAGCATAAGCTTTCTTGGTTTGCCATGGTGACTCTTGTAGACAAAATATCAAACATTTATCTTATAAGTGGTGTGAGATATCATATATGGTTCTATAACCTAGAAATGTGAAAAGTTAGAAAAATTTAATTTTGTAGAGTTTTGGAAACCATTTAAAATTTTTGCAGAAAAGATAACATCAACTTTATCTTCTAAACTTTTTATCGATGACAACATATCTCATGCCATATAGACATTAATTACAACAGGAGGTTACATTTGAGAAGGTTATATTTCATGTGTGTTTCACTTGTAAAATATGGAAATTAACATATGCCTGCACATTGTGGAGGCCGAAGTGGCCGAATGGCTATCAAATTTTTTATCTCCCAACTCTCTGGTTATGGGTTCAAATCAGTGGCATACTGAATTACCTTTACTGCTTTAAAGGGCACAAAACCTGACAATAGCTTTTTATTTGTATAAAAGTGAGACAGATATCATCCCAAAATATTATCCTCGTTGTAGCAAAGAAGTTTATATTGATATGGTCAAAGTAATCCAAAAAATAGTTATATAAATTTTTCTGTCATACTTTAAAATAGTCTACTATTGTCAGGCATGTTATGCTGAAAAAAACTACGAGCAAGAAAAGTATGGTTAGTTTTTAAAGCAGGTGATTAATGGCCATGTACAATGGGACAAATGTACAATTTAAAATATTGTAATTTTTCTGTTTTGTTGAAGTTGTAGAGGTGCTGCTGTAATTATATCCCCAGACGAAAGTCAGGGATATATTGGATTCAGGTCTGTCGCGCCGGCGCCACCATAGAAATTTTCTTGTTTGCACGATAACTCAAAAATGGATCAGTTTTTTTTTCAAACTTGGTACACATGTTGAGGGTGCCCAGAGGAAGATCCCTATTTTAAGGTGACTATAATAAAGAACTTATGGCCACTTTAAGGTCAGAAATTTGACTTTTGGCCACTTAGAGCCCTCTGGTTCACAAACTATGAGGCTCATCTGGCTAAAATTTTACCTGAGAACACATTAATATATTCTTAGTACATGAGCCGAAAATCAAGACTTTAAGTTGAGGAGAAAATTGTGTTTGAGGCCCATAAAGACCCCACTTAGAGATTTTTTCCTACATTTTTCACATATTTTGCCCAATAATTTGTAAGTGGTAATTCTGATGAGTCTCAAACTGCACTAGGTATTATTTTTATATGTAATCCTTGTCTGAAAAATTTAAGGGCTGTAGGTTTAACTATAAGGTCAAACTTAAGGTCTCAAAATTGCCCGCAGACACCCAATTTATGGACTTTTTACCACTTTCCAGCACTGTAGCTTTCAAACTATGTCTCTCATATAGGTGAAATATCATATGGGAATATATTACTATGTTCTATTTACATGTGCCACAAATCTAAGCCTTTTATAGAAATTTAACCTGTGTTTGAGGACCATAAACACCCATTGAGAAAAGTTTAGGTTGGTGTCACATTGCAAAGTCTGCTACGTGGGGTACCTTGCCAATCTGTGGATCACCATGAGTGAAGAGCTTCAAGCTCAAATGTCTGCATGCAGCATATCTGTTATGCATATGACCTCTGAAGAGCTTCAACCTTCTAGTTGTGAGAACTAGGCAATGAAAAAGGTAGATAATTTTAATAAAAAATGCCCAGGGCAGCCATCTTGTTTTTCGAAATGAGGCTAATTTCAGTCCGAAAGATGCCTATCTCCTAATGAATATATCCTGCAAATTTGGTGAAGCTAGCTGGTGTAATTTGAGAGCATTTAACTGAGAGCATTTAACATTGAAAATCTATCTGCGCTCGGTGGCGGCAGTGGCGTAGTGAATGCTAAACCAAAGTACCCACTGGATGCATCCGGTGGATACAGTAACTCTGTCTTTTGCATGACAATATTCTAATAATGTAATTCTGTAATGTCAATACTACATCTTTGTCATGATACATTGCACAGTTTGCTCTTCTGTTCAGGGTAAGTTATATTTTTAAGTACCTTAGCAATATTGTTACTTAGATGTTATTGCAATCTTACCTTCCTGCCTTGTGCAATATCCTCATTCATGTCTGATGTATTCTTTTATTTTTTCTTAGGTGAAATCTTCACCCCATTTTACACAGGTGAAGTCATTCAGGGAATAGCAATAGATCGAGATAGACATAAATTTACCATGGCCATTGTATACATGACACTGTTTTCTATTGGCAGGTGCGTATTTCTGCATAATAGCTTCATGTGCACACCTCTCGCCATATATTAAACAGTTTGGAGGGCTGTGAATCCTAACAAAGCCTTTTTACACATTCATCAGTCTGTCATTGTAAAGTTGATTCCAATACTTCAGTCCAGTAAAAATGTTATAGAATATATTTACTTAATTAACATTTTGTGTACGCTTTGTGTGTGGCGGCTTTACTGGAAGGATGGTTAGCATGTTTTGCCATTCGATCATTTGAGTCTCATATCCGTTATCAAGGCTTCAAGTCCAGTTTGTGACAACATCTGGGAATCACTGAGAGTCTTTCACCCATGGTGTCCGGATGGGCGGGCCGGCATTCTGGCAGACAGGCTGGCCGGCGGGTGACGGGAAAAAGTTTGTCCGGGCTGTATCTCAGAAACTGAAAGGTGTGGAAAGTTGGTACTCGGTAGTCATATTGGTTACGGGGTGTAGGTGTGCAACGTCATGATGTGACCTTGATTTGGCCTTTGACCTTGCTGTTGTGACCTTGAGATTGAAAATCTTTTCCAGGCTATATCTCGGAAACCATTAGGTGTGGGAAGTTGATACTTGGTAGGGGCATTGGTTAGGGGGTGTAGGTGTGCAATGCCATGGTGTGACCTTGATTTGACCTTGACATAGTGACCTTGAGTTTAAAAATCTTGTCTTAGCTATATCTTGGTAACTGTAAGATGTAGGAAGTTGATACTTGGTAGGGACATGGGTTGTAAGTGTGCAACATCATGGTGTGACCTCGATTTGACCTTTAACCTTGCCGTAGTGACCTTGACCTATAAAATCTTGTCCAGGCTGTATCTCGGAAAAAGCAAGGTGTGACCTTGATTGGACCTTTGACCTTGCCATAATGACCTTGAGTTTGAAAATCTTGTTCGGACTATATCTCTTAAACTGTAAGGTGTAGATACTTGGTGGGGACATTAGTTAGAGGTTGTAGGTGTGCAGCATCATGGTGTGACCTTGATTTGACCTTTGATCTTGCCGTAGTGACCTTGTCCCATAAAATCTTGTCCGGACTTTATCTCGGCAACCATAAGATGTAGAAAGTTGATACTTGGCAGGGACATTGGTTAGTTGGTATAGGTGTGCAATGGTGTGACCTTGATTTGACCTTTGATCTGTCTGTAGTGACCTTGTTTAAAGTCTTGTCTGGGCTACTTTTTGGATTCCGTGAGGTTCAGAAGGATGACACTTGGTAGGGACATTGGTTAAGGGGTGCAGGTGTGCATTATGGTGTGACCTTAAAATTTGCCTCTGCCAAAGTGTGTTCACCTGCCATATTTGAGACACGTTTCTCTAATCACAAAGATCTATGGATTGCTGCAACTGATTATTATATGTGCTCATACATATGCTGTTTCCATTGACAGTTATTCCCCAGTTAATAAATTTCACAACTTTTAGTTTACTGATTAATACTGTCATCTTGCTATTGAATTGTCTTGTTTTAATACTTTATCTTTACATACATTTTCTTTCTCTTAGATGTTTATACTGATATAGATCATTATACTGTTTCATTACTTCTATATCTCATGGTGTTGAAAACTATTTGGGGTATGGGCAACTCTGATGCTATTTTTTACTTTATCATCCACCATTTTATGTGAATATTAAGTAAATACAGTCTATATAGAAAGAAAGAATGTGTCAAAAGGCTGTCATTTATATAGGGGCACCAGTGAATATAAAAAAACATCATTTTCTAACTTGAGATTTAAAAATAACTGTCTAATGATATACATAATGATGTCTAATTTGTAGCTTACATGTTTAATGAAAAATTGGTGCTTGTTGATGAGTTTTAACACTAGTTTTGCATAGTAAGTGGTCCCTGGGGATACAAAAAATACTGTATATGTAAAACATCATGTGGTAGATAATAAATTTTTACTGTTTTCCCACATGAATATAAAACTGAAATTGAGCTTGCTGAATAATATGTCAATAAATTTGAAATGTTTACCAATACTATGGAATATTTAGCACATAAACACAAGATTTTTAATCTCTTCCTATATTGTGTAAAACTCTACATATCCCATCCTTATTAAGTCTATATATATCTAACTGTAACATAAAGCTTCAAATCAAAATAGTCCAATGTGGTTTTAAGCCCTTCCCTTGATATTTACTTCATATGTCTTAGAATCTGCTAGCAGAGAGATTAAGCTTGATAAAAAGTAGGATTAAATTAGATAAAAATTTGTTTACAAATGTGTTGTGAGAGAGTTTGTGTGCATATTTACAAATGCAATTATTGTTTCATCAATTTTTTTCAGTGTTTGAGTAATCTAAATATAAGTGCAAAAAGCCTCTTGTTGAGCACATTGGCTTTTTTCATCAATCTCTGAATTTTTAAAGTATGGTTGCTGTTTAATGCTATTAAAAGCTGGGGAAGCAGAGAGATAGTTACTAATATATGACAGAAAGTGAACAACAAACTTAGAAATGATGAAAATCTTCCAAGACAGAAGTTATCTAATCTGATGAATTCTGTAATACAGAAACATTTAACAAGGGACGCTTGTTTGTATATGGGAGGAAATCAGGCTCCGGCTCCACATTTCGTTTTCCTTATAACTCTGTGACCGTTGCGCGGATTCTTTTCAAATTTGGCAGGTGTTTGCAGTAGCCCTGGGGAATTTTTTACCTCCACCAAGGAGGTTATGTTTTTGCCTGTGTTTCTGCGTTTGTGAACAAGATAACTCAAAAACTAATGGACGGATTTTGATGAAATTTTCAGGATATATGTGAAAAAGTAAAAGGAAGAAATGATTAAATTTTGGGAGTGATCCGGATCACTATCTGGATCTTTTGGATCCATGACATGTAATTTTTAAAGTCAGATAACTCAAAAAGTTATGGATGGATTTTCAGGAAATTGTGGGAGCGATCTGGATCACTGTCTGGATCATTTGGATCCAGGCTGCCAGATGCATTTGTGAACAAGATAACTCAAAAACTTATTGACGGATTTTGGAAGTTATAGCCAGATAATTTTAGGGTGTAACTCAAAAACTTATGGACAGATTTTGGAAGTTATAGCCAGATAATTTTAGGGTGGATTTTGATGATAGTGCAGGAATTGAGTTCCCTTAACGGAGGTCTGCGCTCTCCGAGTGCTCTTGTTTGAATATGCTGCAGTGACATTTCAACCAATCAGAGAGGTCACATGACCAAAAATGTCTTTTTTCGATGGGTAAGCTTGTTGAGATGATAACTTGAAAGGGATTTTATCATTTCACCTGAGACTTGGCAAATACATTCATTCTATTAAAATCTGGAAATCATTAGAATTTGGTTAAGAAATGGCCGAGTAATTAATGATTAATTAATCATTACGAATTTTCCAAATAAGGAAAATACAAAAATGACTGTATCTTGAAAACTGTACATTTTCAAAAAATATTTTCTCTTGCCAAAACTGGCGGCCATTTTCAATTTTCGAATTTTTTGCAAAAATTGCAAAACACAAAAATGCTTATATCTCGATAACTGTGCTAGATAGAGCGATTTCGACATTTTTTTTCCTCACAGGGTATCTCTGCAGAGTAGCCATCTGGATTTTCCAAAAAAATTTGTTTCACCAAAAATGGCAGCCATTTTGAATTTTCAATTTTGTCTCAAAAATTGCAAAACACAAAAATGCTTATATCTTGAAAACCTTGCTGGATAGAGTGATTTTGACGAATTTTTTTGACCCATAGGGTATCTCTGCAGAGTAGCCATCCCATGGCAAGGTCAGGGTCGAATCAATGTCACACTATAACATTGCACAGAAATGTGTCTACTAAATGTGAACATCCTACACCTTACAGTTTCCAAGATATGGCCTGGACAAAATTTTAAAGGTAAAGGCCAATTTGGTAAGGTTAAAGTCAACTCAAAGTCACACTATGACATTCCACAACTAAACCTCCTTGCCAATGTCCCTACCAAATATGAATATCCTACACCTTACCGTTTCTGATATATGGCCCGGACAAGATTTTAAAATGATGGTCACTACGGCGAGGTCAGGGATCAAATCAAGGTCACACTATAACGCTGACAACTACACCTCCTAATAAATGTCCCTACCAACTATGAACATCCTACACTTTACAGTGTCCGAGATATGGCCCAGACAAAATTTTAAAGGTCAAGATCACTACAGCAAGGTCAAAAGTCAAACCAAGGTCGCACTATGATGTTGCACACCCACACCCCCCCCCAAATAATGTCCCTACCAAATATGAACATCCTGCACCTTACGGTTTCCGAAATATGCCATGGACAAAATTTTGAAGAGTAAGGTCACTACATCAAGGTCAAAGGTCAAATTAGGGTCACACTATGACATTGCACACTTACACCCCCTAACCAATGTCCCTACCAAATATGAACATCCTACACCTTACGGTTTTCGAAATATGGCTTGGGTGCATGCAGCTGTTATAAGTAATTTACTCCGAAAACGTGAAACACCTATTACTCTTTTGATTTTGACCCCAGGCTAACAAAAGAGATAGGATGGTGAGATTTCATACCCACCAATCCATGCATCAAGTATAAAATAAATCTGAAAGAAACTGTGGTCTATATCTTCAACACAAAAAATAATCAAAATTGTTTACATTTTTAACTTCCATAAGCATAATTTTAACTCCTGGGCTACCAAAATAATAGGGTGGCCAGATATTTGCCATAGCAAGCCACTTGCAAACTTTTAAAAAAATCCCAAAAGAAATGTGGATTGTAGATTGAACACAAGAAATCTCTGCAGACGTGGATACTGACAGTGCATGATCCATTGTATCCTTGATTTTCAGGGATACAAACATACATTGATGGTGAAAACCCTTTTGGCCACACAATTCCAGGTTTAAATCTGTCGAAACCTTTTCACCTTATTTTTCAATCTCTTTCATTATTTATATTTATTTTTTATTCTTCTATCAGGAATATTTTATCATATGGACTATAATAATTAACCCTTTTAACAAACAATTTTGCTTTTCAGTAGCTCAAGAAATATAGTTTCCTCCCTACAAACCTTAGACACAATGTGTTATCACAACTGTTAAGTACATGTCATTGATCTGTATTACATATCTGACATGCAGGTGGCCAATATCAGTAGATGCCATTTTTGTGATTACTCAATACCTAATAAACTACGCACACTTTGGTTACCACAACAGTAAAATGTTATAAGCAGAGCATTTTCTTAATACTTAAGCACTCATCTTTCTGCCCTTTTTTGGACTTTTTGTTTTTTGCTGTGCAAAAACATTATCTTTTTTTTTTGCAAGCGATCCTCTAACCTAAACTTTGTTTAAACAATTTGTCATGTGTTATAGATGGTCTTGTAATTCAGATATGCAAATCTTCTAATTAAAAATATAATTTTTTTAACCCAAAAAAATTGTAAATATATTTAGCAACAAAAAATTGTAAAATTACTCACAGTTCAGCCTATTTTGGGGTACATAGAGACAAGCAAAATTACAAAATTTACAGAGAATCAAAATATGGCCTCAAATTAACCTAAAATTAGTAAATGTGAGAGGAATATCCCATAATAACTAATAAAAAATAAACTATTGGGCTTTACTCAATGCTCCACATTTTGTAGTGATAATTTCATGCATATGTCTTTATTTTTATACAGTGCTATAGCATCAGGACTAAGGGGCGGAATCTTCAAAATTGCCATATCACGTCTGGACATCAGGGTGAGGAATACCCTGTTCTGTGCTATAGTACAGCAGGAAATAGGATTTTTTGATACAGTGAAAACAGGTATGTGTTTAAAAATGAAATGGTGTAATGTCTGGTATTACTGTACGGTGCTGTACAGTCCCACCACCTAGCTTGTCCAATCTCCTTATGAGACCATTAAAATGGAACTTGGAGAAGATTGGTCTTACAAGGACATAGACTACTATAAAAGCACAATTTTTGCTTGGTGTTACAAGTGATCTGTATAATCATAGCAGTTTTCTGTAAATCATTAATCCTATCTTAGTGGTTTGTATGACCTAGGTTTCCAATTCAGGATGATGTCATTACAACTTTTCCTCCCTTATGTGATGAGATCACAGAAGCTCCCGATGTTAAAATCAAACAGGTCTTGTGATCAGATGCCGTTTTGTGCTACCCACTGGTCAAAACTTGAAGTGAAGCATTTAAAATGTCATACCTTAGTATAGTTAACAAATCAATTTTATTGGTATTTGGTCAAGAAATTTGCAAAGTTTGTTATTCCAGTATCAGTTTTATTACCCCACAGCCCTTAAGGGTTGTCAGGGTGTTGTTTTCACCCATGATGTCCGGATGGGCAGGCTGGCCGGCGGGTGGCAGGAAAAAGTTTGTCCGAGCTGTATCTCAGAAACTGTAAGGTGTAGGAAGTTGATACTTGGTAGGAACATTGGTTGGGGGTGTAGGTGTGCAATGTCATGCCATAAGGTATGTAAGTGTGCAACGTCATGGTGTGACCTTGCTTTGAACTTTGACCTTGCCGTAGTGACCTTGAACTATAAAATCTTGTCTTGGCTATATCTTGGAAACTGTAAGGTGTAGGAAGTTGATATTACTTGGTAGGGACATTGGTTGTAGGTGTGCAATGTCATGGTGTGACCTTGATTTGAAGGTGCAGCAAGTTGATACTTGGCAGGGACATTGGTTAGGGGGTGTAGGTGTGGATTATGGTGTGACCTTGATTTGACCTTGCCATAGTGACCTTGACCTATAGGATCTTGTCTGGACTATATCTCAGAAACCATAAGATGACACTTGATAGGACATTGGTTGGGGGTGTAGGTGTCCTTCATGGTGTGACCTTTAGCTTTGCTTCTGCCATAGTGTGTTCACCTGCCATATCTGAGAATTGTTTCTCTTAGGACAAAGCTGTATGGATTGCTGCAACTTATTGTATCCCTGAAAAGTGGGGATACTATGGATCACGCACGGTCATCGACCGCGTCCGCAGAGATTTTCTTTAGTTCAACCTACAAGCCACATTTCTTTTGGGATTTCTTTTAAACTTTGCAAGTGGCTTACTATGGCAGAGATCTGACCACCCTATTGTTTTCGTAGGCCAGGGGTCAAAATTAGGTTCTGGGGAGTCAAAAATGTCTAAAATTTTGACTATTGCTTGTGTTCAAGCTGTAGGGCACAGTTTCTTTCAGGTTTATTTTATATTTAGTGCATGAATTGGGGGGTATGACATGTCGCCACCCTATCTTTTTTGTAGGCCTAGTAATAGCTCTTTTAAGCCCAGGAATCAAACTTATGCTCTGGGGAGTCAAAAACATCAATAATTTTGACTTGTAACTTAAAAACTATTGTATTTAGAAAATTTTGTTTAAACATGTTATTCAGCTACTTTTGGGTTCAGCTATAACATAGTAAAATTGCAGTCCTGTAGCTCCTTGCATAGCCAAGTAATAGCTACTTTGAGGTTCTCACTGTTGAGTAAATCAATGGTAACTTGAAAACTGTTGCAAAAGTGCTTATAACTCGCTTATTATTGGTCCTAGAGGTTTGAAATATCAAATCAGTCTATAGGAAATCATAGGCTAGGAATCTTTTGATGTGATCAGATGTGACCTTGGGCCCCTCCTTCAAGGTCAAACAAAGATAGCCAAATTTAAAAGTGCTTATCTCTCGCTAATTATTGGTCCTAGAGGTTCACAATGTGAAAACAACCTATAGGAAATCATGGGCTGGGATTCTTCTGATGTGATGAGATTTGACCTTGGGCCCCTTCTTCAAGGTCAAATGACTGTGATAGCCAAATGTAAAAGTGCTTATAACTCGCTTATTATTGGTCCTAGAAGTTTGAAATGTAAAGGAAACCTATAGGAAATCATGGGCTGGGATTCTACTGGTGTGGTCTATGAATCTATTATGGTCTAGGAATCTTCTGATGTGGTCAGATTTTACCTTGGGCCCCCGTTTTTTCAAAAAATGTGGGAACTTTTCCAGGTTTGAACTTTCCAGGGATTTCTATACATTCTTTCCTTTTTATACGCCTCCTTGAAGGTGAAACAACATTTCTAAAACCCTAAACTGCCTTGACCTCTTTTGTTATTGCTTCTACAGGTTTGCTATGTTCGGGGATACACCGCCGGCTCGCAATAAAGCGAGCGGCCTTTGTCTAGTTATTATATGTACTTTTAGATAGTTGTGCTATTTCCATTGAAATCTGTTCTCCAGTTTATAATTTAACAGCATCATATTTTTTAGTTTACTGATTAATACTGTCATCTTGCTATTGAATTGCCTTGTTTTAATACTTCATCATTACATCCATTTCCTTTCACCAAGACATTATTTTCTCCACTTACTTTGCTCTGACACTATCTCATCGTGTTGAAAACTTTTTCCCCAGGCTGTGGGGTATGGGCATCTCTGATACTGTTTTTGTTTCTCTGATGGCTTGACTACTACTCTTAATGATTGATTTTACAGGAGACCTGTCATCCCGTCTACAGTCTGACACTGCTATCATGTCCAGTACTCTGGGTTTTAACACCAATGTGTTTGTCAGGAGTGTGCTCAAAGCTAGTAAGTCCATGTAAAACAAGAGACAAAAAACTATAGGCTATTTTGTGTTTTTTTCACATCTTTCCATGTTAGCATTTCTGTAAGTATTGTTGGTCTGGTTGATGACCTTGTCCTTGTATTTCTGTATTTGGCTAGTGGATGTTGAAAATGAGCTGCCCTGTATATGTGTCACCGCTTAACCCCTTCAGTGTGTCCATTTTAATACAGCTCATGAGAGTATGTAATAACTATATGAAATACTTGAAATAAAAGTAGTCCCGAACACAAATCACATTCCATTGTTGTGTAAAGGTGTCTGACCAAAGTACAAATCCCACCAAATCACAGGAAGACATCAGACAAAGACACAAAGTGGACTGTACCACTACGATCCTCAACCAAAAGGACATGAGCCAATTCGTTTGTACCTCATGACCCCAGCATGAAAAGGTGTGACCAAAGTATACACACTGATGCTGTTTTGTACACCATAGAATCTGCTAGTACAGCAAGTAATCTCTATATAAGGGTTATTAGATCACATAAGTCAGTGCATCATTTCACATGATTATATCAGAGCGCTAAACAATGTGCAAAAAAGCTCTTGAAGAGTGCAAAAAAGCTCTTGAAGAGTGCAAAAAAGCTCTTGAAGAGTGCAAAACTCTGCCAAAGCATGTTATAATAAGTAAATTTTAAAAATCTGGATTGTACTTCTTTTACCCAAATGCGATTCAGATCACTAAAAATTTAATGGGATCTTATTTGGAACAACACATATCTTTTCTTCACGTTTCTTGAAGGTGCAGCCACTAGTATCTGAGTAATCCTACTAACAAAAAGACAGACAAAGAGCAAAGAAATGGTCATGTGAATGATGCCTCCTTGGTGGATATAATAAGATTGGCTCAGGTGTGATTATATGAGTCTTATGACATTGTTATAGCATGACAATAATTAATCAGAGGTCCTTATGAAGCTTTATGGTACTTGATGGTACATTAGAAATCTCTAATTATAAGTTACATGTATGTGTAGACAGATATATGTATCATTTTATTAAAAAAATGTTTGAAAGGATTAATGTCTTTAATGTTTTGATTAAAAGACCATAATACATGTATTTGGATGTGTCTATGGAGAGAATTATGGCAAATCTTTGTTCAACTGCTGGGCTGTAAACTTCATATTTTACTCTGGAATAGTTGCTGTATCGAGACTGTAATATTTACAGTTCCCGATGGCCGAATGGTTGACAATGGTGGCCTTTATTCAGTTTTTGTCTCTGATTTCAGTTGGCATTTACTGAGGGACTCTGCTCATATTACCTTCGTTGTTAAAAGTGAGATAAAACCCGAACTTCAATTAATATTTTTGTTCATATGTGGCCATTCCACATACTGTCAAATAAATTTCAAAGATTATATTTTCTGTGAATAATGTTCATGTTTCCTCAATATGCTTGTGATCATTTTGCAGTTGGTGTGGTGGGTTTTATGGTGAAGATCTCCTGGAGGCTAAGTATGGTGACCTTGATTGGATTGCCCATTATCACTGGATTTTCAAAAATCTATGGAAGCTTCTACCAGGTTTGTATGGTCTACTCCTCTTTCTTTAATTGTCTAGAGCACATGTTTATAGACAAATGCTCATGTAGCACATCAGTTGTATAGTTACTTTATGTTTTATTTTACGTTGTTTAAATTTTCTTTTTTGAAAATTACTATTGACAATGATGCAATGGGGCAAAGTATGACAGCAGCTAGCCTGCAGTTGTCACAAAAGAGCAATTGTTAAACTTCAAATAATAATCCATGTTCTAATTTTAAGACTAACATAAAATTTGCTGTGATTTGTGTACAGCATAAATGTTAAAAAGTAAGAATTTAAAAACTGTTAGCCATTGTTCTTACAAATATATCAGCGAAAATGATTGTCACAGTAATAAATTTTCCCTTTTTCAGATATAATGAGAAAAACCTCTCTGTATGCAAGGTGTAAGAGTACCTAACATCTTCTTAACATAATTCAAAAACAAAGCTTATATGAAGATATTTATATTATCATATAGAATATCATGCGATCCTGTCAGTTCTTTAACACCACTAAATCTGTGGACTATTGTATTAGGTGTCATGAAATCTTAACATATTGTCAAGACTTGCAATTAATAAAGTTGGAAGGTTCTTTATTTTGGAGGTGTTTCTTTATGTCACAGGTGGAATACTATTGTAGAAGTAACAGGCAATACATCTGGGGTTATGGAACTAAAGGCCAGTAAATGGGTTTTGCAATTATGACTTTGATCTTTGGGGTCTTTGATGTTGCCTATAAAGAGGCATTGCTTCCTGTATAATGTTTATAGTTTTAAAAAAAATATTAATTGTATACTTTTGAATGTACAAATAAATATATATGCACATATTTGTTTCACAGAAACTTGCAGAGAAGGTACAGGATGCAATGGCTAAAGCCAATGAGGTGTCTGAAGAGACGTGCTCCTCGATGCGTACTGTGCGGAGCTTTGCCAGTGAAGACAAAGAGGCAGAGCGGTACAAGGAGAAGATGGCACTGATGTTTGGTCTCAACATGAAGGAGGCTTTTGTTTATGCAGGGTACATGTGGTCCAATAATGTAAGTCTCAAGCAGTCATGCTACATTTCATGTGAGGTAAATGTAAAGTCATTGTTTAATATTAATAGTCAGCAAAGTATACGTGTTATTCTTTGTAAAACTTACCCAAAAATGATGGCCTGAACAAGCATTTGAGGTACATTAAATTTAAGGTAAATCCAAAGCTTTCATTTAATATCAATAATAATCAATAATATAGTACTGTTACAATAAATGCAAGCTAAATGTATCAATAAGAAGCAATGTATTTATATTAAACTGTATAAATGGAAGGTCACAGTTAGGACTTTTATTTAAAAATTGATAATGGCTAATGTTTTTGTGTTATGCTATGTTTAGTTAGTCTGATGTAAGACTCAAAATGTATCTTAGTTAAAACAGGCAATTGGTGTGACTGAATTAAAGAGTCACATATCTCGAGTTTGCATGGCTCTCCATGATGGTCGATTCATTGCCCATTCAATCAATTTTCAGACATATCTCGAGTTTGCATGGCTCTCCATGATGGTCGATTCATTGCCCATTCAATCAATTTTCAGACATATCTCGAGTTTGCATGGCTCTCCATGATGGTCGATTCATTGCCCATTCAATCAATTTTCAGATATAATAAAGTTAAATATGTGAAAAATAAGTTTACCTATCATGTTTATATGATATATCCAATGATTTGCATAAATATGGAGAGTCAAAAAACTGCCTCAGTGTTATATATTTGTAAACATTTGCAAATATACAGCACGAGTCCATAGTATATACTAAAATTAGATTTTGAGACAGTTTGCTCATAAAGACAATTCGCCCCCTGTTTTTTAATATGATTCACCCCCTGTTTTTTTAACATGATTTGCCCCTTTTTATAGAAACTTTTGTCAATTTCTGATAAGTGTAATATGTATTGTCTATTTTCATTCTCTAAAAAAATATATTAATGTGGAGGATATTAATTTTTAGTTATATTGAATAATATTATGCTTATATTCGATATTTGTCTTTATTTAAGTCACAGTTTACAGACAAATTTCTTTGAATTTAGCAAAGTTTAATGCACTGTATCAGCAAAACTTCATGTTAATGTTATTTTGCAAACAATACCAGACAGAACAGTAGTAGTTTTATGTGTACAATTTAAAAGTCAATACAGTGCATATTTATAAAATTAATATTTAAAGTAGGGTATCTTTTATTCTGTGTACACTTGAGTATATAAACTTCATAAAATAGCATTTTATTAGTAAAATATTGTTCGAAAACTCCTCAGAATTCCTTGACCTCATAATTTCTGTGCAAACATTGTCACATGCAAGCACACAAATGTAACCAAAACAAAATGGGAAAAACAATTACATATTGCATATTATCTAATAAAATGATTACCAATTCACTACTATTGTTCTATGGTGCAAATGTTATGGATTTTAATGCAGTGAAATATGCAAAAAAACACTGTTATATTGCTTTTAGAGTGATTTATGTCCATGAAATTTTATAGGTTGTGTTACTTTACATTTCAAAAAGTTCAGTTGTATACTAACCAAGATATTTAAAAAAATGTGTGTACAGCAGAGGACAAGAAATGGTGAAAAATATTAAGTTCAATTTAAATAATTTCTTTCTCTATGAACTGTGGGTGGATTTCAATGCAACAAAAATGAGCAAAGACCTTGTTTAAATACCTTTGTAATCAGTATTAGTATTGTCATAGGGGTAAAGTACCTTGAAATATTTGCAAAATATGAACACCTAGTGACACCCTTTATGTTACTGGAATTTGGTTGAAAATTGATGCATGTGGTTTTTATTTTATGCAGAAATGTGATACTAATATCTTTTTAAAGGCAGTTTATTACTGTTTCTGTTGATTTTATTTGAATAAAATCCATTGAGTAGTTGTAGAGATATAGTCATTTTTCTTCCATCCCATTGATGTAAATATTTTACATTCTCATGGCTTGCAATTCTGGGGGAATTTTGGGGGTTGAAAATTGAAGAATTTACCAGATTGAGCATATCTTCATTGGAAACTCCAATGACATTATAATTTGAAAAACCTCAACATTGTTCATCCAATGAAAAGCCAGTTTTAAAAGTAAGGTATACATGTCAATAACATAAATTCATCCTGATATTTTTTGCAAATGGTTGAAGAATGGTGAAGACACCAAAAGATTTGTTAAGTTAGAATTATTCAAATTACATATGAAAAGGGCAATTAATGACCACTCAAAACTATTACAAATTTCACTATACGGTCCACCAGAAAGCAGAATGGTCTTTTAAGTTTTGCATATGGGCAACTCACGAGAATTAATGTGAGGTACTGATGATGTCATCTTGAACAACGTGATTCCATGTCTTTATGGCACAATAATGTAAAAAAACAGGCGAACCTCATTCAGACTGGAGCTTAATGTCCAGTTTTGTACCACGTTATTCTCGGAATGGTTACTGTTTAAAAGAAGTTCTTTTGATGTGAATCACTAAATAATAATGACCACTCTTCTTTGAATACACTGTATCAGCTGTACTGATTGGCAAGAGTTAATAAATATATTTATGTCAGCTGACATTATGGCATCACTCTGGGGTGTCCACGAACACTACCATGTTCACGTGAACATCTTCTCCTCCAAACGTACAAGGCCCGGAGACATGCTGTTACTTTTAAAAGATACCTTGTCTATCAAGGATGATGACTTGTTCAAGGCATGCAGATCTGTCTGTTCGTATGTTCTCCAGAGCCATTTGAAGAGAGGTACCCCAACCAAAAGTGTGAAAATTTCAACCCCTTATCACAATTTTCTCATTAACTATTGAAGTGATTTGTCTCTTATCTTACAAATATGTACAAGGCCACAAGTAAGCTTCCTGGTGTGAGTATCAAACCTGTATCTGTCTTAATTATTTTTATGAATTTTTAAAATTATATTTAATGCATTGAAATTCATGATTTGCATGCAGTAAATCACTTATAACTTGAAAAGTATTGCATTTAGAACATTGGTTAAAATAATATTGTTCACCTACTTTTTCCATAGTGACAACAAGGTGGGTAACTTGGGAGTCTGTCCCAATAGCTAAGTGAGTAATAGCTACTTTCTGACTTTTCAGTACCTTCCATAATGACAAAAATCACTTGTAACTTGAAAACTATTGCATTTAAATTATTTTGTTGAAATATGTTTTTCAGCTACTTTTGAGTCAGCTATAACATAGTAAAACTGCAGACCTGTAGCTCATTGCATAGCTGAGAAATAGCTAATTTCATGTTCTCACTGTTGAGTAAATCATGTGCAGCTCGAAAACTATTGCATTTACGGTATTTTGTTAAAATATGTTTTTCATCTATTTTTGGATTAGCTAGAACATAGTAAAATTGCAAGCTGTCACCTCATTGCATAGCACAAAAATACCTATTGAGAGACCTTCCTTTTCATTTGCATTCTGCAGCTCAAAACATAAAGTCAGCTGACACAGAGACCATTCACGGGCACTGATTACTTGTTAAATACTAATAATTTTTTTCAGGCCACCACATTGGCAAAAGTCAATAGATCAGTCAATATTTTGTTTCAGCTCTTCTCATTGGCCCTTACGGTAGCTACATTGTACTACGGGGGAATATTAGTACTGGATAACCTCATGTCTGGAGGAAACCTGGTGTCTTTTATCCTGTACCAGGCAGAACTAGGGAACTGCATTGAGGTCAGCATCATATTAATTTTTCTTTCTATTATTATATTCCCTTTAATAAGTGAAATTATGTTTATCACTTACAGTCACTTTGTAGCAAATAAATAGACATTTAAAATTTGACTAGTAATTAATGTTCACTACCCAAGCTCCTTCTGTAAAGTAACAAACATTAACATATAATATAAATATCTCACCATTACACTTTGATAATTGGATCATTTTAGTTGTGAGTCTGAAACTTTAGACAATAGTTTTATATTATTAAAGACATTGCTAAATCTGATTAGTCTAATTTGCAATTATTAGTGACATTCATGCACAGTAGGTAGATGGCATTAGCTATCGTAGGTGTATACTAGAGGTTAAAATAGGTCAAAGTTAGAATACTAACCAGCTGATATGCACTGATTTCTTGCACAATATCCATCCTGTTCTGACTTGTAAAATGTGTTTAAGATAATATTATAAACCACATTTGGGTTTGGAATAGCAGAGCTAAATTCATGAATATTCTGTGTCAAATAAGACAAATAGCCATAAATAGTCAAAAATCATATGTATGGTAAGAATCTCCTGCAATTCAAAAAGAGACGAGTGCTTGTCTGCAGTGGCAGATTCTACATACTGAAGCAGAATTGTTTTATTCTAATCATTTGTCCTTCAGGCTATAGGCTATGTGTACACTGGCCTGATGCAGGCAGTGGGAGCCAGCCACAAAGTGTTCAGTTACATCTACAGAAAGCCCAAGCTTCCCCAAACTGGCAAACGCAGGCCAGAACAGCTGCAGGGCAAACTGGAGTTCAAGAATGTCAGCTTTGCATATCCCAGCAGGCCAGATACCCAGGTTTTAAAGGTAATACTGATTTTATTGGGCAATGTAGGCTTTTAAGCAACATGACAGTAAACATAAATGGTCATTAGGCCCATGGCGAGTTAATGATTAATGAAGTATTACTAATAGTGTTCTCAATAAACCCTTTTTAGTAGGACCGGGTAGGTAGTGATTTCAATGGGCAGGTACCCGCCGATGGGCGATAATAGCTGACATAACAAAAATCTCCTTATTTACAGACTTAAAACCTACAGAAATAATGGGATCCAACCATTTACTTTATTTCTTCTTGACCACTTTTTTTGCATTCAAAACAATATTACACGGAAGAAATGTTAAATAAAAAAGACTTTTGTACATTCAAAACACGGTTGTTTATATAAAAATGGAGTCACATGACCTATCACAAAGCATTACACTACTGCTCAAATGTAGTTTCGAAATTGGAACTTCATTTTTATTTCTAAAAACCGACATGGTCCTTAAAGAAAGTCCACCTCAGCTTTTTATAATAGGTATCCACTGTTTTTTTGGGGGGTTGCCATCCAAAATGGTGCCTGTTAATGTTTTAAACAAGGCCGAAAAGTCTTTGGTCTACATGCGCAAGCTGCACAGCCATCAGAGACATGAGTAGTGCACTAGAATTTATAAAAGTCTGGCAACATAAAGAAATTCCAACTTAGACACATTCCATAGCTGGTCTAGAACTCAGTCAACCATTCAATTCCTAAAAAAATGCAGCCCATTGCCGCTTAGCTTCAGCAAAGAGACAGATACTCATCACACTATGTCACAATTCATGAAAGTCTGGAGACAAAAAAAATCGGAAAAACAGTGATTCTTAGAAGCGCGAGCCTTACTAGGGCTCACACATAATAAGTATATGGATAGAGCAGTTAAAAGATAATCATAATCTATGGTATCTTTTTCATTACAGAATGTCTCATTCACTGTAGAACCAGGGGAAGTTGTCGCACTGGTGGGTCCATCTGGTGGTGGTAAGAGTAGCTGTGTGAATCTACTAGAGCATTTCTATGAGACTGACACGGGTCAGGTGTTACTGGATGATGTGCCATTGCAGGAGTATGACCACAAATACTTGCACACAAAGGTTAAGTTTTATATTTGTTCATTCCTTTCTTTTTGTTTATTTTTCTCTCACAAAAATAATACAGCAAAATGTTGTGTGTGTAAACAAACTTTATAAATAGATACATGATCCGTATTTTCAAGTTAACAAACTTGACAGCAGAAAATACCTTGAAATGTTTTATTAAGTCAGTTTAAGGAAAACCATTACTTAAGTTCTCACTAAAGTTCTATTCTATTCTGTACTTTTATAGCGCTTAATCTCTGCTAGGCAGACTCTAAGGCGCAACACCAAAAATCAAGTTTAAGAAATCATCTGTCCATAGCCGTTGCCAAGTCCAGTACCACGGAGACGCCGGATAGAGTGTAAGCTAAGGTGGGAATGCCTTGTGGAAGAGATATGATTTTAACCTTTTCCTGAAACAGGTGAGAGTTGGGGCAGAACGTACCTCATTAGGCAAATGATTCCAGACTGTGGGGGCATCAAAAGCAAAGCTGTGGCCAAAGTGATTTTTGGATTTATGTACAGATGGACAGAATTGAGGAACCTCCAGGAACCTTTTATCTGGATGGTTGTATCTTGTACTATATCTTCCGCAATGAGTGGGCAGAAGAGGACCAAAGTAACTGGGATGACCACTGTGAAGAAACTTATAAACTAGAGTGGCAGTTTTGAAGATACAGCGAGATTCAACTGGGAGCCAATGGAGTCGTTTGAGAATAGGAGATGCCCGCGTGTATTTGTTACAGTTTGTGACAATCCTGGCAAGTGTATTTTGAATACACTGTAGTTTACGCATATTGAGACTGGACAGACTCCTGAAGAGAGAGTTGCAGTAATCAAGGCGACTGCTCACCAAGGCATTAGCTGCCAGGATAGCAGCCTCATCAGTCAAGTGCTTTCTAACCCGCCTGAGATCACGAATTTGAATGAAGCATGTCTTACAAATATTGCGGACATGGTTAGCAAAGGAAAAATTAGCATCAAACCAGACACCAAGGTTCTTAACAACAACTGCAGGATGCATGAAATTACCAAATATCTTAACTGGGAGATAGGGATCTAATTTCTTGAGTTGTGCATGGGATCCAAAGATGATAAACTCTGTTTTGTCAGGATTTAGTTTGAGCATACTTGACGACATCCATTTTTGAACATCCAGAAGACAAGAATTCAGTTTGTTAAAAGCCAGGGCTGCATTTTTGTGAGAGATATGAATAAACAACTGCGTGTCGTCTGCATAAAAGTGGTATTTGATGTCTGGATGCGTTCCAATAACCTTACTCAAAGGAGTGGTGTATAAGGAGAACAGCAGAGGACCAAGGACGGAGCCTTGTGGTACTCCAAACAACAGCTCATGCAAATCAGAGAGGGTTGACCCAATTTTAATTGCCTGGAAACGGTGGCTGAGATAGGACGTGAACCACTTCAAGGCTGTGCCAGACACACCAAACCATGATTTAAGACAATTAAGAAGAGTCGGGTGGTCAATTGTGTCGAACGCAGCTGACAGATCCAGTAAGACCAATGCAGTAGGCTCGCCCCGTGAGAGTGAGAGATGGATCTCATTTTTGATAAGCAGCAGGGCGGTTTCTGTGGAGTGACCACTTTTGTATGCAGATTGCCTAGGATTATCAAGATTGTTACTATTGATATGTTGCATGAGCTGTTTAACAACTACACGCTCCACCAATTTTGACATGAAACATAGTCCTGATACCGGTCGATAATTTTGCAAATCCTCATTTGGAAGTGATGCTTTCTTAATGAGAGGAGTGACAACTGCCTTCTTGAATTTTTGAGGAAATACACCCTCAGCCAATGACAGATTGACAAGTTTTGTAATTGACGGGAGTAAAATTTCCACACAATCTTTCAAAAGAAAAGTAGGGACTGGATCTAAAAGACATGATTTTGTAGGGGAATTTTTGATGATTTTTAGTACCTCGTCCTCCGAGACCTCATTGAAGGAAGGTAGGTTGGGAGGTGTACACATGGGTGATATGACTGTTGCCGAAGAGGCTGTGAACATATCACGAATCCTTTTGATTTTTTTATGAAAGAAGGAAGCAAATTTGTTTGCTAGGGATTTCTCAGACTCGTGAGGAGGGAAAGTACTCTCTTGACCGCTATTGAGGACTTGACGAAGTGTATGCCATAACTTCTTTGGGTCACGGCTGTTATCACTAATGATGGTGCTATAGTATTCAGCCTTGTCTCTATTTATGATTGCATTGCACCGGGCAATCTGTCTGCGCAATCTACTTCTGCTCAACTGTGACCTATCCCTACGCCACATGCGCTCAAATTGACGCCTGATAGATTTGGCCCTACGGTAAGAATCTGACAGCCATCCAGCTGGTGTTTTCTTAGCTCTTCGACAAATCAATGGTGCATGCCTGTCCAACACACCACCAAGGTCACGAATATACTGGTCATACAGGTCTGCAGCCACTGTAGCAGGAGATGTGACAAAGGATGTGTTTGCAAGATCCTCACAAAAGCTCTTCATATTGATTTTATGGTACCTGCGGTAAGAAATACTGTCAACCTTCGGTACTGCAGGGCATGCAAAATCCAAATGACATTTCACCAGTGCATGATCTGAGACCATTTCCCCAACTGTCACATTACTGACAAAGGAGGAATCGCTTGGGCTAAGTATCAGATCCAGTGTATGACCATGCAAGTGGGTAGCTTTATTAACATTTTGGGCAAGATTAGAGGTATCTAATAGATTGAGAAATTTTCTTTGGTCAATACAATCTGTGTCCACATGGACATTGAAGTCACCACAGATGATGAAGGAGGAAGTGAGAGATGACAGAAAACCACAGAAATGCAGGAAATCATCAAGAAAGGCAGAGGAACATGAACCTGGGGTGCGATAGACACAAGCCATAACAAATGATTTTGAGTTAGTGACAATTGATATGATATTCGAAAGTGGAATGTGTTGGTGCGTCAACAGTCTTAGCAGGTAAGTTTTTCTTGGAAAGGAAGCCCACTCCGCCACCGCGACCAATCGTCCGGGGCCTATGAGTGAGTTGAAATCCAGGCGGAGTTACTGACTTCAGTAGGCTGTCGGTATCAGAAATGTGAATGTGAGTTTCTGCAAGTGCCAAAATATCAAGATTATTCGAGACAATTGTGTCACAGATCAAGGGACCCTTATTCCTGATGGAACGGCAATTCACAAAGCCAAAGTTTACAGGACCTGGATTAAGGGCGATGTCACCAGATAACAACAACAGAATCAAAAGACATTTGACCCTGGCATATGCAGGAAACTTATTTGAGAAAATTTTACAGGAGTAATCCCTGATCGGGGCAGGAACACGAAGGGCACAGGGAGAGACTAAGAACTGACTTTGGTCAGCCACTTTCAGCCAAAAGAGGAGACTGAAGCACAGAAAACCCAACAACATCATGGCTAAGGAGCAGGCAAGACAGAGTAATAGACACCTAGCAAACTAAGTGGTTGGGGTGACTCATGATAAATGTCCCTAGTAAGCTCACGTTCCGATCTTCGTCCCGTGGGCGACTCACGGGCACCCTATTCACCCCAATAAGCCTCAGAACCTTAAAACTGCCCTCATGATAGCCACAATAACTTATATAACACAAGAACCATACAACAAAGCAGCAAAAAAGGTTACTGGAATAACTCTGTGAAAGATAAATAATAGGGATGATACACCAATAGTTTGGACAGTTACACGGTAATTCCCGGTAGATGGGCGATAATACCCGATTATGGGGTAATAAAAGAGCAGACTGCTATAGACTACATAAGTGGTAGCAAAAATGAAAACATGGTGTAGTAAAACAATAATTGAAATAATTGGACTGAGAAATGTGTACTAATATGCTGGATTATTGTTACAATTGGAGTTTATAATTTTGTTTTCGAGAAAACGACGTCTCCGTGGTCCGTACTAAACTTTTCAAGTTTATGTATAGGTCCACTATAATAGTGTCCTGCCTGGTATTAATTGTGCTTTGTTCTGTAAACAAGATGGCTGCCATCTTAAAAACACTTTCCACTTGTGTGAAAAAAGCAGAATTGTTCCTTGGATTGGCATTCACATTTGTTGTTGTTTCTCAAGTAATGACTACTACTTCATATGTCAACTTGTCCTTTCACAAAGATATATGGACTTCTGCAACTGATTATTATATTTATTTCGTACTAAATTGTGCTATCTCCATTTATACCTATACTTCAGTAAATATATAGATCAATTATTAAATTTTATAGCTTCATAACTTTTGCTTTTCATACTACTGCTGTAATCTTTCTATTAAATATTTGTCTTTACATACATTTGCTCTTTTACTTCTCCTGCAACTTTGCATAACATTACACACTTCTTATGTTTGTAATTTTTTCCTCCTATATCTCATGTTGCTCAGTGCTGTTCCCCCAGTGAGGGCATCTCTGTGCTATTTTTGGTTCTCTGCCATCCTGTTAATTTTACTTTGTACAAGCAACATTTAACAGCGTATCCTATTTCCAGGTCATTTCTATTGTCTTGGAAAATAAAAATTTACAAAGGCAAATAGAAAGTACATGTTAGAAAAATGCAAAACCTTATCTCAGCAAGAAAAGATTTCTGCTTTTATTTTCTGCTTTGGATATTGCAAAAGTTTTTATGTCTCAGATACACAGTAAAAGCAGTTTTCATCTTCTAGAGAAACAATAAATCAATTGTGTTATCTTTATAAAATCGATACCTGCTTGTCTACAGTTTTGTCAGGTGTTTTGGTTAGAGCACAGAATCGAATCTCAGAATTGTAGCAATACAGCATTAGAAATAAAATTTTTACAAATTTAAAAAGCTGAAAAATGTTAAATACTGTTTCCACAAGTCATTTTTAGTGCAATTTGAACATTTAGTTTCTCACCAAAAACACCAATACATTCCTCATTTATATAGAGTTAAAAGAAAAAAGTATTACAAGAATCTAGTCTGGCTTTTCTGCAAGTTTGTTTAAATAGAAGTAGTGTATACATGATTCATTAGACTGAATGTACAGAAAATGTAACCTAATTTTATTAAGCGTCTTTTGAAAAGGGGATGCTTAGTGGCTTAACTCCTGTTTCCAGACAGCCTATGCCCCTACCACAATATTTTTAAGCGTGAGCCTCAAAAGAGCTCGCGCTTCTACAGATCATTTTTTTTTGTCTCCGGACTTTCATCAATTGTGGTGCAGCATGGTATTTGTCTGCTCACTGAAGTTAAGTGGCAATGGGCTATGTTAGTACTTGGATGGGTGACCGTCTACTGACCAGCTGTGGGATGTGACTCAGTTGGAATTTCTTTGTGTCCCCAGACTTTCGTAAATTCTAGTGCACTACTCGTGTCTCTGATGGCTTTGAGCTCGCACTAGGGGACCAAAACACCTTTTGGCCTTGTTTAAATTAAGTGTTTCTGTTAATAAAAGATTGGTCAAAATGATTTTGGCAGTCATTATTTATAGGCATGGAAACACTTTGGAAAGATTGAAACTCAACACCTTTATCAAAACCAAAAATAATTTTTTTTCCCGTTCTTCCTTTTCACCAGATATTCTTGCAAGTGCTTTCCTCGCATCAAAATCTTGGTGCCAGTTGAATTTTAGATCAATTACACCACAGGAGACCAATGGAAGGCTGATTATCATTTAGTAGAAAAATATGCTTAAATTGACCAAGTTGGCCACATATTGTGTATATCTACTCACATTATAGACCTCACACAAGTTCAGTATGTTATTAATGAATGAAAATTGGGTTAAAGTTTCAAAAGCTGTATATTCATATTGAGGTTTCCTTTAAATCAGTCCACTTAGGAGTCTTTGTTGTGCTTGGTACTGGTAGAATATATTTGTTAAATGTCAAATATCGCATTTATTTTTGGATTTAGAGCTTTGGAATGTACTGGGGAGGTAAAAATAAAACCATGGCCTAGGACTCAAAAAGGTCATCAAATTACCCCCCCCCCCCCCCCCCCCCCCCCCCTTTCAGGACTATTAAAACCTAATGATATTCCTTTTTGACCCCTTTTTGCCTCTCAACGTTAATCCAAGGTCTGTGATTTCAAAACGTCCATCACATTATTTCCCCACCCATATAGTCAAACTACTTGGTTCAGAAATTTTATTTTCCTGTATTTTGCAGAGTATTTACAAAATTGTTGCCTGAAATCCTATATGCCTCCATTGATCTATTGTTCAGGACTATTGATGCCAAGACCAATTCTTGTGTTTCCAGGTCAATTTTATGACCCCATATGATTAAGAGTTTTAGCTATCTCTTAATATAGCCTTTAATATTGTAGCACAGCTTTGGAATGTTTTGTGAGGTTGTAGCACATCATAGCCCAGCAGTGAATATCCCTCACCCACTCTCCTTGCATACATGCTGCAATGTCAAAATGGGGTTTTAAAGCTTTTTTTCACATTTTATGTCCCGTTCAACATCCAGGATCATATTGAGAGAGGTAATGAGTGTAACCGAAGGGAAGGACAAAAACCTACACAGAGCACCAGATAAATGTTGTAGATATTCTACTGATTTTGTTCTATATTGTATACAGATTTAGTTGTATGTCTTGCATCTTGCCATTTTCAGATCGCCCTGGTTGGTCAGGAACCTGTTCTCTTTGCCCGTAAAATCTGTGAGAATATTTCCTACGGCCTTGACACTTGCAGTACAGAGGAGGTTGAGAGGGCTGCAGAAATGGCAAATGCGGCTCAGTTTATTGGTGACATGAAGGACAAGTATAATACAGAGGCAGGAGAGAAAGGCACTCAGCTCTCAGGTAATCTCTTCAGACAACAGAGATGTATTGAGCTCTCAGGTAATCTCTTCAGACAATACAGATGTATTTTGCCAACCATCAAAGACAAATTATCTCGAGTAGATATTTTTGGTTGATCCGTTTTGTCAATATGATTGATGTGTCTCATTGCTGTTGATGGAATAATGGTTATGACTGAGGGGTGACTCTGTAAGAAGAGTAAACTTGCAAGTCACAGACATGAACAGTCTTACTTCAGTGTGAGGGATTGTGTATTACTTTGATGTGTAAAATATTGGTGAATATTGTATACTTGTCATTTTGTCCACTTCCACTATAATTTTCAATGATTATGCGTTAGAAATACATGTACAGAAATCTTACGTAAAATAAATGTATATAATTCTGCATACATATTTTGTTATAACAGTTACAAATCAGAGTTAACTTTACTCAATATGCCAATATCTTTTATATTGATGTGACAATGGTATGGTCATTTAGCTTACACTTCACGGACTATTTTATTGCAGTTTATTGTATCACTACACAACATAATGTTCCAATGAGCAATAATTAGCAGTTATACCAGCAACCAGTGTAGTTCCAATGTAATGTAGTATTAATCCATTTTTGGATTAATGTATATAAATGTATATAATTCTGCATACATATTTTGTTATAACAGTTACAAATCAGAGTTAAATTTACTCAATATGCCAATATCTTACATTGATGTGACAATGGTATGGTCATTTAGCTTACACTTCACGGACTATTTTATTGCAGTTTATTGTATCACTACACAGCATAATGTTCCAATGAGCAATAATTAGCAGTTATACCAGCAACCAGTGTAGTTCCAATGTAATGTAGTATTAATCCATTTTTGTTCATCTTAGCACTAATCAGCAGCCCAGTTCATATCTATTATACCAACAAATAGCTTCACAGCATCACTGCAGTTTATTATGTCATAGTATATTTACATTTTATCACTTATCAGTAGTAAATTTAATTATATTGCTTATGACAGGAGGACAGAAGCAGCGTATTGCTATTGCCAGAGCCATCATCAGAAAGCCAACTATCCTGTTACTGGATGAAGCAACATCTGCCTTAGATTCTGAATCTGAGCATGTGGTGAGCATTGATTCCAAAATTGGTTTAAAATTTTCTTTAATAGTCCTTGTTTCAGTGTGGTTTCATATCAGGTCTGGCAGCTTACGTTGTCCCTCAGAAATACGCCGAATATGCATCATAAATGTCTGAACGAATTTTATGATGTATGTAATGTGATGGCAAGTTTTGGCAGTGACAGAAATCTGTGGCAGAAGCTGTACATGTGGCTTATAAACGGAGACTGGAAAACAGGTTTTTATTGCGTTAATACATCCTATCCAATGGACAATTGCTAATCCGGTCAGCGCAGACTGACTCGCGAAACGTCAGAAAAAGACGTCCTGTATAGCCACCGGCCGGCCGGTCCCAGTACTGTGCACTCCCCAGATGGCGGCTCGTACTTCCTTCCTGTCTAGACAACCTGACGTCATAGCATCTTTTTCGTTTGGTGCGTGTACTGTGCAGATGTGTTGTCAACATCTCAAGAAATTTTAAAAGAAAAAGTGTGGATTATGACAGATTTTCAACCCTATTTGCAAATAATTTAGTGTGGAAGTGTTCTCTACATATCAAGCACGGATATACATTAAGAAATCTGCTGGAAACACTCCCTAGCTGACTCAATTTAGTGTTGATGATAGGGTAGTAGGCAACGATAGATATGCAGACAGCCAAGCTAGTTTCCTCCCATTCAATCCTTGTGTTGATAGGGGCAGAACTACAATATGGAAGTTTTATTGGATACACAGCTTTACAGGTAATACTGTCCGTGTTTATTTTGTAAAGTACTTCTGTAACCTCCAGCTACATTTCACCAACGAAACGTCAGCCTTCTCAAGTTTTTCAACTATAAATAGAAGGAATTCCCAATAAGAAGAGCATGGAGTGCGTTCTTTTGAACTCACATCTACTGTGATACCAGTCCCTCCCTTACAGACCCGGCTTAGTTGTCGGTAGTGGGGGTTGTGGATGGCCAGGTCACTGTACAAGTTTCCTGGTTTAAGTATCACAAAAGAAATTCATCTTCAGAGCGAACTGGTACCGACTTCTCTGCTGAAAAGCATCAGTCCACCAGCCAGGTCAAGTCAGACTGACAGCGACGAGGATATTCACCTTCAGAGCACACTAGTACAGACTTCTCTGCTTATAAGCATCAGTTGACCAGCCAGCTCGAAAGAACGCGACCACTGATGTCATCTTTCACCGACCAATCAAGAGAAAGAACTGCATTGTGTGATACCAGTCCCTCCAACCTGGCTTTGTTGTCAGTAGTGGGGTTTCTGGACCAGCAGAATACTCAGACCGACCAGGTTTCCTTCTTCAGAGTGCACTGGTACTGACTTCTCTGCTGTAAAGCATCAGTCTACCAGCCAGCTCCAGCCGACCACACAACCAACCATGTTGTCGGTAGTGGGATTTTTTTGTGGACGGTCAGAATACTGTTAAGTTGCCGGTTGAGTACCACAAAAGGACACGACCACTGATGTCATCTCCATTCAGCCAATCATGTGTCCTTCCGACCAGCAATTACTTCTATTTTTAGCTCACAAGGGCTATCCTGGCATCTGTCATTCTTTACAATAAAGACGTGCACTTCATAGATAGCCTTTTTGAAAATTGCCTTAGCAATGTGTTCTTTAGAATTCACGTCTAATGTGATACCAGTCCCTCCCTCATGGACCCAGCCTTGTTGTTCGGTAGTGGGGTTTGTGGACGAGCAGAATACTGTGCATTTGCCTGTTTAAGTACAACGAAAGAACACGACAAATGACGTCATCTCCAGCAAGCCGGTCATGTGACACACCGACCAGCAATTTCTGTGGCCGTTCTAAAAATAGCTCACAAGGGCTTCCCCCGCAACTGTCAAATCTACACAATAAGAAGTGTACTTACGAGAAATCCTTCTAATTAATGCAGGAAACCTGCTGTAAGCTGGATTCAACACAAAACATATTGGTAAAATTGCTTCAACAACTGGTTACCGCCTACACAGCCTTATACAGTTTACCCCACCCAACCGGTTACAGAGTTTCTACCGTCCTAGTCCAGTCAACTCTGTGTTGGTTCTGGGGCAGGCAGACAGAAAGTATCAACATGATATGGCTTCAACTGACCGGTTACGGAGTCTACCGACAGGGTGCCGGCCACACAGCCTGCACTGAACAATTTGCTTCAGATTAGCCGGTTACAGAGCCTTCCTGCCTATTACCAACCACCACCAAGAATCAACCAACCGACAGTTTTTTTCTACCAGCTGGCCACTCTTCATCAGCAGCCTGTTCACCGGCCTAAGACTGATGACAGGCCTAATAATGGTGTTGTTCCTGACAGGAAGTTTTCCTACACAGAAACTGCTTCAACCAGTTAGAGAGCTTACCAACCAGTTACCAGCTATACAGTTTTCGCTGAGCAGTTTTGCTTCACACCAGCTGGTTAGAGACTACTGACCTGCTACCAGTTACAATTACTGTCATGCCCCCTTTATAACATTGGTTACAGAGAACCGGACCGGCAGACCTACCGGGATCAGTTAGTTAATATAGACCAGTAGCTACATTCAATGGTCACTCCAGCCTACCAGTTTTTACCGGTTACAGAGAATTACTGGTTACACAAATTACTGGTTACAAAAAAAAACAGAACTGTGGATCTAGCAGATACTGATTACAGAGGAGTGCTGCACCTACACCGGGTAGGGCCTGGTACTGGACAGAGTTGTCAATGGTTACAGAACTCTTAAACCAGTCTTTGGTCTTGGTGAGATGATAGTATCAGTATAAGCCAACATGAAAACAAATAGGTCTTTTCAACAGCAGTGGTCGACAATCAAATAAGTATTCATTGTGTCCAGCCAGGGGTCAGCCATCATACAAATGACAATGTGTAAATGCCCCACCTTGTGGGCGGCTGGCCCGTGGCCAAGAGTCTGTACAATGTGAAGAGTTGTGTCAGCCCCTCCTTACCGGACCATAGCAAGAACAGATAGACTGTTAACTTGTATCATCGTCACCAGGCTGGACCAGTGTCCGGAGAGACAGTGAATTTTTGTCAGTCTACCAATTGTCCCAATGTTGCACTAAATCTACCTGTAGGGGCCAAACTAAATCACCTTTGGGAACTTTGGAAGACCTACACTAGATCTGAGCAATCGAACAGATTCCTCAAGGCAGGAAAATTTAAAATGGAGACACCAGAAATGATCTGGACCCCCCTACAGACAGGGAAGAGGGGACTGGGTCACGTCCATTGATTCAGGGACGCCTACTTCCATATATACCCATACAAAACCAATCAAAAAAAAAAAGAGATCTGAGTTTTCATGTACAGACCAAACATATCAGTTCAAACACTCTTGGACTTTACTGTAGCCACCAAGAGGTCAACTGTGGGCTTTACAGAAGGGTATAAGAATCGACCCTACCTAAATGACTAGTTGGTCCTGGCCCGATTCCACCAAAATTGTCTCCAGCATACACAAACACTGGTAGATCTCTATCAAGACCTAGGTCGGCTAGTAACTTGGAAAAATCAGAACTGGACCCCAAGCAAGTCTTTGACTTGGGAGGTTACCAGTTCGATCTGAAAGAGGGCAAGGTCAGACCCACACTAGACCGGTGGCAGACACTGACAACCAAATCAGAGAATTATTAAACGAACCAACCTTTCCAGTCCAGCAATTCATGTCCCTCGTAGGGCTGTTAACAGCAACAAAAAACAGGTCACCTAGGTCCACTGCATATGAGGCCCATTCAGTGGCACCTCAAACAAAACTGGAGGGTCCCAGAATCACTAGAAAAGGTGATACAGTTCCCAGGTTGCTCCACCCCCATTTAAAATGGTGCTGGAGGAAAGCAGTGTGCTCCAAGGTTAACCATTACACCCACTAATTTGTAGTAAGTGGGTGTAATGGTATCCGGTGGACACTTTGGTTAAGCGTTCGCTACGTGTGTAGAGATTTTCGGCTTTAACGCTTTCAGAGGAAAACTACATCAGCTAGGTTTACCAAATTTGCAGCATATCTTCATTGGGGGGGTACCCTTCTCTGGGAAGGAAATTAGCCTCATTCTGAAAAACAAGATGGCGGTCGCGGGCATTTCTTTGAAAATTATCTACATATTTGTTCTGGCTGTTTCTCATAGGTAGAAGGTTGAATGTCTTCATAGGTGATAGGTATAACAGATATATATGTCCTCTACAATCTTGCAAACATTTGACCTTAAAGCTTTTAATTCAAGGTCATCCGCGGAGTGCCAAAGTAACCCACATATCGGACTTTAAAAGTGCTTATATCTCCCTTATTATTGCTCCTAAAGGTTTGCAATGTGAAACCTACCTATAGGAAATCATGTGCTGTGAATCTTTTGATGTGGTCAGATTTGACCTGGACCCCTCCTTCAAGGTCAAACGGGGATACCCAAACTTAAAAGTGCTTATAACTCACTTATTATTGGTAAACCAACCTATATAAAATCATGGACTGGGAATCTTGTGGTGTGGTCGAATTTGACTTTGGCCCCCCTCCTTCAAGGTCAAATGAGAATAGCCAAAGTTAAAGTGCTTATAACTTGCTTATTATTGGTCCAAGACACTTGGGATGGTAAACCAACCTATAGGAAATCATGAAATGGGAATCTTCTGGTGTGGTCGGACTTGACCTTGGGCCCCTCCTTCAAGGTCAAACGAGGATAGCCAAAGTTAAAAGTGCTTATAACTCGCTTATTATTGGTCCAAGACACTTGGGATGGTAAACCAACCTATAGGAAATCATGAAATGGGAATTTTCTGGTGTGGTCGGATTTGACCTTGGGCCCCTTCTTCAAGGTCAAACGAGGATAGCCAAAGTTAAAAGTGCTTATAACTCGCTTATTATTGGTTCAAGACGTTTGGGATGGTAGACCTACCTATAGGAGATTATAAGCTTGGAATCTTCTGGTGTGGTCGGATTTGACCTTGGGCCCCTCCTTCAAGGTCAAACGAGGATAGCCAAACTTAAAAGTGCTTATAACTTGCTTATTATTGGTCCTAGAGGTTTGGGATGGTAAACCAACTTATAGGAAATCATGGGCTGGGAATTTTTTGATGTGGTCAGATTTGACCTTGAGCCCCTCCTTCAAGGTCATTCGAGGACAGCCAAACTTAAAAGGGCTTATAACTCGTTTATTATTGATCCTGGAGGTTTGCAATGTGAAACTAACTTGCAGGATATTGTGGGCTGGGAATCTTCTGATGTCAGATCCTACTTCAAGGTCAGACAATGGTTCACTGGCTTTGGTGAGTTGTCTTTCCGGTGGATACAGATTTGCAAACTTACCATGTGGGACTTGATGCTGTTCTCGGATGGCCGCAAGGCATCAGGCCAACGTCTAAGAAAAATAGATTTATAGTTGGCCGTAGCCTCAAGTTGTCCTCTTGTGGTACACTACACGATTTCTGCCTGTTTTCTCATTGCAAGTTTTAAACCTTACCCCTCAGCTGTAATACAGCAGGGAGGCAGGGTGGGACTCTTCTGAGTCCCACATGGTAAGCTTGTAGCTTATAAAAGCTACATTTAAGTAATTAAAATTTTCAATTTTACTGCGCTACAATAGCTTACTATGTGGGACTCAATGCTGAATCCAACCGCACGGTGGAAGGATTACAGCTGAGACTGGAAGATATGTCAATTTTTCTTGAATTTTGAAGCAAGAGATTAGAATGACTGTTTTGAAAGTACCTGTCTGAGTCACATTTACAGTGCCCTAATCCAGAAGAACGGTAAACAGCCAAAAACCTGAATATACTGAATGACAGTGCCAAAAACTGTCAAGATGTTTTGATTGTAGGAGAGAAGTGCAGCCGTGCTCACTTAGGTAGTGTAAGGGCCCTTAGGGACCATCCACGAGTGAAAAACCAGTCCTATGGTTGGAATTCTCATAAATTTTTAGCCACCTAACATGAGATTAATAACAACTTTAATAAGTCCTTAATACATATTATTTTTGATAAACTAACAATAGAAAATGACCTTACCCGTAACATCTTGCGAGGTAAACCTTTACCTAGATCCTGGGATTAGACTCCTGAAGACTTGATTGTAGTGGATGTGCCCCCCTCCTTCTTTTCTTTCCAAAGATAACTGGTCTGAGGGGAAGGATCTAGGACTTGTTGTGCTGCCACCACTGATCCCAGATACGTATTGTTGTCGTTCTCTGACCACGTAAGGTCTTCTAGGTAAAAATTTGGAAATGTGTTGTGAGCTTTCCAGTGAGAGGGTTGCATGATTTGGTCCACTGATACCCCACCTTAGAGGCCGCGAAAGCCCTAATGTCATGCGCTTTAACTTGGACCAGGTCCAAGGCTTGTTGGTCTGCTTGTTTATAACAAAGTAGAATGGTTTGTTTCAACCAAGAAGAGAGAGTAGCGGGTCTGATGTCTGAGGTATGTCCTTTCTTGAAGGAGATGAAAAGGAGGGATCGAGACCCTCTCAGGTCTTTGGTTCGATTCAAATAGTACCTCAGGGCCCGCACCAGACACAAGGATTTCGCTGTGGCGCTTGCCGGAAGCCAAAGCTAGCAAGAAAGCAGTTTTGCGTCCAAAATGCTTGGGACAGGGACTGGAGACACGTATAATTGAAGTTTGTGGTTCACATGAGTGGCAAATAGGTCTACATGAGGAGTCAACCACTTTTGGCAGATCTGTTTGAACATCTGCGGATGCAGTGACCATTCTGTTGGCTGCACTTGGTTCGACCTGGACAGGAGGTCGACCATCACATTCAGACACCCTGGAATGTGTCTGACTTTTAATGTTAATAGTGATGACACCAGGTCATGATCTTCCACAGGAGAGTGCACATCTCTGCTGAGTGAGTTTCTCCTTGTTTGTTTATGTAGGCTACCACTGATGAGTTATCCGTTGCAACTAGCACTGTTTGGTCCTGGCACTGGTCCTTGAAGCTTCAAAGGGCCAGGGAGACCGCCTTAGACTCTAGTACATTTATGTGCAGCCTTTTCTCCCGGTCTGACCACAGACCCTTTGTAGAACTTTCATCTAAGTGACCCCCCCAACCTTCGTTTGGGGCATCTGTAAAGAGTTGGATACTGTGGTCTTTGGGATGAAGGTCTGAGCCTTTCATCATGTTTACAAGATTCTGCCACCAGTCTAGGTGTGCAGAAATGGCATCTGTCCAAGGAAGGAGGCTGTCCAGCGACTGAGGATATCTCCAGTGCTCCTTGAGGTGAAACTGAAAGGGCCTCATGTGAAGGCATCCCTCCGGGACCATTTTCTCCATTGAGGCAAGCAACCCAATTAGCGACATCAAACATCTTGCAGGATGAAATCAAATCTGAAGTTTGAGCCATCTCTCTTGAGTGGGTTTTACAAGGGCTGAATCTAGATGGTATTCGTAGCCCACGAACGAAAACACCCGAGTAGGTTTCAGTACTGATATTTCCTGATTTATTATCCAACCCAAGGACTGGCTTAGATCTACCACTGCCTGAGTGTTCACTTGGGCTTCCTCCTGAGACTGGGACCTGATCAGCCAGTCGTCCAGGTATTGGTGAAGTCTGAGTCCTCTTGAGAGGGCCATTAGCTTCACTTCCTTTACAATCATTGTAAAGACCTGGGGGGCTGTGGCTAGTCCAAAAGGGAGGGAGGTGAACTAGAACACCTGCGACCTGTGGCAAAACCTTAGATATTTCCTTGAGTTTGGATGGATGGGGATGTGAAGGTAAGTGTCTGATAGGTCTATCGATGATACCCATTCCCCTGGAATCAGGGAGGTCCTGATGGACTTTGGAGTTTCCATTTTGAACTTTTCTACTTGTAGAAAAGTGTTGAGCCTGCTTAAGTCTATGACTGGCCTCCACCTTTGGTGAGGCCTGGGTACTAGAAACAGGCGACTGTAAAACCCGAGAGATTTTACATTTTCCACCCTTTCGATTGTATTCTTTGACAGAAGAGACTGTATACAAGTGGCCAGAGATTGGTCTTTTTAACGGGCCTTGTATTCTGACAGAATCAGAGGGTCCGAAACCCTGAGAGTCTTCAGAGGTGCCTTTTTTGAGGAGGAAGTGTTCCCCCTCCTTCACAAGTTGAGACTTGATCAAAAGGAATGCTAAAAGGGTGAGTTCCTGAGTTCTTGGCATCTCGTTTCCCCTAAATGTGGTTGCAAGAGGGTCATTTCGGCTTTGCCCATAAGCAAGCCAGTGTTACCTATGGAATATAGTTCCCTCTGGAGTATATGGGCCAAGGATTTGTTGAGGCATTTGAGAGTTCTATGCTGAATAAGAACAGTCTTATTCCATAAGTCTAAATACTCACAGGCTTGCTCATATCCACGTTTTGCTGCTTTCTCAGGATTGGCACCTTTCTGGATCTGAGACTTAACCCTCTTAAAGGTTGACTTCAGGCTATGTTGGCACTCAAGAGTGGCATTACAAGAAGATGAAGTCTTGGCAAAGGCCGCAGTAAAGTTGAGCCTGGATATATTTTGCGTAGCTTGGTGTTCCAATTCCTTAAGAATTGGTAGGGGAACCTTGCCGATACGGGCCCCAGGGGGTTTAGGAGTAATACAGATTTTTGATAAATCTGTATTCAACTCTTGTATTTTCTCCTGCTCTCCAACTGCAGTGGAGGAGGTGGTTTGATGTATTTACCCTCAGGTAAATTAATGGCCTGAAAATCATGTTCAAACTTATCAAAAGCACCTTTGATAACTGAGCTGAGTAGTAGCATAGAGGAAGGACCTCTAGGTCTGAGTTCTTGATGGCCTTTTTCATCATCCAGAGCCATAACTGAAGTTGAGGACCTAGGCATAGACTCCCTGGGGTTAGGGAGAGAAAGAATGTGCCTGAAGATGTCCACCTCTTCAGCGTATTGGGAGGGAACATCAGACAGAGCTGCTTCCCTATAATAAGGGGGGTCTGGATCATGCTGAGGTTGGTCTTGGTCAGAGAGAGCCCCAGAGGGCTTTGAAGACCTGTATCTGGTTGCAGAGGACTGATCCTTCTCTGAGGAAGATGACAGGTATCTGGACCTGACCTTATGTCTACTCTTGTCAGCATGGTTTTTGGGTTTGGAAGATGACATCCGAGGTTCATTGGATTCATCATAGTATTGAACCGAGGCAGACCTCGGTTCAACCTCATGCCTTTTGTGAGAGTGTTTTAGGTCTATCCGAGGCCTTCGTAGGAGGCTCCTCGGATGCATTAGAATTCTGATCCGATGTGGAGGAAGTGAGACGTGGGGAAGTGTTGGACTTTTGATCCGATGTGGAGGAAGTGAGACATGGAGGAAGTGTTGGACCATAGTCCACTTCCATTTTCTCAACATGTGAGGTAGTTCTAGGTCTCTGTAGGTTCAGATTTACAGCACTAGAGGGGGGTCCAGGCTTAGAAGCTGAAGCCAAGGTCTGATCCACCTGTTTTTTAGTTGTTAATTTGTCTCGAAGAGACTGGAAAGCTTCTAACACAGATGCCCGGAAAGAACCCATTTGTTGCTGTAAATGGATGTTTAGTGTGTTACCCAGGGATTTTTCTAAATTTGATTCAATCTTATGCTGTAAGGCAGTACCTGGGGTGGGTGTGACAGTTTTTGCTGGTGTTTTGATGGACAATGAACTGAAGGGTAGAGGCTGAGGACGCGGGGGTGAGGTAAATAAGTTATCTGCAGCACTCTCAAGGTCTGCATGGGAACCAGTAAATGAATCCACGTCATCCCCTAAAAGATCTAGCTCATCATCTTTTGAACTAGCAGTGTCCCTCTTTTGCTTCTTAATATAGCATTTTCTTTGTAAAATTTTCAACATTTGTTCTTCTGTAAAAGAAGTTTCAAAAGTGACACAGGGGTCATCACCCTTGCCAGATTCCCTACAGGTAGGGCAATAATTATGTGTATCAAACGCAAAGCAAAAGTGACAACACTTACTAGATCTAGGTTTATCTTTATTCATTGGGTGGGCAGACATCCTGAAACGCAATAAAAAGACGTAGATGAAAGCCTCAACCGAGGAAAACACACGAAAATAATAAAATATACTTATCCTGTCAAAACGGAAATTTTACAGAATAATCTATGATATGTAATACATTAAATGACCAAAAATTAACATCCAACAATATGTATGTGCTGAGAAATAGATGACAAAGTCAAAGTTGGGGTTTAACGTCCCGTTCAACAGCCAGGGTCATATTGGGACAGGTCCTCAGCATTGCCACTTGTGGGACTCGAACCCACAGAGGTGACAGCCTATGATTAGATGCCAAACTTGCTAACCACTAGGCCACCTCGGACCTGAGAGAAATAGATGAAAATATCTATGTAAATGACAGACGCTACAAATCATGCGGCCAAAGAGAAAGTAGGAAGAAATCGCACCACAAGGACAACTTGAGGCTACGGCCAACTATAAATGTCTATTTTTCTTAGACGTTAGCCTGATGCCTTGCGGCCATCCGAGAACAGCATTGAGTCCCACATGGTAAGCTATTATAGCGCAATAAAAGAGGCCTCCTTGAAGCATTTCACTTTCAAGTCTGTTTTCCTCTTGGCCTTTGGGTCGGGCAAACACAGAAGTGAGATCCATGCTTGGCAAAACAAAAACATCAGACACCAGTCAGACTGGTCCAAGGTGTTCTTGTACCCATCTCCCAGCTTTCTTTCAAAGAATCAGCTGGCCAAAGAGGGTCCGGACAGTGTGACCCCAGTGGTTATACCAGCCCTGGCCCCAACTCTGGATAAATCCCTCTAATCTGATAGGTCCCTATGTCCGGTCAGAGTATTGTACTACTATTTGGACAGGACCTCAGACATTAGGCAGAACAAGGAGTTAGTCTCTGTTGCCTTTAAGAAAGGTTTTGACAAGGACTTCTCACCTGCCACTTTCTCATGGATCAAACAGATTGTGATCCTATGTTATGAGCTCTCTGATCAGGAGGCCCTCACCTTATTCAGGTTTAAGACCACGTCAGGGCCTTTGCTGCTTCCAAGGCCTTCCAGTCGGGAGTATCCTTAGAGCAGATCCTACCAGCCTGTCACTAGAAGTCACATAATACCTTCACACAGTTCTATCTGAAGGCTGTGGCTTGGGCTGATTCATAGCTTTACCACTTGGGCCCAGTAGTGGCTGCTGAGCAGATCCACAAGTGGCTACAAGATTGAGGACATTTTTATATATGTACAGTCTAAATAGTTCTACATGTACATAGTGTAAAAAAACAAAAAACGCTTCCTTCAGGAGGTTTATTTGCCTTCTGGGACTGAACTCATCCCTCTCTTACCCTACCTCAGAGCAGGTCGGCTAAAAGGAGGGGGGCAACGTTGGTACAGCCCCCGGATAACTGGCTTCTGGTAACCGACCATGTCCTTACAGGGTTTCCTGACCTCAATGTCAACCCAGGCCTGGGGCTATAGGTCTCCTGACTAAGTCGGCCTAGATCGTGGGTTTAAAATTTGCTATCATTTGTGAGTTCACACAAGTCCCTGGTAACTTAACCGCCGACCAAGCGGTAGTTATTTAGCAATTGTCCATTGGATAGGATGTTGCAAATTTGCAAATTTAATAAGTAAAATAAATTTTTATAAGTTAATACCCTGTCTATCTGGTACTGAAATTATCCCCATTCTGAAAAATAAGATGGCCGCCACAGGCATTTCTCTGAAAATTATCTACCTTTTTGGTTGAATCTCTTCATAGGTGATTTGTATAACAGATATACGTGTCCTCTACACCTTGCAGACATTTGACCTTGAAGCTCTTAATTCAACATCATCCACGGAGTGCCAAAGTACCCCACATATATCTCCCTTATTATTGGTCCTAGACATTTGAAGTGTGAAACCAACTTACAGGAAATCATGGGTTGGGAATCTTCTGATGTGGTCAGATTTGACCTTGGGCCCTTTCTTCAAGGTAAGACAAGGATAGCCAAATTTGAAAGTGCTTATAACTCACTTATTATTGGTCCTACAGGTTTGCAATGTGAAACCAACTTATAGGATACAATGGGCTGGGAATCTTCTGGTGTGGTCCGATTTGACCATGGGCCCCTTCTTCAAGGTCAGACAAGGATAGCCAAACTTAAAAGTGCTTATAACTCACTTATTATTGGTCCTACAGGTTTGCAATGTGAAACCAACTTATAGGACATAATGGGCTGGGAATCTTCTGATGTGGTCAGATTTGACCTTGGGCCCCTTCTTCAAGGTCAGACGAGGATAGCCAAACTTAAAAGTGCTTATAACTAACTTATTATCTTGGCCTGGGAATCCTGCGATGTGATCAGATTGGACCCCGAGTCCCTCCTTCAAGGTCAAACGAGGACAGCCAAACTTAAAAGTGCTTATAACTCACCGATTATTGGTCCAAGAGATTTGGAATGTGAAGAGTACATGCTTCTTAATATGTTTGTACATATTAATTTTCAATTTCATCAAGATTTAGTTCTGTAGATTTCCAAATGCGTCAGTGACAGATTGAAAAATTGGGTATCCATATGTTGCAAGCAATGAAAGAAATTCAAACTCCTGTTCATTTTTTCACCAATCAATTTAGGTACAGGAGGCCATCTACAAGAACCTAGTCGACCGTACAGTGATTATCATCGCCCACCGCCTCAGTACAGTAGAGAGAGCTAGCCGGATAATTGTCATCAACAAGGGAGAAGTGGCAGAGCAGGGCACTCATACCTCACTCCTCAAGAGTGGGGGCATGTATAGTCGCCTTGTGAAAAGACAGCTCTTAGGCTTTGACCATTCCATGAGCCCCACCAAAGATCTGTCCACATCTAACGTTGAACAGGACGCTTTGAATCTTGACCCTGACAAAGTCATGATAAAAGATGGACTCAGTCCAAACCATAGAGGTTCGAGTTGTAGTTACTGCACAAGGAAGAGAAATCCAGATGCTGGATCCAGTGGCATAAAAATACACGGACATACTGGTGACCCTATAGGGATATTTCACCATTCAACTGCATGTACTTGTGATGGCACAGTATCCCCGTTTGGTACACCTAAACTGAGTGCCACTCCTTGATTAATGTTCTCGTAATCTGATTACAAGCCAGCAAATTTTATTTTCAACTAAGTCAGTCTAGGTCGTGTTAAATATCGAGATAATACACATGACACTGTGATAACTAAAATTTGCTTTAAAATATACAATAGGAATAATACCCAAGTGATCTGTCTTAAATATTATTATGAGAGAAAACAAAACAATAGAATCTGAGTTCAAGGAACAAAGAATGTGGATTTTATCTTCCTGTGGGTCATTTTTCTTCTACTATTCATCACTTTGCTGCAATAATAAGTAAATAAGTCCATACTTACCTAAAGAATGATAAAAAATTTATATCTTGACATTTTACACTATTTTTGCATGAATTTTATTGTAACAAAAACAGAGGAAGCTCTTTTCTTTTTGTATTGTTCTATTCCTGTTGAAATATTGCAAAAAAATGGCACTTATTTACACTTCAGCAATAAAAAATACCCTTAGTAATTATTTCCCATTATTTTGGTATTGTTGGTGTGAATGTTTGCACATTGTCAATTGTAATATTTTGGGTGGTTTTAAAATTGTTACTTGCAATTCACTTATACTGAAGCCACTGAGTGGTGATTTATATTTACAGTAACAGAACTAGTCTAAATGGGATTTGGTGCTTTATCTTAGGCTTCTTTATGTTGCATTTATTTTTCTTAGGTTGATTGAATAGTTTCAAGTACATCTAATATTGTTTAATATATTGCTGATGCATTATCTAGTCACAATACACAATTACAGTATTGTGTATCTATGTTACTTAGCATATCATTATATTGGACAACAATTAGAACACCAAAACCTTATTGTTTTGCAATATATCACTTGTAGTGAATAACAAGCGGGAACATCAAGAATATTTATGCTTCTGGATGGAGAATTGTTACTCTTTGAAAGATAAAACAAAGACTTTTGGCACTGAAATTATTCATCCAAAATGCAATTTTGGCAGTGCATCCACTTGTTAAAGTATGTGTAGAATAAATTGCCAACAGTATTATATGAGCTGAACACATATGGCCATCGGTGGCATTAAAAACACAAAATATTCATTGTTTTCTCAACAGTTAGAAGAATGTTATTTTAAAACTTATTTGAAAATCTCAACAGTATTATAATTATTTTTAAGTTAACAGAGAAAGTCTCGGACCTCTTGTTCTGGTGTCATAGTATTCACCTCAGTTGTCTTGACTTGTGTTTATCCAATAGCATGTTTAACCAGACGATTGGTAAGTGGCACAGAATAAAACATTAATTTTATGTTCACAATGTGCCAGTCCGTGGAATGTTATAATTAGCTTAAGTTGGTGACTGAGTAGCTGATCCCAAGAGGTGCTGATTAACTAGTTGACATTTCCAATGTGTAAGTGTCTTTGGGGAGATAGAGAAAATACCAGATGCTCACAAATCACAAATATAAACAGTGATAAAAAATATGGCCAAACTCATGGGCTACGTTAGTAGAAATTTCACACAAACTGTATAGTTTTTTATATATAAATCTATTTAACATAATGTACAGATAAAATGCTTTTAATTTTTACCTCTTTTAGGCTGTTATTAAAAATATTAAGAGTTCAAAAAGTTATGTAAAGTACAGCGAAATCGCTTTGAAGTGATCTGCAAAAGGAAACAGCTTGTCCAACAAACTTGGCGCGAGCTAGTGCTTTGGTAACTTTATGTTTGTTTACTACGGTCAATTTTTTCAATCTTAACGGCATAGGTTTCACTGTGTCTCACAAAAATACGTATTTTACCAGGATAAATAAGTGTTAACAGACACTACATTTTTATCTCCCGCCTGGGGCCAAAGGCCGTGGTCAGGAGATTATAAAACGCCTTCCGTCTGTGCATCAGTTCGTCATGTTTTTGCAAAAACCTTAATATCTCATTCATTTACATAAAGATATCTTCACCAAATTTGTAGGGAATGTTTATGGCTATGAAAACCTGTATTCACAAAATTTTAGCCTCATTTTGAAAAACAAAATGGCCGCCATAGCTGTATGAAAATCATAAAGGTGCTCTAAATCTTGAAATATTTCAGTTAGCTTCTTCAAATTTGCACAAAAGCTATATGGCTAGAAAAGCTGGCCCGATAGTAATTTTGGCCTAGTTAAAAAAAAACAAAGTGGCCGTCATATCTGTCAAACTGGGCTATCCTATTAAAAAGGCTTTATATCTCCCCAAATATTGCTCCTAGAGATTCAGAATGTGAAAACAATCTGTAGGATGTCATGGCCTGGTACTAGGAAAGTGAGTCTCACAGTAATTTGGTCTAATTTTCAAAAAACAAAATGGCTGTCATACCACATGTTAAATGGGATTATCTTATTAAAACAGCCTTATATCTCCCTTACCATTGCTACTAGGGATTTCAAATGTGAAAACAACTTAACAAAGGTCAAGGCCTAAAACTCTTTTCCAATTGCTGTCTTACTTTGACCCCTTCATCAATGTCAAGTAGGGTTATCTTACTACAAAGGCCTCATATCTCCTTTAGTTCTCCATAATTACTGATTATAAGGCGGGAGACAACCGCTGCGGCAGTGGCCTTGTTTTATTTCTAAAAGCCCAGTTATTTCACTTAACTTCTGCAAAGTTTGTCCAAAATACAAGTTTAACTAAAGAGATGTGCAGTTTTTAAGTCATTACAGAAAAATTCACTGTGATAGATTTTACATGAATTAATCAGTTCAGTGTTATCTTGATTCACTTGTTTAGCAATATGACTACTATAGTAATGAGTTAGAAAATACCTAGACTTTCAGTTGGTGGTAAACTATCCAATTTAATACTCAAAATTTCCTTTAAAGTATTTTTAAATAATTGTGAAGATGGGAATATTCTATATAGTTTTTTCACGACTTCTAGTCATTGTGTTGTATTGGGTCTAAGCACAGTTTTGTACTTATTTGTTCTCTGTTTTAAGCAAAAAAAAAAACAAGAGCTTTCGTGACTTCAGTTGTTGCTATCTGTTTTAGTATTTGGAAAAATTTAAGTGTTGTTTAGGATGTTGTGTTATAGCAAATTATACTGTACATTTGAAGCTATTTTGCCATGTATACAACTTTAATATGTTGAAATAAAGCTATTACATGATGTATTTATCTCGGCTATCAAGATATTTATGTATTTTTCGTGATTATCAGTTCTATGTGGTGGCCAAATATGTGATCTGGTAAGCAAACAAAATCCTGAAGCAGGTGTTGGATTTCTTCTTTCTCACTCTGTGTGTGGCCACGGTGGCAGAGTGGTAACACTTTCGCGTCCCACCTCTGAGGCTGGGGTTCTGTTCCCAGCACGGCCTCAAGTGGGAAAGCTGGTAGTTGCTTGCCATTGGTTGGCAGTTTACAGTACAGAACCCTGACAAACTGTATGTACTGGTTTCCTCTGCCCTTCCAACTACCCGTCGTGATATGACCTGTCCAGTGTTGAAATCGACATAAAACCCCAAATAAATAAATAAATTATCACTCCGTGGCACTAGCACCATAGAGTCCATCATATGATTGAGAGTAAGCACTGTAAAACTACTCATTACATTTTTATATTTTATGGACAGAAATTTCCCCTTTTTTTACCGTTTCCATCATTTTTCAGGTTTTCTGAGATACCATGATGTTGCAAAAATATGTCCTAAATATAAACTTTGGGTTTAGAAATAATCCTTACCTCAATAGAATACAAATTCTGATTAACTGCCTGGCTAATATTTCTGAACATTAAATATTACTGATTGGCATTACAGGCAAGGCCTAGGGGGCTCGGTGGTGTAGTGAGGCCGCCGGTTCGAATCTCAGGCCGGACGCTTCATGTTGGAAAGTTGGTAGTTACTTGCTGATGCCCGGTGGTTTACAGTGCAGTATGCACTGGTTTCCTCCACCTGTAAACTACCCATCGCAACATGACCCTGGCTGTGAACGCGACGTAAAGCAACAAATAAACAAACAAATAAATAAATACAGGCAAGGTCTAATGCAAATGTTGTTCAAAAAGCAACTGCTGAAATTGATGTTGGTTTAACATCGCCATGGGGATTTCTTTTCCACTGTATTCGAGTGGACCACACTCGCCCAAGGACACAGAACCTGGGTTTAACCCCTGCTACAGGCAGATACATAGTGGCTTGGATGAACACTCAAAATGGCAGTTTTCCGTCTTTGGATCCTATCCTCATTGGCAGGCTAAGGAACCCCAAGTCCATTGACAAATGACCAGAGACTGCATCTTTCAGTTGGGGGAAGGTCAGTCACTACAAAGCTTGCTATGTACTTGAGCAGTCAGATTGGGTCAAATAGCAATCTTGTATTAAACGAAATATTGAGCTTAACATAACCAAATAGGCAGATTGAAATATCGGACATTTACAATTACTTTCAATACATCCTGCTTAGTAGAATAGAAAACCATAATGATTGTTAACAGGTAACCAGTAAATGTGAACAAACTAAAACTCATTGAAACTTTATTTCATAAAATATTGAACCCGTTCATTTCTCAGTACTGTGTATAAACTCGTTTCATTTTTCGAAATATCAGTAACATAGCAGCTAAGAGAAAAATAAATGCTCAATCCTCCAATAATGAATGGTAAACACTGACACTTTGCCAAAGTTTCTGTTAAGTAACAACTCAACAACCATTACTATACACAAAAAATTACTTGAATTACTCAGATTTTAATAACTCAGAATACTTCATGTAGATGTCTATGTTTTCAAACAAATGGGTTTTGCAACACCTTGAGTAGCCAATATCACAATAGTAGTACACAAAAAACATAAAATGTATAAACAAACTTCCTGTAATAAACCATTGCCTAGACTTGAGCTTTACTGTTGGCATGACATCCAAATGAGTAATAAATACCTTCAATGTTCATTACAAAAGCACAACTTCATAATTATTTTCCAGCATAAATCATCCTAGTTACTGCAAACTTTCTTTCATTTTACAAGCACATACAGCTGGGTGACTTGAAACAAAACGTACCTTCAAACCAAATCCTCCGACACAACACTGGTTCCTGCAGATGTTTGAACAGAGATACAAATCTTGTGTAGGTCATATAACAATTTCAGTCAGCTAGAGGACAGTTTATAAACATACCTCCAGTAATAGTCCCATGCCTAGACCCGAGACCTATTAGCAGGACAATGATTGAGTAAGAATTGCTTTCACTCCGTCGACAAATGCAGAAGATGAACACAAATAGCCACATTTCTCTCTCAAAGGATTCTGCTTTTGTTGCTTTGCTATGTTATGCACAGTTAATTATTGTGAAAATACTTGCGTCTCAATACATGAGTGGGATATTATACACTAACAAACAAGAAACAAACAAAACAAGATGCACTCAGAGAGAGCAAGACGCTCGACTCCATGTGACCAGTCTCTCAAGTGACATAAAGTATTTTAAGGAAGACAATGAAATAAAACCAAACATGTAAATTAATCTTCATATAAATATCAAGTAGAAAGCTAAAGTTAATAAAAATACATTGAAATGAGACCTCTGAAAAATCATGATTTTTTGTATCCAAAATAAGATCCAGATCTTTCTTTTAGTAAAGTTCTTCTTCCTTCAGTCAGGTCCTATCCACAAATTTTTAAGTAAAGATCTGTTATTAGTTCTGGAGCAATCTAAACACACACACACGCGCAAAAAAAAACAAAAAAAAAAAAAACAAAAAAAAACAGACAAATAAACAATTAGCACACAAAACATAAACTGCTGGTGGAGGTAAAATATTACTTAAAGGTCACTTCTTGGTGAAAATCACGCATGGTATTTTTTGTGATGGACTGTCAAGGAATTGAAAGAAAAAAGAGAAAATAAAACAGAAATAATAATTAATAAAAATGATGAATATACCACCTCCCTCTTTGTTATGTTTATGTCAATTTCAAGACATTATATGAGAAAAAATATTTTTACTTAAAGACAGTAAGTATCACAAGCTAGGTTTGTGACCTCACAATCACAATTGCATTGTGACATCACTGAGTAATGACATCATCAGAAAGCAAAATATTGATTTTTTACCTATGGGATGATTTTTATTTATTTATTTGGGGTTTTACGTCGCTTTCAACACTGTACAGGTCATATCACGACGGGTAGTTGGAAGGGCAGAGGAAACCAGTACATGGAGTTCGCTAGGGTTGTGTACTGTAAACTGCCGACCAACGGCAAGCAACTACCAGCTTTCCCACTTAAGGCCATGACGGGGATCGAACCCCCAACCTCAGAGGTGGGAGGCGAGAGTGTTACCACTCTGCCACCGTGGCCCCCGCCTATGGGATGAAGAGAAGCAGTTTCACTGTGTATTCCCAATTAAAAATAAGGAAAACTCTCTCCTGGCTTTAATTTTCAAACAAATTGAACCAAATTTGAAACAATCCATCTGTATCCCATGAAATACCTTCCCACCAAATTTGAGATTGATTGATGTTATAGTTTTTGAGTTATAAGGGCAAAACGGTGCACAGACAGAGAAGCAGATTTCACTGTGAAAGCCCAATTAAAAATAAGAAAAACTCTCTCCTGGCTTTAATTTTCTCACAAATTATACCAAATTTGGAAAAATCCGTCTGTACCCCATAAAATACATGCCCACCAAATTTGAGCTTGATTGGTGTTATAGTTTTTGAGTTATAAGGGTGAAACAGTGCACAGACAGACGGACAGACAGACAGACAGACAGACAGACAGAAACAAACTGATCACAATAACCCTCTCCTATCGTCGAGCGTTAAACATCAGTACAGCCTCTTATCAAACAAAAAACAAACACATTAATGTTACTTAGTTTCACAATAAGTCTACTACTGATGTACACGTAACCAAAGAATGTTTTCATTTTCCTCTGGAAACCCAGAAAATGTTCCATTATTCATTCCCACTAAGAGGTATTCCATTGCATTTACAAACTAGTAATGGTTTGCACGTCATAATTCCATAACAGTCATAAATGAGTTTGACACATGCAGAAAACAATGGCACATTCCTTGTCAGGCTTCCAAAAATAGAGGTCATTCTATTTTTTTGGCCAAAAGCAATAACCATTTCCGGTTTCCCTGAGCCACCCAATATATTAAAAAAATATATATAAAGAGGTCATGCTATCGCTTCGCTATCTGACGTAGTTGACTTTTCTTCATTTTCTTAATTTTAGCAGGATTCTTGATCTGTAAATAAATACATTCAGGTTAGAAGGTTCAACAAACTGAATCAATGAAAGCATTTTGCGAAAAAAAAAAAACGAAACATTACTTTGCTGCACATTTTTATTAAAGTTTAGTGACCCAGTTTTAGCAATAATCCAACCAGGTACTGACATTCTTTCAATCCACAATTATTAAACGATCTGCCCCCATATATTATGTAAATTTGTGTCAAAGGCTTTTTCTGGGGTGGGAAACTTGTCTTTAGGCACAATAATGTGACATTCTTTCTGATATGGAATTTCAATTTCTTGAAGATCAAAAACAACATTACAAGTCATTTACAAGATTCAAACCTGAAAAAAAGAAGCCTTCCTTTCAGTGGTTCTGCAAATATTCTCATAAACTTAATCTCAAATGAGGCAATTTAGTTTCTGATTTAATGCTCTGAGGTGCAATATCTTGCCCACAAGGGGGAACTCTGTACATTAAACCTATAAAAGAGTGGGTAAAAATGTGAAAGTTGATAACTGTTGTAATTTTAAATGAGACAGTGTACCCCCAAAGAACTTACTTTTGACTGTGGCCTTGATAAAGTCATAGGTCAAATTTAAGCACGTGGAAAAATTTTCCCATGCCTACGGTATACAAGTGCCAAAAATGGTTAAAAAGTCCCCACTAATAACGGAGATATTTGCGGAACATTTAATGCGGCCAGTGACAGTGGGCATACTCAAACCCCAAAATAATAAGCTCCCATTTCAAGGGATGCTTAATTAATAAAAGAATTGGCAAGAAAGACATCAGTTAACAGGCTCAGTAACATTTACCAGAAAATCATACAAATTCTTGCTGTCTTGATGCTGAAAAGTACTTATTAAAGAGAATCGGGGGGTGTGGATTACCCCTTAAAAATGTAGCACTAGGATGAAATGTAAGTTGGGTGAAAGTCAAGTCGGTGTTTTACGTCTTTTCGAAAGCCTGGATCATATTGGGACAAGTCTTTTGCATTGTCACTTAAGGGATTTGAACCCACAGCTTTGGTTTACATACTATATCTGCTACTGGGCTATTGAGGGCCAACACCAAGTTGAGACTGGTTATATTTTGTTGAAAAAGACAGTTAAAATTCTCGCCTTTTAATGTTAGTATTACATAGTTTGACATTCTGAGTTGCTGGTGAAGTTTTCAAGAACAATTTTCTGATTCACTAAGCATAGTTCAGCAAGTTTATTTCAAGCAAAATGTGAAGCTTTGCATCACTTTTAGCAGCTATGGTAAGGTCAAAGTTGGGGTTTTACGTCCCGTTCAACAGACAGTAGCAGCTATAGTAACATCAGGATAGGTCAGTAGTTAATCCCATATAGTGTCAGAGGCTCATAGACTGAACACAATCCAGCAACTCCAGAAGTTTTACTTTCTAAATTTTCACCACTTTTTGACCACTCACCTGACAGATTTGTTCAAACTATCACTCCAATTTCAAAAGCCACTCTCTGGACCTTTCCAAAATATTTCACAACAGATCAGATTGATACAGGTATCACACAACAGACAACAATGAGTAAAAGATACCTACCCACCCGATGAAGCTTACAAAATGATATATTTTACTGACCATTTGGACAACTTCAGATTTCCGCTGACATTCCTCCTTCTTTTTATGACTCTCAGCTTGTCTTTTCTTTTTTTCCTGAAGTAAACATGTTGATTATGAGCAAAACATTTGGTTATATTGATGGTATAGGTCATGTCATAAATTCTGGGTTTTGGAATACCTTTCACTGAATTTGACAAACCTTCAATTCATGCATATTAACCTCCAGTGAGGTTATATGATCCCTGGATTCTGTTTGTTTCTTGGCAAGCTTAGAAGTAACTGCTGCACAAATTTATACCAAATTTACACAGTATATAGGTTGGTCTTGGTCTAATCTAGAAGAGATTTGATTCTGGAAATGAACTGCAACCTATTCTAGATCTGGGATTTTTTTCCTGATCATTGAACTCATAAGCAAGTGGAAGTATGACCCACAGTGTCACAGTGGTAACACACTCGCCTCCCAACTCTGAGGTTGGCGTTTCAAACCCCGGAAATTATGTGGGAAATTTGGTAGTTCCTTACTGATGATCAGCAGTTTAGAGTATATTTATTTGGGGTTTTACGTCACTTTCAACACTGTACAGGTCATATCACGACGGGTAGTTGGAAGGGCAGAGGAAACCAGTACAAACAGTTCATCGGGGCTCTGTACTGTAAACTGCCGACCAACGGCAAGCAACTACCAGCTTTCCCAATTGAGGCTGTGCCAGGAAACGAATCCCGGCCTCAGAGGTGGGAGGCAAGAGTGTTACCACTCTGCCACTGTGGCCCCCAGTTTAGAGTACAGAACCTTGACCAACTATATGTACCGGTTTCCTCTGCCCACAAAACTACCTATCGTGATGTCACCTGTACAGTGTTGAAGGTGACATAAAACTCCAAATAAATAAATAAATTAAGCCTTGGCAGAGGTTAGGACTCTCTGAATGCTCTGGTTTCATCTTTAATATTGGGATACAATTTATTATCACACCTAAATCTTTCTATGTTTTACCAGAACCTAGTATAAATGTATCTGTTTTGACATCAAAATATTACTCAGTACACTATCCAGTAATTGAATGTGCATTTCACAAAATGGCTTCAAAAATGACCTTCATGACCTTGACATTACAATTTTACAAACACTTTTCAATATTCCTAGGTTCAGTTTTTCCTAATACATACCTGAATTTCCTTTATTTTGGCTTCTTTTAGCCGCTTCTCGAATTCTTTCACTGATTTCTTCTCTGCTTTTTGTGCCATTTTTGTTGACCATGATGTCTTTCGTTGCTTATCAATTGTTAAACACGAGTGCCTAAAAGTGCAAATATAAAACCTCTGTTATATGAACTTCTACTATCCACAGATTTCATTTTATGAATGCACTTTTACTCCTGCTCATTTACCATTCCATTGTGCATATAGATATTGGTCACAATGTTAAATAAATCAATCAATCCATCATACAAATTTTTATTATCCAAACAGAATGTCCTTTCTCTCCTCTTGATACTCAATGTGTAACTGTGTTTGGAAATTTTATTTTCTTTACCATAAATGTGTGTAAAGTTTTATTTTTCCTTCCCATTGCTAACTTCTGTTAAAATGAAGGTACACAAAATTAGATGGGTTCAAGGTTTTTCATTGAGTGGAACACAAACATGCTGTACTTTGACAGAAATGTTCAAAAACCATAACTTATTCTCTTTAATGTTCCAAAGAGTAGGAAAAAGGCCAAACATTAATGGAAAACCGCTGCAAGTAGCATAACTAGACATGAAAAGTAAACACACACTAGAGCAAGAAAGACAGGGAAAAAGTAAATACCAAACGATGTAGTAAATTACCAAAACATAAAATGGAGAGACAAAGTACAGAATAAATTACAGAACTAAACAGGATGAAACTAATCAGGATAAGTTAGACTTAAATTTCCAGCTCGGAAACTTAAAGAAACATCTTAAAATAAATTTCATGTAAATAAAATTAATTAATCCCTTTAAAAAAATGTGGAAAATAAAAGTAATTTAATTAAAAATAACTGTAAGTCAAAGTACAATGACAGAGAATGCGGAAGGGTGGTTTATCATTTTTAATTGATAAGAAGAATATGTTATATTTGCTGTGGAAGGAGCGTATTTCAACATTTATATCAAGTTGGCTTTGTAGAATGAGGATTTTCTCAGCTTTTGACTGTGTCCCAAGTATGTAAAGCGAAGTCCTTAAAAATATACTCCACTGAAAAGGTGGTTAATTTTTCTTTTCAGTTTATATAACCGCAGGCAAACAAGGACACAGGCACATATCACATTTTATGGACCATTGGTACGTTTAAAGTCTGGTTTTGAGATGAATTCTGCACTAACATACTCAAAGTTTGCTTCTTCAAATCTATGTCACACATTTACAAAGGCATTGTATGTCGCACACTACTGCTCATCTTTTGTCTCATTCACTTAGTCATCTGGTCAATTCAGATGTTTGCGTTTTTCTATGTTTTACAATATTGTGTATGTATCTCTCATAACTGTGTGGAAGCCCCAGGTACACACATATGGTATCTTGTTGCACTCAAAAGGGTGGCTCATCAGCATTTGCAATGATTTTGTTATGCATCAGCCTGGAACTTTAAACCCTCAAACAATTCACAATAAAATTATGAGGATAATGAATTCAAACAAGATTTGTTTATTTGGGGTTTTACGTCGCTTTCAACACTGTACAGGTCATATCACGACGGGTAGTTGGAAGGGCAGAGGAAACCAGTACATAGAGTTCGCTAGGGTTGTGTACTGTAAACTGCCGACCAACGGCAAGCAACTACCAGCTTTCCCACTTACGGCCATGACGGGGATCGATCCCCGGCCGCAGAGGTGGGAGGCGAGAGTGTTACCACTCTGCCACCGTGGCCCCCCGAATTCAAACAAGAGGGCAATTCTAACGCTTCAATTGAACTGATTTAATCACCCAGACTTTCCCCTCTATCCACATTTAATCATGGCCACATGTTTTGTTTGTTGAGAAAAAAAGTTCAAAATATTAATACTGATGGCTAATAAGACATTTGTTGCTATGTTTGGTTCATATTCATCCAGTATCACAGAAATTAAGGAATGTAAACATTTTGGTTGCCGTACAAAAGAAAACCAAAGCTACAGATAATTGAAAGTAAAAAATAAATGAAATACTTAAAAATAATAATTTTTCCTTGAAGAACTGCAGATCTCCTGTTTTAGTTTGTACTAACTTACTATTTCATTATATTAATAAAACCTGATATAAACTACAACCAACCGCCAATTTTAATACAAAATAGTAATGTACCGCATTACGGCAACACACAGAGAGACAAAGCTAATTAACAGAAACAAAAGCTCACCCACTCTGTTTCTCACATGCAGATACCATGTGATTAGCCAAGCTAGAGACAGCAAGCTATATGTTGTTTTAACCAAACTTATCTATCGGGGATATTACTGGAAAGAACTAAGATAGATATTTAAAATTTTAAGTGCAACAACACCAATGTGTTATACTGCACTATAAAAACATTAACTACTATAAATATATTAACTAATATTCACAAACATATATATATATACAAACAATCAAAAACTGGCAAAAATACCAAACAAAAACACAAGACTATACGAAATGACTAGAATAAACAATGTAAAAAATCAATCAACAATACATAAACAACAAACAAACTAAAGACAAGATATTGCAGAATAAATTAACATGAAGGACAAAACACAAAATAAATTAATTAAAACTTTTTAAACAGGCCACATTCTTTTAAATAATTAATGATATTAAAAACATTTTCACAAAATAATTTTTGCATTGTATTAATATTTCTATAATATTTAATTCTGGTGTCACGTAGGTCGATACAGTCTAATAATATATGCTTGACTGTATCGGGACAATGACATGGAATGCACCAGGGCATATCTTCACCTTTCAACAGATAACTATGGGTGAAATAAGTGTGTCCTTTACGGGCTCGAGTTATAACTATTTCCTCCCTACGAGATAAACCCGTCCAAACATAAAAATCTCCTACTTTAGGGTTTATTTGGAATAGTTTATTATCAGGACACGCATTCCATTGAGCTTGCCACTTTTGTTTAAAAACACTATTTACATTCACTTTGAAGTCTGTATAGGGGACTTTCAAGTCTAAAACATTAAAATTCAAGGCCTGTTTGGCAAGCTCATCTGCTTTTTCATTGCCCTTTATGCCTATGTGACTTGGAACCCAAGCTAAAACAACTTTCTTATTCACTGACAAACAATCATTAAAAAGTTTTAAAATATCTTGAATGAAAGGATGATCACAGTTGTTGCTATCAAGAGTAGTCTGGCAGCCAGAGGGCCCAACCTTGTTTTGATTGATTAAGTTTTTTTCTCTGCAGGTTCTGGATGCTTAGGGTCCCCATAACGATACCTGGGTGGGTGTGGAGCTCTCACCCTTGAGCAATTTTAGAAAAATGCGAAAATCCAAGATGGCCGCCGTGCTGCGTCGACAAATCTTAAAACAGTCATAACTTTCTTGATATACGTGATAGAAACATAATTTTGGTGTCTATCTATAGGTTGTAAGGTACAAGGAATGCAATGGGATGGCTTTTGTCTTGAATAGACTGACCCTAATGTCCAATAACGTAAAATAACGTTATTTATACCTTCTTTTTCAGACATTTTGATGAAATCGTCTCTGGAATTGGTGATTTGCATGTGTATAGTAGTTACTAATTTTAAAACCCCTTTCAGGACCCTAAATAACCTGTTGAACAATTTCTACACAGGGAACCATTAGTTAAGGTATGGTGCAAATCAGAACGCATGTTCTATAAAGAGTTATTTAAGATAGTTAAGCCTCTCAGTTTATCAATTTCATGAATATCAAGAATACATATATTATTTTATGTCTTTACAGGTTTGAATGATGGCGGAATGTTTCTTCAAGGATAGATATGGCAAAGACTGTAAAGAGCAGGATAAGATAAGATAAGATATTTAAAATTTTAAGTGCAACAACACTAATGTGTTATACTGCACTATAAAAACATTAACTACTATAAATACATTAACTAATATTCACAAACATATATATATACAAATAATTAAAAACTGGCAAAAATACCAAACAAAAACACAAGATTATACAAAATGACTAGAACAAACAATGTAAAAAATCAATCAACAATACATAAACAACAAACAAAATAAAGTGTAAAAATACAAAGTATAGATCAATATCACAGTACAACACGTCTAAAGACTAGATATTACAGAATAAATTAACATGAAGAACAAAACACAAAATAAATTAATTAAAACTTTTTAAACAGGCCACATTCTTTTAAATAATTAATGATATTAAAAACATTTTCACAAAATAATTTTTGCATTGTATTAACATTTCTATAATATTTAATTCTGGTGTCACGTAGGTCGATACAGTCTAATAATATATGCTTGACTGTATCGGGACAATGACATGGAATGCACCAGGGCATATCTTCACCTTTCAACAGATAACTATGGGTGAAATAAGTGTGTCCTATACGGGCTCGAGTTATAACTATTTCCTCCCTACGAGATAAACCCGTCCAAACATAAAAATCTCCTACTGTAGGGTTTATTTGGAATAGTTTATTATCAGGACATGCATTCCACTGAGCTTGCCACTTTTGTTTAAAAACACTATTTACATTCACTTTGAAGTCTGTATAGGGGACTTTCAAGTCTAAAACATTAAAATTCAAGGCCTGTTTGGCAAGCTCATCTGCTTTTTCATTGCCCTTTATGCCTATGTGACTTGGAACCCAAGCTAAAACAACTTTCTTATTCACTGACAAACAATCATTAAAAAGTTTTAAAATATCTTGAATGAAAGGATGATCACAGTTGTTGCTATCAAGAGTAGTCTGGCAGCCAGAGGGCCCAACCTTGTTTTGATTGATTAAGTTTTTTTCTCTGCAGGTTCTGGATGCTTAGGGTCCCCATAACGATACCTGGGTGGGTGTGGAGCTCTCACCCTTGAGCAATTTTAGAAAAATGCGAAAATCCAAGATGGCCGCCGTGCTGCGTCGACAAATCTTAAAACAGTCATAACTTTCTTGATATACGTGATAGAAACATAATTTTGGTGTCTATCTATAGGTTGTAAGGTACAAGGAATGCAATGGGATGGCTTTTGTCTTGAATAGACTGACCCTAATGTCCAATAACGTAAAATAACGTTATTTATACCTTCTTTTTCAGACATTTTGATGAAATCGTCTCTGGAATTGGTGATTTGCATGTGTATAGTAGTTACTAATTTTAAAACCCCTTTCAGGACCCTAAATAACCTGTTGAACAATTTCTACACAGGGAACCATTAGTTAAGGTATGGTGCAAATCAGAACGCATGTTCTATAAAGAGTTATTTAAGATAGTTAAGCCTCTCAGTTTATCAATTTCATGAATATCAAGAATACATATATTATTTTATGTCTTTACAGGTTTGAATGATGGCGGAATGTTTCTTCAAGGATAGATATGGCAAAGACTGTAAAGAGCAGGAAAAACAGAGCAAAGGGCCCTCAAGAATCCAGAGCATCATCAATGCCAGCAAGACATACGGCGATGATCTTCATCTGAGACTTGAAGGAGAATTTGCGACTGAAGACATTTCTCTGTCGTATCACAAGAACTGTGTTTCGCGGTACACATCGAAAACAAATTTGTTACATCACCAAAACGTGGCAGCAGACACGCAAGGCCAAGAGCAACAGACCAAGAAACGGTTTCGCCGCTCAGAGGAACAATTTGACTTCAAACACCACTGCCTGTACTGTGCTGAAACATGTGCTGTTGACAAAGACCCCAAAAACCCAGCACGTTGGCGACCATCATTTTTGGTGAGGTTGACTCATTCTGAACACGAACAACGGCCGTATACAGACTATATACTGTCAAAGTGCAGCCAACGTTCTGATGAATGGTCAGAACAAGTGAAATTGCGGATTCACGGAGCATTTGGTGACTTGCATGCTGTTGAGGGAAGATATCATGTTGACTGTCGAAACAGATTCTTCTCTGACAGGGCATGCTCTGGTCAGACTGATCCAAAAGAAGAGCAACGTCCGTCGCCTGACGCAGCACTACAAGCAGTCGTTCAAGATATGTCCTCTGATAAGAGTCGTTTGTGGAACTCGACAGGTTTGTACGACCTGTACCAGAGTCACTCAGGAACTCGCCTGTCAAAGCGAAACTTGCTGTCTGAACTTCAGAAGCAATTTGGAAATGATCTGCTTGTTTTAACATCGCCTGGCATAGCAAGCATTGTTGCCTTCCGTAGTGCATCTGCTCACATCCTCAAAATCGTCAGTGATGACGAAAAGGAAAGCCTGCAAAATGCGACCAAAGCACTGAGTACACAAATCATTTCAGAATGCAAAGAAATCAAGACTGACCCAGCAACGTACTCAACAAGCATCAATAAAGAACAGGCTGCAAATGCGACCTCGTCTACTCTGCAGGATCTTTTGGCAGCAATCTCACCAGATCTGAGCTTTACCTTACCTGCTCTCTTAATTGGAAATGTGATCACAAGCATCGTCACAAAGAAAACGACCAGTCTGCAGTTAGCACTTGGCATGCTCTTCAGAGATTCCAAGGAGCTCCTCAGTCATATGTTTGACTACAAGGTGACCTGTAGCTACGATGAGGTACTGAGATTCAAGAAGTCGGCTGCTGTTGCTGCCTCTACCAGCATCACTCATCAGGGTATTTCGGATGCCAAGTCTGGACTTGTACAGGTGGTGGCTGACAATTTTGACTGTGATATTTCATCACCAAATGGGAAAGCCTCGACCCATTCACTGGCTATGCTCGTCATGCAACCGAGTACAAATGCCGACCAGGAGGATGTTCCCCAAATACGCCGTTTGAAGAAGACAGACCTTCATGATGCTTTTGAAAATCAACAAGAGCCAGAATTGAGGGCGTATGCTGGACGGAAGGACCCACCCATGCCCTGTGTTCCAATGGCCACACAAAGTGATCAAGTACAGCGTTCCCAAAACGTATCCAAAGCACGCGCTGATCACTACGATTTCCAATTTCTGCAGATTATGATCAACTTTGACAGTTGCCCAGAATTCAACAGGTACATGACCCGAATCTGCAGAGAAGAAGGCCACGCTCTTCAGCCAATGACAAAGATCGTATACTTGCCATTGATTGATATGCCTCCAGCACATCAATCCACGATGCTAACAGCTATGTTGAAAGGGAAAGAGATATGCCATGAGATTGGTCAGGCATATGTCGTATTCACTTGCGACCAGCAGCTCTACAGAGTGGCTTTGCAGGTAAAGTGGGACAACCCAGATCTTCTTGACAACGTTCACCTGCGTCTTGGGGGAATGCATCTTTTGATGAGCTACTGTGGTTGCATCGGAACGTTGATGCCAGATACAGGTCTGGAGGACATTATGGGTGCAGCCTTCTCTGGTGTTGGAAAAATGCTGAGCGGCAAGAAATTCCCCCAGAATATCCGTGCACTGCGTTTGGTAGCAGAGGAACTTCTCCGTCCCATATTCATGGCACATCCAAACAACCTGACGAACATGGATGAACTCGGAGAAATTCTCACCACGATCGCCTCACAGAACAGAACCTCGAAGCTATGGATTGAATGCTTGATCGTCCCAGTCTTCCACATGATGACATACATCAGGGCAGAGAGGGAATCCGACTGGAATTTGCATCTTGCAGTTGTTGAGGACATGCTCTCTTTTTTGCTGCAGGACACGTCAATTACGCGCGATATGCTTCCTATTACCTGCAGAGCATGTATGACCTTCCAAATGAACTGCAGCAACAAATGGCCAAAGGCGAACACACCATGCATCACATTCCTGGACTCTTTAACGGCATCTGGTCAGACATGGCTATTGAAACAACCTTTATGCGCTATGGCCACAGCAAACATGGGATGGTTGGCATCACACTGAATCCAGACGCAGTAAAGACCTGGGCATACAGTTTGCATGCATGCCACAGTCTCCTGAACAGCCTGAATGCCATGCGCAACGACCAGCAGTCATCATGCCAAACCTCTCACAAGGAGGAATCCCCTGGACGAATGAAACTTGATCAAGCCGATAGGAAGAATATCCGCGACAAGCTTGAGCTGTGCGTTGATCCTCTCGACCCTGTCAAACTCTCTGATGGGCTCGTCAATGTGGTCACAGGACAAATAACCAATCACCCATCAGTCAATCCGGACCAAGCTCTGCAACTTGGACAAAAACAGCTGGAGAAGTTCCAACAAACTTGGCCGGAGAGCTTCTACCAACCCATTCCAAAAGTGGTCCACTCCATGGCGACAACTCGGAAGCACATCAAAGTTGGCGAAAACAAAATCATCAACACCGAGGCGATATATGCGAGAGCAATGAGCTTGCACAACACCTCTCGAGACCTGGAACACACAAATCTGATGTCCTATGAATTGTCGCCAGTTCCGACTGCCCTCTTCGATGACCACGGAGACATGCGTGTGACGAGTTCCAAAGCAACACTGAAGAATGCTCTCAAGATAGAAATCGCTCAGAGGACCCAGCCCAGAGCAATAGATGCTATTGTTCTGGATGGATGCGCCATTCTGTGGGTCATTCAGTGGCCAGCTAGTGGCTCAGTCGTTCAGGACTACCTGGACAATGTCCGAAAGTACCTGCACAAGCGCCTGAAGCAAGCTGATGTGTTCCTCATATTTGATCGGTATGTCCCAAGCAGCACAAAGGACATCACACGGTCATCGAGGGAGAAGAAATCCAGCCGAGTGTACAGTCTCACAAACACCACCAGTCTTCCAGTGCAGTCTGTGGTTCTAACCGTGTCAAAGAACAAAGCTCAACTGATCGACCTCATCGTGGATGATCTCAAGCTTCATGCCGACGAATTCCAGAGCAAACGGTTGGTTATTACAGGAAAGGATGCAGTTCCCGTTGAATTGAACCATGGGCGGCTATCTCAACGGCCTGATATGCTAACCACCCACGAAGAAGCCGACACCATCATAATACGACAAGTCTCTCAAATTAGAGACGGGACAGTTCTTGTCGTGGCCAATGATACAGACGTGTTTTTACTTCTGCTGTTTTTCTGCAACACTGGAGACATATCCAGCACAGTACTGATGACATCCCCCGTCGAAGGCAGATCCTTCCTGGACATCAAGGCATCTGTGCAAAAGTACAGCCAAATCATACCAGACCTATTGGCAGCCCACGCCCTCACAGGATGCGACACTGTAGCATCGCCGCACAGTATAGGCAAGATGACTGCCCTGAAGGTGCTCAAAAGCCAAACTTGTAGACTTGATCAGCTGGGTCTGATTCAGCAAGGTCAACCATTGTCAGCTGCTGCAGAAAGACAGTCGGTGGCGTTTGTACTGGCGTGTTACAGTCAAGGAAGCTGCCGGTCCCTTTCAGAAGCTCGACAAAGAACATGGACCAAGAAAATCGCTCAGAGAAGAGCTTCTGCTCCACAGCTCTCCTCATTGCCTCCAACTGATGAGGCTTTGAGACAGAACATCCTTCGAGCTCAGCTGCAAGTCGCAATCTGGCGACATGCACTGGATCCTCACCCTCCAGATCTTGATGTGACGTTACATGGATGGTCGAAGCACGACGGAACTGACACCTTACATCCAGTAACTGTTCCTGAAGGCGTGCCTCTGATACCTGAGGAACTTCTTCAACTGATCAAGTGCTCTTGTCAGACAGACCATGCAGAACACAACGGTGTAGCTGCAAAAACGCAAGCCTTCCATGCAGCACATTCTGTACGTGCAAAGGAGAGGTCCCGTGTGAAAATATACCTCAGACGCCCGTTGAAACCAATGAAATGGACTGACAAGTTGCGTTTGTGAACTTATGCCATTGTAATGTTTCGGTTTCTTCAACTTCTTCAGTCTATATAAGAACATAATTATGTGTTGTGTTGGTGTGAATGACAATAACACATGTTTTCTGAGTAACCTGTTCTGAATAAAGGTTCCGGATTAACAAAAAATAGGTAATTTTTGCTTGTAGTATCATAATTTGGCTATTTGGGATTGTTTTGCCAATGAAATAATGATCCCATTGCATTCCTTGTACCTTAAAACCTATAGATAGACACCAAAATTATGTTTCTATCACGTATATCAAGAAAGTTATGACTGTTTTAAGATTTGTCGACGCAGCACGGCGGCCATCTTGGATTTTCGCATTTTTCTGAAATTGCTCAAGGGTGAGAGCTCCACACCCACCCAGGTATTGTTATGGGGACCCTAAGCATCCAGAATCTGCAGAGAAAAAACTTAATCAAAACAAGGTTAGGCCAAAATTCACCCTTTGGCTGCCAGACTAGAGCTTGGAGACTAGATAAAGAATCAGTGAATATGATAAAAAGATCCCTATCACAATTTTTCACAATATTAAAAGCCATTTTAAGAGCCTGTAATTCAGCTGTAAATATACTAGCATTGCCAGGAAGTCTGACTTGGGCACTGAGGTTATTACATGTAGCAGCTGCAGCAACCTTATTTTCTGTTTTTGATCCATCAGTATATATAGCCCTATGGTCAGGATAACAACGTTTCAACTCAGCAAATAGACTTTGAAAAAGACAATCATCACCAAGATGTTTCTTTTGATGGGTGAGGAATAAGTCTATGTGAGGTTTCTGTATAGTCCAGGGTGGGTCATCTGGCAATGACACAGTCTGAACTAAATCCAGCTGAGGACAGACAGCAGACAAATCTTCCTCTACACGATGCCCAAAAGATCTGATTGCAGATGGTTTCTTGTCATAAAGATCATAAAATTGGGGGTTAAAAACAACATCGTAAGCTGGATTGTCAGGATTACATCTCAATTTCAAAGCATACTGAATACATAACTTATCAAACCTTAAATATAAGGGTGGTTCATTTGCCTGTACATACAAGCTTTGCATTGGAGAAATCCTGAAGGCTCCCAGGCATATTCTTAAGCCCTGGTTTTGAATGGGTTCCAATTTCTTAAGATATGACTTTCAAGCAGAACTAAAAACAGCACAACCATATTCCAATCTAGAACGAACAAATGAACGATAAAGTCTCAATAAAACACTCCTATCTGCTCCCCAATCCATTCTGGCAACTACTTTCAGTAGTTCATGGCTTTTTCACATTTCTGGCGAATATAATCAATGTGTGCCTAAAAATTCAGTTTATTGTCAAATATAACACCAAGGAACTTAGTTTGTGAAACAACAGGGACCTGTGAATTATATATTGTCAATGTTGGGTCTGGATGAAGTTTTCTTTTATTACAGAAATGCATGCAAACAGTTTTGGTTTTAGAAAATTTAAAACCATTTTCATCAGCCCATTTTTCTATCTTATTCAAACATAACTGAAGTTGCCTTTCTATTGAAGCCATATTTCTAGAAGAACAAGTGATTGAGAAATCATCAACAAAAAGAGACTTTTCAAAGCTAGCTGGAATCACATCAGCAATACTGTTGATCTTTAAAATAAATAATGTAACAGATAGGATACTGCCTTGAGGGACACCCATTTCTTGTTCATACATATCTGAATAAATAGATCCTAAACGAACTCTAAAAACTCTGTTTGATAAAAAATTCTGAATAAACATGGGCATTCGCACTCTTAAGCCTACTTTATGTAGATCTCTTATTACACCATACTTCCATACTGTGTCGTAGGCTTTTTCTAAATCAAAAAATACAGAGACTACATGGTTGCCTTTTAAAAAGGAATCTCTAATAAAAGATTCAAGTCTTATTAATTGGTCTGTTGTAGTTCGACCTTTTCTAAAACCACTTTGATATTTTGATAAAATATTATTTTTTTCGAGGAACCAAACTAATCTAGTATGAATCATTCTTTCCATGGTTTTGCATAAACAGCTCGTCAGAGACATGGGGCGGTAATTGGACGGGTCTTTGCCTGGTTTAGAAATAGGTATTACAGTGGCCTCTTTCCAGCATTCAGGAATTTCACCTGAAGCCCATATATCATTAAATACATCAAGTAACACCATAAGTGAGTCTCTTGGTAGATGTTTTAGCAGCTGATAATGGATCTCATCTGGACCAGTGGCTGTGTCATGAGACTTTTTCAGAGCATCACATAGTTCTCTAATGGTAAATGGTACATTGTAGTTTTCAAAGTTGTCTGTGTCAAAATCCAAGTGTTCTTTTTCAGTTTTCTCTTTATATTTTTGAAACTCTGTACGGTAATTGTTGCTGCTAGAATTCTTGCAGGATTTCTTCGGCCAACCTATTTTCTATATCAACTCTTTCTGTTATTTTTGTCCCATCATTATTTTCCAGATGGTGTATTATGGTGTTACTTTGTTTGCCACTTATTTTCCTTATCATTTCCCATACCTTCTTTGCTAGTGTCTTTACATTTAGTTTTGATACATATTCATGCCATGATTTTCTTTAATTATTTTACGAGCATTAGCTCGACAGTTTTTATATTCATTTATGTTATCCGATGTAGGATTTATACGGCATTTATCCATTGCATTTTGACGAGCTTTAACAGCTTTTTTGCATTCACTGTTGAACCATGGTTTGTAGCTACCAGTGGACTGTCCAGTTGACTTTGGCACACATTTTGTTGCTATGTCATTTAACTTATCTAAAAATGCAGGAAACTTTTCTGTTATGTCAGTAAAATTATGCCTATTAATATCCAGAGAACACTGAAGTTTGAATTTTGGCCAATCAGCCGTTTTAAGATTCCAACGAGGAACATTGTCCTTAGGCATACTCTTAACTATATCAATTAAAATAGGAAAATGGTCACTACCACACTGATCTGAATGGACCTGCCATGTAAAATCAAGAAAAACAGATGCAGAACATAAAGACAAATCTATTGAGGTGAATGAACCTGATGCAGGATGAAAGTAGGTAGGTGACTTATCATTAAGTAAACAAATATCAGAGGATTCAAGAAGATGTTCCACCTTATAGCCTAAACTATTAGACGAGGAACAACCCCACAAATCACTATGTGCATTAAAATCTCCAATAAATAGAAAAGGTGCAGGTAACTGGTTGACTAGATTATCAAGATCACTTTGTGCAACATTAAAACGTGGTGGAATATATACATTACATACAGTTATAGTTTTATGTAGAGATACTTTTACAGCAACTGCCTGCAGTTCTGTATCAAAGGTCAAAGTTGGGGTTTTACGTTTTACAGCCAGGGTCATATTGGGACAGGTCCTCAGAATTGCCACTTGTGGGACTCGAACCCACAGAGGTGATAGCCTATGATTAGATGCCAAACTTGCTAACCACTAGGCCACTGAGGACCCTGCAGTTCTGTATCTAACTCAAGTACCTCGTGGGGTATACCTTTCTTAACAAAAATAGAGCAGCCACCAGTGGCTCTCCCATCTACTTCAGGCATACAAGTTTTAAAATAATGATCAAATCCTCTAATATTTACATTATCTGAATCTTTAAAATGATTTTCCTGCAATGCTAAAATGTAGGGTCTAAAATTGGAAATTAAATTTTTAATTTCTTCAAAGTTTGGCCTAAAGCCACAACAGTTCCACTGTATTATACTTTTATTTGTGTTTGGTTCCATTATTTACACTTTTATTACCACTCCGCCCTTGTGAACTTGTGATTGGGGATTCTTTGACACTCATGTCACTGTCACTATCACTTAAAACATCATATTTATTGTGTTGTTTAATAGGGTCATTAGATCCCTTATGTTGTTTGGTCAAATATACTTTGCTCCAACTTATTTTCAGCTTAATGGGGTCATTTTGAGATGCACTTGTCTGACTCGATGCACTGGTTTTATTCACTTTATTTCTCTGTTTCTCAACTGCGCACTTTTTTGGTTGTTTTGTGCCTTCTGGCCAAGTCATTTCTGTTTGTGTTTCTACGTTCACTGTTTTCACCACAGGTTTAGTTGCTGCAGCTGCTCGGGCATAGGTTGATTTCACAGAATTAAATATATCCATTTGTTTCTTGGCTTCTGTATATGAAATCCCTCTTTCTGCCTTAATCCTTTGAATTTCCTTTTCTTCTTTCCATTTTGGACATTCTTTATCATTAGATGCATGCTTTCCTTGGCAATTTACACATTTTGCTTCATTCTTACATTCTTGAGAGTCTGTATGATCTTCATGCCCACATTTAGTGCAAACTTCATTCTTTCTACAGTTGAATTTAGTGTGACCAAACTTTTGACACTTGTAGCATCTCACAGGATTCGGGATAAATTGTGACACAGCCACTCTATAGTAACCCACCCTGATGTATTTTGGTAAGGTCTGGCTCTGAAAGGTCAATATAAATGTCCCTGTTGGTTTCCTTTGTCCATCTCTGAATACCGATATCCTGTCCAGTTTTATGACCCCTTCATCTTTAAGTCCTTCTAATATTTCCTCATCAGAACATTCTTTTATGTCTGGGCATCTAATGACCCCTTTCTTTGTGTTCAGGCTGTAGTGTGGTGATACAGTGATGGGGATAACATTGTCCATAGTCAAGTGCAGTTTGGTCGTTTTCAGTAGTTTGCTGCTTTGAGCTTCCTTGTCAACTTCAACTAAAATGTCTCCATTTCTTAATTTTCTTATATTGAAAGGATCAGATCCTAAAACAGCAACAATGGCCTTGTTTACAGCAAATGGCGACAGCTTGGACAAAGGTCTCTCATTGTCTGTGCCTTTTATCAACAAAAAACGTGGCCATGAACAAATTGGTGCAGAATCCAAGCTCATAGTCAAGATATCAGTTCTAGTTCGTTTCCTATCGGTCATTTGAGAGTGTTGAGTAGCCATAGTAAAATAATAATTATTCCTTGTCAATGCTCTCCACCCACCCTTCGAGCCCAACAAGGGGATATCATAATAGTGTGGAGCTGAGCCCTGCACACTGATATCAGAGATACATTAACAATATACTCAAAGACCACAAAAGTGAACCTTGAATGACCTGTTAAGCAGCCGCCTTTCAGATACTCCAAACAAAAGCACAAAGCAAACACCAGCAGAATACACCAATCAAGTACAACAGTATAAACCATTAGAAACAACAAGCCATCACTAATTTGGAGCACTAGGGCTTGGCACTACCAGCAGATTGATTAAGCCAGGCCATCTTAACCTTCCGACTAAGTGAAATTGAGGCCAAAGCTGTGTATTGCCTCCTCAATGCCGCAACAAAGAATTGGCTCAACAGCCAGGACCCTCTCTTTCACTGACACGGATCGCAACCCACGGCAAACAGGCTGCCCCCAATTAGTCGCCTCTTACGACACGCAGGATACGTTGGGCCTATTCTACATCCCCAGACCCACAGGGGGCTGGAAAGAACTATGACAGCAACATGCTTAGATTAAGTTGGGGCAGTAAGCAAATTCTATTATCTGAACAAAAAGCAATATTCTATTAAAACCATATTATACACTCAATGATATTACAAAAATCAAATCTGCCCAGAAATAAATCAACAAGTGTAATCATATATTTGGATGTGATAAGATAAGATATTTAAAATTTTAAGTGCAACAACACTAATGTGTTATACTGCACTATAAAAACATTAACTACTATAAATACATTAACTAATATTCACAAACATATATATATACAAACAATCAAAAACTGGCAAAAATACCAAACAAAAACACAAGACTATACGAAATGACTAGAATAAACAATGTAAAAAATCAATCAACAATACATAAACAACAAACAAACTAAAGACTAGATATTGCAGAATAAATTAACATGAAGAACAAAACACAAAATAAATTAATTAAAACTTTTTAAACAGGCCACATTCTTTTAAATAATTAATGATATTAAAAACATTTTCACAAAATAATTTTTGCATTGTATTAACATTTCTATAATATTTAATTCTGGTGTCACGTAGGTCGATACAGTCTAATAATATATGCTTGACTGTATCGGGACAATGACATGGAATGCACCAGGGCATATCTTCACCTTTCAACAGATAACTATGGGTGAAATAAGTGTGTCCTATACGGGCTCGAGTTATAACTATTTCCTCCCTACGAGATAAACCCGTCCCAACATAAAAATCTCCTACTGTAGGGTTTATTTGGAATAGTTTATTATCAGGACATGCATTCCACTGAGCTTGCCACTTTTGTTTAAAAACACTATTTACATTCACTTTCAAGTCTGTATAGGGGACTTTCAAGTCTAAAACATTAAAATTCAAGGCCTGTTTTGCAAGCTCATCTGCTTTTTCATTGCCCTTTATGCCTACGTGACTTGGAACCCAAGCTAAAACAACTTTCTTATTCACTGACAAACAATCATTATAAACTTTTAAAATATCTTGAATAAAAGGATGATCACAGGTGTTGCTATCAAGAGCTTGAAGACTAGATAAAGAATCAGTGAATATCATAAAACGATTCCCATCACAATTTTTAACAATATTGAAAGCCATTTTAAGAGCCTGTAATTCAGCTGTGAATATACTAGCATTGCCAGGAAGTCTGACTTGGGCACTGAGGTTATTACATGTAGCAGCTGCAGCAACCTTATTTTCTGTTTTTGATCCATCAGTATATATAGCCCTATGGTCAGGATAACAACCTTTCAACTCAGCAAATAGACTTTGAAAAAGACAATCATCACCAAGATGTTTCTTTTGATGGGTGAGATAGAAGTCTAGTGAGGTTTCTGTATAGTCCAGGGTGGGTCATCTGGCAATGACACAGTCTGAATTAAATCCAGCTGAGGACAGACAGCAGACAAATCTTCCTCTACACGATGCCCAAAAGATCTAATTGCAGATGGTTTCTTGTCATAAAGATCATAAAATTGGGGGTTAAAAACAACATCGTAAGCTGGATTGTCAGGATTACATCTCAACTTCAAAGCATACTGAATACATAACTTATCAAACCTTAAATATAAGGGTGGTTCATTTGCCTCTACATACAAGCTTTGCATTGGAGAAGTCCTGAAGGCTCCCAGGCATATTCTTAAGCCCTGGTTTTGAATGGGTTCCAATTTCTTAAGATATGACTTTCGAGCAGAACTAAAAACAGCACAACCATATTCCAATCTAGAACGAACAAATGAACGATAAAGTCTCAATAAAACACTCCTATCTGCTCCCCAATCCATTTTGGCAACTACTTTCAGTAAGTTCATGGCTTTTTCACATTTCTGGCGAATATAATCAATGTGTGCCTTAAAATTCAGTTTATTGTCAAATATAACACCAAGGAACTTAGTTTGTGAAACAACAGGGATTTGTGAATTATATATTGTCAATGTTGGGTCTGGATGAAGTTTTCTTTTATTACAGAAATGCATGCAAACAGTTTTGGTTTTAGAAAATTTAAAACCATTTTCATCAGCCCATCTTTCTATCTTATTCAAACATAACTGAAGTTGCCTTTCTATTGAAGCCATATTTCTAGAAGAACAAGTGATTGAGAAATCATCAACAAAAAGAGACTTTTCAAAGCTAGTTGGAATCACATCAGCAATACTGTTGATCTTTAAAATAAATAATGTAACAGATAGGATGCTGCCCTGGGGAACACCCATCTCTTGCCCATGTATATCTGAATAAACAGATCCTAAACGAACTGTAAAAACTCTGTTTGATAAAAAATTCTGAATAAACATGGGCATTCGCCCCCTTAGGCCTACTTTATGTAGATCTCTTATAACGCCATACTTCCATACTGTATCGTAGGCTTTTTCTAAATCAAAAAATAAAGAGACCACATGGTTGCCTTTTAAAAAGGAATCTCTAATAAAAGATTCAAGTCTTATTAATTGGTCTGTTGTAGTTCGACCTTTTCTAAAACCACTTTGATATTTTGTTAAAATATTATTTTTCTCAAGGAACCAAACTAATCTAGTATTAATCATTCTTTCCATGGTTTTGCATAAACAGCTCGTCAGGGAAATGGGGCGATAATTGGACGGGTTTTTTGGGTCTTTGCCTGGTTTAGGAATAGGTATTACAGTGGCCTCTTTCCAGCATTCAGGAATTTCACCTGAAGCCCATATATCATTAAATATATCAAGTAACACCACAAGTGAGTCTCTTGGTAAATGTTTTAGCAGCTGATAATGGATCTCATCTGGACCAGTGGCTGTGTCATGACACTTATTCATAGCATCACATAGTTCTCTAATGGTAAATGGTACATTGTAGTTTTCAGAGTTGTCTGTGTCAAAATCCAAGTGTTCTTTTTCAGATTTCTCTTTATATTTTTGAAACTCTGTACGGTAATTGTTGCTGCTAGAATTCTTGCGGATTTCTTCGGCCAACCTATTTGCTATATCAACTCTTTCTGTTATTTTTGTCCCATCATTATTTTCCAGATGGTGTATTGTGGTGTTACTTTGTTTGCCACTTATTTTCCTTATCATTTCCCATACCTTCTTTGCTGGTGTCTTTACATTTAGTTTTGATACATATTCATGCCACGATTTCCTTTTATTTTCTTTAATTATTTTACGAGCATTAGCTCGACAGGTTTTATATTCATTTATGTTATCCGATGTAGGATTTATACGGCATTTATCCATTGCATTTTGACGAGCCTTAACAGCTTTTTTGCATTCACTGTTGAACCATGGTTTGTAGCTACCAGTGGACTGTCCAGTTGACTTTGGCACACATTTTGTTGCTATGTCATTTAACTTATTTAAAAATGCAGGAAATTTTTCTGTAGAGTCAGTAAAATTATGTCTATTAATATCCAGAGAACACTGAAGTTTGAATTTTGGCCAATCAGCCTTTTTAAGATTCCAACGAGGAACATTGTCCTTAGGCATACTGTTAACTATATCAATTAAAATAGGAAAATGGTCACTACCACACTGATCTGAATGGACCTGCCATGTAAAATCAAGAAAAACAGAAGCAGAACATAAAGACAAATCTATTGAGGTGAATGAACCAGATGCAGGATGAAAATAGGTAGGTGACTTATCATTAAGCAAACAAATATCAGAGGAATCAAGAAGATGTTCCACCTTATAGCCTAAACTATTAGACGAGGAACAACCCCATAAATCACTATGTGCATTAAAATCACCAATAAATAAATAAGGTGCAGGTAATTGGTTGACTAGATTTTCAAGATCAGTTTGTGCAACATTAAAACGTGGTGGAATATATACATTACATACAGTTATAGTTTTATGTAGAGATACTTTTACAGCAACTGCCTGCAGTTCTGTATCTAACTCAAGTACCTCATGAGGTATACCTTTCTTAACAAAAATAGAGCAGCCACCAGTGGCTCTCCCATCTACTTCAGACATACAAGTTTTAAAATAATGATCAAATCCTCTAATATTTACATTATCTGAATCTTTAAAATGAGTTTCCTGCAATGCTAAAATGTAGGGTCTAAAATTGGAAATTAAATTTTTAATTTCTTCAAAGTTTGGCCTAAAGCCACGACAGTTCCACTGTAGTATACTTTTATTTTTGCTTGGTTCCATTATTTACATTTTTATTGCCACTCCGCCCTTGTGAATTTGTGATTGGGGATTCTTCAACACTCATGTCACTGTCACTATCACTCAAAACATCATATTTATTGTGTTGTTTAATAGGGTCATTAGATCCCTTATGTTGTTTGGTCAAATATACTTTGCTCTGACTTATTTTCAGCTTAATGGGGTCATTTTGAGATGCACTTGTCTGACTCGATGCACTGGTTTTATTCACTTTATTTATCTGTTTCTCAACTGCGCACTTTTTTGGTTGTTTTGTGCCTTCTGGCCAAGTCATTTCTGTTTGTGTTTCTACGTTCACTGTTTTCACCACAGGTTTAGTTGCTGCAGCTGCTTGGGCATAGGTTGATTTCACAGAATTAAATATATCCATTTGTTTCTTGGCTTCTGTATATGAAATCCCTCTTTCTGCCTTAATCCTTTGAATTTCCTTTTCTTCTTTCCATTTTGGACATTCTTTATCATTAGATGCATGCTTTCCTTGGCAATTTACACATTTTGCTTCATTCTTACATTCTTGAGAGTCTGTATGATCTTCATGCCCACATTTAGTGCAAACTTCATTCTTTCTACAGTTGAATTTAGTGTGACCAAACTTTTGACACTTGTAGCATCTCACAGGATTCGGGATAAATTGTGACACAGCCACTCTGTAGTAACCCACCCTGATGTATTTTGGTAAGGTCTGGCTCTGAAAGGTCAATATAAATGTCCCTGTTGGTTTCCTTTGTCCATCTCTGAATACCGATATCCTGTCCAGTTTTATGACCCCTTCATCTTTAAGTCCTTCTAATATTTCCTCATCAGAACATTCTTTTATGTCTGGGCATCTAATGACCCCTTTCTTTGTGTTCAGGCTGTAGTGTGGTGATACAGTGATGGGGATAACATTGTCCATAGTCAAGTGCAGTTTGGTCGTTTTCAGTAGTTTGCTGCTTTGAGCTTCCTTGTCAACTTCAACTAAAATGTCTCCATTTCTTAATTTTCTTATATTGAAAGGATCAGATCCTAAAACAGCAACAATGGCCTTGTTTACAGCAAATGGCGACAGCTTAGTCAAGGGTCTCTCATTGTCTGTGCCTTTTATCAACAAAAAACGTGGCCATGAACAAATTGGTGCAGAATCCAAGCTCGTAGTCAAGATATCAGTTCTAGTTCGTTTCCTATCGGTCATTTGAGAGTGTTGAGTAGCCATAGTAAAATAATAATTATTCATTGCCAATGCTCTCCACCCACCCTTCGAGCCCAACAAGGGGATATCATAATAGTGTGGAGCTGAGCCCTGCACACTGATATCAGAGATACATTAACAATATACTCAAAGACCACAAAAGTGAACCTTGATTGACCTGTTAAGCAGCCGCCTTCTAGATACTCCAAACAAAAGCACAAAGCAAACACCAGCAGAATACAACAATCAAGTACAACAGTATAAACCATTAGAAACAACAAGCCATCACTAATTTGGAGCACTAGGGCTTGGCACTACCAGCCGATTGATTAAGCCAGGCCATCTTAACCTTCCGACTAAGTGAAATTGAGGCCAAAGCTGTGTATTGCCTCCTCAATGCCGCAACAAAGAATTGCCTCAACAGCCAGGACCCTCTCTTCCACTGACACGGATCGCAACCCACGGCAAACAGGCTGCCCCCAATTAGTCGCCTCTTACGACACGCAGGAGGATACGTTGGGCCTATTCTACATCCCCGGACCCACAGGGGGCTATTTGGATGTGAATTGAAAGTATTAAATATGAAGTGACAATAAGATCGGAAGACATGTTTTAAGAAGAAGTAAACTATTATATATGTGCAAATTGTTACTCTGTGAAAAAGACAATAACTCTTGTTTGGATAGAATGTAATAGAAGAAGTCCAGGGTATATAGAAGTTGAAGACATGGATCCCATTGTCCAATGCCCTCATGTGTGTTGGATAATTCAACAAAATGCCACGCCTCTCAAAAAAGCAAAATATCAAGCCAAGCTAAAACTACCATTTAACCACACCAGCCAAAATTTGAATTGAAACTTCAAGAAATAAATAAGATAATTAAATTAAAATAAAACTGAATAAACACACTCAGTGAATCCTGGAATTGTTATTTACAAACTATTGCCAACAATTTCTCAAAGCTAATTATTTCATAGATTGTCATTTATTAGTGACTGAAAAATTAACATGAGGTCATCTGTGTTGGGAGACAGCTGATGAAGTCACTGCATAATTTATTAGCTCAAAATAGTAAATTACACATGCAACACAAAAGGGCAAGTAACAATGTTGAATTCTATCAACAAATCCACAAGAACAATAAGTTATGAACAAGACATAGTTTGACATCAAGGTGTCTCTGAGGTTTTTGGGGAACATCTAGAAAGAAGTGTGATTTTAATTATTGTAAGCAGGTAAATATAAAGTCTTAAAGAGGATGGCATTTATTACATATATTAATTTCAAAATGATGTCACTGGCTTGAGCTTGATTCTATAAAATTACAGTTTGCACATCATATAATCAGGACGTCCTCAAATTGGAACTGTGCACTAAAACTGGGTCGATTGCAAAGGATGGGACAGGAACTCATACAATTGGATCATGAATTTTACTTGGTTTGATCTCCATCAACTGACAGAATCTAAGACACAACAATGTAACTCCTGTTCAATAAAGGTTCTCAGAAAATTATCACAGAAATTTGTCCCAGTTTTCTTCAAGTTACTTGTGTTTGTTTATTTGTTGTTTTACGTCGCGTTCAACAGTCAGGGTCATATTGGGACAGGTCCTCAGAATTGCCACTTGTGGGACTCGAACCCACAGAGGTGACAGCCTATGATTAGATGCCAAACTTGCTAACCACTAGGCCACTGAGGACCTCAAAGTTTAGATCAAATGATATTGGCAAACTATGCAGAGAAGACAGATTGATTAATCTTTACGGGCGTAAACAATGGGCAAAGAACATCAAAGAGGACAAGAAACCAGTTATGTCAGACATGAGGCGATTAGCATCACTAATTTTAAAATGCAGGGACATTAAGGGAGATTCAAACTTTAATGGAGAAGACCTTTTTTTGAGGAACAATTTTAACACTGCAGCCAAGGCTATTGGGCACCTAGGCAGTGATGATGAAAATGAAAAAGCTAGCCTGAAGTTAGGGCTTGGGTATATGCTTAAAACCTGTTGCAAAATTATGAAAGGGACATACTTGATTGAGAAACAAGATGAAGCTGCCCAAGAAATGGATATTTTTAGCTCTATACTAGAGTTAAATTGGGGAATCTTGTTTGCTAAAGCTGTAGGGAAAATTGAGAAACAAAGACAACAAAAGCTTAGAAGACCAAGTGAAATGCCACTGGAACAAGATGTTATGAAGTTAAACAGGTTTAACAAGGAAAAACTAAAAGAGATGCTCAATGATGAATACCTTATCTGGTCCAATTATGAGTATAATCGCTTGAGTAATCGGGTAGTTTACAGGTGGAGGAAACCAGTGCATACTGCACTGTAAAACACCGGGCATCGGCAAATTAAAGTTAAAGTTAGTTAAAATTAAGGTGCAAGAACACCTTAGTGTTATTCTGCACCAATAAACACAATAAACGTTAACTAAACAATATATACAACATGAACAAATATACAAAAACTCGTGACTAGATATACAGATTTAAAACAGACATACACTGAACAATATTTTAAACAGAATCTGTGCATAAACAGAATGACAAGATCATAAAAACTGACTAGATCATACAACAACAAATGATACAGAAACAAATACCCAAATACAATAAAATAAATACAAACCATAAATAGAATTCTCAAAAAGTGTAAAATATACAAATGAACAAAAAACAAAATAAAATTTATTCTGTAAAATCCAATCAAGATTCGTGTCTCCTCCAATTAGTCGCCTCTTACGACACGCAGGAGGACACGTTGGGCCTATTCTACTTCCCCGGACCCACAGGGGGAGGCATCGGCAAGTAACTACCAACTTTCCAACATGAAGCGTCCGGCCCGAGATTTGAACCGGCGACCACAGAGGTTGGAGGCGAGAACTCTAACCGCTACACCACTGAGCCCCCTTCAGGTTACTTGTGGATCTATTTATACTTTTCTTTCGTACGTTTTTACCTCTTCTCAAAATTATCATAAAGAAAGGCCCGAAATGAAGTGCATTCATTGTGTAATTGGTAAGGCAAGTTAAAATTTAAGAGCAAATTTAACTTCTATGTTATGTTTACAATTTGTTTAGATAGATCTTACGAGCTGAACATGATTCTAATTCTAATAGGACTTTTATGGCACTTAATCTCCCCTATTCAAAGGGGACTCTAAGGCGCAAGCATGGTATGGTAGTTAAGCCATTATTTTAAGACAAAATGCAAGTTTAACATGTCAATATATCAAATTTACTTGTACTTCATCAATACAAACAAAAAACATAACGATTCTAGCATCACTTACCAATACCAACACACTAACTGTACAATATTTAGAAAGGTCATAGTTATAGTTGTATGCCCCAATTAACTGCAGTGTCTACAAATAATATACAGGCGAGCATTTAAATAGATAATAATATTGGGCAAAATGTATGGCTTTTAGTAGAAAAAGGTTTGTGACAAAAAAAATAATAAAATCAGTATTAACTTAGTCTAAATCTCTAAACTTTGTACAAAGTCAAAACCAGAACATCTGGTACTGCCTCCTGAATGAAGAGGTGTGTATTTTATATTTAAAGCACATAAAATACATTAACATATCCATGTATGAATCCGATGTAACTAAACCTTATGTCAAATGCCCAAATATAACATGAAGAGACAATCTTCACAACATCGAACTGAATAGTAGGACTATAAAAAGCCATATTATAAGTGTTTTCATGTTATATTTTTGTCTATTTCACCAGATAAAAAAGTAAAGGCAAAGACTTGACAGCCTCAATAGACCACTGGACTTCCATATAACATGAAGCAACAATTTTTTGACACACAAAAAGGATTAGAGAAGATTTGACTCAGATAACTGGGCCAGGATTCACAAAAGGTCTTAAGTCTTAGGCAATTTTTTTTCGCTTAGACCACCAGTCTTAAAGTTATGACTTTTGTCTTAGGTAAAATTTCTCTTAAAATTGGGATTCACAAAATCTTAGCAGAGACAAAATTCGTGCAAAAAGTCTTAACTATTTTGAATTCAAATTAACAAATTTTAGTAAAAGAAAAACATTTTTCATTGATAAATACACCAAACACTTCTCTTCAAAGTTACATAACAGACTTGTTACTTTTTTTTTGTAAAATTATGTTCAAGTAGTAGTCTTTGTGTTTTATTGTAGTCAGCCATTTTTATGACAATATTTTTACCACAAGAAGGTAAAATATGGAAATTTATAGGTAATTAAATAATGTAAATTTCTGTTACAATCAACAGAAATTACTTTTATAGGAAGTATAGATCCCCATAGTATATATTTTGTTGGCACAACAAAGGGTAAAATGAAAATACATACAACGGAATATTTTAAAAATGACCTAGGTCTGCCCTGCAGTGGTCGTAAAGTTAAGACAAAATCTGAGACAACTTTTTGTCTAAGACCTTTTGTGAATCCCATTTTTTGTCGAAGAAAAAATGTCTTAACTTTATGACAAAATTCTTGCACAGTTAAGACTTTTCTCTTAAAGTTATGATAATTTTTTGTCTAAGACCTTTTGTGAATCCCGGCCCTGGAACTGGTTTGTTGTCAAAATGCGGTTTTACAGAACACTCATATTGATACGACTACATTATGCCCAGTAGAGTTTACTCATAGTTTGGATTACAATTTTGTTAGCCAATTTTACCCCTAAAGTTGTCTCAATGGTTGATTATATTTTTCTTTCATATCTCTATTTGCTTACCGCTTATGCTTCATATTCAGAGAAAAATAAAATTACCAATTGTCAAGATGTGGCAATGCTGATGGCCTGCGCCAATACAGCCAGGCTCACTTTGTCTTTGACTTTGTCATGACAGTGAAGAAACTAGAAAAGACTTGCAAAGGAGAATCAATTTAGCTATGTAAATGTACTCAAGTGCATTTTCCATCAAGAAATGGTAAGTAGTCTCAACACTGAAAAGATTAGAAAGCACTAACAATTATTCTGGTGCCAAGCCATTATATATACCAGCTCAATCAAGTGGTAAGTACAAATACACAACGAAGTCAAAGTTGCAGTTCACATCTGACTCAACAGACAGGAAACAAATATGGAAAACCCTTGTGGCAGCATGGAAGTGACACGACAACGAAGTGAAAACCTCAATTGACCGCTCGACTTCCAAATAACATGAAGCAACAATCTTTTTGACACTGAAACAATTAGAAAGGACTTGACAAGGTTAAATGGAACTTGTTTTTGGTACACTAACATACATGGCACCAGACTTCAAAATGGTAATCATTGGATTCATGGAACACCAACTAAAACTGATAAGTGTCAATATGGAGGTTTATAGTTAAGGCATTGTGGAGATACTACAAATAAGAAGTATGATCATCATACACATTCCATGACTGGTGTATTTCTATTAATGTTTGTTAATCTTTGGTGTAACATCAGAGTACTAGCTGATCTATGACAGTTCCCCAATCAGCTGGCTTGTATATGGTCCAGTATAACTATGGTCCTGGAATAGAGAGCAGATTTGGAGACAGATTGGCTTCACATTTTCACCATTTCTTCAACACCTTCTGGAATTTGTAGTAAGCGCAGTTATTTACTCATCACTTATTTTTCTAAAACACCTATCACTTCATAAACCATAAACTCACAGGAAGTGGAGATAAAACAAACTGACATCATGCTTACAAGCTTTCAAAGGCCAACCCAGATAAATCCAGGTAAATTACAGATTAACAGAACCCTAATACCTCTCATGGTAAAAGATGGTGGAGATGCTGGGTACAAAGGAAGATACTATTTGACACCCACAACTACACTCACACCCATCTCGTACACATCTAGTCATCCAGAGGGCAGATCCACCAAATGTGTGATGAAATGGACTCTCTATATGACACTAAATAGCAGTTACTGAGAATTTGAAGCTTTCACCTGCATTTGAAGACATTCAAAGACACGCTTCGAATTACAGTGCACACAAATACTTTCAAGTCTTACTCTCAATGTGTCTCTTACAATGTATCAAAAGATAGATGAACACTATACAAATGGCAACAGAAAGTCAAGCACAGAGAGAGTATATGCTGATGAACCCTGGATTACTTGTTCTACTAAATCAGGAAATAGACATAACACAATGGTATAACACAATTATAACATTGTAAACTTAAAAGAGTACCAGTTTCTGCTTTAATTTTTTGTCACATAATTCATTGTAAATACTTTTGTCTACCATATTGATATTTACAGAGCGCCAAACAAAGGTTATGTTGGCAACCCAGACAACCCTTCTATATCAGACAGTTATACTTAGATTCACCATCAGCTTCTCCAGACCATGGAAAAACCCATGGTTGTTAGCCAGAATAGCATCAGCCACATGTTTCCCAGAGGAAACTGATTGCATTAAAAACTGATAAGAGAAAAAGTACCTTTGATGTTCCATTTGTATTAGTATTTGATACACTGTATTATGTCCACATGATCTTTATATTTTACAATGTATTTTGTGTTGTTTTCAATTATTTTGTTACATTGTTTTGTCACAAATCTCTTTTACTGAACATCCGTATTGATACAAGTAAATTATGACCAGTAGGGTTTACTCATAGTTTGCATTTCAACTTTATTAACTGAATTTAGTGCCCAAGGTTGTCTCAATGATTGAAATTTTTCCTTCATATCTCAACTTGTTTACAGTGTATAATGCTTCATATTTATAGAAAAATAAAATTACTAATTTTCAAGATATACATAGCAATACTGACGGCCTGTCATAATACGGCCCTGGTTAACTTTGTCTTTGACTTTGTCATGACAGTGAATAGAATCAATTTAGCTTTGTGAATATTCTAAGGTGTATATTCCACCAAGAAATGGTAAGTACTTCTCAACACTGAAAAGATTAGAAAGCATTGCCAAGGATAATGTTAATTCCTCTGATGCCAGACCATTATATATAGCAGCTCAATCAAATGGTAAGTACAAGTACAGAACAAAGTTAAAGTTGTGGCTTTATATTCTATTCAATAGCCACGATACAGATATAGAAAACCCTTGTGGCAGCATGGAATATGCCTTGTTATAACTACTAAATTAATTCATGAATTTCTGTGCACTTTTTTAATATTAAAGAAAAACATTGTTCCAACTGTACTGATACAAGTAAATTATGACCAGTAGAGTTTACTCATAGTTGGCATTTCAACTTTATTAACTGAATTTAGTGCCCAAGGTTGTCTCAATGACTGAAATTTTTCCTTCATATCTCTACTTGTTTACAGTGTTTTATGCTTCATATTTATAGAAAAATAAAATTACTAATTTTTAAGATATACATAGCAATACTGAGGGCCTGTCATAATACGGCCCTGGTTAACTTTGTCTTTGACTTTGTCATGACAGTGAATAGAATCAATTTAGCTTTGTGAATATTCTAAGGTGTATATTCCACCAAGAAATGGTAAGTACTTCTCAACACTGAAAAGATTAGAAAGCATTGCCAAGGATAATGTTAATTCCTCTGATGCCAGACCATTATATATAGCAGCTCAATCAAATGGTAAGTACAAGTACAGAACAAAGTTAAAGTTGTGGCTTTATATTCTATTCAATAGCCACGATACAGATATAGAAAACCCTTGTGGCAGCATGGAATATGCCTTGTTATAACTACTAAATTAATTCATGAATTTCTGTGCACTTTTTTAATATTAAAGAAAAACATTGTTCCAACTGTACTGATACAAGTAAATTATGACCAGTAGAGTTTACTCATAGTTTGCATTTCAACTTTATTAACTGAATTTAGTGCCCAAGGTTGTCTCAATGACTGAAATTTTTCCTTCATATCTCTACTTGTTTACAGTGTTTTATGCTTCATATTTATAGAAAAATAAAATTACTAATTTTTAAGATATACATAGCAATACTGAGGGCCTGTCATAATACGGCCCTGGTTAACTTTGTCTTTGACTTTGTCATGACAGTGAATAGAATCAATTTAGCTTTGTGAATATTCTAAGGTGTATATTCCACCAAGAAATGGTAAGTACTTCTCAACACTGAAAAGATTAGAAAGCATTGCCAAGGATAATGTTAATTCCTCTGATGCCAGACCATTATATATAGCAGCTCAATCAAATGGTAAGTACAAGTACAGAACAAAGTTAAAGTTGTGGCTTTATATTCTATTCAATAGCCACGATACAGATATAGAAAACCCTTGTGGCAGCATGGAATATGCCTTGTTATAACTACTAAATTAATTCATGAATTTCTGTGCACTTTTTTAATATTAAAGAAAAACATTGTTCCAACTGTACTGATACAAGTAAATTATGACCAGTAGAGTTTACTCATAGTTTGCATTTCAACTTTATTAACTGAATTTAGTGCCCAAGGTTGTCTCAATGATTGAAATTTTTCCTTCATATCTCTACTTGTTTACAGTGTTTTATGCTTCATATTTATAGAAAAATAAAATTACTAATTTTTAAGATATACATAGCAATACTGAGGGCCTGTCATAATACGGCCCTGGTTAACTTTGTCTTTGACTTTGTCATGACAGTGAATAGAATCAATTTAGCTTTGTGAATATTCTAAGGTGTATATTCCACCAAGAAATGGTAAGTACTTCTCAACACTGAAAAGATTAGAAAGCATTGCCAAGGATAATGTTAATTCCTCTGCCAAAGGTCAAAGGTCAAAGTTGGGGTTTTACGTCCCGTTCAACAGCCAGGGTCATATTGGGACAGGTCCTCAGAATTGCCACTTGTGGGACTCGAACCCACAGAGGTGACAGCCTATGATTAGATGCCAAACTTGCTAACCACTAGGCCACTGAGGACCTCAAAGTTTAGATCAAATGATATTGGCAATCTATGCAGAGAAGACAGATTGATTAATCTTTACGGGCGTAAACAATGGGCAAAGAACATCAAAGAGGACAAGAAACCAGTTATGTCAGACATGAGGCGATTAGCATCACTAATTTTAAAATGCAGGGACATTAAGGGAGATTCAAACTTTAATGGAGAAGACCTTTTTTTGAGGAACAATTTTAACACTGCAGCCAAGGCTATTGGGCACCTAGGCGGTGATGATGAAAATGAAAAAGCTAGCCTGAAGTTAGGGCTTGGGTATATGCTTAAAACCTGTTGCAAAATTATGAAAGGGACATACTTGATTGAGAAACAAGATGAAGCTGCCCAAGAAATGGATATTTTTAGCTCTATACTAGAGTTAAATTGGGGAATCTTGTTTGCTAAAGCTGTAGGGAAAATTGAGAAACAAAGACAACAAAAGCTTAGAAGACCAAGTGAAATGCCACTGGAACAAGATGTTATGAAGTTAAACAGGTTTAACAAGGAAAAACTAAAAGAGATGCTCAATGATGAATACCTTATCTGGTCCAATTATGAGTATAATCGCTTGAGTAATCGGGTAGTTTACAGGTGGAGGAAACCAGTGCATACTGCACTGTAAAACACCGGGCATCGGCAAATTAAAGTTAAAGTTAGTTAAAATTAAGGTGCAAGAACACCTTAGTGTTATTCTGCACCAATAAACACAATAAACGTTAACTAAACAATATATACAACATGAACAAATATACAAAAACTCGTGACTAGATATACAGATTTAAAACATACACTGAACAATATTTTAAACAGAATCTGTGCATAAACAGAATGACAAGATCATAAAAACTGACTAGATCATACAACAACAAACGATACAGAAACAAATACCCAAACACAATAAAATAAATACAAACCATAAATAGAATTCTCAAAAAGTGTAAAATATACAAATGAACAAAAAACAAAATAAAATTTATTCTGTAAAATCCAATCAAGATTCGTGTCTCCTCCAATTAGTCGCCTCTTACGACACGCAGGAGGACACGTTGGGCCTATTCTACTTCCCCGGACCCACAGGGGGAGGCATCGGCAAGTAACTACCAACTTTCCAACATGAAGCGTCCGGCCCGAGATTCGAACCGGCGACCACAGAGGTTGGAGGCGAGAACTCTAACCGCTACACCACTGAGCCCCCTTCAGGTTACTTGTGGATCTATTTATACTTTTCTTTCGTACGTTTTTACCTCTTCTCAAAATTATCATAAAGAAAGGCCCGAAATGAAGTGCATTCATTGTGTAATTGGTAAGGCAAGTTAAAATTTAAGAGCAAATTTAACTTCTATGTTATGTTTACAATTTGTTTAGATAGATCTTACGAGCTGAACATGATTCTAATTCTAATAGGACTTTTATGGCACTTAATCTCCCCTATTCAAAGGGGACTCTAAGGCGCAAGCATGGTATGGTAGTTAAGCCATTATTTTAAGACAAAATGCAAGTTTAACATGTCAATATATCAAATTTACTTGTACTTCATCAATACAAACAAAAAACATAACGATTCTAGCATCACTTACCAATACCAACACACTAACTGTACAATATTTAGAAAGGTCATAGTTATAGTTGTATGCCCCAATTAACTGCAGTGTCTACAAATAATATACAGGCGAGCATTTAAATAGATAATAATATTGGGCAAAATGTATGGCTTTTAGTAGAAAAAGGTTTGTGACAAAAAAAATAATAAAATCAGTATTAACTTAGTCTAAATCTCTAAACTTTGTACAAAGTCAAAACCAGAACATCTGGTACTGCCTCCTGAATGAAGAGGTGTGTATTTTATATTTAAAGCACATAAAATACATTAACATATCCATGTATGAATCCGATGTAACTAAACCTTATGTCAAATGCCCAAATATAACATGAAGAGACAATCTTCACAACATCGAACTGAATAGTAGGACTATAAAAAGCCATATTATAAGTGTTTTCATGTTATATTTTTGTCTATTTCACCAGACAAAAAAGTAAAGGCAAAGACTTGACAGCCTCAATAGACCACTGGACTTCCATATAACATGAAGCAACAATTTTTTGACACACAAAAAGGATTAGAGAAGATTTGACTCAGATAACTGGGCCAGGATTCACAAAAGGTCTTAAGTCTTAGGCAATTTTTTTTCGCTTAGACCACCAGTCTTAAAGTTATGACTTTTGTCTTAGGTAAAATTTCTCTTATATTGGGATTCACAAAATCGGAGACAAAATTCGTGCAAAAGTCTTAACTATTTTGAATTCAAATTAACAAATTTTAGTAAAAGAAAAACATTTTTCATTGATAAATACACCAAACACTTCTCTTCAAAGTTACATAACAGACTTGTTACTTTTTTTTTTGTAAAATTATGTTCAAGTAGTAGTCTTTGTGTTTTATTGTAGTCAGCCATTTTTATGACAATATTTTTACCACAAGAAGGTAAAATATGGAAATTTATAGGTAATTAAATAATGTAAATTTCTGTTACAATCAACTTCTGAGGACCTGTCGCAATATGACCCTGGCTGTTGAACGGGACGTAAAACCCCAACTTTGTTACAATCAACAGAAATTACTTTTATAGGAAGTATAGATCCCCATAGTATATATTTTGTTGGCACAACAAAGGGTAAAATGAAAATACATACAACGGAATATTTTAAAAATGACCTAGGTCTGCCCTGCAGTGGTCGTAAAGTTAAGACAAAATCTGAGACAACTTTTTGTCTAAGACCTTTTGTGAATCCCATTTTTTGTCGAAGAAAAAAAGTCTTAACTTTATGACAAAATTCTTGCACAGTTAAGACTTTTCTCTTAAAGTTATGATAATTTTTTGTCTAAGACCTTTTGTGAATCCCGGCCCTGGAACTGGTTTGTTGTCAAAATGCGGTTTTACAGAACACTCATATTGATACGACTACATTATGCCCAGTAGAGTTTACTCATAGTTTGGATTACAATTTTGTTAGCCAATTTTACCCCTAAAGTTGTCTCAATGGTTGATTATATTTTTCTTTCATATCTCTATTTGCTTACCGCTTATGCTTCATATTCAGAGAAAAATAAAATTACCAATTGTCAAGATGTGGCAATGCTGATGGCCTGCGCCAATACAGCCAGGCTCACTTTGTCTTTGACTTTGTCATGACAGTGAAGAAACTAGAAAAGACTTGCAAAGGAGAATCAATTTAGCTATGTAAATGTACTCAAGTGCATTTTCCATCAAGAAATGGTAAGTAGTCTCAACACTGAAAAGATTAGAAAGCACTAACAATTATTCTGGTGCCAAGCCATTATATATACCAGCTCAATCAAGTGGTAAGTACAAATACACAACGAAGTCAAAGTTGCAGTTCACATCTGACTCAACAGACAGGAAACAAATATGGAAAACCCTTGTGGCAGCATGGGATATGCCTTGTTATAACTACTAAATTAATTCATGAATTTCTGTGCACTTATTTAATATTAAAGAAAAACATTGTTCCAACTGAATAATCTTCCTTGCGTGACCATACACAACATTTGAATGAGGTTCCACAGGGCTACTCACATGTTTTACCTTTGGGCTATGCAATTTTTAACCATTTGGCTCATGTTCTGGCTTGACACATGTATATCCATGATGTGGAACCTATCAAAATTTACACTCCCAGCTTTGGGGATGAGTTCCAAAATTATGAAGCAAAATTGTTTTGAATTCATCTAAAGTCTCAATGAAAAGACAGTAGAGATACTGCAAATAATGCAGACGTTAACAAATTTGACTTTATATTTAACAGATAGGCCATAAAAAATCAATTCTCTCACAAAGAAGAGTGAGTGCAACTGCATGGCCCTATGAAGTGCTCTTTCTCATGTCTCAAAGCCTTCTTTTGACGTTGATGATGTCTGATGTTAACCAAATCCTGTTTCTGATGTCTCAAAATGTTCTTTATGCCTTTATAATCTCTGATCTTCACGACCAAGTCCTGTTTTTGATGTCTCAAAGCTTTCTCAATGATATCTCATGTTCTACATACTGTTTCAGCTGTCTCTAAACATTGTTCTACCTTGTGATGGCTAACATTCTGAAGAATACCATACCTATATCCAGGCAATGCTCCAATGACAAGAAAAGGTGGTCTCTTTGCTAAACATTCTGCTATTACTTATAGAACGGCACACTTATTGACTCTAAGAAAAACACTATTTACGAGGGTAAAAATATTTGGAACAATATTATTTAATTGGTTAATCCATTTTGTTACTGCATTCATTTACTAACAAGGGTGACGTGGTTAGCTTTCACCCAACCACAGAGTCGAATCTTAGAATCTAGGACAGCACTGGGTGTTGAAATCTGTAAACTCTGTATTATCGCCAGCATTTGGAAACCGCTTTCAGGGAAGTTTTCAGATTTTTGTAGCGAGATGGGTATTTGTAGTGACGTGATGTGAAAGGTTTACAAATATAAAGGGTCTGTAGATGCGCAGTTTTACAAGGCTGGTTTAAGATGAAAACCACCAGCATATTCCCTGTCCATGGACTTGCCTCATTAATATTAATGAGCAAATATGCGCAGTCACGGCAGTTCTTTGTGGGGTGTTTCCTGATAATATTTTACAAGGCTGGTTTAAGATGAAAACTACCAGCATATTACCTGTCCACGGACTTGCCTCATTAATATTAATGAGCAAATATGCGCAGTCACGGCAGTTCTTTGAGGGGATTTCCTGATAATATTTTACAAGGCTGGTTTAAGATGAAAACTACCAGCATATTTCCTGTTCACGGACTGGCAGTTTGAAATTTGATTTTGAAATGAGAAGACATATTTCAATTTTGAAGTGTGGATATATAAAGTACTGTATATGGATATTTTACAGAAGCAAATTGTAAGTATTTAAATAAAATATTTGTGTGTTGTTTCTACAATATTACGAATTCCCACAATGAGCGAAAATAGGGAGCCGTAGATTATGCTGTATTTTACCGCTGTCCTGTGAAATTTTTCTACCGTCCATTTTATAAAATATTGTCAGGAAATAAGATTACCGAACTGCTTTATTTTGTAAATATACTGTAAAGCAATTTGGAAGACAACTTCCTCCAAATAAGAAACGGATTGACAGAAAAATGAAACGTGATAACTTCTAAGACATGCAAAATCGCCCTCGAGTGGTTGAATGTAAAACTACGGAGTTTGAATATTTTCATTGTCTCTGCCAGAGGTGTTCTCGATTTTGATTGGCTAAACGAAAAATGTATAGTACTACCGTGACGTCACTTCATTCATTAATTTCTTTGCGGTTTATTTGTTTGACAAATAATTGAGTACACGTAGATGCGCAGACAGCAATTTTACATTAACAGTGACTGCGTGATAAACCCTGCAGACAAATAAATTAATTGGGCTTTCACGTCTAGAAACCAGCAGACGAAACCGTTAAAAAAGACTCGTTCGAGTAGACCACTACAATGGCAAACACAATAGTTTCTAGGACATACGGGTCCTTGGAGAAAGCCAGACGAAGTGCCAGACATGCTTTTTACTTCATAAAATATAACTTAATAAAGGCACTAAAAATCTTCAAAATGGCAGAGTGTATAATATACACCTTAATGTACAGATATGTGAAGAAATATTATGCAGAATTTGGTATTTAAGGGCTTAAACAGCCAATTTAAAATCATGGCCGCAACTCAGTACATAACTCAAATCAAAGATTCGACTAACAATAGGGTTGTCAATTCAGATGTGTTTTATTGCTATTATTAGTTTAGCTTGAGTGTTTTCTTTGTCTCTTATGGAGTTTATGGTGGATGGTGACTTAAATACATGCCTATTTGACATGTTGATTTAATGCCAATTATAACGGGTAGTTGGAAGGGCAGAGGAAACCAGTACATACAGTTAGTTAGGGTTCTGTACTGTAAACTGCCGACCAACAGCAAGCAACTACCAGCTTTCCCACTTGAGGCCGTGCCGGGAATCGAACCCCGGCCTCAGAGGTGGGAGGCGAGAGTGTTACCATTCTGCCACCGTGCCCCCCCCCCCCCCCCCCCCCATTCTAAGTACAGTATATATCCCATTAAGAAATTGATAAAGAAAAAAAAATAGGCACGCAGCCAAACAAGACTAAAACAGATTATTTTAAGTCAGTAAAGTGTCGCTATATATAATGCCACTCTAAACGGCGTGCCTCATCCTGACACTTTTAATACAGCGAAGGACGTTAATGTCTGTTCAGATGAAGAAATACTTGAAAGAAGAGAGACACAAATCTGTTTTAGGGAAACCAACAAGGAAATCAACCGGGTCTGTAGACTTGACATGAAATAACAATTGTCATGGCATATGTGGAAATTCTGAGGGCCTGTCCCAACAGGGCCCTCACTTTATCTTTGTGAACACAGTGAACAGATTGGAAAAGACTTGTACAGGAGAATCAATCTTGGTAAACATATTCAGGTGTATATTTCACCACGAAAAAAAGGTAAGTACAAAAATACAATAGTTTTCAATATGCCAGTTATCTTCCACATTACATAAGCAACAATCTTCTTAGCACTGAAAAGATTCGAAAGTACTTGTCCAGGATACGCTGATTTACTCTGGTGCTACATGATATACAGCAGCTCAATCAAATGTTAAGTACAAACATAGAACAAAGTCAAAGTTGGGTTTTACATTCCATTCAACAGCCAGGATACCAATATTAACTGTCGTCATTAAAATTCTCGATTTTATTCTGGTATATTAGTTTTCAAAGGAATCTTAATCAATAGGACTAGTCCGGGATAACCTGAACTACTTTGGTGCTACACCTCTGCACAGTGAAACTTGCGGAAATGGTTACTACAAATATGGGGGACCTTTAAAATGTTAATGGCCTTCCATAAAATAAGAAACAACAAAATTTATGCAACTGAAAAGAAATGAAAGCACTTGCCTGGGAAAATCTGAAACTACTATCGTACCACACCACTGTACAATGCAGCTTAACCTATTGGTAAGTGCAAATAAAAAGATGACAGGACTTCCCTTTTATATAAAACAACAATCTTTATGACACTTAAAATATTAGAAAGGACTGGCACTGAAGAGTTTTAGGTACCTGAAAAGCATTCTAACGCATATTTCATCAGAACAGAATGGTAAATACAAAAAAATACAACACCCTCAAATTGTCAATGGATTCCCCTGAAACATAAAACAACAATCTATGTAACACTGAAGAAAGATTCAAAAGGATTTTCACAGAAATAAACAACTTTCATGTACACCAATATATATGGTACCATAGTAAGGCTGAGGTTAAGTGATGTCGTACACTACTTTTTACACACCAATGGGGTTCTGTATAATAACAAGAATCTTTATGACACTATAAAAGATTACAAAAGTCTTGGAAATTGGTGGCTCGTCTGTGAACCAACCATTTGATCCAAATATTCAGTTAACATTTTGAAAACTCATTCAGTTTGATAATTTGTTACAGTCAACAGTACTCAAAATGGCTACTGCTAAAGAGTTTGTACAGTCATCATCTATGGACGTTCACAGAAAACTTTTAAAAAAGATGTGTTAATAGAGATAGCACAAGAGTTACAGTTAGAGGTGATAAGGCAACATGTAAGCATGAACTTAATAGGCTTATTGTTGAACAGTTAGACATTTTACATGATAGTTATTTAGAAGTGCATAAACCTCTGCCAATGGAACATTATAGGCAACAGTAATATAATGTACATAATATACACCCCTATGAGGGTTCAGCCAATTGACGTTATACTGACGTCATAGGCAACGTGACCGTGTGGGCAGGGCTTAGATGCTGTCAATCATGAGAGGTGTCAATCAATAGAGGTGTCATAATGGGAGGGTCGGAAACCCGAAGGCAGTCCCTCCCCCTAGTTCCCCAGTCTAACTATAATATTGCCTCCCCCCCAGGGGGGCCCCAACGGAAGTCAATTTGAAAAAATAAACTGATAGCGACAAACTGAATAACGAGCTAACAAAGAAACTGATTGAAACGGACAAAGTGACAGAATGACAAACTAACACAGAAATCATCAGATCTCATACTATGGGCTTTTGCAAATTCCTGAAACTGCATATTATTCAGTCAATTAAAAACACACAAAGATAACTAGCTGTCAATCAAATGTACTCAACCAATCATTAGCATTTGACTCATGGAAGATCCATCCAATTGCATTAGTCAATTACCTTCATCCAATCATTGTATGATCTCATCAGTACCCAATATCCAACCAAATAATAATGTGAATGCTATATAAACCATCTATACACGCCCATTGAAGACAGAATATGTTTATGCAGTGCATGATGCACATGTATTCAAGTTAGCTTCTGAATACTTTGGTAAGATTATTTGTTGACAAAGTGTCCACTTTCAACCGAGGGATAAGATAATCTAAACAGGAATTTTTTGGTTTTTGAAAACCTCAAGAAGTGACACCTTAACACAAAAGAATCTGAAGAATAAAGTTCTCTATAGCAGTAAGTGTAATAATAATAATAATAAATCAAAGACGCTGTATCATAATGTTTTCATTAAGAGATAGGTGTTGTGTAACAGATTCAGTGTCATAATTCATACATACAAGTTACCTTAATTCAAATTATAATACAACGAAATTACCAGGTAGAATTTTTTTTGCTTTGAAACATATAATTAAAGATGTTATTTTATGGAGAATGGTGAACTTTGCTTTAACTGATTAGACTGCATTTCAAAAGAAATTATACAACTGCTTGTTTCAGATATGGCTTTAAACTACGCTCCTCTAACACAGACAGAAAAAAGAACAGCTCAGAACCCAACCCAATGTGGACATGATTTTAGCATGGGCATTGGTGTGAGGGGATCATTAGACATCCTGAAGTGTTAGAACAGATACAAGTGAAAACGATAGAGGTAAGCCCTGTTTTAAAACTTGTCAACCTCATGTAAATTACTAAAAATTACTAGGTTTCTATCAAATTAAAAATTACTGAGCATTATAAAAACGAGATATTTTACTGCAAATGTTCAAACCCAAATGCCAGCTTACATAACGTAGAAGACGACCGCTACATACACTGGTCAATTATTTTGCAAATAGATGAAGAATTCACCATTTAAAAAGAAGGAACTATCTTTCCAAATATTCCTGCGCTGGCTGTGGAAAGGCAGTGGAGGTCGGTCGAATTCTCTGTAGAAGCGCATTGTGGTTGTAAATATTATATAAAATGAGATATTTTACTGCAAATATTCAAACCCAAATGCCAGCTTACATAACGTAAAAGACAACCGCTACATACACTGCTCCATTATTTTGCACATAGACGAAGAATTCACTGTTGTCAATGCAATTTTGAGTGATGTGTGTTTCAGATTGGGGATTTGACTGGGGATTTTCTTTTCCAAGCTTCTAACAAAATATGTAGTGACATGTAGTAACCCACTCTTTTTGTTATTATCTCACTAACAGTTGGAGCAACAACACAAAGACACAGGTGACCAATCAGAGGAGAATGAAAGCATAACCCATCAGAATAAGGTTTGTACTATAATTAGCTTAATCCTATAAAAACAAAAAGACATACTCATATATTCTCTCCAGGTTTTTCTATAGAAATATATATACATGTTTCTCTCTGTTTTTCAGAAATATGTGAAAATTGTGGAAAAGAGTTCACCTACCACATGAGGTATGTGAACCACAGGAAAACCTGTGACGGGGCCTGACAGTTCCACCAAAGAAAGCTTTCAGGTACCACAAATGTGGTAACTCATTTAAGCAAGAAGGAGCCTGAATAAACTTGCAAAAGCTTGTACTGCAGTGCTACCAACTTGCCACTCCTGCGGCAAATCATTTCAAAATAAAAGATTGGTAACAAGTCATCTTAAATATTGTAACAATGTAAAAAGTTTTAAATGTCGTAGTTGTAGTTGCGTATTTCAAAGTAGGCGGGAGCTTTACAACCACCAACTTGTTCAACAGATGTAGCAAATGATGTACAAAATTTTCAACTAGTGGCTCCCCCATGGAAAGATGCCCAAGGCAGTGTGGTTGATCCCGCTTTGGAGAGGGTATATAATGACACTGCTCTCCATATTCGAGCCCCACACACGTATGGGGAAGTAGTCCAAAGATACAACTTTCCAACCGAAAATTTACAGGGAGGGGAAGAAGAAATTATGTCTCACATTGAAGACATCTACAGGGAACAAAATAATGAATTTGGGATTTATTATGAGAAACCAAAAGACAGGACAGTATCGTTACTACATACCCTATGCCAATTCATACTTGTTTCAAACACCCTATACAATTACCAGGCATGCAAGTCTCCGCGCCTTAAAAGATAAAATTAAAAAAATAAATCCAAAGGAATATGTCCGGAACCAAAGACCCGGCAGTAAATGGGCACCAGTGTATATCACCAACATTCATTTTGACATATCCCTTATGGATTATGTCTTGGGCCACACAATGCAGCTACCAGAAATCACATTAAAAACTCAGAAAGTGTACTGGCTTTTATAGCTTGTCCTAAAAGTGGAAAAGCATACAATGACAAGCTGTGCTTTTTCAGGTGCTTAGCTTGGCATGAATCTCAATCTCAGGTGGGCCTAAAATCTCTCACCTATCGCAAATATAATGAGTGTGTGGACTACACACCGGTGGCTTTAGGAAAAAAATGTTTAGGTGTAACATTACATGATATTCCACATCTTGAAAACTGTTTTCAGATGAGCATTACCGTGTTTCAACTTTTGGAAAATAATGTGTGACTGTCCACTACAAGTCTACAAACACATTTGAGAACTCTATGTATTTAGACCTACAGGGAAATCATTTGTCCCACATTCAAAACATTGATGCCTACGCAAAAAGATTTCAATGTCCTTACTGTGATTATTCAAAATTTTGCTGTGTCAGTTACGATTTAGATGAGCTCTTATTGCAAATGCTTACACATATGTACAACATTGCCCAAAAAGTAAAAAGCATGGTTGATTCATTTAAAGATCCTCTTTCAACACATGCATCTGATTCTACAGGTACAGGTTCCTCTAGTACTAGTACTAAGCCAAATAGTTCGATGCCATGATTGCACATTTAGGGGAAACGGACAAGCACAAATTTTCACGAATTTAGTTCTGATGACAGTGACGGTGAAAACATGTTCGGTGACAATGAGGGACGATATGAAGGGACAACAAACTGTCGGAGAGACCCCAGGGAGAAATTTAGGCGAACCATGTAAAAAACAAATAGATACTTACTGGGTCATTTTGACAATTACATTGGATGTATCCCTGTGTTCGGCTCAATTCCTCAAAGTACGATTTGAACTTGGTGAAATCTAAACTGTGTAAACATTTAGAGTTAATGAATCACGACATTCCATTGTTTACCGTGAAAAAAAATAAGTTATTTAACATTTGCACACCATCGCTGAACCGGATATTAGTCACTACATCGCACCTGGCTATTCCTATGCACAGTTTCTAAAAAGGTACAGCGAATTGAAACAGTGTAACGTTCTAGAACAGGAATGGGACTGCTGGTGGAAAAAGTACAATGTAAGTCAGAAAACACAAGATTTGGAATATCATGTGTATAGGAAAGAAACAAAATTTCTAGACTCTATTTTAGCTTACCTTGGTCATAGTTTGAAACAAGTATGCCTACTTTGCAATTCAACTTCTTGTGTATGCCAGGAAATGCCCGAGTCTGGCCAGGCAACTATAGAAGTATGAAAAAGGTATGGAAAGAACGCGGTATGCAGACGGTGAAAGATTTTTTGGTATATTACAAAAAAATTCTATTTCGACAACAATGTAAATATATTTTAAAACACAATTTCTGTGCCCAGGGCAGCCAGACAGATGCTGTTTAACTCGAAGACCCAACATTTACTCTTTTTGACCAGCAAACTGAAGATTTGTACAGGAAAGTCAAGCAAAATATATGTGATGGTCCTTCCATAGTTTTCACCAGAACTATGAAAGCCGGACAAAGGTTAAAAGACGGCAAAGAAACCTGTGCCAAAATTTTTGACTTTGATGCCAATGCCCTTTATCCCTATTGTCAGAATGCCTTGTGGTACTTTCATACGACGAAGCGAGGAGGAAGGGTACAAACCTAAAATTCAGACCAAGTATTTGGATATGTATATTTGGATGGATAAATTATCCGAAACACAAAATATCAAAATTTTACACAAACTAAATTCCAGAAAAGAACAGCATATTATGGGTTTCTTTGTCGATGGCATACACAACAATGATATCTATGAATACCACGGATGTTTTGTACATGAGTGTGCAACTTGCACAAAGTAAAGCACAAAAAGTCAAATAAGTGAATTCAATGTCAGCAGTCTAAAAATAAGCGTATGCAAATTAGAAAGGAATATTTAGAAAGTTTAGGTTATAATGTTCACAAAATTTGGAAACATGACTTCAAGAATCAATTTTTAGATTCAACAATGGGTACCACCAAAGGCCCCTGGCTGTTGAATGTGACTTAAAACTCATATTTCAACATGCGCCATAAAAGCCACCTCAAGTTCAATCTTTGTTATTTCCAGAAACCACACTTGTGTATTGTCAGTCTGATTAAGGAATGTATTAAATATAGATATTTATGGTATGGGTCTAGCCTTGACTCAATTCTAGTCAAAGATAATCTGGATCCTGATATGGAGTGAGGATCAAAAATTGTCTTTTGTGATCTTTCACCAATAATCTCAAGCATAAATCAAAATCTATTCATGAGATGGGAAGGTTATATTTTTAACACAAAGTGGATTCTACCAGTGGCTTGTTCCTCCTCAACATTGATGCACGTCCTAATCACTATCGAAATTCCAGACATTTCTGGAATTTTTTAGCACTTCACTTGGCCAATGATCTGTTCTCAGGCTTGTTATTGTGAAAAAGCTTTCATAACTATATGCTTGTTTCAATATTTCCTCAGTAGTGCCATCTGTCATTGTTTTTGCAGAGCTCATTTTCAAACCAGTGGGAGATACATGCCACAGTGATACTTTTTTTGGCTTTAACTACCTGCCTTTAAACCCTTGCTTCAGATCACTTTTAGAAAATATTATCATGTGTGCTGTAGCAACGTGCCCAATCAGTTAAAATTGAAAATTTTAATTACTTAAATGTAGCTTTTATAAGCTACAAGCTTACCATGTGGGACTTAATGCTGTTCTCGGGTTGCCACACCCGGGGCCAACGTCTTAGAAAAAAAGATCGTTCTTGTTAGCCACTGGATATACTGGTAGTTGTCGTCACGTGATATCTTCTGACCAATCGCCCTACTTTCTCGTTGGCCACAATTGACTGGTAGCAGTTTGTAAATATACAGACATTTTCATTTATTTCTCAGTCTTTACGTATTGTTGGAGGCTAATATTTGGATATTTCTTTTTATATATTTCATAGATTATCCTGTAAAATTATTAATTTCACAACTTAAGTATTTCCCTTACATTCCGCGTGTTTTGAGTTTTCTCGGTTCAGGCAATTCCAATTGTACGTCTTTTTATTGCGTTAAAATGTCTCTCCATCAAGCAAACAAAGACAAACCGAGAGCTCAGAAATGCCGCCATTTTTGCTTCAGTTTTGATAATCATAATTACTGCCCTACCTGTAGGGAGGCTGGCAAGGGAGATGACCCCTGTGTCACTTTTGAAGCACCCTGCCATATTTGCACGTCTCTCACTGATGAACAATTGCAAAAAATTCAAAACAGGAAGCGGTATTTAAAAAAGCAAAAAGCGGAAACTAGTTCTAAAGATGAACTAGATCTCTTGGGTGAAGGCGATGGGGACTCTTTTACTGGTTCTAATGCAGACCTTGAGAGTGCTGCCGATAACCTCTTTACCTCACCCCCCGTCCTCAACCTCTCGCCTTCAGTTCTGTATCATTGAAAACCCCAGCTAAAGCTGTCCCACCAACCCCAGGTACTGTTTTGCAAAACAAAATTCAAAGAAATTTAGAAAAATCCCTGGGTGATTCCTTAAATATACATATTCAGCAGCAAATGGGTTCCTTCCAGGCATCCATGTTAGAAGCATTTCAATCACTCCGAGAGGAGTTGGCAGTTAAAAAGCCAGCCGAGGTTGATCCCTCGCCTCATGCTTCAAAAGCTGGTCCATCCAGCAACATTGCTGCTCATCTGGACCTACCCCCTCCGAGGTCTAGTACTAATGCTCAGTCCGAGGCAATGGATGTGGACGTTGGTCCAGCACTCCCTTCTCGACTAGTACTTAACCAATCTACCTCGGAGCAGTGTGAATTTCTTGAGTGACTGTCAATTCAGTCTTTCAGGTACACAAGAAAGTACATATTTTTTGTGTATCTTTACATGAAAAATACAACCTATATGTGTGACTATCTTTAGAAATACAACCCATGATAGCTTTTATTATTTTACATATCTTATTTTCTGTTTTATATGTGGGATACTTTTCTTTAACTTTGGTTGTCATATAATTAAACAAAATATCAAAAATGTTTGTGCCAACTATTACCAGAATTCAGGGCAGTAAGTACCTCACTAAACCCACTCTTAGTTTTTATCATTGATTCATTCTTGACTGTTAATTGTTAGTGACTTATACTGATCATTTAGGAAACCATAAATTAACAAAAGCAACGTGACTCTTTGTTAATGGAGCAACTCATGACTAGCTCAGGCAGAATTTGTTGATGGACCACCTTTTGTTGAAGTAAACTAGCTCGGTGGATACATGCGCACAAAACTTGATTAGTTATGATTTTGTAGTTTTGTAACACATGAAACCTGTGGTGATTTTATGCATTTCTCATTTCAGTGTTCAGGACAATCTGACTAAACTCAATCTCGGCCAAAGTCAAAGTCAAAGTTGGGGTTTTACGTCCCGTTCAACAGCCAGGGTCATATTGGGACAGGTCCTCAAAATTGCCACTTGTGGGACTCGAACCCACAGAGGTGACAGCCTATGATTAGATGAAACTCAATCTCGGAAACAATGTTAACTTTTAGTGGACAATCTGACTAAACTCATTCTTGGAAACAAGGCTATCTTTTAGTAGAACCACAGTTTCTATTACCATCTCATATAACCAATCTTTTGTTTTTTGACATGCCTTTGGACTTAACAGCCATTTTTGCACTAACCACAGAGGTACAGAGTGGAAAGCCCTTACTGACAGGTCTGTCATATCTGATTGAAAGAATTTACTTTAAGTGGAACAAAATGTAGCAACACATAAAACAAAAAAATCGAAGACAAGAAAGAGTAAAGAAAGCATCCAAAACATAAAAGTGAACTACGTGCTTGTGTTCTGAAACAAATGCCTGTCGGGCTCTAGTAAAGGCAGTCTGCTCCAAACCTAAAGTTGTAAATGCTGCTGGAATTCAAAATCCTTTATTGTCTTTTCTGTCAATCTTAATATCTAAGGGAAATCATAAGAAAACTCAACAGAGACACATCATGCAAAACAAGTGCACCAACTGTGCATTTTAAGCAGGAAAAAAAGCAAAACAATTTCCTGAGCTCAGCAAAAATAACGTATTGTCAAGTAGAGGATGGTTAGTATTTTTGTAGTGTTTGTTTTCTTCTTGGTTTTCCTGGGTTGTCTACTTGACAATTGGTTGAATTCAAATAAAATATACAAGATGTAATTTTCAACAAATAATTCTTTATTTCAACAAAGTTATTTTTCACAAAAAAGTTACAAAGTCTTTTGATGGTGCCTCAGTTATAATCCTGCTCTGTTCACTACTCTGGTCAAAAGTCTCTCTGATGAAAAACCCTGCTCTTTCTAGCTAAACTGGCCCTTTTTATAACAAACTGTGGAATGTAAGCCCTGAGTCAGAAACATTTCTCTCTCTGGAATGTTACAGGAATAAATGGTCACATGTTCACATAATTCATTAAGATGTCCAAATACGGAAATCACATGATCAAGGATTTAGTAATTTAGTAAATTCTTACATACATTTTGGTCATGTGACCAAAACATTGCCTAAAAAGGATCCGTAAGGGGTCATGTGACCTGTCTTCATAAGAAATGCAGGTAACCATGTGACCAAGAAATAAGAACTGGTGGTGGTCATGTGACCTATTATCTTAGAGTTTTGCAGATAACAGTACCTAATATGGAGAGTCATGTGGCCAGCAGGGAATTATGGGAAAGACTGGTTCTTAAGCTTGAGAATGCCATGTGACCACATATTTTGCCAAACTCATTTCTAAATATGGGAAGATGTTCCTGTGTCTGGATTCCTAAGCTATGAAGCAATGCTTCTCATTCCTTGTACTTGTATAACCTTCTAACTTATATAAAAATGATCAGAGTTCTATTTGGCATTGTAACAAAATGTAAACTTTAATTACTGGAACATAAGAATAAGTAATTACAATGCACCATATAAAACACTGATTGTTATAACATATGAACCCTTGATTAATAACTACCTTTGTATTCAACTGTTTATATAGAACAACTTGTCATAATATTTCTGTATTAAATATTGATCCTGGATTTTAGATGTACTGGCTTATTTCTTTAATTTCATTTACAAATTAATTATTCTGATTGCTTATGTTAATAGAAGTGATTTAATTAACATCAATCTATGACAAGTCTTATAAACACAGCATATTTAGGATGGCATGATATTTAACAACACTGAGTGTGTGCTGTGAATGACAGCAAGCAAATGAACTTCATGCTAACACTAACACACACTAAGCACAAACAGAAGAGAGATGTTTGTATAAATGGTAATGCATGCATCTTACATAAACATATAAACTATTTTGACATCTACCGTATATCATAAGTATACTTATGATGTTTGAAAGTATTTCAGATCTATGTTTTACTGATTAATTTTACTAAGATTAATTAAACAATTAATAGTAATTAAAATGATTCTTCTTCTCCTTAATAGTACCCACATATGAATTTGCTGACATCAACTTTAAATCAAATGTATATAGTTTAGTTAATGTGATTATTAGTTTTTATAGTGCTGTATAACACCAAGGTGTTCAAGCACCAAAAATTTTGACTTAACTTAAATGTTATTACTAACTAGGTCACAATACATAAACTTTATGGAATCATTTATTCATTCTGACATCTTAACACAGCTGTTATTTTTTATGATCATCATCTGTGAGGACAAATACTGCTTCACCTCAAATGACTTTAAGGCAGCAACAAGGTGTCAAGAAATTCAAGAGAAGAATCCACCACTCATTTATCGATATTGATGCCTCTGACAAGCAAACCATTGTGACAGCTGAAATGCTGAAACAAAAAACTTAGCAAGTACCTACCTTGCAAGAAACATAAACTCAATATAAAGTTATAAACTGCCTGTCACTCAACCCGATAGTGAATATCTGACATAAGGGCATACCAGTCATGAAGAGGAAATGAATTGTGGATGGAATAAGTACTAGGTACCAATGCAACACATTTTCTACGAATGTGCTCTTGGCAGATCACACAAACTAGATTACATTCATCAATGCTGAGGGGATGCAGAAATGGCACAGACTAGCTTACAGATATAATTGATGAACTGAAACCAAAGGAGACTGTGGCCAGATCTATATGTTCTGGTGACAATGATTCACATTTGATTCATTTATACAGGATATCTAACTTATAGTCTTATAATGCATGTAGAGGCTTGAAGAAAATAGCTTTTGTAATCATGTGAAAGTCCCGTAAAGATTTTGATGTGTATAACAGGAATCATAGAATTAATTGAAAAGGCGATAACAGGAGAAAGAGTAGCTCAGACATTTGCTATTGTATGCTGTATAGGTAGCTGGGACTTCCTGCCCAAGAGAATAAAACAAGTAAAACACAGTACTATATGAAAAAGGAAATCCCACTAAATGTGGACGACCTACTAGTAGTAGGATCTCGCAGATTAATCTGGCTGTTCAGCAATTGGTGGTGTCAAAGTATCTCGGTCTTGTGCTCTCTTTATTGCTTCTGAAAAACAATTTATATTTAATTCTTTTAACTGCTTTTGTAAAACATTCATAAGTATTGTTTCAGGTTTTCCTTTTCAGTTTCTTTGTTTTTCTGATTGACTCCTATAATGATAGCTTTGCTGGAGACTTTTTTGGTAATCTTGCTACATGTCCAAAAAATCTGAGTCTTCTGTGTGCTATCTTTGTTGACCATTTTTGCTGTTGAGTTTTTTTTCATATAATTTAATATTCAATATCCAGTTGTTTTTGTGGCATTTTATTCCAAGTATGCTGTAAAGAAATTTTCTTTGTGTGATGTTTATTCTTTTTTCTTGTTATTTGTTCAGGCCTCAACATTCACAGTTGTATAAGAATATGATTTATAGGAGTGTTTGAAAAATCCTCAATTTCAGTTCTAAATTTAAGGATTTGTTCTTGAAAATGCTGTGAAGACAGTTGAAAGGTCTGTGAGCAAGGCTTGTTCATTTTATGTCTTCGTTTGTTCCCAAGAGACTTCCAACATATTTGCATTTTTGCCTTTCTTTATCTCCATTTCTGGTTATTCTGTATTTTTCTGTTTTCTATGGATTTATTTTAAGATTTCTTTTATTGAGTGCATGCAGTACTTCTCTTTCAATGTTTTCAATAATATGTTGTCCTATTGATGCCCATCCTATGTCATTGGCACATTGTTGGTCTATTGTAAGGAAGTTATTAATCTTCTGGTATTTGTTGTCTTTCAAAAAGTCTGGAAGTTGACAGCTATTTCTGGTTTCTTTGTGTTTCTTGTGGTGACCCAATGTTTGTCAGAAAGGATTCTCGAATTTTTTTTTCTAATCTTAAATCGATATTCTACATCTTTTAGTAAAATTTTAATTAGATGTAGTTCATCATTTTCTAGTATTTCGTTTAGATCTTCAATTAAGGTATTTCTGTGAATTGAAAGAACCTTTTACAGCAGAAGAAATAAGCAAAGCAGTCAAATCTTTAAGAAACAGCAAATGTGTAAGATGTGATTTCATCAAAGCAGAAAACATAAAATATGCTCCATCATTTCACCAACATATTGCAAACATATTAAATACAGCAGCAGAGACTGGAAAAAATCAACAGAAACTAAAAACTGGACTGTTAACACCATCACAGAAAACAAACAAGATAAAATTGTTTATTTGGGGTTTTACGTCGCTTTCAACACTGTACAGGTCATATCACGACGGGTAGTTGGAAGGGCAGAGGAAACCAGTACATATAGTTTGCTAGGGTTCTGTACTGTAAACTGCCGACCAACGGCAAGCAACTACCACCTTTCCCACTTACGGCCAGGACGGGGATCGAACCCCGGCCGCAGAGGTGGGAGGCGAGAGTGTTACCACTCTGCCACCGTGGCCCCTCAAACAAGATAAAAGGACCACCACAAAATTTAAGGCCAGTAGAACTTCTATCCACAGTAAGAAAATCCTCGCCATTTGTGTCATTAATCATATTAGAGAAAAAGTATGTGACAAGACACTACCAGTTTCACAAATATCTACATGGCAACAGCGCTACAGAACTAGTCTTTACGTTCAAAACCCTGGCAGAAAAAGTAATCACATCCTGCAGATATGAAATTAATCTACTACACTACTCTTCACTTTAATTTATATTCTTAGATCAAAGGTCAAAGTTGGGGTTTTACGTCCCGTTCAACAGCCAGTATATTCTTAGATAGATTTTTGCTTCATTTCTTCAATGTTGAGAATGTTACTGATTAATTGTTGAAAATTTCTGCACTGTTTTTCTTTTTAACTTGTCAATCTGAACAATAATATATTTAAAGGTGTAGTACTAGTAGCAGTACTGTAGTCTGTAGTACATTAGTGGTATATTAATACTGGTATCTTTTGAGTATAGTATTACTGTTAAAGTTTCTACTGCATTATTGAAGTGACATTTCATTCGTTTACTGGGTGTAGTAGTGCACTAATAGTTTTGTAATAGTGAATAATCTTTTCTCTTGTACTACTTGATTTTAATGACGCTTCTATCTCAATGTAAATCCTGTACTCATCTTCAACCTTCAATTAATACTCAAACTGTTAAGTATTTCTTGTGCTTGGTTACATTTCAACTTAAGTATGGTTGGAAAGATTGATTCAGCTTTAAATTTTGAAAGCATCTGTAGTATCCTGAAGAAATCTGGCTTTCTGGATACCCTATCAGCAGACCACTACTGCGCTGTGAGAAAGGCTGCCAAAAGCTACATCTTCCATTGTATATAAGGACAGGATTACTTTTGTTGCATACAACTGGCACCCTATCCCTAATACCGATTGTGCACCAGTTGGGGTCCGTGACCCCAGTTTCTTGTTTCACTCTTTAATGCTGTGCGAGATCATTTGTACTATTAAATAATTTACAGAAGATTTAATTTTCCATTAAAAAAAACTATTTTTTCAAACCCTTGCATGCCCTATTTTCATATCAAATCCAGCATGGGCTAGTTTGTACAGAAACCTACATTTGACCCTATCATACAAGTTATGCGTCTTACACACACAATACATACAGAAGTGTCTTAATTGTCAAATTATGTTGTCTCTTTATAAAATTGTTCTTTACATATCAGAACTTGCATTCCCAAGAAGACTTTAGTGCTTGCAATTCCAATGTGTGAGGGACTGAGGAAATAGCTCAAAAAATCAGAAAGAATGATATTAGATTTTATCAAAGAAGTACTACACAAAAATAAGCATTGATTGAAGTTCTGCAGAACACATACCCAAAGATAGAAAGAAAAATATTACTGCAAATATGTAAATCAACTTAAGATAAATTATTTTATGGTATCATGGCTGGGCTACCGTCAGTGATGGATTGACAAATGTAGATCTCGAATATGGAAAGCTGTTAATTTTTCCAAATATTTTAATAATATATATCTGGTATGGTTGTTCTACGTTATCTTTAATTCATTAATAATCAGAAAATACTCATGTTCTGGATGCAAATTCTGTCACTTTATTGTCAACAAGTTACACAAATGCAGTTACTATTCATAATTGGTGATATGCAGCTTCATCATGCTTTCACGTATTACTTATTACTCTTACAATTATTACTTCTGACCTGTATAATATGAGTGATATAACTAAATAGCATCCTGTCTGGTAAGTAATCCAGTTACAAAATGCCAAATTGTGAGCTTGGTAACTTATTTCACACTTGAATCTGGTTAGTTACTATATAAATTTAAAGCATTTCAAAAGGTAGAAATCCTGACTTTTAATCATCCCAGTAAACACAGCAAATGTTTATAAAACCTATTAAACGTTTTCATCACCTGCCTTAAAAATTGAAAAGGGCAAGCAATATTGATACTGAAATAGAATGGAGCTTTAATGGTGATGTATAACTCTAAAAAGAAAGCTAACTGTAAGGTTTGAATGCACTCCAAAAAATGCAAGTAACGAACTTGGGTATGCGATAAACTTGGGTAGCTGAGCACTGTACTCCATTGTTTTTTTTCTCCAGGAATTACACAAAACATGTCAAGAAATGTTAACAACTGCTGGTTCAGTTAAGGTTTTGACATATTTCTCTTATCACAATATCTTGTCCTATATGGAGTGCTGCAACTGATTATTATCTGTACTTTTACCTTATTGTTTTCATTATATGTTTTGTTTTTCAAAAGCTGTATTATGCTACTATGATGCATACACAGAGCAAGATGTGTATAGTATAATTAAAAACAGACTCAAAATGGCCCCTTTCACAAAAGCAGGGTCTCAGAAAAAGTAAGAGTTTAAGCCTAAAGTAGTTTAAATAGTTCTAAAGTAACATTCATACTAATCCAAATACCAATATGTCATACCAGTATGTAACAAAACAAAACAAAATTAGATTTTAAGCTACAACTTCCTTATTTCTGAATATATATTAATAATTCTTTTCCCAGTGTTTCATGAACTGAATGACACATTTGTGATACAAAAATACATACAATCCAAGTAATTGTTTTATTACACCTGGGGACGGTGAATCAGACAGGACAGTGGCGTCAGACACCAAAGTAAATTGTGACAGATGTATTTTCTTGAATATTGGTGTTGAAATTATTTAAACACATACAACAATGATGCAAAACACAAGAGGTATGTACATGTTAACATGTATTTATGCTTTTTAAGAGAACTCTAGTATAATTTATATTGGTGTCCGACGCCACTGTCCCATCCGATTCACTGTCCATGGGACCCATTGGACTCATAATAATAGTAATTGATTTGAAAATTTTAAATGTAATAGCAATAGTAAAAGATGGTACTGTAATAGTAATAGACAGCATGCAATAGAACCCATCCCTGCCACGAGTGCATACCATTTGGTGAAGATGCTGACAATTACGGCAAGGTCAGTAGCACATTTTTCATTTCAGTATCCTGCCAGTGCCAAACAATTTGATTCAAGCATATCTCTAATCCAATAGGTCCATTAACAGGAAGTGAAGTAAATGAAAATAGATTAACATGACAGTTTTTAATCACAGAAATCACTATAGATACATGTATGTTTAAATCTACAAAATTACAAGATACAAGTTTTAAAATTCTACAGACTTAGGCTTTGTTTTTTTTTTAATAGTTTACATGTTCCAAAATATTAAAATTAGGTGCTATTATCCGAGATGCTGGTTGTAATGAGTTGACACAGTATTTAAGTGAAAAGGCCATGATATCAAGATACCAGTCTTACTGACCCTGCCTTACTGACTATTGATTTCCCTTGTATGTAAAGAAAACACTGGAATCTTGTTTTAATGTTGGAGATATGCAATGTGTGATTTTGAGTAGCTAAACAGAATGCTTCTTTATAAAGTTGTTAGTATTCATATTTGTGACAAGTTCATATTGGAATGTAAAGTGGAATGTGTAATCTATATAAGAGTTACAATAAACATGAATGAGAAATAATATTTTTTAATTTATTCTGCAGTAATTCACAGTTTTCACTGGATCTTTTTTGCTTTTATGTAAACATTTATAAACATTTATGTTCCAATGTTTACAAATCTATCACTTTAAACCTCACAGAATCTGCCATAAGGTAGGTTTATTTAAACAGCAATGATGGCATCCTAAACATTTTTATATGCATGTTTATGTGTTAGTGTTTATAAACATTTATGCTTTAATATTGATAACCATTAATAGGCTGTCGTTTAGCCCAACATTTTAAACCTTAAATACACCGTTCACAGGTTTATAAGCATGGAAAATTGTTCGTAATGTTTCCTGGGATATTTTGTGGCTGTAATGGGCCAAAAATTGAGGATTACCAAGTTACCAAGCCCAATTATGAGACTTTTTGGATATAAATTGAGGATTATTGAACCTGTGAAATAAGTTATGAAATAAAAAGGGCTGATGACACCAAGAATATCATTTTTAATGAGAACACCATTCTACTGCTCAAAAGCAAATGTGCAAAAATGAAATATTTTCTTAACAAAATAGATGCAAACTACAAATCTGAACACATTGCATTTGGAGCACCAAATTATGCTTTTGCTGCTGAACAGTAAAAGCCAGCTTGCATTTGGAAGACCCTAAATAATAGACTCAAATTACACTTTTGCGTTTGGACAGCAAAATCCAGCAGCCCTCTAAGGTATATATCACTGCCCACTACATGCAGGAATACTTTGGTATGGACCATGGGTCTTTTATGAAAACCTAGCATATTGTACTCACTTGGCCAGTAACTTGCAGACATTCTGGTTTATGTTAAATAATGCCATAACCCCCTGTATGAAAGGACATTACTTAGTATTTTTTATACCTGTGAGAAATGTTCGGTAAGTATTTACACTGTAAAAACCAAAATTAATGGAGCACATTTTACTCACTTAGTTGGACCAGTAAATTGTACACATTCTGGTTGACGTTAAATACATGTCAAAATGCAACATTTATCTCTTTTATGAATATGCAACTGAGTGTAAAAGGTACCCAACAGGTGGCAATAGAGATAAAGTTATTGGAACTAAAGCTGCCATTTTATTTCACTTTTTATAATAATTTATCTTTACGTTTCATAACTCTTCACCTGAAGAATAAGAGAAAAAAAGACAAAGGATCTCCCACAGTCAAAATGTAAGGAAAGCTGTGATTCTGAAATAACAGTTTCTTACTTTGAGAGTTTACTGTTAAATATTAGTCAACATAAGATCCTTAACATGTATGGATGTTTCCGAAATGGCTTTACTGAATGGAGTATGAAATACTAGATTCTTTATTTATGTACTTGATGCAATGACAAAAAACACAAACTTGATCTTCCATGATAAAAGCCATCTCAAGTGCAATTATTATTACTTCCAGAAACCTGGGCTGGTATTCATGAAAAATCTTATTCTCAGTCTCAAACTCAAACTTAAATATAATCCCTATAATTTAGGGTTTAAACCCTATATTTGAGTTTATACTTACTCTCAAGCTCAAATGTAAGTATATACTCAAACTTAAATATAATCCGTATTCTCGAGTGAGTATATACTTAAACTCAGACTCAAACTCATTTATAATCCCTATATTTAGGGATTATGTTTAAGTCTGCATGAGAGGTGTCTTAAATGTTTGAGTTTAAACAATTTTGGGCAACTAGAAACATGAATTGGTACAATTTGTAGTACAATTTGGTGAATAAGTCAGCCAAATACTTTTAAACAAGTTTTTGACTTCTAAAATCCAAAGTTTATGAATAGGTTTTTGAGCTTCATTCCCACAATCTAACCTAAAGTACACGGGTGGTCACAAAGATAAATGGTCATAGAGATAAATGGTCTTTAAATTTTTCAAATTTAAATAGTGTAAATAACAAAATCACCCAAATTAAACAACAACATATACTTAAACAATGCTTCCCAGAACATTTGGTTTGTGATATATTGTTTAAACCGAATTGAAACAAAATTTAACTAGACTTCGGGTAATTCATTAAATATGAGTAATTATGATTTATATGATGTTTTACTCATGTAATTAACTTATTTCACTAATAAGTTTATAATTTTCAATTAAAAAGCAATACTCAGCTAATGCCAGTTTTTATGATCACTTTGTTATATATCATGAAAATAGGACCAATTATGGTTGCACTAGTTTGAATATTTATCATACTCTCTCCTTTGCATATTACTTTATATGCGTTTTTAATGTAAATTTATGAGCTCCCAGACTGACATATGGTGTGATATCAGAAAACTTAGCCTATAAATTATTTTTATATATGTATGAGATACCTGATTTAGATACTGTTTGTGTGTTTTTGCACAAACAGTTCAATTCAAATATGAAAGATTGTCATGGTAGGACACAAATCAGTAAAATATTGCTGGATTATATGGTAGGACACAAATCTCCATATGTGTCATATTTTCTAAAGTTTATGTCAGTGATCACCCGTGTACGGGCTTACAGACCTTCCAACGATTTATCAGTATGAATTAAAATAATAATAATTCCTTCAATAAATGTATTTCCCAAGCAGTGTCCTTGGGCCTAGGGTGCTAACTATTTATCCGTAAATGAAACAGATAGTTTTTGGCTTTGATCAGAGAAATTGGATTTAAATGGATGACCTTTTTGTGTTCTTATTCACAATGTAATACATCACAATGCTATAACATTTTAACTTTAACATTAGACACTGGCAATATGACTTAATATTTGAATTTCATCTCACTGAAATAGAATCACATAAATGCAATATTTTGTATCTTGAAGAAAAAAAAATCAATTTTCTTAAGAAATTTTACAAACTGAAATAAAAAGCTAATCATTTTATTAAGCAAGGATAATTTAGATAAACAATCAATAGTAACATAGCTGAACTGAAAATATTATACTTTGTTTGAACTATTTGGTACAAGTTATAAATTGTGTAAGTTGTACTTGAACGTAACATATAAAGTTGAGTAGAATTAGCAGTGCCAGCCTTCCAAGCAGTATTACATATACTGCTTACATATATTTCAAACTCAAATTAAGTTTGAGATTGAGATTAAGCTCATAAATATTTAATTTCATTTTAGCCAATCAAATTCCATCATGCATTGCATTATGGAATTTGATTGGCTAAAATATTTCTAAGCTCAATCTCAGACTCAAACTTAAGTTTGAGCATATACTTATGTAGGATTTTACATGAGAATACCAAATTTGAGTTTATACTTACGTATGGTTGAGTTTGAGTTTGAGACTGAGTATAAGTTTGAGTTTGAGACTGAGAATAAGATTTTTCATGAATACCAGCCCAGACTTCATTGTTTGTTGTCAGTCTCATTAAGAAATATTTTGCTTAAACTATTGAAATTTGTGTCACAATAGATGCCATTGGAATTTCCTTTTATAACCCCAATCTTCAGACTATTGAGTCTCGAGCTGTATCAGCTAAGTATTAATACTGTAATAACCAGAATAGTAAAGCACATTTTACTCAGGTAACGGATTATTGATGATGGAAAATGATGGTAGCAGTGATATTAAGTCATAAGGTGGGTTCTTCCCGTGACTCTGTGCTATTCTAACATAATTGGAATCTGGATCCAGAGTGAGTATCCAGAATTGTTTTTTGGTGATTTTATCCTGTAAAAATTTACAGACCAAACAATTAAGATATCACTGCCAATAAGTGCATCTACTTGGACAATCTTCTCAGTCATGACTCCATTCTAGTAAAAGATAATATGGATCCTGATCTGGAGTGAGGATAAAGAATTCTTTTTGGTGATCCCTCAGCAATAGTCTCAAACATAAATCAAAATCTATTCATGAGATGGGGGGGGTCATAATTTTTACACAAGGTGGGTTTACCTGTTGCTTGTTCCTCCTCAATGTGGATGCATGTCCTTATCACTATCTGTTTGCTCTGAAGCTTGTTATTGTGAAAAAGCTTTCATAACTATATGCTTGTTTCGATATTTCCTCAGTAGTGCCATCTGTCATTGTTTTTGCAAATTTTCTTCTCAAACCAGTGGGAGATATGTGCCACAGTGATAACTTTTATCTCCCACCGGGAGATTATACATTTTTATATTGACTTCAGCTACCACCCTTTAAACCCTTGCTACAGATCACTTTGATAAAATATTATCAGGCGTGCTGTAGGACATGCCCAATCAGTTAAAATGTGAATTTCTTGAGTGACTGTCACTTCAGTCTTTCAGGTATACAAGAAAGTGCATATTTTGAGTATCTTTACATGAAAAATATAACCCATGTGCGACTATCTTTACAAATGCAACTCATGAAAACTTTTATTTTATATCTGTTCTTTTCTCTTTTATTTGGTTGTCATATTATTAATTAAACAAAGTCTCAAATACGTTTGTGCAAAATATTAACAGAATGCAGTGCAGTAAGTACATCAGTAATACAAACTCTCAGTTTTAGTCATTGTTTCATTTTAACTGTAAATTGTGACTTATACTGATCATTTAGTAAACCATAAACAAAAGCAATGATATTCTTTGTTAATAGAGCAACTCATGACTTGCTGAGGCAGAAATTTGTTAATGGACCACATTTTGTTGAAGTAAACTAGCTCAGTGGATACATGCACACAAAAATTGAGAACTTACAATTTTGTAGTTGTGTAACGCATGAAATCTGTTGTGACTTAATGCATTTTTCATAGTAGTGTTAAGGACAATCTGACTAAACAGATTCTTGGAAACAAGGCTAACTATTAGTACAACCAAATTTTCGATTGTCGTCTCACATAACCATGCCAGTGTCTTTACATGCCTTGGGCTTGACAGCCAATTTTTCGTTAACCACTGTTTAGCAACAGAGGTACAGCATGGAAAACCTTACTGACAGGACAGTCATATCTGATTTCAAGACTTATCATGTCAATACAGATATTCCCTTTAATGTAACCCAATCAAATCATGCCAGAATTTAACTTTTTTAAGGATGAAAATGGGTCTATTTTTCACTTTTGACCTGGTCTCCAACAATTACATCTGTCCTTGTTCAAGTTAAATACCGAATATTTTATTCTGAGTGAAAGGGTCTTGCGGCAGACATTGCAATAATCCCTCACAACATATCTACTCAGAGTGAGACCATACTGTTACCATGACTATCTGATTCAGAAACCACTAGAATTTATCAATATTTGATAAAATATCTTTGCCAACAAGGATATTTGATTGCAACCTGAAGATACACCTAATGTGAATGAAACTGGTTACATCTGTCTGGAACATGAAAGGTTTTACTATAAAGGAACACAAATAAATAATCTAACAGCACACAAAAGAGAAAAGGAAATCCATGAAGATAAAACGAGTAAAAAAGTCACCTAAAATAAAAAAAAAAGTGAACTGAGTGCTTGTGTTCTGAAATAAATTCCTGTCGGGCTCTAGTAAAGGCACACTGCTCCAAACCTAAAGCTGTAAATACTGCTGGAATTCAAAATTCTTTGGTTTCTTTACTGTTAATATTAATATCTAAGGGAACTCAGATAATCATCTTTGAGGACAAATACTGCTTCACCTCTGATGACTTTAAGGCAGCAACAAGGTGTCAAAGAAATTCAAGAGAAGAATCCACCACTTATTTTATATACACAAAAAAATTCTTGATAGTGATGCGTTTGACAAGCAAACCATTTTGACAGCTGAAACAAAAAAAAAAACAACTTAAAAGTTCCTCCCTTGCAAGAAACATAAACAAACCCAATATAAAGTTATAAACTGTTTGTCACTCAACCTGATAATGAATGTCTGACATTAGGGTGTACCAGTCATGGAGAGGAAATGAGGGCCAGAATTGTTTGATGGAATAAGTACTAGGTACCAATGCAACACATATTCTAGGAATGTGATCTTCGCAGATCACACAAACTTGATCACATAAATCAATGCTGAGGGGATGCAGAAATGGCACAGACTAGCTTACAGATATAATTGATGAATTGAAACCAAAGGAGACTGTGGCCAGATCTATATGTTCTGGTGACAATGATTCATATTTGATTCATATATACATGATATCTAATTTATGACCTCATAATGGGTGTAGAGGCTTTAAGAAGAGAATTTTTGTAATCATGCAAAAGTCAGGTAAAGTTTTTAATTTGTATAACATAACAGGAATCATAGAATTGAAAGTGAGAGAACAGGAGACAGTGTAGCTCAGACACTTGCTATCACATGCTGTATGGGCAGCTGTGACTTCCTGCACAAGAAAGTAAAACAAGTGAGATACATTACTACATGAAAAAGGAAATCCCCAAGAAATGTGGATGACCTTAAAATAAATAATTACTAAGAATCTTTCTGAACATGTTATAGTATAGAATAACCACGTTTCTGCAGACACAAAAATTATTTCTAGAGAAAAGTATCAGTAAAGATTCTTATTTGTGTGTGATACTCAACAAAGTGAGAATGTTGTGTATTCAGTACTATATATATAGTTGTCATTTACTATTTTTCATAAAAATTGAGACTAAAAAACAATACAAACATGTCATATTTCATTGGAAAACCCTTTGCTTTTCGATGCTGCCAAAACTTCTAAAATCAAGAAGGCAGAAAGCATCAACAATAAAGGGTTGAAATATGACTAAGATACGAATGGAAGAAGAAAGACATATTCCAACAATGAAAAAAGTGACTAATCAACTCAAAACTATTAATCTATTTAACAGCTTAAGACATGTCAAATCTGAGGTAGTCTTTCAAATTTATTACTAATGGTCACACACTTTGTGGGATTCAGAGAGGACGGTCAGTATTTCATGTAAAGTTACACATTTCCATTGATTTCAACTGAATCCCTGTGTTCTCATTGGACAGGGTTAGATAATACTCAAGGAAATTTTAATAGTTCATCAGTTAGATGTTTGAGTACACACTTTTACTAGTAAAATATATAAACGTATACAAAACGTAAGGTTGAGAATTTGAAATACAAACTAACAAAAGACAGGTTCATCTTCTTGGCTGTGGAATGACTTTCTGTGTTACAGTAGTTCTATGAACCAAACAGAACAATCGAACTACTTAAAGCAGCAACCCCTGTATATTTTAATATTTCAATTACAAGTGTCACTTCAGAATTCAACACTACACAAGTAATGGAAGAATAGTGATCAAGTGAATCACAATAGTACTAAATGTTATTGTGTTATCAGAATAAAGAACATTGTTTTACAATTTGGGATTATTTCTACAACCCTTGTGGTAAGTCGCTGACAAGACTCATGCCCTCAATTGACTAAAATTGTCACTGCTCACAGTAGGTGAGAGATGCTAAAGAACCAAATCTCCAACATAGAATTTGCAATCAACCTCTCAACAGACAGAACCAGCACCTTCTGATTCATCAAAGGTAGAAGCAGAGTCAGACAATTTCTCACAGCCTACATTAGTGAATTCCCTTGAAAACTTCAACATGGCTCCCTCAAAAACTCCAACCAAGAGTCATTAAATGGTCTGAAAGCCAGTGATCTGTGGTTAAAGCGATTTCAACAATATTCTTCTCCACTTGGACTAACAGATGCTCAGAAGAAGACCAAGTTTTGTTTTCATCTTACTGGCAGAGCAGCTGACTCGTTTGGAAACACAGTTACAGGATATAGAAGATCCATTTCAGCAGGTGGAAGAAACATCTGTTGCCCACTTCAGAAGAGCAAAACAACCAAGCTGGATGATACTGCTTCAATATGGACACTCCAAAAAGACCCCCATCACAGTACATCAACAAACCCATCAAATTAGCAGCGAACAGCATACCGGACAACCAACTAAATTTCACTTTCACTCGCGGGACGCTCTAACACCATCATTCTTACAGAATACAGAAAGGGCCCAAGATCATCCAGGATCTTCTGAAGTGGTTGGATTCTGCCCAAGATTTACAGTTTGTTACTCCTACATCCTCTGACATTACAGATCTTCATGCTAAAGTGGACTATCTAACCCGCATGCTTGTAGATACAGCTGCTGTGCCCAAACACAACTCCGCCTACTCTCCTTCACAAATGAACTCAACAAGAAACACTCAAGCTTCGAAAGACAGACCAAGAAAACAAAATGGGCCCTGTAATTAATGTGGTAATTACACTCACCTTCATAAAGATTATGAAAAAAAACAAGACAGAGTTACCCTCATACTGATACCAATTGTGACCTGAAATGGTTGTAGTGTACTAGTTATGGAACTTGCCTCCACCCACAGAGGTCTCTGGTTCAAATTTCAGCCTGGTCAGAGTTCATGTTGCAAAGTGAACTGTTTCAACACACGATTCCTTTGAACAACTAATGTATTTACAGTTACTCCACCTTTGAAACCATTGCCCACAATATAACATACAAGGGGCATTGCATCCAATATGACGACCAAACAAAAAAAGGAATGTGCGACCCAAAACAAACTATTATGTCATTAAAAGTGACTGTAGTGGGTAACTTTAATGGGGGCGATCACATCATTCAATAGAATCGATTGAGAAATGTGCTTTATTTAGGATACCATTTTCCTCAATTGTTGTGCTATTTCCACTACTCTATGGATATTTTTATGCCAGACCACCAAGAAGATGGTTTAGTAGAAGTCCCACAATCATAATGCAATTCACTACAAAAAACTCTCGCATGAGGGTATAGTTTCTGAAACACTTTTTAATGTTGCAAGTATCTAAGCAAGAAACAAGAAGCAAGAAAGCAAGTTATGACATAAAATATCATAACTGTGTACAGGTTGATGCATAAATAAATGCTAGGTAAGCATGATTTTCACTGGAATATCAGATTTGAAAACAGAAGTTAGACTCGAGATTTTAAAATTGAAAGATACACAAATCATGCTTAAATGCCAAACATTGTACATACACATGCACACTATTGTTTCATTTAGCCAAAGTGCTGATTCTCGCTTGAAAAAAGTGACCTTGTGTATTTTATTGTTTCATTTAGCCACAGTGCTGATTCCCGCTTGCAAAAAGTGACCTTGTGTATGTTTATGTCCTTTGAGGGAATACCTATTTAAAAAAAAAAACTTGTACCTTTTGGAGGTTTACAGGTCTTGTCATGGATGAAGCGGACCTAGGCAGGGACTACTATCCTGGGAATCAGCCAAAATCCTCTAAAAAAAGGACATCTCCCTTGTCAATGTGGGAGCTCTAGGGCTTTATAAAGAGAAGCATGAGCCAGTCTTGAGACAGTCTGATCAATCACCATTATTCTTGTCCTTCATGTGTCACAAAGAAGTCTTAATGCTACATCTCCAGTTCAGGCAGAGGCAGCTCCCATGAAGGATGTTCTGTTCCATTTGTGACGTGACATGCAAAAGGGATTTTCAATATGATTCACTTAAATCATCCATGATCACTGCCTTGATGTTGATGGGGTGAAGGAGAGCTGTCAGCATTGCTCTGTGTCAAACTAAGCCTTCAAGTGTCCTTTGAGGTAGATTCCCTGGTGGTTGTTCTGTCTTCCGGGCTTCTGATTCCATGGCAAGTGAGGTATTCGTGGAAATTGACGGTTGACAAAGTGAAGATGTAATGCAGCGGGAACAGATGAAGTTGATGATCAGGACAGTTGAAATCTTAAGTGTGTGTCACTGTCATGGTGTATGCTGTTGCAATTGTGTGTGTTGAATGCTATGCAATGTTGGGACATTTCTGGTTGAAGTTGATGATCAGGACAGTTGAAATCTTAAGTGTGCGTCACTGTCATGGTGTATGCTGTTGCAATTGTGTTTGTTGAACGCTATGCAATGTTGGGACATTTCTGGTCTGGTAGAATACGGGTAAAGATCATGGACAGCTGACACTACTGTTTGGGGTTGGGCTAAAATTTGTGGTGTAACTAGTTGACAATGATGTAAGGTGTTTTATATATAACATGATTTTTTTCTGTTGGCACTGTGTTAAAGTTCACATATATAAGTTGTATTATTTATTTTTTTATTATATTTTTTTGTAATTGTTATTTCATTGTATTTCATGTAATGTGTTTTAATCACAGTTCAAAGGTGACATTAGGGTCAGTAGGGTTGTTTACCTGCAGTTCTGTTCACTTTATCCTTGGGCCTTGATAGAACATCAGATCAGGACCTCTATCTCAGGAGGGGGTATTGTACTGAACGTAATCTTGCGCGATATTCGGAATTTTGATTGATTTCCAGGGTTCAGCAATCATTGGGATCTTTCTCAGGTTTCCATGGTTTAGTATTGGCCAAGAAATGCGCAGATTTAGCAAACACGTGCATCTGAAGGTAGGAAATTGTGGTCAAAATGATATAAGGAGTGATTTTTGTGATCACACAAAGAGATAAGCACGTCAGTGATTGCAGGATGTGGGAGAGCACATGGTAAACTTTCTGTTTGGATCTGGACTTTGAGGGAGAAGGACTGATTTCAGTATTGTAATGAAATCTTAGAATATCATAATATACATGTATTTTGAGCAATCAGTTCAAATTCCATAACGTTATGGAAAACATAAGGATATTAAGGATTCATCTCTTTAATTTTATAAATTTATTTCAATAGTTTCCTTGTTTTGTAAAATGCAGCCAAAACATTCCAGCAAAACTGGTCCTGAGACATCTGTCATAAAACTGAAGACCTGAACATTCTGAAAGCAACTGTATAAACAGTGACAGGTTCATCATTTACCCATAAAGAATGAGCAATACTTTAAGCATCATATTGTTTGTCAATGTTTTGGATGTTTGGATGATTATGCAAATATTTAACAATCACATGTTTAGCTATCCATGCTATACATATCGAAATGCTGCATTCACTGGATGCTGATAGTTTCGTAAATGCCTTGATGAGATTTACTTCATAGCGGGGGACACCTCAAACTATCCGGTCAGACAATGGCACCAACTTTGTGGGAGGCTCCAAAGAATTCTTGGATGCAATGAAACAATGAAAAAGTCATCACCTGGATTCTCAATTACAGTATGAAAGCACTGAATGGAATTTCAACCCACCTGCAGCTTCACATATGGGAGGGGTGTGGGAGAGACAGATCCGCACAGTGAGAAGAATAATGCAAGCTATACTACAGGGTACTGCCCAGGATGGTGAGCGTCTTTTGTGAAGTGGAGTCTGTGGTAAACAATCGACCAATTACAAGGTGCACTGAATCATCAAATGACATAGAGCCACTGACACCAAGTCACTTGCTGTTGCTGAAGGGTGATGCAAAGCTTCCAGCCTACAAATTTGTCAAAGCAGATGTCTAAAACCGCAGATGGTGCCATGTTCAGTACTTAGCAGACAAAGTCTGGTGACGATGGCTTTGCGAGTACCTTCGTACTATTTAGAATAGGCAAAAATGGTGGAACGCGAAGACAGACTTTTGTGTAGGAGACATAGTGCTTGTATGTGATGATGTTACTACAAGAAACTGCTGGTCTACGGGAGGAGTGATTCAAATCAACAGTGGCCGAGATGGACTTGTCCACTCGGCGGTTATAAAGACAAAATCCACAGTGCTGACCAGACCAGTGAACAAACTTTGCTTACTAGAGACATGCAGTAACTGATATTTATACAGACATTTGTAAATTGGTGTTTATAAAGACATTTGTATTTGTAAATAGGTGTTAAAATCAACCTTTTTACTTCATCTGAAAATTATGATAAAGTGTTTGATCTGTTGTGACCAAAGAAATATTATTATTTTCTTTTTATTATTCATGTGGACAACAATGATGAAATAAGTTTAAAATAATAGTGAATTTGACATTTGAATTGAAATTTGAATTAAATTTGATTTTCTTATTTTCTTTAATTTAGTCATAAATTATCAGTATAGTGTATTTACTTTGATTTGTGTATAGAAGTTGCTTGTGTTTAAATGTCTTTATGTTTTCATGGTGTGCTTCAAAATGTGTCAATTTTACAATAAGAAATCATATTGTTTGTTAAAGAATATTGTAATGTTTCACTTGAAGCGACCATGGTGGGCGGTGTAAAAAATATGATTTGGAAAAACTACAAGATTTAATTGAGATATGATTTAATTACGCCCACTAATTATTTTGTCAAATGTGATTGAGTTTGTGAAATCAATTTAAGTTAATACAGGATCTGTGTAGGTGTAAAGATGTGTGGGATATACTGTACCTTCGGTAAGGTAGCTTAAGTACAAATGAAATCACTGTTTTTGTGGTAAAAACTTCCTGGAAACAGTACGTTCCTGTGGTCCAGATTTGTCCAGAGTTGTGGGGGATGCTACAGGATCTAGGAACTTCCTGTTTTTCAACATTTTGTCTATAAAATGGGGAATCATTGCTAAAGTAAGTGGGGAAGAGCACAAAACTTTAGAATCTACGACTACAACTACTGCTACTAGACAGACATATTATGTGCAAAACAAAATACTGGATGTTCTATGTAAAATATTGAAAAATATATACTTATTTGGATCTGGAAACAGATGATTGTTCAATCTAGGTATATTGTGGTTTACAATAGGACATAATGTTATAATTAAGCTGTTGATGAATTATGAAACTATTTGTGAAGTATGTATGAAAAATAAACTGAACATTGAGTGTAAATAAAATCTATGGCTGAATATTGACACCTTCTTTGGGTTTGTCTGGCTTGATTTGTTGAGTTCTAAATTTCCCCACTGGACATTTAGCAACTGTGCTACAGTTTGTTAAAGATAAATTTACACTTGTGATTCACTGCAATTAATTTCTGATCAAATATCACAGCAGAACTTAAAAATGGATAGCACTGACAGGAAAATGAATGACCTTCTTGAGGAAGTATCATCCCTAAGAGTCACAAATAAAACAAAAAGATACCATCACTGCTGAAATGGAATCGATGTTCTTGAACAGTACAACAGAGCAAGAAATCTCATGGTAAAGGCAGTAAAGCTTCAATCCTTCAGCATGGTGACATCTGGTGACAGGGTATCTGATAATGACATCACCACCACAAGTAAAGAGGTTAAGAAACCTAACTGTATTAGATTTGCTAAAGACATTCTGGACGTGGAAGTTGAGAAGTCCGATATCTCTGAGATTTACCCCGTAAAACAAGCAAGGTCAACACAGGAGTGATAATACCAGAATCGTCTTCATCTCACCAGAAAAAAGGCAGAGATATATGCTCAAAGAAAGATAAACTTTCATCAACACAAGTGTATCTTCTTGAATGAGGATTTAACCAATAAGAACTTTGAATTATTAATAGCAGCAAGGAAAATGAAGGATAAAAAATTTGAATATGTATGGACAGAGAATGGGATTGTCCATTGCAAAACATTTGCGAGCAGCAAAATGCCAGCAAGAATCCTTACAGTCAAAAAGAAAAGTGATCTCAACCATTTAACGAATGTGAAGGATTCAATCACCAATAACCTTTATGACAATTATGTCAAGATATAAATACCCTGAATGTCTAAAAAATGTAGGAAACAACTCTCTATGTTGTGACTTGTGCAATAGCTGGATATATAAATGCTGTTCTGGGTTATCTAAAAAGGATATTGAAGAATTTGACACTGATATTGAATGGATGTGCCCAAATTGTTCCACGCACACATTTCCCTTCTTGGATTTAAATAATCAGGAATCATCTTAAAACCTTTTGACAAGTTCTGAACATGATTTCCTTCACAAATTAGAATCATTTGAATATTCAGAAAAGAAATTTCTTAATAAACAAAAGAGGTATTGATAGTGATTTGAATTTCACAAATAATGTGTCAATAGACTGCAAATACTACAGCTTAGAAGCTTTTTCAAAGAACCTCTCAGCAAAGAATTCATTTTCTATAATCCATTTCAACATAAGAAGTATCAAGGCAAACTTTCAGAAACTATTAATCCATCTTAAAATCTTAACACAGGACTTGGAAGTAATTGCAAGTACTGAAACTTGGCTTTCTGAAGATGAAAATGATACTTTTGAAATAGAAAATTACACCAGTGCCTTTGTTTCTAGGAAATTTGGAAGAGGTGGAGAAGTGGGGACTTATGTTAAATTTTGAATGCAATAAAAAACTGTAACAAATCTGTGTGTCAATTCAAGTAATTGAGAATTTATTGCAAATGAGATTGCATTTATTGATTTACTGGAAGACCTAAAATAGACCATTGATACTAAGAACATCCTGTTGGTGTTTTTATTGATTTGAGAAAAGTATTCGACTATAAACCATGATATTCTACTCACAAAAATGAACCATTATGAAGTCACAGGACTACCAGATGAGTGGTTAAGAACTTAAGAAGCTACCCACACAACAGGAGTCAGTATGTGTGGTGTAACAAGAGTGAACCATCCCATCCTTTTAAACTACCAATTCACTGTGGAGTTCCCCAGGGCTCAATATTAGGACCTCTATTATTCATATCTTACATTATGAGCTTTGTAATGTTTCTGATGTGTAAAATTATCACCTCTTTGCTGATGACACAAGTATTTTAACTACTTTTACTCAAACAAGGATATGGAAAAGGTAGAAAGCATATGAACTGAAAATATAAGACATTTATCTACACGGTTCAAAATCACTAAGTTATGCATAACTTTAACGAAGACAAAATAAATTGGTTTTATGGGAAAAGCTAAAAATGTCAACATCAACCAGTGTTGATAACACAACCATAGAAAGAGTAAAAGAAAATACCTTTTTAGGAGTGATTATGGATGAAAAGGTATCATGGCAGAATCATATTGATCAGTTAGAACAGAAACTTGCAAAGAATATTTGACGTATTCATAGAGTTAAAAATGTTTTAGATAGTGGTCATTCGTATATTCTGTATAGGCTCGATTATTTTACCTTTTCTTTTTTATTGTTGCATACAGTGGGTATCAATTACAAAACTAGAGGATCGCTCGCAAAAAAAAAAGATAATGTTTTTGCATAGCAAAAACAAAGCGTCCCGAAAAGGATATAAAGGTGAGTGCTAAAGTATTAAGAAAATGCTTCGTTTCTAGCCTTATACTGTTGTGGCAACCAAAGTCAGCGCAGTCTGCTCTATCTAGCACGGTTTTCAAGATATAAGCATTTTTGTGTTTTGCAAAAAATAAAAAAAATTAAAAATGTCCGCTATATTTGGTGAGACAAAAATTTTTTGAAAATTGGCATGGCTACTCTGCAGAGATACCCAGCAGGTCCAAAATTTTGTTGAGTTCGCTCCATATAGCACGGTTTTCGAGATATAAGCATTTTTGTGTTTTGCAAAAACTTTGAAAATTCAATATGGCCACCATTTTTGGGGAGACAAAAATTTTTGTCAAGACCACTGCCACGGTGTGTATCTCCCGCCGAGCATTAAAGCAGAAGAAATAGCTTTTCCGAGATATTCACAATTTTTCATTTTCGTGTGTGAAAGGTCTCCCAAAAGTAGGTGAATGAGTTATTTGAGAAAAATTGGCTATCTGCAATACTATTAAGAGATAATTCACATTTACTCATTTTGAGTAGGTGAATAATTATCTATGGGTCTGAAACTTCACCAAGTGAAAGCTCTCCCAAAAGTAGGTGAATGAGTTATTTGAGAAAAATTGGCTATCTGCAATACTTTTAGAGATAATTCCCATTTACTCATTTTGAGTAGGTGAGTAATTAGCTATGGGTCTGAAACTTCACCATGTGAAAGCTCTCCCACAAGTAGATGAATGAGTATTTGATAAAAATTGGGTATCCGCAATACTTTTACAGATAATTAGCATTTACTCATTTGGAATAGGTGAATAAATAGCTATGGGTCTGAAACTTCACAGAGTGAAAGCTCTCCCAAAAGTAGGTGAATGAGTTATTTGAGAAAAATTGGCTATCTGCAATACTTTTAGAGATTATTTGCATTTACTCATTTTGAGTAGGTGAGTAATTAGCTATGGGTCTGAAACTTCACCATGTGAAAGCTCTCCCACAAGTACATGAATGAGTATTTGAGAAAAATTGGCTATCTGCAATACTATTAAGAGATAATTCACATTTACTCATTTTGAGTAGGTGAATAATTATCTATGGGTCTGAAACTTCACCAAGTGAAAGCTCTCCCAAAAGTAGGTGAATGAGTTATTTGAGAAAAATTGGCTATCTGCAATACTTTTACAGATAATTCGCATTTACTCATTTTGAGTAGGTGAGTAATTAGCTATGGGTCTGAAACTTCACCATGTGAAAGCTCTCCCACAAGTAGATGAATGAGTATTTGATAAAAATTGGGTATCCGCAATACTTTTACCGATAATTCGCATTTACTCATTTTGAGTAGGTGAATAAATAGCTATGGGTCTGAAACTTCACAGAGTGAAAGCTCTCCCAAAAGTAGGTGAATGAGTTATTTGAGAAAAATTGGCTATCTGCAATACTTTTAGAGATAATTTGCATTTACTCATTTTGAGTAGGTGAGTAATTAGCTATGGGTCTGAAACATCACCATGTGAAAGCTCTCCCACAAGTAGATGAATGAGTATTTGAGAAAAATTGGCTGTCTGCAATACTATTAAGAGATAATTCACATTTACTCATTTTGAGTAGGTGAATAATTATCTATGGGTCTGAAACTTCACCAAGTGAAAGCTCTCCCAAAAGTAGGTGAATGAGTTATTTGAGAAAAATTGGCTATCTGCAATACTTTTACAGATAATTCGCATTTACTCATTTTGAGGTGAGTAATTAGCTATGGGTCTGAAACTTCACCATGTGAAAGCTCTCCCACAAGTAGATGAATGAGTATTTGATAAAAATTGGGTATCCGCAATACTTTTACCGATAATTCGCATTTACTCATTTTGAGTAGGTGAATAAATAGCTATGGGTCTGAAACTTCACAGAGTGAAAGCTCTCCCAAAAGTAGGTGAATGAGTTATTTGAGAAAAATTGGCTATCTGCAATACTTTTAGAGATAATTCACATTTACTCATTTTGAGTAGGCGAGCAATTAGCTATGGGTCTGAAACTTCACCAAGTGAAAGCTCTCCCAAAAGTAGGTGAATGAGTTATTTGAGAAAAATTGGCTATCTGCAATACTTTTAGAGATAATTCACATTTACTCATTTTGAGTAGGCGAGTAATTAGCTATGGGTCTGAAACTTCACCAAGTGAAAGCTCTCCCAAAAGTAGGTGAATGAGTTATTTCAGAAAAATTGGCTATCTGCAATACTTTTAGAGATAATTCGCATTTACTCATTTTGAGTAGGTGAGTAATTAGCTATGGGTCTGAAACTTCACCAAGTGAAAGCTCTCCCAAAAGTAGGTGAATGAGTTATTTGAGAAAAATTGCTATCTGCAATACTTTTAGAGATAATTCGCATTTACTCATTTTGAGTAGGTGAGTAATTAGCTATGGGTCTGAAACTTCACCAAGTGAAAGCTCTCCCAAAAGTAGGTGAATGATTAATTTGAGAAAAATTGGCTATCTGCAATACTTTAAAGATAATTCGCATTTACTCATTTTGAGTAGGTGAGTAATTACCTATGGGTCTGAAACTTCACAGAGTGAAAGCTCTCCCAAAAGTAGGTGAATGAGTTCTTTGAGAAAAATTGGCTATCCGCAATACTTTTAGAGATAATTCGCATTTACTCATTTTGAGTAGGTGAGTAATTAGCTATGGGTCTGAAACTTCACCAAGTGAAAGCTCTGCCAAAAGTAGGTGAATGAGTTATTTGAGAAAAATTGGCTATCTGCAATACTTTTAGAGATAATTCACATTTACTCATTTTGAGTTGGTGAGTAATTAGCTATGGGTCTGAAACTTCACCAAGTGAAAGCTCTGCCAAAAGTAGGTGAATGAGTTATTTGAGAAAAATTGGGTATCCGCAATAGTTTTTGAGATAATTAGCATTTACTCATTTTGAGTAGGTGAGTAATTAGCTACGGGTCTGAAACTTCACCAAGTGAAAGCTCTTCCAAAAGTAGGTGAATGAGTTATTTGAGAAAAATTGGCTATCTGCAATACTTTTAGAGATAATTCGCATTTACTCATTTTGAGTAGGTGAGTAATTAGCTATGGGTCTGAAACTTCACCAAGTGAAAGCTCTGCCAAAAGTAGGGGAATGAGTTATTTGAGAAAAATTGGCTATCTACAATACTTTTAGAGATAATTCGCATTTACTCATTTTGAGTAGTTGAGTAATTAGCTATGGGTCTGAAACTTAACAGAGTGAAAGCTCTCCCAAAAGTAGGTGAATGAGTTATTTGACAAAAATTGGCTATCTGCAATACTTTTAGAGATAATTCGCATTTACTCATTTTGAGTAGGTGAGTAATTAGCTATGGGTCTGAAACTTCACCATGTGAAAGCTCTCCCACAAGTAGATGAATGAGTATTTGATAAAAATTGGGTATCCGCAATACTTTTAGAGATAATTCGCATTTACTCATTTTGACTAGGTGAATAATTAGCTATGGGTCTGAAACTTCACGGAGTGAAAGCTCTCCCACAAGTAGATGAATGAGTTATTTGATAAAAATTGGGTATCCGCAATACTTTTAGAGATAATTAGCATTTACTCATTTTGAGTAGGTAAATAATTAGCTATGGGTCTGAAACTTCACCATGTGAAAGCTCTCCCAAAAGTAGGTGAATGAGTTATTTGAGAAAAATTGGCTATCTGCAATACTATTAAGAGATAATTCGCATTTACTCATTTTGAGTAGGTGAATAATTGGCTATGGGTCTGAAACTTCACCATGTGAAAGCTCTTCCAAAAGTAGGTGAATGAGTTATTTGAGAAAAATTGGCTATCTGCAATACTTTTAAGAGATAATTCGCATTTACTCATTTGGAGTAGGTGAGTAATCATCTACGGGTCTGAAACTTCACCATGTGAAAGCTCTCCCAAAAGTACATGAATGAGTTATTTGATAAAAATTGGGTATCCGCAATAGTTTTTGAGATAATTAGCATTTACTCATTTTGAGTAGGTGAGTAATTAGCTACGGGTCTGAAACTTCACCAAGTGAAAGCTCTTCCAAAAGTAGGTGAATGAGTTATTTGAGAAAAATTGGCCATCTGCAATACTTTTAGAGGTAATTCGCATTTACTCTTTTTGAGTAGGTGAGCAATTAGCTGTGGGTCTGAAACTTCACCAAGTGAAAGCTCTTTGGGATAGCTGCTCTGCAGAGATACCCTGAAGATAAAAAATTTCGTCGAAATCGCTCTATGTAGCACGGTTTTCGAAATATTAGCATTTTTGTGTTTTGCAATTTTTGCGCAAAAATTCGAAAATTCAAAATGGCCGCCATTTTTGGCAAGACAAAATCTTTTTGAAAATTGGCATGGCTACTCTGCAGAGATACCCTGTGGGTCAAAAACTTCATCGAAATCGCTCTATCTAGCCATGTTTTCGAGATATAAACATTTTTGTGTTTTGCAATTTTGCGAAAAATTCGAAAATTCAAAATGGCCGCCATTTTTTGCGAGAAATTTTTTGTTTGAAAATTGGCATGGCTACTCTGCAGAGATACCCTGCGGGTCAAAAATTTCGTCGAAATCGCTCTATCTAGCAGGGTTTTCGAGATATAAGCATTTTTATGTTTTGCAATTTTTGCGAAAAATTCGAAAATTCAAAATGGCCGCCATTTTTGGCGAGACAAAAATTTTTTGAAAATTGGGATAACTACTCTGCAGAGAAACCCTGTGGGTCAAAAATTTCGTCGAAATCGCTCTATCTAGCACGGTTTTCGAGATATAAGCATTTTTGTGTTTTGCAATTTTTGCGAAAATTTCGAAAATTCAAAATGGCCGCCATTTTGGGCGAGACAAAAATTTTTTGAAAATTGGGAAAACTACTCCGCAGAGATACCCTGCGGGTCAAAAATTTCGTCGAAATCGCTCTATCTAGCACGGTTTTCGAGATATAAGCATTTTTGTGTTTTCCTTATTTGGAAAATTCGTAATGATTAATTAATCAATAATTACTCGGCCATTTCTTGACCAATCAATGCCAAAATCTAATGATTTCCAGATTTTAATAGAATGAATGTATTTGCCAAGTTTCAGGTGAATTGATAAAATTCCTTTCAAGTTATCATCCGGACAAGCTTCCCCATCGAAAAAAAGACATTTTTGGTCATGTGACCTCTCTGATTGGTTGAAATGTCACTGCAGCATATTCAAAAAAATTCCCCAAGGCTACTGCCTAAACCTGCCAAATTTGAAAAGAATCCGCCTAACGGTTACAGAGTTATAAGGAAAACAAAATGCGGAGCCGGCGGAGCCGCCGGAGCCTGAAGCTCTCCCATACACAAACAAGCGTCCCTTGCGGGACGCTTAACTAGGATTAGTAACCTTGAAAAACTTCATCGGAAGGTGATTCACTTTGTTGATAGTGTAAAGTATACAGATCATACATCTCCAATATTTCTGAAGTACAAAGCTTTAAAACTAGAAGACATGATTAACTTCAGTACAACCATAATCATCCAAACAATTTAGAGTCAAGGCTGGGGTTTTATATCCCTTTCAACGGTCGGGGCCATATTGGGACAGGTTCTCAGGACTGCCATTTGTGGGACTCAAACTCACACAGAGATGACTGCCTGTGACTAGACGCCAAACCTGCTAACCCACAAAGCCACAAACGACCTTCCCAAAAGCTTTAAATTCTCAAAAACAGCACTACATCACTTCTGACATTACAGCCTTTAAAACCAGTGTTTCATGAAAAAAGTTCAACCATCCAGGATAGCAGGGATAAACTTCCACAAAGAATCCATCAAGCAGCATCACATAGGATCTCAAGTGCAGCCAGTTCAACCTTTAGCTCTTGCCCAACAGCGATAGTTCTTAGAAAGTTTATCGAAATGCCCAAAGACACCTGTAGTACTGAGTAGTTTGGTTAATTTTTGTGAGTGACCAACCACCACCAGCAAAAGTAAATTTGCCAGTTGACGAGGACATTGTATAGAGGGCCTGGTTCTAATGTCTCAGAAATGGTAAAACTTGCAAAAGAACAAATCAGGGTTAATGAGGTGCAGATTCAATTGCTTGAGAAACTAACTCGTAAGCAGACATCCTCACCCATCTGGCACCAGATAAAAAACTGGGGAGGATCACTGCATCCTCTGTATATTCATTTCTACACACCAATCCTGAAAAGCCTGCTATATCACTGTTAAAGTCAGTGCGTATTCCAAAATTACACACCTCCACATCAGCAATAAAGTGGGGAAGAGAGCATGAAGACACAGCACTGAATGATTCTTTACCAGCATGTAGTTGTGTCCACCATGATAGTACAATGACAAGGAGTGGCCTGAAACTAAGTATTGAACATCCTTTTCTTGAGGCATCACCAAATGCAATTATAAACCGTACTTGTAGTATGGGTGTTGTCGAGGTGAAGTGCCCATACTGGCTTTCTACAAGTAAACGCCCACATTATATTTCTTGTTAGAGGTCAAGGACAAATGCTTCTATTTTTCTACAAAATGGACATTCTCTGGTACTTCTGGATTGCGGTAAAAACAGCCGATAATAGTGTTAAATTATTAGTGGCTTTCTACCAGTAAACGCCCGCCTACCAGTGAACGCCCGCCTTATATTTCTTTCTTAGAGGTCAAGGACAAATGCTTCTATTAAAATGGGCGTTCACTGGTATTTCCAGTTTGCGGTAAAAATGGCCAATAGTAGAGATTATTAAAATATAAAGCTTTGAAACAAACATAAGATGGACCTTAGGTATTACTTGTGGTGTATATCATTTGACAATTTTGTGGTGAAGAGTAAAATATAAAGCTGTAAATATAATTTAAATTCAAAATCTTAACTTCAGCATGGGCGTTCACTGGTAGAATGCCACTAAAATATAAAGCTTTGAAACAAATGTAGTAACATGGACCTGAATTTTTAATTATGGTGTACATTATTTGACAATCTGGTGGTAGAACAATAAAATATAAAGCTGTTTATATAACTTTTATTCAATATATTTACTTCAGCATGAGTGTTCACTGGCAGAATGTCACTACAAATTTAAAGATTGGTCTGAAGATGCTATATTGAATGACCCATCATGTTGCCTGACATGATAGAGGACACTACTGCTACCCTGCATAAATTGGCCACAGCTCACATAAGTTGGCCGCGGCTCACCAACAGGCTCCAGAAAGACAAATAGGTTATTGTACACCAATGAAAACTGTTGCACATAATAAGTTTAACAATAATACATGATTTCAGAGTGTAGTAGGCCACTCATGTTAAAGCCCTGTGAAGGTGTGGTGAGGGCGGCCAACTTATGCAGGGTAGTAGTAAAGGCCAGTCACCCATACTATGCACAGGTACAGATGCAATATATGTGTTTACAGTAGTATAGGGATTGAAATGCAATTTCAATATTGATATCAAACTGTAGTGGTGGTGGACCAATTCATGCCCATATACCTATTCAAGCCCACCCCTAAATTTATCCAAAACAATCACAGTTAAACACTAAATTACAAATGTGTATGATCAATTTGATGATTATCTATGATGTGGTAAACATCTTCTCTATGAAAACTTACAAATCTTCAAGAAAATTAAGGGTGGGCCTGAATTGGTACCAGGGCGTGAATTGCTCCACCACCATTTTGGCTTTAAAAAAAAATTGGGTATCGAAAATATCATTTCACGCCGTAAAATCTGTTATTTTGCACTTACTGATTCTTCAGTTATCATAAATCGTTTGGCTAACCTAAAAGAAATACAAAACTGACCATGAATTTAACACAAGCAGCCTACATAAGAGCAATTAAATTTCATGAAAAATCTCACAAGAAGTCTTTTAATGCCTGAATATTGATTATCAAACTACAGGGAACTGATAAACTACAAAACTATTTTGAAAATTCTTCCTGGTGGGTGCTGGAAAAGATATTGAAATTCCCAGTTTTAGTATGGATATTGAAATTTAGAAAGACATATCGATCAATATTGAAATATCAAGATATGATCCCTTCACTAGTTTATAGTTATGTACTGCTCAGCCAGTGAAGTTCGTCACCCCAGTGAAGTTCGTCACCTGCATTTTATGACAATATTGAAGAATTTTTATTGTCCAGTTATGGAATATATGAATACCTTGCTGTTGAAAGAAGTTATTCCATTTATTTCTGTTTTTACGGCAGGTGACGAGCTTCACTGGGGTGACGAAATTCACTGGCCAACCAGTATCGTATGGGAATCCCTCATATGCAGAATTCTGACTGATACTGAAATGTAAATATTTCATTCACAGATGGTTGTAATTTCTACCTGGTGATAATTACTAGCAGGTCAAAAAAGCATATACAGTAACTTACGGCTCCAACCGCCGAGTTTTCCAAACACGCCCGGACTTTGGTCTTCCTCTTGGGATGTCCACATGGGTCCGTAATGTCACGGTTTCTCCCGGCAAATCAACATTACATTCCAAATCATCCACCACTGCACATTCAGAATTGACACCATTATTTCTTTTATGAGACATCTCAGTCTTATTTATTAATTCTGTGGCAGTGTCAAAAGCTTTGCAAAAATGCGGAAAACACGTGCGTTCCTGGGAATTCCCCACTTATGAACAAGCCTGGTGTACGACAAATCGTAAATTTTCTTGAGTCACTATTTTCGGTCTAAACATACTTTTTTTCATACTTTTAAACAATTTTCGACAAAATTTGGAATTCACAAAATTACAAGGTTATTAATGTCATTTTTACCGAACCCCTATGAAGGTGACCCATGGTGTATGTGTGTGGTGACCACTGAGGAGGTTTGGACTTATTTAAGACATTCGTAACATTAGAATATTTAAAATTGTTGATTGTAATCACCACTGATCGCTTTTTAAATTAAAAAAGTATTCTTCCTCATGTTATTTGGAGTGAGTGTATTCATTTTATGCACTTTGTATGACTTCCTGTGCTGTGCACATCATTTTTATCTTGGATGTGCAAAGTAGTACCAGGACTCAGTGTTGATCAATGTTGAACAGCAAAGGTTTAAAATGATGGGTAGGAAATCCATTTATAGTAGAATGTTTTCAAAACTTTTTATGTATAATATTTATAAATGTTTAATGACAAATTTTACAAGAAAAACGTTACAACATAACTTTGGCACTGCTTAACAAAATTAACTTAATTTGGGGTCAGAGGTCAAATTCAATACCTTTTAGGTTGCTCAATATTGAAAATATTATTGTTATGTCCAAAATTGTAAGATAGGAGCTTACAACTTGTGCCCCAATTCAATTCTTACATTTAGGGATTACATGTTGTGAAATTTTTGACAAATTCCTCTAAAATCCCATTGTGTTTACAAATGTTTTTTGCTGGAAACATTTATTGAATGTTACAAAATAACTCAAGAAATAGAGATTTGACTAAATATGTTTTTAAACATTTATAAAATAGCTCAAAAAATGAAGATGATGCCGGAAAAGTATTTTATACATTCATAATTGAATGTGGATAAATAGTATAAAAACATTTAAACAGCATTTATTTACAATGATCTGTAAATGTTTGTTCTGAAAACATTTTGCAGCAACTGGTTTTCATATCCATTATTTTAAAATGCTGTTGAAATGATTTCTATCAAATGTTTTGACAATATTCTATCATAAATGATTTTTGTATCCATATTTTTAGAATGTTTATTAAACATTTACCTCCAAGCATTTGTAAACAAAGATGGCAGTGAGCAATAATAGGGTATTTTTTAGAATTAATTTTGTCAAAAAAGAACCCCACATGCAATGTCCAACAGTATAAGAACTGAAAAGGTCACAATTTTTATGTCACTATCTTACATTTGTAGACATAATATTAATATTTTATGTAAAAGCAGGCTTAATTGCTGACCTTTAACAACATTTAAGTTTAATATTGGTAAACAGTGCTGAAGAAATATTTCTGAGATGTTATGCATGTTACTTTGTCACTGTTTTTGTAACAGTTGCCATAAATGTTCAATAAATGGCATACATACAATGTTGTGATTATCTATTATAAATGGATTTCATACCCATCATTTTTATCCTTTACCAGACGTCCCCTTTAGTTCAATAATTACCAGACATTTAAAGTGTTTACTGGACTAATGACAATAAACATAAATACAAAAAATATTCCAGTTTTATTCTTCAATTTGGAACTAAATTATTTATCATGCATGCATGAAATGGAAACTATGTTGTTTTCAAACTTATTAACATTTCAAATTAGTGTATATGTCATGGTAGAAAGTCCAATCTGGTAGAATTTCAAATTCTACCGATAGAAAATCCAATTGGAGCCCAGTAAACATAGCAAAGGTTTATAAACGTTTATAAACGTTTAGTAAACCTATAAACGTTTTTTAAACCAAATATAAACCTAAATATTGACAATTATTCAACATTATGGGTTTATAAACGTTTCAGCAACATTAGTTTGGTTTATAAACGTTTATAAACGTTTATATACAAACGTTTATAAACGTTTATATATAAACATTTATAAACGTTTATGCATAAACGTTTATAAACGTTTTTAAACGTTTACAAAGAGTGAAGAATATCTTAACCTCGCTTTCATTTGGGATAATGACATCAGCACAGCCATTTTGAGAGAAACTTGAGAAATATTTCTGTAAGTATATCTTGCTGCATCACTGTTGTTTGAATCCATCATTACATTCTAAGTAGATATATAGTATGTCATATTACATACTTCTGTATATCTACTTAGAATGTAATGATGGATTCAAACAACAGTGATACAGCAAGATATACTTACAGAAATATTTCTCCAGATTTTCAACACGCCTATAAACGTTTATAAACGTTTACATATAAACGTTTATAAACGTTTATAGGCAAACGTTTATAAACGTTTATGTATAAACGTTTATAAACGTTTACAGGCAAACGTTTAGGGACCCATCATTTTAAACCTAATCTAAACCGTTGCTACTTAGGTTTATAAACGTTTATAAACGTTTGTAATGTTTACTGGGAGTTTCTACCGGTAGAAAGTCCAATCCAGGAAATTTAGGTATTGCCCTGGGATCCAAAATCTAAACCTTGGATGATTTTGAATGAGGTGACAGTACTACAAGCTTTACATGCTGAGACCAACTGGGCAGTTGTGACAAACAAATGCTACTAGAAGCATAGGTGTTAATTGGTCAACTAAATGCCATGTAGGAAGTCACTGCTGTCAAAATTAAATTTACTAAAACTGTACTTTGTATAACACTTGTTATAGGACACTTAAATCTTATATCAGGTAATAATGTCCATGTTACAGATTTTCCTTGAAAAATGGTGTGTCAGAGTAAAATGTTATCTTCAATTATAAAAACTGCACATTGCTTAAGTGACAGATTTATATGTACAAAATGCCCACTTTTTGTGTTTCAGTTGAACTTTTTTTCAAGCTTATACTGAGTTTCTACAAAGATTACATTCTGGTACAAAGAGCAATACCTAAATATCTGAGACTGGACAAAGTTTATTAGATTTCGGAAACTAGGACAATACCCAAATTTCCTGGATGGGACTTTCTACTGGTAGAATTTGAAATTCTACCAGATTGGACTTTCTACCATGCCATATACATGTGTATAAATAGAAGTTGCATAACCAGTGCAGATGTCCACCATGCACAAATTATGTTGGCAACGTGGTGAATCCTTATGTGTATGGAAAAATAAAACAATCATAACTTTTATTTAGATGGCCAAGATTTTTGGCTTCTCTCCAAGGTTATTGCAAAGTTTTATCCATGGTACATAGCACTTCTAAGAGCTCTAACTGTCGCCCATAAAATATCCAAACGCGACAAATTGGAAATTTCATAAAAAATTACAACTTGACCAGTCCAATGATTGCATTAACTTTCACATTCATTTTTAGCCACCATCCTAGAACATATCTTACCAGTTAGAGCTAATATTACTAACTGACATCTTGAGTAGTCTCCTCTGCCTGGCTGAGTCAGTGAAGAACGTGGTTCGACTCTGTTGTCTGCCAAAATTGTTTTATGCATCTCAGGGATTCATGGGGTCAGGCTTTATTTACCATGATGTTTCTATACTTGTGGCAAATACACTTGTCAGTAATCGGCTGTATTACTGTAATTCATTTTTAAGGAATTTCTCTAAGTTTCATCTATGCAAAAAACAATGTGCCCAAAAAGTGTTTCTAAAATTTACCAAACACTAGTAGATACACCAGTTTAACTCTTGTTCTCAAGAGATTGCATTGGCTTTCTATTGAATATCTCTTTATATCTATATTTAAAACAGCCACAGTTATTTACACATTTCTGCACACTAGTTCCAAGTATTTTGTTCCAGGTCTTTGTTCTTACAATATTTCTTATAGCACCAGGCACAATCAGAGTATTGGTAATTTCCTTGTTTTACCAAAGTTTCATCCATCTTATCAAAAGCCTGTCAAACACTTTGGTCACACCTTTCCTTTTGATGATTAATGCTGCCACTACATGGAATGCTCTTCCTGATTAAAATTGTGTGCCCTGCCCCTGTTGCCTCTTTCAAAATGAAGCTTTAATTCTCTTCACCAAGGCATACCCACCTTAGTTTTAAAACACCCCGCCACCCATTATGTTCTGTGGTGTTCGACTCCTTTTTCTCCTTTGATGTTGATATTGGTTGATCACTTTGTATATGTTGTACCAAAGTATATTAGTAAAGAGGGGACATAAATTGCTATAAAAGTCCAGTTAGAATTAGAGTTAATCCCACTATCTTTTTTTAAATTTTGTTTTGAGTAGATATACACTGGCATGAAAATTTACAATTTAATGAACATAAACAAAAGCAGCAATATCACAAAGTACAAATAGAAAGATACAAGTGAACAAATAAATAATGACTGGGTACGTAACATGAATAGTACATTGTTTGGTTTGGAAATATCATTTAGAATTTTTCAGTAAGCAGGACAATATGCTACACTAGGTGTTACAGGCTGGACCTGATCATACTTTAACCACACCATATCGTACAAGCTTGAGTTCATCATATTAAGACTGTACAATAGTTAATTTATGTTCATTATACTTTATCCATATCATATTTTACAAACTTAATTATAAGTTCATCAAATTCCGTAAACAAAATTTTTACAAGCTTCAGCACCATATCCTATCTGGCAATCTATAGAAGTCATGCTTCATTTATACCATATCATACAAGCCAACAAGCCATAACTAGAATTCATCATATTTTAATTATGCCATATCTTACAAGCTAGAGTTCATCATACTTCAATTACACAATATCTTATAACCTAGATTTCAAAGTATAAGTTTAAGTATACCATGTCCTAATGTGATCATGCCATTTCTTAAGAAGCTGTATCTTTGACTTTTTGGCGTGTTTTGAGAACCATTTCTTAGATAAGATAATTAAAATTTTAGTACAAAAACACTAATGTGTTATACTGCACTATAAATACATTAACTATAGTACTATAAATACATTAACTAATATTTACAAACAAATATACACAAATAGTTTAAAACTGGTAAAAATACCAAACCAAAAAAATACATTATACAAAATGACTAGAATAAACAAAGTACGAAAAAACAACATCAACAAAATACATGAACAACAAACAAAATAAAATGTAAAAATACAAGCACATACAAAATATAGATCGATGTCACAGTACAACACTAAGCAAGACTAGATTTTACAGAATAAATGAACATGAAGGACAAAACACAAAATAAATTAATTAAAACTTTTTAAACAGGCCACACATTTTTAAATAATTTATAATATTAGAAACATTTTCATTAAATAACTTTTTCTTTGTATTTATATCTTGATAACATTTTATTCTACTGTCACGTAGGTCAATACAGTGTAATAGTATATGTTTGACTGTATCAGGACAATGACGTGGAATGCACCAGGGCATATCTTCACCTATCAACAGATAACTGTGTGTGAAATAGGTGTGTCCTATAGAGGCTCGAGTTATAACTATTTCCTCCCTATGATTTATTTATTTATTTGGGGTTTTACATCGCTTTCAACACTGTACAGGTCATATCACGACGGGTAGTTGGAAGGGCAGAGGAAACCAGTACATACAGTTCGTCAGGGTTCTGTACTGTAAACTGCCGACCAACGGCAAGCAACTACCAGCTTTCCCACTTGAGGCCGTGCTGGGAACTGAACCCCAGCCTCAGAGGTGGGAGGCCACAGTGTTACCACTCTGCCACCGTGGCCCCTTCCTCCCTATGAGACAAACCTGTCCAAACATAAAAACCTCCAACAGTAGGGTTTATTTGGAATAGTTTGTTATCAGGACACGCATTCCATTGAGCTTGCCACTATTGTTTAAAAACACTATTTACATTCACTTTAAAGTCTGTAAAGGAGACTTTCAAGTCAACTTTAAAATTCAATGCCTGTTTGGCAAACTCATCTGCTTTTTCATTGGCCTTCATGCCTACATGATTTGGAACCCAAGCTAAAACAACTTTACTATTCACTGACAATCATTAAAACGTTTTAAAATACCTTGAATAAATGGATGATCACAGTTGTTGCTATCAAGAGCTTGAAGACTAGATAAAGAATCAGTGAATATGATAAAACGATCCCCATCACAATTTTTTACAACATTAAAAGCCATTTTAAGAGCCTTTAATTAAGCTGTCAATATGGGAAGGAAGTCAGACCTGGATACTGAGGTTATTAGATGTAGCAGCTGCAGCAACCCTATTTTCTGCCTTCGATCCATCAGTATATACAACAACTTTTCAACTGAGCAAACAGACTTTGTAAAAGTCTATCATCACCTAGATATTTCTTTTGATGGGTGAGACATAAGTCTATCTATGGCTTCTGTATAGTCCAGGGTGGGTCATCTGGCAATGACACAGTCTGAATTTAATCCAGCTGAGGACAGACAGCAGACAAATCTTCCTCTACATGATGCACTTATTGCACACGATGCACAAAGATCTTATTGCACATGGGTTTTTATCTTAAAGATCATAATACTGGGGGTTAAAAATAACATCATAAGCTGGATTGTCAGGATTAGTTCTCAATTTCAAAGCATATTGAACACATGACTTATCAAACCTTAGATATAAAGAAAGTTCATTTGCCTCTACATACAAGCTTTGCATTGGAGAAGTCCTGAAGGCTCCCAGGCATATTCTTAAGCCCTGGTTTTGAATGGGTTCCAATTTCTTGAAACATGACTTACAAGCAGAACTAATTAACAGCACACCCATATTCCAATCTATGGAACAAATGAACGATAAAGTCTCATTAAAACACTTCTATCTGCTCCCCCATCCACTTTTGAAACTACTTTGATCAGGTCCATGGCTTTCTCACATTTCTGATGAATATAATGTGAGCTTTAAAATTTGAGCTTTAAGATTACACCAAGGAATTCATGAATTGTATATTGTTAGTGTTGGGTCTGGATGAAGGTTTCTTTTATTACAGAAATGCATACAAACAGTTTTGGTTTTAGAAAATTTAAAACCATTTTCATCAGCCCATTTGTCATTCTTATTGAGACACAACTGATTGAGCTCTATTGAAGCCATATCTCTAAAAGAATAACTGATTGAGAATTCATCAACAAAAAGAGACTTTTCAAAGCTAGGTGGAATTACATCAGCAATACTATTAATCTTTAAAATAAATAAAAAGATAGAGAGGATGCTGCCTTGAGGGACCCCATCTCTTTCTCATGTATGTCAGAAAAGACAGATCCTAAAGAAGCTCTAAAAGGTCTGTTTGATAAAAAATTCTGAATAAACATTCACCCCCTTAAGCCTGCTTTATGTAAATCTCTGATAACACCATGCTTCCATACCATATCATAGGCTTTTTCTAACATGGTTGCCTTTTAAAAAGGAATCTCTAATAAAAGATTCAAGTCTTATTAATTGGTCTGTTGTAGTCCGACCTTTTCTAAAACCACTTTGATGTTTTGTTAAAATATTATTTTACTCAAGGAACCAAACTAATCTAGTATTAATGATTCTTTCCATGGTTTTGTATAAACAGCTCATCAGAGATATGGGACGATAATTGGATGAGTTTTTTTATTCTTTGCCTGTTTTAGGAAAAGGTATCACAGTGCCCTCTTTCCACTATTCAGGAATTTCACCTGAAGCCAGTATATAATTGAATATATCAAGTAACACCATAAGTGAATCTCTTGATAGATGTTTAAGAAGTTGATAATGGATTTCATCTGGACCAGTGACTCTGTCATGAGACTTTTTCAGAGCATTGCATAGTTCTCTATTGGTAAATGGTACATTGTAGTTTTCCCAAGTTGTCTGTGTCAAAATCCAAGTGTTCTTTTTCAGCTTTCTCTTGATATTTTTGAAACTTTGTACGGTAATTATTGCTGCTAGAATTCTTGCTGATTTCTTGGGCCAACCTACTTGCTATGTCCACTCTTTCTGTTATTTTTGTCCCATCATTATTTTCCAAATGGTGTATTGTGGTATTACCTTGTTTGCCACTTATTTTCCTAATCATTTTCCATACCTTCTTTGCTGGTGTCTTTTTATTTAGTTTTGATACATATTCATGCCATGATTTCCTTTTATTTTCTTTAATTACTTTACAAGCATTGGCTCGACAGTTTTTATATTCATTTATGTTATCTGATGTAGGATTTGTACAGCATTTATCCATTGCATTTTGAGCTTTAACAGCTATTTTGCATTCACTGTTGAACCATGGTTTGTAGCTACTATTGGACCGTCCAGTTGACACACATTTTCTTGCTATATCATTTAGTTTATCCAAAAATGCAAGAAACTTTTCTGTGATATCAGTAAACCTATGCCTATTGATATCTAAAGAACACTGAAGTTTGAATTTTGGCCAATCAGCCTTTTTAAGATTTAAGTAGGTAGGTAACTTATCATTAAGTAAACAAATATTAGAGGATTCAAGAAGATGTTCAACCTTATTACCTAAACTATTGGATGAGGAACAACCCCATGGACCAGTATGTGCATTAAAATCACCAATAAATAAAAAAGGTGCAGGTAATTGATTGACTAGATTTTCAAGATCACTTTGCACAACATTAAAATGTGTTGGAATATATACATTACATACAGTTATAGTTTTATGCAGAGATACTTTTACAGCAACTGCCTGCAGTTCTGTATCTAACTGAAGTACCTCATGGGGAATACCTTTCTTAATAAAGATGGAGCATCCACCAGTGGCTCTTCCATCTACTTCTAACATACATGTTTTAAAATAATGATCAAATTGTCTAATATTTACATTATATGTATCTTTAAAATGGGTTTCCTGTAATGCTAAAATGTAGGGTTTAAAAGTGGAAATTAAATATTTAAATTCTTCAAAGTCTGGCCTGAAGCCATGACAGTTCCACTGTAGTATACTTTTAATTTTGTTTGGTTCCATTATTTACACTTTTATTCACACTCCGCCCTTGTGAATTTGTGATTGGTGATTCTTCAACACTCATTTCACTGTCACTATCACTCAAAGCATCATATGTGTTGTATTGTTTAATAGGCTCATTAGATCCCCTATGTTGTTTCGTCAAATATATTTTGCTTTGACTTATTTTCAATTTAATAGTGTCATTTTGAAATCCAGTTGTCTGACTTGATGAACTTGTCTTAGTCACTTTAGTTGTCTGTTTTTCAACTGCTCACTTTTTGGGTTGTTTCGAGCCATCTGGCCAAGTCATTTCGGTTTGTGTTTCCACTGTTGCTGTTTTCACCACAGGTTTGGCTGCTGCAGCCGCTTGGGCAGAGGTTGTCTTCACAGAATTAAATATATCCATTTGTTTCTTGGCTTCTGTATATGAAATCCCTCTTTCTGCCTTTATTCTTTGAAATTCCTTTTCTTTGTTCCATTTTGGACATTCATTATCATTTGATGCATGATTACCTTGGTAATTGACACATTTTGCTTTATTCTTGCATTATTCTTGAGTCTGTGTGATCCTCTTGCCCACATTTAGTGCAAACTTCATTCTTTCTACAGTTGAATTTAGTATGACAGGTCCCTGTCGGTTTTGTTTTACCGAAATCCTGTCTATTTTGATGACACTTTCAGCTTTCAGGCCTTCTAATATTTCGTTATCAGTACAGTCTTTTATGTCTGGGCATCTAATGACCCGTTTCTTAGTGTTTAAACTGTAATGTGGTGAAACATTGATTGGGATAGCATTGTCCATTGTCAGATTCAATTTTATAATTTTCAGTAATTTCTGGCTCTGTGTTTCCTTATCCACTTCCACCAAAATGCTTCCATTCCTTAACTTCTTTATGAAGGTCCTCAGTGGCCTAGTGGTTAGCAAGTTTGGCATCTAATCATAGGCTGTCACCTCTGTGGGTTCGAGTCCCACAAGTGGCAATTCTGAGGACCTGTCCCAATATGACCCTGGCTGTTGAACGGGACGTAAAACCCCAACTTTGACCTTTGTTAACTTCTTTATGTTAACTGGATCAGAACCAAGTGTAACAACAATGGCTTTGTGAACAGCAAATGGTGACAGTTTGCACAAGGGTCATGCATCATTTGTACCTTTAATCAGCAAGAAGCATGGCCATGAGCAAATCTGAGCAGAATCAAAGTCCGTAGTTTTAATATTGGCTCTAGATCTTTTCCTATCAATCAATAGAGAGTTTTCAGTTGCCAAGATGTAGCTAAGATTTTTCATTGCCAATGCTCTCCACCCACCCTTCGAGCCCAATAAGGGGATATCATAAAAGTGTGGAGTTGAGCCCTGCAAACTGATACCAGAGGTTTAGATTTAGATTTATTTGTTGTTTTACGTCTCGTTCAACAGCCAGGGTCATATTATGACGGGTAGTTTACAGGTGGAGGAACCAGTGCATACTAGTTGGTCAAGATTCTGCACTGTAAACCACCGGGCATCGGCAAGTAACTACCAACTTTCCAACATGAAGCGCCCTGCCCGAGATTGGAACTGGTGGCCTCAGAGGTTGGAGGCGAGCACTCTAGCCGCTACACCACCGAGCCCCCTCACTGATACCAGAGATACATTAGCAATATACTCAAAGAACACATAAAAAGTGAACCTTGATTGACCTGTTAAGCAGCCGCCTTCTAGATACTCCAAACCACAAACCAAACACCAGCAGAATACAAACAACAAAACAACTTATGAACCTTCCTAATTAACATGCCATCATTATTTTGAAGCACTAGGGCTTGGCACTAGCAGCTGATTGATTAAGCCACGCCATCTTAACCTTTTAATTAAGTGAAATTGAGGCCAAAGCTGTCTATTGCCTCCTCAATGACGCAACAAAGTATTGGCAGCCAGGACCCTCTCTTCCACTGACATGGATCGCAACCCACGGTAAACAGACAGAGAAAGTTAAAAGAATATTTATGCTTTACATACCATACAGTTTACATACATGGAGCTCTGATGCTTTTTAAAATGTTGTGCTATACGGTGTAGATATTGTTTGCAAAGCTAAAAGATATATAGCCATGAAAGAGAGCCAAACATGACTATGTATTAATGATATCCATGTTAGGTTAATATATGTCATGCAGTTAACCCCGTAAACATAATTGCAATTGCAGAGAAACAATTTGGATAAAAGTATTTGTATACTTAAGACTTGTTATTGTAAAATGATATAAAATGAAATCACAAAAAGGTGTTGATCTTCACTGAGATTATCTTCCTGTTGTAAAAATAACACCCCAGTTCCACTGTAGCAAGTTTTCTTCCTGTCTGCCCTGATCATGTTGGCTATAATCACTGGGGAAAATCAAATATATTAAATATGTTCCAGTAAGTATTTATTTCCTAAGTGGTTAAAACTGATATTTTTGGTGTTATGACTGGGAACTGGACAAATCAGTTCTTTGCAAAATCGACAAATTGACCCCCTGAACTCTCAACCATGTAAACTTGGCAATCAGTTAGAAAAAATCAATAAAATGTAATAAAAGAATACTTTTACAGTGCATAATCTCCATCATAGCATTTTATGATATCATATTATTTTGGATGCTGTAATCAATGCCATTTATGCTCTGTTATTTGCTCACTTGTTTAGTTACAGTTATGAAATGCACAATTGGTTTGATGGAGATTAAATGCTGTGAAAGTTTTATTGGATCATATATTAGTTTAAGCCCATAACTTCAGTTTACCAACATAAAAACTTTATGATCTCTTCCTTTCTTTAACATATTCTCTTTGAAAGCGCAATAATTTTCTGGGGCCAGATTTGATGAATGTATTTTTTTTTGCTGAGGGCTAATTTAACCATGTTTTTTGTGGGGCCTATTTAATTAGTGAGTATTTTATCTTGGAGTCGATTTGATGGGTGCCAATTTGATCAAAAGGCCAATTTGTCTATCATTCATAAGGACCAATCTGTTGTGTGATAAAGCCTATGTTGACTACATTTTCCATGATACAAGAAATCTTGCCCAAGAGTGGTAGCAATTCAGTCTTACTGGAGTTATTTTTATCTATTGTGGTAGTCATAGAGTAGGCCATAAGTTCGATATTTTGACTTGTAAAGCCAATCGTTTTACTCAATTAAAATTAAATGAATTATTTCAGTTTTACCAATTCCACCCAATTTTAACATGGGTTGTGTTTTATGGTCAATCACAAAAGTGGAACAGGGATATTCCTAATGTTTATTAGAGTCTACCTTGATCTGTTTACGGGTTACCATGTCTTATATTTGGCCTTGTGTTTTTTTTTAATTTATTTCAAAATTCTATTGGTTTACAAGATGAAATGAATTAGCATAATACTAGTAACACTAAATTAACTTGAATTGTCCCTAGGTGTTTCACAAAAGTAACCAGGAGAATCTCCACTTTACATCATAAACAGAGTATGCAAATGAGGCAAAACTGACTACCTAGATGGGGGAACCTCCAAAGCTGAGAAATATCTAACAGGATACCACTTTCATTATCTACTGCAAAATGTTTGTAACTTATATTAAAATTAAAATACTAACGACAATTTTTACCCCACAGCCCTTAAGGGCTGTCGGGGTATTGTTTTCACCCATGGTGTCCGGATGGGTGGGCGGTGGGAAAAAGTTTGTCCGGGTTGTATCTCAGAAACCGTAAGGTGTAGGAAGTTGATACTTGGTAGGGGCATTGGTTAGGGGGTGTAGGTGTGCAACGTAATGGTGTGACCTTGATTTGACCTTTCCGCAGTGACCTTGAGTTTGAAAATCTTGTCCGGGCTATATTTCAGAAACTGTTAGGTGTAGGAGGGGCCACGGTGGCAGAGTGGTAACACTCTCGCCTCCCACCTCTGAGGCCGGGGTTCGATTCCCGACATGGCCTCAAGTAGGAAAGCTTGTAGTTGCTTGCCGTTGGTCGGCAGTTTACAGTACAGAGCCCTGGCGAACTGTATGTTCTGGTTTCCTCTGCCCTTCAACTGCCCGTTGTGTATATGACCTGTACAGTGTTGAAAGCGATGTAAAACCCCAAATAAATAAAGTTAGGTGTAGGAAGTTGATACTTGGTAGGGACATTGGTTAGGGGTGTAGGTGTGCAACGTCATGCCGTAGTGACCTTGACCTATAAAATCTTGTCCGGGCTATATCTCGGAAACCATAAGGTGTAGGAAGTTGATACTTGGTAGGGACATTGGTTGGGGGTTGTAGGTGTGCAACGTCATGATGTGACCTTGATTTGACATTTGACCTTGCTGTAGTGACCTTGACCTTTAAAATTTTGTCCAGACAATTTCTCTGAAACCGTAAAGTGTAGGAAGTTTATAGTTGGTAGGGGCATTGGTTAGGGGTTGTAGGTGTGCATCATAATTTTTAGTTTACTGATTAATGCTGTCATCTTGCTATTGAATTGTCTTGTTTTAATACTTTATCTTTACATACATTTTCCTTCTCCTATATGTTATTTTCTCTACTTCAGCATCATTTTGACCTTAATATAACTGACACTGCTCTGAAAGTATCCCGATCTTTGTACTGTTTCACTACTTCAATATCTCATGGTGATGAAAACTATTTCCCCAGGCTGTGGGGTACGGGCATCTCTGATGCTATTTTTTATGTTGTGGTAATTCAATGAATAGTCCAAACAATAAGTGATATTTTTATTCCAGCATGGCACGAGTCTGTGAGTATATCTGTATATAAACCCCATAGTGAATCAATTCCTGTTCTTTAAATATGGGGTAGTTTTCTCCAACAGGATGTTCCACTTTGGTTCATTTGTTTACTTGTCTGTTTGTCTATATTCGTGACAACTCCAAAAATTATGAACACAAATCTTTCTGATATTTTATGGGCGTAGAGCCTGACCAAAAGAAGAAATTATTTAAATATTGGTAAAAGATCCTAATCAAATCAAATCTGGATACCAAAGATTCCCAAAGTTACATAAGTTTCATTTTCAATATATTTTTAATGCCCTTGGCATTCTGGTGGATGTTATTTCAAAAGATATTGATTTAACCTTCCTAATAGTTTAGCTGTGAGTAAAGTCTGGCCAATGGAAGAAGTGATTAAATTTTGGGAACGATTCAGATCATTGTCTGGATAAGAGAAAAACCTTAATATTTTCAGACATGTGCCCTGGTGGACGTCTGTGCTCTATGAGTGCCTTCTAGTTATTAATATAGATCAAATCAAAGGTTATTGAAACACTGGGGCTGAGTTGTATGTAATTGTTCTGGCAGGAAAAAAGTGAACCTTGACCTTACATTTTGAAATTTGAACTTGGTGTAATCTCAGCAGATTGTTATGATTTTTAAACGTTGATTAGCACTTTAATGCCCCTGTTCCACCAAAGGATTAAGCCCCGATTGGGTCTGGGACCCTTAATCGTGGACAGTCTTGGAAAAAAATGGAAAAAAATTGACCAATGGACTGCAAAACAGAATCGATATGAAGGTCTGGGATTAAGTACAGATCGTCCTCAGGAAGCCTCAGGACGCCTCAGGCGGCCCCAGACAGTCCCTAACTGGTCTGGGACTAAGAACAGACTAAGCCATTTTTCTGGTCGGTTTGAACCACAATCCTGTCGTACACAAACCGACTGGGTCCCAGGACGCCTCAGGCCTCCTGGGACTAAGCCCCGACTAACCCAGGATTAAGCCCCGACCCCACAAGGTGTCCTGAGGCGTCCCCAGGCGTCCCCAGACTGAGATAGCCGATTTTTGGTTTGCAATGGGACTAAGGGTCGCAGTAAGCCTGGGACTAAGAATAGAGGGTCTGGGACTAAGGGTCGGCGACTAAGGGTCGCAGGCGGCCTGGGACAGCATAGGACTGTGTAAATTTGGTCTGAGGAGGCCTGAGGAAGCCTGGGACTGGACATTTTGTTTATGGCGGGAAAAAATAATCGGTTGGGGTCGGGAGAAATATCAAACATGTTTGATATTTCACACGGCCCCAACCGACCACAACCGACCCTTACAGGAAGCCTGGGACTAAGCAAATTTTTGAAACCGACCCTCAAAAACCCTTAATCGGGAGCCTTAGTCGTGTGGTGGAACACCCACATAAAATGAATACCTTTAAATAAGTGGTTTTAATGTAAAAACGTCCCTTGATGGAACTTGGGTTCAAATCGTCATTTTATTGGAACAGTACTACCCCTGTCGTTCTCTCAGCAAATAACATTGTTACATGTCATTGCAGAATTTTTTTAAAACCGTGTTCTTCTATATAACAAGTAGAAATAAATTCCAAATACATGGTTAAAATGTTCGAATGTAATTTATCATCTAGTGTAGTCCATTAACAGTATTTTTCATGCATCTTTAAACTAGAGCACTGGACCCAGTTTCACAAAGGCCCAATATCTCCTTAGTAGACTGCTAAGTGCTAGTAGTCTACTAGGCCTATAATATCCGTTTCACTGAGATTTTATTCACTGTGGTAATTAGTAGGCTCTCCTCACTAGAAACTCTGCTATCTCAGGAACTTGGTAGATCCCAGGCATCAGCTCAGTGGAACACTTCGGTGATGGCTACTAAGGGCCTACTAAGATTTAAATTTAATAGCATACTATCTTCTATATTTAGTAGGTCTTTGTGAAACAGTGCCCTGGCCTCTATGGAGACAATCGACTCCATAACAGAAACTCCATATTGTAATTTCAATCAAACACTGCAAATAGGACTTTAAGTCATAAAAATAGTATAATATGGCCATGGAACTCATTGAAAATGGGACCATTGATAATGTGGGTACTTTTATATTTAGATTATCATCTGGATCTTTCCTCAAATTTAATCACATCATCCCTTGTTTTGTAAAAGCCACAAAATAAATAAATAAATAATAAATAAGTAAATAAATAAAAATAATAATAATAGCTACGTGAAATACAAAAAGAACCAACATAATGAGAAATACAGACAGGTTGCTTTATGGCCATAATGAACACATACTAGACTTACGTGGTCATGCATGAGTGCATTGTGCCATTAGACGTGAAGTTTAATATCTTTCAGTGGTCTTGTTTTTGCTTCCCTCCAAAAACCATCACAGGGACGGCGAAGAATTCTGGGAACTAGTCTTTATGTTTATTGTTTACCTATTGCAAGATTAATTCTACATATTAAATGTAAATATATTATTGATTTTACTACACCGTAATTAAAACTAACCCCCCCCCCCCCCCCCCCCCCCCCCCAAAAAAAAAAAAAAAAAAAATGGTGGAAAAATATCAAAATCCAAAATCAGTTAGAAAAATTTTCCAAATAAAAATCAATTGGTATTGGCACACACATATCACACCTTCAACAAATACAAAGATAATTATTTACATATTTGTCAATTAAACTAGATCTATGTATCGGAGAAGCCAGTGAATCATCGTTTGACCTTGAAGGAGGGGCCAAAGGTCAAATCTAACATCAGAAGATTCCTAGCCCAAGATTTCATATGAGTTGGTTTCGCATTGTAAACCTCTAGAATCAATAATAAGCGAATTATAAGCACTTTTATGTTTGGCTATCCTCGTTTGACCTTGAACAGGGGGCCCAATGTCAAATCTAACCAAAATATTCCAAGCCCATGATTTCCTACAGGTTGGTTTATCATCCCAAACCTCTAGTGAGTTATAAGCACTTTTAAGTTTGGCTATCCTCGTTTGAACTTCAAGTAGGGGCCCAAGGTCAAATCCATCCACACCAGAAGATTCCCAGCCAATTATTTCCTATATGTTGGTTTACCATCCCAAACCTCTAGGAGCAGTAATAAACGAGTATAAGCACTTTTACGTTTGGCTCTCCTCATTTGACCTTGAAGGAGGGGTCCAAGGTCAAATCCGACCAAAAGATTCCCAGCTCATGGTTTCCTATTGGTTGGCTTACCATCCCAAACCTCTAGGACCAATAATAAGCAAGTTATAAGCAATTTTAAGTTTGGCTATCCTCGTTTGACCTTGAAGGAGGGGTCCAAGGTCAAATCAGACTACATTAAAAGATTCCCAGCCCATGATTTCCTATAGGTTGGTTTACCATCCCGAACCTGTACGACCAATAATAAGCAAGTTATAAGCACTTTTAAGTTTGGCTATCCTTGTTTGACCTTGAAAGAGGGGTCCAAGGTCAAATCTGACCACATCAAAGATTCCGAGCCCATGATTTCCTATAAGTTAGTTTACCATCCCAAACCTCTAGGACCAATAATAAGCGAGTTATAAGCACTTTTAAGTTTGGCTATCCTTGTTTGGCCTTGAAGGAGGGGTCCAAGGTCAAATCTAACCACACCAGAATATTCCCAGCCCATTACTTCCTGTAAGTTGGTTTACCATCCCAAACCTGTACAACCAATAATAAATGAGTTATAAGTACTTTTAAATTTGGCTATCCTTATTTGACCTTGAGGGAGAGGTCCAAGGTCAAATCTGACCACACCAAAAGATTCCCAGCCCATGATTTCCTACAGGTTGGTTTACCATCCCAAACCTGTACGACCAATAATAAGCGAATTATAAGCATGTTTAAGTTTGGCTATCCTCGATTGACCTTGAAGGAGGGGTCCAAGGTCAAATCTAACCACACCAAAAGATTCCCAGCCCATGATTTCCTATAGGTTGGTTTACCATCTCAAAACTCTAGGACCAATAATAAGGGAGATATGAGCACTTTTCATGACTGACAAAGAAATGCCTGTGGCGGCCATCTTGTTTTTGAAAATGAGGCCAAAAATATTCCCAGTCAAGATTTAGTAATGAGGAACATACCCTGGAAATTTGAGATCTCTACCTATAATACCCTTTGCTCTGGAGGGCCACCAAAAGTCCTTGCTGAAAGTCGAAAAAACGCCCTTGGCGGCCATCTTGTTTTTCAAAATGAGGCCAAAAATATTCCCAGGCAAGATTTTATGGTTATGATTATATCCTGCAAATTTGATAAGGTTAGCTATAATATTTCTTTTTCTTTAGCGCGGTAACGGTGAAATGTCTCTACACACTGCGACGGCAGCGTAACGAAGCGAAATCCATAGTATCCGACAGATGCTATCCGGTGGATACAAATACTTTGGGCAAGTGTATGTTTACTGCTAACGTCGCATCTTCCCTTACTATTGGCTCGATGTTCGTTTGCTTTCCAGTTGACGATTATGTTCTTATATGGCTCGGAAAAGAGACCTTCGTATCTCAATCCCAAATACCACCCTGCCCTCCCCTACTCCCCTAGCGTTGATATATTTCAACAAATATTTTGAAGTTCATGAGAATTATATATCATATATTTTCAAAAAGTCGTCCAAAATGCAAAAACCATTCTGAGTTGAGTTGAATGATCACAAAAACGTCCTATTAAAAATGCAAATATCAACAAAGGCATCTCACCAAAATATGATGGGACAGAATCAGATCCGAACGCAACCGAAAGTACACGAGCCTATAACTCATGACTTCAGGAACATTCTGATTACTCCCTGTATGAATTTGCCCTGTATATATAAGTACATGATGGAATTTCTAGGTTCCAGGATGTATATTGAAGGTATCATAAATAGTTTGACACTCTCACAAATCAAAACACGACGACAAAAGAACATAAAAGATAGAAGAGGTAGACAAGGATGTGTATTATATATATTGGCAATGATACATCCATCTAATAAAAAACTAAGTGAATCAGAAGCCCCAAAGCAGGTTTATGTAAATAAAGAATGAATCGATTTAAAGGATTTCAATATGCCTCTCAATATGATGATTGCTTATTCTGCGCAAGTTGAAATTTGGGATGAGGGAATATTTTCACTATTTTTTTTTTACATTTTAACAAAATTCACTGCAATTACGTTTCTCTATATCAAACAGTTTCTACTTACAATATCAATTAATTTAAAACATTGACAAAGACATTGATTTGTACTAGCCAAGTTCATTAGCTAAAAATTGCTAAACTTAATGTCCAGTGAAAAGGTCAAATGATAAAGTATCTCTTCTGCTTCACTTCAGAGTTTGGTACTCGACAACTCTTCACTTATTGTACCTGTAACAAGTAATTGACAGTTGATTACCACTGTAAATTAGTCACATCAAAGGCTACTTGTAATAACTATAGCCACTCACCTCAAGAGAGCCAAATGTTGTAAAAATACTGATAAGCATTGTAAATAAACGATAGCCTTGCTTACGGCTCAAATTTGCATGATATCTTTTCAAACATACACACAGATATTTGGTATTCATAAAGCACTAGATAGAACCTACTCAGACAGAGAGCTGTATGTTGCTTTAAAAGTCAGTACATGTATGCGTACATTATAGAAACTGAAACTCCATTATCTGAACTGAAAACTTTCCCTAACTGCAAAGAAACTTGAGCTTTCAGCAAGGCTAAATAAACGAGAGCGTTCCTCAGTGACCCTGTGGGGGTGTGCAGGTTTGGCATCTAATCACAGGCTATCCCCTAGGTGTGGGTTCAACTCCTCACAAGTGACAATGCTGAGGACTTGTCCCCATATATGACCCTGGCTGCTGTATGGAAGATAAAACCTACCTATACACCAAGGCATGCCCTCTTTAGTCTTACAATCATCCCCTGGTGTTCTCTGTGGTCCTCGACCTCACTTCTGTCCCTGGAAACTCAATTTGGTTGACTTGTTTGTGCTGTTGCACCTTAGAGTTCCCTTTGTTAAAGGGAGATTGATCTATAAAAGTCCAGTTATAATTAGAACATTGAATATGTTGTCTGTGGCAATTATGATATCAAACCTAATCATGTTTAACATCACAGCGTGAAAATCATTTTAGAATATACAAGATACAATGAGTAACAGTAAGAAATGTAACTTCTGTTACAGATATTGAATTGTGGTAACTGTGAGAATGATAACTGGAACATTGAAAACGTCCTCAATAAATTTTGCAACGTATGAGAAAAAATTTTAAGTGCCATGTAAAAGGGCGTAAAGATTAATCACAGTTTAAAAACTATCCTGTCCAAATTATTTAAGGATTTATTTGAAATCTGTAATCTAGGCTACTTTGTATTAAGTCATTATGCCTTGAACAAAAATAAGAATTAAATTATATTATTTCTCCATTCTTCTTGCACGGATGTTACTGCAACAAAAACTAGCAGAAACCCCCGTCACATATTTTTATAATGATGTGAATATACTTGTATATAACACATTTGTAGCATACATAAGTGATGAAATATTGCAAAACTCGGCGCTTTGTTGACCAATTTAGAACGCTGATTATCCACAGCAAATAGGGCTCTTGGTGGAGAGTAAAATGTTTGTAATTTTGTTGGATCCCCACACAGATATATTGTGTGGGTACACAAAAACTAATTTGTTTACTAAATGGTCAAGCTAAAACCATCTGAAATCCAAAACTTCTCTTTAATCATGCGGGAAAAACTCATTACCCTGTAATTTGGTTTATACATTAATAAAAAATACACTTCAACACAGGAAACCTCCAGTCACCAGTAACAATTACGGGGAACAAAAGGGACTTAAGTCCAGATTTAGACTTACATTTAGGTCTTTGGTCTTAAATTTTGTCAACAGAACACTTGCGGATTTAGGTTGGGGGGGGGGGGGGGGGGTCGGGGGGTACATGTACACACAAGTTACTGTAAGTTATATATGGAAGCAATATATTAGGTTGTATATTCCAGTTAAAAAGCTGAATTTTGGACTATTAAGTAAACATCACCCAGTATCTCGCCTATAAGACTTAAAGGCATGTGTTCGACTTATAGAATAAAATACATTTGGAAGTTCAGAGCTTCCATACAGGTAATTATTGTGTTGTTTGCCACATTTTATTGTCGGGTTCACTTTCATTTGAACAAACACATATACCAGTATAGCATGGGTTTTATAGAGATATACACAAATATAGAACACGTATAGATGGATATCATGAGATTTACAACAATAATGTAAAACTAATTGTGTTCTTTTGTTGCAAGAAAAAAATCATAAATTCCCGCCTTTTCTGGCAGTAAGAAAACTCCAATTAAAAGTCACTCACCTGGAACAAAAATCAATACAATTACCTACCTGTGTATTTGATGCGTCATTCAATAGACACGACTTACAGCGCACCTGGCGAATGGAAGGTGAACTAATAGCATAATTTCCATAAAAGGACTGAGTTTATGTGTGTGCTGCTTAAAATGGTTACACAAGTTTACACCTTGAAGGAAATGCAGTTTGAAGTTCCGTTTGTGTGCAAGGAAAGCATATATATATAAATGTGAGAGTGACAGACTAAGTCTTCTATATGTGTGCACAGTATAAAAATGGCGACATTGTCAAGTCTATTTACCTGTTAATTTGTCAATGAGTGTACGTAAGTTTTTCTAGGTATTTCTGCCTTGCCAAGGAAATAGAATGAACTAGGTTTACATCGATGATACAGTTTTCTTGGATTTGTAGCGAAAAAGTCAAAGAATATTGACTTAGAGAGTAATTTTAAACTAAAGTATAAGTCCGTACTCCACCTGTAGGATATAGAAACTTAAAAATTCAAGTGACAACTACTTTTGTTATGGAATAAACAGGACATATACAGTATAGATTGAAATAGTGTTTTGTATATATTTCACAAGAAATAAACAAACTGGTAAGTACATACATTGTATGTATATATGTAGACCCATAGACCATCAAAATTCATTGTAATGCATTAAGTGTACAGTGCATGTAAATTAGTTCAGTATATAGCAGACCAATTAATTCAGTGAACAATTTGTTCTACTTATGTCAGCAAAGTACAGGAATGTAATATCAGCCATGAAGCAGTATATAGATTGCTATAATCAATACCAGTATCACCTATACACAGGGAGGTTATGTTTTAGGTTTGTTCATTTGTCCGTGTTGAGAAAACCCCAGTAGTCTAATCTAATCTGATCTAATCCAATTTGCTGCTTTGCAGGCGCAATATCTTCCCCACAAAGGGGAAATCAGTGCGCTAACTTAACAAAAATCATTATCATAAGGAAAGTCGCGGGGCGTTCAAGGTCAGTAATCCGGAGTTGTGAGTGTGACCAAGAGGGAAGGAAACTAAGTTGGGGAACTCTACAATAGTAATGAACAGATGTATCTGAAATTGTGTGGGCATATTGTTTGACCAAAGGAAGAAGTGATCAAACTTTGGGAAGTGTACAGCTCATTTTCTGGATACCAAAAGTTTCAAGTTTTTTTTGGAAACACGCTCTATAGTGGAGGCCTGTGCTACACAAGTGCTATTTAGTTGTAATCTGTTTGCACTGAGTCACCCTGCTGTATCCTGTAATCTAGCTATCCCATTGTAAACATATATTCCACAGAATCCTTAAAGGGGAAAGTTTTCGCCCCAGGACGAAAATCTCCTCAAATTACAAAGATCACACATTTAGAGTCTTTATGTACAAATATCAACAAACACCACAGCGTACTGGGATATAACATATCACCTTTTGATAGCACTGATAAACTCTTCCTTCCAGACTAAAAGGGCATATATAAGTCCTCAAGGTATTTTATTACTTGATGCAGTTTTTCTTCTGTTTTAAAGTACACAAACTTTATGTAAATTTTATAAGCAGCAGATTCCTACATGAGCCCCTCTTTACACAGCAGTTGTTAATTATCTGAGATAGGTGTCTATTACAATGTACTTGTCATGCAACATTAGTTTGTTTACTTTAGCATCACACTTGACAGAGGAATGAAGGTTGTTAAATGCTCTTTGACCCCTCGACTTTGGGCTTGAAGTATTGATAGCACTTAAGATGTACAGTTAAATGCTCAATGTGTCGTTACCTTGTACAATATGAGTTTTGTTTTTTAATGAAGATAGTCACTTTGGCTCTATATATGTCACTTGCATTAAGAATCGTGTCATGACCCCCACATTAAACTGCAGATTAGCTGAAAACATAAATACACTAAAAATGTGTACATACCCAAGTACATGTATTATGGTAATATTTCCCACAACATACTTTTAAAAAAAAAGTAAAATCACTATTTTTTTCCCATTTTGAATGTTTTTTTAAGATTTCTTTTCTTAATTTAAAATCTTCTTTATTGTAAAAGTTGTGTTAGGTAGCTTACATATCGTATATTGTGTGTGTCCTCAGATTTTTATCGGTTTTGTTTAACCACATAAAATCACGTTTAGTCATTTAAAGAGTAGGTAACTACTGTGTTTTTATAAATCCATATCAGCAAGATAATATTCTAGATGTCGCCATTTGAGCAGCACCTAGTACAACCGAGCATGTCCAAGTATTTGATTTAAGAAAAGCATTTGATTTTTTTTGGTTTATTGTAACATTGAACACATTTGCACAGGTCCCAAAAAAAGGGTAACAAGGTAATAGTTTTTCTTACTGGTTGATTAGTATCAATTCTTAACTTTGATTTCTTTTATGTGTCGTAATAAATTCAACTAGGTTAAAAATTTTGTAATCCAAAGTCAAGTCTGTGTGAGAAATGTTGGCTCTCACTGATGTAGTGGTTACTACACTTTAAAGTCATGGGTTTAAATCTCAGGCCCAGTTTTAACTGGAACTGTTGGTAGTTCATTGTGAAATCTGTGTGGTACTGTGAATATTAAGGATCTAGTACATACATTTTTTGGGGTTTTTCTTTCTGTCCACTTCTAAAACTATCAGTCATGGCATAACCTTTTTATGATCTTCCAATGCTCTGAGAGAGCTTGAATCCAAAACACTTAAGTCTTTTGAAGATGTCACAGAAACTGGACAAGAGATTTGTTGGGTTGTAGGTGCCACTGAAATGATATATTATGTGTTGACATTTCAGCTATTTAGTGCTTTGAGACCTTTCAAGGACCTTTGGAAAGCTATAGAGAAGTTTGCTAATGAAAGTAAAAGTTAATTTGCAATAATAATAGTAATACAATAACTAATAAACACTAATAATAATAGAAATGTCCATGTCTTATATACAGTATACACTCTATTTCAGTGGTTTGACCATGGCCTGCACTGTGCTCATACTGTCCATATCCTGCCTTGTGCTGGTGTCCAGTTTTGGGCTGGCTGATGGCCAGTCTGAAGCCACAAGCCCAAATGGCTACAGACTGCCCAATAAGTTGTAAGTATCATCAAACATAGCCAGTTTCTTTTTTACGATGCATCAAGGCTTTGGAATGAAGCCCTTTGATATATTTACTAAATCAACACAGAGACTGGTTCGAGAGAATAAGGCTGAAAACAAATTGCAAAATCATTGTTTGAATATTTCATCATGGTATGAGTAACTTAAGCTTGTTTCTTACACACAAACCATGTTTTTGCATTTTCAAAGTTTGTTTTTGAATATGTACTTTGGAAGAAAGGTTTCTCAATGATGGTTTTGGTAAATTTACTTTATTTGATGTTCCTTCAAAATCAGCTTGTACAAAGATTAGGCACCACAAGTGGTTGATCAGATTAAATTACCTTGGATCCCAGTTGACTGACCACCCAACCGATACTATCATGTGTAATCTTTTATATCTAAGGATACCATGAGATATCAGTTCCACAGTTGATTATCAAAATCAATTTTAAAATAGATTGACCATGCCACATTTACACAACATGTGAAAGTACTGGGAGTTTATTGCATTCACCAAAATTTTATGGGATCTTTGAACGCTGCTTGTATGTTAGCAAGATAATGAAAAAAACCAGTTGTACACATTTACACAAGATTTTTACAGTGAATCTAATGTAACAATAAAACTGATTTAATTTTGGGAATGATCGGTAACCTAGTCATTTCTTAGTTTAAAGGCCATCATAAATCAACCCTTCCCTTAGTGTCCTGTTTGAGGCCAAAATACATGGCGGCTAAAAACTGAGTATCCTGATTTAGTCTCCATAATAACTGAAATAATGTGTGTTCCTTGTACTTTGTACTTCACAGTCAATACCTTGCATTGGCCCCTAAAACCGTGAGGCCAGACCAGACCTACAATGTGTTTGTCACCATGTACAGTGTCCCGTTCAACTTCATCAATGTACGCGCCACCCTGAGTCGAGACGGAGAGGAATATGCCTCGGGTATAACAACCTTCACACAGAAAGGAACCAAGAGTGTCCAGTTACTGGTGAGTTTTTGTCACAAAATGTTGAGATGAAAAGAAATTGGTATTAGTTATAAAGGTATTGATTATTTCCTCTTACTGGAGAATTGTCTTTGATCAGGTTTGACTTTTTCATTGGGTCTGTGTACCCATTATGTCTGCACTAACACTGGCATTTCTGTAACAGTAATTAGTAGTAGCTATGACTATAGTATTCTTTTTGATGTCTTTACCTGTGTATACTGCATTTGATTAATTATGTTAACTCTTAATCAATTCTCCCTTTGTTATTTCTCCCTTTTGATTTCCACAGACCTGTACATTATTTTAGTATCTTCTTTATTATTTCATATTTCAAACATGAATGTTAGGGTATGTTGGTAAACATATTTGAAAAGTATTTGAAATACGTTTGAAAAATATGTGCATTTGAAGAAAGGTAAACTATTTGTATTTGAAAAATTGATAAGAATTTGCATTTTTGCATCTAAATACTTTTACAAGTATTTGACCACATGTCAGGTTTTGTGTCAGAATTGTCAACACTGACACGTGTTTCTTTACAAGAGTTGTAAAAATTACTATTACTAATGTAAAGAGTAAAACAAGTTTCTTTATCAGTAAACACTGACTTATGTGTTTCTCTACCAGTAATGTAAACAAAAAATGACATATTTTTGTACTTATACCAGTTAACACTAACCTCTGTGTTTCTGTAGCAGTAAACCCTGACATGTGTTTCTAGATGTAAACACTAACAAGTGTTTCTGTAGCAGTGAACACTGATTGGATATATTTCTGTGCCAATAATATAAACATTGAGACAGGCAATTCTGTACAAGTAATGTAAATACCAAACACAATAAACACAAACATATTTGCTTACATATTTCTGTAGCTGTAATGTGTATACTGACAGGTGAATTTCATGTCCACTGTGTCCTTGTGGTTAGCAGTTTTGGTAATTATAATCACAGGCTGTCACCTTTGTGTGGATTCCATGGCAATGCTGAGGACCTGTCCCAATATGAACCCGGCTGTTGAACTGGATGTAAAACCCCAACTTTTGACAAATATGCATTACTGTTTCATTCCACAGGTTCCTATCACTGTGGTACCTGGCTCTCACAAGCTGACTGTTGAAGGGCTGATTAATGACGGTTATGGACAGCCCATCTTCAGGAATGAGACTGAGGTCCATTTCGAGACCAAATACGTGTCGTTGTTTGTCACCACAGACAGACCTGTCTACTATCCTCCTGGAACTGGTACAGTCTTTTTAATCTTATATAATTATTTCTTATGTAATTAGACTTTATTGGAGCACAGCCGCCGCAGTTGCATTATTTATAATAAGCACGTCATAGCAGCGGTTTTTTTTTGTGAAATCTATTCTAACATCAGTAACGACCCAACCTACATGATTTTAATATGATTGGTCATATTAGTAACAGTATTAGGTTGTATTGGTGATACTCGAACTCTGCAATTTGATTTAACCCTTTCGCTACTGAAGGAGCATTATTCTGGGGGACTGTAGCCACAGGACGTCATATCACGTCAGAATCACCAATAAAGTAAAACATTAACTCACTACCTTATACACTTCATTTGCGGTATTTTTCGGCGTATTTCATTAGGAATTGATGAAAGTCGAATGGGAAAACTCCAGGGAATTCCCCATATAAATATAACCACAAGTAAACAATATGCAGCTATATGCGATAAATACGGCAATATATACAAAAACCAGTTAAAATAGGTTAAAAATGTTGAAATACATGAAAATAAAGCATAACTTACATATATTTTACTTAAGCAATCGTTTTAATACTGATAAACCAAAGAAAACATATTGCAGTATACTGAAGGGAAAGAAGAAATCAGTATTATTGCCGTCGACCCTGTGTCGACAGACATGGTACCTTGTAATACACATAAGCGTCGACTGCTAGTCGTAGTAGATGGTAGCGAAAGGGTTAATGACATTAAGATAAGTCAAACTGAACTTTGTGGATCAGGAAGCAAAGTCCATGACTTTTCAAAAATTTTAAACATGTTTCACTGTCCTTCCTGACTTCAAAGGTGGGAAGACTCAGGACAAAAGTCGTGCATATGAAATCATCATGTTAGGTATTGAAACAGTATTGGAACTCGACACTTTAATATCAATTTTAGAATCCATAGATAGATCATCATTGAAATATTCCTTTGTGATCCTTCCTGTAGTATTGACCTGTCCCTTGTACATTTCAGTGTATTTCCGCATACTTGGTGTGACCCCGGGTCTGGATCCAATGCAGGGTGTGATGACTATTTATGTCAGGGTAAGTTTGTTATAACAGTGTGTAACTATAATGCCATTATTGTTCTTTATGGGTACACATGGAAATTTCATCCTTCTTTCTTGATATGTTTGGGGGCTGCTCTAGCATCATTCATAATGCTTTCCTTACAGTCCTTTACAGTGGCATTTACTTAGCCTGTGTAAGGCTCAAATTTGTATCATTAATTTTTTTAAAACATGTACACCAATATCTGGTTTTTCATAAAGCCCTAATAAACATTAGGAAACATAAGCTCATCAGACAGTCAATGTCTTATCAGTACGCTGTTGTGAAGTCCAGAAGATGTAAGACTTCACTATATCAAGTGAAACTATCTGAAATGGAAAATGTCCCATAATTACTAAGAAACTTGAGGCTTTAACCAGGCTACATTTTACCCAGGATCTTTGAAATTTGTCTAAGAGTGACACTTTAGATGAAATTCTAAAAATCACTTACTGCTACATACCTCATTGGGCGTTTGATCTTTTAGACTGACCCTTTTGCATTGCACATACATAAAATAAATGCAGCCATGGATTGAGCCGAAGTATAACCCCCAGAAATCCAAAAGTGATAGCTGTGTTGATACAGCTAGCTTTGTGTAACTAGAATCTGTGTAAATCAATATTTAAGTACAAGTGGAACCAAGTGTAAGGTCCCAACAGCAGAAAATGCAATATTTTTGCAGGTGTAAGTGGATATTGTGCATAACTAGAACCAAACTATGTGCAAAATTTACTGGGAAACTTCCCCAGATCTCCCGAACCTGCAAATTAAAAATATTACAGGCCTGTAGCAGAAGTTGTCAGTCTGTATTTCAATGTAGGTTGCCAGTCTGTATTTCAATGTAGGTTACATCATTGTTATGTTTTAAAGTTGACCAAATGGCAGGTGCCAAACAATAAGTGGCTGGATATTATTTTCTTTCATGGCAAGAATATAAAAAAGTTTTGCCTTACTGTAAATATTTATGTAGATATTATGCATAATATCTGGACCAATATTAAGCAATATTATTTATATAATATATTTATTACAATTTACAAACATCTTGCATGTAAACCAAGGAATACCCAAATGCAGGCTGCAAAACTAATTTGTGACACACAATTTAATTTGGCAAATAACTGTACAGGTCCCCTATAAGTTTTATTCAGGGACAGTTTAAAGCTTTCATTAGCTGTTTGTTTCTCTTTACAGGACAGTAATGGCGTCATAGTAAGAAGGTGGCTGCAGAAACAACTCAACTTTGGTGGGTGCATCTAACTTATAAGAGTGTATCTTAAAAGAGTGTTGTAGAGAGAGGACACTTTTAAAAAGTTTGCAGTTCTGTAAACTAATTGGTAAAAACTCGTTGAAAAAAAGAGAGTTCCTTTTGTAAAAGTACTTTCAGTGTTACTCAACAATAGCAGCTTAAGTGATTTAATGTAATGTACATGTTTTATAAAGCTCCGCCCACTGGCTGTTTAAAGTGCTGTGTTGATGAGAATGTTCTCCCATTCTCATTTATCAAGGCTATTTTGAATTGAAATACGTCCGCTGATTTTTGGAAAAAGAAAGGCCGAAAAGAATTTTGATTTACAGGCGTGAGCTGTAAAACCATCTGTAGGGCAATGACAACAGAGCTTCAAAGCAATCATAAACATGAATTGTTCACACTGGAAGGGCAAATTCCTCGCTAGATACACAAATTCCTTTGAAGTCCAGTGACCAAAAAAAATGAGAAAAGGGTTCTCTGGAAAGAATGAGCCTCAGCAGAGTTTGCACTGAATAATAGTTTGATTCACAGCAAAGAGTATTTTTATTACCATAAAACAAATGAAGAGTGTCTCATAGGTTTACCTCCTCAACTGATATTAGTACATAAATATCCGTGCTTAATATGTGTTTGCTTATTTTATTAAATTTGTTTGTTGTCAAATTCATCTTATTGCGTGATTATATTTCAGGCATATACTCCGACAAGTTTGAAATTCCTTACCCTGTTGCAGTCGGGGAATGGACAATCAGCGTTGATGCCTTTGTAAGTACTAAAAGATGAGTTTGTCTTGCTTATTAAGAATAGCATAACAAGGACCTGGACATTGAAAATGAGTGAAAATCTAACATTGTCTATACTTTGGAGTTCCAATTACAGAATTGTACCTTTAGTTTGTTAAATATGATTTGCTGTTATCTTTGGTCTATACATAGAGCTCTAAAGATGCTTTGCGCTTGCTAAGCAAAAACAGTTGTTCTGGTTATAATCGGATCCCCCCCCCCCCCCAATAAAAAACATAAATCTCTGCCTTTTATAATACCCTCTGCTATTGTCTGCCACTGTGAATGAGTGGGTGATACAAACACATGGTAATACACTAGACCTGGGTTCAATCCCAGGTACAGACAGATAGTTACATAGTGGCTCTAGTGACGATTTTAAGTGGCAGTTTTCTGTCGTTGGGTTCTATCCCCAGTAGCAGGCTGAAGAACTTCAGAAATGTTGATAAATGATCATCCCTGAGACTCTACCATTCAGGTAGTGGAAATGTTAGGCACTGTATAGAGTTTGGGCTATACTTGTTAGTGCAGGAATGACGCGGCTCGACTTGGTCATAGTCGGTCGCGAGTGTTAAAATTACGACGCGTCGGTTTATATATTATAAAGATCGATTTTTCATCAAAATCTTTATAGTACACAAAATACTACCTACCTTATAAAATCTTATGATAATTTGCATTTTTAAAGAAAGCAATAACATTTTTAAGTTGTCACGGATTTCAAGTGGAAACAACAATGGCTGCTTCCCTCAATTTTTTAACCGCAAATATAAATTCTCGCGAGATTCAGTACTTAATTATTGCCTAGGGTCAAAGATCAAACCACAGAAATTCGTGTTTTATTTAAAACCGGCTAATTAATAAAGTTTATTTCTTCTGAAGTCCTTTATCAACACTAGTACGACTTTCGTCGGTTCACCGTCGTCTATGAGTTCCGACGCGTCGACTCTAGTATTTCTTCACGACTTACAGCACTAATAGTTGTACACGGATGATGGGACAAATAAGACTTTTTTTTGTTGTGTAATAAAGGAAATATTGTATAAACATAGTATAATACAATTACTTAAGACAAACATATTGTTGTAATAATGATCAAATAAAACCAAGTTGTTAACGCGACCTTTCTTATGAATGAATTGACATTTTGCTTTATGGTAATGAATTTTAGAAGAATATTTATGGATCCTCCATCTCTCAATCATTTTCTTGGCAAAAGTTATATGAAAAGTATTTGGGGGCAGGCCATTATTTACAACGAGGAGTGTGATATACTTGTACATACTAATATAGAATTACTATACTTTACCATATTTTTTTTGTTGTGTTTTTTTTTTCAGGGTCATATCTACAACCACAAATTTCTGGTGAAATTTTTCTGTGAGTACAAGTTTCTATGCTAATATAGAATGTAATGGCAAGTGTCATTGCCTGTTAAGAAAGATATTCTGATATCTTGTGTAAGCTCTTACGTTTGAGCTGTAGAATGGCCTGTATGTCAGAATTTCAAGTTGAAGTTTAGTATGCAACATTCTAAGCATATGCACAAGGTAAATCCCTTCAGAGTTTCAACTTGTGCATCATCATATATGTATACCGTAATTTCTGTAATAAATTCCTTACTGCCAGTGCATTTTTAAATCGGAGTACTTATGCCAACAAAGAGCACCAGCATAAGATTTTCCATATAACACACGTTGCTGATAAATTTATTATTCTATTTATTTTACTATTTAATCGACAGTCAGGTACAGAAACTGTGCTAACCATCATGATTTGTATTAATTATTAAGCGTCCCTGAAAGGGCGCTTATTTGTTTTCACCTCAATTTCCTCGTCGCCACCGCCGCCGCCGCCGCATTATGGTCTCCCTTGAATATCTCCCTTATTATTAGAATGTTTCAAACCATGTTTGGCAGTTATACACCTTAGGCGTGGGAAAATTTTTATGCTTGCTTACAGTTGACCTTTGACCTTTATGAAGGTCACATGATCAAAAACTATTTTTTTATTTTTTGAAGTACATCCCCTCCCCCCCCCCCCCCCCCCCCCCCCCCCCGTCATCACAGTTCAGGAAAAACTACCTTAGATTTTGGGAGCAATCCCTTGAAAAATGTCTCATTTATGAGTGATTTTCTGACACCTTCCAATCTGAAAGCCTTAAATTTAGGCCAACCCCCCTATTATCTTCTTAAGTATTGCATTTACAGCTATAAAATGTACTGGGAGGTAATAGGAAACCATATGTGGAGAGTCTAAATAGCCGGTCAGTTTTACCCCACGTCACCCCCTTATGGGTCAAACTGGGATCATAAAATAGCTGATTTTGAGTTTTTGCCTTATATCTCCTATATTTTTTGCTTTTATAGCTTCAGAATATATTAAGAGGTATTGGGAAAGCATATGTGGAGAGTCTAAATAGCGTGTCAGTTTTACCCCCCGACCCTCCCTTGTGGGTCAAACTGGGGTCATAAAATAGCCGATTTTGAGTTTTTGCCTTTATCTCCTTTATTGTTGCTTTTATAGCTTCAGAATGTATTAAGAGGTATTGGGAAAGCAGATGTGGAGAGTCTAAATAGCCGGTCAGTTTTACCCCCCAACCCCCCCTTATGGGCCAAACTGGGGTCATAAATAGCTGCTTTGGAGTTTTTGCCTTATATCTCCTTTATTGTTGCTTTTATAGCTTCAGAATGTATTAAGAGGTATTGGGAAAGCATATGTGGAGAGTCTAAATAGCGTGTCAGTTTTACCCCCCGACCCTCCCTCATGGGCCAGACTGGGGTCATAAATAGCTGCTTTGGAGTTTTTGCCTCATATCTCCTTTATTGTTGCTTTTATAGCTTCAGAATGTATTAAGAGGTATTGGGAAAGCATACGGTGCAGCTTTCTGCATTCTTGGCTTTACAGCATGCTTATTAAAACCACAAAGCATTTTAAACTTTAAGGGACGCTTTGCTTTTGTTAGCAAAAGCATTCCTCTAGTTTTTATTAAGATGTTACTTGGGTGGTATGATAAGTAATATCCTGAATATTATTACAAGTGTTTGGGGCCCATTATCAGGGAAGGGGGTAGTTATTGCAGACATTGTGGTATATCTCTTAAAAGTGTATTATTTCTAAAAATATGTTTTCTGTGCTTTATATTATCAGTTCAGAAGAGGTTTGATGTAATCGTGAGGGCGCCACTGTTTGTGTTTGACTCAGAGTGGGGTTTCAGTGGAACACTGGAAGGGGAGTAAGTCCCTATGTTTTCACTTATCATGTAGCGCCTCCGCCAAGGAGGTTTTGTGATCATTGGCTTCAGTTGTACATTAGCAAGATTACAAAAACACTACTGCACAAATTTACATCAAATTTTGACAGTAGCTGGCTCTTGGTCTTAACGTAGAATTGATTTATTTTTTGGGAATGATCTGGAAGCAATTTTGGATCAAGTGTTTTTTGAAAGGATTTCTTTATTGGTACGCACAAGCAATAGTGTAAGTGTTGGGCCTTAGCAAAGAAACTGGATTGAGTATGTAATATATATGTTTTGGAGACTTGGTGTATGTGTATGGACTGGTTATATTGTAACGTCAAAGTTGGGGTTTTACATCCCATTCAACATCCCGTGTCATATTGGGACAGGTCCTAAGCATTGCCACTTGTGGAACTTGAACCCACACAGAGGTGACAGTCTGTGTTTAGATGCCAATCTTGCTAGCCACTAGGCCACCGAGGACCTCTGGTTATATTCTAATGCTGATAACACTTTAACAGTGCTTAATCTCTGACACAAAACAGACTGTAAGAGGATACCTGTATGTCCCAAAAAACCTAAGGTGGATATGCTTAGGCAGATAGGATTTTAATTTCTTTCTGACTGAAGATATCAGTAAATATTATCAGGTATATCATTCAAAATTTTTGGAGGGACAAGCAAGGCTGTACTGACGGAACCCACAGAACCTTACCATCTGCCTGATGTCTTATCGTATTATTCGCAGTATTTCTTTATTTTCTTTTACAAGGAACTAGTAGACCAAGGTTGCTATTTTAAGTACAGAGTGCTGTTCAAATGGTAACCGGTGTCAATTCCAAAGTACAGAAGTTATCTAATTGTTGCATGGTTGATGCTGGAAGAAAAGAGAGGATATATCTTGTTTTAATCTTACAGTTATATCATACAGAGGTGAAGAGTTAGATTTCTTTATTGGTCCAAGGGCAGTATTCACAGAATTGGATTTTTCCAAATCTAATCCAAAATGAGCTTAAGTTCAGTATGGAAAGCTGTAAGCTTAAGCTAATTTAAGTAATTTTTGCTTGTCAGACACACAAGTAGCCGGGCTATTGAAGGGAACGCAACAATCAAAGTGGAGGTTCGTGAACCAGATGGAACATTACGGGCTGGTCAGTTGAAGCAGTCTCTGTCATATGTAAGTATAGGGATCAGAGGTCTGGGTTTTTGTTATCCACTAATTGTTTGACAAAAATATCAGAACTTAAGACAGCATCGTTTCTTTTTTTAATTCCCCAATAATCAGCATCACAAATGCATAAACGAGTGCCAATTTTTCGTAAATATTTCATTAATTATATAAGCCCAACATTTTTGATGTAACATTCATAACTATGCAGATATGATGGGGAAATCTCAAGTTAAAAATTGAAGTTTATTGTTATAAAAACTATAAAATCCGCAAAAGAATATTTTCACAACCGGTTATGGAAAGTGTCATTTCAAGTTTTCTAGTGGCTTATACTTCATCAAGAAAATGAAAAAAAACCCCTAAATTTTGGAAGTTGTATCACATTTTGACCTGTTTTTTCCCGTAACATTGGAGTATATGGCCCATTTACAATTACTGTTCACTTCTCCTTGTTAAAGACCGAGGTGGCCATGCCATCTATTTGAGCTCTTCTGTCAGAACTCCAGGTTTCTTGAAGTTTCGTGTCCATTATAGCAGTATAAGGTCATTCTTGATTCACTAACAAAGTACAAAGGTTTAGGCCTTATTTGTACAATAAAAAAACCCAAAAAACCTATCCTAAGTTCTCCAAGTCAGTGACATAGTTGGCATCATAATTCTTGTTCACTCTTCCACTTAAGCTGTACTTAAGCCGCACTTGATTGGCCAACTAAGAATAATGTTTTCTTTAAAATACTTACTAACAGGTCAAGGGTGTGTCTCCCTTTGAGTTCTCCATGAAAAAGATCCAGGAGAAGTTTGGCGAAATCGGAGACACGGAGCTGGTGATCACTGCGGAGATGTACGAATTCTGGTCCATGGAGGCCATAGAAGGCACAGCAGTGATCAAAGTGAAGAAAGATGGAGTTATTATCAAGGCCTTGGGCAAAAAGTACAGGGCATTCAAACCAAAGGCTCCTTTTGAAGTTGTGGTAAGACACAACTTGTGTTACTGTTGACTAGCTGCATATAACTTGGTCCTCGCATATCCACAGTATTTGGTTCTAGGCATGCTTAAATATATGAATAGAGTGAAAGTTAATTTTGGACCATTTTACTGGCAATTTGCTGAAGTACTTGAAAGTTTTTTTAATGGATTACACGATTTTCTATCCAGAAGATATTTTGCCTCTCTTGGATTGATAGGAAGGTACAAATTGTTGGCCCTGGTTCTGCTTCTGATACCTACAAAGTTAAGGCATTTTAAACCTAGGCAGTGCTCATTGCCACAGATTCTTTGTCATTTCAAAAGTCATATTCTTTTGTATTTTAGCCCAGCTGCATAAATAATGTTTTCAAGATATCTGTTTTAAAATTAATATAATATAAGCATATCGAAACCATCACTTCTCTTTGATAACAAGAAGCAAAGAAAATCAAATCTATACAAAGGTAAATAAAAAGTTTGCCTGTGTTTTCTCTAGTTCGTGGTTCAACGTTCTGACGGAACTCCGTATGAAGGCTTTCTGAACAGACAGATTGCCATCCAGACAATCTACGAGGGTTCAAATCCACGTAGTGTGAACGAAGACAAGATGGTGGTGCCCGATGACAGTGTGGTGAGATACACCATACAGCCAGAAGAGGGGGACACCAAGATCAAAATCACGGTGAGTAACAGGGCCAATAAGGGTTTTGGTCTACTAGCTCGAGCTGCAAAGTCATCAGAGAAACGAGTAGTGCACTAAAGTGGTCACCCATCCCTGGGCCAGTACTAGTGTAGCTGTTTGCTGCTTAACTTCGTTGAGGAGACAGGCACTCCTCACACTATGCCAAAATTCATGAAAGTCCGGAGACAAAAAAAAAATGAAAAAAGTGATCTCTAGAAGTGCAGGCCTCACTAGAGCTTGTGCTTAAAAAGATCATATTAAGGTGAAAATAAAAGTATGGGCAGCAACACCATACTATCGAAGGAGGGAGACATCAAGATCAAAATTGTATGGATTGGAAAGGTCAGAGTAAGGTCTGAACAACAGCGGGATGAGATATACCATACTGTCAGGGGAGGGAGACATCAAAATCATTGTGTGTGGAGAGGACAGAGTAAGGTTGTGACAAAAGAGATGCAATAAATGTGTTCTACTCAAGCATTTGGCCAGATGGAGATAATTTGCAGTTGCTTTTGTCTATCCTTTGTGGTTAGTTTTGAATAACTATTTATCAACATTTATGACTAATACAGAGAAAGTGAAGTTAGACCCATTAGTAACTTTAATTGTTCTGGTTTAAACATATTTTATTAGCAATTAGGCAACAATCGTAAAATCCAGTTATATTTAGTCCTCTTGCAGGGTGAAGTATTTCCAGATGATGAAAAGATGAGGTTGCACAAATAGGTCACTGCTGGCAATTAAAGAATCAAAAAGTGTTTAGACTTGACCGTAAATCTCTTGACTGCTTCAAATATTTTAATATTTTCCTCGAAACAAATGTTTTGGCTTCCAAAGAAAATCTGGTCAAGGATTGCCGAGTTACCAGCAAGTCAATCTATGATTCACAGGAGATGATTTAAAGAATAAGCCAAGGAAGTTTTGGAATATCGTGTTAATTTCTTTACCAGTGTATTAATGATAGACATGGAATGCTACAAATAATAGTTTATTCGTAATTGAAGCATTTAATAAGGTGCAAAATTGATGAACTCTTATTTGACAAGTATCAAATTGAGCTGCCATTGAAATGTCTTAATAGTGTATTCTGGTCATGGTGTATTTAATGATTGCCAATTGTTTTTTTGTTAGTTTTGTCCAGGTAAACTCTGCACAGTTGCCCAGCCCAGCAGTCTGATTACACATGATTATCCGTTACTTAGTTACATTATAATGATATTCTTCTCTTCTTCTCTAGGCATGGCATGTGGTGACATCACAAGCTGTGGAAATCGAATGTTACAGATACTGGAGTGAGAAGAACAACTTCATCTCCATCACTACATCCACCGTCGAACCCAGGGTCAATGAGTACATGATCTTCACCATCAGGACCAACTTCTTTGTGGATGAAATCGACTATTTGGTGAGTATACTGAGAATCGATGTTTTTGTTACAGTAACTAAAAGTCTGAAATAAGTAAAATATGTGTATTGTCTGGTCCCTCTGGATGTTTATACCCCTTTCACACTACAGCTGGTATTCCCTGTGGTAGGCCACGTTTGGTGAAATATCCCTGTCCTTGGTTCTCCGCCTGACATCCGTTTGAAAACTTGCAAATCAATGGTGAACCGCCCATTACCTTGCAAGTCCTGTGGAAATTTTAAAATGTTTAAAATTTCCGCCTTTGAATTTGGTACTGTGAGCATGCACAGATGATATTGTGCATGTGCATATGAATTTCTTATTAATGTAACCAAAGTTGTGGTCCCCAATGTACATAAGGTTGTCATTCAGTCATCTTTTTGTGAAATACAGCAACATAAGGTGAGTTTAGGTATTGGAGGTTTTGCCACTGTGTCACAAGGTTGCATACAAATCTCAAACAATAGGTGATGGACAGGGATGTTTCACAAAATGCCTATAACCACAAATCCAAATGGGCCGACCTGGGAGGCTGTTCTGCCACCGAGTAAAAGTTCTAACCGTGGGATATAGTGCCTGTAGTGAATTTATCTGAAGTAAATGGGCCATTCATCAGTCATGTTTGAGTAAGGGTCGGCAGGGTTGTGATGAACTAAGGGCAAATAATTTTAGCAGATTGATAGTTACAACAAATTCTTAACAATCACACTGTAATGAATCCTCTTCTCAGCAAAAAATAGTGAAAGAAAATATCAAAATACTACTGGAATTTTGTCTTGGGTGTATGAAATAGCATTTTTGTGGCTACAGTTTTTCTCCTGAACACCCTTTGTTACCTTTGTGGCTATTGTTTAGACAGTCACACTTTGTTATGGTAAAAAGAGTACAAAACATGTGTACATTCCACATCGTTAGTTTACTTGAACTGTTATATTGAATCCCAGGCAGTATTTATAGTAGTTTCTACTGCGAGACTATCATGTGTATAAGTTGAATGGTTCAATCCACATTGTACATTTGGTAATGGAAATTTTGTGAATGTGGGGATTATGGCACTTGGTCACATGTCAAAAATGACTTATAGGATTAATTACAACTGGATTGCCAATTAGTGTATGTATTCTGAATTGAATTTGTAAGTCTAATTATGTATAGTAGTATACATATTTATGTCATTTGGGAAGCTTTCCTTTTGTACATGCTGTGTTTTTTACTTCAGGTGATGGGTCAGGGGAATATACTCCTTGGAAGCTCATTGACCATGAAAACCGCACAGAAAACGTTTAGTCTGGCTGTATCCAGAGACATGGCCCCGGCAGCCCGAGTTTTGGTGTATGCCATTGTGGATGGAGAGATTCTGACTGATGCCATTAATTTCAATGTCAGGGACACTCGGTTGTACAAGGTAAGTAGTACACGTTCTTTTTCTATATCGGTTGATGAAATTGCTGACATGTTGTCATCGTCTTGCAGTATCCGTGTACGCTTTATCGGCTTCTCCTCCACAACAGTTACAGTGATACTGATTATTAAGCATCCAGCGAGGGACACTTGTTTGTATATGGGAGAAGCAACTCCGTTGGATCCGTTGGATTCGCCGGATGCGCATTTTCTTTTTGCAATAGCTTTGCAGCCATGAGGTGGATTCTCTTCATATTTGGCAGGTGTATGCAGTAGCCCTGGGAACAATTTCTGAATATGATGTCATGACATTTCAACCAGTCAGAGAAGTTACATGACCCAAAAACATGTTTTTCAAAAGGGTGTGCTTGTCTGGATGATACCTTAAAATGCGCTTCACAAAATTTTTGACTCGCAGTTTATCTGCAGAGTCTACTGGCAGTTTTTCCCAAAAATATTTTTCCCGCCACTTTTGGTGGCCATTTTGAATTTCTGCATAAAACGCTAAAAAATACATTTCTACAAACTGATTAATACACATTGGGAAGCTTTGTTTTTGCTGTGCAAAAACATTTTTTTTTTTCACTTGTGAAGCAATACTCTAGTTTTATCTATTAACATACATATTGCAGCATCTAAGTTAGTGGTAACCCCAGTGTGATTACACATGATTATCCGTTACTTAGTTACGCCCACAATTTGTTTTTGTGTAAATTCCTTTTTGACCATTTTCTTGAGCCAGAGGGCAATGAGTAGTAAATAGATACTTTACAACATTCATCTCGATTAGAGTGCATATAATTGTGGGAGAACTTAAAATATTAGATAGAATACTTAAATCTGTAGAAATTGTAGACTTGTATCTCAGATTCTTGTGCATTTTAAGACATTTTTGATGAAAACTGTCTTATTTTGTTTCGATTTTCTTCATTTCCAGTTTGCATTTATTCTCTTGGGGATGTATTAAATAGCATCTTTTCAGAATCCCAAAATTGCGAAGATGGAGAGGAGGGTTGGGAGCGTTAATATGGATAAATGCAGTAGATCTGTACACAAATGTACCATTTCCAACCATTGTACACTTTTAAAAACCTTTTATTATCCAAGAAATGCCTCAAAGTCAGATAATAGTTTTAGTGCTGTGGTTTTCCGTTAGGCGGACCTGACTATCAATAAAGGCAAAGATTTCAAGGGAGACAAGATCGAACTGATAGGGAAAGGCATGCCCGGTGCATTCATGTCATTCCATGGACACGACTGGGAATTCTACAGGAGGGGAGCCGGCACCTTCATTAATGAGCAGAAGGTGGGTAGAAAACTGATGATTTTACCATTGATAATTCAGTGATATGGATTGCGTCAGTGCATGGATTAGTGTGTTTTGCAGATTTCTCTTAATATATTTCATTTACACTTTTTTGTACATTATTTGTCCTGATGGATTTTTGTGCCCTTCAAAATATTTATGTTTTATGGAGTTTTGCCAAAAGCTAAATGACTAATAGCACTTTTAGCTAATTTGAGCAAATGGTTTCTAACTCTGTTATTACAGTCATGTAAATCATAAAGCTTTGTGAAAAAAACCCACAAAAGACTGCTTAAAGAACACAAGTGTAAACAGGGTATAACATGATAATAACACTTTTGCTTCCAATGGTTCCTGACTGTGATGCAATAAGGCCTAGATATCATATGACATCAGACGACATACATCTGTCAAAGTTTGCATAATTACTATTTGGTGTATTCTGTATACTGACATGGAAAATTTTACTAATTTACAATCGATAAAAAGCTCATTGGAATAAATATTCATTAGGACACTTTGGTATACTGAATAAAACTTGTCACTAGCCTCCGACTAGTAAGCACTGCTTTTTTCCATCCTTTGAACCATCCATTGTGATAAGAACTGTACAATGTGTTGAAGTTTAACCCATATTAATGAATGCATTGGAGTACAGTCGCCGTGCTCATCAGCTATAACAGATGAAGTTCGTCGACCACAAAACTTGCTACTCTTTGTTTCAGGTGATCCGTGAGTTGCTGACCTACAACGAGGGACTGAGTGGCACTGACTGGGACTTTGGGAACGACGTGGATTTGCCCTTTCAGCAGAACTGGTACTATCCGGATGACCGCTGGGAGGGTAGTGTGTTCTTTACAGCTCCCACATCCGGAATCAACCATGAGACCACCTTCAATGTGTCTGGTCTGGTGGCCCTCAGTGATATGAATCTCACTGTAACTGCTGGTGAGTGATGAATCGTGATGTATCCTCTGTGAGTGTTGCTAACCATGTGAGTACAGTATGTGACTTGCGGATGTGTCTCGTGGCAAATAATTCGTACAGTATAGTCGGTGCAGGTTGCAGCTTGTGTTACTTTTAGAGCAGTGACCAAATTTTCATAGAAGCAAACCACTTGACACAAGCAGTATAGGACATATATTCTTTAGATATTTAAGGTTATTTGCTGTTTAAATTTGTGTTTCATTAAACTGAACACAGTGGTTACAATTGATTAAAATCCAACCACAAATAAGGAAGTTACAGACATTTTTAAAAGTAAAATTTACTTTCTATGTTCATTTAATGTTGTCAAATGAAAATATAACGGTCCCAAGAAATACACATGGATGTACATTTGTCCATCCATACTTTGAGAGTTGGGTTTTGATCAGATAAAGCACTATTGATCAGGTAACACATTAGGCATTTTTGCAGTGTACAAGAAAACTGTGTAGAACCACCGGACCTGCAATTTGAAAATGTTACAGACCCGAAGCAGAAGTTGCCAGTCTGTATTTCAGTTGGTCACATCACATAGTGACATGCGCTGAAGAATAAATGATTTAATGTATTTTGTGTAGCATAAAGAATGTTTGCTGTGGGGGCCCTAATCCCGAGATAATTTTGGAAATTAATAATATATATAATTATGTTGCAGTTAATGTGTGAAATCAGTGTATATGTTACAGGCAAACTGTGTAATCAGGCATTTCTCAAAATGCCTAAAATTTCCAGGCATTTTGCAAAATGCCTGGAATTTGTCCTTCTTTATTACACAACTTGCCTGGTGCATTTTAGGCAAATTGTGAAATACAATAATTTTATGTAATGCAAAGCTTTCTTGATTATTTAGCCATATTTAGATAAATTAGAAGAAATGAAATATTTTAAATGATCTGGGCATATATTTCATATGTTTTGTATGTCATTTAATTTATCAGTTAAAGATTTGTACAAGTTATATAATGTAATATCAAGTTATATCAAAGAAGCTTAACTTGTATAACTGACTTGACAAGTTTAACACCATATATTTTTTAAGCTTAAAAACTGAAGACAGTCTTGGTCAAATTAATAGGTGGTACACACTTATATTGGAACAAACATGTCAGGAAATAAAAATAAACTTGAAAAGATAGGATATGAAATAAAAATGAGTTGCATGAAAATAGAATAAATAGATTACATCTATATGAGAAGCCATTAACATATGTGCACAAGTATAAAGATTCAAGGAAAATTTAACTTCAACAGCACATCAGTGTATTGTGATGAATGAGGGAGTGATGTTATTAATGACATTTTGAATTTTCTTCTTAAACCAAAAGATCAAACGGGAAAAATCTGAATAAAAATTAAATTAGACTGGAGAATTATATTTAGGCATTTCGCGAAATGCCTGAAGCTCAAAACCAGGCATTTCGTGAAGTGCCTGATTACACAGTTTGACTGTAAGATATATATGATGTGAAAGGTCTGATAGAAGACTTGCTGTATTGTTTTGTGGCTCAGTCTCAAAGACTTATTCTTAATGTTCAATATTGGTTTAATTTCCAGTTGACCAATCCTAATGATGGTAAACCAAATGCCCAGGGGTCCACCCTCTCCTTCAAACAACTACTCAGAGAAACATAGATAACATACATCACAGTATTATGCAGTCATGTACCTTGTTTAACAATCCATGTGTGAAACTTTTTTGTGTTATGACCTCACAAAGGGTTAATCAATTGTATTATACCTGTCATATTTTTTCCCAGCCAAAAACCTTCACTTACATGGTTACATGTACATTTTGCAATATGGCTAAAATTATGCTCTCTTGGTTAAGTTTGGCAGGAGAATGAGTAAAATGTGAATAAAAGTAATTTAAACAATCTGGACTTTGCAATTTATAGGGAAGAATGGTGTTTATGCATAGTTCGCATGTTTTGGGAGGTGGGCAACGATCTAAATATGTGTGCTGTCACAGACGATTTCAGTATATTATATATAATTTGACTGTATGTATCGCATCTATTCGCAGAAAGCACCCCATGTAATAGGACTCTGGGCTATGGCCGCTGTCTGAGTGGCGTGTGTTTTGAGCTCACCAAACTCTGCGATGGGTTCATTGACTGTACGGAGGATGGTTATGATGAGATGGCTTGTAAGTATTCCATACTGTTAAACTGAGGGATAGTGCCACTTGTAAATGAAACTTGGGGATAGTGTCATTTCACTTGCAAATATTACAAACTATAAATGAAAGTACAGTACTGTAAAGCTGTAATAAATATTAATGTTGTTTAACCTTTATTCGTTTCAAAGAAACATATCAGTGGAGTTATACTGAGGATATATATGAGATAGTTTGTAAGTACTTAGTCACTTCCCTCTTTAACTTAATGTCAGATTTATTAATTCTTATAACTCCAATATTGAATCAATGTATATGTGTAAAATAACATTGAGTTTAATGATAAACTTGCAAATCTATGCTTTCAAAGTAAATTTCAGTATTTCAGACAATTTGTGAATATATTATATAAACATTATACATATTTGATTTGTTTAAATATCCAAACCATTGTTTACATTTACAGTGACGCTGTTATGTGCCAGTTATCTTTTGTTTTCAGTGTAAATTTTTGAAGAAAAAAATATACTGAAATAATTTCAGTGCAATGAACTGCCCTATTGCAATCGGGGAAAATATATGCTAGGGGAGCTTAAACATCATCGTAACACTGAAGTGGCATCACGGTATCACTGATTGTGTCATAAGGGTATTAATTACTAAAAACATTTCATGCTCTACCATGTTGACAATAGAATTAACGAGTCCACTCAAAAAGTGCATAACTCAGCCAAGGCCCAATACCTGCGATATTGCTCATAAGTACATTTGATAAAAGTTCTTTTTTAAAATATGCTGGATCCAGATGGTGATCTTGAACACCACCAAAATAGAATCATTCATTCCTTGTACCATTGTCTTGAAAATTTAATCAAATTGTGTCCATAAATTTTTGAGTCATTTTGCCGACAAACATAACCACCTTAGTGGAGGTAACTAGTAGAAAAGGAATCCAAACCTGACAAATTATGTATGTGCAGAGATTCCAGTAAGATTTGACAAGTTTAAAGTGCCTACAAATCTAGTGGGCACAATATTTGCCTAAAATTATGGAATATTTTGTGTCCCCCATGATCAAAATTGTAAAATGATAGCCAAGAGTGCCCTTTGGCGATATCTTACCTAATAACGATGTCAGTATTGGCTGGGTCATATATCACAATACATGCAATACAATTCAAGTGGTAGCTTGACAAAATAACGGCGTGTTTCAGGTCCTGTGGTAAACGAGACTCCCATCCGACCATCCGAATTGGAAAATCTTCATTTGAGTGCCACATTTTTCACGAATGGTGATTGGTTGTGGCATACGACCTACGTAAAGTGAGCAAACAGTGCCTGGATTATGCACAAAGTTGTTATTATTTATTCTCATACCTTTTGTTTACACATAGTTATTCATTTAAGTGTATGCACACTAAATATAACACATATGTGTAAATGTACGTAGAGCCCCCCAGTTATCCCAAGCACCAACTTGTTGGCTAAATATGCATATTTTACTTGTTCTGCTACCCTCTAATATTTTTTAGAATATTATGATGTACATACCGTAAATACTGGAATAATTGCCCCAGGGCAGTGAATTTTTTCCCTGAATGTGGGGGGGGGGCGCTTATAATAACAACACTCTGCCTATGTGTTGAAGATTGACCAGTGCCCAGCTGATCACTTGGTTAGTACTGGGATGGGTAACCAACTGAGTTCTGGGCGCCAGGTATGGGAAGATTCATAGGGATGTGGATGATCACTTAAATAGCAGTCACATCACAATATAACCAAGACCAAGTACTAGCCACTTTACTTTAAATAATCAATCAATATAATAAGAGTGAAAATGTGGCAATTCAGGTATTTAATATATCTAAATTCTGTAACTCCTTTAAAATATTTCTCTCTCACTAGCTCTATAGATGTATGACAAACCATCCAGACTGAAAAAAAAACTGTAACATTTATAGATCTCACCTTGAACTTTTCCCAAGTTTCATTTGCCCTTATTTCTGGCCCCAAATCACTCAAAATTGTAATATCAAAATTTTGAGGGGCTGTAACCAGAGAGTGGGTGTTTATTGCAGAGCTTATGGTAATATCTGAAGTCTATCACTGAAGCTTTATCAAATTACTAAAGAAAATGGTTTCATTTTGGCTAAAGTATCAACAGCTTTTTGTCTGTATTTGAAGGAAAAGGTATGAATAACCTTTACAGAAAAATATGTGCACAAAATTTGTTGATTTTTTTTGTCTATTATAAATCTGTGGTGGACTTCAGATAAATGTGGTGAATATATTGGTTTTCTTGTAGAAAGAATGATTGTGAGATGAGATTGTGGATAAATTAAGGATAGCCTTATGGCAGACTAATGGACAAGGGCTGTTTGACACAAAGCTATTAAGCTGGGTGGCTATCCTTAAGTTTCTGTGTACAAGCTTAGGGACTTACGGTAATTACTTGTATAAAGACCAGTTATATTATACTTAAAAAAATGATAGTTTCCAAAAATTTCATCCTTACTTATTTCTCATCTCGTTGCCTACTTAGATGATTGACAGGCATGAGTTGCACCTAAATGGATTTTGCATTGTATGATCATTTCTGGTCTTTATAATGTTTCATTGTCTCATTGTCACAGTGAATATTGTGCAGAAGTTATACCTTGCAGTTTTGCCATTAGGATTTTTTTAACCATTCAAACTCTTGCATAAAATTAGGTTCTTAATTAACCATTATAATTCAGGAGAATTTAAATGAAGTGAATCATTAGCAGAACCTACAAGAAGTAAACCTGTGACTTACAATTTTTGGAAATTGAAATTTGAATTCATTAAGTTTTAGTAATACTTAAATTATAGAAGATTTTGGCAATACACTGCAGAGTGTAATCAGTTGTCAAATAGTGTCTATTCTTGTTATGTATGTATTTATGTGGTTTATGAGTTTATATGTTACACACATCTGGTTTTTGTTGAAAATCACATTTTGTAATACTTCTCATCCAATTAAATAGCCTGTAGCATATAATAAATGGTATATTGATTGGTCCATTGTCCATTTTATACCAATCACAGTTTAAATTTTAACTGGCCAATCATATTGTTCCTTACATATACAAAATATGAACAACAAGCATTCATTGGCCAATGCACATAGAGGTGAATTTCAAATCTGTTGACCACTAACAGAGGATTCTCTAGCAAGGATATAGGTCTTACTTGCTTCAAGCCTATTTTCAAATATTCAAAGATTGGCAACAGATTCAATTTATGTTTGATTTGTGATTTGTGAAGGTGTGTGCACATCAAGCAGTAAGTATTTTTATAATTTCCTCATGATATACCAGTCTACGTTGGAATTCAAAACATTTTATGTCGGCTGACTTGTCAGTAAGCAGACATGATAGCATAAGTCTGCGGCGTGTACGTCCAAATGTACAAGGCCCAGAGACATGATGCTTCTTTTAAAAGATACCTTATCTATTGAGGATGCCAAATTATACAAGGCATGCAGATCTGTTTGTTTGTCTGTTTCCCAGAGCTATTACAAGTGAGGTACCCCCACACAAAGTGTGAAAAATTTCAACACTTTATCACAATTTTCGCATTGACTATTGCAGGGATTTCTCTCTTTTCGTGCATATGTGTACTTAATATTGGGTTTTTCAAAGTAAATATTAAATGTACCGATCTATCTCACTCATCCACAGTAGTAGAACAGAACTTACACTGTTAAGTCAGTGTTTGTTTTTTTTTCTTGTGGCTTTAGAATTTCCATGACAACCAACTGCAGAATATCTACTGTTTAAAATGACCACAGACAACCCAGTATCAGGCACTTCTTATAGCCGACCATTTATGGTTGTGAGAACCCCAAAATTCTAATCTACATCTGTGTTTAAACTGATTTCTAGATAGGTTTTCCAGATTCTAACTTAGTTTGGACTAAGGTAGATCTGATGAAGACATTGAAATTCTGTGTCTCAATTAAAATATTATAAAAAGGGTTGGAGCACTTGTCACTAAAGGTCTGTATGCAACAACAGTGCAAGATGATGCTATACAATGTGATCGTTAAAGTTATGATATACTTTGGCTATTTGTACAAAGTACAAAATGAAATAAGCCTACAGGAAAAGACTTATTTTTGAAGATTTCTTGAATTTTAATTGGAAATGCAAGTATCATCAGCATAAACCATAGACTCCATTTAAAATCAACAGAAGTTCCTTATTTTTCTGGACCCACTGTAAAATTGTTTAATTCACCAGTGTATTCAGTTTGATGGACACTCAAACCTCAGATTATTTGATTATATTGTTATATCAGTTTGTTGCATATGACCCTTTAAAATATATCACCATTCATGTACTTTTTGTCGGTTTCAGAACTGGTGACCCAGAAGTATAACATTAGCCTTTGTTGAAAATATTTACTGCATCTCACTCCCTTTTAAGTAGGTCTCTGTTAATGAGTAGAAGTACCTTGCTAAGTATAAGTAAATTATGTCCTATAGAATACCCTTTGCCTGTTAAAATTGAAGCTTCTCTTACGTCCCATCATACATCTCTACACACGTAAGTGTGCTACAAATATTGTTGAAAAATACGAGCATAGCCTGGTAGTGGGGTAGTAGAGATTTGCACGTGCAAACAAGGTGAATTGTCCCAACAATAGTGTGACTACTTGAATATCAAAGAACAGACTGCAACTGGCTACAGGCCACACAGCAGGTTTATAGACATGCAATGGTTCACATGAGTGTATGATACGTCACGTACAATCACTGCAAGTGAATGGGGAGCACTTGCAGTACTAGCAAGGAGAACACACATGCCCAAGTCTCTCATAAATTTCCCTTGAGATGTGGATACGTTTGTAACCATGCTGCATGCCCGCAGAGAATAATGTGCATGCCAATTTCATTGTGGGGTCTCTGTGACCTTGATATTCTGTTATAAAATCTCACATGTAGGTTAAGTGTCCCTTGCAAATTAGTCGATTTTTCTCTGTAACTAGAACATATGTGCACATACGATTGGATGTAAGAGAGGCTTTATCCATTTTGTCTGGCAGTCTTTTTTTAAATAGTTGTAATGTTTTCACTTGTTTTTGAATAAACTTAACAGTGATCCATGATATTTCAGGCTGTATATCTATACTTTTGGGTAAGTCATCCGCCATCTATTGCAGTCTCTGTTATTCATTGCTTAGTGTGGCAGACTTTGAAGCAGAAGGCCTGGGGTTCCATTCTCAGCTGGGTTACAGAATTTCTACCTTTGGGCAAGGCATTTACCGCAGATGTGTCCACTTTCAGGCAGTAGTACAAATGGACACCAATGCTAGTTGTTGATGTGAAGCTGGGAACAGACTGGCATCCTTTACATTATCATAATGGCTGTAACCGTATTCATCATTTAATATGTATTACTACACTAGGTCCTGTTGATAACGTGACGCCAGTTCGACCGAGTGAGCTGGAGAATTTACATTTATATGCTAGGCTCTTTACAGAGTCGAGTTGGCTATGGGATACAACCTACATCAAGTGAGGAAAAACCATGAAAATCTCTTGTGTCTGTTTTTACACTCGATCTGATTCTCCAATAGCTACAGTTGACCATGATAAACTAGAACTCCGAATATCCATAGGATTCGGTCCTCATTGTGACAAATTTACACTTTTATACCAACAAAAAATAATCCATTTTTCTCAGGTGGGGACCTCAGAATGAGACCCATCTATGCCTGGTGTTGACATAAACTGGTTCTAGTTATACATAGTCTACTGTAACAAAAATTGCACTCAAATCTTCCTTTTTCCTGGCAATACTATTTTTCTTGGCCGATATTTGCTAACATTCTTATTCTTTCTCTTATTCTCAGAATGTGTATTTATATCCCAGGTTTTGAGATTGTCATGCCACTGCTGGCGCTGACCATAGAGATTGCTTTTTAGACACGATGACTCAAAAGAGATTTTACTTTGATCTTTCCAGATTTGGTATGTGACTATGGGCAAAGGCAAAAAGCTTATTTCTTGTTGATCTTGTTTAATTAAGGGTCAACGGTAGCCTTGAGAATGTCAATTTATGGCCTTTTTCATGTTTTGGCTCAATTTATATTATACTACAGCTTGGATAATGTTTTAGTTAATGAGTAAATTAGATATACATCTCCTATACACCTGCAAATATCTGATCTTGAACCTCTTCATATAAAATGACTGGGAGAGCATGTAAGTCTGAAATATGCTATAGAGCCTAAGAAAACTATTGCGTATTGATACCTTTAACTCAAGCTCATTTGTTCATCTGGCCTTTGCCCCCTGTTTTGGGGTCATATGGTGTCAACTTAAAGGTGTTTTTGTGTCTCCCTTAATATTAATTCTTGGGGTTTGAAATGCAAACAACAGTTTGACCTTGTTCATCATTTCAAGGTTAAAATGACTTGGACTTATAAAAATTTCTGTGTCTCCCTTAATGATGATCCTAAGGGTTTAGAATATGAAAACAACTCATGAAATCAAGGACTCTGAATCTTTTGAAGAGGTAAGATTGAACATTTAGCCCCTGTTTCAAATATCAAATTGAGCAGACTTAGCACAAATGTGTCTTAGCACAATATCTCACTTATTATTGATCCAACATAAGCTAACTGGCCTCAAAACTCTTTTTTGCAATGTTAGATTGGCATGTGAACCTCCTTTCAAGGTCAAATGACATCAACAGGCCTGGGAGCTCCTGTAGCTTACTTGGGGCAAAGTCCCTGATGTATTGCTCTGAATTTGTCTTGTCCAGGAATATACAATATAATTGCAATTTTATTCTGAGAATATTTCAAGAAAATTTATGATCCTAATAAAAGTCTTGCATCTGAATCGAATACTCAGTTATCTTCTGTGTACTTTACACTTTTGTTGGTACAGAGATTAAGGCTTATGGAAGTCCAGTTAGATTACATAACTAATGCCTCTCAGGTAACTCTGTTAAGTCGCACTTTATTTGAATGTATTCAGAGGCATCAACTGTTACAATTTTGGCATTTCAATGCTTGGCCCTAGCCTCTGGATTCAGGAGTTTGTATTGAGTTCATTGCATTATGTGAGATCCTCTGAGAGGCAGTCCTGATTAGACCTTAGCTTTTGAAAGTGAGATCAAAAACCCCACTTCTGACTCATAAACTATTCACAAATGGAAAGAATTATTAAAGGGCAGTTTCAGTTGAATATTTCTACAATCTGTGGTTCAGTAGCACTACTTTGCTGATCCCTTTGAAATGTCACATTACAAAGCTCAACAGCACCACCTTTGACCAGCATCAGTCATTCTTTGACCTCAGTGCGCTTGCAGTCAACTCCCCTGAAATTATATTTTTATACCCACTTAAAATTCTAGACTTGAATGCAATTTGTAAGTTGTGATTTCTGACCAATGGGTGGTATTCATAAGGTTAAATTTAATCCAGATTTTGTGTTAGACTGAGAAAAAAAACACATTTGTTGGCTAGCACAGAAAAGGTTAAAGAAATGTGATCTTTTTGTGAATACCAGCCCAGTAGGTTTCTGATTAGCTGCATGGAAGAACTTTTCTTTTTGTGTGTGTTTTCTTCTTATTAAATTTTAATACTTTTATATAATCTCTATTGTCTATTTAATCATATCTCAATTTTTTCCCAATCTTAATTGAAATCCATGATGATAAATAAATGTGTGGACAAGACAACTTCAAGACATTTAAGCACTGTGAAGGATGGTTATAAACTAGTATACAGAGGTGTTTGTGCTCTTCTGACACTTCCAGCTGGAGCATTAGTCATTATGTGAACAATGTTTTTATTGCGTAAAATAGCCTTACCTTATCCTCACAAGTGCTTGGTTTGGTTTTGTGGAGCAAAACGTATCGACCGACAAGTATTTTTTTAAAAGAATTTTCTTGTCGGTAGGTGACCCCTTGTCTGCGCATGTCCGCGCATGCGCCGTACTCATTGTCGACAGGCAATTGTCGAGAGATCTTCATTATATTTTTGGTCGATATGGGAGCAACATGTACTTTTCCTTATTATCGTCCATTCACGGATGAAGATCTATGAAGTTTTGAAGCGTGCAAGCGTGCACCTACCTGTAGTTGTCCATTATTCGACTGGTACTACCACTAATTCTGCCTCCCTTGTCCTGAAAAGGGTCAGAGTAAGATGTGCAAGAAGATGTTGCTGTAAAGTCTTCAGTGGAAGACGTGTATATCTTCGGCTGTACTCACCCATTATTCGACTGGAACTACCTCCGTGTCGATGAAAGGTATGCAGAGAAGAGCTCCCGTAGTTTTCAGTGGAAAACTGCTTTATTGTCCCTTAATTGATGGCAGAACATGAGTATTAGCGTATGCTCGAAAACAAAGAAGAAAGAATGCAGTTGTCTTTGCAACGGAGGTCGTAGATTCTTTACTGTGGGTGGAGCGCCACTCTGGTACAGTAACAGGTCTCCCTCCAAAAGAACGACTACAGAAGCATAGCCACTGATCCTTGCAGTTATTATTTTGCTTCCCAGCAGGTACAGTGGACTTCCTGCTTATCAAGACATGAAAATATGGACAGATTACCTTCCTTTGCTGTAAATTTGGATGAAGATCCAACAGACATCTTTGGGGCAGTATGTGCACTGCTTGTCTGTTCAGCCCTGTTGAAGAATTGCAATAACTATTTACTAGATAATAAAACCTTCCTATGGCCATGTCTCCATTGGAAAGAATACTGTGACTTTTGAGTTAATTCTTCTGCAAACTCAACGAAGATCAAACTGGCTAGATGAGTTTTTATGTTATATTATATTATATGTTGAAGTCCTTGCTTCCAACTTTTACAGTGTATTTTGCACAGTATATTCAGGACAGGAGCTATGTCCAGTAATTTTCCCCTACTAACCACAAAAGATCGTCGTACCACTCTGCCTAGTTTACCAGGTCAGAGGGATACAGAAGAACGTGGCTACATTAATGCAAGTCACTATGGAGGCTCTTCTTGCAGTGTTACTGGCAGTGATGGGATATGTTTTCATTGCCATCCCAGAGTTGTGCGAATCTTCAGTTGGGATTGTCGAATTACTCTCCAATCGAATTCCCCAATACCTGTACTACCCACAATGCAAAGCGATGACGTCAGACAGGAAAACATGGCTACAGTAAATATACCGCTGAAATATTGCTGGAAATCCTTCAAAAGAATGCAATTCATCCACTCTACAATTGCAGAACTCCAGGTTTCTATGGCAGTTTTATTCTTGTATACAACTCGGCTAATGACGACCTCTGATAGATCTCAGTGTCCTGAATTGATTTCTAACTACGAATTCAACGATCACTGCCCACGAGTGAAGTTCGTCTACTACGTCAATAAATACCTGCTTGTCCCATCTTTTAAACTGGAGACATCAGAAATTATTAGAAATTCGGTTACAAAAGATGCGTTCTTCTATGTACCGATTCACAAGTTTCTCAACATCTACTTCAGTTTAATGTACACTGGCAAACCTATCACTTCAAAGCATTAGGAAATTCGGGTTAGCGACCCCTCTACAGTATCATGCGAGTAGTAAAGAGGCAAATCTCATTCTTCAGTCTCACAGAATAGGAGTTCACCATATACCTAGACCACTGGTTGTTTAGCGTACGTAAAAGACACCAGTATTGGGTTCAAACCAAAGAACTCATCCAATTATGCATCAACTGGGCTTCGTGATATCGATTTCCTGGGTTACCACTGCATTTTGGTACCAGGAAATTTCTTCCTACCTCGAAAAAATTAAATACCTGAGAATCTATTCAAGTCATGGCGATCTCATCACAGTTAACCCCAAGGTTGCTTATATCCCAGGTAGGGATACTAGCATCTTTGGAAAAGACTATACCATTGGGTCAGTTATGTATGTATGCCTTTCAGTGGTATCTAGAAAAAACTGGCAATATCTCCAGTCACTAGTTGTGAGAATTCCTGTTTCAAATCCTTCTGAAAAAGCATATTCACTGGTGGAAAATGCCAAAAAATGGGAAATAGGATGCCTTTTCGATACACGGGTGCACAATTCCCTTATTTTCGTAGATGCATTAAACCAGGGTTGATGATCCCATCTATAAGCATCACAGTTAGTGGCTTTGGACAGTTAAAAATGTATATATTACATTTCAATGTCATACAGCTGAAGGCAGTGTGTTCAGCCCTTAAAAGCCTTCAAGACAAATTCCACACAAAAGAATTCTGATAGCATCAGACAACACCACTGTGTTCGGTTATCTGAACAAACAGGGGGGGGAGCGTATACCTCCTAGTTTGGCGCAGCTTGGCCTACTGCAATCCTTGAAAATATACTCATAACAGACATATTCTTGGTTGCTTAAAGGTCATACTCAACATATCTCCAGAAGGGATAAAGGTTTGGCGCATCCTGGCCTACTACAATCCTTGAAATATACTCTTAAGAGACAGAAATATTCTGGGGTTACTTAAATGTCATACAAAAGTAATATGTACAGAATGGTTCTTACTCCCTTTATGGTTCTAGACAACGTGCAAGTTTGGCACAAATCAACAACAGGTGTTTTATGCAGGTATGCTGCATCCTGGCCTACTGCAATCCTTGAAATATTCTCATATGAGCCAGATATATTCAGGGTTGCCTAGATGTCATGACAGCCTCTCCACAAAGAACAAAATAATACAGACAGGAGAGGCTTTATCTTTAATATTCTATTTGATTTACATAGTTTGTCAAATACCAATGGTAGAGATGTTTGCCACCAATGAGTCACAAACTTCCATTCTATGTTGCTAGTCCCGGATGCAAATGCTCTGAACATAGATGCATTAAACATCTTGTTGGAGGTCCTGGACTGCTAGGCCTTTTGTCCTATACCACTTATTCCAAAAAGTCATTGAACAAGTGAACACCAGGTACAAAATGATTGTAGTGGCCCCTTGGTGGCCCATGATGCATTGGCTTTGGGGTCTGGTGAGTCATTCAACCAAACCTCCATTACAGCTACTTCACTGGTCTCAGAAACAGCCATTCAGTCAGAAATACCATCTGAATCAGTTGCATTGGCACCTTCATGCTTGGCACCTTAACACCACTCAGAATCTCTTATATCATTCTCTGGGCAAGGGATAGAGAGATTTAGGGCATCTCAAGGACCCTCATCTTGGAATGTATGAGTCATGATGGGCCATTTTGAGCTCTGGTACCCACAGAATAAGGTGGCCATCTCAGAGCCTACGGTCTCAAATATACCAGATTTTTTGATCCATTTACTTGCAAAAAATCTGAAACCTGTCACTATTGTTGGCTTTGCAGCAGCCATAGCTGATCATTTACATTTTTTGTGCAGGAGTTGAACCAAAGCCTGCATCTTTATAGGCCTATTGCAAGTGTTATAGAGAGAAGCCCACTGCTAACAGAGGTACAGCATCAAGGGATTTGCCTTTGCTTCTGTTGGTTTTCACAAAAGGCTTCTTGTTAACCTTTAAAAGGAGGTCAGCCTAAAAAAGTTTGACTTGCAACGCTGTTGCAATGACATTGGAAGTGTATTCTGGGACTTTGGCTCCTTCAGACACAAGCCTCATAGGAAGGAGTTTACAGTTCTCCCTCCTACCTACCTTTTCAACAAGGACCTATTAGCCTCAGTTGGTCTAGAGTGCCTCCAGTGGTCACTTCAGCTCTAGATCATTCCTGAACTAAACTTGCCTGGACACATGCTTCGTTGTCCTTCTACAGCACTTACATCCTTCTTGGACAGGTCTACTGCTTGGACAAAAGGGAAAGTCTCCTTCTCCTGCCTTTTAGCAAGAATCAGTTGGCTTACAATGCCCCAGATGGCTCAAACCAGTGATCATTCCACCTCACAAACCTTTCTTGAGCTGACGTTGGACTGATGTTGTGACACTCTGCCCTCTTACAGTACTTAGTTACTATCAAGACAGTACAAGTACTTCAAGGAGGGGAAGAATCTCTTGCTCATATCTTTTAAGGAAGGCTTGATGGAGATATCTTGGGTTCTGCTATCTCTTTCTGGATCAATCTGGATGCATGATTAGATAGCCAGTCCTTTGATTCTGATTCTCAGAATCTATACATTGAGACACATATTACATCCATGGCTGCCTCTTTACTTTTCAAGAGTGGGGTCTTACCTCAGCAGATATCAAACTCTTGTTATTGAAAGACCCACAAGTCTTTACTACATTCTACTCGAAGATGTAGCTTGGCAATCCCATGACCAGTCCATGAACAAATTGGGTCTTGTGCATTCACCTCAGCATGGAGTCAATTTTTTGTGTATTTATACATCTTATTCATATGACTCGCATATTTATGTTCTCTCCAGTTATACAAGTGTTGTGTCACTGACATATGCCTTAATTTACATACGGCCCCATATCTGCAGTTTTTGCAGTTCAGTTTGCCTGCTTGGAGATATTCTCATTGTCAGATGATGACATCTTGTTTGGGGAGTCATGCAGACATCTCCGGCCAACACTGGGTGATGGTTAATTCTGCTATATGATTTGTTGTAAAATTGTCTACAACAGCAACAGCAGCAACAATGACGACCACATCATGGATCTCTTGTTGAGGGTAGCAAATTACTCATCTGTGATGAAGAAGTAACTTTTAACCTAAGATGTGGTGTATGGAAGCTTATCTTATCCTCTTATCAGTGCTTTATTTGGTGACCCCTTGTCTGACAATCATCTAACAGTGTGGCCAAAACAAATACCCTCCACCTGTTATGGTTGTATTCAAGCACTTGTGAGGATAAGGTAAGGCTATTTTACGCAATAAAATGTAACAAATTTTATTGTAATTTAACTTTTTACAAGTTAAATACTTACCTTATCCTCACAAGGATAAACCCACCCTACCTCCCCGCATAATTTGTTTTGCTGGGGACCAAAAATACAATGAAGATCTCTCGACAATTGCCTGTCGACAATGAGTACGGCGCATGCGCGGACATGCGCAGACAAGGGGTCACCTACCGACAAGAAAATTCTTTTAAAAAAATACTTGTCGGTCGATACGTTTTGCTCCACAAAACCAAACCAAGCACTTGTGAGGATAAGGTAAGTATTTAACTTGTAAAAAGTTAAATTACAATAAAATTTGTTACAGTTGCCATCCCAAAGCCCTAAAATAAATCTAGAAAGCACTGAAAGAGCGCAGACTTACACCGGGGGCATTCGAAAAATTTAGGATTTTTTTGTATCCAAAATATGATCCGGATATATTTCCCAAAATGTAGTTTCTTCTTCCTGTGACGAGGACCTAAACCCACAAAAAATAATTCTTAAAGATCTGTTCATTACTTTTGGAGTTATTACAAACACAAACACCTGCAAAAGTCTAGTTCAGGTAATAAACTGGGAAATAAGTAACCTAACCAGGTTAAATGTAAATAACTTAATCATGATAACATAATAGTATATGAAATGGTCTGTGGGTTAGCAATTACTGTGGTTCACTTTATAAGTAGGTTTAGTGTTACAGAAATTGAGACCCTAAATTCAACAAAAATTCTGGCAAGTTCTAAACTTTTTCAAATTTTATTGTCACAGTGTCTTGTTGAAGGTGTTTTATCCACATTTTAAATCTCTGTTAAGGGCAATGTTGTGTACATTGCTGTGTGCTCTTGCCCTGCATACTCATTGTTGTCTCCTTGATTGGCAGAGCGGGAGATTATAAAACGCATTCCGTGCGTGGGTGCGTGCGTGCGTGAGTGTGTGCCTTGGCCTTTTCAATGTTTTATGACCTTATTGTTTATGTCTTTTCATTTGATGCTGTTTTTTCAGACCTAGGTCCTAGCTAAATGAGTAATAGCAATGGTGGCTACTTCGAGTAAAGTGCTTATAACTCCAAAACGACTGCATTTAGAGCATTTCTGTAAAATACGTTGTTCAGCTACTTTCTCCATGCCTGCAAGATGGTACCGTTTTTAGGGGTATATCTTGATAACTAAGTGAGTAATAGCTATTTTCTGTTTTTAACAATGAGCAAAATGAGTAAGTTGCTTTTATCTTTGTAACTGTTACCTACAGTATTGGTCTCAAATATGTTCTTGAACAACTCCTTCATGTACTATATCATGGCGAGGTTTCCAAGGTGTAGCACCATAGCTAGCTGAGTAATAGCTACACTAAGTTTAACATTTGATCATTCAGCAAGACACTTATAACTCAAAAACTATTGAATATAGAGGATTTTCGTCAAGTATGTTGTTCACCTACTTTTTGATGTACTGTGTCATGGTGAATTTTCAGAGCTGTAAGTCCATAGCTAACTGAGTAATAGCTACTTTGAAATTTCTTAATTTCAACATTGAGTAAATCACTTATAACTCCAAAACTATTGAATTTAGGGAATTATTGTCAAATATGATTATCAGTTACTTTTTAATGTTCTGTCGTCTGTATCTCCATAGCTAACTGTGTAATGGCTTCTTTGAATTTCAACATTGAGTAAATCACTTATAACTCCAAAACTATTGAATTTAGAGAATTATTGTGAAATACGTTGTTCACTTACTTTTTGATGTACTGTGTCGTGGGATATTTTCACAGCTCTATCTCCATAGCTACCTGAGTAATAGCTACTTTGAGGGTTTTCCATTGAGTAGATCACTTAGAACAGCAAAACTGTTGAATTTAAAGGATTTTTGTGAAATATGTTATTCACCTATTTTTTGATGTTCTGTGTAATGGCAAATTTTGAGAGCTGTAGGTCCATAGCTAACTGAGTAATAGCTACTTTTATGGTTCTCCATTCAGTGAATCACTTATAACTGCAAAACTATTAAATTTAGAGGATTTTTGTCAAATATGTTGTTCACCTACTTTCTAATGTCCTGTGTTGTGGCAAAGTTTCAGAGCTGTAAGTCCATAGCTAACTGGGTAATAGCTACTTTGATTGTTTTCCTTTGAGGAAATCACTTTTAACAGCAAAACTGTTGAATTTAGAGGATTTTTGTCAAATATGTTCTTCACCTACTTTTTGATGTACTGTGTAATGGTAAATTTTGACAGCTCTAGGTCCATAGCTAACTGAGTAATAGCTACTTTGATGATTCTCCATTGAGTGAATCACTTATAACAGTAAAACTGTTGAATTTAAAGGATTTTTCTCAAATATGTTGTTTAGCTACTTTTTTATGTACTGTGTAATGGCAAATTTTGAGAGCTGTAAGTCCATAACTAACTGAGTAATAGCTACTTTGACGGTTCTCCATTGGGTAAATCACTTATAGCTGCAAAACTATTACATTTAGAGGATTTTTGTCAAATATGTTGTTCACCTACTTTATAATGTTCCGTATCGTGACAAAGTTTCAGAGCTGTAAGTCCACAGCTAACTGAGTAATAGCTACTTTGATTGTTTTCCTTTCAGTTAATCACTTTTAACGGCAAAACTTTTGAATTTACAGGATTCTTGTCAAGTATGTTGTTCACCTACTTTTTGATGTACTGTGTAATGGCAAATTTTGAGAGCTGTAGGTCCATAGCTAACTGAGTAATAGCTACTTTGATGGTTCTCCATTGAGTAAATCACTTATAACAGCAAAACTGTTGAATTTAAAGGATTTTTGTCAAATATTTTGTTCACCTACTTTTTGATGTACTGTGTAATAGCAATTTTGAGAGCTGTAAGTCTATAGCTAACTGAGTAATAGCTACTTTGACAGTTTGCCATTGAATAAATCACTAAGAACAGCAGAACTGTTGAATTTAAAGGATTTTTATCAAATATGTTGTTCACCTACTTTTTGATGTACTGTGTAATGGCAAATTTTGAGACCTGTAGGTCCATAACTAACTGAGTAATAGCTACTTTGATGGTTCTCCTTTGAGTAAATCATTTATAACTGCAAAACTATTAAATTTAGAGGATTTTTGTCAAATATGTTGTTCACCTAATTTTAATGTTCTGTACCGTGGCAAAGTTTCAGAGCTGTAAGTCCACAGCTAACTGAGTAATAGCTACTTTGATTGTTTTACTTTGAGTAAATCACTTTTAACAGCAAAACTTTTGCCCGGGAGATTATAAAACGCAGATATTTAACACATATATATGCCCTCTATAAGCATGCAGACATTTGCCCTTGAAGCTCTTCGTTCAAGGTCATCCACAGACTGCCAAAGTACCCTACTTAGCTGATTTTGGCCAAACTTAAAAGTGCCTATATCTCCCTTATTATTGGTCCTAGAGCTTTGGGATGTGAAACCAACCTATAGGAAATCATGTTCTGCGAATCTTTAGATGTGGTAAGATTTGACCTTGAGCCCCTTGTTCAAGGTCAAACGAGGATGGCCAAACTTAACAGTGCCTATATCTTCCTTATTATTGTTCCTAGAGGTTCGGAATGTTTAACCAAGCTATAGGAATTCATGTGCTGGGAATCTTTTGCTGTGGTCAGATTTGACCTTGGACCCCTCGTTCAAGGTCAAACTGCTGTGGCCAAACTTAAAAGTGTCCGTATCTCGCTTATTATTGGTCCTAGAGGTTTGCGATGTGAAAACAACCTATAGGAAAACATGTGCTGGGAATCTTTTGATGTGGTCAGATTTGACCTTGGGCCCCTCGTTCAAGGTCAAACGACGATGCCCAAACTTAAAAGTGCCTATATCTCACTTATTATTGGTCTTACTATTGGTCAAATGAGGATGGCCAAGCTTAAAAGTGCCTATATCTAGCTTATTATTGCTTCCAGAGGTTTGGAATGTAAAACTCACTTTAAACAGCACATTTTTGTTCCCCGGCGGGAGATCATACCACTGCAGTGGTCTTGTTTTCAATTTATTTTTATGTACTATACCATTTCATAAATTAATTTGAAATAGTGAAAATAAAAGACTTTTTCAATGATACTAATACTAAAATAGGAACACTTCCCCAATAACATATAGCAAAAGATAAAAAAAATATCACAAAGATGACAATATAAAGTGAGTGCATAACATGAGTATTATGTGATTTTCTTATTCATGGCATTCAGTAATTTTTACCCCACAGCCCTTAAGGGCTGTCAGGGTATTGTTTTCACCCATGGTATCCGGATGGGCGGGCGGGAAATAGTTTGTCCAGGCTGTATCTCAGAAACCATAAGGTGTAGGAAGTTGATACTTGGTAGGGTCATTGGTTAGGGGGTGTAGTTGTGTAACGTCATAGTCTGACCTTGATTTGACCTTTGACCTTGCCGTAGTGACCTTGACCTATAAAATCTTGTCCGGACTATATCTCAGAAACCGTAAGGTGTAGGAAGTTGATACTTGGTGGGGATATTGGTTAGGGGGTGTAGGTGTGCAACGTCATGGTCTGACCTTGATTTGACCTTTGACCTTGCTGTAGTGACCTTGACTTATAAAATGTTGTCCGGGCTATATCTCGGAAACTGTAAGATGTGGGAAGTTGGTATTTGGTAGGGACATTGGTTAGGGGGTGTAGGTGTGCAACGTCATGGTGTGACCTTGATTTGACCTTTGACCTATCCGTAGTGACCTTGACCTATAAAATCTTGTCCGGGCTATATCTCGGAAACCGTAAGGTGTAGGAAGTTGATATTTGGTAGGGACATTTGTTAGGTGGTGTAGGTGTGCAGCGTCATGGTCTGATCTTGATTTGACCTTTGACCTTGCCGTAGTGGCCTTGACCTATAAAATCTTGTCCGGACTATATCTCAGAAACTGTAAGGTGTAGGAAGTTGATACTTGGTAGGGATATTGGTTAGGGGGTGTAGGTGTGCAACGTCATGGTCTGACCTTGATTTGACCTTTGACCTTGCCATAGTGACCTTGACCTTTAAAATCTTGTCCGGGCTATATCTCAGAAACCGTAAGGTGTAGGAAGTTGATATTTGGTAGGGACATTGGTTAGGCTGTGTAGGTGTGCAACATCGTGGTCTGACTAGGATTTGCCCTTTGACCTTGCCATAGTGACCTTGACCTATAAAATCTTGTCCAGGCTATATCTCGGAAACCGTAAGGTGTAGGAAGTTGATACTTGGTAGGGACATTGGTTAGGGGGTGTAGTTGTGCAACGTCATGATCTGACCTTGATTTGACCTTTGACCTTGCCATAGTGACCTTGACCTATAAAATCTTGTCCAGGCTATATCTCCGAGACCGTAAGGTGTAGGAAGTTGATACTTCGTAGGGACATTGGTTAGGGGCTATAGGTGTGTATTATCATGGTGTAACCTTAATTTGACCTTTTACCTTGTCGTAGTGACCTTGACCTTTAAAATCTTCATGGACCTTTGGGTCTGTCTTTTGATGCAGATTAAGCAAAAGTCATATTAGAATTTATTAAGAATTTTACTTTCATAACTTCCCATTGTAAGAGATAGAATTTCATCAAGTGAGCCACAGATTTTGCTCCAACACCACAATAAGCATTCATTAAATGTATTACCACTTCTGTATGCATGGTAATATTCAAACCATCTAAACCATAATTCGGCCATGCAGATGTAGATAAAGAGTGTTGAATTTTAGTTTACTGATTAATGCTGTCATCTTGTTATTGAATTATCTTGTTTTAATACTTCATCTTTATACGCATTATCTTTCTTTTAAACATTATTTCTCCATTTAAACATTGTTTGGACCTTTATATAACTGACAGTGCTCTGAAAGTATCCTGAAGTTTGTACTGGTACAGTACTTCTATATCTTATGGTGTTGAAAATATTTCCCTTGGCTGTGGGGTATGGGCATCTCTGATGCTATTTTTTTTATATATGTCTAATGTGGGATATTTTACCTTTGTTATCCACTTTTTACTTCAATACTTTTCAAGCCAATTTCATCTGAAAACACAAGCATGCTGTTATGTGAAAAAAAATGTTGTGGTCTGTATCGTATGTAAAAATTATGTCCAGAGTGGATACTAAAACCCTGTTTATCAGACCAAACTATGGGATATTGGGCTGATGATAATTGGTCACACTGGACGTTTGTGCTTGATTTGTGTTATATCTCATGATCTGTGCATGGTGTAAGTAGTTTGTGTTATTCTCTAGGTTATTACTCTTTTGTTATCTTGTTAACTTTTCTGCATGTGATTTGAGAGTGTACAGTCATAATGTGATTTTGTATATATTTTTTGTTTTTGTCTGATTTTTTGCAAAATTGTTTTCTTTGATTTATGCTAATTTATGTTGATTCATGTTAATTATATTGCATTTACTTTTTAAATTATTAAACATGTTATTGAACAATAGAGTATATGAATGGACTTTCAGTGATGAGTATTCACTCTTCATTGCAAGTGCTTATAATGTTACTTTCAATTGCATTATTTGGTATTGACCAACTGGATTTACCCACTTTGCAACCAAGATTGGATTACCCTCTTTGCTATCCAGACTAACAGTGTTTAACTGTACCTGAGGAAATTTTGTTTTTTAATTAAAATTTTGGCTTTTATCTTCACAGCCCATAAGGCCATTGGGGTATTGTTTTCACCCATGGTGTCTCAATGGGCGGTCAGTCGGCCGGCTGGAAAAGTTTGTTTGGGCTGTATCAAAGAAACTGTAAGGTGTAGGAAATTAATACTTGGTAGAGGAATTGTTTAGGGGGTGTAGGTGTGCATCGTCATGGTGTGACCTTGATTTGACCTTTGACCTTGCTGTAGTGACCTTGACCTTCAAAATCTTGTCCGGGCTCTATCTTGGAAACCATAAGGTGTAGGAAGTTGATACATGGTAGGGACATTGCTTAGAGGTTGTAGGTGTACAACATCATGGTGTGACCTTGATTTGACCTTTGAGCCTTCTGTGGTGACCTTGACCATTAAAATCTTATCCAGACTATATCTCGGAATCTCTAAGGTGTAAAAGGTTGATATTTGGGGTTAGGGTATGCAGTGTCATGGTTGACCTTGATTTGACCTTTGACCTTCTCCGTAGTGACATTGATCTTAAAAGTCTTGTCTGGGCTATATCTTGGAAAGGTGTAGGAAGTTGATATTTTAGGACATTGCTTAGATGATGTAGGGAGCAATGATCTTGATATAACCTTGTTGTAGTGGCCTTGACCTTTAATCTTTTCTGGGCCATACATGAAAAGAGAAAGGTGTAGAAAGGTGTAGAAAGTTGATTTTTGGATGGGTCATTGGTTGGAGGTATGCTAAGTCATGGTGTGATCTTCTACCTTAGCTCTGCAAAGTTTATTCACCTGCCATAATTGAGACATATTGCTCTTATGACAAAGATATATGGATTGCTGTAACTGATTATTATATGTACTTTTCCTTAATTGTACCATTCTATTGGTAGCTTTTCTTCAATTAATAAATTTTACAGCTTCATAATTTTCAGACATTTTCTCTCTGAAACATTATTTTTTCTACTAACATTATTTGAACCTTTACATAACTGACATCGTTTGCTGTGAGAGTCTCCTGATCTTTGTACTGTTTCATTTCTTCTATATCTCATGGTGTTGAAGAATATTTCCCCAGGCTGTGGGATACTGTCAACTCGGATGCTATTTTTGTTTTCTAGGAGTGGGAGGTTATAGATCAAAGAGCTTAAAGTTTAAACTGCTATAACTTAGAAGTGTTTCTTGCCCCTCATGCATAATATTTGTAATGTCTAGATCACCAAAAAACCTGTGTGCACTTTTATATGACCAGTCAATAGTTTGTGTACAGAGTAGTGTTAGTATTTGACTGAAACTTCAGTTTGGCAGACTTCTATCACGGCTCTCTGAAACACAAATGGGAGATAGAACTCTTACTCAGAATTTTGCACACAAAGTTCCCATAAAATGACGCAAAAGTCACTGCTTCTAATATTGATATTGAATTCCAGAATGTTTATTGGTCGATTTTAAAAATTATTCTAACACTCATGTTGAATAAACACAGAGATGATTTATATTGTTTTGTACCTTCACAAAATTATACTTCTGGCCATAAGAAATATGGAAATAAAACTGTAATATATTTGCCTTGCTGTGTATTCCCTAGATGTCACTGTAGTTTATACGAGTCTGTTTTTGATGCAATAATTTTCTGGAATTTTCTTCCAAATTGATGAGGCTGAGGGATTAAACGTTGAATACCAATTTTTTGTTAGAGTGTTGCCTGAAAGACATTGTGCTGGTGAATTTACATTGTCATCAATAACTAGCCAGTATCTTGTAAAGGGATTCATTATTACTTTCATACATATTAACACAACAGTGGTGATGGAAGAGATATTGCATGAACATAACCCATGTTAGTTAGTTTCATATTTTTCAAATACTTAACTAAAACTCTTAACGGATTTGAAAGAGCTCTTTTGTGATGCTTGTGACACTTTTAGCCCAACCCATAAAGGATGGGATTATGGTTGCCACTATGTGGATGGGAAAGAGTTTGTTCCCACAATCTAAACCCATGCACAGATTGTTATCAATGGACTGGGGATATTGCCTTCTGAGGCAGGCCATTTTACAATTTGAAACCTGTAGTTGTGCCAAATTTAGCCTGAAATTTAGATCACATATCGTCTGTTTTATTAGCTCAATTAAGCTTTAAAGTCATTTGTTATATATTTATTTAATAAAATATATATGTCTGTATTTTTGCTTGGTTATGAGTATTCGTTTTCTGATTTTCTGAGAAAAGAGTCATGTAAAAAAATTATCATATCGCAATTATAATTTACCTTATAATTAAGTTGATATGCAGGAAGAACTGAAAAATATCACAGATTCGTAAAAAAAAAGATACATTTTATGTCATATGGTATGCACTTCTATTTTTGAAGAAGAATTAGATATAAATTACAATGCTTTAAAAATACTGCTGCATGATTAGTTAGTTGGAAGAGACAGTGAAATGAATATTTTCAGTATTAAAATCCAGGAAGCTATATATATATATGTCAGTCGGTACTTATAATAGATAAATTAAATGGTATAATAATCTCTTCCATACTCATCGGGCCAATAAATAAATAAATGCACCTTTTAGACATTGCAGTGATTTACATTGTTTTATCCACTCCTTATAGATACACAGGGCAGACTGAGCTGTCTGTAGAAGTACCTGACACAGATGCCAATTTCGCTATCGGGGCTTTCGTCATCCACCCAGAGGAAGGACTAGCAATTATTGACAGACCTCAGCAGGTCAGTGGTAATGTATAGCAATATGTACAGCTTCAGTTTCTATGTCTTTAGTTCATATAATGCTACATAGTTGGGTACAGAAGTAAGTGTCGTTTAATCTTCATAATTTTATCACCCTATCGCACCATATCAGAGAGACTGAGAGATGCTCAAGTCAGAAGAGAAATTCCTGTTGATGATAGATATATATGCTATCAGGTTTTGATGAAGTAATTTAATTAACATTTGGGAAAAAAATTATACTTGAGAACAGAACTAAAAAAACTGAGATTTGAAAATAGAATAACAGAGCATAGTTAACAGATTAACGCTTTATAAACATTGAAAGTCCTTTGCAAGACTGGTTTTTGGACATTTCACTGTGTTGATCACCTGAAATATGTAATTCAATCAAAGAACTGGATTCATATTGCTGAGAATAATATCAATCAATCAGTTGTCCACGTGCTTAATCTCCGTATCAACGGATTCTAAGGCACACCATCCAATTCATAAGGCATAAGTCATTAGACATGTTCCGAGTCGTTCCCAGAGAGGTGGTCCGGTGTTCAGTAGTAAGAAGCTATGGTGAGAATGATTTCTGAAATAGGTAGGTTTTGAGTCGACTTTTGAAACTGGAGAGATTTGGAGCACTGCGTATATCATTTGGAAGATCATTCCATAACTTAGGGGCATCGTATGAGAAACTATTGTTAAAATGGACCCTTGATTTATGGATGGAAGCACAGTAAGAGGGAACCTGAAGGAACAAATTTTTGGGATTGGAACGTCTTGTATTCATGGCAGATTTGTACAAGGGGAGATATGGTGCAAAATACTTAGGCTGGCCAGTGGTGAGGTACTTATAAACCAAAACTAGGGTTTTGAAGATAATACGTTGTCTAATGGGTAGCCAATGAAGTGTCCTAAGGGTGGATGTAATGTGAGTGTACTTTGAAGCACCAGTGACAAACCGTGCAAGCGCATTTTGAACATATTGGAGCCTTTTAGCATTTCGGGATGACAAACTGCGAAAAAGAGAATTGCAATAATCCAAACGACTACTGACCAGAGCATTTGCAGTCACCACTGATGTATCCACAGAAAGAAACCTCCTGATGCGATGAAGGTCCCTGAGGCTAATAAAACAGGATTTGATAATAGAATTTACGTGATTGGTGAAACAAAAACTTTGCATCAAACAGAACACCCAGATTGTGTACAACATCTGCGGGAGAGAGGCAATTACCCAGGATATTGACAGGAAATGAGTCACTGAGCCATTTGTGTCTGTCTTTGGCACCGAAGACTATGGATTCTGTTTTATCAGGATTTAGCTTGAGTTTGTTTTCAGACATCCAGACCTGGGGCCGATTTCACAAAAGGACTTAGCCCAGACTTAGGCTTAAATTGAAGACTTTTGTCTCAAAATGAGGCTAAGTCTGTGATCTAAGACTTGGGGGATTTCACAGAGCTGTTAAGTCAAGGCTTTAGCTAAGTCTACCCAAGAGTGGGCTTAACTTTTGTAAACAAATGCTTAAATATGGCCGCCATATATTTTTCTCACTTCAAAATTTGAAATGCTTGAAAATAAAGAATAAATATATAGAACACCTCCCTAAATTATTTTTTGGACATGTCTGTGTGATTATAAGGTTTCCCATTTAAAAATACAGCATTTATTCAAAGATAAGATGAGCTAAACAAGGGATATATGTTACACTGAAATATTTTGAGTAGAAATAAAGGGTCACATGACCTAGAAAACCACTGTGGTTATATGATAAGCTTGGACTTCGCTAAGTCACCCTTTGTGAAATCCATTTAAGTCCAGGACTTAGCAAAGACAAAAAACTCAGATTTAAGTCCCTGACTTAGCCTAAGTCTAAGACCCTTTGTGAAACCGGCCCCTGAATATCATTCAAACACGATTTAAGACGGTCAAAAGACTTGAGACTATCATCAGGGGATAAGTGAATGAACAGCTGAGTGTCGTCCGCATAGAAGTGGTAACGTAACTAATAGCATTTGTTCTGGACTGAAATTGGCCAATTTACTGTTTAGATTACATCTGAACATGATTTGTGTTGAGTGTAATACTACTTGTTCGTTCATGAACATTGAAGATCTTTTTACTTGATTGGTATGGGAAATTGGACTCTATAGAACTACTCTTAAGTATATGTTTCTCAGAGTCACACAACTTGCCAATTCTTTAAGAAATCTAAGGTTTCTTTGTTAGCCTAGTATACAGCATCTGACTGTGTTGGTTGTACTTTAGTGCAGATGTTTTGCAATATTGAGACTAGTCTCCAGTTTTTCTTTCTGAAAACTAGAGTCCTTTGTTAGACAAGTATAGAATTTGAATGTCATTTAATTGTATCCCCGACGCGAAGCGGGGATACTATGGATTCATCATCGTCGTCGTCCGCGCCCTCGTCCGCGTCCGCAGAGATTTCTTGTTAGCGACCTACAGTCCACATTTCTTTCCGGATTTCTTTCATATTTGGCAGGTGGCTTGATATGGTAGAGGACTCGCCACCCTATCTTTTTGGTAGGCTTTATGTCTAAATTAGGCCTGTGGTAGACAAAAATGTCTAAAATGTGGAATATTGCTTGTTAGCGACCTACAGTCCACATTTCTTTCCAGATTTCTTTCATATTTGGCAGGTGGCTTGGTATGCTAGAGGACTCGCCACCCTATCTTTTTGGTAGGCTTTATGTCTAAATTAGGCCTCTGGTACATAAAAATGTCTAAAATGCATTAAAATTCATGAAATCATGCACTAAATCGCTTGTAACTTGAAAAGTGTTGCATTTAGAGCATTTTGTTAAAATATGTTATTCAGATACTTTTTTCATAGCTACAACATGGTGAGTAACTTGGGTGTCTGTCTCAATAGCTAAGTGAGTAATAGCTACTTTTGGGCTTTTCAGTAACTTCCATCGTGAGTAAAATCACTTGTAACTTGAAAACTATTGCATTTAGAGTATTTTGTTTCAATATGTTATTCAGCTATTTTTGGGTCAGCTATAACATAGTAAAATTTCAGACCTGTAGCTCATGGCATAGCTGAGTAATAGCTACTTTTAAGTTATCACTGTTGAGTAAATTGCTTATAACTTCAAAAGTATTACATTTAGAGTATTTTGTTTCAATATGTTATTCACCTATTTCGGAGTCAGCTATAACATAGTGAAGTTCCAGACCTGTGGCTCATTGCATAGCTGAGTAATAGCTACTTTGAAGTTCACACTGTTGAGTAAATCAGTTGTAATTGGAAAACTATTGCATTTACAGAAATTTGTGTAAATATGTTATTCAGCTACTTTTGGGTCAGCTATAACATAGTGAAATTACAGACCTGTAGCTCATGGCACAACTGAGCAATAGCTATTTTCAGGTACTGACTGTTGAGTAAATGACTTGTAACTTGAAAAATATTGCATTTGGAGTATTTTGTTAAAATATGTTGTTCACCTACTTTTGGGTCAGCTATAACGTCATGAAATTACAGACTTATAGCTCATGGCATAGCTGAGCAATAGCTATTTTCAGGTTCTCACTATTGAGTAAATCAGTTGTAACTTGAAAACTATTGCATTTACAGTATTTTGCTTAAATATGTTGTTCACCTAATTTTGGGTCAGCTATAACATAGAAAAAATTCAGACATGTAGCTCATTGCATAGCTGAGTAATAGCTACTTTGAGGTTATCACTGTTGAGTAAATCAGTTATAACGTGAAAACTATTACATTTACAGTATTTTGTTTAAATATGTTATTCACATAATTTTTGGTCAGCTATAACAGAGTGAAATTGCAGACCTCTATGTCATGGCATAGCTTACCAATATCTACTTTCAGGTTCTCACTGTTGAGTAAATCATTGTATCTACTGGATAGCCGCAGTGTGTACAGAGATTTCACCATTACCGCTCTAACGAAAAAAATATTATAGCTAGCCTTCTCAAGTTTGCAAGGTATATTAGAGGGTGCACCACAGTATTCTATTGGTAGGCTTTATGTCTAAATTAGGCCTGTGGCTAAATTACTTGCCTACTAAAAATGAGTAATTCTGCATTTTCTCTAAAAGTATTGCAGATAGCAAATTTTTCAATTTCAAACTCATTCACCTACTTTTGGGAGAGCTTTCACATGCTGAAGTTCCAGACCTGTAGCTAATTACTCACCTACTCAAAATGAGTAAATGCGAATTATCTCTAAAAGTATTGCAGATAGCCAATTTTTCTCAAATAACTGATTCACCTACTTTTGGGAGAGCTTTCACTTGGTGAAGTTTCAGACCCGTAGGTAATTACTCACCTACTGAAAATGAGTAAATGCAAATTATCTCTAAAAGTATTCCAGATAGCCAATTTTTGTCAAATAACTCCTTCACCTACTTTGGGGAGACCTTTCACTTGGTGAAGTTTCAGACCTGTAGCTAATTATTCACCTACTCAAAATGAGTAAATGCGAATTATCTCTAAAAGTATTGCAGATAGCCAATTTTTCTCAAATAACTGATTCACCTACTTTTGGGAGAGCTTTCACTTGTTGAAGTTTCAGACCCGTAGGTAATTACTCACCTACTGAAAATGAGTAAATGCAAATTATCTCTAAAAGTATTCCAGATAGCCAATTTTTGTCAAATAACTCCTTCACCTACTTTTGGGAGACCTTTCACTTGGTGAAGTTTCAGACCAGTAGCTAATTATTCACCTACTCAAAATGAGTAAATACTAATTATCTCTAAAAGTATTGCAGATATCCAATTTTTATCAAATAACTCATTCATCTACTTTTGGGACAGCTTTCACATGGTGAAGTTCCACACCCGTAGGTAATTACTCACCTACTGAAAATGAGTAAATTCGAATTATCTCTAAAAGTATTGTAGGTAGCCAATTTTTCTCAAATAACTCATTCGCCTACTTTTGAGAGAGCTTTCACTTGGTGAAGTTTCAGACCCGTAGCTAATTATTCACCTACTCAAAATGAGTAAATGCGAATTATCTCTACAAGTATTGCAGATAGCCAGTATTTCTCAAATAACTCATTAATATGAAAACAACTTATAGGAAGTCATGGGCTGCAAATCTTTTCATGTGGTCAGATTTGACCTTGGGCCCCTCCTGCTTATTATTGGTCCTAGAGGTTTGCAATGTGAAAACGACTTATAGGAAATCATGGGCTGCGAATCTTTTGATGTGGTCAGACTTCACCTTGGGCCCCTGGTACAGGGTCAAATAAGGGTAGCCAAACTTAAAAGTGCTTTCAGCTTGCTTATTAACGAAAAATGCTTTTTATCTTCTAAACTATGTTAGTTGGCCTTTGTCGGTGGATACATCCAGCATCTGGCCACAGATGCGTCCTTTTTCTAGTTATACCTGAATGTCTGTGTTTACACTCTGAAACCACTCACCAGTTTTGTTATTTGTTAGAGTAGTATAGTTATCCGACGCTTATGCCTGTACATTTTTGCAGTATGACACCACCCGTCAGTTCTTCATGAACATAGAGGGTCCTGATGCAAGTCGCAGGGGAGAACAACTGGGAATCAGGTGCACTGTGTTCAACATGTGGGAACAGGAAATTCAGGTAGAGTATATTTACAACATTCTATTATCCACCACGCATTGTATATGGCCTGTATAGGGGATATACAGGGCAGGATATATTTTTCATATATTTCGGTGCCTCCTCTAAATAGTGTCAACAAGTGCCAATTGATACTTAATATTTTGAGAACTGTGCAACACAAAGAATATGTCATATATATTAACAGAAAATTATTTTTAAGTGTTTCTGCTCGTATATACTGTGTTAAAAATTCACACCATTAGTTGGCAGTTTGCAATAGAAACCTTGACCAACTGTATGTACCGGTTTCCTCTGCCCTTCCAACTTCCTGTCACAATATATAACCGATATAAAGGTAAAAAGGCGTGACGTAAAACACTAAATAAATAAATAAATATAAAATTACATTGCTTTAACACTTGGAAAGTCATACATGTTGTATGCAGTCATAATGTGGGACATCAGATGAGGTGTATGATATATTCAGGTGATCATGACACTGCACGGACATGATGACTACAGGTTTGTGGCTGTGGAGGAAATGGGACTTGTGGAGTCCTTTGACCCACGTCTGATTGCAGGAGACATCCAGATCATGGTCTATGTGAGTAACTTTGTTTCTCTGCATATTTTTTGGTGTTCGATCTTGCTCTTAAACATCATCATTGTGGTAAGTCTGGATGCAGTAGTTGAAGTGATGTTTAGTTTCTTTGAGCGAAAAAGTTACTTTATCAGTGGCAGCTTACCTTTGCAAGAAATTTCACCAATTTTCAAATTTTAAGAAATTTACTGGAATATTGAATGATTCAGTTTTCTCTCATGACTTTCTCTGTTTCCTGTCACAGTTAGAGGCATTGGAAAGCAAGTACATCTACTTCCCAGTGTTGCCCATCATAGAGCAGGGAGAGGTGGACATCATGATCACAGCATACAGTATACACAGGACAGACAGGGAGTCCCTGCATGTGTCCGTCAGTGTAAGTACCAGTGTACTTTGTGTTTTTTATGAGAATACTTAGCCAGTGAATCAAGTGTTCATATATGAGGTCATTATGTGTAGCTTAATGTATATTGTATACACATGTAGCTGCTTATTTATGCACTGTTTAATGTAAAAGATAAACATTCCACTAATTTTAACCATCAAAGATCTTTGTTTTTGTAAGATACAAATGACTTATAAGCCCACTGTTGGGCTGGGTAGATTTTTGATTATCAAAACATGCTAATTCTACACATGTCATAGTAATAAATAAAGAGATGATACAAAAACAAACTACTGTAATCTGAAACAGTGGCACATTAGCTAATTACAGGGGTACCTTAAGTTTCAAAAGTGTCCTGAGAATAAGATTTCATGATAGAGAGGTAAATACAGAAAATTATAATAAAGCCAAACTCAAACCATTTCCTCAATGAGACTGATAAAACTAATGAATTAAAAGGCTGCAGCCATGTCACCTTTTGGCAGGTGGATAGGTTACTGCATCTTGTCAGCTTGGCTAAGGTCATTTAATAACTTTGATGTCTACCTCACAGCTGTCATCAAAGGAAGGAAAGTAAATCTTAATGTAAAAGCTCCCAATCAAATTTCTCAAATCTTTGTGTACTCTTTCAGTATGATGGTGTGGAAAATGATGACCAGGAACCGTACTTAGTTGACCTTGTGAATCAGGGCTCTGTGCTGATTCCTGACTTTGACATCCCGATCGACGAGCGCTTCTTCATACCGGAGCAGAGGGAGCTGCAGTATGTGCCCGGATCTAATGACGCCCATGTTTACATTTATGGTATGTGATGAATATTCATGTTTATATTTCTGTTTTGTACCTCGATGCTCACTTTTATATTTCAGATTTTATTTATGCTATGTATCAGAATTATGTTTTATGGGATAACATATAGCACGGTAGTGAATTAACTTGTTTCCCACCTTATGTCTCATGGATTTTAAAACATTCAGTGGGAAAGTTTGGAGTTTGCTTGATGTTGCGACTTTTCAATGCAGAATCTTGATTAAGTAGTATACACTGTTTCTGTATATCTCATGATGAAACTAACCTGTCCTCTCTTATTTGCCTTTAGTTGTATTCCTCAAATGGTTAACACAGCATTTCAATTAGCATGTGCCCATCTTGATGTCAATTTGGAGGTTTTTTTCAATGATTACTGAACTAATTGTAACAATATTTTCCCATTATTGTTATCCTCCCACACACTACAGTTAATTGTTAATTTGGATGGTATTTGAGCTATGTAAGTTAAAATAACAAACTTGTTGTTACAATAATTCAAATAACTGATACCCACAAAAGTAATATAAATTATATGCTTTTCTGTTTCTGTGCAGGTGATGTGGTGAGCCCTGGTTTCTTTGCTGATCATCTGGACTGTGCCAACCATGCCGAGTTTCCACACGACTCCGCAGATGGTTACATGTATGAGTTTGCCGTCAACCTACAGACTCTGAGATATCTTCAGATTACCAATGCACTGACGCAAGACACCCTGCAGAAAGCTCTGACCTACATGAAAGCAAGTAAGTGATGAGACTTCCATACATTAAAACTAGTAAACTATGCAATTTAACTGCATGAAAGCAATTGATGAGACTTATTTATGTACATGAAGCAGGTAAGTATTGGGACTTATAAAATATGAAAACAGGTAAATGAAGAGCTGTTTACCATGTTTATTAATATGATATCTGTTATAAGGATAATAGACACACTATTTGCATAATGATGCTTGCTTTACAGGTTTATTCACTGAAGAATTTATAGAACCTCTGTACTGTGTTTTCAGTTATTTCCAGACAGTTTGCATACATGATGCCAGACGGGTCTTTCAGAATGTTTAGGAGGACTGGAAAACCCTGTATATGGTTAGTATTGGTGGGAATTTTTAACACTTAAATTTTATTTTTAAACCTCCATGTCCCTGTTGCTTAGGTGGACCTGCTAGGTTGTCACTAAAAGTCAAAGTTTCAGATTAACAGTGCTTTGTAATGCTAAGGTCATATTAGGACAGGTCAGCTGAATCAGATTTACATTTTCAATGTGGTATTCTGTGACTGGTGTTCTTTGTACTTTAATACCATTGTCTTTTCAGTTACCAGACTAACATCTATGATGTTTTAAGGCTGATGTCCTTTTTTCACAAATGACAGCAACAAAAACAAAAGAGAAAATACAATAATAGAAAATAATAGTAAACCAACATAAATTACACGCCGGACATTTGTACAAATCCTTTGGGTTTTTTTTATTTACAAATACTTGGTCTTATTATGGTGACACATTTTGTGTTTTCAGGTTAACATCTCTTGTCTTTTGTTGTGTATTTAGGATGGTGTACTTTTTAAAACCCTGACAACTATGGTGTTTTAGCCTGAAACCTTTATTATCTTCATGCTCAGCTACTTGATCATTTTAGGCCTACACCTTCTGTATTTTATGCTAAAATCCTTTGTGCTAACGGCCCAACATCTTTTATGTTTTTAGGCTGACGTCCTTTGTGTTGCACTATTTCCATGACGCCCACCAGTCTGAGTGGAATGAAGAGCTGTTCATTGACCCTGCTGTCCTCAATAAGATTGCTCTGTGGCTGGCAAAACAGTTCAACACCACCACACGTCGGTTTGAAGAGACGGCTGGGTACATCTATGACAGAGACATGTTGGTATGTACAGTTATGGTCAATTGTTATTGTCATAAATCTTCTGATATATTTTAAGTAGATCAGTGCAGCAGGGACTAGTTTCACAAAGGGTCTTAGACTAAGCCAAGTTTTGGGCTAAGTCTATCAGATTTATATAGAGTAAGAAATCTAAAATTCGCCACATATCTGAAATTCGCCACATGTGAAAATACTAAAAATAAATGAATTGTGGTGAGATTTGTTGACTGTATAGTAAATTAAGGCTTTTTGAACTGAAAAATACCAATTTTTGGACAAAAACATCATTTTCTTCATAATATTAACTAAGGTTTTAGAGGTGGCGAATTTTAGATTCCTGGCGAATTTTAGATTTCTTACTCTATAACACTTTTGACTTGGCTAAGTTTTGAACCTTGAGTGGAATTCACAAAAGGGGACTTTGGTAAGACCAGGCAAAGCTGATTTATAGAAGAACCACAGTGGTATTTCTGTGTCATGTGACCCTTTATTTGTTCTCTGGAAAAACACGGCTTTGCAGTGGAAAACTGTGGATGCATTCTATATATTTAAAAAGTGAAATCCTCTACAAAATCCCTGTATTCAAAACCCTGTTACAGCTTAGATGTGTATCTTAAGTAATTAGCACACACCAGTTGATGTAGGATGTTTACTGCAGCATCACATTTTATGCAGGAATCAATGATATTTAAGTGCTCATTGACTTCTCCACTTTGGGCTTTAAAATCAAATATGTGCTTAGCTAATAAAATCTTGATTGGAGTAGTTCAGATTTCCAACATGTATATTCTTTCCAGCCAACCACTGTTGATCATGAAAACAACACCCACGAGTGGCACATCCCCCTCACAGCTCAGGTTGTCATCACTCTTGCCTCAGCAAGCAGAATCTCTGGGGTAAGTGAAACATCCTTTTGTTTACATGTATACTGGCCAGAAATGTTTGCATGCAGACTGACAGTGTCACAGGTACAGCAAATATATATATATAGTGACTTTATTTGGTCCTATCCTCAGTGACGGACTAAAGGGCCTCTGGTATATTGATAAAAGGTTATTCCTGAAACTATTCTTGATGATTCCCGTTCTGTTTATTTTATTTGTTTTTTTTTTAGTGTCACTCAGCACTGTATAGGTCATATCACGACGGGTAGTTTTATGGGCAGAGGAAATCAGTATGTACAGTTGGTAAAGGTTCTGTACTGTAAACTGCTGACCATCGAAAAGCAACTGCCAACTTTCCCATATAGGGTCCGGGCGTGAACTGCTGACCTCAGAGGTGGGAGGCGAGTGTGTTAACACTGTGGCCCGCGTCCTGTACTGAAAATGATCTTGTGCTTTATTGAAATTATTCTGTTTTAAAGAATGTGTGTATTAATGTAATGCAAAGATACTTAAAAAGTTAGGGTCATCTGGCAAGAAGTATAGTGCCATAGAAAAGGTAAATGAAGTGTGTGTGTATATGGCCTGACCTGTACATACTGGTGAAAATAGTAAGTTTTTTGCCAAAATTTGAAAACAACAATTAACACATACCATTTTGCTGTAAAGGCCCCACTGGCCACCTGGCTGATAAGGTTTGCATTTGATCACTTGACTATCACCTATGGGGCTATGCGTATGAATCCAGCCTATGAGAACATGCAAGATTAACCAAGGAACCATCCTGATACGGTTTTATTTGTGATGAGAAGTGTACTACCCTAATTTGACATTTATCCTTTTACAGCAAGCCAGATCGCTCGCTGACACGGCCATCAATGAAGCCTGTCAGTACCTGTCAGAGAAGCTCCCTCACATCACCAGTCCATTTCAGATGGCCATTGTAGCCTACGCCCTGAGTGCTGCACGTCACAGCTCAAGGGAAGATGCCTACTCACTGCTTAAACGCATGAAAAGGGAAAGTAAGTGGATTTCAGTGATGATTTCATTTCTAAAAGTAAAGCTTTGGTCATTAATGCCTGCCTTGTCCAGTTTAGATAGCCATTATGACTTATGTACTGACTGTGGCATGGCAGGACTCAAGGGCAAATGCCTGTTCACTTCTCGAATGCATGAAGAAGGGAAAGGAAGTGTACAACCTATTGCTGAATAAGGAATGGATGAGATTTTTAAAACAGCTCATGGTAACTTTATGTACAATAAATACAGTAATTGACTAAATATTGAAATTTTTAATGAAATCATATGCTTAACCTCTTGTGGACCATGTCAGTCAGCAGTTAATAGCAAATTATGTTTATAACTTCCATCCTTGTAAATAACAGCAGTAAACACCCGCATATGGTTATTTATGTTTACTTCAGCACAGGGAAATTTAAATTCTGAGTATATTGAAACAATTTGTTTTCAATATAATATACGAGGACATTGTGGATGACGAACACTTGTAATTTGTAACACTTGGAACAGTTTAAAATGTCTGATAACTGTTTTCCTTCAGTTTCACTTTTATAAGTAATATAACAGCTATGTAAATAGAGTAGATAAAACAGTCTATTAATTTCTGGCCTAGGATACTGATTGAATATTGATTGACGTAAATATGTCTAACCAGATGATCTTGATCTTTTTAATATTCTCTTGTAAAACTTGGGTGATGATAGGAAAAATGTTGAATGGTCAGAGAAAATTCAGGGAATTTTAATCTGAATTTGTGTGGGAACTGTTTCTCCTTTTTAGAGACTCAAGGTAAAAGAACTTAACTGAATTTCAATACACTATCACAATAATCCCATTTTCAGCCGAGTTTGTGTACTGGTCTGAGCAGGAAGTGCCACCCAATGATGTCAAGATAGTCAACACACGTCAGCTCATGCAACCAAAAGAGGACTGGTATAATACAGGTAGTCTCATCTTTTCTAACCTAATCTTGTGCAATGTCATGAGATTAGATAAGAATAATAAGATACAGAACTTGCTGACCTTATGGAAAACCCAATCCAAGGCAACATGAAGCTTAAATCACTAAAGCTATTTTGTTTTACACTTACTGGAAGATGATTCTTTTGAGCCAAGTCTTGACCAATGTAATGCTTAAATCACTGATACTGGAGCTTCCATTTCCCAGAAGATGATATTAAGATCTAATCCCAGGGATCATTAAACTTGATTTACTCAGTTGAAGTATTTTGTTTACTGTGCTCGAAATATAGGCAATGTCAATCTTCCATTACTTATTCAAAAATATTCTGGTTTCTTCAGTTGAAAACTAATTGTTCGCAACTGAATTCCAAACCACATAAAGCTTTAGATTTAAAATTCCAGACAATGGAAAGCTTAGATTTAAAATTCCAGGCAATGTAAATCTTAGTTTTAAAATTCCAGCCAATGTAAAGCTTAGATTTTCTAATAATAATATGTTCTATTGTTTTTTTTTTCTTGCACCATGAAAGATAGTAATATGTTGCTTCTTTCTGAAATCATATTTTGTCACTGGTGTACATTCTAGTTACACAGAATCAACTGCACAGTGATTCTTTTATCTTTTGTAATTTCATCTCTTACACACAACAGGCCATGCTGTCAGTGCCACGTCCTATGCACTGAAGTTGTACTTGCTTCACAACGAGTTTGAGGACTCACGGCCCATCATGAAGTGGCTACAGACACAACACAATGGCTTCATGGCCTGGTCCTCCAGTAGAGATGGACTTCTGGCACTGGAGGTAAGATTTGCTTGTGGCTTGTGGGAAAACTTTGGAAAAGTTGATCTGCTAAAACTTTTTAGAGTAAAGAAGTTTAAAGTTTGCCATAGTGTCTGAAATACATCACTTGGGGGCATGCAATTATTTGTTATTTAAGACAAAATATCAAAATTTGTTATAGGTATATGTAACCTCTGTTATCCAAGCTTCTGTTATCTGTTCAGCAGAAATTTCTTACTATAGAAGTGGTATCTCATTCTTTATCTGTAGGAAATATGAAAATTCAGAGAGCAAAACTCAGTTCATCAAGTTACAAAATAAGAACAGCTGAACACTGAAATTGTGAAGGCTATGTTTCACATTGTTAATCATTAATAAAGTTAGAATGGAAGGACCTAGTTCACTGCTGCCTTCTCTCTTCAGGCTTTACGAGACTATGCTTTCCGTGAGACCAACAGAGACATCTACCAGATGGCACTGACGATTGAAGCCACACAGCCGCGCTACCCACCATGGAGACACACAGTCCACCTGAACAAGACCAACTTTGCAGAACGTCAGTATTTCTATGTAAGTGACATCTCCGAGAGAATATCTTTTGGGGCAGAAAGTCAGTTGTGAAATGACTCCCACTGGTAAAAGTTACAATGCATGGGTCTGTGCAGGCAAAAGTTACAAATTTCAGATGTACATGTATTATCAATCAGAGTAGTACAAACCATCCATGTTAAGTTTCAGACCTTCAATTTTGTACCCTTTTGGTACTATAGATCTTGGACATAATACCTCCCAAAATTTTTTAATTTTCCGATTTCCAGCCGCCATCTCGAATTTTGTCAGAAATAGAAAATGTTAGTTATTTCGAAAACCATTATGGATGTAATACTATGAAAAATTTTATGTCATTTTAATGTTTTGCAACTGTCACATTTGCTCTTTGAGCCCTGATTCAAGGTTTAGTTGGGTCATTTTATTAAAAAAGAATTCTTATCTCCCTTACTAATATTTGCTAATTGTTCTTTGAACCCTTTTTTGTGATCAGACTACCTCCGTGCATTTCTCCTTTATATCGGGTGGGAGATAAATGCCGCAGCAGTCGTCTTGTTATTCAAATATATATTGCACAATTTGAATGTTTGTAAATTATTTCAGATGAACAGAGCGTGGGGTGAATTCAGAGCCTATGCCCAAGGAACTGGATATGCCTTTATACATGTAAGTACCATGTACATTGTTTGGTGTTCATTACAGTAAATACCAGTACATCTTCTGGACAAGTGCTTTTCCATTTGGTGTGGTTAAAATTGCCTTGACTACTTTGTGAAAATAGACTTGTTCAGAAAACTGTCCATTCTTTTCGGTGTGCATATGTGGCATTCATATGAAGACAACCAAAGCTGGTTTTTCCCTGTAATGTTCAGCAGTCATTTATAAATTTACTGACAGTAAAACATTGATTGAGATTTAATTATGTGCTTATTGGCCACTGGGAATAACTTCCAATGAGATTATTACTTATATTCTATCTAGCCAGTGAGATTATTACTTATATTTTTTTAGCAAATGAGATTACTGCTTGTATTCTGTCTAGGAAATGAGTTTATTGCTTATATTCTATTTAATGAGATAAGTGCTTACATTTGGGATAGCCAATGAGATTCATGCTTAAATTTTGTGAAACCAATTAGGTTGGATTACTGCTTACACTCTGATTAGCAGATGAAGTAAGTGTATACATTATGATATTAAGCCAGCTATATTACTGCTTATATAGTGACCTGCTAGTAAGATGACCACCGACCTTGTAGCTGACTAATGGCATTACTTCTTTCATTGTAATTAACCAATAAGGCTGCTCTCTTTTACATTTTCACAGATGTCTGCAATACACAAAGTTGAAAAGCCAAATAAAGTACAGACTCCAGATTTTAAAAACTTTGAGCTGAAGCTGAACGAAGAGCTGAACTATGGAAGAAATGCCAGTCATGTGAATATGACCTGGTGTATCAGGTAGGCTAATAATACAAGTAAATTACAATACTGCCACTCTGGCCTAGTGGGTAATACACTCGTCTAGGAATACAGAGGATGTGGGTTCAATCCCAGGTACAGGCAGATACATAGTGGCTCGGATGACCACTTAAAATGGCGGTCTACTGTGATTGGGTCCTATCCCCAGTGGCAGGTTAAAGAATCTCGAGGACGTTGATAAATGGTCATCCTTGAGCCTCTGTCTTTTGGTTAAGGGGAATATCAGCATTTTGAGAATTTGACTGTACTTGTCACAGTCGAATGGGTCATATAGCGCTTTAAGTCCTGTAGTATAGAGGTATTACATTGACTATAAATACAAATGTACAAATACTATGTTAGCGGATTTATAAAATTTGATCAAAGTATTTCTGTATTGTTAATTTTATTGTAATCATTAATAAAATATTACACATGTTATTCTAAGGGAAGCATAAATATGTTCCTTTTTGTGGTCATTTACATGTTCTGAAGCATAAGCTTTTCAGTGAGAAATTGATCAAAAATAATCATTGTAACAAAGATTTGTTTGACAGCAGTTATGCTGAACTGTGTAGAATACTAGTTCTGTAAACAAGAAGTATATAAATGCACATACCTTCATTGTTGCATTACTCAAAAGAGAAAAGAATCCTAGTTAGGGATTTATATCACCCGCAGCAGCTCTGGTGATATCAGGACAGATCCTCATTGAATGGCCCATGTAGTTACGAGATGGGTTTGAACCCACAAGTCACAGAGGTGAGATTCTAGTGATTAAATACCAGACTTGTTAACCACTTGGTGATTGAGGCCTTAAAAACACTGTACATACACCCATCATTTAACTTGTACTGGTCCTGCTTATACAGAGTCAGGGTTGGGGTCAGTACAAGCTCTATTATTCAATCCTCTTGTGGAGTAACAATTAGGTTGGATTATGGGAAGGTAAGATAATATGAAGGCCAAAATAACATGTGTAAATGAATTTGGCAGAGTGGGCTTGAGGTTGGATAATTGAAAATTTGGATAATAGAGGGTCTCATAATAGTGGATGTACTGTACTTTGATAAATTACAATTACTTCTTCATTTCCCATTGATTAGTTACAAATACAATTACTATAGACTGTGAAAAATCAATTGCAATTAAATTACAACTAGTTTCAATTACAACAACTACAACTGCAATTGCACGGATGGAAAAGGTCAATTATAATTCAACTACCTCATGTATACCGGATATATTTTGTTGGGGTTAGCATAAGTAAGAAAGTATAACCTTTTTATAAAAGTTATAAGTTTCATGTGGGCTTCTTGATGTTATTTTATACATTTATTCTCCAACAGTGACTGTACCTTGTGTAATACCCCGTTCACACTGTATTCGGTATCCCCCGCGGCAGGCCGCGCTTTATAACAGAGTCTGCCACTTGTTGTTTTCAGATGGGTTAGACCGGACATGGCCAAGCAATCTGGAATGACTTTCATTGTGTTCGACATCCCCACTGGCTATGTGATCGCCAGAAACATCATCGACTGGATGTATGTGGCTGGCATTCCCGGGCTGAAGAGAGTTCGCTACAGAGAGAATACCTTGATTATCTTCTTTGAAGCTGTAAGTATTGTATGGTATTTTGCTGCAGAGTGATGAATGTCTTTATGATCTCACACTGGCTTGCTAGGCAAGGGATTATAAACTGCAGCCTGTATGCATGTGTTTCCTATTTTGTTTTTAATGTTAACCATTACTCCAAAAATACATCATGTATTTTATTTATATTTAATTTGTGGTTGTACTTAAACCCTAGGGAAGGTATTCACAAAGCGGATTAAGATAAACAAAAAATTTAGCTTAACTTTTTACAGAAAAGTGGCTCAGTTAATATTTGGATTAAGTAGGTATTCATAAACTTCAGCTAATTTATGAATTAAATACAACAGACTCAACTATATATCTTTGGGGGCCACGGTGGCAGAGTGGTAAGACTCTCGCCTCCCACCTCTGAGACCGGGGTTCAGTTCACGGCTCTATCTCAAGTGGGAAAGCTGGTAGTTGCTTGCCGTTGGTCAGCAGTTTAAAGTACAGAACCTTGACCAAATGTATGTACTGGTTTCCTCTGCCCTTCCAACTACCCGTCGAGATATGACCTGTACAGTGTTGAAAGCGACGTAAAACCCCAAATAAATTGGGTGTATGAAAGTTAATTCAAAAGTTAATCCAAAAATTAGCTCAACTTTTCTGTTAATACCAACCTAAATCCTAATCCAATTTTTGGTTTAACTTAAGCTAATTATTCTTTTAGATTTCCCTAATTCGCTTTGTGAATAGGACCACAAGAAGATGTCCACTGTATGGCTACCTAAAAGTTTCAGCCATAATTAATTATTAGCAAAGCTAAAGTAACTGGCCTAATCACCAAAATTCTATAATTTATTTATTTATTTGGGGTTTTACGTCCCTTTCAACACTGTACAGGTCATATCACGACGGGTAGTTGGAAGGGCAGAGGAAACCAGTACATACAGTTCATCAGGGTTCTGTACTGTAAACTGCCGACCAACGGCAAGCAACTACCAGCTTTCCCACTTGAGGCCGTGCCGGGAACCGAACCCCGGCCTCAGAGGTGGGACCAATATTCCATAAACTGCATGATGGACTTGATTCATATTTGATGTGTAGGTGTCCCTTTTAAGGCCCTCCATCCATACTCCTGTATTTACTATACTTAAAAGTACTCTTGGTCTAGAAAATAACCATTTTACAAGAGGAATTCTTTGGCACAAGCCAGAAATGTCAAAAATGGTACATGTGAAAAGTGTTTGCTTTGTTCGGACATTGAGTTGACGCCTTTTACAGATCACACAAGACTGGACCTGCTTCGAGTACATGATGGAACGATGGTATCCAGTGGCCAATATCTCCATACCTCATCAAGCCAAGGTGTTTGAGTACACAGAGACAGGTAAGCAGAATATACATACAGAATATATAGTATAGGAATAAAAGACGTATTCGAGTACTTTATGATGGTTTTAAACTATCGATCGGCTGAATATTAAAGCCACGAAGCCCAAAGGGCTGAGTGCTTTAATACAGCAGATCGATGGTTTTAAAACTATCGATCGGCTGAATATTAAAGCCACGAAGCCCAAAGGGCTGAGTGCTTTAATACAGCAGATCGATAGTTTAAAACCATCATAAAGCACGAGAATTTGTCTTTTATTCCTATTCTAAAATGGTTACATTGATATTTTGTTCAAAATAAGGGGTAAATCCTACGTAAAAATCAAAACAAATCCAATGCCATGTTGGCTGTTCTAAACGTGCATAGTGATGGATGTGCAAACAGCCTTTTGGTTAAAATATTGTTAGGAAATCCTCCACAGAATTCTGTGATCTCATATTAATGAGTAGTCGATCTTTAAATGAAATATTGATAAAAATCCCCACTGAATTATTTAACTTTATATTTGCTGCATATAATTTACGTTTTATTTTACCGCAAGTTCTTTGTTTACAATTGTACATGAAGGGACGATGCACACAGAATTCAACAGCATATTTTTTTTTACCGTTCTATATTTGTGATTCCAGCATTGCGCAAAACACCTGTCCAATGTCACTGCGCAGTGTACCATTTTAGAATACAGAAATATATAACCTATTGATGATCGAGCCTTATTATCTCCCGCCGGGCTTTAGCCCGGGAGGGAGATTATGAAATGATGCCTGTGCGTGCGTGCGTGCGTGTGTGCGTGCGTTAGTCACGCAGATTCCTCCAAAACTACTACAGCTACAGATTTTTTGTAAATTAATTGTCCCAATGAATTTTCACGCCCTCGAAAATTTTTTTGGTTTTATGGACTTAGGCCTAACGATAACTGAGTAATAGCTATCTTAGCTACTTGGAGTAAAGGGCTCATAACTCAAAAACTATTGCAGAAACAACTTTTTCTTCAAATATGTTGTTCAGCTACTTTGTCCTTAGCTATAAGATGGTACATAGTTTGGGGTCCCATTGCATGCCATAAGTGAGTAATAGCTATTTTCTCATTTGTAGCTAAATAACAAAAGGAGTAAATGTCAAATATCTTCCAAAGTATTAGAGTTACAGAAATCTTTTCAAATATGTTGTTCATCTACTTTTTGGTAAGCTATCACATAGTAAAGTTTCAGACCTGTTGCACCTTGGATAGCTGAGCAATAGCTACTTTGAAATTCTGATTGTTGAGTAAAGCCATTGTAACTCAAAAACCATTGCAGTTAGAGTGTTTCCCTAAAATATGTTGTTCAGCTACTTTTTCCTTAGCTATAAGATGGTATATAGTTTGGGGTTCTATTGCATGCCATTAGTGATTAATAGCTATTTTCTCATTTGTAGCTAAATAACAGAAGAAGTAAATGTCAAATATCTTCAAAAGTATTAAAGTTAGGGAAATCTTTTCAAATATGTTGTTCATCTACTTTTTGGTAAGCTATCACATAGTAAAGTTTCAGACCTGTTGCACCTTGGATAGCTGAGTAATAGCTACTTTGAAATTCTGATTGTTGAGTAAAGCCATTGTAACTCCAAAACCATTGCAGTTAGAGTGTTTCCCTAAAATATGTTGTTCAGCTACTTTGTCCTTAGCTATAAGATGGTACATAGTGTGGGGTTCTATTGCATGCCGTAAGTGAGTAATAGCTATTTTCTCATTTGTAGCTAAATAACAGAAGAAGTAAATGTCAAATATCTTCAAAAGTATTAAAGTTAGGGAAATCTTTTCATATATGTTATTCATCTACTTTTTGGTAAGCTATCACATAGTAAAGTTTCAGACCTGTTGCACCTTGGATAGCTGAGTAATAGCTACTTTGAAATTCTGACTGTTGAGTAAAGCCATTGTAACTCCAAAATTATTGCAGTTAGACTGTTTTCCTAAAATATGTTGTTCAGCTACTTTGTCCTTAGCTATAAGATGGTATATAGTTTGGGGTTCTATTGCATGCCATTAGTGATTAATAGCTATTTTCTCATTTGTAGCTAAATAACAGAAGAAGTAAATGTCAAATATCTTCAAAAGTATTAAAGTTAGGGAAATCTTTTCAAATATGTTGTTCATCTACTTTTTGGTAAGCTATTACATAGTAAAGTTTCAGACCTGTTGCACCTTGGATAGCTGAGTAATAGCTACTTTGAAATTCTGATTGTTTAGTAAATCCATTGTAACTCCAAAACCATTGCAGTTACAGTGTTTTCCTAAAATATGTTGTTCAGCTACTTTGTCCTTAGCTATAAGATGGTCCATAGTTTGGGGTTCTGGTGCATGCCATAAGTGAGTAATAGCTATTTTCTCATTTGTAGCTAAATAACAGAAGAAGTAAATGTCAAATATCTTCAAAAGTATTAAAGTTAGGGAAATCTTTTCAAATATGTTGTCCATCTACTTTTTGGTAAGCTATCACATAGTAAAGTTTCAAATTTCAAAGTTTACAACTTTTGGTGGCCATCTTGAATTTTTGCGGAAAATGAAAAATGGCAAATATCTCTGAAACTGTCAGAGCGATTTCGAGCAAGTTTTGGACCCACAGTGTAGTAGAAGGGTTTCTGTTGAAACATGAAATTTTCAATTTCACATGGTAAAGTTTCAGACCCATAGCTAATTACTCACCTACTTAAAATGAGTAAATGCTAATTATCTCTAAAAGTATTGCAGAGAGCCAATTTTTCTCAAATACCTCATTCACCTACTTTTGGGAGAGCTTTCACTTGGTAAAGTTTCAGACCCATAGCTAATTATTCACCTACTCAAAATGAGTAAATGCTAATTATCTCTAAAAGTATTGCAGATAGCCAATTTTTCTCAGATAACTCATTCACCTACTTTTGGAAGAGCTTTCACTTGGTGAAGTTTCAGACCCATAGCTTATTACTCACCTACTCAAAATGAGTAAATGCGAATTATCTCTAAAAGTACTGCAGATAGCCAATTTTTCTCAAATACCTCATTCACCTACTTTTGGGAGAGCTTTCACTTGGTGAAGTTTCAGACCCATAGCTAATTACTCACCTACTCAAAATGAGTAAATATGAATTATATCTAAAAGTACTGCAGATAGCCAATTTTTCTCAAATAACTCATTCACCTACTTTTGGAAGAGCTTTCACTTGGTAAAGTTTCAGACCCATAGCTAATTACTCACCTACTCAAAACGAGTAAATGTGAATTATATCTAAAAGTACTGCAGATAGCCAATTTTTCTCAAATAACTCATTCACCTACTTTGGGAAGAGCTTTCACTTGGTAAAGTTTCAGACCCATAGCTAATTACTCACCTGCTCAAAATGAGTAAATACGAATTATCTCTAAAAGTACTGCAGATAGCCAATTTTTCTCAACTAACTGATTCACCAACTTTTGGAAGAGCTTTCACATGGTGAATTTCAGACCCATAGCTAATTACTCACCTACTCAAAATGAGTAAATGTGAATTATCTCTAAAAGTATTGCAAATAGCCAATTTTTCTCAAATAACTCATTCACCTACTTTTGGGAGAGCTTTCACTTGGTGAAGTTTCAGACCTGTAGCTAATTACTCACCTACTCAAAAGGAGTAAATATGAATTATCTTTAAAAGTACTGCAGATAGCCAATTTTTCTCAAATAACTCATTCACCAACTTTTGGAAGAGCTTTCACATGGTGAAGTTTCACACCCATAGCTAATTATTCACCTCAAAATGAGTAAATGCGAATTATCTCTAAAAGTACTGCAGATAGCCAATTTTTCTGAAATAACTCATTCACCTACTTTTGGAAGAGCTTTCACTTGGTGAAGTTTCAGACCCATAGTTAATTACTCACCTACTCAAAATGAGTTAATGCGAATTATCTCTAAAAGTACTGCAGATAGCCAATTTTTCTCAACTAACTCATTCACCTACTTTTGGGAGAGCTTTCACTTGGTGAAGTTTCAGACCTGTAGCTAAGTACTCACCTAATCAAAATGAGTTAATGCTAATTATCTGTAAAAATATTGCAGATAGCCATTTTTTCTCAAATAACTCATTCACCTACTTTGGGAAGAGCTTTCACTTGGTGAAGTTTTAGACCCACAGCTAATTACTCACCTACTCAAAATGAGTAAATATGAATTATCTCTAAAGGTACTGCAGATAGCCAATTTTTCTCAAATAACTCATTCACCAACTTTTGGAAGAGCTTTCACATGGTGAAGTTTCAGACCCATAGCTAATTACTCACCTACTCAAAATGAGTTAATGCGAATTATCTCTAAAAGTACTGCAGATAGCCAATTTTCTCAACTAACTCATTCACCTACTTTTGGGAAGAGCTTTCACTTGGTGAAGTTTCAGACCCATAGTTAATTACTCACCTACTCAAAATGAGTACATGCTAATTATGTCTAAAAGTATTGCAGATAGCCAGTATTTCTCAAATAACTCATTCACCTACATTTTGGAGAGCTTTCACATGCTAAAGTTTTTTTATGACTTTTTAAAATAATTTTTTATTCATTAAAAGTAATGAAATCATGCCCTAAATCAATTATAGCTTGAAAAGTATTGCATTTAGAGCATTTTGTTAAAATATGATATTCACCTACTTTTTCAATAGCAACAACATGGTGAGTAACTTGGGTGTCTATCTCAATAGCTAAGTGAGTAATAGCTACTTTTGGACTTTTTACTAACTTCCATCATGAGTAAAATCAATTGTAACGTGAAAACTATTGGATTTAGAGAATTTTGTGCAAATATATTATTCACCTACTTTTGGGTCAGCTATAACATAATAAAAATTTCAGACGTCTAGCTCATGCTATGGCTGGGTAATAGCTACTTTTGCCTTTGCCGGTGGATACATTTTGCATCTGGCCACAGAAGCGTCATTGGTCTAGTTCTAATAAGTCATTCACATACTTTTGGGTGATCTACCACATACTGAAGTTGCAGAACTGTAGCTCTTTGGATAGCTGAGTAATAGCTACTAAAATGAGTAAATGTCTTTTATCTGTAAAAGTATTACAGGTAGGCAATTCCTTCTAAATAAGTCATTCACCTACTTGTGGGTGATCTACCACATAGTGTGGTTGCAGAACTGTAGCTCTTTGGATAGCTGAGTAATAGCTACTAAAATGAGTACATGTCTTTTATCTCTAAAAGTATTACAGGTAGGCAATTCCTTCTAAATAAGTCATTTACCTACTTTTGGGTGATCTACCACATAGTGAAGTTGCAGAACTGTAGCTCTTTGGATAGCTGAGTAATAGCTACTAAAATGAGTAAATGTCTTTTATCTGTAAAAGTATTACAGGTAGGCAATTTCTTCTAAATAAGTCATTCACCTACTTTTGGGTGATCTACTGCATATTAAAGTTGTAGAACTGTAGCTCTTTGGATGGCAGAGTAATAGCTACTAAAATGAATCAATGCCTTTTGTCTTTAAAAGTATTGCAATCAAACATTAAACTTGTCACTTCTACATGTGCCTCCATCTCACAAGAAAATTTATATTCCACTATCTTTAGTACATCTTATTTATACGGCGGGAGATAAATGCATGCGTCAGAATGCTTGTTTTAATTCTTTCAGCGCATAGGGCAATCACTGCACTTGCTGTCATTATTTATTTCCTAAATTAGAAGTAGTATATCCTCTAATAGTGCTAATGTGTTGAAAACTTTTAAGTTAATATTCCCAAATAATGTCACTGCCAAAGTAGCATCATGACAGGTGAGTGACTGGGAAGAGGGATAGGTTTTCCTGAAGAGAGAGATCATTGGATGGTTTATAAAAACCAGATACTGGGCAATGTGATTTGATAATTTGGGAAGATCATTCCATTCATCAACAGGTGATACCTGAGGGGGCACAACCCCCCTGCCCAGGGATCTGGAACTACATACTGGCAAAAATTCCAAAGTAATTTTTATAGTCTCAGTACAGATCTGGACCATTTTCGAGGATTACTGAGTCATTGGTTGACCCCGCCTTGTGTTAAAATAAGATTTCAGTGCAACTTATAGTTTTTAACCTCAGCTCATAAAGGCTGGTATTATAGTTGTCCCCTGCATCATCTTGGCGGTGACGGCGGCTGGCATAAAGCTTGTGGGTATTCCAAAGCCTAAACTCATGCACAGATTTTCACCAAATTTTTCGGATGTATGTACCCAAAGAGGATCTAGAGCTGGTTAGGCTTTTGGGGGTATCCGACAACAACTGTTGCCATGACAACAGTTGAAAGATTTTTGGTGTTAAAGTTGGTGGGTGTTCCACAGCCTAAAATAATGCATGGATTTTCATCAGATTTTCGGGATATATTCAGCTGAAGAGGATCTTAAAGTGATTTGGTTTTGTGGGTATCTGGTAACACCTGTTGCCATAGCAACACTTTTAATATATTTGGGCCTTAAAATTTGTGGGGGTTCCACAGCCTAAACTAATGCATGGATTTTCTTTAAATTTTTGGGATATTATCCCAAACGGGATCTAGGGCTTATTAGCTTGTTGGGGGTATTTGGCAATAGCTGTTGCTATGGCAATGCTTTAAATACTTTTTAGTCTCGAACTTCTTAATTGAAAAGGTGGCGCTATTAAACCAATGTTACTACAGGTGCATTTTTATTTCCCACAAGCCAAAGGCCAGGGTTGGGAGAAGATGAAATACTTTCCGTGTGTGTTTGTGTGCATGTGTGCATTTGTCACTTTTTTACATAAACATTAATATCTTATTCAGTTATGAAAATATCTTCACCAAATTTGCAGAGAATGTTTATGGCTGTACAAACAGGCCTTATTTCTCCCTTATAATTGGTTCTAGTTCTTCAAAGTAAGAAAACAACTTGTAAGAAATCATGGCCTGTGAATCTTTTGCAAATGTCAAATTTGACCTTTGACCCCTACTTCAAGGTTGAGTTATATATTGGTCTTTGGGCTTGGAACTGACATGAGTGAATAATAAAATGTATTAATTTTCCCCTTATTCAGCCACCTGAAAGTTCTTACATCTGGCAAAATCTCGTAGGTTCTGTGTACTTCTTACAACTGAAGTTGTTGCTTAGATTTCCCAAATCTCAGTGTTGTTGCCCATTTAGTTGTACATGCTGGCTGGGGTTCTGACCTACCAAGGCTGGCTAATTTTAAGTCATAAAGTGGATATTGTCGAAAAATCCTTGAAACAATTCTGGAGTCTTATCATGCAGATTTGGATCAGCCTTCGGGTGGATTGAGCCACTTGTATATTTCATCTTATATGAAACAATGACTCTGATTCAATTGAAAGTTTTATAGTTATGCCCCCCCCCCCCGCCACCAGACACACACAAACAGACCATTGGGAAGAGGAGGCAATTACTAAGAAATCAGTGCAACATTTACCAATTCCTCTTGATTTGTTAGTGTGTCATTACTGCTTTTCAATAATGTACCAAACACTACACCATGTTAAGCTTCAGATCTTTTGTTTTGTTTATACAGGTAACCAGTTGAACAGGATGTACGAATCCTACACACTCTTCCATCTTCACATCTGTCAGGTGTGTGGCAGTTTCCAGTGTCCTTACTGTCCATTCTACAACGCGGCCCCGCCCGCCACAAGCCTCAACGTCTACTTCCTGTGTGCTTTGTCTCTGCTCACCCTGGTTTTGGGTCAGTTACAGACTAAATGGCGTATACTACAACTATAGTGTTTGTATAGTGTTATTATGATAACTAATACTGTATAAGTGGTTATTTTCGCGTGGAATTAATTTTCGCTATATTCGCGAGTGACTACAAAACGCGAAAATAACTTCTAGCCAATATTTATATTCAGTAGAACCAGTCTACAGTAGCGTGAGCGGTAATACAAGATTATGCAAGATACAATATTTAACACTGTCACGGAAACAATAAATTCCATTGCTTTATCAAATGTACCATTCACAGAAATGCCTAACTTCTTTGATCTTTATCACCAATAGACCCCCACTACACAACTTCTTTGATAATGCGCCGATCAGTGAAAGTGTGTTCGATTGGGTTTTGTAAATTTATAATCTCCCAGAGTAGGTTCACACACTGACAACGTGTATAAAAGAAAAGACGTTAACTGTGCATTTCCAATCAAACCAGCAGAAGTCCGCATAATATTTTAATTTGAACATGTTGTTAGTTTGGGCGATAATTGAATATATTTCACCGCGAAAATAAATTCTCGCGAAGCAGGCCTACAGTGTACATTCGCGAACTTAAGTACCCGCGAAAATAACCACTTATACAGTATTTGTGAATCTATTTTACATTTTCTTTTTTTTTTAAATTTCAAGGAAAACAATTATTATATTGTATTCTATTATTGTGACTTGACATCATAATGAGTCAGTTGTCATAGTTACTAAATGGTGGAGCCTTTTCGGTGGGGTGTGATGATACTTTTCAGCTTCTTTTTGTATGGCGATATTTTTATATAATACAGTATGTATGGCGAGTACATCTGGTTTTGTCGTGATTTTTTTAACAAGTGTGTAATCATAGTCTGTATTCACTAGCATCCTTATTTTTATTATTATTTGTATTCTTAGAGAAAAAAGAACTTTTTAAATGCCTGAAAATTTTGAAAATTCTAAGGCAAATATGATAAAATGAGGGCACTAGCTGAATAAAAGAGCCAGTATTTTAGGTTTGTTCTTGAAGATTATTGAAAAAGAAAGCACTTTTATAGCTTTTTAAAAAAAAATTATTAATCTCACAATTATTTCTCAATATATACTTAGTATCTATGGGAGTATTCTCAGAATTATATAGTCATTGTAGAAACTGAAGTCACATACCACAAAGGATGGATAGTTCATCAAAAGATTCATAGTATGTCAATAAATTGAAAAGAAAACAATGTTAAATGTTGTTAGTTTCTCCATTTCAAATCATATTCATAAGTCATTGAGATGGTAATAATATGAATAAATTTTTAAAAAAATACATTTTGTAGTTTATTGATTCCAAAATAGCTGCACGGAAGTTTAAAAATATGTATGTTAAAGTTAAGACAGATTAAATGCATTTATTATTGTGTTTTAATAAATACTTTATTTTTGGGTCCATACATATTTAAGCTGTTACTAGCATTCAGGTAACAAATAGCTATCACACAGTTTTATAGTGTCTGTGGATAGTCGTCACACAGTTTTATAGAGTTTCAAAAGCAAACCTTCTTTTTTTTAAATATATCCATGTGACAATTTGTTTTCCCCATGATTTGTGGTGACCGTTTTAAATCTTGTACATAGTGTAATTTTTAAAAAAAAACACGTACTTTCCAAATGGCACTTACATTTGTGTCTTATTATTGTTCCTTTCAATTTTATTTTTACATTCTCATGGTGATAGATCTGATGGTGTGGCTAAGTATCTGACAATGTGTGTAACTCAATTTGTTCTCATGATCCAAATGCGTAATTAGCCCCTTTCGACAAAAAAAAAATGGAAAAAAATGGAGCTGTATTACACTGTACTAGTGGAAATTCCAAAGAAATAAGAATTCTGCACAAAATATTTGAAATAATGTCTTCCAATATACCAATAGTTCTAAATAGTTTATGTTTGTCCATCGGCAAAATAATGCAAGAGGTGTGAACTAGGTATAACAAAAGCCTAAAATGTACTTCTGTGTCTTTGCCTAACAAACCAGGCAATCTCTATTCAACTACAGTGAATGTTCAACTATTTTATTGTTTAAATATTTGTACATATAGCATTTACTGACTGGCATTGCCAGATGTGGTCGTCATAATACATACTGCCCTAGATTGTACTTAAAAAGGGTTAATTGATATTTACCTGTTATGTAGAGTCTCAATTTAAGACTCAGAAACTGAGAGATTTCAGAGGAATTAATCTGCTGTGCAAATGGTTTTTGTTTTACAGGACACTTTAAAATACAATGCATACTTTTTATATATGTGAAGATGTAATATATGGGTAAAAATAAAATCTGATTTGTGGGAATGATTTAAAGTTATATATAAAAGACATGTATCATTTAACGTATGTTATTTCAAATATAATTATGATTTCTCTGCTAAAACAAAGACTAATCTACCATTTTTGTCTCTGTAAAATTGCCAGTTGTACAACAAATGATTTGTATACATGTTAACATATGGATCTGATTGTATGCAGATGATATATATTTCTACAGACAGATCTGAATTATGTGAAGAATTTCTATTTCAGAAAACAGAAAAGTCAATGAACTGTATCATTTAGCTTTATTTTCATATATAATTGATGGTCGCTAATAAACATAATAATTTGAAGGTAAAAACTTCCATTCCTAATCTGATATGTTGTGATGTCTTGATCTGTAACACACCTATACATGTACATATGGATAGGTCTGATAGGTGTGCAGAATTTATAATTATTAAAGTAAAACTCCGAAAAATTAAGGAGCACAGTAATTTTGCCCTGCTTAAAAAAATAGTATATGCATTATATAGTATATTAGTTGAGATGTATAAAACTGGTAATATACATTCAAATGAATAGATCTGATTTATGTAACAAATTTACAATATTTATTATTCAAGGAAAACCTCATGAAAGTGTATTTCTTTGTTCAAATACATTTTTTTCCTTTTCACGAAGATACTAATCACTGTGAATCTCAAGGCTTTCCTTTAGGAGATGAGAATCTTTTTTTTATTTTTTACAATGTATTAAAGTATGCAAAGTACAATGGGTATAAGTGTTGTTAGTAACACCCAAGTAAATATATTTTTGTGACTGTGGATATATGTAATCAGGGAGTATTTTTACAGTGGTACGGTATTAGTAATATTATCCATCCATTCTAGGAGATTATAGAAGTTCAGTACACAACAAAGTGTAGTTAATTTGTTACAAAACAACATTAGAGTAAGAAATCTAAAATTCGCCAGGAATCTAACATTCGCCACCTCTAAAACCTTAGTGAATTTTATGAAGACAATGATGTTTTTGTCTAAAAATTTGTATTTTTCAGTTCAAAAAGCCTTAATATACTATACATTCAACAAATCTCACCACATTTCATTTAACTTATTAGTATTTTCACATGTGGCGAATTTCAGATATGTGGCGAATTTTAGATTTCTTACTCTATACTCTCAACAATTATTATTTAGGTTTTGACGTCTAGGAAATGCATGTTTTCCCTGATTACACATATACACTGTAACATATATTGTTGAGTATATTGACCCCATTGAAAACCTTGTATCTCTCAGTAATACCGGTAAATACCAGTGTGACGGACTCTTTGGAACTAGAACCACTCTAAGTGGAATGTAGGTATATGTGGAACCAATTCTTTTGTCATAGCATTGAAGCATTCTCTTTCAGTATCTGGTTTCAGAAATCCTCTGAAAACCAATCTCTTCAGAAAAGCCTATCCCTGTTCCTGGCCCTTCCCCTGCTCAGATGCTGTTTCGGCACTGACCTGTTTTGGGGAAAGACGGCCATATCCTTCTTGGACATTGGTGCTTTTAAAAGGATGTTTCTTATCAATTTGGTACTTTATGAAAGCCTGAAGTATTGTTATTTTATTGATCATCACTAGAAGTATAATCCTGTTTGATATAGGAGGTTCTGGTGATACAGAGTCTTCTATATAACATGGCAGTTAGCCATAACTAGAACCAAATCCTCTGGATATTGGAGATTCCAGTCATAAAGAGTCTTTGTTATGTGGGTATTCTTGTATTTCTTAAGCATTGAATGTTTCAAGCTATTTAGTTAATAGACAGTTACTCTGTTGGAACAAATATGTTTACATTATTTCCTTGAATATATTACAGTTTATTTCTTGTAATGAGCATGGAAGAATTAGATCTGATAAACTTGTAGAAATACTTCAAATACTTCACACTTTTTTAATATTTCAATATTCTATTTAATTGGCACCTGTAGCAAAAATCTGTATTGTAAAAGGTCATAATATAATGTACAATGTATAAATTCTTCATTTTTTTTTTGTTTTTTTTATATATGCGCAGAGAAATCTGTGAAACTATTCATAAATAAAGATTGTTAGAAAGAAAACACTGGTTTTTTTTTCAAATATCTCATTCTATAAATTTCCACTTGTTGCCTGACTTGAGATTAGAATAAAATACAAGATGGTTTAATGTTGTGTCGTGTTTCTATGGTATATTACAAAAAGTAACTATGACAACAAATTATTTTAACAAACCCACCTTAATAGGGGCCCAGTATCCAATACTTTTAAGATGAATGAATAATAGTCAATTTCTCCCAGTCTCTCTCATTGACTGAAAAAGCAGGGCCTACTATTGCTTAAAAGATTTTACTCTGTAAAGTGGGTATTGTTAACAAACCTCTTAACATTTTTTCATGTTTCATTACAATGTTACATATTATGATTTGGCATGATTTTGATGTTTTATGATTATGAAGTACCTATGATGGCAATCTTGACCCCTTAACTAACATGTGAAGATAAAATAAATGCAGAATTTAATCTAATTCATGGAGAGGACTCCTATAACATTAAAACAAATATCATAACTGGTAAGATTACATTTATGTGAATGAAATAAAATAACAGATTTGAATATTAAGGAATCAAGGAAAGTCTTACTAGGGAATCTATAAATTCTATCAACAGTACATATTCAAACTGTACTAGAAATATATTTGTTTGCAAGTGGAGTATGTTGATCTATGATTATTTCTCCACACCCAGTGTTCAGGTTTTCACGAGTTGCATACGTATGAAAAGTACAGAGTCATACCCTTCTAATGGCATATGACAAGTCCATAATAGACATTGGTTCAAACCCAAGAATCTATGTGGGAAAATTGGTAGTTTCTTGCCGGTGGTCCGCAGTTTACAGTGCAGAACCTTTACCAACTTGACCAAGAGTATGTGCTGGCTTCCTCTACCCATAAAAGTACCTGTCATTTAAAGTTTTATAAGAATTCAAGAAAGTAATTCTTTGGGATTGTTTGGTCAAAATGCGAAGATTTGATTGGCAATGGGTTTGAGACAGATTGACAGCCTTTCAATACTTTTTAATTTTTATTATAGATGGAAGAGTAAGCAAATAGGCAAGACTGATTTATGACTACATGTATTTTACCTAGCAAGTTAATATCTAGATATATTAAGATGTATCCTTTAAAAAGTTTACAATGAGAACTTTTATGTATAATGAACACTTCTGAAAATTGTCTGAAAAGTCTTCCATCCCAACACATTAGGGACAAAGTTGAGAGCTGCTCCTTTTATGCAAATGAGTTAAAACTGGACCACAAGGCAAAAGGTATGAAAGTTGACTGAAGTATCTATGATGTAAAAGAAAATCATTTTGTCATTTGATGCACTGAAAGAGCGTAGAAAGCAAAGACACATTCCATGGGGTAACTTAAAGGGCTGAACTTAGCTGAATAGATTTGAGTTAATTTTAAAAATTGCACTTTTGAGAGGAAAGGTTATTAATAATACTTATATGTCTCAGAAAAATGCGGCCCTGACTTTTGACAAACTGAATTCATGTCTTCTAGATGTTCAAGGATGGAAGTTGTCGAGTATGCTCAAATTAAACCTTGACAAATCAGAGTTTATCATCTTTGGATCTCATGCTGAACTCAGGAAATTAGATCATTACTTCCATGTCAGAATATTTGGTAATTTCATGCATCCAGCAGTTGTTGTAAAGAACCTTGGTGTCTGGTTTGACGCTAATTTCTCCTTTGCTGATCATGACTGCAATATTTGTAAGACATGCTTGATTCAAAATCGTAATCTCAAGTGGGTTAGACTACTTGACTGATAAGGCTGCTCTCCTGGCGGCTAATGCCTTGGTGAGTAGTCGCCTTGATTACTGCAACTCTCTCTTCAGGAGTCTGTCCAGTTTCAACATGGGCAAACTGCAGTGTATTTAAAACACACTTGCTAGGATTGTCACAAACTGTAACAAATTCACACGGGCATCTCTTATCCTCAAACGTCTCTCAAAAGTTTAAAATCGTATCTCTTCAAAAAGGCTTTTGCAACTTGGTATATACTCTATTTGGCGTCTCTGTGGTGTTGTTCTTGGCAACGGTTATCATATGATGATTTTTGGAATTGGATTTTGGTGTTGCGCCTTAGAGTCTGCCTGCCCACCATAAAAGTACAGAATAGAATAGAATATTTTAATATATTAAATTTAATTGTGCCAATAATAGTATTACTGATAATTTTCACAGGCAGAGTAATAACATAACTGTTCACTTTGATTTAAAGTGCACTATGCATCATAGCACCAATTCACATTTTACAGAATTGAAAAACAATTTTTAAAATTGGACCTTAAAATTGGACAAACTCTTGTTGAAAACATGAGTAAGGTAAAAGTGCCACATGAAATTAAAGATTTGTTTAATCTTTGCTTTATACGTTTATGCGTTTAAGTGATAATACAAATAATTCTTTACAAATTTCAAATCACATAAAAGGTACTTTTGATAAGACTTTTCATTCATATAATTCAGTAAAACTCAATTCAATAAAATTTGTCAATTTGTTTTCTTTTTAATTAAAATGTTCTTTTTTGTGACTTTTAAGTTTTTATAAATTTTTAAACATTGTGAAATACAACCTTTGATTTTTTACCAAAACTAATTTGCATGCATTTGTGCCAGTATTTTTTAACCTTTTAATTCTCAAGATGTCATTGTTCTGGAGGAGGAAATCCATTGTCACTTATGATCTGTGAGTAGTAGAGAGATGAGTCCTTTGCTGTTCGGGGCCTGGCATCATCATCAAAATCTACAAAAAGAGGCACATGCAAAAACTAAAGTGTGCGAGTGTTAAGTAGGAACTTCACGTGTCCATTTTTTATCATTCAACATGGTAAGAATCATAGAAAAGGCCAAGCTAAATAGATGAAGATTAAGCAAAAGTTAGGCTTGAGATTAAATTAGTCTTTTTCATTATAGCTGAATCTACTGCTTTAAATCTTAAAATTACTCTTCTAACACCAGTTTACTTTTTACAGATGACTAACATTACTTGACCATAGTGAATTCACTGACCGACATAGTACAGTCCAAACTGTTCCTGATATCCAGCTATCCACTCAAAATTATCCATCAATGACCAGGCTGTATAGCCAATCACATCACAGTTATCCAGCTTCGCAGCTAAACCATGGTAGAACAATACATTTGTGTAACAATATAGATATAATTTATTATATTAGAAAATGTCATTGACTGGTCTATGTTTCATCAAATGCTGATTAATATTATACTTGGAAACATTACAAGTGTTTAACCTTCACTATATAATGACTGATAAGGTTGTTTTTTTTTTTTTGGTCTCTCCCAAATATTTCGATATCTGTTAAAAATGATTTTTTTAAATCAAATAAAACTCTCATATCTGCTTAAGAAATGTTTGCTTTCATAAACAATCAATCGATGCAATTTGGGTACCTTGTGTTCCGAAAAAATAGGTCTTAACCATGTATTCTCCCAGAATCTTCTAATGATTAATGTCATATTTAATTTAATTTCTGAACTACTGTATTGATTACACTCTCATGAAATATAAAGATAAACATATTTTCTGTCCAAAGCAGAGATGTGGTTAACAATTTACCAGTTAAATACATGATGGTTTAATAGCAAGACAGTTGTTTAAGATATGTACAAAGCCCCTATTAGGAAACTGATATGTAAATTTTGTTAAGTCATTATCACAAGATGATTGTCACCACTTATTTTCTTGAGATCACCAGATAATCTTTGCTCACTACTTATCAAATCATGGTCACCATATGACCTGGTGATCACAACATCATCTCGCCAGATGATATGGTTCTAATGAAATCACCCGGTGATCACAATGCAATAAGTGATTCCTACATCATTTGGTGCTCACAACCTATTTTGTCATCACCACATGAAATGGTGGTCACCAGATGGTCTGATGCTTCCCACATCATCCACTCATGATCATGACTTGGTATAGTGTAAAATAAAATTCCAAATGCCCTAAAATTGGCTTCATAGGCATGGGTGTCTTTCGCAAGAATTGTGATACCTTTGAGTACATTGTTGATGTAATCTCTGTAAAACGTGATACGACTGTCATCTTCCAGCGTCCCATTTCTTTCTGACACTCCGTTCTCAGTGATAATCATTGGTGGATTACCGTAGTTATCTCTCACAAACTTCAACATATTCCTTATTCCCCATGGTACAACTCTTAGCCAGATGGATCCAGAGCTGAACACAGAATATCCTGCTTTACACCAGCGACTTTTGTCCACCAGTTTATCATATGCATTTAAAACAACATTCAACTTGTTCATTACTGACTGCCATTGCAGAATTACAGTTCACTATTGTAAAACACATGTTCCACTGGTTTGAATTTAAATACTGCTTGTAAATTTCCTCACCAGATGATGAACTTCACTGACTAAAACTTTAGAGTTGTGGGACACATTTTGAAAGAAATAATATACTTTCTATCAGCATGTATGTAAGACTACCTATGTTAACAGTTGTTAAGTTAAGGAACAAACATTGTTAGAAAAATCCTCAAAAGAAGTTCTCAATGTAGATCCAGATCTATATCACCTTTGAGGAGAACAAAGACACACGTAGATCTGACCTTGTGTAAATACATGACCCCAATCCAACATGTAGTTTTGGGGATAGGTGTGTGAGCAAACAGGCAACCAAAGGGATGTTATTATGATACACTCGCCCATCCCCTTAAGGGGCAAGGGTGCCAAGGGAAATTATGTGTATTACATCCTTCTGGAAGATTCCAAAGGCTTTTCATAAATCAGATTGTTTGGGTTACTTCTTTCAATAATATTGCGCCCTTTGGTTGTAAAATTTTCACTGATAAAGTAAGAACAACAGAAAACTTACAACAAAATGGGAATACAGATTGTGTAAATCCTTTAATACACAAAATAGAATAAAACAGATTGTGTGTTATCCCTTTGTTCTTTGACACACACCTTTAAAATCTTCTGTTACTCTAATTTCTTGCTATCTTAATGTTCTAAGTGGAAATTTCAAGTGAGAGAAAATGTCTATAATTTTTCAAATACTAAGAAATTCGCTGGAATTAATTCTCAACTGTAGTTAAGCTTCAATTAAATTAAAACTAAATTCAGACTTTAAATTTCACTGATAATTAATTTTTGCCATCCAAGTTCATTAGGTAAAATAGATAAAATAAATGCCAAGTGTAATTTACACTTAAATACAGTAAGTTACATTACATCAATTCTTGTGTTGTTTTTACTGTGTACCACTCACTTCGGCCAGTCATCATCTGTTCTACTCTGAATCTCTTGGTCTGAAGTGTAGGTACCATTTCTAGTTCTATTGTTTGGATCATCAGAAATAAGCTGTGTTGTGTAATGGTTCAAACCAAGATAGTCCCAGGTTCCTGGAATGGGATATGTCAATACACTTACAGCTATATGTGAATACACGTATATGTTTATCTGAAAACCCATGATAAAAACATACAATTGAAACGTATTACCAATTATTTACCATACACAGTTTTATGCTATCGCTTGCTCTGTGAGAAATCAATTGTCCCATAAAAGCCTGTATTTTGGAAAACAAAACATCTTTTTCAACAGCTCTATTTCATGTCTTTATTTTAAAGACAACTTACACTCAACATTAAATTAAAGGAAGGAAAATTTGTCTGTCGAGACCACCGAAAATAAATAACTCTAAAATATGAAAATGTGGCAATATTTATGCTGAAAAACAATATTTCTGCTTTGAAAGATTATTCAGTAAACTTTGTAAACGTAAGGTCACTGTGAACCCAACAAGGGGTACCTGAGGTGTTTTGAAGCCAGCTCCAAAACAAATATGTATGTACTGAAGGACCTTTCCGGTGTGACCCTACCTGTTTAAAATGACAAAATTCCCTCAACTCTGACTTTATAATACCTGTGTTTATATTGCAATCATTTAGTCAAATTGCACAAATGATTGGTTGGAGCAGATAATTACATCTCAATCAAAATGGTGGGACCTGTGGTAATATTGGTGACTTAATGAGAGAAAGTGTACAGTATTATGCTAATATATGTACCAACTATCCTTGTTTTCTCCTGCTCTGTGAACACTGGAAGCCTTGACGTCTCTCTGCCTTCATCTTCACTCTTACGGTCCACCTGAGATCTCATTATCTGAAAGAAATATAAACACATTAGATGACAGATAACACATTTACTTGTTGGACATTGTTCAAGAGTGTGCAGCTGCCTTGCAGAGCAATTTGCAATTCCAAAAGAATTAAAATCAAACTGAATTGACAAAGACTATGTTGTGGCCAAAAGTAACAAGGTCAAAAGGGGTTTCGGTCAACTAGCTCGAGCCGCAAAGCCATCAGAGATTGCAGTAGTGCACTGAAGCAGTCACCCATCCCAGTACTAATGTAGCCCATTGTTGCTTAACCTGACTTAAGAGACAGATACTCACCACAGTTCGCCACAATTCATGAAAGTCTGGAGACAAAAAAAGCTTACAAATTGCATTTAACTTTTCCTGTTCAGTTCTAATCTGTTTCAATAGTCATGATGAACTGAACGTATTGACAAGTTGAGAAAATATTCCAGATTTACTCCACTGAGCAATATTTATAACATATTCCTCATATATTATCTAAATGTTCCACATATTATTGTTAGTAATTTTTCTGTTCACCTCAGGGTAATCTCCGTTGATAAATATTGGGTTTGCAAACCATCCCAGTTCAAAGTTCATGGCTCTGTCTGCTGCAGCAATGTCTTCACTGGAGTTGGATGCCGGTTCCTTCCATTGTGACACCAAAGATAAAGACACTTTACCTGTACCAGTGAATAGAAGGAGCACTGACTCAGTAACAGAAAAAACTTTATGCCAAAATGAATTTAACATAAAGGAAACTGTATGTTATACATCACCCAATTTATGAATGTCTAACTGTTTTTGAGACCCATTTTGTTTTGTGTGAACTGTTCATATGAATGAATTTTACATGTTAACAATACAGTGCAGAACAAGTTGGTTGTATGAATGTGAGTCTTCTGAAATACATCAGGAGGGTCCATGGTGGACTAGTGGTCAGTAAGTTGAGCATCTAATTACAGAGTGTCATCTCTCTGTGCTTTCAACTCACATCACTGACGATGCTGAGGGCCTGTCCCAATAAGGCCCGTCCTGATGAACAGGATGTAAAACATTGAGAATAACATTTCCCAAAACACACCAATAATGTTTCGTCTCTGTCACTCTTCCTGTTTGAGTGAAGGTGAAATTACTTTTGTGTAAACAAATACCCTTTAAGGGTTACAAGACACATTTCAACTGAACTGATGAATTATTTTTTTGGTTCAATAATGGAGTAAATATTGATATTATATCAAGGTATTTTAATATCATAATAATTGTTACAGGAAATTATGGTTAAAACAAAAACAGACCTTGCTGATCTCCTCTGAACTCATCATTATAAATATGCCAGGACTCTGCATGAGCTCTGATCAAGTTATGTCCAACCTTGTAAGCACCTGTACCAAAGTGTCTCACACCAGGTGCTAAGATGCCACTTTCGTAACCTAATGTTGCTATAACCCAGGGTTCATTGATAGTCACCCACCATTTTACCTAGAACAGAATATGAGCTATTACCTTTACAGAAATATACAGTTGCTTTAAAGATGAGAATTTATAATTGTAAAATATAAAACATAATTACTTTCTTGAAAGCATATAAAATCATAACCCAAAATTACTTATTTGTCTGTTTGTCTGTTAGCCTGGATTGTACAAGTACTACTGTTCAGAACTTCGTGAAAAAAAATTAAAAATTAAAGGATGGGTCTTGTCCAACAGGGATCCAATTAAATATTGAAATTGATCTTGATCTGGATACAAAATATAATCCTGATTTTCCCATTTACTTATAATTACGTTTTGTGTTGGTGTCTGCACTCACTAAGTACTCTGGTTGTATTTGTTATCATATGAATAACAAGAGCTTTTCCGTGGCAGAGATCTCTAGTTTTCTCAGCATTCATATAGTCCACATTACTGGGTTATAGGATTATAGACATTTTCCAAACGTCAATGAAATCCATACAGTCATTTATAAATAATTGACAATTAGAGTGGTAATCTTATAGTAGCAATAATTAAGCTATATTCCTGGAGCGTAAGTACACCAACAGACCAATAAAAATGAAAACCAAATAATATTCCAAATAAGAAAACATGTCACACGCGTTCACTCATGCACACACAGGTGGCATTGCATTATTTAAATATATAAAAAGACAAAGTAATAATATTGTGTGGGGGGCTCAGTGGTGTAGGGGTTAGAGTACTCGCCTTCAACCTCTGAGGTCGCCGGTTCAAATCTCACCCCGGGCACTTCATGTTGGAAAGTTGGTAGTTACTTCCCAATACCTAGTGGTTTACAGTCCAGAATCTTGACCAACTAGTATGCACTGGTTTCCTCCACCTGTAAACTACCCATTGCAATATCACCCTGGCTGTTGAACGCGACGTAAAACAAGAAATAAATAAAGATAGAATATTGTGAACTTTGAAATGCACAGATTGTGAACGTTACACGTCCATTTCAGAGATATCCTGTAGAACATTATTTGTATCTATCTAAGTTGTTGAGCTTGTAAATATATCCAGAATTGCTACTTTTCCACAGTTTTTAATCCATGCAATTTCAGCTTTCTCAGCACTTGCCATTCCTGAAATTATAAAAAAAATATGTTTTGTTATTTCTTAGGTAGATTCTATAATGAGCCAACTAACCCTGTCCCCGAAGCTTTGATAACATATTCTCGCATACTCAGCAAATATTTGAACGAGTTCCTCTCCTTCCCAACCGCCATATCTGATAAATAAATACAATACAAAATAAAATCTTGTTCATAATAGGATGTATAATATAACTGCACAATATTGTTGCAGCAGTTATTGACTGACTTACTGTTATTTGGAGCAAATTAATAAACCAATGCAACAAGAAGGGTACAATATTGGAGATAATTTAACAAATTGTGATGCTCTCTTTACATTTATAAACTGTTACCACAATTTATTTATTTGGTATTTTATGTGATACCTAGTGTAATTACATCGGTAATGTTGTGACAAGAAGATAAAAGACAGGAAATAACCAGTCCATACATTCGGTCAAGGTTCTGTACTGTAAGTCACTAGAAAACGGCAAACAACTACCAGCCTTCCCTCTAGGGGTTGGGCTGGGATTCAAACTCAGATCTTAGAGGTGGCAGGCGAGCCTGTTACCACTGTGCTTCTATGATCCATGTGGTCACCATTGCAACAATTATGTTACCTGTCCTGTAAAGCTTGAGGTAAGTCCCAATGGTACAGGGTGACCATGGGTTCAATGCCCACAGCCAGCAGTCCATCTATGAGGTTGTTGTAGTAGTCAAGTCCTGCCTGTAGTGGTTCTCCTTCCCCATCAGGCTGGATACGGGCCCAGGAGAGGGAAAATCTGTAGAAGGCCACCTACAACATATTGCAAAGACGATATAATTAATATTTTAGCCTGTTTAACTATGCAAGAATAGTTCAAAGATACCCGTAAAAAGCCACGTAGAACTTGTCAGCAAAAGCCTATTCCCCCATAGCATTCCTATCACCCCTGTGTCTTCTCTGGTATGACCTGGCAATGGTGTTGGAGTTATGATAACTCACCTTGCTTATGTTCAGCTGCACCTTAGTGTCTGTCAATTGATGGAGATTAAATGCTATAAAAGGCCACATTAGATTAGATTAGAACATATCACCAGTGACATGACAACAAAGAATTTACACAATTATAATTACAAAATGATAATTTCTTTCAAAATCATATCGGTGATGGGCAGGTTGCTCAGTGAAAACTATTAGCTATAGACAAGTAACTATGGAGACTGAGATTCAAAGCAATTTGCAACGTTTGGGAGGCAAGTGAGAGGCATATGGACACATGAACAGATATCAAAACATGGATAAACGACGATGTAAACTTCTACTATTGTAATTTAACAATTAACATCAAGAGTCCTTTGGTTGTTACATAGTATATTATATGTACATTTAAATGTTATAAGTTCATTATTTTTTCATGTAGTCCTACAGAGAGTACAAAAAGAAACAAAATATGAAAAAAAATAGATTACACATAAATATAATTTTTAACGTGCATTTTTATACTTTGAATTGTACATTTGAGTATGTATATTTAAAATTTATAATTTACAAAACTTTAAAATAAAATGCAAACTATAATATATCAAAACTTTGTTTCCCTAGTTATATGAATGTCTCTACTTGAAAGATCATATCTAGAACACTTATGTTATTACTGAGTGCAACTGTTGCCCACCCCCATCTCCTGTAACATGGCTATGTCATCCTGATACTGGTAGTAACTGTTACAGGCCACATCTCCCGTGTCTCCATTGGCAACAAACCCTCCTCCGTGTGTGAAGTTATCCCAGATATTCTCACCTTTACCTGGTACAGGATAATGCACAAGTAGATGTGGTAAAGATGCAGTAACAGCAAGAGCACTCATATAGGGCACACCTCCGCCGAGGTCCTACACCTCCAGCATATGCTTACGAGTGCACTGACAAAAGTTCCTTTAAAAATTTCTGAATCCAGAATTTCTTGCGGATCATTCCCAAAATTAAATCAGTTCTATATTAGAGCAAACCCACCTACTGTGAAAATTTGATGTAAATCCATCCAGCTGTGTTTTTTTTTGGCAAACTTACTGACATACAACCAAACAGAAGCACCCATCACATAACCTCCTCCTGAGAGGTAATTACCATATTAGCTCCAATATTTTTATATGTAATGCATATCAAGAAACTCAGAAATCAAAAGGAACATTTGTCGAGTAACTGTAACATGTTAAGATTAAACATTTGTTTAGTGACACCCACTGTGGTACCTGAATATGTTGTTACAGTTTCTTGTTTTCTTGTGAAATTGAGGGGGCCACGGTGGGAGAGTAGTAACATTCTTGCCTCCCACCTCTGAGGCCAGGGTTCGGTTCCTGGCACGGCCTCAAGTGGGAAAACTGGTAGTGGTTGGTCGGCAGTTTACAGTACAGAACCCTGACAAACTGTATGTACTGGCTTCCTCTCCCCTTCCAACTACTCGTCGTGATAAGACCTATACAGTGTTGAAAGCGACATAAAACCCCAAATAAATAAATCTTGTGAAATTGTGATTGTGATGTCTTTATATGCATGGAATTGAAAACATATTTTAAAAAAAACATTTGTGAAGGAACATCATTAAAATTTGTGAAGCTAGTACCTTTCCATTAAAAGGACAGGTGAATTTATGTTTCTTTTATACGATATTCTTTCTACATGAACATCAATATTTTGATTCGTAGCAGTGAAATGTTTAAATAAATAGTACATTACCATCAGCATCCCAGCCTCCTTCTATCTGATACGATGATGTGGCGCTCCCCCAGAGAAACCCATTCGGGAAAACATCGTACAAGAAATCATCATCTTGGCAGGAGATCCACAGAGGTGCCAAAGCCAGCAATATAAAACTTACCAAATGGCTAGTCATTACCTTATTGTAAAGAACTAAAGTCTTGGTTTCTGACACCAAATGAATTTACACTTGCTATTAAACGCTAATAATCTGGAAAGAGTATCAATTATTTTATCTATTTGCTATTAGAACTGTGACATCTGTTTGACATAATCGAGTATATTTTCATAGCAGAAAAGATGTCACTTATCTATCTAGGCTATTAGTTTTACCACCATTAGAGTAATCACATGCTGTATATTTTCATAGCAAAGTTCATTGTAATAAGATAAGCACAGTTGTATTTTATATTTCTTAAGCCACTGTATAATAAGTTATTATTATTTGGCTTTCTTACTGCAATATTTAATAATTTATTTTTTACCTGATTTTGTACTTAAAACATCAAATTAAAAGTAAACATATTTTTATTTACATAATTTCACACCAGTAAGATTTATTGCTTTAGATTTAAATAGTTTAGAAGAGTAGCATATAATTGATCAGTCTATATGCTAAAGTGTTTAGTTGCTAGTAACTAGTTAAAACAATTTAACAATTTGAAAAAAAAAAAATTTTACATCTGTAGCAGATGTTGTTGTAAGTACATGAAATTTGACTGAAATTAAAAAAAAAAAACAGCTATTTAGATTTACCAATAATGATAATCATTCAGAACTATATTTGTCCCTTGGTACTGTTCATAAGGTGTTCACAAAGATGGAAGCATCCAATGTGATTTATACCTGTGTTGTTTATTTCTATTACCTGACATGTTTTGATTCAGATAAAAATATAACGTCAAATTAGTCTCACTCATTCAATGGGGCCCCAGTGGTCTAGTACTTAACGTGTTTGCCTTGTTCCATTGGGCTCATATTATCTAATCTAATCTAATCTACTGCTGTGCAGGTGCAATATCTTCCCCACACTGGAGAATTCAGTGTGCTTATCTAAACAAGGCCAAAAGGGGTTTCAGTCTACTAGAGCGAGCCACAAAGCCATCAAAGGAAGCAGTAGTGCACTGAAGCGGTCACCCTTCGAAATATTAATGTAGCCCACTGCTGCGTAACTTCATCGATGACACAGGTACTCATCACCCTATGCCACAATTCATGAAAGTCGGGAGACAAAAAAAAATTAAAAAGTGATCTTTAGAAGTCCTAGCATCGCTAGAGTTTCATCTTAAAAGAAGTGACAAAATAAGAGGTCCTCAATGGCCTACTGGGTTAGCAGGTTTGACATCTAATCACAGGCTGTCATCTCGGTGTGGGTTCGACTCCCACAAGTGATAAATGCTGAGGACCTGTCCCAATATGACCCTGGTTGTTGAACAGGACAAAATACACCAACTTTGACTTTAAATTGCCTAAATATCATAGTCAAGGGTTCTAAGTCAGTAATTTAGGGTTGTAGGTGTGAAACGGGGATCGGGGCATACTAACTGGGGGAGCTTGATTTTAAGTGGTGGGAATTTAAGGAAGCTTCTTGAGGGACATTACCGAGGCACTTTTTGTTATATGAAGAGGAACAAGGGGAACGGAGTTCCCAAAAAGTTGGTGCATAATGACTAAAGACATATAAAAGTGATTATTGGGTTTGTAGATTTTTTATGACAACATAAGGGTTCCAATGTGGGCCTGACTTGATATGACCTATGGGAAAGGCCCATAAACTTTGACCTGTTTATTATGTCAGCTAGAATTGATTTTATTTTTACTCTTAAGCTTAATTTACCAATAGTTATTTTATTGCATGTGAAAGGGAATATAAGAATACACTTTGCAATCATGCTTTAATATTCTAACAGTTGAAACAACATGAAAATAAAGTGATTCTAAGTGTTTGGAGGTATCACTGAGCTGGAGGTGGGAATCCGTTGTCAGATATAATCTGTGAGTAGTAGAAGGATGAGTCCTTGGCAGTTCTGGGTTTTTCATCATCATCAAAATCTAAACATTAAAACATAATCTATATCGTAGTCTTAACATACAATCAAAGAATAAATGTCAGTTAAATATATTGTTGCAGTGTTATACCATGAACCATAATAAACTGGTTCATGAAACAGCATTTGTGAAGTAATGTTTCCACAAATATAATCAAAACAGTTTGTTCGGGATAAGATAAAAGATGAGATGACCTATAAAAGTGTTTCTTCATTAAATATTTCGGTTTCATGTTTAGATTACCTTTCACTAATTTGTGCTACATACCTACAAGATACAGCCCAAACTGCTCCTGGTAACCAAACATCCACTCAAAGTTGTCCATAAGAGCCCAGGCTGTGTATCCCATCACATCATAGTCGTCTAGTTTTACAGCTGTAACAAGAAAATCTGTCAGTCAAAATTCCATGCTCAGAGAAACAAAACCTATCGCAAAGGTATAGTAATCTGCTACAGTGGCCTAATGGGTAACACACTCGCCTAAGAACAAAGGTGACGCACGTTCAATCCCAGGTACAGGTAGATACATGGCGGTCCTATGTCATTGGGTCCTATCCCCAGTGGCAGGTTAAAGAACATCAAGGACTTTGATAAATGGTCATCCTTGAGCCTCAGTCTTGCAGTTAGGGGCATGTCAGTAATTTGAGAGTCGGACTGTACTTGTACAGTCGGATGGGACATATAGCACTTTGAGTCCTGTCCTGTCATGGAGATTTTGTGCTGAGTATAAATACAAATACAAACAAATAACTGAGTAATGATGATTTGAGTATTTTTGTTCAAATGAACAGCAACTGAAGTAATTCTTATTATCACTTTGTTGAAGGCATTACTAACATGAACACTCGGACAGTGCATGCCTCCACCAAGTCATGCCTCCATCAAATTTAAAAATAGGAAAATTCTAATTATTTTTTTGCATCCGAACTTTGACCCAAATGACTCTCAAAATTTAATCACACAAACAGTAATGAAAAATAAATAGTGATATTATACAATAATTCAGAGCAATTGTTTCTACCACTATAACAATTTTCATCCTTTACCATGTCTCCATTTATTGGAGCAGTAATAAATGCAATAATATGTTATCTATTTACCTTTGAGTACATTGTTGATGTAATCTCTGTAAAATATGATACGGCTGTCATCTTCCAGTGTCCCATTCCTCTCAGACACTCCATTCTCAGTAATAAACATTGGAGGATGGCCATAGTTGTTTTTCACAAAGTTCAAAAGATTGCGGATACCCCAAGGCACCACCTTGAGCCAGCGAGATCCAGAACTAGTATAATATAAACACACAGAGATGATTTCTGAGATTTAGGTAAACAACCTTTTCAATAGCTATGATTATACAAGGAAACAACATCAGCCCATTCTATACATTGCCATGAGATAAATTCAAGCTCACAACAACTGTGACTGGAGTCCAGTGACTGAATGCCAAAAAATGGTAGCCATTTAAATGATCTGGAGTATATAATGTAGTGTCTTGGAGTTAGCTCGAAAAACTCCTCTGTATATATAGCCAGTGTCCGCTACTATGGACCTGTTGGATATACATGTATGTAGAATTGGCATTCATAGTTGTCCCATCACTATGGCCCAGATTGCAAATGCTTTGGTGGCTATTTGGTCAGACTATTGCAGTTCCTTCATATATATGGTATACGAAAGACAAATGAAACATTGTATCTTTAGCAAATCTTATTCAAAGTGTTTCAGGGGATATTTCTAATGTATGTGATGCTCTGAGATTTTATATTATAAATGATAAATATACCTGCCTTATATTGTTATATATATAATTTTACAGCTTCTCTGAAAGCTTTTAAACAATTGTATTAATTTGTAACCTGAACTTTTCAATCTTATCCACACACCTATGGTTTGTTTCTATTGTTTACATAGTGTAAAGGTGATAAATGTTAGGCATCTATACTCCTTGGCCAGACCATGGACTTTATGTAATGCAGAACTTACTCAGGCCAGTCATCGTCAATTCTGGTCTGGATTTCTTGATCAGAGTTGTAAGTACCATTTCTACTCCTGTTGTTGGGGTCATCACTGACAAGCTGTGTGGTATAATGGTTCAAACCAATAAAGTCCCAGGAACCTGTGGTGAAAAAGTTTCAAAGATGCTTAACTTATATTTATTTTCAGCTGTTTACATCTCTCGGGATTGTTATCCCTGATCTACGTCTGCCAAGATCGATCAGGATATATCAGGTCTAGAAACAATATCGGCTCTAGAAACCTGAAGACAAATCACTGTTGTGGATTAACATTTTTTCATATTTTTTGGTATTTCTATTATTATGGAAAAGGTGATTTTAATAGTTCAAACATATCAACACTGTGTCAGTAAAGTCTAAGAAACCGTAAAACCTTAACATGATCCAAAACCAGCAAAGCAACAGTCAACATTTTGTGTCAAATTCTATACTGTAATTTTTTTTATGAATTTAAAGACAAATAGGTCACTCATTATGAAAATCATGCTATGCAGTCTCAGACCAAATACCTTACAGTTCCTGCCTTCAACTTTTCAGTCTATAAATCAGTCACTCATTTTGGCTATAGTTTTGCTTTTGATGCACCTAAGATCTGGAATGAACTCCCTGATAATGTACGCAGCGCAAAGTCAATTGCTTCCTTCAGGAAAAAGCTCCAAACTTACCTATTTGCAAAAGCCTATATGCCATAGCCTCCCCTGTCACCCCCTGTGTCTTCTTGGTACGACCTGGCTATTGCATTGAGTTACATTAATTACCTTGTTTTATGTTCAGTTACGCCTTAGATTAGATTAGAATAAAGACACATTTCTTAATTGGGTACATCTTATCAGACAAGGCAAAACATATTGTATATTACATTGAAATAGTATGTCAAAAGAATTTTTCCTTAATGGTTCAAATTTTGAATGAAATGCTATGAAACTATTCACTGGACAGGTAACAAAATCAGCTGTACTCAACCATTTTTATTTCTTTGCTTGTAAACAGGAAAATGTGCAATTGAAGAGATTAATACGTTAATTTCCCGCATAATTTACCTTCATAACATATACACCAGAGAGCAAATTAAAAATGATAAATTTTGTCAATCATCTATATAAACAGGCCAAAGAATCAGGAAAACAAACAAGCCTATTTTTCTTGTGATGTCGAAAACAGAATTACGAAATAGCATCCAAGGCTACTTCCTTTTGATTTGTATATTTACTTACTTAATTTTAGCCATTTCAAAAAAATTGCTGATGTAGGTACTATCTAAAAGTTGAAATTGTGAAATTGCTATGAATATTTGCACACCAACAATCCTGGCTTTTTCCTCATCTGTAAAAACTGGAAGCCTTGAAGTCTCTCTGCCTTCATCTTCACTCTTACGGTCCACCTGAGATCTCATTATCTGAAATTAAAATCTTTTATGCAATGACAGTGCAGTTACAGGTCCAATTGCAAAGAGTAACAATCAGAAAGCACCAATAACATAAACCTTGTGATGTATTTTCTTACTCATTTTCCAGTACATTTAGCAGCGCCAGACAAAACCATGGCTGTCTCACCTCTGGATAATCTCCATTGACATATATTGGATGAGCAAACCACCCCAGTTCAAAGTTAATTGCTCTGTTTGCTGCTGCGATGTCTTCACTGGAGTTGGACGATGGCTCTTTCCAGTTGCAAACCAGAGATATGGAAACACGACCTGTACAAGAAGCCATTTGGTATACAGTCGGTGCAGTGTACTAAAGCTTAAGAAAATTTTAAAAATATATCAAGTTTGACAATGTTAAGAGTATATCTTCCCACCTCAGGACAAGATATTCTATCTTGAGATGCTTCTATGAACCGCCACAAGTGTCATAACAATTGTTAACTTCATGACTAATTTTGTTTTTGTTTTAAGCTTATCCTTCTATTTTATTACCATTATAGCAGTGACCTTTGGGCAGGGAGAAGGTTATCTGTCTTAAAACTGGCAGCCAAACTGAGGGACCTAAGTTGAGCCCATACATATTTTGACAATGACAAGATCTCAAGTTGGGCTCCAACGTCACTATTACACTACAATGCCCCCTTGAAGCGTGTTACATGTCACTCAAATATGTGTTATGGTAGAAAGTCCAATCTGGTAGAATTTCAAATTCTAGCGGTAGAAAGGCCAAATGGAATTTCTACCAGTAGAAAGTTCAATCGGGCCTTCGACTAAGCTAAACTTGGTAGTAAGTCGAATTGGAGTTTCTACCGGTAGAAAGCCCAATCTAGGAGATTTGGGTATTACCATGGGATCCGAAATCTAATAAACTTATAGAAACTTTGTAGTAACTCAAAAAAAGCTGAAAAAAAGTCTAAATGAAACACAAAAGGTGGGCTTTCTATCCTTATAAATCTGTCATTTAAGCAAGGTGCAGCTTTCAGAAATGAAGACAATGTATATTAAAGAAAATGCTTTACAGTAATCCAGACTTAACATAATTAAACATGACAAAAACTGAAATTTTCAGTCTGTTAAAAGAATTCTACAATCACCATCAAATACCTCTATCATTCTGCAAGGGAAATCAGTAATATGAACATTACAAACTGATGTAAGAGATTTCTCGTCAGCTAAGTCTTCAGTATTATAAAGAATGTTTATCATTCCTGTCATGATAAAACAATCTGTACAGCATTTTATTGTTCTTTTCAATCTTCCACCAGCAGTACCAAGTTTATTAGTTTTCGGACCCCAAAGCAATACCCAAATCTCTAGATTGGACTTTCTACTGGTAAAAACTACCAGTAGAAATTCTACCGGTAGAATTCGAATTTCTATCAGAGTGGACTTTCTACTATGACATATACATTTATTTGGATAGTTTATTCTTGTGTACTTTAGAGCTTCGTGCAATTTATTAACTGGATTATTTGGTGTTGGTATCAATTATGTTCTGAAATAGCTTGATTACCTTATTTTTGTCATACACGATTCTAAAAACTCACAAACAACGACGTCCGTGTGTTTCATGAGTATCTTCAACGGTACATCATAATTTCTTAATGTATGGTGGATAAAATGAAACATATTGAACCACGTTTTATATTTACAGTGTTGAATTAACTCACCCTGCTGTTCAGATCTAAACTCATCATTGTAGATATGCCAGGACTCTGCATGAGCCTTCAGCATAGTGTGCCCTGCATTGTATGCACCTTTACCAAAGTTCCTCACCCCTGGGGCAAACATACCAATCTCATACCCCATGTAGGCCACTACCCAGGGTTCATTTATAGTCACCCACCATTTCACCTGCACAATTACATAACTGATTTAGCATTTTGGGAAATAATTATGATTCCAATCTATCTATTTCTAATTTTCCACTGCTGTGGTGTTAAAAGCTTGATTGATTGAGTGACTGATTTATTGAATTAATTGATTCCTTGTAAGGGTCCAAACTAATAAATATAAAGTTAGGTATAAATGCCAATGTTAACAGCTATGATCACATTGCATGACGCCATCAATAGTCGCCATGTGTTACCATTAGCTGTACTTGAACCCAGATCCATACAAGCAGGCTAAATTGGCCTGAATATTTACCAGGACAATAACCAGCTAATGGTAACAAGTTAGATGAGACTTTTTTACATTTTAAAGTATTTAAATTGCCTATTTCTTGAAATATTCAGTTTATTGATATTGTCATGCTGAAATTAACAGAAAAGGCCTGGGAATACTGTTGCCCTTAGAACAGTTGAAAATTCACTGGATGATATTAAATAAATCGAATTAAAGATCTAAAATAACTTTTGCATCAAAAATATCAAAAGATTTAAACCGCAGATGTCATTACAGGTAATGAGTTTATAGTATTTTTGATTACATGGATTTTAAGAGGTAAAATAGTATATATACATAGTAAAACATGCTTTCACTAACATAAAACAAGGCAACAACATTGTCTGAGTGAGGGTCATAGTAGATTCCTCTGGTTGCTCAATGATCATCAATTATCAACCATTAGTTACATTTGTATTCATTTTATTTTGACTCACCCTGTCACCAAAGTTCTGATAGCAGATTCTGGCATATTCTGCAAATATTTCAACTAATTCTTCTCCCTCCCAACCTCCATATCTGCAAGTAGTTTTAGGTTGATACATTTGAATATTATGGATAAACTTATTCAGGGATCCCAATTTATAATTGTGTTTCATGTTTATTTAGATTCATATATGATTCAGGTTAATGAAATTAAGAAAATGGTATGTTTTTAGTAAAAGCTGATTTCAGCACAGATAAAATAAAACGATCACCTAATAACGTTTTTAGCTTATAAGTGATATCAAATGTTAAGTTTATGATTTTATACCTGTCCTGTAAAGCTTGAGGTAAGTCCCAGTGGTACAGGGTGACCATGGGTTCAATGCCCACAGCCAGCAGTCCATCTATGAGGTTGTTGTAGTAGTCAAGTCCTGCCTGTAGTGGTTCTCCTTCCCCATCAGGCTGGATACGGGCCCAGGAGAGGGAGAATCTGTAGAAGGCTACCTAGACCATAACATATAATATATAACTGAAATTTTCAACCTGAGACATAGTTTCAATTCTGGCTTTCAAGGATGATCAAAATACATCTGTTTCTAGACATACACTAATAAAAATTCTAATACATGTTTGAAAAACTTAACTTCTATATTAACATTATACGCCTTCAAGATAATAATATGGAACAATTTGGAAATACAATTCAGAGTCATTTCATCTAATATCCCAGCTTTCAGTGAACTGAACCTCACCCAGATTTGTAGTGAAACAACATACAGAGATAATAATAATAATAATTGATTTTAAATAAACGTTACATGTCCAATTTAATTTAATAATGCCTGTAAGAAATTATGCACCAATGGAGACCCACATTGCTTCCATTAATTGTCACAAATCATACAGAAACAGCTTAAACATATAGTTGATCTCATGAATTCAGTGAATCATCATTCTATATTTCGAGATCATTTTGAACTGCTATATTATCAAATATCTAAAAATTAAAATAACTAAACATAAAACGCATCAACAAGAAATTTAGCTTTGCCACAATTAAAAAAAAACATAGGTCTTGGTAAATAAACAAAGAATGAATTATTTGACAAAATTGCTTCTCATTTTTATATTCTACACACCCCCATCTCTTGTAACATGTTGATATCATCCTGGTACTGGTAGTAACTGTTACAGGCCACATCTCCCGTGTCTCCATTGGCAACAAACCCTCCTCCGTGTGTGAAGTTATCCCAGATGTTCTCACCTTTACCTGGTATAGGAAGATCACAGGGATACAACATATGTATAAATAGTAAATGATCAACATTTACAGTATTCACCTCTGAAGGACAGGAATCAGGGCTTTTCTTTCCAGTTATTATTTGGTGATATAAAAAGCCTTCCATATATCCATTCCCCCAACACCTCCATCATCTATATTTTATTCTTATATGATACGGATGTGTCAGTGAATCTGATTGGTAGAGAAGAAAAAATATCTTTGGATCATAACCCCGCCAAAAAGTCTGCTTAATTATCACCCATATAAAACCACATAAAACAGTCATTTAAAAGATTTAGACATACATGTAACCTTTTTTTGTATTGGAACAGTAATAACCCATCACTGGTTGGACGTTATGCTTCATCTTAGTGGTACAAACTGCTAATCGGACTACAATTCTGAATAATGTCCAACCAGTAATGGCTTATTACTAAACTGCAGCTCACGGCAGAGAGGTCATGGCAGGTTTTTCAAACAAAAAGTTATACGGAATGCAGAACGCTTTCCGAGCTGTGTTGAATCATGATGTGGACATCTTACTCAAATGCAGATCCCACCAGATGCATCCGATCAGGATACCTACTGGATCAAACAAAGTCATACCACAACCAAAGGTAAAATGAGCCAGTTCTGTTGTAACTTGTGAACCCAGTATGGACAGGTGTGATCTAGGTATTACTCCCTGCATAACATAAATATAAAAAGACTGGGAAGCAGGAAAGAGTGTATACAAGCTGTTCAAAATTCACCCAGCATCAGTAAGCAACCATGCATTTTCCCCCTTCAACTTACGGTTGATAATAGAACCCATGAGAAGTAATTCTTAGGCAGTTGACAAGTATGCAAAGCTATTAGAGTGCCTAGTCTCTATTTTTCATACCACAGAACATAAGCAAAATCAAAATGATTCAAAATTTAGCAACCATAACATTCCACGTTCTACTTCAGTCATGTAATTTCTAGAAAATTATATTTTAATTCTACCAAGAGAAACTATTCTATAAATACACTTTCTATAGCCTGGCTATAATTTCATAAAATGACGATAGTAAACATTGAGCAAGAGCTAAAGCCAAGCAGGGCCCCCATACAACATTTATAACTAGTAAGCTTTATATTGAACGGTCAAATAATTTTGGGACAGTGAACTTATTTGCAAATTAAATAGGTGCCAAGTACAGAGGTATCCAATAGGTTGATGAGTTTCTGTATTTTTTTTTTCATTTAAAGAATATATAAAAGTTTTGCCAATGCACTCTTTTCATCAAACGGTCTCCATGTTTGGTAATTTGAACAAAGGAAAACCCTTCTAGGTTCACATTATCCCAAATTACTACAGTGAACAACATAAAATTATAACTATTTTAAAATGAACCCATAACCTGTCATTCTAGAAGCCCACACTCTACCAGTTGATCTATAAGGGAAATTCCTACCAGACAATCCAGTATTAGCGATTATATCACAACTAGAGTTTTGTCACATACTACCCCCATACACCTAAATATATATTCCAGGTTGGCTACTGTTTCCTAGTAACCAGCACTGCTGGTTTGTAATTTCTATGGGTTGGAACCCACAACCTCTCACTCTAGAGGCCCAGGCTCTCTACCAGATGAACTGTAAGGACAAATCTCTACTAGCCAAGCTATTGAGATTCCATCACTTATTTGGTTCTGTCGCATGTATGTTATGTGTAATTCAAATTGTGATTTACCATCAGCATCCCAGCCTCCTTCCACCTGGTAAGCGGATGTGGCACTTCCCCAGAGAAACCCCTCTGGAAAGACATCATAGAGGAAGTCATCATCCTGACAGGAAATCCAGTGTGGAATGTGACAGCACAACAATAATGCAAGATATAAACAGTGCCTGGTCATTGTTTCTATACAGGTGACATGTATTTATATTGAGCAAGGTCTAAGGTACTCTAATTATCAACAAGGTGGTTAAAAATACCTGAATATGAAGTATTTAATATGAATAGCAAACCTGGCATTAGGCAAAATGTAAAGTACTTCATAGTGCTTTCTACGGCAGCCCAAAACTGTCTCTTTTACATCTTATAATTTTTATAGTGTGCTTACCTTGCAGGGTCTGATCCAGTTTTAAATAAGTAGGGGGTTATATGTAGATGTAGAAAAACTAGAGGGGTCCGGGGGCATGAACCACAAAATGCGGGAAAATTGCAATTTTTGACATTTAGTGGTTTTCTGAAACTGTACCACCAGTATCAAATATATGTTTATATCTTTCTTAAATTGCTATATGTACTTTTAAAGTTTAGAGTATTAATTCAAGAAAAGTAACACATAATAACTATAGATTCAGTGATTTAAATATGCGTATTCCTCTTTAAAAGAATTTTTTTTGTCAGAGTTTTTTACAATTAACATGAACCATTCCATTGACAGTTAAAATAAAAACTAAATTAATACATGAAAAATTAATGGCAGTAAAAATGAAACCTAAATTAAAACTGAAAAATTTAAGTTGGTTTTGGAGAAAGATTCGCCATCAGCAACAGTGGAATATAACATAATAGAAATTTGTGAACTAGTACATTTATTATAATTTTGGACAAATCTGGATTCCGTGCATGGTGTTCAACTTTTTTTAAACAGTTGTCAAAATATTAACAAACACTTGGTAATATTCAGGTTGTCAAAATTTGATAAAAACAGCGCTCCAATAGTGTATATCTCTGCCAAGATTTAACCCCTCAACTATCGGTTGTAAGTGCAATAGTAAAAGTTATTTAAAATAAATCCTGAATCCAGAATTAGTTGCAGATCAAAGTTAATTCCCAAGGTTAAGTCAGTTCTTTGTTACATCATGATCCACCTACTGTGAAAATTTAATATTAACCCGTCCAGTAGTGTTTGCATAATGCTTCTAACAAACTAACATCCTGAATCCAATCACCACTTAAACTCCTCAACAGTAGAAAGAGGGTAAAAGTGGTAGCTTCTGTCTACCATAGTTTTTCCTATCTTTGTAAATTTTACTATCATGTTATCTGACCAGGTCTCAAAATGTAACGCATGAAAACACATAGTTTTTCTCAGGCCAGAATAAATAACTTATCTTCATAGTGATACTAGGCATGGCAATATGTTGTGCGCAGTGTGCCATAATATTACAGGTCATAATATGTACATTTTTCACTCTATTTTCAGCATGATATGAAAATATGTCCAAAAGTTATGTTACATATAACAAAATTAATGCAAATGTTCATAATTTTGAAGTAAACAGACAGTAAATGTGAACATGTATGCTGTAAGTAATTAATACACATGACTAGAACCATTGCATGCTTACCCTTACGGCCAGAATAGTGTCATCCCCAGAGGCTCGAAATTTTCCGGTATGAATATGTAGAAAGATTACTCACACGCACGAAATATTGAAAGGGTCTTTCCCAGAGGCTCGAACTTGGAGTATATACGGCAGTAACAAACAAGAGGGTTTTCATTGTCATGTGAGATATGGGCAGAAGGTCATCTCCCTCTGCTTGATTGAACAGGATATCTAATTTTAAATGCAGATTTTCGATTTTAAGTATCTTTTTCGGTCAAAATCTGAAACAGAAATACATTAACATTAATTAAAATAACAAAATGGGAACATTAATTAAAATAACAAAAATGGGAATTTAGTGTTTCTGGTCACGTGCTAGGATCCAAATATTCAGCCTTGACCTAGTTTCAGATTTGTTTATTGGTCGACACTTGATCCTCTTCTCTTTTTTCTCAGAAATTCAACAAAAACTGACTGCCAGTCAAAAGGTTGCACATAAAAAATTTTTTTTTAAAAAATGGTTGTGGTGATTATGTATGTGTCTCCTGTCCTGTCTGTTTTTTTTTTTATCAGAAAGTTTCTTCGAGTGAACATCTAATTGCACTTGACAGCTTACGCATTTCTGCAATCCACCAGTGTGAGAATTCCAGGACACAAGATCTACACTTTTGTGAAGAATACCAGACCTTTTGTCCAGCCTAGCTTAATTGCTTGAAAGACTTCAGTCAAGTTCTTTTCAGGATTCTTGAGTACTCAAGTCTGAGATCTCTCACCACTTGCCGTATTTACTGTATATCTCTTGTCTTCTTTTCCAGCTCTACTGTTTTTCTCTTGTCTCTTTCTTTTTTTCCAGCTTTTCCAGCTCTTTCCAGTGCTCCCCAGCACACAATACACTGTTTACTCTGTTTCCTTACCAGAGATAAACTCACACATATAACACTGATAAAACTTTGTTTCTCTTTCAGATCTTCCACAAACTAATACAATATATATTTATATCTAACATATCTTTATCTTTCAGCATTAATACACAACTTTTTATTTTTCTTTACAGATTACTACACTAATACACATCGCCTCCTGTTTGAGTGACCACACTGGGATCGAGTGTAATCTCACAGAAACAGCCAAGATCGTCACCACCACCTTCAACAAGATATACAGACAGAACTACGATCACACAGCAATTACCAAGTTCCTCACCAAGAAGCAGTAGAGGACCAGCTCCACAAAACCCAACCTAAGTGATAAAAAACCATGAAAATAATCAGCCATTGGACCATCAATGGCTTTGACTCAAGAAGGAACAACTGGAAATCTGGAAATTCAAGATTTAGTGGTACTACTAGGAACAACCCTAGATAGAACGATGAACCTGAAACCACACATCACTAACCTCATCAACAAGACAGCCCGGAGAATTGAAAAGATGAGACAGCTGCAGAATTGGGTGGCACAACAAGCAGCACTGAAGACATTCTACACAAGCATCATAAGACCAATCATAGAAACAAGATACCACCTCACTCATGACCATAAACCAAGCCTGGAGACTCTACAGAAGATCCAAAACAAATGCCTCAGAATGTTCACTTGGACCAGACCACATGAATCTTCAAAGCCCAGCCATGAAATACTCAAGCTACCATATATACAGAACTACTTGGAACAGTGCAGAACCAAAACACTCAAGCGATATGAAAACTCTGAGCTCCAACAACACCTGTCTGAGGTCCTAGAAGCTGTCTAAGAATACTAAAAGAAAAACACATATGCCAAAACATGCCCACCAGGCCAGGGCAGAACCCAGGCCCTCAATAGAGGTGCCTAAGCCATGCCCTTACTTGTTTATTACTAAAAGAAAAAATACTAAAAGAAAAACGCTTGTATCTTTGAATGTAGTAATCAATTATTTTACAGGTTTCTGGTAAGTTGACACACCTGGTAAGATGGTCAGTCCTGGAAGGTGATAAACCAGTAATTATGGTAAGTTGGTAAGTTGAAAACGGTGGTAAGTTGGTAAGTTGAAAAATTGGTAAGTTGGTAAGTTGAAAACGGTGGTAACCTAATAAACTACCTAACGAAAAGAGTTAATCACTACCAATGGTAGTAACATTTGAAAACAATATATTTAATCAACCTTAGGGTAACAGCCCTTATCAGGGCTACCACAGCTGCAGTTTTCTTGAACTCCTGTGGTGGAAGAAATAATACAATAAAACATAATTGCTTGTACCAATATTATCAGTTTTCCTAATTTAATCTACATTTCTTTCATTATTTATCAATGTGTTACTAAACTGGTCTTTTCTTATGACAATGGTCTCAACATTCACCACTATGAGACCTGTTTGCGAGGGCATGTCAAGATTTATGTCCGTCGGGCAGATTTAGATATGGCCTAAATGTCTTATAGAATTATGCCTATAAGTCTTTAATAGTGATAAGGCCCTCTCATGCATTTTATCTTCTGTTCATTAACCTGACATACCAAGTATAAATACTATTCAAAATATTTGTTTTGAATGTCCAAAACTATGTTATCACTACCTTATATATATATATTGTGATAAATTTATTTTTCAAAGTTTATAGACTAGATACTATGCTTGTACAACATTCATTGTTCACTAAGATACTATGCCATTTTTATTGGAATAGTAATTACAGGTCTTTACTTGAATGGAGTATCAGAAAAATAATATGATCCTCTGAGATGTTATAATATTGATACATTTGTATAAAGGTCTGTGTGACCAGATTATGGCCAATTACAACGATATATTTATCATTCTTATTACAGCCCTGATGATATTGGAGAGTTTGATTGCACTTCTCCTGGACACTGAAGCAAATGGTCAGTGACTATGTGTGGAAAAGGATGGCGGATATTACGATAAGTTTTCGGGGGAGTTTTTTTTGAGGCTACACAATACCTTCTAATACCAGACACTAAATTTTAACAATACTGCTGTAGGTGTTTTTTTACCAACACCAAGTGAAAATATATATATTATGTGAAGTCACTGGTGACAGATTAAGCATAGTTCTCAGTGATACACTTGATGGGTATCCAGTTTTTTTTTTGTATAATTGATTACTGTTCACTGTTTACATATTCAAGTACCTAGTTCTTTTCTATAATTCAAATTTCATCGATTTGTTGTTGCCACTACTGAACTTCTCTTACATACACCATCATGCGACTATACTTTGCCTGAGGACCTGTGGGTCTGTTCCAATATGACTCTGGCTGTTGAACCCCCAAGTATGAACTTTGACCTAAGGAATCCAGATACAACAATATGTCAATCACACTGACTAAATTGTAAGGTACACATTCCTAATGATCAAGATAGAACATTTAACTCTATTTGAGTCAGAAAACAATAAATATAATTCACATTTGAAGAAAGATGGCCTATATTTGGAGTTTATCTTTTAAAGGTAATATACAGTTATCTCAGAGTTTACCAAGAACCTAGTCTTTATTACCAATACCAGTTGGAAATAAAATATGAGTCTGTACAGTTATCTACTGTAGCAACTACTTATATGTTTTATTAAAGCCAATACACTTATTGTATACCAGAGTTGTGAAGAAGCATTGATTGCACTTTTACCAATTGATTAACTATTTACTAATGCATGGTCGTAAGTTCTGATCTGAGAATATTTCATTTATTTCCGAATGTTATCATTATATATCTAGTATTCTAAATAATTGAGACTTGCAACTAATAAAATGTAACTGTAAAATAAAATAAATGAGAAGAGTAGAAGGGAGGCAATTTTTTTCAGCATGTGCTGACACCAGCCACAAGGCAGAAGAATTGTTCCTCAGGTCCAAGTATTGCAAGCAATTTTGGTGCCAAACATCCATTGAACAGACAGTTGATAGTTAAATTTTACTCAGACCTCTTAAATAATATGGCATGTCCAGTGTGACAGTCAGGGTCATTGGCGTGTCTCTCTCCATGATCAGACTAATCAACATCCTAGAAGGCCACTTGTAATTTTAAGTGACTTTATTTGTGTAGTAGATCAGTAAAATTGCACTTTAAGTCAATAGAGATAAAAGAAAAGAAATATTTATTTATTTGTGGTCTTACGTTGCTTTCAACACTGTACAGGTCATATCATGACGGGTAGTTGGGAAGGCAGAGGAAACCAGTACATACAGTTGGCCAAGGTTCTGTACTGTAAACTGCCGACCAGTGGCAAGCAACTACCAGCATTCCCACTTGAGGTCGGGCCGGGAACTGAACCCCAATCTCAGAGGTGGTAGGCGAGAGTGTTACCACTCTGCCACAGTGGCCCCTAAAGAGATATTGCAATAGCTACCATAAATATACTATACAATACCACATACCATATAGAAAAGAAGAATGGTGACAGTCAACCTTAGGAACTATGATCATACTAAAAAAACAGATATAATACCTAGACTGGGATAACATGACTTTGGGAAAAATCGCGATATAGTGAAATAATAATATAGTTTAAAATTCCCATTATGGGAATTAAATGCTTTGCAAAACCTACAAAAGTAGTATATATTTCACGTTTGCATTTGCTTAAGCACTTAAACATTTACAAGTATTTCAGGAATTGCCTTGAATGGTGAGAAATTTTTTTAAGTATTTTGAAACCATATCAAGAGCTTGTTGAGGCTTCGTCTCAGTGAACCCTGACCTTAATGGTCAACTGATTATATTTTAAAGCAGATGAGATCTCTTATGAAAACATTCCTCAATGCAAAGAAGATGAAGAAGCCTGAGTTCAAGAGAGATGAGTTTTCACTTTCTTGCTCATGATGCTCTAGATCTCTTAAAGACTGATATTATGGCATCCAGGGCTGAACTATGCACTTGCCAGGATTCAGAACCAGGCCTGTCCATGTTCACTGGGTCCACAGAACAGCTTGGTTAGTTTCATGTTCACTGGGTCCACAGAACAGCTTGGTTAGTTCCATGTTCACTGGGTCCACAGAACAGCTTGGTTAGTTCCATGTTCACTGGGTCCACAGAACAGCTTGGTTAGTTCCATGTTCACTGGGTCCACTGAACAGCTTGGTTAGTTCCATGAAACCTATAAGTTTTACAACAATGAAGCTGCAACCTCGTGTTGCATACATTTTCTGTAAGAAATAATCGATACTCAGACAATCAGATACTTAGGTTGTTATGTAGTGGATTATTTAAGTACTTTATCACAATATATGGCAGGAACATAAGAGTATGAGAACTAATATAAGCCTTTAAATCTGCAAAATAAAGTTCAACATGAATTTTTTGCAATAAGTTCTAATATGAAGTAACATACGTCACAAAATGGAAATGTAATTCATCTGTTTGGATACAACTACATGACTTCAAATGTAATCAAATCTGTTAAGTCAGCCAAGGATGACCCCCAATGAAAATGCACGGATTGTAGATGACATTTGATCTTACAGAAATGTTTATCACCACAATAGTAGTGGGCACCTGTGCTATTTGTATTACATCGCCAAAACACATGCAGCACTGCCCAGGCACTCGGGGGCGAGTATAATCTGTCCATAACATTCTTTACATGTGCCTGCATAGCTATAGAAATGATTAAAAGTTACCAAAAACAACTGCGTTATGCACCCATATTCTTCTGTTCATGTAACATGTGATTGGCCAAGCCCAATTGTGCATATACACTAATATATCACTCATCAGCAGTATCAGCCAGTACGGTTAATATGCAATAACTTAATCCTGCCAAAAGGTGACACAGATCATATTACTATTATAAAACATAAAGGAACCACTCCAGGCTGGCCAGCCAGTAACCTTATAAAAATTACCATGTGCAAAAAAGGTTACTTATGATAGTTGGAGTATGACTTTGTACATCACCCACAGTATAACCTTACAGTTTAAGTATAATAAACATTGTATTCCTAACATTCATCTCTGACCAGAAATGCCATCATATAGCCACAATTGTACACGTTCCATGATATTTCATAGATTGGAAAGATATATGATGATTGAATGACCAAGTTGCTCCACATCTACAAAAAACAGTTAAAAGTACTTGACACTCCTCACGGGGGCCACGGTGGCAGAGTGGTAACACTCTCGCCTCCCACCTCTGAGGTCGGGGGTTCGATCCCCGTGACGGCCTTAAGTGGGAAAGCTGGTAGTTGCTTACCGTTGGTCGGCAGTTTACAGTACACAACCCTAGCGAACTCTATGTACTGGTTTCCTCTGCCCTTCCAACTACCCGTCGTGATATGACCTGTACAGTGTTGAAAGCGACGTAAAACCCCAAATAAATAAATAAATTGACACTCCTCACCAACAGGATTCTCTCGAGTTAAGAAGGGAGATATTGCAGCATTGGACCAAAAGGTGGATGAAAAAGGCCAGAGGTAGCCTTATGAGCCACCTCAGTCTGCATATAAGCAGAGACACTTTGTTGGTAATACTTGGCTGAGTTATGACTGGCTAAAGTTTGCACCAATGAAACTGAATTTCTCTTAAAAACAGAGGAAAGCCGAATTTAAAAAAAGCAACGGATAATCCCAGTTTTAAAACTCATAAAATAATGCAGTGAACACGTTTGGATAATTAAACTAGTTGTTTTGACAATAGAACATTGCAGATGTCCAAGTGTTCTAATTGTTGGATCAATATCTCCCTGAGATAGAATAAAGGATGCCATTGGACTTCCTTGATTAAAATCAGTGGATACTGATGACAATGGCATAAATCTGTTGTCTATTTTTCACTTCTGGAGGTCCCCTTTGATTTCCGATGGTTATTTAGTTTGGTCCTTTAGTTTCCTTCAAAATTTCTTATTTTCCAATCGATGTTTCATGTTAATTCTCTTCCAAATTTGGCAACTTTTCATGTCATTTTCTCTTTAGTTTGAATAACTTTTCGTTGGGAATCACAGTAAATGCTTGTTATTGCCTGTGTAAGTTCCTAATTATTTCAAAATTCTATTTAATATGATGTAGTCCTGGATAAAGTCTTAAAATAAAAGTGAGGTGCCAAAAAAGATAATCATGGGCTGTGGGAAGTTTTTCCTTATCCAATCATTCTCTTAGATTATGGAGTGATCATTGCCAGAGGTATCTTAGACGATCAACATCCCTAGATAAGCAAGCTGTGGAATGCCCCCTAGCCAGGCAGTATTCATCAGGGTTGATTTTGCTACAATTAATTTGACCAATGATCTCATCCACCAAGGTGGAGGCAACACATGTTCCATGTATGTAAACCACACAACACTTTAAACTTGTAAAAATACCATAGTTTTGCAATAAGTAACATGACAAGCACACCACCAAAGAGCCAAACTAGGCACCATTTTATCCAGATACCTTCTTTCAGAAATGTCATCCTTTGTCCAGTGTCAGCATTTTCAGAACTGCTAAGTTCCTGACCCCTACCCCTTATTAATGATTGGTTGCTTTTAGACCATTTCCCTTTAAACAATAATTCGATGCCCTCTTGTGGGGCATGGATTCCATAGCTTCTAGCATTTGAGTGCTACACTGGTGTTTAACGGCAATGTTAGCTTACAAAACAATGGATTGTGGCGGAGTTCTTCAGTATGGATCATTTATCGATCTACTAAACGAACCTTATCCAATGTGTGAAATAAATTCTTCAAACCTTCGGCATTTTCACATGTAACTTGAACTTGAGCTTTAGCCTCAGCAATTACAAAAAGAACCAAAATGTGTTTTGATTTATATGATTTTTTTGGATTTTACATTACTTTCAACACAATATATAGGTTTTTCATGACAAGTATTGTTAAGGCCAGAGGAAACCAATACTTACTAGTCAGTCAAGATTCTGCATTGTAAACTCTGTGGCATTGGTAAGGAACTACCATTTTTTCCATTTAGGACAGGGTTCGGGGTTTGAACCATTGACCATGGAGGTGACAAGCAAGTGTGTTACCCACTACACCATGGAACCCGCTGAACCGAAAGCTGAGGAACAACTAGAAAAATATTAAATTGATAACCACAAAGCCAATGAACCATCCTTTATCTGTATGCAGGGAATATGTTTGAAATATCCACAAAAAACTACTAATAGACTTATGGAACATAAAATCAACTTTATATATAAAAATAAAAAAACATTATGCAAATGATTACTTAAATGTGTACATTTTAATTAAAGAATTTTTGAATTGGTATGTATCATCAGCATACACCACAAGCTCCGTCTAGAAATTCCATAACTTTCTTATTTTTGAAATTTTAATTTCGAAAAAAAATTTTTTTAATTTTTTTTTTTCAATTTCATTATTGTTGCCACATATTGCTACCTCAACAAGGTCATCTTTGTGGTCTCAACTCCAACGGTAACCCACTACCATTGTCTAGGTACCACAACTTGCTGCCAATTTTATAAACACCTGTACATACATGGTGTACTTCAAATGGTTAATATTCATGTTTGTGAAGAAAGCATAAGGTTATGGAATACCATGAGGTTTCACAACAATATGAAGATCAAAACACTTGAAAATTGCTCTAATAATTTATTGACTGTGAAAAATTGTAGCTAGATGCAGTAGTTTCCCTTTGCACAGGTTCTTGCTATTCAGGCATACAGGGAGACTTATGTGGCCTAGCAGTTAGCAAGTTTTTCATCTGGTTGCAAGTTGTCACCTTTTATTGGGGACATATCCCAATATGACCCTGGCTGTTAAAGGGAGCATAAGACATCAACTTTGATTTTACGTATAGAGATATGGTCTGTGCTGGAAAATTATCTATATGGTTAGTGGACCAGTTGCTAGTTTAACAGGGGCAGAGTAACTTATCCTCAAAAACGTTTGAGTACGAGACTCTACTGGGTATACTTTGAATAACCAAACAGGTAAAGGATAGTTCAGGAGTTAAGACAAAAAAACTCATATATTCTCACATTATAATTTTAATTTATGGAATTTTACCCTGTATTTTTACAGCCTGACAAAATGGTTTAAGCTTTATATGTGTGTATATATAATACACATCAGAGGCCTACAGTGTTATAAATGGCTTTTCTGTTATAGACAAGAACTACCTGTCTGGGTTTCAGGAATTACTGTACGTATTTGGCCTTACCTTCAGCTAAGTTGGTTCAAACTAGCGAAAATGTTTCTGTCAATGTCTTCTAATAGATACAGAGAAGGGACTTTGTCAATCTCACCAGATATATTCACCTTGAAATGGTCAATGCATAACTGGAATGATGTGTGTACAAAATGTCAGTTGCAGGCAATGCTTGAACTGTTACTGTCAACAAATGTCTCTAACCTGCACATATCTTTTTAAGCAGAGTATTGGATTTGCTTGGGGCTTGACGCAAGTTTGAAGGCAGAGTTCTAGATGGTTTGCAAAGTTTGAACCCCACACTACAATGGTGTATCATTATATGATCATAAGCATACTCCACATGTATTGGAACACATTTTTGGGTGGAATCTGGATTGAATGAGAATATCACCTACCAATACAACGTGCTTTCAGTACTTTCACCATTGGTCCAATGGATGTGGTAAAGAAATTGTTAACAGTATGTTTTTCTTAGAAAGGTTGTACAGTGCTTATCAGATGTGTGACAGTACCATAAGTCTGGACAGACCAGGGACCTATTTTGATGCAAACTATTGATAAAGTTCACATTATCGATTTATCAAAATTAAAATGTGCCCAAATCTATCCAGTTGCATTACAGTCTAATGCATAATCTAAATCTGCATACAATCTAACCACTCCCCTGGGACACCATAGCTACAGCTGCTATAATTTATTTTTATTGTCAAGAGCTCAGTATCATCTATTTTTCTGATACATGTAGGGAGTTTTTGCCTGACTATTTGGCCGGTAACAACAAAAGTTCTTCTACCACAAGTTTCTAAATGATACCTTGGTTGATAGAACAAACCTGATCCAGAAAACGCAGTATCTATTTAGGAATCTTAAGCTTCTCTTACATCCCGTTGTGTGCTGCAAGTATTGTTTAAAAATATGAGCATAACCTGAAAGTGGGGTAGCAGAGATTTACTAGTACAAAGAAACTGAATTTTCACAATAAGAACATCAAAGAACAGACTGTGACTAGCTACAGGCCCCACAGAGGGTTAATGTAGATGCAAGGTACATATGAGTATATTTTACGACATATGCAGTCCCTGCAAGTGAATGGGGAGATCTTGCAACACTAACAAGGAGAATATAAGTGCTCAAGTCTCTCATATGTTACCCTTGAGACATGGATGTGTTTATAGGAATACTGTGTGCACGCAGAGAAATTGTGCATGCCAATTTTCATTGCGGGATCTGTGTGACCTTGATATTCTGTTATAAAATCACAAGTGTAGCTTACGTGTCCCTTGCAAATCAGCCGATTTTCTCTGTAACCGGGACGTACATGCACGTACGATGGGATGTAAGAGAGGTTTAAGGTGTTGTGAGTTCTGTGAAGTAGTATAAAGTCCATGAAGAACTTTGAAAACATTGACTGACTCACAGTGAGTGATTCTTTGTGTTGTCAGATATATCCACCAGCTGAACCAGTTTTGTATGTGAAATTGGTAATATAGTGATCAAAATTGCAATCAAAGAATTCTGATATATAAGACTCAACATACAAAAATAGATCCTCTCAAGCTTAAGCCAATGTTTTACTATGTTTGTAACTTATATCACTTTATTTTCTATACCTTAAAAGGTTATCACATACCAAACTTCTTTATATGTCTTTGAAACTTTTAACATTAATATTGCTTTGATTAACATCTACCATCTCTTACATCCATAGAGATCTTGCATTAGATATTCCTAAAATGACATCATCACTGAGCTTGAGGTGGGAATCCGTTGTCAGATATAATCTGTGAGTAGTAGAATGAGGATTCCTTGGCAGTTCTGGATCTTTCATCGTCATCAAAATCTGAAAACCATGAAAATAAGCAGATTACATCAAATCTATCTCGTTACGTCAAGCAATTTTCATTTAACAGAGATGTTATTTTCAATATGCCAGTATCTAAAGTTAGCTATAACTTAAATGTTACACCATGTTTATTGAGTGAATTTGATCTTCATGATCTTATCCATTTACTTCTTGTTGGGTTGTGCATTCACCTACCAACGTAGTATAACCCAAACTGCTCCTGATAGCCAAATATCCACTCAAAGTTATCCATCAGTGCCCAGGCTGTGTATCCAATCACATCACAGTTGTCTAGCCTCACAGCTAGAAATAGAACATGTTTATTTATATATAATTATTTTTAAACTATATTACCAATACGAAACAACTGTAATACATTTTAACATATTAAAAGTACATGAATTCTGGTGCTTTACAGCGTCAGGATACAATCAGGGTTGGTGTTGTCATCCCGTTAACAGTTGCTGTCTTCTGCCATAACTTGACACACGTCTTAGCTTGACACAAACTCCAACACAGGATATTTATTGACAGTTGGTGGCCTTTGACAACACTTGTGTGAGTGTGCATACCATATAAGTTAGCGAAAGTGATCCGGGACATAAATTTACATCTTTCGTGAATTTCCGTATGCAAATTCTGAGATTTGTACTAAGTTGGGAATACTGATGTCAAAATAGAAATCATCTTACAGAGCCTTAAACCACTGTAAAGGTTTTATTGTTTTGATTTTAACTAGGTAATAATACAATTAATACTTGCATTTGTGCCAATGCAGATTTTAATCAAAAGAAACCTAATTAACTACACTTGAAATTAAGGTTTTTGTGTCCAAGTTATTGCGGGGAGCAGTAGGCCCATGATGGGACAGAATACCAATATTTGTAACAGTTAGATGTAAACAAACAACACTTTTGAAAAAAAACTCTCATTTGCCAAAATTTAAAACGAGTTTTCCACTGTAGTAGTTGAGGGTAAATGTGTGTAAATGTAACAAATGATATATATTCATCAAATCATATCCATTAAAATAGCCTTTTCATGGATTATATTCATCTCCTTCAAGTAGTCAATGGAGATAACCCTTTAATTCCTATTTTGGTCTATCATAAAGCTTAATATATGTATTGTTGGTATGTTGTATATCCTAGAATAAACACATGTATCCTTGGAATACACTATTCACTCACAATGCACAGCATACTAGTGCACATACCTTTGAGTACATTGTTGATGTAATCTCTGTAAAACGTGATGCGACTGTCATCTTCCAGTGTCCCATTTCTCTCTGACACTCCGTTCTCAGTGATAATCATTGGTGGATTACCGTAGTTATCTCGCACAAACTTCAACATATTCCTAATACCCCAAGGTACTACTTTCAACCAGAGAGAACCAGAGCTTAAATAAGAATAAATGTGTGATACTTTATTCAAAATATGTTAATGAACAATCTAATAGTCTATATGTAAACAGCATGTTGGCTCTTTATTGCAGGTGTAAAACATTTTTGGACAAGTTATGAAAAGGTAGTTGCTGTGTACAAAATAATATACAAACATAGGCGTAGGAACTGGGGGCAGCGGGGGCGATCGTCCCCCCCACCATACAGTTGGGGGGGGCGGAGATATCTTTTTGCCCCCCCCCCAACTTTTTGCAATGAAACTAAACTCCAACTTTAAAATTTATGCAAATGTTTGCAGGTAACTCAATAATATGAGGTCAAATTACACTTTGACCCTGTTCACACTTTACATGTACCATTGTGAATGCTACTATTTGAGCTATAAATAATTTTTTTGATTTGTAAAAGAAACATTTTCAGTTAGCCCACCATGGGATTTGTAAAATTCTGTGAAACGTTTTGTACAGACCAAAATCATACTTAAACTAATCTTCGAGATTTAATTTACCTTGTTGGTAATTATTTAGAACTTAGATATGTACTTTCAAATTCACATAGAGCAACGGTAAAGCAATTTCACAGCTGATGAGATATTTCCCAGAAAACTCTTCTTTCTTTACTGAGTGTTTATTGGACCTAGCTTTAAAAAAATGAAAGTATGGTTTGACTAAAAACAAAAACAAAATAAATGAAAAATAATTTATATTAATTGGCAATCACACAAAACGGGTGCTAGAAAATACCCAGTGAATGCCTGTGGCTAGAGAGATGACCTGTCTGGGGATATGTATGCATCTAGTTGGTACAATGTTGTTCCTTTGGTCCTCACCCCCAACCAAAAATTGCTTCCTACGCCCCTGACAAAGTATCCTTACAGTGGCACAATACTTCATCAAGGTTTTTTTTCTGTAAAATTTTCACAACATGAAGGCATATACAGTTAATGAATATTTGTATACTGCAATTTGGATTGATTTTGAAGTAAGAAAATCTATGTTCTACACTGAACACCCACTTACTCTGGCCATTCATCATCTGTTCTACTCTGAATCTCTTGGTCTGAAGTGTAGGTACCATTTCTAGTTCTGTTGTTTGGATCATCAGTAATAAGCTGTGTGGTGTAATGGTTCAAGCCAATGTAGTCCCAGGTTCCTGTGATTGAATATGTCAATACACTATTAAAGATATTTGAATATCTTAAAAACCATGGAAAAAGCACAGAATTGCTATTGAGTCTGATCATACATTAACATATTTTAATGTCAGACTATAATAGTAGTAGTCACTCAACTGTTAGAACCATAAGAGTGTTATATGTGCTCCCTTAAACTTCAAGTGTACAACAGCACTGTTGAATATCTCTCCCATTTAACTTATTTTGCTATTTCACAATTGGAAAGTGTCTGAACATAAAATGGCTTGTCATATTGAAAGTACAAACTTTGAAAATGGATACAAACCACAATACACCACTGAAAAAATACAGATCACACAGTGATGTAGAACCAGAAACACCATCTCCTTCAATCATACAGCAACCAAAATCGTCAAAATTAAGTTTAGTAGACTCACCAATAGCTGTCTTTGAAGACCAGAACATAATGCTGAGTACAAAAATGTTAGACAATTTTAGACAGATAATAAAAGAAGAGATTCAAAGTGGAAATCAGACGCTCTTGACAGAAATAGGTGCCTTAAATATAGAAATTGCCAACCAAAAAGAAGAATTACTTCAGTGTAAGGCAGAATTAGCAAAAGAAAGGCAGCACAGTAAAAAGTTGCAGGAAAAAGTGTTGAGCATGGAAAGCTATTCTAGGAGGGACAATCTCATATTTTCTGGAATACCAGAACACAAAGGCGAGACATCCCTTGACTGTGAGATGAAAATAATACAGGTGTTGAGACAAGCTGGACTAGGAAACATCCACCCCAAGAGCAATAATTCGGGCACATAGATGTGGTCCAGTAAAAAAAACAAGGGTACCGCTAGACCTAGACCAATCTTGGTTAAATTTTGGCACTTTAAAGACAGACAGCATACTTACCAAAACCAAAAACTACTGAGGGAAAGAGGAGTGTACATTTCTGAGGACTTTCCAGAAGAAATAGTGAGAAGGCGCAGGATACTAACACCAATTTACTGGGCAATATATCATCACACTGAGGATGGTCACACTTATCCATACAGGAATAAAGTCAACCTAACAGCTGATCACTTAATTATCAATGGGTCGGTTGTCACCACAGACACTCTGAGTAAGTTACCAAAACAATTTCTTCCGGAAATAGTATCGACACCGTCCAAACAGGATATAACTGCCTTCTTCACAAGTGCCAGCCCTCTTTCAAACCACTACATGACTCCTGTTCAAGTGGGCAAGTTATTGTATAATTGTGTTGAGCAGTATTACATGCACAAAAAGGCAGTTATGTTCAAAGATGAAGAAACAGCTGAAAAGATTTTGGCTTCAAAAAGTCCAGTGGAGCAGAAAATACTTGGAAAGAACATTAAAAACTTTGATACACATATATGGGATACCAAGTGTGAGGCTGTAATGGTAGAAGGCCTAAAGGCAAAATTTGAACAATCAGAATACTGCAGACACTTCTTGAGCAAAACCAAACCAAATTGGTTAGTTGAAGCAAATCCAACAGACAGATTCTGGGGTGTGGGACTTTGATTAAAAGATAAAGGAATATGGGATAAAAAACAATGGAAAGGTCAGAATAAACTTGGTCTTATGCTCATGGAAATAAGAGATAATTAAAAGTGGATCAAGTAAACCTTCACTATGCAAACAGCATTGTATAAATAAATGTTTTAGTTAATATACAAATACATTGCATAGCACTCTAATCTATTTTTTTAAGCAGGTGTTAGTTAAATGTATTTGGCGGTAATTTATAACAATTGAACTGTTGTCACCCATTCAGACCAAGCTTCAGTAAGCTTATACCTATATGGAACAGATAAGGTTACGTTAATTGTAATAAGGCAATTTAATGTAACTAAAATCCTGTTTTGTATTGTACTTTAGTGAACATTATTTAATGTATATGTGGAGCATATTGGATAATGTTTATAGTTCAAATTCAGTATAAATAAATGGTTTTTTTTTCGTTTTTTTTTTTGTTTTTTTTAGTCAATGTATTTTGCAGTATTTGAAGTCAATTGAACTATTGTCTCCTATTCAGACCTTTAGTAACCTTATACCCAGATAGAACAGATATGGTTACCTTCATATATTGCAACAATGCAAACTAAAATCCTCATAGTTGTTACATTGTATCTTAATAAGTATTATTTAGTTTATATGTGGAGCATATTGGATGATGTTTAAGGTTTCAAATTCAGCTAAAGAAAATACCCAAGATTCACAAAAAGGCTTGTATATGGTAATAAAAGTTTGGAACTTAGGTGTATTATGTAGAGCCAAGTATACCTTATATAAAAGTAATTCGTATGAAACTCATAACCCCATCCTTAGAGATGGCTTGAGTCAACAACTCAGAGGTAATATATTGGTGAATGTTAATCATATTTAAATTATTTACAATCTACTGATTAATTCAATTGTAAGAAGTTTAAAAAAATGATATAATTTATATATGTCAATTAAAGATGACATAGTATTATTCATAGTAGTCATGTTTTTACTGGTTAGGTCAGAGTTAACATTATTTACAAATTGCATGTTGACTGATGGGATTAGGCTGAAAGGAAAAAACTTCACATCCATGAATAACAAAATAAATGAAACAAATATAATGTATAAAGTAAAATAATAATAAATAGTGAAAACAAATTTTGGATAAGAAAAAATAAAATAATACTCAGTATGGTGAAAATGCATTTATAAAAATTCATGTAAACCTGTATTACTGCTCACAAAGATATCATTTATTAAATATGGTTATATATACATTATTGGTTAACTTTGTATATAATGTACCTTCATGTTGTATATATTGTGTATTTGTACTTGTGCATGCCATGAGCAGTGAAGCTAACATGTTGAAATTCATACAAAAGACATACATGTATTATCAGTGCAACCTAGTATATAAAATGCCAAATCATCATACAATTATTTCATGGGTAAGAAATTGGATATCATCAACTTGAATTTCTTTAATTGTAGAGGCATGTGTGATAGACAAAAAAGATTAAACATTTTTCTATGGATAAAAAATATCATAAGGGTATTACTCTACTACAAGAAACACATTCCACTACAGCTGATGAAAATTATTGGGTTGAAGACTGGGGGGGAGATATTATATTTTCACATGGAAACTCCAGAAGTCGAGGTGTGGCAATTTTGATTCCAAATAACCTTCAACTGCATTTTGAAATCATCACAACATTCAAAGATCAAGGTGGTAGAATACTACTGATAGAATGTAAAATTGAAAATAATGAATATGTTATTGTTAATGTTTATGCCCCAACTAAGGATATGCCTCAGGAGCAAATGAATTTCTTAAGTAATCTAAGAGATGTGTTGTATAACTACAGTGATAAAGCATTAATCATTGGTGGAGACTTCAATGCTTGTTTAGATCCAACACTTGATAAAAAGGGCGGTAAACTTGAAAAAAGATCTGTTTATAGTGAACATATTTTAGGGTTAACAGAAGAACTCTCTCTAATAGATATTAGATATTTGGCGAATCAGAAATCATAGAAACCTAAAATTTACCAGGCGAGAAATCACAAAAGCAGGGCTAGTGCAATCCCGCATTGATTTTTGGTTGATTTCTATACAAATAGGATATTTAATTAAAAATACGAACATTAAAGTGGGAAAAAACTCTGACCATAGCTTGATATCTCTCATGATTGAACTAATTGAAACTCAAAAAAGAGGAAGATGTTTCTGGAAATTCAACAATGATTTATTGCATGACAGTGATTATGTCCAGTTAATCAAACACACTATTGATACTATTAAAACCACTGAATATTTTGAAAATAAGAACACCCTATGGGATTACACTAAGTGTGAAATAAGAACACAAACAATTTCCTATTCAAGAGCAAGGGCTAAACGTATAAATGGCAAGGAAAAGTATTTAACTGATAAAATCAATCAATTAGAACAAAATCTAGATACTGATGGTACTAACTATATGGAATATTTGCAGTGCAAAAAAGAGTGGGAAAACTTGATGAAGACAAAATTTAATGGCATACGATTGAGATCCAAGGCAAAGTGGGTAGAAGATGGGGAAAAAAATTCAAAGTATTTCTTCAACTTGGAAAAGAGGAATCATAACACTAAATGTATTAAAAAATTAATACTAAACAATAACACAGAAGTAACAGACCAGACAGATATTATCGAAGAAGAAAAAAAGTTTTATCAAAAATTATACAAATCAAAAATAAACAACCCCAATGAAAATATTGAAACTACTTTTTTAGGTAGTCCACATATCCCTAAATTAAATGATACTGATTCTAATTTATGTGATGCAGTGCTAACTATTAATGAATGCACGAAAGCTGTGAAGTTATTACCAAACGATAAACCGCCAGGACCAGATGGGTTCACAACAAATTTCTACAAATTCTTTTGGGCCGACATTAAAGACATCTTATTTGAAAGTTTGCAATATTCTTTTGAACATAAAAGTTTGAGCAATGATCAAAAACGAGGCATACTCAACCTCATTCCAAAAGGCTCTAAAGATCTACGTTACCTCTCCAACTGGTGACCTGTTAGCCTCCTGCAAACCGATTATAAGATTTTAACCAAAGCCCTAGCACTAAGACTACAAACTGTTTTACCAAAACTCATAAGTACAGATCAAGTTGGATATATTACTGGCAGATACATAGGGGAAAATGTAAGAACTATTGCGGATATAATGACTTACACAAATAAATATAAAATTCCTGGCCATATAGTGTTAATAGATTTTCAAAAAGCTTTTGACACAATTGAATGGAAATTCCTTTTCAAAGCATTAGAAAAATTTAATTTTGGTCCAGGTTTTATCAATTGAATTAAAATTTTATATTCCAATATCTCCTCTTGTGTTGGAAATAATGGCTACTACTCTGAATACTTTTAACTTACTCGAGGCATAAGGCAAGGTTGCCCTATATCAGCTCTCCGGTTCATTCTTGTTGCCGAAATAATAGCAATACATATCCGACAAAATGAGTCTATAAAAGGATTAATCAATGATGGTTGTCAATTCAAAATTCGAATGTTAGCTGATGATACCACTTTGATGCTCAAGGATATTAAGTCTGTTGAAATTGCCATTAAAATCTTTGAAAATTTCGGACTTTGTTCTGCCCTCAATCTTAACTTAGAGAAAACAGAATTAATACCAATAGGTACCAACCAAAATAACTTTGTAATTAAATCCAATTTAAGTTAAAAGTGAAAAGGGGTCCTTTTAAAACATTAGGTATATGGTTCTCTGATAAAACAAAGGAAATGGTAGATTTAAATTTTAAAGAAAAGATAGAAAAAAGTTACTTTCTATATTGACATCAAGAAACTTGTCATTAAAAGGAAAAATAACGATAATAAAATCTTTGATATTGCCACAAGTATTAATTCTTTTTACACTTATATATGTCCCAAAGTATATTCTTGAAAAATTAGAAAAACTGCTTTTTTCTTTTCTCTGGAACTTCAAACCAGCAAAAATTAAGAAGGAAACAATCATTGCCTCCATTAAAGAAGGTGGCTTGAGTATGGTTGATATACAGAACATGCATATAGCGGCAAAATGCAGCTGGATCAAGAGAATAATGTGTGGTGAGGCTGCTAACTGGAAGATTCTTACATTAAAAATGCTATCCCTCAATAAAAACAAATTAAATAAGAAAATTCAATTTGAAAAAGAAAAGTGTCGCACAACTTTTCATGAACAAATCCTAGAAAGTTGGCAAAAGGTATACTGCATAAATCCTGAAAATAACACAGAAATGTTGAATGAATATGTACTTTATAACAAAGAAATAACTGTGGCCAAAAACTACTAATTATAAGTCAATTTCAAACAAAATATGGATATAACTTAAAAGTGATGGATCTATTAGATTCTAGTGGTATTCTGCTGGAGAGAAATACCTTAAATAAAAGTCTGCAATCAAATCTGAGTCAGATGTCCTATAACTGCCTCTCTAGTGCTATCCCTAAAAGCTGGAAGAAAAAGCTTAAATATCAAAAGGTAGATTGTTTTGAACCTTTGCCAGATGAAATATATATAAAGATTTTAAACAAATATGTAACATTAAATAAAGTCAGAAATAAGCAAATTTATAAAGAATTAATCAGGAAAGTCATAAAACCACCCACTGCAGTGGAACCATGGATAGAAACTTACCCCTTTTTGGAAAATCATGATTGGAGCAAAACATTTCTGCTTCCATTTAAGGTGCTTCAAGAACCATATTTACAATGCTTCCAATACAAAATTGTTCACAGATTACTCAACTGTAACTATAATTTATATAAATGGAATATAAAAAACTCTCCCAACTGTGCCTCATGTAACTGTGTAGACACTATTCAACATCACTTATTTCAGTGTGATATTTCCAGGATATTCTGGAAAAAACTGAGGAATGGGTTTATAATCAACTTGATGTCAAATTTAGTTTTACTGAATGCGAAATTATTTTTGGTATAACACAGTATAGCAATGCTTTGTTGGAAGTGATAAATTATGTTCTGATTCTAGGAAAGTGGTACATTAATTATAAAAAAAGTAACGAACAAAGTCTAATTTTTATAGATTTTAAACATACATTAAAAGACAAAGTAAAAAGCTTATGTGAGATAAAAAAGATTAAAGGAATCAAGTCTGAAAGTATACATTTCTTTGAACAATTGTGTTTCACTGATTAAATAACCAGAAACATTAATTCTTATTCAAAGTAATTCTACTTCACTGTCTGGCATTACTGTCTGAGTCGCACTGTGAATGTCATGTAATATTAAGTTGTATTGTTTCTGAAGCTGTGTTTTATGTAATGTAAATATAATGTATGTATTTCATGTTTAAAAATAAAAATTAAAAAAAAAAAAAAAAAGAAACTACAAACTAGAATAAATAAAAGATTATATTCTGACTGAGGCTGTGAACTTGAGGAGACAAAAGGAATCTCTCTTCATTTGACAAGAAACAACTCAAATCTGGATAAACCAGGACTTAGTAGTTGCTAAGTTGACCTACCACTGAAGCTAACATTGCAGTTGATGTAAATATACATATCAAAAAGTAAATGTCAAACTTCTCATAAAACAAGGAAAATCACACAAAACAGCAATGTGAGCTGGACAAACCTGACTGAATAAACTAAATCATTAACCAAGTGATCCATTGATTTACACTGTCTTTTTGAGCAGTCAGCTTGCTACTTGTGCTTTATTTCTCAATAAATTTGGATTCGTTTCAGATAACCAATTCACCTGTTAGAGTTTTAATTTTTACTGACTCTAAACGCTACTACATAACACTCATAGAATGTTTGTACTCCTGCCACCTTTTAGAAATGAAAACATTATGTTGAGACTTGTGCATTCTTTTGACGAATGGCAAATAGTGTGGAAATGCTTTAACATAAATGCATTTTATCAAATACATTTTTATCATGTATGTACCAATAATCCTTGTTTTCTCCTCCTCTGTGAACACTGGGAGTCTTGAAATCTCGAGGCCCTCATCTTCACTCTTACGGTCCACCTGGGATCTCATTACCTGGAAATAATGCAGGTATTCATAAATAAAAGGTGGTCTGACAGGAAACGCATTGGGGTATTTTACATTTTATACCAGCAACAGATTTGTAATGCAAAGAATAGTATTTTTCGCCTTTTAATACTAAAAATGTTGTCATTACCTAGATACAAACGAGACGAGCATTTCGTCGAATCAGTTAGTTTGAGGTACTGGTTTTTCCATGAAAACATGGCAATTAATCAGCAATCATGTTTGTGTTAATAGCTATGGTTCTATCCTGTATGCCAAACTGGCATATATACTCTGATACAAAGTAGAGATATGCCAATAAGATGAGACTCCATAACTTTACCTAATCAGTATTTGTTGCAGACAAACAAACAAGAGCACTCATAGGGGAAAGGTGAGTGCAGACTGTGCAAAAGTTCTGGGCAGGGCATTAACTGAGTGATCTCATTTTTCAATATTTTGCAAAGTAACAAACAGAATCCCACGATTGCATAACCTTCACAGAGGTAAAATACACCGTGCATGCAGCTGTTTTACCTCAGGATAGTCTCCATTGACAAATATTGGGTGACCAAACCATCCCAGTTCAAAGTTAATAGCTCTGTCTGCTGCAGCAATGTCTTCACTGGAGTTGGATGCAGGTTCCTTCCAGTTTGAGACCAAGGATATGGATACTCGACCTGAACACACAAATGTATCGTATGTGCCATCATATATATGCTCATCATCATATGGTGTTATTTAGACACAAGAGTTAGTTAAGTTATTCTCAACTTTGGTAAATGATTGCTATAACCTCTCACCTGAGGCTCTGGGTTCAAATCCAAAAACATTTTTATGTGGGGATTATCGATTTTTTTCTCTCGATAGACCTGAGGTGTCAATAGGGATTTATAACTGTAACTGCAAATAAAAGTATTTGTTAGGCTGTTAGCTTAATTTGAATTTATGTCAATACAATATTTAAGTAACATGATGATGATGTTATGACCTTTTATTAAAAAGTAAACAAAGTGACAACTTAACCACTAACAGTTTCAAAGGCATTGATAACAATTCCAATTCTACTTTTACAGCACTTAATCTCTGCAAACTATAGATTCTAAGGTGTAACATATCCATAAGCCAAAGTCCTAACTAGATAATAATCTGGCTAATCAAAAAAGAGTTATCACTTGAATCAATCAGGTTCTAATTACTCACCCACCCACCCCTCCGCAAAAAAATCGTTAGGTTTATCAATATCTTATGAACACAAAAATAATATTTTGTACTTCAATGGATGGTGCTGAACTAAATACATATCAAAGACAAAGTGGATTTTACCTCTTTACTTTCTATTAGTTTTCATTAAATAACACCATTTATAAAAATTGGTTGTACAACAGCAAAAATAAAATAATTTTTTAAAATAATACACCCATGATAGTTTTTGTGTTGATTTTTGACAGACAGCTTTAAATCATACTTATACATACCAGGCCATGTGAAAATGAGAGCTAAACTGCTAAACTATATGGATTTATTACTTATTTCTTCCACGATCTATTAAACGCCTGCAGTATTATACCTACATGGCAACAATTTTGATGATTTTTACAGAGATGAACATCAAAGACAAACCTCCTTGATCCCCTCTAAACTCATCATTGTAAATATGCCAGGACTCAGCGTGGGCTTTGATCAGGTTATGTCCAGCTCTGTAAGCACCTGTACCTAGATGTCTGACCCCTGGGGCAAAGATACCAGTTTCATAGCCTATGGATGCTATCACCCAGGGTTCATTTATGGTCACCCACCATTTTACCTGAAAGAAGTTTACTTTAAGATTATGTGACCTCCATACATTGTAGCTGAAAGAGAGTCTTCCACCTGATAAATAAAATATCCTTTTTTCTTAGTACCACTGTTCCATTTTCACGTATTACTGCTTGGCGTCATATTACAGCACAAACCTCATCTTTGCACAACAGGAAAGAAAAACAATTCATCGTCATTTTACTGGCATCGGTAAAACTTGTGCACTTCTGTATATTAAGTAATGGAGTCAACATCGAGACAGAAATAATTTAAATATTTTGGCGATCTTCATATGCATATTGCGCCAAGTTGGGGCATTGATTTTCAGTAGAAATTATATTATCGCCACTTAAAAAGTGCTGGGAAATGTTTATGAATTTGAATATTTGTGACTAAAGTATTATAGCTTATAGCTTGTCCTTGTGTTAATGCTTATTTTAATCAATAGAAATCCATAGTACTAAAGGTAAGCCAGTCATTTGTGTGTTCATGCTGTGCAAGTTACGGTGGGGAGCAGTATCATAACAAAGTCAAGTCTTAGCTGATTTTAAATTCTGCAGTCTGCTACAACTTATTCTGTTGCAAAAAGGTCAGGAACTGACAAACTATGTGATTTATACTAAGCGACAAGAAAATTGTACAACTGAAAATGTTCTCCTTATGATGAACTGTGAACTCCCAGTAAACATTTTTTTGGTTTTGCAAACATTTGATAGGAAACGTTTGGCAAAGGTTAAAAATGATGGGTACGAAAACCATTTATAGTGTAATGTTTTAAAATGTTTTTGTATACCGTTTATTAAACGTTTAATGATAAATGTTAGAAAAAACATTACTAATGAACATATTAATGTCTGAATAATAATGGGGTCAGAGGTCAAATTCAATATCTTTTTAAAGGGCCACTGCAACCAAATTTACCACGTATATTTTTCAGATGACAAACACAGAGTGTTATTCACACAACACTACTGACATAAATAATCAAGCCAGAATACACCCAGTTGTGTATTATCAGTACTTTTATCTGTTGAAATGTATGTTTCTGCTACAGGCCGGGAGAAATTAGGTCAGGTTACTGCTTCTGTGCACACGTCATCAACAGAAGATGTACTGGCTTTTCTGTTGTTTATGTATGCAGAGATCAGTTGATTTGTCAGTGTATTCGCTTGATTTTACATTTATTTGGAACTCTTTTGGTATACTTAAGGGCCATTGCAACCCAAAAAACTATTTTCTCAGTATTTGGAGTTCTGGATAAACCAATTGAGGAAAAATACAGATGTATACTGCATACATACAGTTTGTAATATGGTGCAGGGGATATCTAGGGAAAAAACAGTCCATCTCCCTTCTTGTGTTACAGCTATCATTAGGGAAAAATTTAATTCTCCTGACTTTCTTGGATTCAAATATTCACAAACATGAAAACTTCAAATTGACAGTTTTACATGGACACATGTTTTATTATACATTAACATTGTGTTGGTGATATAAACCAAAGGTTTTTTTACATAAACAAAAACAAATTAGCTGTGAGATGTTTTCTTTTCATGATATTCATTGTTACAATAGTTTTCATAAATCTAAAGTGACTGTTTTAATCAATTGTGAGATCATTACTTGTATAGCTTTTATGCTCCAAATTGCAAAGACTAGTCTGTGTGGCTATCAGTCAATTACAATTCATCTTCCTGCTGCTTTTAACTGCTATGACTTATTTAATAATTTTATTTCTTTAAAACTTTTTTAATGAATAAAGACACATACATATGTGTATTTCTTTAAAACTTTTTAATGAATAAAGACACATGCATATGTGAAGCCCAATCCATGAAATTGTCCATTTTGTGAGCCTTAGTCAAATAAGACATGTGAAAATCCCATGAAAATATGCAAAAAAATAAAAATTACAGTGAATTGTGAATAATAAACACTGAAGACACTGTTCTAATACTGTTCATATGCAATAAATATATGCTTTAATGTATAGCTGATGCTTGAGTTAAAAAGAGACATGTTTTATTTAAATTAATAAAATGCCTAATTGTATGAATTATGTCTGTTTATTGCAAATCTAGAACTATGATTATCAACTTCTGTGGTAAAATAGGATTTTTTTTGCATAAACATTTGAATGTAAAGTGGAAGTTAATGTTCACAGTAACAGTGAAGCAATATAATACTTTTATGCATGAAACTTTCTTTTTTCATACATGGTACTGCCTATTTATGGATGGGCAAGCAAAAACTGGACATATTGGCTATTTGTGATCATTATATGACTTTAAAATGGATGCAAAAACTGGTCCGTATATTGCAGATGCTGAACATAAAGATAATTCCAAATAATGATGCTATAAAATGCTTTGTAATTTAAGAAAACACAAGGCTTTTAGACTCCAAAATACTACACACACACTGTTTTTATACTGATGAATGAATACAGGAGATGAGTTGTGTTCATGTGATGACGTGTGTACACGTGATCCAGAGGTTAAATGTTCTGTGAGGCAGATTTCTGCAGGAAAGCTAAACAAAAGCATTTTTTGTGGCTTTCCCAGTGGTTGTGTGTATATTTATCTACTGGATTGGGTACTATGTGTTTTGATGTACTTATACTGAGAAAATAGTTTTTTGGTTGCAGTGGCCCTTTAAGATTGCTCACGCATAAAAATACTATTTTCATGTCTAAAATTGTAAGATAGTGACTTAAAAATAGTGCCCCCATCCAATTATTACTTTTAGGGATTGCATGTGGGGCAATTTTTGACAAAGTCAAAAAACCCTATTATTGCTCACCGCCATCTTTCTTTGAACATGTTTGAAGGTGAAGGCTTAATAAGCATTCTAAAAATATGGGTTTAAAAAAACGTTTTTGAAAGAATGTTTTTCAAACATTTTATCAACAATGTTTTTTAAACACTCTATGTGTACTATTTATACGCCATTTCATGATGAATGTCTGAAAAACATTTTCAGCATCTGACAAATATTTTAAGTGATATTACCTTACAAAACTATGAAGAAAATAAATTCATAATGGCAACAGATGTGAGCAAACACATTAATAACATTTTTTCTGAACTAAACTGTCACACACAGATTTGCAGCCAATTGCACTTAAATTTGAATAACAATGAATGTTGATGAATAACTTACAAATTTTTGTTGCAGCTGAAAATAAAGATGTTTTAATATGGAGCTGAACTAACATTTCCTACAACAGTATGTAAGATATATAAATGTATTAAATGTATTTATGTAAACGTATTAGATTATGTGTACATTTCATTCATTTTTAACATCGCTTTCAACACATTGTATAGGTCATATCACGATGGGTAGTTTTTTATAGGCAGAGGAAACCAGCACATACAGTTGGTCAAGGTTCTGTACTGTAAATTGCCAACCAACAGCAAGCAACTACCAGCTTTCCCACTTGAGGACGGGCTAGGAATCGAACTCCAGAGGTGGGAGAGGTGGGAGGCGAAAGTGTTACCACTCTGACAGCATGGCCCCAGATTATTTTTGCATCAATACATGTATATTAATTTATTAAAGCATGTAATACACTAATATACTGAATCAATCAATTTATAAAATGTATTAAATTATGTTTTGAGTTAGTGTTATAAACTTCACATGAAGCAATAAAAGGACTATGAAGGGAACCATCTTTTTTTAAACATAATTGCTCTGCTCAGGTGATTGAAGCAGGTGACTTGCAGGCTTAATCTTGTTATAGTGTAATAGATCTACTAAAAACCACCATAAAAATCCCACCATAAAGAACTCCACTGTTTAGCCAACCCATAAAAACCCCACCCCTAAAATTGCAGAGGCATAAAAAAACCTACTCTTCATAAAAACACTTTTGTTGTTTGCTTTTCTACAATAACTTTGTCATCCCTACAAAACGTATGTGTAGAATATTTGAATAAATGGGATTATAAAGATAAACAATTGAGTCTTGGTATAGGGGCAGTGTATGTGGCTTTTGGTGAAAAACACCGTTCATAATACTTTGCTTAATCCTTTCAAATATGTCCAAACAAAGATGGCACTGAGCAATAATAGGGGATTTTGGAGGACTTTGTCGAACATTGCCCCACATGCAATCCCTAAAACTCAGAATTGAATGGGGGCACAATTTTAAGCCACTATTTTACAATTTTAGACATAAAAATAATATTGTCATTAGTGAGCAACCTTAAACAGACATTGAATTTCACCTCTGACCCCACTATTATTCAGACATTATTGTGTTCATTTGTAACGTTTTTCTAACATTTGTCATTAAATGTTTAATATAAAGTATACATAAAACATTTTAATAGCATTCTAAATGGTTTTCGTACCCATCATATTTCATTACCTTTGCCAAACGTTTCCTATCAAACGTTTGCAAAACCAAAAAAATGTTTACTGGGGGTTAAGTTTGGTTGTGGTAGCTCAGAACAGAAATGCTCACTCGCAAAATTTTAACCATGCTTTAAAACAGTTCTACTATCTCAACAATTATATTTTCCAAGCTTTAAGAATAATAAAATAAGCTATAAGGTTATGTTCAGTGAGATATTATTCGGACAGCCATGTAAATAAAACCTACTTCATTGGGGTTGTGTCCTTTTTGTTATATGGAGTACAGACATACTTAAAACTGGAAATAGATATCTGTGATTGTGTTCACTATGTATTAAAAGAGTTCCTACATCTTCCGATATGAATTGTAGGTACATTTAAACTTTTTTGCATCAAAAGAATCACATTAAGTTATAAAATAACTGAATTTTTTATTCAGAAATAGCCTTGAAGATAAAAAATCTCACAATAAACTCACCCTGTCACCAAAGCTTTGATAGCAAATTCTGGCATATTCAGCAAAGATTTGAACAAGTTCTTCACCTTCCCAGCCTCCATATCTGTAAGTAAAACTCTAAACATGGATATCTCTAATTACAAAAATAACAAGTACATTGTAGTTATAACATGTGAGTATTGCATTTTATTGTCCGAGTAGATCAGACTCTAGTCATGATATTGTGCATCATAAACTTTCTCATTAATATAACTACTACTATTTGTTAAAATTTTCTACTAAGTCCTTCAGCTGGGCTTAGCAATGTTGTATTTTTACTTGTTCCTTCATTTGTATTTTTTATATTGTGTGTCACTCTAATAAACAAATAAATTAAAATAAATATATCTACCTTTTGAATAGTATTCTGTTTTACTTTGAGTTGAGTAACTAACTGACAGGATTAATTAACCATTGTTGTCGCACTCTTTTAGGTGTTTTGAATGATATTTAACATATTTACAAGCAAAATGGATCAATTTAATTATAGTTTAAATGCTATGTTCTAAAAACAGACAATTGTCTATGTAACTTAACAGAAAAGTACAATTTTATGTGTGTATATTAGTTTGTTGCTCAACTAAATTTATCAGATTGTTTGATGCAATTACATTTTCGAATGAATTAGTGTTATTTACAAAAAATGTAATTTGCATTTATATGTGAACATATAGATTTCTTCTTAATTCTTTGGTAAGTTTAACTTTAATGCTCCACCATAACATGACCCACTTTATATGGTTTGTCCCCTTAAAAGGTTTGATGCAATTAAACCTCATTATGTTTTGATATTACTTTGATTCTGCTTTGTTTCACTTTCTGATTTAGGCCTATTCCATATCCTGCACTTAACCTATCCAGGGTAAGAAACAAATCAAAATCAATAGAATACTGAAACAATAAACCTAATTCCAATTAAGAAATCATCCCAATAAAATATAAAAATAAATCAACAAAGAATATTGTAAAGATTCTCTGGGCTCAAAAAAACAGGGCTCTACATTGTTTAGATAAAGTTTAACATATTTGTATTTTGTTTTAAATAAAAAGAATATACAGATACAGTAGAGTCATTAAAGTTGATCACTGATAATTTCATCTTTTTCATGACAATATCATATAATACCCTTCCATTTGCTCATGCTTATAAATAGTTTATATTATGTTAGAAAAAAATCATTCTGGAATTTTATTATCTTTTTGGGGCCAATAGGTTATGGGCCCACCATAACACAGCTTGTCCATCTTAAGATAGGCTACCAAACTTCGGATCCTAAGTTGGGTTACAGCCCATCTTAAGATGGTTTGACTCCTAAGTTGGGATCAGACAAATATTTTCAGTGATGTTACCTTACAAAACTATATAGAAAATAAATTCATAATGGCAACAGATCAGATGTGAGTAAACACATTAACATTTTTTCTGAACTAAACTGTCACACACAGATTTGCAGCCAATTGCACTTAAAATTGAATAACAATGAATGTTGATGAATAACTTACAAATTTTTGTTGCAGCTGAAAATAAAGATGTTTTTAATGTGGAGCTGAACTAACATTTCCTACAACAGTATGTAAGATTTATAAATGTATTAAATTGTATTAAATGTATTAATATAAACGTATTAAATTATTTGTATATTTCATTCATCTTTCAACATCACTTTCAACACATTGTATAGGTCATATCACGATAGGTAGTCTTTTATGGGCAGAGGAAACTAGTACATACAGTTGGTCAAGGTTCTGTACTGTAAACTGCCAACCAACAGCAAGCAACTACCGGCTAAAGCATGTAATACACTAATATACTGAATCAGTCAGTTTATAAAATGTATTAAATTATGTTTTGAGTTATTGTTATAAACTTCACATATAGAAATAAAAGGACTATAAAGGGAACCATCTTTTTTGAAACAGGACTGCTCTGCTCAGGTGATTTAAGCAGGTAATTTGCAGGCTTAATCCTATTATAGTGTAATATATATACCAAAAAATCACCATAAATCCCAACCATAAAGAACTCTACTGTTTTTAGCAAACCCATAAAAAACCCACCCCTAAATTGACAGAGGCATAAAACCCCTACTCTTCATAAAAACACTTTTATTGTTTGCTTTTCTACAATAACTTTTTCATCCCTACAAAAAGTATGTCTAGAATAATTGGAAATAGGGGATTATAAAGATAAACAATTGAGTCTTGATATAGGGGCAGTGTATGTGGTTTCTGGTGAACAGAACACCATTCATAATATGTTGTCTTCGCTACAAAAAGTATGTGTAGAATATTTGAAAAAAATGGGATTATAAAGATAAACAATTGAGTCTTGGTATAGGGCCAGTGTATGTGGCTTTTGGTGAAAAACAACGTTCATAATACTTGGCTTAATCTTTCAATAAAATAACTGGATATAATGGATTCTAAAGATAAACATTTAAGTCTAGGTATAGTTGCAGCTTATGGGGCTTCTGGAGAGAAAAACTTACTTAACCCTTTGAACGAATTGTGAAATAATGGATTACAAAGATAAACAATTAAATCTTGGTATATGGCAAGTGTACATGGCCTTTCAGTAAGAACTTTAATCCAAATCATTCTAAATGAAGTTTCTTAAATTTCAGTTAATGCTCACAAAAGTAAAAGATTTGCCTTCCCTGATCATTTATTTCAATTCATGCTACAAAAGTAAAATGCATTGTACTTACCTTCCTTGATCACATCATCCAAGCTATAATAATATTCCAATTTGTGGTGAAATCTGTAAACTCTATAATTATTACATAATAATTTTTCAAAGAGTAAAACAATGTGAAATGAGACATACATTTTGTAGGGAAGACAAAGTTATTCTAGAAAAGTAGACTTAGGGGTGTTATAAGAAAAGTAGACATTAAGGGTGTTATTAAAAGGAGTGTCTTTATGTCCCTGTGAAGTTTAAGGGTGGGGTTTTTATGGGTTTGCCAAAAACAGTAGGGTTTTTATGGTGGGCTTTCTTAGGTTCCCCGTGTAATATGAAAGGAAATTGTGATATGGCTTCCTAGGCAAATATAACAAAAAGTGAATCAGTTATAATAATATCAGTATAAGTATAATAATATCAGGGATATAATAATAGGGAATTGTGATGTAGTTTAGTTGAATTCAGTGGCTACTTTGAATATTACTTAAAACAATTTGTATATAGTCAATGAAATCTTTTACAATTTCTCCCATGTTATACGTGTTAGAAGTGCTACAATTTGTGTAATATCTAAATGTAATGTCACCAATGTTATAATTACTGCTATGAATTAAATAACAAACTGAATAATACTACCTACTTTTATGAGGGCTTTTTAGAAAATTGAAGGTTTTTCTCCAGATGCCCCAAAAAGGGTGAGGGCCTTTCTAGACAGGTTGCAAAATTAGCTGAGGGGTTTTCCCCACAGGAGTATTTCAGGTGTTTTCTCCTGAGAACATTTCTCCACAGAGTGATTCTGGTGAAGGCTTTTCTCCGTCTCCCAGCATGACTGTGAGGGAATCAACCATGACAATGTCAACCACAGACCCCAAATCATTGAAAATGAGACTCTTTAAATTATTTTGTGTCCAGAGTATGAGAGCTTATTCCCAAATTCAATGACTGCATCCTCTTCTCTAACCACATTAAAATTCTTCAAGATATGTTCATTAGTTTTGATTATCTGTAAACACAGACAAATTAATACAACCAAAAACACAACCTACCTCTTGCATATATCTTATATCAATAAGTGGGTTGTAAATGAGCATGCCCCTAAAAGGTTCAGACACAAAATTGCTTAATAATGCCTGAAAGTGATGTTAGAATGCTAAGGTATATGTTCTGTTACACCTGTCCTGTAGAGCTTGAGGTAAGTCCCAATGGTACAGGGTGACCATGGGTTCAATGCCCACAGCCAGCAGTCCATCTATGAGGTTGTTGTAGTAGTCAAGTCCTGCCTGTAGTGGTTCTCCTTCCCCATCAGGCTGGATACGGGCCCAGGAGATGGAGAATCTATAGAAGGCCACCTACAACATATCACAAAGTTTTACTGTCTGCAAATAGAGGTCCTCAATAGCCCAATGGTTAGCTAGTTCGGCATCTAATCACAGGCTGAGACCTCTATTGGTTCAACTCCCACAAGTGGCAATGCTGAAGACCTGTCCCAATATGACCTTGGCTGTTGAACAGGACATAAAACATATTTTATGGATGATACGTCACCCCCTTCTCAGAATTATCACTGACACTTAACCATGTGTGCATAAAATTTAGTAAAATGAATACAGTACTTTAATTAATTCCAATAACTAAGATTAATAGTTCCATATGAGTGTTTGTAGATCATAATTTTTTTTAATTCCTTTCTTGTCTCTATGTTAGCTGAGCAATTGAAGTAATTTTGCAGAGACATAGAGCAAGAAAGTGAAAGATTGAAATTTATGTTTTAATTAAAGGCACTTTTAACTTGATATGGGCTTTTAATCAACATACCCCCATCTCTTGTAACATGGCTATGTCGTCTTGGTACTGGTAGTAACTGTTACAGGCCACATCTCCCGTGTCTCCATTGGCAACAATCCCTCCTCCGTGTGTGAAGTTATCCCAGATGTTCTCACCTTTACCTGGTATAGACAGACATTATAAAGCCAGTGAAGAAAATGGCTATCAAGGAGAAAAGTAAGTGCAATCGAGAAGATTATATGACACCCTCTTTTGCAACACAGGAATCAGTAGGTGTATTCGACTGATAATCTATGGAAAGTATGTATTAAATATGCACAATGGATTTCCATTAAATTCATTAAATGATCAGAAAATGGTGTACATAGATTTCATAGATTCTATAACTTTTAAAAACTTGTCAAAATTGTCTACATTAGTATAATTTATCTTAAGCAGAATGGAAACAATAAATCAAGTTGTAACATATTGCTGCCATTTTTTTATTTCTTACATTGTGACATAGCAACATAAACACACACAAACACTAGCAAAACTGAAAAATAACTAATAAATTGTTCAGTTAAAATCTAACAATATGGGTATCAAAATTTAGCATTTTCCACGCTTTATGTGATTCTATAATGTGCTTCAGATATTAATTTCCACACAAAAATGGCGACCATTTGATTTTCTATCAGTACTGTGTAAATGCTTTATTTTCATTTGTCCGTTTGGCTATGATCATCATGTTGTTTGTGGTTACATAGTATTGATAAAAAATCAAATGGTCGCCATTTTGTTGAATAGTTTTGTATGGCTGAATAAGATTTATCATTTTGTGTGGAAATTAATATCTAAAGCACATTATAGAATCATATAAAGCGTGGAAAATGCTAAATATTGATAGGCACATAGATATTTTATTGAGCCTAGTCTGCCTATAAGCAGGAAGCAGATTTTATTAGTATCAATTTATAATGTATCATATATATAATGATCCATTTAATAAAATGATTGCTAAAGCCATAGAATCTTAATGGTTTGTATGAAAAATGACATGAAATTGAATCAAAAGGTTTTTTTTCAAAATCTATTAACATAACAAGACCAGACAAATTTTAATTGTCTGTTATTTGCATTATGTCAGAAATAAGCTGGATACAGTCACTCATCTGTCTCCCTGATATAAACCCCCTTTGAGTCCTTGAAATGACTCTATCTAAAATTAATTTCCGTCTCATTGCAGTAACACCCAATGCGAGTTTTAGTTGTCCATAAAAAAGATATCAGTCTCCAATTTTTAAACTGAGTTTGATCTTTAATTCCATCACGTAGTTGAAAGTCTACCTTTATTAAAACAGCAATTTATAGCTATTGTTATGATATATTTAAGCTTTTGCCCAAAGTCTTCAAACATTCTGATGCAAGCACATCCATTGCTTGGTGTTTTGTTATGTTTCATTGCTTTTAAAACCTGTCCAAGTTCAGATGTTGTTATAAGGTCCCTTAATTCATAGTAACTTTTCTAACATTTGCATATTTCAAGAGTTCTGTCAAGTTTTGCTTATCCAATTTGGCATCTTTATTAGCAAACAAGTTTTCAAAATAGGTTAATAATAGGTTCCTATGTACATAAGAATTTCCTTTTGTTCGGTCAAAATATCACCATCTTGCATCTTTACCTTTTCTATTGTTTTCTCTAGGAAATTTTTATTCTCAAGATTGCAGAAGTATGCTGAAGGTTTTTCATTTTCAATTAACCATTTAATTCAGGCGCGTACTATTTAACCTTGTAATCTTTCATTTTTTCCAGTTCTACCTTCTTATCTGAGATAAGTTTCAAATGTGTATTTCTTGTTACTGCTAGATGTCCCATATATTACAATAGAGACTTTTCCTTTAAATTAAAAAATGTTTTTCCTATAAACATAGAGAGTAGACAATGGAAATGAAAGAAAGGCTACAGGAGACTGAACGACTTATGGGTAATAAGGATGTCAAAGTTGCCAACAGTTGTCCCTTAAAATCGTTAAGGTGGAACCTGGACATTAAGAATATATTGGTTGATTTTTCCACTACGGAGGAAAATGTGTGTCAGTCAATTTGTGTAATTGGGGAATCCACAAATTCACCGAACATTTTTAGGAATTCGTGAAATCCCCAAAAGTTTATTGAATTTGTGAAATCCCTTTTGTGGAAATTCCTGACACATTTGTGGATTCAATAAAAGTTAGCTGAGAAAATTTATGTGTCAAATTAAATAAGTTCAGGGATTTCATGAAATCCCTGCTTCAAATTTCTTAGATTTCGATAATTTTCTAAAATTTCCAGGAAATGCCCTAATACATATATATAACATACATGTTAATAAGTAGCCTATAATAATAACAGCTTCACTTGAATCACAATTTAATACCGTATTCTCCTCAACATGTCGAGAAAGAATAGTTTGGTGATCAGTCGTTATTGCAGCCGCCCAAAATAAAGGGATGTAAATGATAATGCAAGTTGGAGATACTAATTTTATTAAAATCTATGAAGTTAAGGTTACATGTATTTACAATAGCAAATGACCAACTAGGGGACCAAAACCCCCTACGTAATAAAGTACAACGGCTAAACAGCCAAAATGCAAGTAACAGTACACCCATACGTAGTAAATACAACGGCTAACAGCCAAACACAAGTAACACTAAAACAATAAAATAATGGGTTAAGAGGTAAGAGGGGGGGGGGGGGGAAATTAAAACTGTTTCCTTTGCTTCTTACAGAAATACAACCAACGAGGGAGGTGAGAGGCCCATTTATATAGAGTGATGGCGATGTACAAAGGACGGGGATTGGTTGATATGTATGACCCAAGCTGATTGGACGAGGAAGAGTCGATCTGGGACGGACGAGTACAAAACGACTGAAATCCAATCACAAGGGGTGATTGTCACTACATTCGTTATTGCAGCCGCCCAAAATAAAGGGATGTAAATGATAATGCAAGTTGGAGATACTAATTTTATTAAAATCTATGAAGTTAAGGTTACATGTATTTACAATAGCAAATGACCAACTAGGGGACCAAAACCCCAGCCCAGCTAACATTATTGTAGGGAGTTGGCAAGATGTTGAAAGAGTAAGGGGACCTGAAGGGCTTGAGAAGTATTGTCTGAGATGTAGGACCACACTGCATCACTGTTCCATACACCATGGTTCTTAATGTTGTGGAGTGGGATATTGGCATCAAAGGCTAAGGTGGCCCCCGACCTACGAAAAGTGTGGAAACCAAAACCCAACAAAGGGAGATCCATGAGTTTCAATATAGTAGCCAAACATTTCCTAAGGAGGGATTGGGTGAGAAGGGAGCCATCCATGAAAACCAGCAACGGGGCTGAAGGGGGGAGTGAGACTAAATTAAGAAGTGTTGTGACTGACTGAATAGGACACAGTAGTGGGTCCTGAACGAAGGGAAGCTTAATTGTGAGGGTTCTCTCAGGGGCCTGTATGTTCTTGGCCCATTTCAAATTAAGATGCATGCCAGGGGGAGCCAGGACCACATCTTGTCTTTGAAAGTGTTTATGGGTGGAGAAAGATTTGGTGAATGGAGGGGCCACATTGGATATACGCAGGAACCTGTAAAACCCCAACAAGAATGCCAACCTATAAGTAATAGGGTTATCGAATGAGTCACACAATTGGGAGATATGACGAATCTGATGAAAGGAGAAGACACCTTTAGGGGAGGGTTGCTTAGATATGGAGAACTTAATACCTCTCAGCATCCTTCTAATGAGTGGGGACTCAAACACAGTGGTACACCAACCATAAGAATCAAATGCAAACTTTAATGCGGACACATAATTGACAATCACTCTCTGTGATAATGCATTTGTCTCTAAGAACTCAAGAAACAACAACACACTCATGACTTGATCTAGTACTGTCAAACCTCGCGAGATCACAAACGCTAAATATAGTCTAAATTGTCTCTCATACTGCTTTCTCATGTGAGGTTGTAAGGATTGACGTGATCTGGCCAAGGCGTGACCCAGGGACGCCTGTAAACTTGGTTTCAACACTACAAAGAGATGACAACACTTGAGGTGATAACACATCCCACTGTAAATCACCCAATTTATGGAACTGTCGGTGGGATAATGCATCCGCCACAACGTTACTTTTACCTGATATGTGAGACAGCCTGAGGTCTATATTATATTTGGATGTGAGATGCCAGATTCTTTGAAGACATATATTCAGAAAAGTATCTCTAGTTTTTCCTGTGTTACATACATATACCGCACTTTCATTGTCACATCTAACGGCTATTACTTTGTCCTGCCAGCAATGAGCCCACATTTGTAACGCTACCACAATATTAAACATTTCAGCCTGAGTAATTGGAACGAGACCTTGAATGAGATCTGGCAATGGGAGAGAGTAAGTGCGAGAACCCCATACTCCCCCTACGTGAGTTAACGTGGCGTCAACGTGAACTGTATGTTGCACAGGGATTCTCGAAAAAACTCTGATACTGTTGAATGTTTGGAGGAAATTTATGAACCACCAAATATCCAGATAAAACTCAGTGGGGGATTAATTTTTCTACAGTCGTGATATGACCTGTATACTTGTAGAATGCGGTTGAGGAAAATGCGTGCCCCCTTAACACAACGAGATATGTAAAGCAATTTGCCTAATAGAGATTGGAGATCTCGTTTCATAATCACGGGGCTAGTGAAGGCGTGGACACATTCAGAATAAATCTCGTCTAACTTCTCACTCTCAATGCTGAAAGTCTGTTCAAACGTGTGCAAGGGGGATGAATTTTTTTTGGGTTAATTGGGAGACCTATGTCTGTTAAAACTTGAACCAAAGTGTCAAAACACACTTGTGCTGTGTCCTTATGGCAACACACGTAAATATCATCAATATAGTTGTATATTGTGAAACCTCGTTTTGCCAATATGTAACGTATGAGGTCTGTGATTCTCTCGAAGATGGCCGTGCCATGGACAGCCCCAAAGGCTAGGTTCTTATCGAGGAAAAACTTTCCTTTCCAGCAAATACCCAGATGTAAAGCATCTCCTGGATCTATGCGTACATTCCGAAAAGCCCGCAAGATGTCTACTTTCAGCAAACGGGCATCTGTACCTAAAGCAACGAGAGTTGGAATTAATAATTCAAGTCTAGGTAATTTAAGGGTAAACGGGGAGCCGTCAAAAGAGTCCTTATTCGTGGCCTTGTTGACTGAAAAGTCTCCGAATGACAGGTCCAAGATTACTCTTCTTCCCGGGCCCTTAGGACGTGTCATGAGAGGGGACCAAGTAAATTTTTTATGAGGTGGGTGGTCGAACGGACCCAATAGTGCACCATACTTAATCTCGGAAGCGATATATTCCTCAATCTCCTGAGGAAATTGATTGGCCGAGGTGTGGTTTTCGGTTGCATTATTCTTAATGTCTTTATCCTTGCCAATGCCCAAGGGAAACCCAAATCTCAAATAATCAAGCAGTATTTTATCATTGTAATCCTGAATTTCCTTCTCAATGTATTTTAGGTTAAAAGAAGAAGGAAGTGGTACACGCAAGCCTTTGTAGTTGGGAACCCCCGAGGCTTTAACTGCACTTGCTAAACCAATATATTCATGAGGATCAGCCATGTTAACTGGTAAGTTCACAGGTAAAGCAAGAAAAGACGTACTTTCAGTTATAAAACCAATATTGTTATCAAAACTGTCTTTATTTACAATGTTAACAGGGGGAGACCAGCTCTCCTGGTGTGACCTATGCATATGTACTTTTTCTTTCACAGCACATGACCCTCTGCGGTCACCACCCCAAAGTAAGTTAACTGACTGGAATTGAACTAACGGATAACCAATAAATTGTAACACTTTTCTATCCCGCATATTGCCATAAGGGCCAAAACTATGCAAATTACAAATCCTCGTATAAGAGGTACAACACTGCCGACACTCCCAATAGGGAGTCCCAGAGGGAGAGCCCTCACGTAACCCATCCCCCACACAACTGTTTATATGACTATGACAATGAAAGATACAACACTTATGCTAATCAGAGGGTTTTTTCTTGTTCATACACTCTAATTCTGTATGTCCGTTGTTGCGCTTCAATGTTCGGAAACAGTACATGCATATGTGTCTAAATAGGGTTCCTCCTGAGGCGTCCAGATGGTCTGCAGAGTGGGGGCACGACCCCTTGTTGTACCATTTACATGCTATGCGTTTCAACGTACCACTATTCTGTGTTTGTGTCCCTGGCCTTGGGGACATGGTCACTGATCCGCTAAACTCTGCGGATTGTGAGAACTTTAGTCGATTATCCGCTAATTGCCTGGTAAAATTCCAAGTTAGAGTCCCATCCTCCAACTTATGCATGGAAGTGGCGAATGCCCCCCTGGCAATGGGCCAGGATAGGTTTTCCGCGAGTTTGATGGTCTCGTTAAGTTCTGTCAACATGAATCTAGTTACTGCGGGTCCTGCGTGTCCATGACATTATTGAGAAAGCCAATAACAAATTGGCCCATGGTTAGGTCATCGTATGCGGGTCTCTTCCTATTTGTCCCCACCAAGCAAGATTCATTGGGCCACCTTGTATGCGTGGGCCTGCAAGGGGTGTCGGCAGTGTTATACCTCCCCGATTTTTTTCTGAGTACATTACCCTGACTCAATTCCGTCTTCATCCTTGTTTCTAATAGGGCCACCCTTTCTTCCACCAGTTGTTGAATGATGGGATTGCTCCGCAGAGATTCAATGGACTGCTGCTGAACCACAAGAGGGTTGGTGGCTGTCCCCGCCTCTGTGTAAGTAACTTGATTGACCGTGTCTGCTTGTACAGGTGCCTGGATTTGTACGGGATTCCCATATTGATCCGTGTAGTTCAGTATATTATGGTTAAAGTCACTCTTCACTTGTGTGGTCGTTTCAGGTAAATTCAAAACGGTCACTGCCTCCCATGTGGGATTAATGTCTGTCGGCCTACTCACTGTAGCTGTTACTCTGGGTAACGTATTCTTTGTCACGGTTTTTGTATGTACCTGCGGTGGTTCCTTAAATAATGAAGCCACACCAAGTTCATTATCCTTAACATGCTTCTTCTGACGTGCTGGAGTGGCTGCAGGTTTAACGGCCACTGCTGTATCAGCAAATACCTTTGCAAATGTAGTCCCGTCTTTAGCTTGCACCACTTCACGTTCTGGAGAAATGAACGAGAGTTCATCCTCGTCATCAGAGATCTCAATCCTGCGAATTTTCTCCCGCGAACGAGATTTCCTTATCACAGAAGTCCCACTACGCGAACTCTCACCAGGCCCAGCAAACCCCGAGATCTTCTGCTCCATAGCCATAAGCTTTTCACTGAACGAGTTCATAGTTGATAGCATAGTCTCGAGCATTTTGTCCTGTGTTGAAGTCTCGCCCGCTCCCTTGCCTTTTGGTGTTCTCTTCACAGGAGTCTCTTTACTAGAGTCACGTTTGTCGTCTTTTACCACTTTCGCTCTGTCACATTTCGAGCCAACCGGCTTCTCATGGTCGCCTCCACACTTTTTACACGATAAAATGTTCCGCTCAGCCATCACAGTGCTGACCATTAAATATCCATAAGATAACACATGTAAACTACAAACTGTCCAGATATTAAAAACTGGTAAAAATTAAAACTGTTTCCTTTGCTTCTTACAGAAATACTACCAACGAGGGAGGTGAGAGGCCCGTTTATATAGAGTGATGGCGATGTACAAAGGACGGGGATTGGTTGATATGTATGACCCAAGCTGATTGGACGAGGAAGAGTCGATCTGGGACGGACGAGTACAAAATGACTGAAATCCAATCACAAGGGGTGATTGTCACTAAACTGTGCATGTTGACAGCTTTGTACAATCTGCTGATCTCACCATCAGATAGCTACAAATAATTTGCTTAGAAATACATGGGGACATTGTAGTGAGAGTATTATAACGTGCTCTTGTAACATATTTTAGGTGCTGTTAAGGTGAAGTAACCTGTAATTTCCGCTGCCAAGGAGGCGCATTGGATTCATGATCGCTTATTTATCTGTCCTTGTGTTTGTTTGCTAGGAGGATTATACAAATACTACTAGTTGCGAAATGGAAAAACTGGGCCTTGGTTCTACTTAGATCCCATTAAATTTTGAGAGTGATCCTGATTATCGATACAATACACAAAATATATTTAAAATCCAGATATCACAGTTAATTATTTTTGGCCCATTTCAAGAAAACATCCAGGCATTGGTAGTGGTGTGTGCTAGCCGAGGGATCTTGTTTTAGTATGTCATATAATTTGAATTGCATTTAGGTTGATGATAAGTGTAAGGTAAATAGTAAATGCTTTTTCTTTTATATTGTTGACTCCATAAAGGAAATATATGCATTACTTTCATAACTGCTACCCTGTAAGGTCACTAAAATGTGTACTTATAGATTCTGCAATGTATCTGAAAATAAATAACCTGGTAAATTACATATAGGCCACCCAATGATGTATAATTTGGGGGTTTCTTTAGGTCTTTCGGAACTATATTGCATTCTTTGGTTATTTACTGAGGTATTATGACGTCATAGGGCTGATACAGCAGTATTTCTGTCATGCAGTATTGAAATGTATAAATAAATAGCACATTACCATCAGCGTCCCAGCCTCCTTCTATTTGATACGATGATGTGGCGCTCCCCCAGAGAAACCCGTTCGGGAAAACGTCATACAGGAAGTCATCATCTTGACTGGAAGTCAAAAGGCAGGTCTGTGCAAATAGAAACAAGAGAAAATACGAGCTCCGGGCAGCCATGCTTCTTCTCTCTGACATAGAAAGGAGACTATGTGAGATGTCATTGTCTTATAAAAAGATAAAATACAGTAAAATATGTCATATTTGCTCATTTTACAAAATAACTTGCTGAATACTTATGGCAAATTTGCACAGCACAGAAACAGTTTTAAAGAAAATTAAATATTTATGATAAAACCATAGGTTATGGGCCTACTAATAGAACGAATGGTATGCTATTTATACTCAAAGCAATATATTTTTACTAGTTGATTCAAAGTATAATTTCACCCCTCACTACACATGTACAGCCCAAGCAATATTGACTGATATCCCCCAACTGAAATACTGAGCCACTGGGTTGATTATTTACCATTGTTTCACGGCTATTTATTCTGACATTGACGATAACCTATACATTCACAATAACCTATACATTCTAGGATTGTGTAATGTTTCAGACTAAAAAATCCTCAATTTCTAATAAAATTTATACCTTAACGGTGAATAATTGTTTACATGTTTACAGTAAACTTTTGTTAAAATTTTGTTACCCAGTAACACACACCTGTGATTTTCCCTTGAATGACATTGTATTGTCCTGTTATCTTGATAAAGAGAGCTTTTAACTTGTGGTTAAGATAAGATAATGAGTGAGAACCATTTGCACCTCTACTGGGTTTTCTCAGTGAAAATAAGTAGAAACATTTATTAGTTTAGGGGTCTAACTTTGATGAATGTTCTCTTTTAAACATCTCTGTAACGTCTTACATGTTTAAAGTTAACAACTCAAATATTAGATGTGTTACCTCCTTTCAATTTTCAGTGTTTCAGATGTTATTCCGCTGATATTTATAAAATTAATATTTTTTTTCTGTCTTCCATTTGGGAACACCCTAATGACCACACTTTTTGGGCTCTATATTGTAAAAATAAATGACAGGCTTTCAGTGAATGATTTAGTTATTTGAACTTTACTACATATATACTGCCACTTGTTGCCAGTGATCAAATACTGGATCAAACCTGGATTATACCAGGAATTTCACGAAATTTTACTGAGAATTTTAGTTTATTTGTTATATACGGAAACACACAAATGGTTCAGGCAATCTGAGTCAGTCTGAATCACAGTCTGAGTTTCTGTTAAAAAAGTATTTTCATTATAGAGTCATGTATGCGTGCATTGTAATACCATGGAGTCCGAATCATGATGTACCCGTGCGAGGTTTACCTGCATGGCATTTTCAGGCTTTCGATTTTATTTATTTGGGGTTTTTACGTCGCTTTCAACACTGTACAGGTCATATCACGACGGGTAGTTGGAAGGGCAGAGGAAACCAGTACATACAGTTCATTAGGGTTCTGTACTGTAAACTGCCGACCAACGGCAACCAACTACCAGCTTTCCCACTCAAGGCCGTGTCGGGAATCGAAACCCCAGCCTCAGAGGTGGGAGGCGAGAGTGTTACCACTCTGCCACCGTGGCCCCTTCAAGGCTTTCGAAAAAAACCCACTAAATTTTCTTCGTCTAAAATAAACGTATGTTACTATGCCAATTAAACATGCCAGAGTATTGCAAAATTAACCAGAATAATGTATTATAACAATCACCTCCGTAATTATGACCAAACCACACACAGATCGAAACTTCACCAAAACAATTTCAAGGTTCACAATACAGGGGCCTCTGAATCAAAGCCTTCATTCTGCTAGCTCTTAGTTAACTCTAAGTTAATAAACTCTTGTATAAATCAAAACCTAAGTTAGTTTACTGTTGGAAGTGTTGTATAAAAAGGTTATGTAAGTTTTACAGCAACTGAGACATTTCAATTAACATTTACAATCTAAAGGAAATCTCTAACGACAATGTAACGACCAGACAGTGTAACTGTTGGGCGCTAACTCGCGGCAGGGAACAACTCGAGTTGTTCCTTGCGCCAACTCGCGGGGGCGAGTTGTGGCAAACATCTCGAGATGTGCACGCTATCTTAAGTTGTGGCTGCCCCAACTTAATCCCCTAATATACAGTACTGGTTAGTGACTACATGGCTTCTGATTGGTTAATTAGTGACCCCAAATGTGGCTTCTTTCTTAAGTTCTGACTGGGACAACTTAATCCTCTACTATAATTGGATAAATATTGACACCAATATCGGGCTGGGAGTTTTAAAATATGCAAGGCAGACTTCTAATTGTAATTAATTTGCTAGCCCTATAGTCCTAATTTAGTTGCTTAACTAACTATATTTCACAATTTTTAAAACATGATTTTGGTATCTTTCTAGAGGATAAGCTTATATATTCTAAATAAATGATAAGAGATATAGAAAAATCTGTAACAAAAGAAAATATTTATTGTCTTTCAATAAGTGAGTACCTGTAAACTAGTGTTAATCTGGAGATATCTTTAACACAGTTATTTTGTGTGTGTGCATCTTTATTGAGATAGGAAATAATTTAACTTTTACTAAAATGATATACAGATATTTACTAGTATAGAATACAATGTACTTTTACATAAAAGAAAAGGTAAAATTAAATTGCTTTTAAATAATATTTAACTGGATAAACTTCAGAGTCAGTGTAAAGGTAACAACATATAATTGTTTACAGGAGTTTAACAAATACAAAAGAAATATTCATTATATTTCATATATTGTATATTAATTTACTAATGTACTAGTATTAGTGTTTCAGCAGCTTTTTCCCCAGTGATAATCATTTGACAAAAACAATCTTAATTCTAATAGCAATTAAGAGACAAGTCAGTTATGGCAGTCACCTAAAACTTTTCCTATTTATGGCAATCAAGGCACAAGCCAATCATGGTAGTGGCCCCTTAACTTTTCTTTTAGATAAAATGTCAACGTCAAATTAGCCTGAGAAATCCTTAAATGCAATTAAGAAACATCAATCAGAATAGAATGATAAAATAATCATTGCACTTCATCACATTTGATAGTTACATAACATTCTTCTCCACAGAGATTAAGTTCTATAAAAGTATGATTAGATTGAATTATAGGGTAAAGTTGGCGCAGCACCAACTCGAGATGTGGCAGTACATCTCGAGATGTTTGCAGCAACTCAATCCCGCGAGTTGGCGCAAGGAACAACTCGAGTTGTTCCCTGCCGCGAGTTGGCGCCTAACATAACGACTACTTAAAGGTTGTTTCTGTTTACTCCCTGAATTCTTTAGTAAAAGTGTCGCTGTATTGTCATTTAGTATTAGCTTAGACTTTCATCAAGTCCTTTTATCTAAGGTATTACATGAGGACTGAATGACTTTTTTACCAGAATGTGGGGCTGACAATTTCTCTAGACAGAAGCTTTTTTTACTCATCAAGTGGGTTCATAATGATTTCATGTATGTCAGATTTGCTGGAATGAGAAATACAAAGACTTGGAGCAAGTCTAGAGGGAGAGTAACTAGGTCGGGGATCCTAAAAACCACTACAAAAACACCATAGAAAACCCACTGGTTTTGACAAGTGCATAAAAACACCCTTAAATTACAGTGTAAAGAAAATTGCAGTCTACTCTCCCTCATGATATTTCTAAGCTGCTGTGAACTATTTATTTGCTCAAGTGGATTCTTCTTTAGTGCCATGATGCCCATAGTAGTTTTTGACTCTTGTGGTCTTTCTACATGGGTTATTGTTCACCATAGCATATTATAAAAAAGATATCTGCAAATCCCAAAGTGATTCTGTGATGCTTGGCAGTGATCAGTGCCATTTCGCCCATAGACAAACTGTTTAATTTAGTTCCTCCAGTTCCGGTTGGAACACTGGGCAACAACAGCTCTCCGTTAGCAATAGTCTTGGACTCTTCCCAACTTATCCCCATGTCTTGCAAGTCTTGTTGTATTGTTCTTCTCCAGGTGGTGACTGGTCTGCCCCTTTCTCTTTTACCTCCAGTAGGTGTCCACTATAATGATGTTTTTGGTAGTCTTTCCTCTGGCATTCTTAGGATGTGACCCAGCATTTTCAAATGACATTCTTTCACAATTTCTCTCAGCTTCCGTTGTCCTGATCTTTGACGCATATCATCATTTGTAACATGATCTAGCCACGATATTTTGAGTAGCTTCCGTAGACATTTGTGATGGAATATATCAAGCTCATGCGCTAAGTTGTTGTTGCTCTTCACTTGGTAACTTTGAATGTATATTCTGATTTAAAATATTGTTTACTAACTTTAACAATCTGTTCATAATGTTTGCTTCAAAGTTACTGATGTATGTAATAATGTGATCTTAAAAATTTTAGTAGAAAATAAACATATATATTCCCAACTGTCGAGTTTTGTTGGGTTTGGGTCCCCTGGGGAATGTGGTAGTCTTTCTTCTGGCATTCTTAGGATGTGACCCAGCATTTTCAAATGACATTCTTTCACAATTTCTCTCAGCTCCCGTTGGTCCTGATCTTTGACGCATATCATCATTTGTAACATGATCTAGCCACGATATTTTGAGTAGTTTCCGTAGACATTTGTGATGGAATACATCAAGCTCATGCTCTAAGTTGTTGTTGATCTTCATAGAGATGTGATTTAATATCCAAATGGAGCATGAACTGTATGTGTGTGCATTAATCCTTGCAATAGACATTGGTTACGTAAGTACCGGTATTTCGCCTTCAGCCATTTTGATCTTTAATCTTCATTTAGCCTGTCAGCACAATTGCTATGACCTTTGACCTTGCTGGTGTTAGTTTATTTATCTTGTAGTATCTTTATTGTTTTATGTGACTATGACTCAGCATTATTACATGGGCACATTATAAATACTCGTCATGTTAATGTGTTAAAAAACATTTTAGAATTTTTGCATAATAATATTTATAATTCCATTGCATTTTTTCATTGGGGTTTGTTTGTTTGTTTATTTGGCTTTTAACATTCCTATAGGCCATATCATGACAGATAGTTTTACGCCCAGAGGAAACTAGTACATACAGCTCCGGAGACATTCACTAAGTTCGGATATGTGGGGGGTTCGGATAAGATAACCGAAAGACGTGTGCTGTGTTTGCAGGCATTTTTGATGGCGACTTTTATAAAATTTTGTAACATCCCTGTATATCGCCCACCGGATTCGGTTGCATAGTGTGTAAAATGTTGGGGGACATGCTTTGAGGTCGGATAAGCCGGAGATTCGGTTACACGGAGGTCGGATTAGCGGTAGACTTTCATCAAGTCCTTTTGTCTAAGGTATTATATGTGGACTGAATGACTTTTTTACCAGAATGTGGGGCTGACACTTCTCTACACAGAAGCTTTTTTTACTCATCATGTGGGTTCATAATGATTTCATGTATGTCAGATTTGCTGGAATAAGAAATACAAAGACTTGGAGCAAGTCTATAGATTAGCGGGGTTCTTCTGTACCAACTTTCCCACTTAGGGTCTGGGGTTTGAATTGCCGACCTCAGAGGTGGGAGACGAGTGTGTTACCACTGTGCCATCGTGGCTCCTTTCATGTGGGATACACAATCATCATATTATATAATTAACTTGAAGTAAGTATTTTGAAACTGGGTTTTGGAAGGCCGTGCCAGAATCTGTTATAAATACGTGTTATTATAAAATACCTTCCTAATGGTGTATGAATAATTTTGGCAGAATAAACAGTTCACCTTAAAATATAAACAGGAAAACCTCTCTTAAAAGTCAAACATATTTCGCTGGAGTTCTGGCCGATTAGACTGGGATAAATGTGTCAGTTGCAGCCGAACATATCAAACAATGAAAGAAACTGTCATCCTACAGGTAGTCACAAGTAATATTAATGTCCTTCCCATATCAAGGAATATTCACACTTTGTAAGATAGCCCTCTCATCTTTCACACAAAAATCCACCCTTCAACCCAGTCGCACCCACACCTACTTCTCTTCCTTTCTGGCAGCCCAGCCAGGCCCCTGGGGACTGTACACAGGTGTCCAATCACCTGTAAAAGACTAGCGTCTCGCTCATTTAAAACCTCCCCCTGTATCATCAAAGACACCGCCCAACAGATCATTTCTCCTGTACTGATGAGGCATTTGCCGGCTTTATGTTAAAGCCAAGCCTTGCACAGTCTCTAGACTTCCCCGTGCAAAATATTGAGCTAGTAATATTCATTGCCCCCCCCTACACCGCAATGTATGACATACCAAACTCACTGAATTATATGTACAAGTATCTAATTCTGGGTTAACTTAACAAAAATACACGATTGGTAAAGACGTTAAACATTCTAAATATCTGTTAATTACACAAAATATATATATCTGCGATCACATGATATTTTCAAATGACACTGGCATTATCTATACTACTGTAAAATTATTTTTAAAAGAATTATGTTTAGTTCCATAGCTGTATAAAAATTAGAAAAAAAATAAAACAGTGGGCCACAGTGCTTTAATGAGCATTCGGCTCAGATCTTATGTCATGCGTATAAACAAGGCCCCTAAAGAATAAGTTAACCAGACTCCTAACCACACATTGATATGTCTGTAATGCTGCATGGAATTGGGTGAATGCCTGTGTGTTGGGCTACCTGGATGACTAAGTGTACGGCAGTGTGATACCCCAGGTGATAGATTCATCAAATTATGTGATGAGAGGAAGTAAAGTAAATAACCCATAGATTTGTCAGCATGTTCATTCCTTCTCACCCCACCCCTCGCCAGCCTTAAGGTTACGCACTAAGCCTCGGGTGAAAACACACATTTTGCGGGATTAAAGATGTTATTCTTACAAAATAACTAAAATGTTAATTTAATTGAAAAATAAAACCAAAACTCCAATGTGTGTTTTATTATTTACAACAATATTATTGACATAATAACATCAACAACAAAGTTCTTTCTAATTCCATTAAAGAGAATAAATTCGTGCCGAAAGGTAAGGCTTAAAGGAGGGTTGATTAGATCAGAAAATATTCTAAACCTCTGGCGGCGGGTGGGGGGGGGGGGGGGGTGATGAGGGGTAACATGTGTGTGGGTATGTGGGTGATAATAGCAGTTATTATGTCGGGAGGTTTATAGTTGCTGATTAATCAGAGATCTGATGACAGATATAATAGGAATGGTTCATTATTCCGCCTGTGTCTTAGCTAAACTCTTCTCATTACTAAGGTTTTGTTTACTTAAAGCCTTTCCTCTCATTTCTTATACTCTGACTGTGTGTTGCTAAGCATCTCCTCCCCCATCTCCCCTCCTCGCCCCAAATGTCTTTGTAGTCCAAACTGCAAGATTTTCATCTCTATTCATCAGTATGAATGTATGTGAGCGATAATTAGTTACTTAATGTAACTGGCGCCAAAATAAAGCCGCAAGGAGATAGATGTGCAAGATGCACGTACTGTTCCACAAGATGTAGATTATTTTTTGTCTAATTTTTAAATATCAGGGGCCGGTTTCACAAAGGGTCTCAGACTTAGGCTAAGTCAGGGACTTAAATCTGAGTCTTTTGTCTTTGCTAAGTCCTGGACTTAAATGGATTTCACAAAGGGTGACTTAGCGAAGTCCAAGCTTATTATATAACCACAGTGGTTTTCTATGTCATGTGACCCTTTATTTCTACTCAAAATATTTTAGTGGTAATATATATCCCTTGTTTAGCTCATGGGAAACCTTATAATCACACAGACATGTCCAAAGAATAATTTAGGGAGGTGTTCTATATATTTATTCTTTATTTTCAAGCATTTCAAATTTTGAAGTGAGAAAAATATATGGCGGCCATATTTAATCCTTTGTTTACAAACGTTAAGCCCACTCTTGGGTAGACTTAGCTAAAGCCTAGACTTAGCAGCTCTGTGAAATCCTCCAAGTCTAAGATCACAGACTTAGCCTCATTTTAAGACAAAAGTCTTCAATTTAAGTCTAAGTCTGGGCTAAGTCCTTTTGTGAAATCGAACCCAGAATTCTTATAGCTTTAAAATAATCAATTTCTTTACTATGATACTGATTTGCATTAGTTTGAAATCATTGCTTATTTCATCTGCTGTGCCAATTCGAGGCTTATGCCAAATTTCTAAGCCAATCAATGTTAGTTCCATAATAAATTCATAACATCAAATTATTTGCTTATATCCAGTCATATGTTGTACTTTGAATTGTTCACTTGAAATATTAACCTTCTGCAATTTCAACGAAATGTAATTTAATGTGAGTTTGGTGCAATCTTACATATATACTTACTGAAACAAAACCAACGAAAATTAAATTTAGCCAAAGTTTTGACCAATCTTGAAAAAATTAACCCCTGATATAGTTTGCTATTGCTATACGTTTGTATGGAGCCCCTAATAGGACATGGTAAAATAAAAATTTTACCATGTATTAAGTCGTGCGCACAAGATGATCTCGTGATAACGAGAAAATAAGTCGTGATAATGAGATCATCTCATTAACACCACTTGTTTTTTTGATATCACAAGATCATCTGGTGCTCACTAGATAAAGTGGTGATCACCAGATAAAGTAGTTATCACGACATAATAAGTAGTGAGCACTAGTTTATGTGGTGATCACCACTTATTATGTTGTTATCACCAGATGAAGTAGTGAGCACTACATTATCTGGTGCTAACCAGATCATTCTATTATCACCAGTTCATCTTGTGCTCACCACTTCATCTAGTGATCACTAGATGATGTGGTGCTCACTACTTATTTTCTTGTTATCACCAGATGATGTGGTGAGCATGAGATGATCTGGTTATAACTAAATGATGTGGTGATCACTACTTCATCTTGTGATAACAAGAAAATAAGTAGTGAGCACCACATCAACTAGTGCTCACCTCTTATTAAGTCGTTATCACCACTTCATCTGGTGCTCACCACTTTATCTAGTGAGCACAAGATCATCTGGTGAGCACCAGATGATCTTGTGATATCAAGAAAACAAGTGGTGCTAATGAGATGATCTCATTATCACAAGAAAATAACTTGTGATAACGAGATGATCATGTCATCACAAGATGATCTTGATATCACAAGATGATCTCATTATCACCAGATCATCTTGATATCATGAGATGATCTTGTTATCACGACTTATTATCTCATTATAATGAGATCATCTCATTATCACAACTTATTTTCTCGTTATCACGAGATCATCTTGTACGCACAACTTAATACATGGTGCAATTTTTTTTTTACCATGTCCTATTAGGGGCTCCATACGTTTGTGACCCAAATAATTAATTATATTATGCTGAAGTAAACTGAATTACAGTAATCCAATAATATGTGGTATGCTAATGCCCACCATAACTTGGAACAACTTGATCACAAAAACCTTATGTGTTCATTTCTAGTGTAGTAAAGTGATTTTTTTTTAAATATGCATTTGCACAAGTGAAAGTTATAAATGTATTTTACCAACATAAAAACCTAATCAATAAAACTTTTAAAGTATTTTTTAAAGGACGATGGTATACCTTTTACTTGAAATTAGTGTCCCTTAGCACAAAGCCAAGAATGTGCATATGAATATTCTTGAAATTAATTAATTTATGTCCTTTGTTACATCAGATACCTTATATGGTATGTGGGAATATACAACTGTTGCCAATGACAACTGTCAATAGATATTCTGTGTCCCAGTTTGTGCCAAATTATAGTGTTAGCCAAGTTAGGATGCCAAGTAGGATGTACAGTAAGTGAACAAAACACAGAAGGATAAAACCCCGGAGGACAAAACCCCCCAAAAATCTGGCCACTGGAGTTCATTTTCTGAAGGTGGACAGAACCCCAGCCATTTTTGACATTTACTTTTCATGGAATTTATTTTATTTAAGATTGTTAAGTTTGTTTGTATTACATTTTTTGCATTTATTTTCCATAGAATTAATGTTTTGATATTTGTCTTTTCCATTTTAGGCAACTACCTAAGTAGTCTAAAATAATATAACAAGCCCTTCTATATTATCATCTTTGATTATCATAAAAGACCTGAGCAGACTGAAAAGATTTAAAAGACAATAATCCCACCTTTATTCTTCCTGCCTGAGCACATTTGAAAACGTTCCTTCAGCATTTCCATGAGTAGCTATCAAAGGTGTGGAAAAATTGCAATAAGCTTTGATGCAAAACTTGAAAAGCTTAAATTTTATTACCTTGCATTGTAATGAAATGTGATGGAGGTTGTAAGAAATAATAAAGGAGGGATAAAGTTATGTTTTGGTGGCTTCATGTACACTAAGAAGAGTCAGTCTTTTAAATTTGCTATAATTATAACTGCAGGGTTCTGTCAACCCCCTAAAAATCAACTCCGGGTTTTTGTCCAAGTGGCCAGATTTTTCAGAGATTTTGTCCTCCGGGGTTTTGTCCGCCATTCAGGATCTATATTGCTCTTCAGGTCGCCTTCAGATGAATTCAGAGTGCTAGACGTAAATCAGTTGAGCTCATTGTCACCTTGTCCTGTTTACATATTGGATAATATGGGGTTATTTTACAAATGAAGGATGAAATACACTACATATTTGTTATTGTCTAATAAGTAAGTATTTGCCCTTTCATTTTAGTAACAAATTCGGATGATTATTGTTTTACAAGTACAACAAACACACCCCATTTATTCCAGTCAGTTAAATATTGTCATTACAAAAATATTAAATGTAATTTCTTACATATTTAATCTGGATACTTATTGGCTTCGTACTTTGGTACATACCTCAAACTGGCACATCAATAAGTAACCAATAAATTCAATCTGTGGCCAGTTAAGGAAAAATAATGTAAAGGGGTTCAACCCAAAGTACAAAATTATTTCTTGACAGTGGTGTTAAATTTACAGGAAATGCACTCTATTTTTACCAAAAAAAATTTTTTTTTCCAGGGGGGCATGCCTGATGTCTGATGTGAACCCCCACCTTACTCAATGTGAACCCCCACCTAACTCGATGTGAACCCCCACCTTACATAAAAGCTGGATCCGCCCCTGCACTAGTATCAAACATGGCCTTGTAAGCTGTATTTTGATTGCTGATTCCGAATTTTGGGCTACTATTTCCTGTAGAAACATCTATTATCGCCCTCTAAAAGGCACTCTAAAAGGTGTTACCTAGCTATTTTTTGTGAAAAGTATTTTTATAAGGTGCTCTGCTGTTAATGCATATTTAATCAAAACAAATTCAACTTAAACTACACAGAACAGCAACACAGATTGGTACTCTGTGCTTCAGTTGTGACCATTTATGGCAGCAAGTAAACAAATGATATTCCTGCTCAAAGGTCAAACCTGGGCGTTCAACAGCCAGGATATATATTCCTGTCCAAATCAAACATTTACCATTTCGTGTGGATGGCTATAAACTTCATGTGGATGAGAGAAAAAAACTATTTCACAGGTGAAAACCTTGTAGAAAATGAATTCTGATAAGAACATTTTACATATATAATCAACTCCATCTGTCCCTGTTTACAGCCGTCTAACACACATCCCGACACTTAGATTTTAAATAAATCAGGACCTTTTTGAGATGCAATCGCCATAAAAGTCCCTTTCAAAGGAGGACTAAGGGGTAACATATCTCCCAAACCAAAGCTAGCATCAAAGAAGCCTGGGCCCCCCCTTCATTAGTGAGCATAGATTGCACATCAAAGGCTTGCAACGAAGACAAATCATTCCCCTTAGACACGTGGAAGCTGTTTTCTCAGCAGACGAGATTGAGCAAAAATCTTGGCGGGAAATGATAGGGTAGGTACTAATTTAACACGGCAAGTGTCCGTTCGCCCGGAATAGCCCCGTTTTTTCTTATCACGGATGGGTGTGCAAATGAAGGGGGCTTTAGTTTTACCCCCCCCCCTCCTTTCACCCCTCAAATTTTTTTTCAGATCTTGAAAGGATTACCTGTTGTAATTATACACAAGCACACAACCACACACACAGAGAGACAGACACACAGCATACCTGTTACCTCTGTTTGCAAGAGATTAAGTTAGGTGGGAATGTAGTTCATATAGTAAAAAAATAGATAATTAAAGAAAGTTAACTTTTGTTCTCAAAACTAAATCAAAGTAAATGTTAATTTAACAGTGGATCTTAGATAAATTTGAGCTTCAGTGTCAAGCTTCTTGTAAAAGATAACAATCTTAGCTAATTCCCTCACAAATGAAGCTTTAATTTACACCATTATAGTCAAAACACCCAACTGAAGTTGATATACTTTATAAATTGAAATATTTTACAGTAGGTATAAATTTAAGCATTTTTAATGGACTTGCAAAGTGGAAATTATCTCTGTATTAATATCTAAGAAGGAAACAGCCATTGGTGAAAATGAATTCTAGTGAATTTCTCAATAATGAAGAATTAGTAAAATTTTCTTCTGGCTAAAATTTCCACTTGTAAGTGTTTGTACAGGGGTTATACTTAATTGTATTAAATGCTTAAGAAATGCAAATGGCCCAAGCTTGGACAATATTTGAAAACATCCACTTTACATTGGACTATTGTCTGAGATGGGAGGCACTGAACAACTTACGTTCAGTCAGCTCCGTTTTAGTGAATTTGTATTTTTCAAGTAAAACTTTGATTTTCCTTAAGTTGTTTAGGTACCAGAAGTTGTAGTGTATGATGTAGGTATACTTTAAACCACCTTTTGCAGTAGGCTCAAAGCTAAGCCAAAACTTAAGTAAAAATAGGAGTTTAGCCATTTTATGAATCCCAGAATAACTGTTGGACTTGAGTGAAAGACAAAAGTTGAGTTGAGTTGAGAGAAAAGAGCTTACTTGAGGCAACAGTCTTGGACTTAAATCTAAAAATGGGCATTAGTTCTTTAATTCTAATAGCACTTTTATAATGCTTAATCTCTGTCAAAAGGCAGACTCTAAGGCGCATCACACAAAAACATTGTTCAATATTCATAAACCACAGACATTGCAGGGGTCAGCACCGCAGAGAAAGCAGAAGGAGATTGGAAATTTATACAGTCAGTCAATTTATTTAGTCAATTGCACCGCTGATAAGCAAGAAAACTCATCAGGAAACGTAATGCTTGATACATATTTTAATGTTTACTTAGATGATGACCCAGCTTAACCTCTCCATGTCATTGCTATTTAAATCTGAAAATTGTAAGCACGCAGGGCGTGAGTTTGTACCCAGGAAATTCTTATGGATACATAGATTTCACGGTTGTATGAAAAAAAAATGAAAATAGGCATCATGGGTGTATGAATTTTATGGGTAATTTAAATGTACCAGACACTTTTGTTGACAAATTCTACAGGGAAATGTAGAGCGATCAACGCTTCTGAAGATCTTAAAGACTCCACATACTGTATTTTGAAACAAAAATAGCATGAGAATTCCTAACATTGGAAGTAAACTTATTTCAAATTTCTCAAAGCCTAAATAACAGGGACTAAGAAAATGTATCAGTGGTACTGAATCTTTCAAAATTGACAGAGTTCTGGGGTTACTATGTCTGGGCTTGATCACTAACTCTTATTCAAAAAATTATTGATCGCAAATAATTTATATCTTATAGCAGTCTTTCAACTTGAGCAGTAATCCAGATTTAATGCCTTTTAGTCGCAGAACCTATTACTGTGGCTTGAGTAAGCTTGTTGTTATTGTAAAAGTTGAAGTTTTTCATTAGGCGTTAATTTTAGCTATTTTAGCTACTGGGCTTAGATAGTGAAATTTTGAATAATATTAATATATCAAGTGGAAACTAGTCATTTGTGAAAACTAATGTGAATTTCTTGAAAAAGGAACAATTAGTAAAATTTTTCTCTAGCTAAAATTTCTACTTTATACAGTCTGCAGTTTGATGAATACTTGGGTCATACCACTGTGGTCTTGGGCCATATCCAAGCTCATGGCAAATGTGGGATGAACTGAGAGAGCCTGTTCTATGTGGCATCAGCTTTCACAATGGACACAAAGTCAAAACTTGAACTGTCATGAAGTACATTTCTGATTTATTTTCTCATTTACTTAAAAATACAACAAAGATTAATTTCCCTAACCTAGAATGGTGCTGAATAGAGAGACTTGTGTAGTATGGATCCTTCCTCTAGAATAGCATTACAAACTTTCTTGAGTCAAATAAACTATTTTAGATCTATGTACCAATTATATCTTGTAATAATAATATAAGCATTTGTATAACACAAAATTGGTTGACATCCTCTAATACACTCGAGTGAAAAAGGGACAGTCCTTAAAACCGTAAGGTGTAGGAAGTTGATACTTGGTAGAGACATTGGTTAGGGGGTGTAAGTGTGCCATAGTCTGACCTTGATTTGACCTTTGATCTTACTGTAGTGACCTTGACCTATAAAATATTGTCTGGGCTATATCTCGGAAACGGTACTGTGTAGGAAGTGATACTTGGTAGGGACATTGGTTGGGGGTGTAAGTGTGCAACGTCATGGTGTGACCTTGATTTGACCTTGCCATAGTGACCTTGACCTATAAATCTTGTTTGGGCTATATCTCAGAAAAAGTATGGTGTAGGAAGTTGATACTTGGTAGGGACATTGGTTAGAAGGTGTAGGTGTGACCTTGCCGTAGTGACCTTGACCTGTAAAATCTTGTCCAGGCCATATCTCAGAAACAGTAAGGTGTCGGAAGTTGATGCTTGGTAGGGATATTGGTTATGGGTTGTAGGTGTGCAACATCATTCTGTGACCTTGATTTGACCATTGACCTTGTCATAGTGACCATTAAAATCTTGTCTGAGCTATTTCTTGGATTCCATGAGGTATAGAAGATTGACACTTGGTAGGGACATTGGTTAGGGGGTGTATGTAAATGTATGTGTGCATCATGGTGTGACCTTTTTGCTCTGCCAAAGTGTGGTCATCTGCCATATTTGAGACATCTTTGTCTTATGACAAAGATGTATGGAATGCTGCAACTGATTATTATATGCACTTTTACAAAATTATGCTATTTCCATTGACAGCTATTCTCCAATTAATAAATTTTACAGCTTCATATTTTTAGTTTACTGATTAATGTTGTCATCTTGCTATTGAATTGTCTTGTTTTGGTACTTTATCTTTACATACATTTTCTTTCTCTTAGATGTTATTTTCTCTACTTAAACATTATTTGGACCTTTATAGAAGTGACACTGTGCTGAAAGTATCCAGGTCTTTGTACTGTTTCACTACTTCTATATGTCATGGTGTTGAAAACTATTTCCCCAGGCTGTGGGGTATGGGCATCTCTGATGCTATTTTTTTTAGATTTGCCATGCTAAACCATTTTTCTCTCTAATTTATTGAGGCTTTTCTTGACGAAAACAGGTTGGTTTTCTAAGGTAATATGAGGTATGTTCCACCCACCTTACATCATTCTCCTGGCTTCCAATACACAGACATTGTGGGATTCTTACTCCAGTAATACCTAATAAGGCGTTAACTGTGCTTACAAAGACTACATGCCAATGCAGATGCCTTTTGTTTATGTCGGGCGATAATCGGGTACTTTAAAGTGAAGCACAAAAGGATAAAAAGGACACACGCCACTAATGCTAAGATAGCGCGGGTAAATGATGAAAAGAGGTGGATGCTTTTTGATGGATTGGTGTTTTTTCCACATGAAATATCTTAGGTCACACGCATTGTTAGAAATTTCCCTTTTTAATGGTTCCTAACAACACCTGTGACCGGATTTTTGCCTTTTTTTGCTTCAGCTGTAGTATGTCTCTTGTACTAAGTTTTAACTCTATTCAAAGGTTCACTACTCTGTCTTACTCCTTGCTTTACCAATTGCTAATTTAATTACTCAGGGTTTTTATGATATTGGTACTTGTTATGGGACAAACAAGGTTATTATTGTGGGAAATAAATTCAAAGCGGCACTGTTTACAAAATGCTATAACCTGAGGTTATAAACTAAAGTTCGATAAAATCTCTGTCAATAAAATGGCCGATAATTTCGTGACACATTGTCATCCCACATTAAAATGACTTCCACAAGCGGGATTTTTTAAGTCCATCAAGGATGCTATGACACAACAACAAAACAATTACAGTTACAAGGCTACCATGTTAGAATACAGACCTTATTCCTCTGACATGCCAACCTCCATTTTCTTGGCTTTTAAAGAAGTTTGAAAAAAGTAGTATTTTCTTAATGGAATTGCTAGAATGTCTCCTGATTTCTGTCAAAATATATGACTCTAAGAAGGTGGTGTTTTATAAAAGGGAGCTTACTTAATCCTTTAAGGTGGATCTTAGTTTACACAAGTGTATTGAGATCACCATTGTTCTTTGTGGGAATATGCACTGGGTCAAGCTACACAGCACATTTAACATCCTGTAGAGATGTAGCATTCACCCTTGAAAAGGTCTCATGTTTCTGTAGGAATAAAAGATTATGGTTTTCTAACTAAGTGACAATACTGGCGTCCATTAAGCATGCATGATCATTTCAAAGCTGTTTACTGCCTTGTTGCCTTTATCTCGAGGCATAGAATCTGCTAGACATCTCCTCACTATAGATTCAGATACTAAAAGAAGATTGAAAAAAAATATATTTTTGACAGGTCCAGATAAAAAAGACCACACGAAGAAACAGACACTGCAAATACGGGCACAAGAAAAAAGGAACACAAAAGAGTGGGGATATAGTTTGTGAATAGGAAAAAGGACACGATATATTTGTTAATGCTATTCAAAAATGACCTAATTATAACTTTCAATATACAGGTTGACATAAATGATTAATCAAACTTTATTTGGACAATACTTATGCGCTATAAAGGTGACAGTTTCACTGAAAGAAACCACTGTTTGCTCATTGTGTTAACAGTTAATGAAAATAATAATAATATCATTTTATATGATGTACCCCTATACTGTAAACACACATCTAATAATTCTGTTCCAATTTGAAGTAATCTAATTGTAATTATGATATATATAGGGGCCACGGTGGCAGAGTGGTAACACTCTCGCCTCCCACCTCTGAGGCCGGGGTTCGATCCCCGTGATGGCCTTAAGTGGGTTCCTCTGTACTGGTTTCCTCTGCCCTTCCAACTACCCGTCGTGATATGACCTGTACAGTGTTGAAAGCGACGTAAAACCCCAAATAAATAAATAATATCTTTCAACATATACTAGTGTTTCATGAATATAAAGTCTTCTAAAATGCTGGAAATGATTTTATGGCGACAATTCGACTGGTTCAATTCAATGCAGCAATCATAGTAATCCAAAGTAATAGTAATAACTGTTGTTATTTCCCGATATGAAAGTTACAGAATTTTTAACATATAAGCCAATATTAACCAAGATTCTGTTTCATGCCAAATAAATAAAAGAAACTAAGAGGTATTTTGCCGCCAGCAAGGCTAACCACTGATTTTTAAGGGAGTACTACAGGGAAAAAATGGGGAGGGGAGTGTTCTTGAGAGTTAACTAAGAATGTGATGTGAAGAATGCTTAGACAGCCCAACAATTAAGTTGTCATTCCACTAATGGCCACCCTGCTTTTGTGTGAGAGAGAGAATCTTGGAGCATTTACACACAATGGTCTCCAACACCAACAATATTTACTCTACAAATCTCTCTCAAATGTGCTCTCAGTTTTCTGTATTGTTTTAAATGCAACATGTTGAGATCTACGTCAATAGCCTGGCTTCGTGTATGTCAAGGTACATTTCAGTTTCTCAACCAGTAGGTTGAGAATTGGGCATGATTTGCACAATAAAAAAACAACTAAATTTTAGCAAAGAATTCTTATGATATGGCATAAAAATATGACCCCTTAAATGCTTCATTTATATCTAATTTCAGAATATCTTAGGACCATGTATCAAATGTTTAGTGCAAATATGTGCCTGGTGCCTTAATATGGCATATTTTAGACCCAAAAAAAGACACAAATATTAACAAGGATTTTATAGCATAGCTTTGCATGGAATCCTACTTTAGTTAAATGAACCTAATACCGAAATGCATAAATTCTATTAGAATATCTTTAATAATCAGGGGCCGTGTTCTACAACAAATCTTACATCATTTCTAATCTTGATTTCAAGTTTTTATTCGATTTCAAGTAAGAAATGATGAAACTGAACATTACTAACTTTTGTTTCGTGAATACAAAGTGCAAGATCCCACCTCTGAGGCCAGGGTTCGGTTCCCAGCACGGCCTCAAGTGGGAAAGCTGGTAGTTGCTTACTGTTGTTCATCAGTTTACAGTACAGAACCCTGAGGAACTGTATGTACTGGTTTCCTCTGCACTTCCAACTACCCGTCGTGATATGACCTGTACAGTGTTGAAAGCAACGTAAAACCCCAAATAAATAAATAAACAAAGTGCAAGAAAAACTTAAGTGAAAAACCTTCCCTTACTTAGATCTAAGGTCACCTTGTCTAAGTATTGTTGTAGAATATAGCCCCTGATCTAAGTTTAATTGACCCATAGAGAAAAAAGTTATGTTTTTTTTTTTACTTTTTAAACCAGACTCTATCTGGTACTTTAAACTAACTCCTGTGGAGATCGCGTGAAATGTTACCAAAAATATTAAAGCCAATAGGAACATCACTTTTCTTGCAAATCAAGTAAAATGTCTATAGCTTAATATCAACAAACATGAAGTCTTTTCTAAACACATATTGCTACTATACTTGAACCATGTCTGGAGCTATGTGAGTGGGCCTTTAGAGGGACTATACACTGCAGCAATTAGTTACCCATGACACCCTGTATAACATAGAGGGGCTGATGAGATGCTTTCTGACCATAAACAGAATAATAATCATTAAAAGATTAAAGTTGGGTTTTATATCCCATTCAGTAATATTGGGACAGGTCCTTAACACTAGGCCAGTGAGTACTGGAATAAGAAAGTCCAAAATATATATATATTTATCAATAGAATGTTAAACACATCATTACTGGGACGCAAGTACATATTAAGACGCAAGTACATATTTTCACACTTTATTCATTACAGTCATTACATTACTACCTTCAACAAGGAGGGTATATTTTTGATGACATTGGTCTGTCTGTCTGTCTGCAAATGACTCACAAACGTAATGTCCAGATTTTGATGAAACTTTCAGGAAATGTTGACAATACGAAAGTTTGATGCAGTGGAGTTATACAAATCAGACTCTTGATCCAGGAATACTTTGAAGAATCTTTTATCGTTGTGAGATAGGGCTGTTTTCAGTATATAGGTATACACCTCCATAATAAATTATGAGATCACTTATAGGGTCAGTCATAAAACCACATTGTGTCCAGTTTGATAGTGTGATCCAAAACAGGAAGAGATAGGAGAGGAAACGACCCGCTTAGTGGAGGTTTGTACTCTCTGGGCACTTTTCTAGTACATCACTGTGACTACACTAAATATTATACAGCTGTATTGGGCTATTCCATAAGAATATATACAATGCCATTATTCAGGAAATAAGTGTATACCCAGAATTGTTCGGGTGTGATAGACACTGATTGGGTTGACAAACAGAGTGCAAAATAGCCCACCCAGTAGGCAGACAATATTATGGGGGATATCTTTGGGTCAAATATTAATATTCATCTAGACGTCATTTTAATATCTACATCAGTAAAATGACATAATCAGTTTGACATAATTTAAACAAAACGTCGTTTAATAAGAAATTACCATTCCAACATCTTTTAAATGGCAAAAAGATATCACTTTTACTTTGTTTAAAGGAAGTAATTCATTAAACTGATATCACCATTCTAATATTGAAACTTTGTATAAATGCTGTGGAAAAGCAATATATTAAACAATGGTGATGTCATACAAGATGGCAATGAGCAATAATAGGGGATCTTTGCGGAACTTTGTAAAAATAGCATCCCACACATAATACAAAATAGTTAGAATTGACTTGGATAAAACCACTATTTCACCTCTTTAGATATAAAAACAAATAATATTCTAAAAGCTGGGTAGTTGAATAAAAGGTTACATTTATTCTCTGTGGACTAAGGAAAATGACTGGAAATGACATCATTTTGTTTGTTGGGCGGTACCAGTAAACCATTAACATATTGGTTTTCCTCTACCTAAAGCATAATTACCAGTCAGATTTGTCAATCTAGTATTTATTGGAACATAATTATTATTTTCGCAGATATTTGACATTTACTATTTTCAATACTTTGTTCATATCATCCGCCATATTTGCTTCACTGCCAATTCCGCTTGGTTCGTACTAAAATGTAAAAAAATGTAAAACACACACAAATAACCCTTTGTCCATCTGTGGGTAAATTTATCTTGACTAATCTTTTCTCTTTTGCAATCCTATCATTTTCACATGTATGCACACACTTTCACCACGTGGTCAGATCTCCTGCCATTTCTATCCTTTTTGTCGTCTGCAGGATATTACCCACAATGCCTGCCATAAAAGTTTCCTGTGTCTTTTAGACAAGGAGTGGAAGTGTTGCTCTTGTTACATGAATGCATGTTGAATTCTGTGCAAAAATGCAACCTCACAATATGGTAGCTAAAAGCACCCTTTGTTACAAATTTAGCTGTTAGGAAGGGGGTATCACACACAGTAGATGGTTTCCATGATAACATAAAACACAGATAGAACTAGACCTGTTATCTTATTCTGGAAATTTTCAGTTTGAATTGACACGCAGTTTTAAGGCCTGTGATAAAACTATGCATATTATTTGGTTCAATTCTATCATCAACCCTACAGTGTATTTGTTTATTTATTTATTTTATTAGTTACTTTTTAGGTTCCACCTTGTACCTTTGTGTTGATCATATTGTGACAGGTAGTTCGAAGGGCAGGTGAAAAGAGTACATACAGTTGGCAAATGTTTCTACTGTAAATAGCCGACTAATGGCAAGCTACCAGCTTTCTCATTTGAAGTCGGGCAGGGATTTGAACTCCTATTTCCCCCCTGGGAGGTCAGTGTGTCACCACTCCCCACTTTGGCCCCTTTACTTTCTTGTTTCATTTATAAATGTGTTGATTCTGGTTTTTAAAAGTATTTATTATGTATTACCAGACATATACCCTGTTCATACTGTAATCCGCATTGACAAGCTTAAGGATTGAGGGCTGAAGCAAATTGAAGCAGAGATCAGTGTCCACAGTACAGCGTATAATCTGGATTGAGAAGTGTCAAAAATCTGAGTACAGTAAAGCCTCCAAATTTAGCTTAACGTCAACATGAAAATTGCTTAATTGACAATTATGATTTTTTCAAAATTGATAATAATAAAATTGATAAAAATAAAAAAAGATTGCACTGTTATATTATTTATAATGCAGTTAAATAGCCTATTTATTATAACTTAATCAAACAACAAGGTATTAAGACTAATTGCAATCATTGCCGTTTCAAAACCTTTGTGAAGGACCACAAGGAGTTGTACGACAAGACCAATGAACATTTTAAGGACAAGGCCAGGAACAAATGCCTTTGGGACAGGTTCACAACAGCCACAAGCTGAATGTCAAAGTGTGCAGGACAAAGGACTCGCTACGACAAACTCACGTAGTCCAAGTCTGGTCAAGCTCCAAAAGAAATGACTGAGAGGCAGAACTGGATTCAGGATAAATTGAACTTCTTGAAGACACACATCAGATGCAAGGGATTCAGCAAATTTACATCCTTTAAGTCCCCAGCCAGAGGAGCCAGTGCTTCCACTGCCTAAGAAACAACATCTTGAGAGGTTCAACCAACATGGATAGTATGGATATCAGCATGCAATCACACCACAATACAGCCTTCAGTTACAATCCCCAAGGCAGTTTCCCAGCATTCTTTGGTCGACCAGCAAGTCATGGGCCAGTTTGCACAGATGAAAACCGTGCTGTAATCATTTCTTGAACCAAGGCAGGGGACCACCAGAACAGCCTTCTCCAACTACCTGGCATCTGAGGTGGAGGCCTTACAGAATAGAGACTTTCAAACATTCAGAAATGAGGCAGTGAAACTTCTAAACAGCATCCAGAACAGGGCAGAGGAAAGGATCTATCAACAACAGCAACAGACATTTACTAGGTTATCCAGTGCAACTTCAACATTTGTGCCACAGACATTTCAACAGCTACAGCAACCGGCACCAGCTGCAAGGAAATACATCTTAACCATCCCAGAGACTCAGATGCCAGCAAGTCAGGTCATCCAACCCACTCAGCAGAGCTAAGTGCATACCAAAGGACAGCAGCAAACCAGAGGGCAGCCAACTTCCTTTGTAATTGTTGACAACCAACAACCAGGGCATTCAAGACTGCTTACTTTCACACTGACCCTGACAAAGCAATTTAACCTACCATCAGTTGCTTCTGCCACAGGCAAAGAAAGTCAACACAACATATCAGGACTCTGCAGCTTCTTTTGGGAATCTTAAGTCATTGATGACCTACCAACAGATCGACACACCACAGCCGTTTTCAGCACCCTACTTGCACCAACATGTCGCCTCTCTTCCAACCACCCCTGCGCAGCAAGAACATCAGCAGCAGTCAGCCAGCCTCAGCCTCGCTACAGTCAGCCAAACTGCAGCAGCAGTAGAACCACTGCTCTTGTCTTAAATCTGTCCTTTTCAAGACCACTTCTGTAAAACATTTACAATTACACCACCCCACAACAAACATGTTAGCCCCAAACAAACAAAAATACAAAATGAGTGACTGAGTGAGTGTGTGAGTGAATGAAAATTGAAGTTAAAAAAGTAAAATTTTTCAAACCTAGACTTAAAATATTTTGAACTTACACAAAAATTAAAATTTGGGATTAAGAACTTAATTAAACAAAAAGACTTTGGCCAAAAAAATGGGGCACAGCAAATGAACTCCTCCCCCTCCCCCTCCAAAAAAAATGAAAAAAATGCAAAATAAAAAATGAAAACACTTTGATTTTTAAGAAGCTTTGACATTTGGGGAAAATATTTTGACCTTTGGATCCAACCTTTTGACTTTTGGCTTTTGAGAAACTTTAGAGGTTCAACCAAGATTTTGACAATTTGGAACTTAGAAATATCTTGCAAATTTGCCAGAAAAAAATAGAAAAAAAAATAAAATTTTTCTTTAAAAGTTTATAAATTTTGACTTTTAATGTGGGACATTTTTACATAACTTGGGTTTAAGTTTTCTTAGGGGACTTGTGATTTGGTTTCTCCAATCTCCAATCTGCTTCATTCTGTGTCAACCCAGGTTGAATCACAAGTCTTAACACCAGGATAGTGGACTGGGGAAAACTCTCTTGAGTGTCCATAAAGTTGTTCCTTTAGTGCATAACAACATTTTAAGAATAGTCCATCCTATGATGATCCAATCGGATGGAACAAGCTTTCATCTCAATGTCCAGTCTTGACTTCTTCAAGCATTTAATACATACAAAATACAAGAAATAACAACAACAGCAAAACAAACAAGTAATGCAGGATACGACGCAATTACTTCAACACTCTTAATGATACAATATACAATATGTAGCCTTAGAGTTATTCAGTGACACCTTGTTATTGTAGAAAACATTGTATTGACAGTTACAATAATTTACAAATCCTACCAGAGTCGTCTCAATGCTTTGGCTTCTAATCGTGCTCTTTCTGTAGAGATCACAAAGAGCTTCTGTTTCGTTTTTCAGCATAGCTAAATAGCTAAAAATAACATCTATTCATTATACCATTTCACGTATTTTTAGTAGTTTTTAAATATGTATGATAAACAATTGACGATATGTAGGTTGTCATCATTGTGAGAAGGTTTTTCAAACAGTATTGAAGATGAATATCATTTTTTATGTTCATGCCCAAGCTATAAAACCGAGCGTGACAAAATTTGTAATTATATCCCAAACTTTAAAAACTTGAGTCCAGATGACCAGTTTGTTTTACTGATGAGGT